>CM060913.1:968517933-969874599 GCA_030737875.1 Allium sativum | reverse complement strand
TCTGATTCGCAACGGTACTGCCAATACGGAGTGGTTCTCGGATAATAATCCAACCGGTCTCTCCATATTGACCACGATGGTAAAAACTTCGATAGTTTGTGATATAACTATCGAATAAAAACAAGTGTTCATCCAACATATCAAACAAATCACTGGGCTCTTTAATTAATTATTCATTAATTAAATCACTTTTCCATTTTCTCTATCAATATTTGTTAACCAAATATTTTCAATAACCATATTGGCCCTTATGCCATTTGGAAAACGTTTCCAAATATTAACTTCTTTTATTTTCTATATATTAGAAAATATCTCTATTTGCAATTTGGGAACAATTTCAATCACTTATCTCTATCCCGACAATTTTAATTATACTCAGGAATATTTACTTTTATATTTCCAAAGTTTCCATCACTTGGGATAAACGAATGTTGTGTAAAACATCGTTACAACAACCCAAAATACTTCCTTCAACTGAATCTCTTTAAACATTGATCTTCGAGACCGAGTCTTGCCATTTATCAGCCAATAATAATAATCAATCAAGTTGGGGTATAATTACCTCTCAGACCTTGACTGAAATATTATTAACTTCAAAACAGGCCAGACTGCTACTCGAATAATCAATACGATATTAAACAAATTTTCCATTTCTAAAATGTATATATATTTCCAATTTTGTTTATACTATTTTATTTTTAAGTTCATTTCCTTATTGAATTCTATATATATCGATACACTGATTCTAATTATCAAATTTTCTTAAAAATATTCTAACTCCTTAAATTTTCGGAAAATTTCGCCATAACCTCCCCTGTATCGGGAGCATCGGGAAATTTCAAATAGCTTCCTGGTAACTTCTCATCTCAAAAAGAAAAGAAAAAGCCAAGCGGCTTGCCGATACGGCACATAAAATCTCATATATGAATTAAACATGTACCTTTTTGTCGAGCACATAAATTTAAATCTTCATATACTTCATATCAAACCTGCTTACACATGTTCACCTGTTTTCAATTCAATTCAACACTATCTAATCGTTTAAATTCAGTTTCGCCCATTTATTCTTTAATTAGTCATTTTGCCTATTTCACTTCTTTGTTTGAATGTAATATGTTCAAATAAAATATTTAACTTGCTCATAACCAAATTGAATTTCAAATTTCAATTCTAGTTTCTTTTCGATTTTGAATATAAATTTTCAAATCGGATTCACTTATTCAAAGTCCTATATCATTTCAAAATTTCATTAACTAATTTCTATTCAAATCAGTTAATTCTATTCAATAATCAAATATACGATTTCTGTTTCAAAAATCATATTTATTTATACAACTTGAATTCACACGTATTTTACAACTCAACTCTGAAATTTTCTAAATAGAAATTCGGATTTTATTTGCTTAAAATCCTTTTATAACATTAAATAAACCGTTATGGTTTTAAAACGATTTTGGCGCTGCTTTTCTAAAAATTTGATTTTGACATATCTCAAAATCTATACGACGAAATCAAGATTTTTCTCCTCCATTAGAAAACTATTATCAAATCGGTCCTGACGTTTCTTGTTTCAAAGATTCAATTGAGTCCTGTATATTCAATTGAAGTTCGAAACGCCACTTTATGAACTGCAGCGCTGCGGCGAGTTCGTTTTAAATTATATTTATATATATAAACGTTTGAACTGCCGTTAAAATGAATTCAACTCCATTTTAACTCTATTTGAAATCTATTTTCAAATTCCCATCACATTCTATTTTAATTCTATATTCAATTTACATTTGAATTTCTCTATTCAAATTCTATTTCAAATCTCTTATTAAAATTCTATTTGAATTTCCCTTACTCAAATTCAATACTCACATTTCTTTTAAGGTTCTATATTCCTTTTCTATTTGAAAATTTTACTTTTGAATTCCTACTTGAATCCTGTACTCAAATTCCAATTCAACCCTATTTGAATTCTACGTTTAAACTCCATTTCACTTCTATAGTTAAGCTCCCTTTGAATTCTATTTTCAAGTTTCTATATTTTAAATTCCCTTTGAATTCTATTTTTCAAAAGTCTATATTTTACTTTTCTTTATTCAAATCCATTTGAATTCCTTTGAATTCAAATTCTATTTCAATTTCTTACATCCAAATTCTATATCTAAATCACATTTAAATTTCTGTATTCAAATCCTATATTTAAATTCTAGTCAAATTTTATTTATTCAATTTGACTTTTATTTAAATAAAATTCGAATTAATCGAATTCAAATCATAAATCCTTATGGATTTAGTTTCGTTCAATTTATATTTTGAACATCAGAATAAATTCCATCGTTTATTTCTTTAAACGATTTTCCCATTTCTATTTTCAAATTCACATTTGAATTTAAATATTCAAATTATCCAAATGATAATTTTTCCACTTTCTATTTACAAACCTCATTTAAACAAGTCTCGCTTTCAAATAAAACATTTCATCTTTGGAAAAATATATTTCCTTTTTCAAAGTCACACTTGTATTTCTATTTTTGAATTATCCAATGATAATTCATTTCAGTCAACTTATAAACTTCGTTTATAAAGGAATCACTTGTTTTATTTTTCAAACAAGTTTATATTTCAAATCTATTTAAAAATTCAAATTCTATTTAAAAATAGAATTTTCCCTTTTAAATCTCAAATATCCTTCCACGATATTTTAAATATATTAACACTTAGCCCAGTGATATTTAAAACAATCAAATCACCCAATTTTCAATCATTTGATTTTTAACACATCATATATGAAAAATGTAAGGACCCGTAACTTCCCCGTAAAGGAAAGCACGAATACTTTTGAGAACAACACACAAAAGGAGGCATACGAAAGAACATTTCATTGTTATTACAACAATTCCATCAGATACAAGAATATACAGAGTATAATTGAATAAATTACATTCGATAAATATCAGAAATTACAATAAATTACATAGCAGCGGAAAATAATACAAAATACAACTGAAAGTGATACACGGATACAGAGCTTTCCGAGCATCGTTCCAGCTGTAAATCAGGACCCTGTGAATATGAATCTGCAAAACCAAAACTACTAGCTGCCCGTGTGGAAAATAGGGGCACCCAGAGTTTAGGTTAAAACAATAAACTCCAGGTCAGTCATGGGACTGGTGTGAGAACTAAAACAGTTATAATTCTTTATTTTAAAGTTCGGTAAATCAAGGGACCACGCCGTATAACACGGAACGGGTTTCCTCCCAAGAATACCAGTGCATAAAATAAACAGCGCAATGCTAAATAAAGAAAAATGAAGCTGTTATAAGACCCAGGTCCCATCACACAATGCAACGCAAGCCGGAGGATAGGGTTTTTACCTTATAACAGCCAAAGCATGCTTGATACGTTTAAAACACATTATTTGATACTATAATAAGTGTATAGTGTCAAAACAATTTCAATCATAAATATCAATCATAGGCGGCATGGGTACCATCTATCATGTCGCCATACTAGTTCTACAATTAAAACCGCAATACACGTATTGGAAATTGGATTCCGTCATGAGCCGAGGCAAGGGGCAAGCTCCTCTCCGCGTTCGAGACACTCTAGCAATGCCTCAGGACCCCACTCTGATCCTTTGGAACCTCCAAGGCCGGTCCTCTCTTACTTTTGAGGATTAGTTATTCCTGAACACACGTTTCCCGGTCCTTACAGACCTATATCCGAGACGCCTCATATTCAACAACCACACAGGTGAAAAGTATATAAATTTCAGGGCTGGTAGGTCACTGACACCACCCTAGCTAGAAAGAAACGTCGTGCACTCCTTGGGTCTGTATCCCGTTTTTGACTCATACCGAGGTGTGAGGCTCGCGAATTCACGTTATACACAAAGCTATGCCACACAGGCCATGCTTTGATCATCAACCACAAGACTTTGCTTTCCAACAGAAGCCTTGATCAATTGCCACTTACGCATGCCACATTGGCAATTCACTCCATGCGACTGATTTCCATCGATATACAACCTCTGAGCTCGTACGTCTCAGAGAAGGGCGTTAAGCAAGAGAATAAATTCTCCGCCGCCAAACAGATGTATATTTAATAGAGATCAATCAACACAGAATAAAATCCAATGTCAGACACACAATCCATTTACAAGTTCGTTCTGGGTCTGAACGAAACCGGAGGCACTTTCCTCGCATATCCATCGATCTCCAAGTACGTCTGGACGATCACCGACTGTTTCCCTCATCTTGGGTGTACAGCCCAATCAAGATCATCAGTAATCACCCAAACGATGTGAAGACTTCCGGTCTTCAACCACCGTCTTCATCTTCGACATCTCGTCGAATCGATTATTCAGAATGGGTATAAACCCGGCCTTTCTGAATAACCCACGTATATGATAAACAAATGTTACACAAACACAATGAACGCCTCATTCCAATTCAGAATATTCTTTTATTCACAAAATCACATTCTTAGGGAAATGTTCCCATTAATTTCATCAAAGATAAATTCTTCTAAATTTATCCTTTAATCCTCCTTTGGATATCATCTCAAACTAGTCGGGATTAGCGAACCACACCGAAGTAATTATTTATTTTATTTCCCAATCCCAACCTATATATCCCCTGGAGCAAAACTGGTGATACTCCATATCTAACACCACGGTGTTATCGGTAAAATTAATTACCATTTCACGTTCAAATCTAATTAAAGATTTGACTATCGCTTTGGAGCAAAACTGGTGGTACTCCATTCTCGATCACCTTTCAGATTTGATAATTTAAATTATCAATTCACATTTTAATCTAATTAAAGATTCATTAAAACTCCACTTAGTTTTAATCTTTTCAGAAATCGATATCTTGCCTTTAACTGGGTTAAAGAACCAGTGTTATCTAAAACACGATTCACGATAAACCCAAATCATATTTGATATTAAATACAAGGCTTTGAATAGAAAATATATCGGCTTATATTCAATATCAAATTCTGAAACCAACATATATCGTATTGGGAATAACGATATAAAATATATCTTTCAAATTCCCATAACAATATCTGTATAGTCACGAAATCCAACATCGAAATATCCCGAAGATAATTTCGATTCAACTCCAGTCCAAGCCACGTATTGGAAATATTGATTATTTTCAAAATCACTTTCAAATTCAATTTATTTATTTAAAAATAAATTGATTTTTAATTCTAGTTCAAAACTAGTTCATTTCGATAAAAATTCATTTTTACCTATTCAAATGTGGAATTTTCCAGCCCAATTCTTTCCAATTCACATATTATAATTTTACACAAATTATAGATATTTTTAATAATTTTATCAAGGCCCGTACGGTCGATTTCCAACAACGGCCATCGAACTGCACTTACAGCGACCTTTTTCGAATTTGATTTGGACATAATTCCAAATCCAACCGTTAGATTTCAAATTTCTAATATTCATTGGAAAGCTCTTTTCGATACGAACCCAACGGTTCCGGGTTTAGGAGAATCCGACGGTCGGATCTCCCGCAATGTCCGTTTGAAATAAATGGTCGAAATTCTCGAACTGTCGCGGCGCGGCGCGTTCTATTCAGGCCATTATATTATATATATAATATATATTTCGTCGATTTCTATTTAAAACGAATTTTATAAATCGTTTTAAAATCGTTTCAAAAGCAATTTCAACTTTCTTTTCAATTCAAATCAAAATTGAATTCTTCTTTATAAATTCGTTTTAAAATTCATTTCTATTCAATTCAAATTTTAATTCAATTTGAATTCATTTCAATTCACTTTCAATTCAATTTGAATTCGTTTTCAATTCAATTCATTTCGAAATCGTTTTCAATTCAATTCATTTCCTATTCAATTCGAATCGAATTCATTTTCTATTCGATTCGAATTCATTTCAAATTGATTCAATAAAATTTCCATTTGAATTTTAATCTAATTCAATTTGAATTTCCTTTCAAAATATTAAATTTTGAAATCACTTTTCAATATTTATTATAAAACGAATAAAATCGATATAAACATCGTTCGCGTCAAAATAACGCATCTCTAATCAACACGGCTTTATATTTCAATAATTCGTTATTCTATTCAACAAATGAATATTTGTTCTATTCAACACATGAATCTATATTTCTTTCAACACATGACTAATCTCAATACATGAGTACTGTCAACACCTCACTATTTTTGTTATGTAAAATATTTTATAAAACTATGGTATCTATCGTTTGATTTTAATTAGACTTCTACCGTAAAGTAGATTCTAATCGTAAATATGATAAAGATGTAATTTTTATTATATAAAATGTTTCACTCAACACATGAACATCGTCAACACATGACTATTTTTATATTCAACACATGAATTTTCTTTTCTAATATTCATTATTTTCCCGATTGGAATGAGGCCCAATCAATCACCATATAACGTTAATTATATGGATTCCATACAACACATGTATATAATAGCATTGAAAATAATCAATCATCAACCAAAGTGCACTACACTGTATAAGCATCAAATACAGACATCTAACGCTTATAACAGCCTGTCAATCAATCGATCGACATATTTAATCAATCAGGATGAGTGAACTTCAAATTTCATCCCAACACCCGTGTGGGGTTTCAAATAATCAAACACAGATTTTATTTGTGCAGTTGGGCGACGTGTAAAATTTATCGACCCAATCGATATCAGTCAAATCAGTGTACATAAACAAACCGTCCGGTCTGTAATGAATATTTATTTATTCACATTCACGTTAAAAATTATATTTTCAACGTCAAAAATATTTATTTCAACACTTGAATTTCTATTCGGTTCATTTATTCAATAAAATGATATTTTTATTTTTCTAACATATTTTAGAAAATTTCGGCGGCATAACGGCACGATACTAGAAACGGGACGAGGCCTAGCCTTATCCCCAGTCTAGTGAAGGCCCACGCCATTCACACATCAATCAGATCACTTTCAATTCACCAAACAATTCAATTCAAACCAAATCATCTAACTAATCTATGCAACCAAACAAACAAGTCCATGGTCTGTGGACGATTGTGTCGGGTGCTACTAAGCACCGTCTGCATCCTAGTATATATAAATATAACTAGAAAAAAAAGTTTAGAGTGAGAAGTTCTCACCGATAGCTATCCAACTTCACGACACTTCTATTATAGAAATCTTCGTCGTCATCCCATCTTCGTCATCTTCGTTGCCCGTAGTCACTATATATATAAAAATCACACATTTTTATATATTGATGTCTTTAAAATAAAAATCACATTTTTATTTGTTCGTTTTCAATTTAAAAATCATATTTTTATAATCACTTCATATATTTAAAAATCGAATTTTTACTATACTATTCAATATATAAAAATCGAATTTTTACTTTGCTATTCAATATATAAAAATCGAATTTTTACTTTGCTATTCAATATATAAAAATCGAATTTTTACTTTCATGCTATATGGATAAAAATGCTATTTTTACACCGCTACTATATAGATAAAAATTATATTTTTACATCGTTATTCTATATATAAAGATCTCGCCTTTTCAACTATAAAGATTTCATCTTTATATAAAAAAAACAGCACTTTATTTCGACGTATAGAAAATAAAAATCAGATTTTTATTTTGCTACATACACAAAGATGATATTTTTATATTCTCTATCCTATAAAGATTATATTTTTAATACTTTAAAAATATAAAAATCATATTTTTAATATTTCTATATAGTAAAGATTATATTTTTAATACTTTAAAAATATAAAAATCATATTTTTATTATTTCTATATAGTAAAGATTATATTTTTAATACTTTAAAAATATAAAAATCATATTTTTATTACTTCTACTCAATAAAAATTCCGTCTTTTCTATTTTAAAGTTCAAACCTTTCTCAAAATATCATCTTTCCTATTGAAAATCTAATTTTTCTTCTAATGAAAAATCGTATTTTTCTTTTATTAAAAATCGAAAAATTCAGTTTTAAAGTAATTAAAAAAAACAGTTTAAAGTAATATAAAAAAACAGTTTAATAAGCAAATAAAAATCATAAATTACTGTATAAATCGATGGAGGCGGGATGCTGCCATCGCTCACCGGTCGGAGGAGGGGAGTGGGCTCGCTGCCGGAGTTGGTGGTCTGAGGCAGGGGCGGAGGCTCCATGGTGGCGCTAGGGTTAGGGGAATCGGACGGGGAAATAAGAAAAAAGGGGGAGGGTGGCTGCGGTTCTTCACGTCGAGGGGGGGGGGGGGGCTGTCGCGAGGAGAACTGGAGGAGGCGGGGTCAGGCGGCGCGATGGGGTGGCTCTCGTCGACGAGGTGGAGGCGTCTTCGATCGCGGTTTCGCCAGTTTTTTTTTCTCTTTTTTTTTTCTTTTCTCTGATAAAATCGATTTGTAAATAATAAAAGGGGGGAGGGGCCAGAACGAGATAAAAAGGGGGGAAAGAGTTTTATTTTTTTTATTATTTTTATTATTTTTATTTAATTTAAAAAGTTGACTTTTACAAACGAACTCGAAACGAGGCCCACCGCCTGTCGTCCATAGTGTTTTACCCCCATTCCGAACACAATGGGATATGTATCGTAGGTTGATTCGACTGTTTGAATCAGGTTCCGTTGAATTTTCATTTAAATCCTTATATTGAATTTTAAACGTACATTTCAAATTACCGGGGTCACATACTAACTCTATAAATTCCATAAAAATATTTTCTAGCTTCGTATTGACAATACTGTCCTAACAAAACTACTTTCGTCGAATTCTGAGACCGTTAGAAAAATGGCCAATTTCCAGTTGATTAAAATCAACTGAAATGGTCAAAACGCGTTTTCCTTTGCCACGCTCACATATTGATTCGAAAAATTATGAAACTTGAAATCTAACAATAACTTGACATCACGGATCCAACAAAAGTGGTTTCGTCGAAATCCGAGGTCGTTTGCAAAATGTCCATTTTTAAGGGCCTGAATTCCATAGCTACTATTCAGAATTTTCAACTGGACATATCTTTTGGTTCTCGCTACGAAATTTTGATCTTTCGGATTCGTTGGAAAGATATTATCAATTAGATCCTATTATTTTTGGTTTCACTAAAATCCGGATTTTTTTGCACCCGGTACATTCAATTGAAGTTTGAAATCGAATTATCGAACTACCGCGCCATTTTCAATTCTATTTTATAATTATATATAATTATTTATATTCTAACGACGACGTATATAATATATACGTCGAATTCTATTCAAAATAAATTTCTCGTCGATATTATTTAAAATAATCTATTTTAATTATTCAAAATTCGCTAAAATTGCCAAAATAAAAATTTCAAACTAGCTCGCATTTTACGGGTTATTACAATCTCCCCCACTTAAAACTTTTCGTCCCCGAAAAGGAACAAAGTCGAAAGTGGTTTGATTAATAAGCTCTACATTCGATCTGGCTTCCCTTCTCCAACTTTTCAGTTTCTGAGAATTTTCAAAATTTCAAAAATTTGGCTAACACCCTAAATTTTCGAAAAATTTCGCCATAACCTCCCCTGCACCGGGAGCATCGGGGAATTTCAAATAGCTTCCCCGGTCCTTCAGATCTCAAAAAGAAAAAGAAAAAGCCAAGCGGCTAGCCAATAGGCTCACAAAATCATCATCACCCAAACAAAACAGGAAATTATGTAGTAAACATGTACCTATTTGTCGGGCAAACAAATTTTATTCTCTGGCTCTAGCCTCCTTGCTACGACCTGTTCAATGTAAGTATATATATATATATGCAAGCAAATGCGACCGATTTTCAATACAATTCAATATTTGATTATATTAGGCATAAATGGTTAAAAATTAGCAAACAATTAAACAAACAACACAAACATCAATCAATTAGTGAATTGAAGTTTCAAATTCATAATTTTTGATATATATACAGAAAATCTTGTTTTTGATGCCAATTCACAACAATAAATCTATCTATATAAGTTTTGGTTCTCACACCAGTCTAATGGAAATATATAGAAAATCACACCTTCGTAACACGAACATAAATATTAATGATGCGATCGCTATCATCAATATCATCTCCGGGCGACTAGAGTGTAACCCTATATCTATCCAGTATATTAAAACTTCGAATATACGTTCATGACGCGTATACGCGAAATCTATATATACTCGATTGTCCATATTCAAAATAAATAAATATTCAAATACGTTTAAAACGATTTAAATTTTCAAAACAAAATTGTTTTCATTTGAAAAATATACTCTTCTCACTCGTTCTAAGATACTACTGATCCTATCTCTAACGAGTCATTCTAATTGGATGTTGCTAATCCAATATCTAATGAATTCTTTCGTATGGTTCTAATGTGTCTTGTTCTCGAGCTCTGTAAACCAAAGCTCTGATACCACTGTAAGGACCCGTAACTTCCCCGTAAAGGAAAGCACGAATACTTTTGAGAACAACACACAAAAGGACGCATACGAAAGGACATTTCATTGTTATTACAACAATTCCATCAGATACAAGAATATACAGAGTATAATTGAATAAATAACATTCGATAAATATCAGAAATTACAATAAATTACATAGCAACAGAAAATAATACAAAATACAACTGAAAGTGATACACGGATACAGAGCTTTCCGAGCATCGTTCCAGCTGTAAATCAGGACCCTGTGAATATGAATCTGCAAAACCAAAACTACTAGCTGCCCGTGTGGAAAATAGGGGCACCCAGAGTTTAGGTTAAAACAATAAACTCCAGGTCAGTCATGGGACTGGTGTGAGAACTAAAACAGTTATAATTCTTTATTTTAAAGTTCGGTAAATCAAGGGACCACGCCGTATAACACGGAACGGGTTTCCTCCCAAGAATACCAGTGCATAAAATAAACAGCGCAATGCTAAATAAAGAAAAATGAAGCTGTTATAAGACCCAGGTCCCATCACACAATGCAACGCAAGCCGGAGGATAGGGTTTTTACCTTATAACAGCCAAAGCATGCTTGATACGTTTAAAACACATTATTTGATACTATAATAAGTGTATAGTGTCAAAACAATTTCAATCATAAATATCAATCATAGGCGGCATGGGTACCATCTATCATGTCGCCATACTAGTTCTACAATTAAAACCGCAATACACGTATTGGAAATTGGATTCCGTCATGAGCCGAGGCAAGGGGCAAGCTCCTCTCCGCGTTCGAGACACTCTAGCAATGCCTCAGGACCACACTCTGATCCTTTGGAACCTCCAAGGCCGGTCCTCTCTTACTTTTGAGGATTAGTTATTCCTGAACACACGTTTCCCGGTCCTTACAGACCTATATCCGAGGCGCCTCATATCCAACAACCACACAGGTGAAAAGTATATAAATGTCAGGGCTGGTAGGTCACTGACACCACCCTAGCTAGAAAGAAACGTCGTGCACTCCTTGGGTCCGTATCCCGTTTTTGACTCATACTGAGGTGTGAGGCTCGCGAATTCACGTTATACACAAAGCTATGCCACACAGGCCATGCTTTGATCATCAACCACAAGACTTTGCTTTCCAATAGAAGCCTTGATCAATTGCCACTTACGCATGCCACATTGGCAATTCACTCCATGCGACTGATTTCCATCGATATACAACCTCTGAGCTCGTACGTCTCAGAGAAGGGCGTTAAGCAAGAGAATAAATTCTCCGCCGCCAAACAGATGTATATTTAATAGAAATCAATCAACATAGAATAAAATCCAATGTCAGACACACAATCCATTTACAAGTTCGTTCTGGGTCTGAACGAAACCGGAGGCACTTTCCTCGCATATCCATCGATCTCCAAGTACGTCTGGACGATCACCGACTGTTTCCCTCATCTTGGGTGTACAGCCCAATCAAGATCATCAGTAATCACCCAAACGATGTGAAGACTTCCGGTCTTCAACCACCGTCTTCATCTTCGACATCTTGTCGAATCGATTATTCAGAATGGGTATAAACCCGGCCTTTCTGAATAACCCACGTATATGATAAACAAATGTTACACAAACACAATGAACGCCTCATTCCAATTCAGAATATTCTTTTATTCACAAAATCACATTCTTAGGGAAATGTTCCCATTAATTTCATCAAAGATAAATTCTTCTAAATTTATCCTTTAATCCTCCTTTGGATATCATCTCAAACTAGTCGGGATTAGCGAACCACACCGAAGTAATTATTTATTTTATTTCCCAATCCCAACCAATATATCCCCTAGAGAAAAACTGGTGATACTCCATATCTAACACCACGGTGTTATCGGTAAAATTAATTACCATTTCACGTTCAAATCTAATTAAAGATTTAACTATCGCTTTGGAGCAAAACTGGTGGTACTCCATTCTCGATCACCTTTCAGATTTGATAATTTAAATTATCAATTCACATTTTAATCTAATTAAAGATTCATTAAAACTCCACTTAGTTTTAATCTTTTCAGAAATCGATATCTTGCCTTTAACTGGGTTAAAGAACCAATGTTATCTAAAACACGATTCACGATAAACCCAAATCACATTTGATATTAAATACAAGGCTCTGAATAGAAAATATATCGGCTTATATTCAATATCAAATTCTGAAACCAACATATATCGTATTGGGAATAACGATATAAAATATATCTTTCAAATTCCCATAACAATATCTGTATAGTCACGAAATCCAACATCGAAATATCCCGAAGATAATTTCGATTCAACTCCAGTCCAAGCCACGTATTGGAAATATTGATTATTTTCAAAATCACTTTCAAATTCAATTTATTTATTTAAAAATAAATTGATTTTTAATTCTAGTTCAAAACTAGTTCATTTCGATAAAAATTCATTTTTACCTATTCAAATGTGGAATTTTCCAGCCCAATTCTTTCCAATTCACATATTATAATTTTACACAAATTATAGATATTTTTAATAATTTTATCAAGGCTTGTACGGTAGATTTCCAACAACGGCCATCGAACTGCACTTACAGCGACCTTTTTCGAATTTGATTTGGACATAATTCCAAATCCAACCGTTAGATTTCAAATTTCTAATATTCATTGGAAAGCTCTTTTCGATACGAACCCAACGGTTCCGGTTTTAGGAGAATCCGACGGTCGGATCTCCCGCAATGTCCGTTTGAAATAAATGGTCGAAATTCACGAACTGCCGCGGCGCGGCGCGTTCTATTCAGGCCATTATATTATATATATAATATATATAATATATATTTCGTCGATTTCTATTTAAAACGAATTTTATAAATCGTTTTAAAATCGTTTCAAAAGCAATTTCAACTTTCTTTTCAATTCAAATCAAAATTGAATTCTTCTTTATAAATTCGTTTTAAAATTCATTTCTATTCAATTCAAATTTTAATTCAATTTGAATTCATTTCAATTCACTTTCAATTCAATTTGAATTCATTTTCAATTCAATTCATTTCGAAATCGTTTTCAATTCAATTCATTTCCTATTCAATTCGAATCGAATTCATTTTCTATTCGATTCGAATTCATTTCAAATTGATTCAATAAAATTTCCATTTGAATTTTAATCTAATTCAATTTGAATTTCCTTTCAAAATATTAAATTTTGAAATCACTTTTCAATATTTATTATAAAACGAATAAAATCGATATAAACATCGTTCGCGTCAAAATAACGCATCTCTAATCAACACGGCTTTATATTTCAATAATTCGTTATTCTATTCAACAAATGAATATTTGTTTTATTCAACACATGAATCTATATTTCTTTCAACACATGACTAATCTCAACACATGAGTACTGTCAACACCTCACTATTTTTGTTATGTAAAATATTTTATAAAACTATGGTATCTATCGTTTGATTTTAATTAGACTTCTACCGTAAAGTAGATTCTAATCGTAAATATGATAAAGATGTAATTTTTATTATATAAAATGTTTCACTCAACACATGAACATCGTCAACACATGACTATTTTTATATTCAACACATGAATTTTCTTTTCTAATATTCATTATTTTCCCGATTGGAATGAGGCCCAATCAATCACCATATAACGTTAATTATATGGATTCCATACAACACATGTATATAATAGCATTGAAAAATAATCAATCATCAACCAAAGTGCACTACACTGTATAAGCATCAAATACAGACATCTAACGCTTATAACAGCCTGTCAATCAATCGATCGAAATATTTAATCAATCAGGATGAGTGAACTTCAAATTTCATCCCAACACTCGTGTGGGGTTTCAAAAAATCAAACACAGATTTTATTTGTGCAGTTGGGCGACGTGTAAAATTTATCGACCCAATCGATATCAGTCAAATCAGTGTACATAAACAAACCGTCCGGTCTGTAATGAATATTTATTTATTCACATTCACATTAAAAATTATATTTTCAACGTCAAAAATATTTATTTCAACACTTGAATTTCTATTCGGTTCATTTATTCAATAAAATGATATTTTTATTTTTCTAACATATTTTAGAAAATTTCGGCGGCATAACGGCACGATACTAGAAACGGGACGAGGCCTAGCCTTATCCCCGGTCTAGTGAAGGCCCACGCCATTCACACATCAATCAGATCACTTTCAATTCACCAAACAATTCAATTCAAACCAAATCATCTAACTAATCTATGCAACCAAACAAACAAGTCCATGGTCTGTGGACGATTGTGTCGGGTGCTACTAAGCACCGTCTGCATCCTAGTATATATAAATATAACTAGAAAAAAAAGTTTAGAGTGAGAAGTTCTCACCGATAGCTATCCAACTTCACGACACTTCTATTATAGAAATCTTCTTCGTCATCCCATCTTCGTCATCTTCGTTGCCCGTAGTCACTATATATATAAAAATCACACATTTTTATATTTTGATGTCTTTAAAATAAAAATCACATTTTTATTTGTTCGTTTTCAATTTAAAAATCATATTTTTATAATCACTTCATATATTTAAAAATCGAATTTTTACTATACTATTCAATATATAAAAATCGAATTTTTACTTTGCTATTCAGTATATAAAAATCGAATTTTTACTTTGCTATTCAATATATAAAAATCGAATTTTTACTTTCACGCTATATGGATAAAAATGCTATTTTTACACCGCTACTATATAGATAAAAATTCTATTTTTACATCGTTATTCTATATATAAAGATCTCGCCTTTTCAACTATAAAGATTTCATCTTTATATAAAAAAAACAGCACTTTATTTCGACGTATAGAAAATAAAAATCAGTTTTTTATTTTGCTACATACACAAAGATGATATTTTTATATTCTCTATCCTATAAAGATTATATTTTTAATACTTTAAAAATATAAAAATCATATTTTTAATATTTCTATATAGTAAAGATTATATTTTTAATACTTTAAAAATATAAAAATCATATTTTTATTATTTCTATATAGTAAAGATTATATTTTTAATACTTTAAAAATATAAAAATCATATTTTTATTACTTCTACTCAATAAAAATTCCGTCTTTTCTATTTTAAAGTTCAAACCTTTCTCAAAATATCGTCTTTCCTATTGAAAATCTAATTTTTCTTCTAATGAAAAATCGTATTTTTCTTTTATTAAAAATCTAAAAATTCAGTTTTAAAGTAATTAAAAAAAAACAGTTTAAAGTAATAAAAAAAACAGTTTAATAAGCAAATAAAAATCATAAACTTACTGTATAAATCGATGGAGGGGGGATGCTGCCATCGCTCACCGGTCGGAGGAGGGGAGTGGGCTCGCTGCCGGAGTTGGTGGTCTGAGGCAGGGGCGGAGGCTCCATGGTGGCGCTAGGGTTAGGGGAATCGGACGGGGAAATAAGAAAAAAGGGGGAGGGTGGCTGCGGTTCTTCACGTCGAGGGGGGGGCTGTCGCAAGGAGAACTGGAGGAGGCGGGGTCAGGCGGCGCGATGGGGTGGCTCTCGTCGACGAGGTGGAGGCGTCTTCAATCGCGGTTTCGCCACTTTTTTTTTCTCTTTTTTTTTCTTTTCTCTGATAAAATCGATTTGTAAATAATAAAAGGGGGGAGGAGCCAGAACGAGATAAAAAGGGGGGAAAGAGTTTTATTTATTTTTTTATTATTTTTATTATTTTTATTTAATTTAAAAAGTTGACTTCTACAAACGAACTCGAAACGAGGCCCACCGCCTGTCGTCCATAGCGTTTTACCCCCATTCCGAACACAATGGGATATGTATCGTAGGTTGATTCGACTGTTTGAATCAGTTTCCGTTGAATTTTCATTTAAATCCTTATATTGAATTTTAAACGTACATTTCAAATTACCGGGGTCACATACTAACTCTATAAATTCCATAAAAATATTTTCTAGCTTCGTATTGACAATACTGTCGTAACAAAACTAGTTTCGTCGAATTCTGAGACCGTTAGAAAAATGGCCAATTTCCAGTCGATTAAAATCAACTGAAATGGTCAAAACGCGTTTTCCTTTGCCACGCTCACATATTGATTCGAAAAATTATGAAACTTGAAATCTAACAATAACTTGACATCATGGATCCAACAAAAGTGGTTTCGTCGAAATCCGAGGTCGTTTGCAAAATGTCCATTTTTAAGGGCCTGAATTCCATAGCGACTATTCAGAATTTTCAACTGGACATATCTTTTGATTCTCGCTACGAAATTTTGATCTTTTGGATTCGTTGGAAAGATATTATCAATTAGATCCTATTATTTTTGGTTTCACTAAAATCCGGATTGTTTTGCACCCGGTACATTCAACTGAAGTTTGAAATCGAATTATCGAACTACCGCGCCATTTTCAATTCTATTTTATAATTATATATAATTATTTATATTCTAACGACGACGTATATAATATATACGTCGAATTCTATTCAAAATGAATTTCTCGTCGATATTATTTAAAATAATCTATTTTAAATATTCAAAATTCGCTAAAATTGCCAAAATAAAAATTTCAAACTGGCTCGCATTTTACGGGTTATTACAAAAAATATATATGAAATCAAACAAACAACAAACAAACAGATAATATATTTTTGAGGAATCCAGTTGGATTCCTCCAACCTGTTTTCCTGCATCCACAGATGTTAGCACATAAATAATACCCATTCTGCTTCGTGGCAGAATATCGTGGTATAGAAGGTCATCCACTATCATAGCGTGGGGCATATAGGGTAATCATCCACTATGAAACTGCGGGCATCCGCTAATGAGACTGCGGGAATCCAACCAATCATCAACCCAATATATATAATATAGCCTAAATAAATAATATATATAAAACAACCAGAAAGCATTCAACAAGCAACAAACAATTTATTTTTAATGAAATAAAAAATAATTTTAAAGGTGAGTAAGATTTACTCACCTCGTTTTTCCTTTGATGTATATCCTTTTTAAAATTCCATATTCTCTCAATTGTGAATCCACCCGAATCTTATATCCTGAACCAATGATCATTTATTTATATTGATTGATTAATCATTTATTCAATTGGATTAACTATTAACAATAGTATATAAATTCTCTCATGTATTTTAAATTTTCGTAAATAAATGTATACCTTATTTCTTTGATCGGCATGAAGCCTATTTCCAGAATCACTGATTTTCCTTGCTGAAATTAGCCTACTTCATTATTCTATTCTTTTTTCTTAAGACCAATACTGCCCTCATCACCAGCTACTTCTTAACTGCTAAAACCAAAAGACAACACCAACAACTCACCATGCTCCTCGAATGGCATCTCCCTCTTCATACAGCAACAACCCAGACACCATTAAAATAACCTAAACACCTCTGCAAAAATCCCAATTCCAGAAACCCCAGCTACCTTTTTAAATAACATCCCAATCGAGAGCAAAACAGTGCTGCAATGCCACAGCCATGTCTCCATTTTGGTCACTTTAACTATCGTACTCCACATCCCCAAAATCTGCAAACCCGAACTCCCCTTACACGCTAAAACCCCAATCCGCGTTCCAATCCCTACAGTAACCCACGACAACACCCCAACGCAACTCCATTCGAACCCAAATCTGAACTCCCCATTCAACATCGTGACCCCTCAATCATGGTGATTTCGGCTTTCTCGAACTCCACAATTACCCCCAAACCAGCGTCGCTCCCTTAATGAAATCGCTCCCCTCAACAGAGACAAACTCCTCTTCTTTTGGAAGGCGCGTGCTTCAGGGTGCTCCAGGGATCTCGTGATCCAATTGCGATTCCCCCCTGTGCTCGCGGTTTTGAACCCAGGACCCCCTACGTTGAATCGGCCTAGCGATTAGATAAGGACCGCGATTTCCCCTTCTTATTATTATTGAAGAATTCAGATTTCTGATCGAAAGAAAATAAATGAAGAGGGCTCGAGGATTTTCTGGTTTGAGAATGTAGGCTTGGCTCATTTATATAGTTGCGAAGGGAAAACAGGGAGTACGCATCATTAATTCTTCTGTCTCCTTGATATCAAAGTTGGGAGGCTATTTTTACTGCTCGAGAAAAATAGGCTGAGCGTTTGTACAAAAAAGGTCGGCTATTCAAATCAATAGGTTGGCTGAAAAGAATGTCTGATTTGAATTTGTTTTTAATTAAAAACTAAAATATATCATAGTCCCTTATTTTAAAACCCTGAACCGCTTATTCTAACTTAACGACCGATGTTCTCGGATTATAACGTTATTTTGAACTCCACGGGACTGATTCTGGAATTTTAATTCAAATGTATAAAGCAGAAAACAATTTAAATTAAATTTTTAAATAAATTTTGATTTAATAAATAAAACGATTTCAGAAAATAGAATTCAATGAAAATAAATTATTATTATCCTTCTAATCCAAACAGAATTTATATAAATCAACTGAACTGTTTTTATTCAGTTTTTAAATTTGAATTCAAGTATTATCGTTATACTCGATATTGAATCGTATACCGATTATTAACCCGATAAATTCCATAATAAAAATCCATTTATATTCGAATCAATATTTAAAATAATTTAAATATTCAATATTCAATGGTCAAAAATCCGGGATGTTACATTCCTTCCCCCTTAAAAGAATTTCGTCCCCGAAATTACTAAGGCAGAAGAAATGCTATAGACGCGTTAACTTTTTCAAAAGCCAATTTTTTTTATAACTCAGTATTTCAAATTCTATAACTCAAGTTCCATACAATTTTAAGTCCTCATGGGAGTATTTAATTTCATTTTATTTAACTGGTTTCCATTATTTCGTATTATTTAACTTGCTTAAGTTAAGTTTAGATTCCAGAATTCAAATGCCTGGTCTTTATTTCAAATTCTTTTCAAAGCATATAAATATATATACATATATTTGTTTTTATCTCAAATTTGAGCTTTCCTAAACAATTTGTTTTCTTTCAACAAATTTCATCAAAAACTTTTCTAAGATAGCAATCCATCACTTAGAAACTCGAAAATGGACACTGACGATGCTGCAGTCATCATCAGAATTATTTTTCAGCCACTGAAGTGAGTTCAGTGCTTTACCACCTTTAAAATCCATTCAAAAATGATTCTTATTTAAAAATCCTTCCAAACAAAGCTATATTATTTGAATATACTTCGAAAATATTTTTTCCAAACCCCCAGGATTTTAAATTTCAAGTTATGATTTATATCCAATTTTAATTCATCTCATTTGTATATTTAATTCACATACAAATTCTATTCGGTTATAGATAACCATTCCAATTCATATAATCTCATTTGATTATAATTGTAACAACCAACACATCCATATAATATAATAATTCTAGAAAAATTATTCTTTCTATATCAAGATAGAATTTTGGGTAAAATTATTTCATTTACCCGCTTTAAAACATTATTATGTTGAATGTCTCTGTTCAAGTGTTTAGAAATTCCTATCGACTTCATGGCGTCCCATTATTCGATCAGAATTCATAATCCACTCAACAGACTAGCCAACACAATATAAAACAATTTTTTATATCAATTTACAAATACTCTCTCTCGTATATATATACTCAACTCATTCTAGGGTACTACTGACCCTATCTCTAATGAGCACAACCCTATCAAGCCTAGGTATTCGCTCAACCTAAGCTCTGATACCAACTGTAAAGGCCCGCAAATCCGTGCTATCTGAATTGACTAATAACACCACACGTCCAACCCAAATTGCACAGAAATACGAATCATTATTAGAAAGAAGTTAGAGGATGAGAAATAGAAAGAAAGAAATATTAGAATAGAAGAAAACGAAGATCACAAACTATAACGACCCGCATTCTACGCATCATAGAATCGTAGAATATTTATTTCTGTCACATACGAAGTCGTATGGTCATGTAACTTTGGGGGACGACTATTGGGGTCATTTCACATGTTCATGATTTTTCCCGATTTTTAAATGACCATTTTACCCCTAGTTATCACTGTTTTGGCCATAACTTTTGACTGGAAAGGAATTTTGACCTGAAACCACTTCCATTGGCTCCGGATGATGGTTTCTCTTTCCGTAGAGTGGTCACATTAGCCAAACGGACTTACCGTTTGGGAGATATGGCTGAAACAAGTTTCAGACGGTGAAAGACAGCTTAATTGGGCTTAACCGGGTGATTAGCAGCTAGGCCCACAGGGGAATTTCGGGTTTAGAGGTATAGGAGGACTGATTAGGGTTAGGTTATCACTTTCATTTCAGTTTTGAGCCGCCACAAACCTCCTTGAGACCTTAGTAATGGCCTCCATCCTCTAAAACAACTCCAAAACACATTTTTAGTGAAGATTAAGCCTAAACTACATCAAAGCAAGGCCAAATAGCAACAAAGCAAGGTTGGAGCTACTGCTATACATAGGAATTCGACCCAAACAGAGAGTATTTCAGATTTGGTGTTTCATTTGTGGCCAAGGTGAGTGATTTGCATAGTTTTTGCACTAATTACAGTTAATTAAGGGTAATTAGTGAAGATTAGCGAATTTATACGTAAATAAATTCTGGAAAAATTCTTAAAATTCTAAAATAATGTTTTAAGGCTCTGTTAGAAATTTGGGTTAATTTCGATGTGTTTTGCTAATCGTATGCTTAAACATGATTAAGAGGGATTATAGGAAAATGTGAGGTTTTGGCCACTTTTGACCCATTTTGATTCATTTAAATTGTTGTTTGTTGCTTGTGGTTGCTGTTATATGTTGCTATGACTCTTTGGTATGCTTTGTGATTGATTCCAATAGTTAGATTGGTCGAAAACGCCGTCGAGAGGCGTATAAACAGTTGCTGGAAAGTTGCAGAAAACTGCAGGGTATCTAACCGGATCGGATCGGGTAGGGGATCGGATCGGACATATCCGAACCGGACCGGGGCGTGGTACTTTCTGGGGCATGACGTGAAGAGGCAACAAGGAAGGCCTGATCGGATCAGAGGGGCGTAGCGTGGGATCGGAAGGAACAAGGAGGACTGAAGTGGAAGAAAGAGGAGCATAGATACCATATTCCGAACCGAACCGCATGAGGGAGGCACCGAACCGAACCGCTTCAGAATCACCGAACCGAGCCGCTTCAGAATCACCGAACCGAACCGCATGAGGGAGAGCACCGAACCGAATCGCATGAGGGAGAAGGACCCAAACCCAGAGGATGGTGGCACTCCGAACCGAACCGGGGTACGTATCCGAACCGAACCGAGCATGGGTGACCGGACCGAACCGGACGTGTACTTTTACTACTCCGTGATGACTCTTTTGAAGACCCACTCCAATTTGATCAAAACCCGAGATGCAAAGGAAGCCCAAATGAGGAGCTTTGACTCAGGATCCAGCTGGGAACCAATGAGTGGGCTTTATGATTGGGCTTTGCTGCGGGACGTGTGCCAAGGAGTTATCGACGTCTATAGCTTTGGACCACTATGGTAGGAGGTACGAAGGCGGATTCAGGGCCATTATGGAATAGGTAGAACCGAGGGCTACGACCAATGAAGTGGGTCATTGAAATGTTTGGTCATGACTCCAAGTGTTTGGCTTGGTCACAGCAGGGTTTCTACAATTCGGGATTCGTCGTTACCTCAATTTGTCTAGTGTTCCAAAGTGGTAGACGTCGTGCGCTTTACGCACTGAGTGAGAGGTGTGAGGATGGTTGATATGGATGATTTGTTTGCTATCACTGTGACATGCACACCCCACCCCCGTATTCTTACACTATTTATTATGGCACCTTGTAGTATTGTACGGTATGTGGTACTAACTCTTTGGTTGCAGGTCCAGGTTCAGGTATGGTTTAGTATACCTGTTATCATTCTGTTTAGATGCTTATCGCTCATACCAGGCTTTATGTCTGACCCCGAGTTTTATGTCTCCTCTTATTACTCTGGGTGCTCACACGAGCAGACTAGAGACAGGTTAGCTGGTGATGCACGGGTAGATGATCCGGAGACGAGCAGGAGGCTTCCACGTAATATATATAGTATTCTCCCTGTGTTGTTGAAGATCACTGCTTGGGCATTGTTGGTGTATCTTCTACTTTAGCTTTCTTTTGCTTAGAGACAGTAAATTTGGAAAATTGTAATAAGCTGTACATGGATTTCCGCTGCTCTGATGTTGACATTGATTATTAGTTATCAGCTTATGCACTGTCTCGCCTGTTTTATGTCAAGTATGTTATTATTATATTTTATCCCATGCGCTGTGAGACATTCTACAGGTTCCTTGATTAGTTCATTCCTTTCTTTCTTTTCTTCTGACGACCGTTCTGTGCTAGCTGGGCATGTGTACAGCGCACATTCGGAGGAAATGCAGGCTGGTGCAGGGCGGGCCGTCACACTTGGTATCAGAGCTCTAGGTTGCGTAGTTAACCTAGGGAAGTTATCAGGGAGAGATAATATACGTATACGAGAGAGCGTATTTGTGATTATTTTGATTTTTAAAAGCTATATATACTATTACTAGTATAAGGATGAAGTCGTACTGCACTAGCACCACTATGGAGTCGTTAATCGTTTCCTTTTTCAGATTGACGATGAGCCGATATACTAGAGGTGCCGGTAGGGGAGCCAATAATGGGAATGCTGCTGACATGAAGACGATGTTTACCGACCTCATGAGAGAGATGCTTAGAGATGTACAGAGAGCAGCCCCCAATGGTGGAAATGGTGGTGGTCCAATGGTGCAGGCGCCAAGAGTCGACTTCGCCAAGCTGAATAAGGATTACACTAGCCTTGGTGGGAAGCCGTTCCACAGAACGGAGTCGGCTACGGATGTTCAGGATTGGTTGGATAATTGCGAACGTATCTTCGAGGATTTGGGTATCGAGGATGCAATGAAGAGAAAGCTAGCGTCCCGTCAGCTGCAAGGGCGGGCAATGAATTGGTGGAATGCTATAAAGGCAGCCACGCCCGAAGATCAGATTACTTGGGAGCAGTTAAAGCTCGCTTCAGTGAGAAATTCATTCTAGCTGCTCAGAAGTCAATGCTGTTTAAGAAATTCTTGGAGCTCAAGCAGAATGGCAGAGCTGTCTCGGAGTATATTGCTGAATTTGACACTTTGTCAAAATATGGATTATCTCTTATTGATACTGCCGAGAAAAAGAATGAGAAATTCATAACTGGTTTGGATCAGTACTTGGGGGAAAAACTTATTAACCACATCGATGAGACATTTGAATCGATTGTGGGGAAAGCGTTAAGATCAGAAAGTCTCTACCCTAAGTCGAATACTGAGGTTGCATCTGTGGAAGAGCCAAAACCACAAGCAAGTGGTGGAGGCAAGGGTGGTTCCCAGAATAAGAGAAAGCAGAACCAAGCTAAGGATGGCCAGAAGAAAAAGAATAAGCAAGATGTTGAGTGCTTCAGCTGTGGTAAGAAGGGCCATTATGCTAGTAATTGTCGGGCCAAGCCAGCGGATAGGAAGTGCTTCAACTGTGGCCAAATGGGACATCACAAGGACAAGTGTCCACAGCCCCCTAAAGAAAAGCAAATGGTGAAAGCATATGCCCTTAATGCTATTCCTTCTTCGTCGAATGCCCCAACTGCGGCGGAGAAGGGAAAGAATGTCGTCATTCAAGGTATGCTTTCTGTTTATGATGTTCCTGTTAGAGTTTTGTTTGATACCGGAGCTTCCAGTTCTTTCATATCTAGTGACCTGGTAGATAGGTTGGGATTGGAGCCCGAGATTGTCGATAGACCTTTAGTAGTGACGAACCCGATTGGTGGTTCGACTAGCCTTAGCATGACTTGTCGTAATGTGGTCTTATCGAGTCATGGATGCATGTTTGTTTGTGATTGCTTTGTTTTGGGCTTTACTGGGTTTGGCATTATTTTGGGAGTAGATTGGCTCCAAAGATATGGGGTGGTGGTAGACTGTGAGGGCTTGTTGGTGACAGCTAGAGCGGATGATGGACGGAGGATAGTGTTTGGTGGTCTACCCAGTAAGGGGGTATTGGCTAGTTTTCTAAACTCCCTCGACATTCCGCATAGTGAGTTGTCAGGTTTGCCCGTGGTTGGCCAGTATCCGGATGTTTTCGAAGAAGTGACCGGACTTCCACCACACCGAGAGATTGAGTTCCGTATTGATTTGGTAAAAGATGCCAGGCCTATAGTGATGCCACTTCGTCGTATGGCACCAAGAGAGCAGCGAGAGCTCGAGGTGCAAGTCAGCGATCTTTTGAAGAAGGGATTTATCAGAAGGAGTGTTTCTGAATGGGGAGCACCAGTTGTGTTTGCTACCAAGGCGGATGGGTCCCTTCGTTTGTGTGTAGACTACCGCGAGTTGAATAAAGTGACGAAGAAGAACAAGTATCCTCTATCGCGGATAGATGATTTGTTTGATCAGTTGAGTGGCGCGAGAGTATTTTCTCAGTTGGATCTCGCGACAGGTTTTCATCAGCTTAGAGTGGAAGCTGAGAGTATAGCTAAAACGGCATTTCAGACGCCGTCTGGGTTTTATGAGTGGTTGGTCATGCCATTCGGGCTGACCAACGCCCCATCATATTTTGTGGATCTTATGAATAGGGTATTCAGAGATCAGTTGAATAAGATTGTCCTTGTGTTCGTTGATGATATTTTGGTCTATTCGAGGACAGAGGAAGAACACAAGGAACATTTAAGAGTAGTGATGGAGGTGTTGAGAAAACACCAATTGAAAGCAAAGTTTTCGAAGTGTCACTTCTGGAAGAGGGAAGTGAGGTTCTTGGGCCATGTTGTATCAGAGAATGGTATTGCCGTGGACCCGGCAAAGGTGGCTACGGTACAGGATTGGCCTACGCCCAAGAAAGCAACCGATGTAAGGAGTTTCTTGGGGTTAGCTGGATATTATCGTAAGTTTATCCAAGGTTTCTCCAAGATAGCAGCACCATTGACCCAGTTGACCAAGAAGAATCAAGCTTTTGTCTGGGATGAAAGGTGCGAGAATGCATTCAAAGGTCTAAAGGGCAAGTTGACAAGCGCACCAGTGTTAGTCATTCCTAAGGGGGATGAAGAGATGACGGTATACACGGATGCCTGTGGTACCGGACTGGGTGCTGTATTGATGCAAGGTGGTAGGGTTGCAGCTTACACAAGTCGGCAATTGAAACCGCACGAGAGAAGATACCCTACCCATGATTTGGAATTGGCAGTGATCGTGTTCGCGTTAAAGATGTGGAGACACTATCTCTTGGGAGAAAGATTTGAGCTGTTTACAGATCATAAGTCGTTGAAGTATCTATTCTCTCAGAAAGATCTGAATCTCCGTCAGCAGAGATGGTTAGAGTTCTTAGCTTCCTATGATTTTGACATTGCATACACACCAGGAAAGGGCAATGCGGTGGCTGATGCATTGAGTAGAAGACATGCCAGCTTAGGGGCTATGTTCCTTGAATGGAAGCAACTGGAGTTTATCGCGGGGTTTGATTTCAGACCAAAGTGCGAATTGGATCCAGAAATGTTAGCAAGTTTGACGATCAGACCCACTTTGATTGAGCGGATCGGCTCTAGTCAGAGGGACGATCCTAACCTATTGGAAATCATCTCCAAGTTAGAGATGAGTATCGATGAGGAGATGAACAAGTTTGGGCTTGATCGAGATAGATGGCTTAGAAAGAATGGAAAGCTTGTTGTACCCAATGTCAATGGATTGAGGGATGAAGTGCTTAGAGAGTGTCATCACTCAAAGCTAACTATACACCCCGGTGGTAACAAGATGTATCGAGATATGAAGCAGACTTACTACTGGGAAGGAATGAAAAGAGACGTTGGGAAGTTTATATCCAAATGCATGAATTGCCAGCTAGTTAAAGCCGAGCAAAAGAAGCCTAGTGGATTGTTACAGCCCTTAGAAATTCCCGAATGGAAATGGGAGCAAGTCTCGATGGATTTCATCGATGGTTTACCAAGGACTAGATCGGGACATGATAGCATTTGAGTGATTGTGGACCGATTGACCAAAAGTGCAAGATTTATACCAGTCAAATCGACCAGAACGGCAGCTAAGTTAGCAGAATTGTATATGAAGTGGGTAGTGAGACTTCATGGAGTACCTAAAAGCAATGTGAGCGACCGAGACCCGTTGTTCACTAGTGGGTTTTGGAGGAGCTTACAAGAGGCTCTAGGGTTAGAGTTACATCTCAGTACCGCATATCATCCTCAGACCGACGGTCAGACGGAGAGGGTGAACCGTATTTTGGAAGATCTCTTGAGAGCATGTATATTGGATTTTGGTGGATCATGGGATGACCATTTGCATCTAGTAGAGTTTGCATATAATAATAGCTACCAATCCAGTATCGGTATGGCTCCGTTTGAAGCTTTGTACGGAAGACCGTGTAACTCACCATCATGTTGGATAGAGACTGGCGAGAAGTTTATGCTTGGACCAGATGTGGTGAGGGAAACTTCAGATAAAATCAAGACCATTCAACAACGAATGAAGGCTGCCCAAGATAGGCAGAAGAGTTATGCTGATAAGAGGAGAAGAGACTTAAAATTCTCCGTTGGCGACTTGGTGTTTGTCAAGATCTCTCCGTTGAAGAGCGTAATACGATTTGGCAGGAGAGGCAAGTTGCCACCAAGATTCGTTGGTCCATTCCCTGTTCTTGAACTAGTCGGGAATTTGGCATATAGAATTGACTTACCAGAGAAAATGTCGGGAGTTCACAACGTATTTCATGTTTCCCAACTAAGGAAGTTCGTTCACGACTCAGATATGACTACTTCACCCGATCAGTTAGAGGGCTTCGAAGTAGAACCCGAGGTGGTTGGGAACCGCAAGCCGGCCCGTATTGTCGAGCACGACATGAAGCAACTTCGAAGGAAGGCGGTGAAGCTAGTCAAGGTACAGTGGAGCGAGGACGAGAATGATTGTACTTGGGAGACAGAGGTAAACATTAGGAAGTCACACCCAGAACTCTTTGCCTGGTAAGATTTTGACTTCGATTTAGTTTTCCGCATGCTAGGATAGGCTTGGTTGCTTATTTTACATGTTTGATTGTTGTATGTGGTTGTTAGGCATGCGGGATCTTTTGTATGTTTGGGTTAAGGAATTTCGGGGACGAAATTTCTTAAGGGGGGGAGAGTGTAACGACCCGCATTCTACGCATCATAGAATCGTAGAATATTTATTTCTATCACATACGAAGTCGTATGGTCATGTAACTTTGGGGGACGACTATTGGGGTCATTTCCCATGTTCATGATTTTTCCCGATTTTTAAATGACCATTTTACCCCTAGTTATCACTGTTTTGGCCATAACTTTTGACTGGAAAGGAATTTTGACCTGAAACCACTTCCATTGGCTCTGGATGATGGTTTCTCTTTTCGTAGAGTGGTCACATTAGCTAAACGGACTTACCGTTTGGGAGATATGGCTGAAACAAGTTTCAGACGGTGAAAGACAGCTTAATTGGGCTTAACCGGGTGATTAGCAGCTAGGCCCACAGGGGAATTTCGGGTTTAGAGGTATAAGAGGACTGATTAGGGTTAGGTTATCACTTTCATTTCAGTTTTGAGCCGCCACAAACCTCCTTGAGACCTTAGTAATGGCCTCCATCCTCTAAAACCACTCCAAAACACATTTTTAGTGAAGATTAAGCCTAAACTACATCAAAGCAAGGCCAAATAGCAACAAAGCAAGGTTGGAGCTGCTGCTATACATAGGAATTCGACCCAAACAGAGAGTATTTCAGATTTGGTGTTTCATTTGTGGCCAAGGTGAGTGATTTGCATAGTTTTTGCACTAATTATAGTTAATTAAGGGTAATTAGTGAAGATTAGCAGAATTTATACGTAAATAAATTCTGGAAAAATTCTTAAAATTCTAAAATAATGTTTTAAGGCTCTGTTAGAAATTTGGGTTAATTTCGATGTGTTTTGCTAATCGTATGCTTAAACATGATTAAGAGGGATTATAGGAAAATGTGAGGTTTTGGCCACTTTTGACCCATTTTGATTCATTTAAATTGTTGTTTGTTGCTTGTGGTTGCTGTTATATGTTGCTATGACTCTTTGGTATGCTTTGTGATTGATTCCAATAGTTAGATTGGTCGAAAACGCCGTCGAGAGGCGTATAAACAGTTGCTGGAAAGTTGCAGAA
This sequence comes from Allium sativum, assembly GCA_030737875.1. Lineage (NCBI taxonomy): Eukaryota > Viridiplantae > Streptophyta > Magnoliopsida > Asparagales > Amaryllidaceae > Allium > Allium sativum. The sequence goes on along the minus strand of CM060913.1, from coordinate 969,845,991 downwards.
AACTGCAGGGTATCTAACCGGATCGGATCGGGTAGGGGATCGGATCGGACATATCCGAACCGGACCGGGGCGTGGTACTTTCTGGGGCATGACGTGAAGAGGCAACAAGGAAGGCCTGATCGGATCAGAGGGGCGTAGCGTGGGATCGGAAGGAACAAGGAGGACTGAAGTGGAAGAAAGAGGAGCATAGATACCATATTCCGAACCGAACCGCATGAGGGAGAGCACCGAACCGAACCGCTTCAGAATCACCGAACCGAGCCGCTTCAGAATCACCGAACCGAACCGCATGAGGGAGAGCACCGAACCGAATCGCATGAGGGAGAAGGACCCAAACCCAGAGGATGGTGGCACTCCGAACCGAACCGGGGTACGTATCTGAACCGAACCGAGCATGGGTGACCGGACCGAACCGGACGTGTACTTTTACTACTCCGTGATAACTCTTTTGAAGACCCACTCCAATTTGATCAAAACCGGAGATGCAAAGGAAGCCCAAATGAGGAGCTTTGACTCAGGATCCAGCTGGGAACCAATGAGTGGGCTTTATGATTGGGCTTTGCTGCGGGACGTGTGCCAAGGAGTTATCGACGTCTATAGCTTTGAACCACTATGGTAGGAGGTACGAAGGCGGATTCAGGGCCATTATGGCATAGGTAGAACCGAGGGCTATGACCAATGAAGTGGGTCATTGAAATGTTTGGTCATGACTCCAAGTGTTTGGCTTGGTCACAGCAGGGTTTCTACAAGTCGGGATTCGTCGTTACCTCAATTTGTCTAGTGTTCCAAAGTGGTAGACGTCGTGCGCTTTACGCATTGAGTGAGAGGTGTGAGGATGGTTGATATGGATGATTTGTTTGCTATCACTGTGACATGCACACCCCACCCCCGTATTCTTACACTATTTATTATGGCACCTTGGAGTATTGTACGGTATGTGGTACTAACTCTTTGGTTGCAGGTCCAGGTTCAGGTATGGTTTAGTATACCTGTTATCATTCTGTTTAGATGATTATCGCTCATACCAGGCTTTATGTCTGACCCAGAGTTTTATGTCTCCTCTTATTACTCTGGGTGCTCACACGAGCAGACTAGAGACAGGTTAGCTGGTGATGCACGGGTAGATGATCCGGAGACGAGCAGGAGGCTTCCACGTAATATATATAGTATTCTCCCTGTGTTGTTGAAGATCACTGCTTGGGCATTGTTGGTGTATCTTCTACTTTAGCTTTCTTTTGCTTAGAGACAGTAAATTTGGAAAATTGTAATAAGCTATATATGGATTTCCGCTGCTCTGATGTTGACATTGATTATTAGTTATCAGCTTATGCACTGTCTCGCCTGTTTTATGTCAAGTATGTTATTATTATATTTTATCCCATGCGCTGTGAGACATTCTATAGGTTCCTTGATTAGTTCATTCCTTTCTTTCTTTTCTTCTGACGACCGTTCTGTGCTAGCTGGGCATGTGTACAGCGCACATTCGGAGGAAATGCAGGCTGGTGCAGGGCGGGCCGTCACACAAACTCACAGCGGATCGAATAAAAATATATTTTATAACATAACTTTTGAAATACAAATCAGTAACTTTACATACATACCATCATCAGAGCACAACAGCCATTCCTGGAACAGTTATAAACACCTGTTTCCAGATACAAACATAGTACACAGCGGAATATATGATAGTCTATATCTAACTGGTGAAGCCTCCTGCTTCCAGCTCCTCCAAATGAATCTGAAAAATCCCGACTACTTGACCGCCCGTACAAATTTGGGCACCCAAGAGTTTAGGAAAAAAAAAACAAAATAAACTCTGGGTCAGTCATGGGACTGGTGTGAGTAAACTCCAACCAATTGTTTAATTTTAAAAATCCTTTCAAAAGAAAAGATAATAGTAAGACCAGCCCACACATAAACACGGACGGTTTTTACCTTACTATAACCCAAAACACTTTGATACGAAAATCTAGTGATATTATAATAATGTCTACATCAAGTAAATAACCAAATAGCAGAACGCTTGCATCTCACGCTCCACATACATAGTATAAAATCAAAAACCGCATGGCGCTTATTGGATATTGGATCTCCAACATGACAAGGTATGGAACCACCTTCCGCTAGTGTATCTCTAGAGAGAAATACACTGGGTTCAACAAGAACATCTTGTAACCGGCCCACACACGACCGACCACTCATTTCGCTTGAGTGTATCGAATGTATATCACCAACGGTTGGGATCAGCAACCGCCTCCCGACTGGGACAGCATCGAATAGAATAAGAAATTAAATGAACCTCTAGATAGGTGATTATACATCCTAATGGGTGCGACCCACATAGCCATGCTGCCTGCCCGATTTTTGTCACTTCCCGGTTGTTGAGGCCTGAGGCTACGAATACTTACCATTCATTGATAACACAATCACTTTGAATGCCACATCGTCAGATCCGTTAATCACTAGTTGAGTTTGCACAAATATTCTGGATGTTATGCTAAGGGAATAAATCCGTTGCAACCATATATATATTTAAACAGACCAACCCTTTTGATCATTGGAAATACTTTGTCAGACATTCGTCCATTTACATTCGTTTTGGGACTGAACGAAACCTAAGGCACTATTTCTATTAATAGAAAGAGTCCTTGCACTTTACTCCGTCTTCGATTATCTTCATAAAATCTGATTCGCAACGCTACTGCCAATACGGAGTGGTTCTCGGATAATAATCCAACCGGTCTCTCCATATTACCACGATGGTAAAAACTTCGATAGTTTGTGATTTAACTATCGAATAAAAACAAGTGTTCATCCAACATATCAAACAAATCACTGGGCTCTTTAATTAATTATTCATTAATTAAATCACTTTTCCATTTTCTCTATCAATATTTGTTAACCAAATATTTTCAATAACCATATTGGCCCTTATGCCATTTGGAAAACGTTTCCAAATATTAACTTCTTTTATTTTCTATATATTAGAAAATATCTCTATTTGCAATTTGGGAACAATTTCAATCACTTATCTCTATCCCGACTATTTTAATTATACTCAGGAATATTTACTTTTATATTTCCAAAGTATCCATCACTTGGGATAAACGAATGTTGTGTAAAACATCGTTACAACAACCCAAAATACTTCCTTCAACTGAATCACTTTAAACATTGATCTTCGAGACCGAGTCTTGCCATTTATCAACCAATAATAATAATCAATCAAGTTGGGGTATAATTACCTCTCAGACCTTGACTGAAATATTATTAACTTCAAAACAGGCCAGACTGCTACTCGAATAATCAATACCATATTAAACAAATTTTCCATTTCTAAAATGTATATATATTTCCCATTTTGTTTATACTGTTTTATTTTTAAGTTCATTTCCTTATTGAATTCTATATATATCGATACACTGATTCTAATTATCAAATTTTCTTAAAAATATTCTAACTCCTTAAATTTTCGGAAAATTTCGCCATAACCTCCCCTGTATCGGGAGCATCGGGAAATTTCAAATAGCTTCCCGGTAACTTCTCATCTCAAAAAGAAAAGAAAAAGCCAAGCGACTTGTCGATACGGCGCATAAAATCTCATATATGAATTAAACATGTACCTTTTTGTCGAGCACATAAATTTAAATCTTCATATACTTCATATCAAACCTGCTTACACATGTTCACCTGTTTTCAATTCAATTCAACACTATCTAATCGTTTGAATTCAGTTTCGCCCATTTATTCTTTAATTAGTCATTTTGCCTATTTCACTTCTTTGTTTGAATGTAATATGTTCAAATAAAATATTTAACTTGCTCATAACCAAATTGAATTTCAAATTTCAATTCAAGTTTCTTTTCGATTTTGAATATAAATTTTCAAATCGGATTCACTTATTCAAAGTCCAATATCATTTCAAAATTTCATTAACTAATTTCTATTCAAATCAGTTAATTCTATTCAATAATCAAAAATACGATTTCTGTTTCAAAAATCATATTTGTTTATACAACTTGAATTCGCACGTATTTTACAACTCAACTCTGAAATTTTCTAAATAGAAATTCGGATTTTATTCGCTTAAAATCCTTTTATAACATTGAATAAACCGTTATGGTTTTAAAACGATTTTGGCGCCGCTTTTCTGAAAATTTGATTTTGACATATCTCAAAGTCTATACGACGAAATCCAGATTTTTCTCCTCCATTAGAAAACTATTATCAAATCGGTCCTGACGTTTCTTGTTTCAAAGAATTCCGACTTCAATTGAGTCATGTATATTCAATTGAAGTTCGAAACGCCAATTTAAGAACTGCAGCGCTGCGGCGAGTTCGTTTTAAATTATATTTATATATATAAACGTTTGAACTGCCGTTAAAATGAATTCAACTCCATTTTAACTCTATTTGAAATCTATTTTCAAATTCCCATCACATTCTATTTTAATTCTATATTCAATTTACATTTGAATTTCTCTATTCAAATTCTATTTCAAATCTCTTATTAAAATTCTATTTGAATTTCCCTTACTCAAATTCAATACTCACATTTCGTTTAAAGTTCTATATTCCTTTTCTATTTGAAAATTTTACTTTTGAATTCCTACTTGAATCCTGTACTCAAATTCCAATTCAACCCTATTTGAATTCTATGTTTAAACTCCATTTCACTTCTATAGTTAAGCTCCCTTTGAATTCTATTTTCAAGTTTCTATATTTTAAATTCCCTTTGAATTCTATTTTTCAAAACTCTATATTTTACTTTTCTTTATTCAAATCCATTTGAATTCCTTTGAATTCAAATTCTATTTCAATTTCTTACATCCAAATTCTATATCTAAATCACATTTAAATTTCTGTATTCAAATCCTATATTTAAATTCTAGTCAAATTTTATTTATTCAATTTGACTTTTATTTAAATAAAATTCGAATTAATCGAATTCAAATCATAAATCCTTATGGATTTAGTTTCGTTCAATTTATATTTTGAACATCAGAATAAATTCCATCGTTTATTTCTTTAAACGATTTTCCCATTTCTATTTTCAAATTCACATTTGAATTTAAATATTCAAATTATCCAAATGATAATTTTTCCACTTTCTATTTACAAACCTCATTTAAACAAGTCTCGCTTTCAAATAAAATATTTCATCTTTGGAAAAATATATTTCCTTTTTCAAAGTCACACTTGTATTTCTATTTTCTGAATTATCCAATGATAATTCATTTCACTCCACTTATAAACTTCGTTTATAAAGGAATCACTTGTTTTATTTTTCAAACAAGTTTATATTTCAAATCTATTTAAAAATTCAAATTCTATTTAAAAATAGAATTTTCCCTTTTAAATCTCAAATATCCTTCCACGATATTTTAAATATATTAACACTTAGCCCAGTGATATTTAAAACAATCAAATCACCCAATTTTCAATCATTTGATTTTTAACACATCATATATGAAAAATATATATGAAATCAAACAAACAACAAACAAACAGATAATATATTTTTGAGGAATCCAGTTGGATTCCTCCAACCTGTTTTCCTGCATCCACAGATGTTAGCACATAAATAATACCCATTCTACTTCGTGGCAGAATATCGTGGTATAGAAGGTCATCCACTATCATAGCGTGGGGCGTATAGTGTAATCATCCGCTATGAAACTGCGGGCATCCGCTAATGAGACTGCGGGAATCCAACCAATCATCAACCCAATATATATATATATATATATATATATATATATATAATATAGCCTAAATAACTAATATATATAAAACAACCAGAAAGCATTAAACAAGCAACAAACAATTTATTTTTAATGAAATAAAAAATAATTTTAAAGGTGAGTGAGATTTACTCACCTCGTTTTTCCTTTGATGTATATCCTGTTTAAAATTCCATATTCTCTCAATTGTGAATCCACCCGAATCTTATATCCTGAACCAATGATCATTTATTTATATTGATTGATTAATCATTTATTCAATTGAATTAACTATTAACAATAATATATAAATTCTCTCATGTATTTTAAATTTTCGTAAATAAATGTATACCTTATTTCTTTGATCGGCATGAAGCCTATTTCCAGAATCACTGATTTTCCTTGCTGAAATTAGCCTACTTCATTATTCTATTCTTTATTTTTAAGACCAATACTGCCCTCATCACCAGCTACTTCTTAACTGCTAAAACCAAAAGACAACACCAAAAACTCACCATGCTCCTCGAATGGCATCTCTCTCTTCATACAGCAACAACCCAGACACCATTAAAATAACCTAAACACCTCTGCAAAAATCCCAATTCCAGAAACCCCAGCTGCCTTTTTAAATAACATCCCAATCGAGAGCAAAACAGTGCTGCAATGCCACAGCCATGTCTCCATTTTGGTCACTTTAACTATCGTACTCTACATCCCCAAAATCTGCAAACCCGAACTCCCCTTACACGCTAAAACCCCAATCCGCGTTCCAATCCCTACAGTAACCTACGACAACACCCCAACGCAACTCCATTCGAACCCAAATATGAACTCCCCATTCAACATCGCGACCCCTCAATCATGGTGATTTCGGCTTTCTCGAACTCCACAATTACCCCCAAACCAGCGTCGCTCCCTTAATGAAATCGCTCCCCTCAACAGAGACAAACTCCTCTTCTTTTGGAAGGCGCGTGCTTCAGGGAGCTCCAGGGATCTCGTGATCCAATTGCGATTCCCCCCTGTGCTCGCGGTTTTGAACCCAGGACCCCCTACGTTGAATCGGCCTAGCGATTAGATAAGGACCGCGATTTCCCCTTCTTATTATTATTGAAGAATTCAGATTTCTGATCGAAAGAAAATAAATGAAGAGGGCTCGAGGATTTTCTGGTTTGAGAATGTAGGCTTGGCTCATTTATATAGTTGCGAAGGGAAAACAGGGAGTACGCATCATTAATTCTTCTGTCTCCTTGATATCAAAGTTGGGAGGCTATTTTTACTGCTCAAGAAAAATAGGCTGAGCGTTTGTACAAAAAGAGGTCGGCTATTCAAATCAATAGGTTGGCTGAAAAGAATGTCTGATTTGAATTTGTTTTTAATTAAAAACTAAAATATATCACAGTCCCTTATTTTAAAACCCTGAACCGCTTATTCTAACTTAACGACCGATGTTTTCGGATTATAACGTTATTTTGAACTCCACGGGACTGATTCTGGAATTTTAATTCAAATGTATAAAGCAGAAAACAATTTAAATTAAATTTTTAAATAAATTTTGATTTAATAAATAAAACGATTTCAGAAAATAGAATTCAATGAAAATAAATTATTATTATCCTTCTAATCCAAACAGAATTTATATAAATCAACTGAACTGTTTTTATTCAGTTTTTAAATTTGAATTCAAGTATTATCGTTATACTCGATATTGAATCGTATACCGATTATTAACCCGATAAATTCCATAATAAAAATCCATTTATATTCGAATCAATATTTAAAATAATTTAAATATTCAATATTCAATGATCAAAAATCCGGGATGTTACATTCCTTCCCCCTTAAAAGAATTTCGTCCCCGAAATTACTAAGGCAGAAGAAATGCTATAGACGCGTTAACTTTTTCAAAAGCCAATTTTTTTTATAACTCATTATTTCAAATTCTATAACTCAAGTTCCATACAATTTTAAGTCCTCATGGGAGTATTTAATTTCATTTTATTTAACTGGTTTCCATTATTTCGTATTATTTAACTTGCTTAAGTTAAGTTTAGATTCCAGAATTCAAATGCTTGGTCTTTATTTCAAATTCTTTTCAAAGCATATAAATATATATACATATATTTGTTTTTATCTCAAATTTGAGCTTTCCTAAACAATTTGTTTTCTTTCAACAAATTTCATCAAAAACTTTTCTAAGATAGCAATCCATCACTTAGAAACTCGAAAATGGACACTGACGATGCTGCAGTCATCATCAGAATTATTTTTCAGCCACTGAAGTGAGTTCAGTGCTTTACCACCTTTAAAATCCATTCAAAAATGATTCTTATTTAAAAATCCTTCCAAACAAAGCTATATTATTTGAATATACTTCGAAAATATTTTTTCCAAACCCCCATGATTTTAAATTTCAAGTTATGATTTATATCCAATTTTAATTCATCTCATTTGTATATTTAATTCACATACAAATTCTATTCGGTTATAGATAACCATTCCAATTCATATAATCTCATTTGATTATAATTGTAACAACCAACACATCCATATAATATAATAATTCTAGAAAAATTATTCTTTCTATATCAAGATAGAATTTTGGGTAAAATTATTTCATTTACCCGCTTTAAAACATTATTATGTTGAATGTCTCTGTTCAAGTGTTTAGAAATTCCTATCGACTTCATGGCGTCCCATTATTCGATCAGAATTCATAATCCACTCAACAGACTAGCCAACACAATATAAAACAATTTTTTATATCAATTTACAAATACTCTCTCTCGTATATATATACTCAACTCATTCTAGGGTACTACTGACCCTATCTCTAATGAGCACAACCCTATCAAGCCTAGGTATTCGCTCAACCTAAGCTCTGATACCAACTGTAAAGGCCCGCAAATCCGTGCTATCTGAATTGACTAATAACACCACACGTCCAACCCAAATTGCACAGAAATATGAATCATTATTAGAAAGAAGTTAGAGGATGAGAAATAGAAAGAAAGAAATATTAGAATAGAATAAAACGAAGATCACAAACTCACAGCGGATCGAATAAAAATATATTTTATAACATAACTTTTGAAATACAAATCAGTAACTTTACATACATACCATCATCAGAGCACAACAGCCATTCCTGGAACAGTTATAAACACCTGTTTCCAGATACAACCATAGTACACAGCGGAATATATGATAGTCTATATCTAACTGGTGAAGCCTCCTGCTTCCAGCTCCTCCAAATGAATCTGAAAAATCCCGACTACTTGACTGCCCGTACAAATTTGGGCACCCAAGAGTTTAGGAAAAACAAAACAAAATAAACTCTAGGTCAGTCATGGGACTGGTGTGAGTAAACTCCAACCATTTGTTTAATTTTAAAAATCCTTTCAAAAGAAAAGATAATAGTAAGACCAGCCCACACATAAACACGGACGGTTTTTACCTTACTATAACCCAAAACACTTTGATACGAAAATCTAGTGATATTATAATAATGTCTACATCAAGTAAATAACCAAATAGCAGAACGCTTGCATCTCACGCTCCACATACATAGTATAAAATCAAAAACCGCATGGCGCTTATTGGAGATTGGATCTCCAACATGACAAGGTATGGAACCACCTTCCGCTAGTGTATCTCTAGAGAGGAATACACTGGGTTCAACAAGAACATCTTGTAACCGGCCCACACATGACCGACCACTCATTTCGCTTGAGTGTATCGAATGTATATCACCAACGGTTGGGATCAGCAACCGCCTCCCGACTGGGACAACATCGAATAGAATAAGAAATTAAATGAACCTCTAGATACGTGATTATACATCCTAATGGGTGCGACCCACATAGCCATGCTGCCTGCCCGATTTTTGTCACTTCCCGGTTGTTGAGGCCTGAGGCTACGAATACTTACCATTCATTGATAACACAATCACTTTGAATGCCACATCGTCAGATCCGTTAATCACTAGTTGAGTTTGCACAAATATTCTGGATGTTATGCTAAGGGAATAAATCCGTTGCAACCATATATATATTTATACAGACCAACCCTTTTGATCATTGGAAATACTTTGTCAGACATTCGTCAATTTACATTCGTTTTGGGACTGAACGAAACCTAAGGCACTATTTCTATTAATAGAAAGAGTCCTTGCACTTTACTCCGTCTTTGATTATCTTCATATAATCTGATTCGCAACGCTACTGCCAATACGGAGTAGTTCTCGGATAATAATCCAACCGGTCTCTCCATATTGACCACGATGGTAAAAACTTCGATAGTTTGTGATTTAACTATCGAATAAAAACAAGTGTTCATCCAACATATCAAACAAATCACTGGGCTCTTTAATTAATTATTCATTAATTAAATCACTTTTCCATTTTCTCTATTAATATTTGTTAACCAAATATTTTCAATAACCATATTGGCCCTTATGCCATTTGGAAAACGTTTCCAAATATTAACTTCTTTTATTTTCTATATATTAGAAAATATCTCTATTTGCAATTTGGGAACAATTTCAATCACTTATCTCTATCCCGACTATTTTATTTATACTCAGGAATATTTACTTTTATATTTCCAAAGTTTCCATCACTTGGGATAAACGAATGTTGTGTAAAACATCGTTACAACAACCCAAAATACTTCCTTCAACTGAATCACTTTAAACATTGATCTTCGAGACCGAGTCTTGCCATTTATCAGCCAATAATAATAATCAATCAAGTTGGGGTATAATTACCTCTCAGACCTTGACTGAAATATTATTAACTTCAAAACAGGCCAGACTGCTACTCGAATAATCAATACCATATTAAACAAATTTTCCATTTCTAAAATGTATATATATTTCCCATTTTGTTTATACTGTTTTATTTTTAAGTTCATTTCCTTATTGAATTCTATATATATCGATACACTGATTCTAATTATCAATTTTTCTTAAAAATATTCTAACTCCTTAAATTTTCGGAAAATTTCGCCATAACCTCCCCTGTATCGGGAGCATCGGGAAATTTCAAATAGCTTCCCGGTAACTTTTCATCTCAAAAAGAAAAGAAAAAGCCAAGCGGCTTGTCGATACGGCGCATAAAATCTCATATATGAATTAAACATGTACCTTTTTGTCGAGCACATAAATTTAAATCTTCATATACTTCATATCAAACCTGCTTACACATGTTCACCTGTTTTCAATTCAATTCAACACTATCTAATCGTTTGAATTCAGTTTCGCCCATTTATTCTTTAATTAGTCATTTTGCCTATTTCACTTCTTTGTTTGAATGTAATATGTTCAAATAAAATATTTAACTTGCTCATAACCAAATTGAATTTCAAATTTCAATTCAAGTTTCTTTTCGATTTTGAATATAAATTTTCAAATCGGATTCACTTATTCAAAGTCCAATATCATTTCAAAATTTCATTAACTAATTTCTATTCAAATCAGTTAATTCTATTCAATAATCAAAAATACGATTTCTGTTTCAAAAATCATATTTGTTTATACAACTTGAATTCGCACGTATTTTACAACTCAACTCTGAAATTTTCTAAATAGAAATTCGGATTTTATTCGCTTAAAATCCTTTTATAACATTAAATAAACCGTTATGGTTTTAAAACGATTTTGGCGCTGCTTTTCTGAAAATTTGATTTTGACATATCTCAAAATCTATACGACGAAATCCAGATTTTTCTCCTCCATTAGAAAATTATTATCAAATCGGTCCTGACGTTTCTTGTTTCAAAGAATTCCGACTTCAATTGAGTCATGTATATTCAATTGAAGTTCAAAACGCCAATTTACAAACTGCAGCGCTGCGGCGAGTTCGTTTTAAATTATATTTATATATATAAACGTTTGAACTGCCGTTAAAATGAATTCAACTCCATTTTAACTCTATTTGAAATCTATTTTCAAATTCCCATCACATTCTATTTTAATTCTATATTCAATTTACATTTGAATTTCTCTATTCAAATTCTATTTCAAATCTCTTATTAAAATTATATTTGAATTTCCCTTACTCAAATTCAATGCTCACATTTCGTTTAAAGTTCTATATTCCTTTTCTATTTGAAAATTTTACTTTTGAATTCCTACTTGAATCCTGTACTCAAATTCCAATTCAACTCTATTTGAATTCTATGTTTAAACTCCATTTCACTTCTATAGTTAAGCTCCCTTTGAATTCTATTTTCAAGTTTCTATATTTTAAATTCCCTTTGAATTCTATTTTTCAAAACTCTATATTTTACTTTTCTTTATTCAAATCCATTTGAATTCCTTTGAATTCAAATTCTATTTCAATTTCTTACATCGAAATTCTATATCTAAATCACATGTAAATTTCTGTATTCAAATCCTATATTTAAATTCTAGTCAAATTTTATTTATTCAATTTGACTTTTATTTAAATAAAATTCGAATTAATCGAATTCAAATCATAAATCCTTATGGATTTAGTTTCGTTCAATTTATATTCTGAACATCAGAATAAATTCCATCGTTTATTTCTTTAAACGATTTTCCCATTTCTATTTTCAAATTCACATTTGAATTTAAATATTCAAATTATCCAAATGATAATTTTTCCACTTTCTATTTACAAACCACATTTAAACAAGTCTCGCTTTCAAATAAAATATTTCATATTTGGAAAAATATATTTCCTTTTTCAAAGTCACACTTGTATTTCTATTTTCTGAATTATCCAATGATAATTCATTTAACTCCACTTATAAACTTCGTTTATAAAGGAATCACTTGTTTTATTTTTCAAACAAGTTTATATTTCAAATCTATTTAAAAATTCAAATTCTATTTAAAAATAGAATTTTCCCTTTTAAATCTCAAATATCCTTCCACGATATTTTAAATATATTAACACTTAGCCCAGTGATATTTAAAATAATCAAATCACCCAATTTTCAATCATTTGATTTTTAACACATCATATATGAAAAATATATATGAAATCAAACAAACAACAAACAAACAGATAATATATTTTTGAGGAATCCAGTTGGATTCCTCCAACCTGTTTTCCTGCATCCACAGATGTTAGCACATAAATAATACCCATTCTGCTTCATGGTAGAATATCGTGGTATAGAAGGTCATCCACTATCATAGCGTGGGGCGTATAGGGTAATCATCCGCTATGAAACTGTGGGCATCCGCTAATGAGACTGCGGGAATCCAACCAATCATCAACCCAATATATATAATATAGCCTAAATAACTAATATATATAAAACAACCAGAAAGCATTCAACAAGCAACAAACAATTTATTTTTAATGAAATAAAAAATAATTTTAAAGGTGAGTGAGATTTACTCACCTCGTTTTTCCTTTGATGTATATCCTGTTTAAAATTCCATATTCTCTCAATTGTGAATCCACCCGAATCTTATATCCTGAACCAATGATCATTTATTTATATTGATTGATTAATCATTTATTCAATTGAATTAACTATTAACAATAATATATAAATTCTCTCATGTATTTTAAATTTTCGTAAATAAATGTATACCTTATTTCTTTGATCGACATGAAGCCTATTTCCAGAATCACTGATTTTCCTTGCTGAAATCAGCCTACTTCATTATTCTATTCTTTTTTTTAAGACCAATACTGCCCTCATCACCAGCTACTTCTTAACTGCTAAAACCAAAAGACAACACCAACAACTCACCATGCTCCTCGAATGGCATCTCCCTCTTCATACAGCAACAACCCAGACACCATTAAAATAACCTAAACACCTCTGCAAAAATCCCAATTCCAGAAACCCCAGCTGCCTTTTTAAATAACATCCCAATCGAGAGCAAAACAGTGCTGCAATGCCACAGCCATGTCTCCATTTTGGTCACTTTAACTATCGTACTCCACATCCCCAAAATCTGCAAACCCGAACTCCCCTTACACGCTAAAACCCCAATCCGCGTTCCAATCCCTACAGTAACCCACGACAACACCCCAACGCAACTCCATTCGAACCCAAATCTGAACTCCCCATTCAACATCGCGACCCCTCAATCATGGTGATTTCGGCTTTCTCGAACTCCACAATTACCCCCAAACCAGCGTCGCTCCCTTAATGAAATCGCTCCCCTCAACAGAGACAAACTCCTCTTCTTTTGGAAGGCGCGTGCTTCAGGGAGCTCCAGGGATCTCGTGATCCAATTGCGATTCCCCCCTGTGCTCGCGGTTTTGAACCCAGGACCCCCTACGTTGAATCGGCCTAGCGATTAGATAAGGACCGCGATTTCCCCTTCTTATTATTATTGAAGAATTCAGATTTCTGATCGAAAGAAAATAAATGAAGAGGGCTCGAGGATTTTCTGGTTTGAGAATGTAGGCTTAGCTCATTTATATAGTTGCGAAGGGAAAACAGGGAGTACGCATCATTAATTCTTCTGTCTCCTTGATATCAAAGTTGGGAGGCCATTTTTACTGCTCGAGAAAAATAGGCTGAGCGTTTGTACAAAAAGAGGTCGGCTATTCAAATCAATAGGTTGGCTGAAAAGAATGTCTGATTTGAATTTGTTTTTAATTAAAAACTAAAATATATCACAGTCCCTTATTTTAAAACCCTGAACCGCTTATTCTAACTTAACGACCGATGTTCTCGGATTATAACGTTATTTTGAACTCCACGGGACTGATTCTGGAATTTTAATTCAAATGTATAAAGCAGAAAACAATTTAAATTAAATTTTTAAATAAATTTTGATTTAATAAATAAAACGATTTCAGAAAATAGAATTCAATGAAAATAAATTATTATTATCCTTCTAATCCAAACAGAATTTATATAAATCAACTGAACTGTTTTTATTCAGTTTTTAAATTTGAATTCAAGTATTATCGTTATACTCGATATTGAATCGTATACCGATTATTAACCCGATAAATTCCATAATAAAAATCAATTTATATTCGAATAAATATTTAAAATAATTTAAATATTCAATATTCAATGATCAAAAATCCGGGATGTTACAATTTACATAAATAAATTCATACCTTATTCATACGAATACAGAATTGGACAATTTCAAAATCGTTGGGACCGTGAATTCGATATCTACATTTCAGAACAGACTAGAACAAATATGGAGCAAATCAGAATTTAGGGCAAATTCGATTCTGAATTATACAAAATTTAGAATCACTATGAGATTTGTTTTTAAATAATTAAAAATTAATTATTATCGTATTTAGAAATTACTGCAAATACGTTGTTCAATTCAATTTGTTGTTATACGCGACTTGATTTGGGTTGATTGATGCTGTTATGGTGATCTGTTGATTTGATCGAATATTTTGTTGAGTTAGAATTATCAAAACAAAAATATCATTTTTGTTGAGTTAGATTTGTCAACAAAATAAAGTTATCGTTTCTATTTGTTTTGTTGGAATAGAATTGTCAACAAAATAAAATTATCATTTTTATTGGTTTTGTTGAAATATAATTGTCAACAAAATAAAGTTATCATTTTTATTGGTTTTGTTGGAATAGAATTGTCAACAAAATAAAGTTATCATTTTTATTTTTATTTGTTTTGTTGAAATAGAATTGTCAACAAAATAAAGTTATCATTTTTATTTGTTTTGTTGAAATAGAATTGTCAACAGAATAAAGTTATCATTTTTATTGGTTTTGTTGAAATAGAATTGTCAACAGATTAAAGTTATCGTTTTTATTTGTTTTGTTGAAATAGAATTGTCAACAGAATAAAGTTATCATTTTTATTGGTTTTGCTGAAATAGAATTGTCAACAAAACAAAGTTATCATTTTTATTTGTTTTGTTGAAATAGAATTGTCAACAAAATAAAGTTATCATTTTTATTGGTTATGTTGAAATAGAATTGAAAACAAAATAAAGTTATCATTTTTATTGGTTTTATTGAAATAGAATTGTCAACAAAATAAAGTTATTATTTTTTTAATTGTTTTGTTGAAATAGATTTGTCAACAAAATGAAAATATCTTTTTTATTTGTTTTGTTGAAATAGAATTGTCAAAAAAATAAAATTATCATTTTTATTGGTTTTGTTGAAATAGAATTATCAACAAAATAGAATTATCATTTTTACTTGTTTTGTTGAAATAGAATTGACAAAATAAAGTTATCATTTTTATTTTTTTTGTTGAAATAGAATTGTCAACAAAGTAAAATTATCATTTTTATTGGTTTTATTGAAATAGAATTGCCAACAAAATAGAAACATTATTTTTATTGGTTAGTTTAAAATAGATTTTCATACAAATAAAAAAAATATCATTTTTATTTGTTATATTAAAAATAGATTTGTACACAAATAAAAATATCATGTTTATTTGTCATGTTAATGTAGGAATTGTATACACAATAAAATATTCATATTTTTATTTGTCATGTTAGATATGAAATTTGTATACAAATAAAAATTGATTTTTATTTGTCATGATGGGTGTGGAAGTTGTTATACAAATAAGAAGATTCCTTTTATTTTATAGAATTGTGTAGGAAATAAAATATTTTCTTTTATTTTATCATTAGAATTATGAAATAGTTTATGTAAACAAAATTGCCTTTTATTTTGTCGTTAGAATTATGAAACATGTCATGTAAACAAAATTGTCTTTTATTTTGTCATTAGAATTATGAAACATGTCATGTAAATAAAATTGTCTTTATTTCGTCGTTAGAATTATGAAACATGTCATGTAAACAAAATTATCTTTTATTTTGTCACTAGAATTAAAAAACATGTCATATAAATAAAATTGTCATTTATTTTATCATTAGAATTAGAAAACATGTCATGTAAATAAAATTGTCATTTATTTTGTTACCAGAATTACAAACATGTACATATGACAAAATTATCTTTTATTTTGTCACTAGAATTATAAAACATACATATGACAAAATTTTATTTTTATTTGTTATTAGAATTATAAACATATACATATGACAAAATTATTTTTTATTTGTCACTGGAATTAGAAAACATGTACATATGACAAAATTATCTTTTTATTTTGTTACTAGGATTATAAACATGTACATATGAAAAAATTATCTTTTTATTTTCTTACCAAAATTATAAAACATACATATGACAAAATTATCTTTTTATTTTTTTATTAGAATTATAAACAAGTACATGAGATAAAATTGTCTTTTTTTTCTGTCACTAGAATTAGAAAACATATATGTAGATAAAATTGTATTTTTATTTTGTTATTAGAAGAATATAACATGTATGCAAGTAAAACACATTTTTATTTGACATTAGAAACATGTAGTGAGGTTATGCAAATAAAATACATTTTTTATTTGACATTAGAAACATGTAGTGAAGTATGCAAATAAAACACATTTTTTATTTGACATTAGAAACATGTAATGAAGTATGCAAATAAAACACATTTTTATTTGACATTAGAAACATGTAGTGAAGTTATGCAAATAAAATACATTTTTATTTGACATTAGAAACATGTAGTCAAGTTATGCAAATAAAATATATTTTTATTTGACATTAGAAACATGTAATGAAGTATGCAAATAAAATAGATTTTTATTTGACATTAGAAAACACGTAGGAAAGCTATGCAAATAAAACTTCCCCTTTTATTTAACATTAGAAAATATTGGAAATGTATGCAAACAAAAATCTCTTTTTATTTGTTATTAGAAAATATAGGAATTTGTTTGCAAACACAATATCTCTTTTTATGTATGATTAGAAACATTTAAATGGTTATGCAAAATAAAACATTCTTTTATTTGGCATGTTAAACATGTTAGTGGAATCGTCGAATGATTTATATTTATATATAATTTTATATATGTATATATAAATTAAAATTAAATGAATCGCGCACGGTTGTTCCCGTTTCATAATCGTAAGTTTAAACAATTATATCGAAAGATCCGACCGTCGGATATTCTCAAAACTAAAACCATTAGGTCCACTTTGGGAAGATCTTTCCAACGATATAAAATTTGTTAAAATCAAATGGCTAGATTTCGAGAAATGTGTAAATCAAATTTGGGTAAACACAGCGCCAGGGCCGCCTATTGACCCGGAGTGTCGTTAAATTAAATTGGACTATTTTTATATTAATAAAAATAGTGATAAATCGTTATAAAATAATATTAACAATATGAAATGATTTAAATTATATATATTCTAGAATTATTTGAAAAGATCGAATTCAATCCTATTTGAAATAATTATACGACGATTTAAATCGAATATATTGAAGAAGGTGTTTGAAGACTGGCGATCTTCACATCGAATAGACAACTACTAATGCTACTGATTGGAGTTGCTTCCTTGAAAGGGTTATAGTGGTAGTTTTCCGGACGTACTTGTTAATTGTCTGGATAAGCGAGCACCTCTCTTCCGTATTGGACATACGTAACGAGGAATAAGGTATCTCTGGTTTCGTTTAGGCCCAGAACGGACTTGTAAATGGATGCGTATCTGACATTGCATTTCATTCTATGTGAATTTATTTCTAATTAATATATATCTATTTGGTGGCGGAGAATTTATTCTCTTTCTTAACACCCTTCTCTGAGACGCACGAGCTCAAAGGTTATATATTGATAGATATCAGTCGCATGGCGTGAATTGTCAATGTGGCATGCCAAGATGCAAATGATCAAGGATTTTGTTGAAAAGCAGAGCCTTGTGGTTGATGATCAAAGCACAGCTTATTTAGGCATAGCTTTGTGTATAAGCGATACTTCGCGAGCCTTACACCCCGGTAGGAGTCAGAAACGGGATAAGGGAACGTAGAGAGTGCACATGTTTCTTTTTAGCTAGAAGTGGTGTCATGGTATGAAGCCCAGACTTTTTTACTTATATGGACGATAGATTTCGAGACCTCGATATATTGGTCGCTACTGGCCAAGTGATAGGTTCAATAGGACCAGGAAACGTGTGTTCAGACATAACTAATCCACTAAAGTTTTTGTGGACCGGCCGTGCAGGATCCAAGGGTTCTCCAGCATCCGAATCCTGAGACATTTGCTAGAGTGTCTCGAATCGGTAAGGAGACCATCCCTAGCCTTGACTCATGATGGAATCCCAATTTCCAATACGCCAAATTCGGATTTGATTGTAAACCTATATATGGTGAAAAAGTATATGGTTGCTATGCTGTCCGAGATTGATACATTTATTTTGAAAATGTTTTAAAACTGATAAGACAATAATAATAATAAATATTATTTTACACGTATCAAGCATGTTTGATCATTATAAGGTAAAACTCTATCCTCTGGTTTGCGTTGCATTGTGTGATGGGACTTGAGTCTTATAATGATTTCATTTTCTAAAAAGCATTGCGTGGTTTTTAAAAGATTTATTTAATTTATGCACTGGCAATCCAATGGAGTAAACCCGTTCCACATTAGCGGCGTAGTCCTGTGATTAGCCTTATTATTAGATAAGTTAAGTAAGATTTCTCATACCAGTCCCATGACTGACTCGTAGTTTGTTTCACTTGCAAACTTGGGTGCCCTTATTTTTACACGGACAGCCAAGTGATAGGTATCAGATTATTTTGGATATGTACTGAAGCGGAGCATGCTCTTGGACAGAAGATGAAGATCATTTCTATCTTATATTTATATTTTGAAACATTTAGACATCATTTATCCATGTTGTACTTGATGGTGTTTAGACTATTTCTATTCGCTGAGACATTTTATATGCTTCGTTGTATCCTGTAACTATGCCACTCTGATGTTCTGATGTTGTGATGTTGATGACATTTCTATTTTCCACTGCTATGATTTAATGTATTATGCTATTATCTGTAATCTGTTGTTGTAAATATGCTATATTCCAATGATTATCCTTGCTTTCGTACTACGGGAGTTTGGGGTCATCAAAGTTGGTATCAGAGCTAATGGTTAACCTTAGCTTCGGAGTATAACATATTTAAAACAATTCGTCTAGATAGAATTAGCAGTATTCTAAGGCAAGTAGCTCATCAGGGATAGGATTAGTAACGTCCTAAAATGAATACAATAGAATACACATCATAATCAATCATTACATCATCATTTTTCCATATGTCCATTACTTTTACCATTCCTTAAAAATTATCATTTACGTTGGTCTGACTCTTTCCTTGATGGTACATAACTGTCTGAAAATGAGTACGAGAGCTTGAGCCAGAGGTGGAGGCGGAGCTAGAGGACAGGGAAGGGGCGAAATTCCTGCTGCCCAGGACCAACCCAATCCAGAGGCAGTAGTACCACCACCACCACCCCCGCAGCCTTTTGACCAAGATAGGGTAGCTAAGAAATTCAGAAATTTGGGTGGCATGTCGTTCACAGGCCGAGAGACAGTGACGGAAGCTCAGGCATGGCTCAAGACATGTGAAAAGATATTTGGGGGCTTGGAACTTGAAGGCCACCGTAAGAGATTCATGTCATCGTGGCTGCTGCAGGATGAGGCTCAGATATGGTAGGAGACAGCTAGGATTGGTGGTATTGATGCAGATATGACGTAAGCAGAATTCAAGGAGCTTTTTAATGAGAAATTCATTCCTCGG
Source organism: Allium sativum (assembly GCA_030737875.1). Lineage (NCBI taxonomy): Eukaryota > Viridiplantae > Streptophyta > Magnoliopsida > Asparagales > Amaryllidaceae > Allium > Allium sativum. The sequence goes on along the minus strand of CM060913.1, from coordinate 969,825,657 downwards.
CAAGAAGTCAAGCGGCTTCACGATGAGTTTGCTAACTTGCAACAAGGAGATTGGACTATTTCTTAGTATGTAAGGAAATTCAAGGAGCTTTCACGATATGCATCTGAATTAATTCAGGACCCATTCCCGAAAAATAAGAGGTTATTAATGGTCATTCAAGGAAGTGTCTCAACAGGGTGACAACACATATCGAGCTTCCATTTAACAAGATGATTGAGATGGCCTGTCATCACAAAGAAAATAACAAAAATTCTCAGCAAGTTACGGAGAAGGGTTAAACGAATAATAAAAGAAAGAAGTCTGACAAGAAGCCAGAGGCGAGCAACTCTACAGCCGCCAAGCCTCAGGGAAGTAAAAGAGCCAAAGTCAGATGCTTTAACTGCCAGAGGATGGGACACTATGATTACGAATGCAGAGTTCCAAAAAGGCCAAAGAGGAATGAGTCAAGGCCCAGCCAAAATTCTCGCGGTACCAGGGAATGCTTTAATTACCACAAGCCTGGGCATCTTATCAAGGATTGTCCATACTGAAGAAATCCGAGGTGGCTCATGTATACGATGGAGGAGTTGCACCAGCTTCTTCCAAAGGAGCAGGTAAACCTGATGTTTTGGGAGGTACCCTTACTGTTCAGAATATTCCTGTTACCGTACTATTTGATACTGGTGCATCACAAGGTTTCATTTCTAATGACACAATTAAAAAGTTAAAACTCAAACCAAGAAGTCTTAAAGAATCGATTAGTGTTCATAATCTAATAGGAGGTTCACTTATTCTCGGTCTATATTATAGAGTACCTGTTTCTTATTCCTATTTCCAGTTCCGTTTTAATTTGATCGTCATGAATTTTTCTGGATATGATATCATACTTGGACTGGATTGGCTAACAAAGTATGAGGCTGAGGTATTATGCACGGAAAAAATAGTCAAAATTAAAACCAAATTCGGAGATATTATTGCTATACCACGCCACAGCTCAGCAATAGATAGGAAAGAATTCTGGTCTTCTCTAGAAGTCACTCCTGCTTCTATTGAGAATATTCTTGTTGTTAAAGATTATGCAGATGTGTTTGAAGAAATTGACAGCTTACCTCTACGAAAAGAAATTGACTTCAGGATCGATTTAGCTCTAAATGGAAGGTCAGTCGTGCATCCTATTCGGAGAATGACGCTGAAAGGGAAAGAAGAAATGAGAAATCAAACTAAACATCTTTTGAGGAAAGGCCTGATTAGGCCTAGCTTCTCAAATTGGGGTGCAACAATAGTGTTTGTCCCAAAGTCAGATGGTACTCTTAGACTCTGTGTGGATTACTGTGACCTCAACAAGCAGACACTGAAGAACAAATATCCACTATCACGTATTGACGATTTATTAGATTTCTTGAATGGAGCACAAGTGTTCTCTAGAATGGACCTAGCTACAGGCTTCCATCAATTGCGCATTGCCAATGAATGTGTTCCTTTGACAGCTTTCAAAGAGCCAGACTTGATCTATGAATGGTTAGTAATGTCGTTCGGCTTATGTAACGCTCCTGCTTACTTTGTCGATCCGATGAATAAAGTATTCCGCGATGTCCTGAATAAATTTGTGCTGGTTTTCATTGATGACATCTTAATCTTCTCTAAATCCACTACTGAGCATGAAAAGCATTTGAAAGAAGTTTTGGAAATTCTAAGAAAGAATGTGTTGAAAGCCAAATTTTCTAAATGCATATTCTGGCAAGAAGAAGTGAAGTTCCTCAGTCATGTTGTATCGAATGAAGGAATTTCAGTAGACCCAGGCAAGATCTCAGCCATTCGTGATTGGAAGCAGCCTAGCACTGCTACAGAAGTTAGAAGTTTCCTAGGATTGGCTGGTTATTATCGAAAATTCGTTAAAGATTTTTTGAAGCTATCCTGTCCATTGACGAAGCTTACCGAGAAGCATACAAAGTCTAATTGGACGCCTGAGAGTGAGGCAGCTTTCCAAGAGCTGAAATTAAGGTTGACTACATCTCCTGTGTTGACCATTATTGATGGCAATTAAGATTTGACAGTCTATACTGAGGCTTCTATTAAAGGTGTTGGTGCGGTGTTAATGCAAAGGGGAAAAGTAGTTGCTTATTCTAGCCGTCAGTTGAAGCCGTATGAGAAATGATACCCCACTCATGATCTTGAATTATTATCCATCGTGTTTGCTTTGAAGATATGGAGGCACTGTCTTTTGGGTGAGAAGTTCGAATTATATACAAATCACAAATCCTTGAAGTATCTGTTCACCCAGAAAGACTTGAATTTAAGGCAGCAGCATTGGTTAGAATTTCTTGCGGCATATGATTTGGATATCTTCTATACTGCAGAAAATACCAATGTTGTGGCGGATGCGCTTAGCAAAAAGAATGCGATCATCGCCAATCTCATCATTACGCCTTCATTGATGATAAGATCTCTTCTCTTAGAAGAATGATGAATTTATTTAAAGAATTGGAAAAAGAGTTTGGGAAGGCGAACCCACGAGTTTCTAGATTGACAATAAAGGCGTTCTGAGGCTATTAGGCCGAATTTGTGTTCCGAACATTCCTGAGATCAGAAGGGAAGTGATGGATGAATGTCACAAGTCCAAGCTCAGTATTCATCCAGGGGTGAGTAAGATGTGTCACGACCTTAATTACACTTTTTGGTGGAGATCTATGAAGAGAGACATTTCCATATATGTTATCAAATGTTTCACTTGTCAACAAGTCAAAAGCGATCAATAGAAGCTTGCAGGATTGTTGCAACCCCTAAAGGTTCCAAGTTGGAAGTGGGATAAAATTTCTATGGATTTCATTGATGGCTTACCCCGAACCAGAAAAGGGAATGACAGTATATAGGTGATTGTTGATTGTTTCACGAAGACCGCCCATTTTATTCATGTCTGATCTAACAAAATAGCTCGAAGTCTGGCACAGCTTTACTTCAGAGAGATTGTCAGACTACATGAAGTTACCAATAGCAATGTTAGTGATCGGGATCCGATATTTGCTAGTAAATTCTGGGAAGCATTCCAGGAGGAGATGGGGATAAAGTTGAATCTGAGCACCGCTTATCATCCTCAAACAGATAGCCAGACTGAGAGGGTGAACCATATACTAGAAGACTTGTTGCGGGCATGCATTCTTGATTTTGGCGGGTCATGGGAAGATCACTTGCATTTGGTTGAGTTCTCTTATAATAACAGTTACCAAGCAAGCTTACAAATGTCATCATTTGAAGAATTATATGGCAGGCCATGTAGATCTCCCGCATGTTTGGTGGAACCAGGCAATCAAATCTCTGCACTCTAATTCTTGATCCGCGCTCTGTAAGTTCTAGTTACTTTAAGATTGAAACTTGTTGAATTTGATATGGACATGGAATAAAATGAAATTGGACCTAAGCTTGATTATCTATTTGGATCTGTTCTTGTCTCTTCTTGAATCTATGATTTTGGGATTATTTCTTATCGACTGAATCATGCCCATTCATGTTGTTGGACCTAGTTTATTATTCAAACGCTAGATTGTAACATAAATTATTGGATCTTTACTAGTGGGAATATTTCTACTTGGGGCCTATTCATGTTGTAAATCAAATTCTTTCATGTCTATAACCTTAATATGCCTATGACTATGATGATGAACATAAGACTATGCCTATGCCTATGACTAAGAACATAAGACTATGCCTATGACTGTGAACATAAGACTATGCATATGACTATGACGAGGACAATTGTGGCTAATCACCTATGACTCTTGACTATGAGAATTATTACCTATGATTACGAACATAAGGCCATTATCTATGACCATGACTTTGAAACTATTACTGTTAATTGCCTATGACTATTTGCCTAGAACTATTTTTGATAATTATCCATGATTATTGTGATGAGTCGCTTATGATTCATAACTGTGATATTTCTACCTAAGACTATTGGGGTTAATTGCCTAAGACTATTATAGTTGATTGTTCATTCCCATAACACTATAGTTGGAAACCATGTTGTGCACTGAATTGGCATTTTGTTGGATTGTATACCTAGGGTGTGACTTGCTTAGTTTATTCGCTATTATGTACACCAAAACCATTGGATCCATTATCCTTGTATTTGGATTGCTTTTGCATGCCTATTCTTTTATGTTAGCGTTTACCATGACTATCGCCTTATCTTGCTAGATTTGGAATCCTATATGCCAGTGATGTTGTAACCAATTTATGTCATGCTAGTCTTGTAACCCCTTTTATCGCTTTATGCTTGTCCCTCTTGCATATCATAGTTTTGATGTTATTCTGAGATTTGGATTTATTTGTAGTATGGATTGACCACGTTTACATGCGATGGGAACACGATTTGGGTAGAATAGGCAAAACATGAATTGGTTATGAACATGAATTATGAACTTGATAAAAGGTAAAACTTGAAACATGAACGCTGTTGTAACCTGAACCTGGATATGGACATGAAACGCGGCATGAAACTTGGCACAAACTTGACATAGAACTCGAACATGGACATGACACTTAAAAAGAACTTGAAAATGGCCAACTCGAGGTTGGGTTGAGTTTGCAGTGTAATTCTGCCCGAAACCGCCCGGCAAATTTAGTTACAGCAAACAATAGGATCCAATGTGGGTAGTTGGTCATATTGCACTTGAAAACCCGAGGTCAGACTGAGTTGTGGTGTAATTCTGCCCGGAACCGTCCGGCATATCCAGTGACCACAACAACAGGTCTGATGTGAGAGGTTGGGGTGCATTAATGAATTAATGCCACATGATAGGGTTAAGTCATGAACCGCTTGAATATACTTAACCAATTTGACACGATGATTTGATAGGGTTAAGTCATGAACCGCTTGAATATACTTAACCAATTTCATACGATGATTTGATAGGGTTAATTCATGAACCACTTGAATATACTTAACCAATTTGACACGATGATTTGATAGGGTTAAGTCATGAACCGCTTGAATATACTTAACCAATTTCACATGATGATTTGATAGGGTTAAGTCATGAACCGCTTGAATATACTTAACCAATTTGACACGATGATTTGATAGGGTTAAGTCATGAATCGCTTGAATATACTTAACTAATTTGACACGATGATTTGATAGGGTTAAGTCATAAACCGCTTGAATATACTTAACCAACTTGACACATGATTCGTAGGGCTAAGTCATGAACTTGAACGACAACACTTAGCGAATTTGACGTGACACGTAGGCGGGTTAAGTCACGAACTTGAATGACAACACTTAACCAACTTGACATGCTAGATTGATGGGGTTAAGTCTCGAATTTAAATGAAAACACTTAACCTACTAGACAGAAACCCTAGTTACGCGGTCCTTTTCAGCAGTAAACCACTAGATGTATCACGGTACTGTGGAACTAGGCAGGGTGGGGCACGATTATTGGGCTGATTCTAAGCGACCAGAACGACGGCTGAGTTGGTGTGCCATTGTAGGTTCAGGCGGACTATGGTCGTGCACGAAGTCCGGAGTTGAAAAAGCAGGCATTGGGCACCGGTAGGTTTACACTGTGCGTGCTTGATTTGTGTCGGTGGTTGGCACCCTAGGGCTTGATACACCCTATGGTGGACCTAGCACAGGTGACTACATTTCGTGATTGGGCCGTATGACACAGACACATGAACGAGCTATGACTTGTAGGGAGCTGATCGATTAATAGATCGTACGTGGAAAAAGGGTGTTGTTCATTAGGTAGCATAAACCCTAGTGGTCCTAGGTGGCATGAACCCTAATCGAATCTAGAAAACGTTCAATAGGTAGCATAATCCCTAGTGGTCCTAGGTGGCATAAATCCTAGTTGAACATGCGATAGTTATGATAAGGAAACCTAGCCAGAACAAGGGTGGTGATCATTGCTTTTCTATGAATCAGAAAAGCGCGACATTTAAATTAAATACTGCAAGCATACAGGTGTGTAGCATACAGGTCGAACACAGGGAGGTAGATTAAAATCAAATTATTTATTTAATCTCTTGGGCGAGTTAGACGTGGAGATTTGTTGAAATAAAAACAAATTGAAATTGCGAACTTAGGATTATCGTTGAATCTAATCAACAATTAATCACTAAAGAAAGTAAATTGCAAAACAAGAACAGCAATGCAAAAAATAAATTTCAGAATAAGAAGAACAACAAAAAGTAAATTAGGATTGTCGTTGAAACTAATCAAACGACTAATCACTAAAAAAAATGTAAAATACAATTGGTGTTCTTCCAAAACTAATTGTGAAGACAACACCGATTGCTAAGAAAAAGAAAAATGCAGAAATAGGAAAAAGCAAGAAGAACTTTTATTAATGGAGAAGAGAATACAGAAAAATGGAGATAGGATGGTGCTACAATGATACTACAAGGGTATATATAGGGGATAACCAAACCCTAACCCTAACCCTAATACAATGATAGATGGGCCTTAGCGAATTTACACAAGAGTTTACAATGAGAATTTCAAATGGGCCTTAGTTAAATCTATTTTTGGCCTTTCTTCTTTTCCTCTTGGTTCTTAGACAAGCCTCCCTTGATTTGATATGTGCATGGCCTTTTTATCAATCATTTTCTTGTTCAACAGCAACTAGATGTGGGATCTTCATCTACAATTCTTCAAAATGTAAATATATAGCAATCTGATCTCCATTTCTCTACTTTTCTGGTTGCATGCGGGCTGGGTTGGAATATATGTAAAAGTGACAAAATAATACCCAAGTAATATTTATTTATATACAAAAGATAAGATATAAGAGCATAAAATAAACGCATTTCTATGTCAATCAAATACCCCCACACTTATCTTTTACTCGTCCTCGAGTAAAACAAAAATTAAAAACTAACTAGATAGGTCGCACTTTCGTAGGAAACACGATTGCATTGAGCGTACGCATCAAGCCGTTAAACCTCTAGGTGTCCCTAGTAGGACGAGTGGTGTCTCATGAGGGTTTTCAGCGGATTCTACCCACAAAATCCAAATGCAGTATACTATGATTCTAATGAAACCACATGAATGCAATGGACATATGCAAAATAAAAGCAAAAATGAAAACAAGACTTGTTTCTGAAGTGGTACAACAAATTAAATTAACAATTTCTAGTCAGTTGATTTTATTTTAGATACCTCAACTTGTCATAAATTTTCAATATAAATCAAGTTTTCAAATGTTAAATTCCAGTTTGGCCAGTTAGTTCGGTCGATAACATAGTGCAGCCATGAAATAAATTCTTAGTTTGCTTGGCACAGTTTGCAAAGTGGTATCATTATTTTCTCATGTATGGCTAGTCAAATCAATAAGGTCAAGAAGTGTTTGGGCATCATCGCTTATTCTTTATTATAATAAATTTTAAAATTTATGATTAAGTACATACACCTAACTTAGAAGACCAAGGTTTACCACCCATGCACTGCCTCGCGGACTAACGGAGAGTGGGTAAAGAGCTTGGCGGATTGTGCAGGCCGACTTTGACTTTGTCAACAATGTGTCGGTAATCCTTAGGTGTCCAATCTCATAAAATGAGACCAAGATATTCCAACGCTGACTTTGTCAACAACATGTCGGATAGAGCTTGGCGGGTTTGCACACCAACGCTTGATATACAAGCAATGTTGGATACCCTTGGATTACTATTATTATTATTGAAAATATAAGCACAAAAGAGAGTTATGCGAATTCAACTTAACACACTTAGTTTTAAAGATTTGAAAAGCCAATATAAGTATTTTAAGTCCTCCACTTATGTAAACAAAGTCTACAATATAGAATAGATTTCATGACCATCACCTAAGAATCTCCCTATGTACCGGTTACACTATTATCCCTCAAAATTAAACTTTTCATTATATTTCTTATTCGATCTAAGTTGAGAGAAAAAAAATACTATCAACTGATCAGCAATCCTTAACTTATTTTGTTGTATCAAATCTAAAATGAGTCGTTTTTCAAAAAAAAAAAAAATGGCATGTTACTACAGTCTATAATGCATGATGGTCCTATTTAAATGGCTGAAATTGAAAAAGAAAGAAAAATAAAGAAAAAAATGAAAATGAGTGAAATGCAGACTCCCCCCACACTAGAACTGAACAGTGTCCACACTGTAAATTTTTTCTATATTTGAAAGATAGTACCCAAAGGTGTATCAAATGCAAAATAATTTGAAGAATGAAATGTAGTTTAGCTATATGTAGGAATGGATCATATGTACAATGATATATGTGTTTGCGGTGCACGCGATGCAAAGAGTACCACAACTTTTTCCCCCACACTTGGTTCTAGCCCGATGAATCCCATTCCCACTATGTCTAAGCATGTTTTCTAACAAGCAAGAGTTTTTGAAAACCATCTCATCTTTATACCTAGATTTATAGTCTAGTAAATGAATGTTTAAGGTTGTCCTAACATGAAGTTTTTCAACAAAGTTAATATTCCAAAAATAGTTCATGTGTTCAACAAATTTATCAGTGTAATTTTTCAAAAATTTGTGATCGTATATAAATTCAGTGAAATTTGAAATCTGAGTGTTGTTAAAGACTATGTGATCACATTTCTCAATTTCATTCATTGGCAACGTATTTTTGACACCGACAAATTCTAGTTCGTTTGAAATTTTCTCAAAGTTAAAATTTTCGAACTCGTGATGTGAATCTACTTCTTCCTCATTTGGCAACTCATCCTCATACAATCCAAAGAATTCATGTTCGTTAAAATCCTTTTCCACATTTGAATTGAAAATTTCAACAATTTTATTCTGTTCAATCGCTAGAATTTCAAGTTTTTCACAGCCTGAAAGAGGAAGATCAAAATCTGAGTTTAAATCTTTTTCTTGAAAAGAATTGAAGTCCAAATCATTTGCTGAATTGTGAACAACTTCATTTAGATGGTTATTCTGAATTTCAAAAGTCGTTATTTGAAAATTTTCGTTGTCACTAAGAATTGAATTATATTCTGATTCAAGGCTTGTTTGAATTTGATTTTGTTGCTCTTGTTGTTCTTTATAAGACGCCATTAAACAAAGAAGTTCATCCATCTTTTTATTTAGCCTTTCCGCCCTCTCATCAAAATTACATTCTTCAGAGTCGTTGATTTGAGAGCTCTCGCTTTGGATTTCTTGATTTTCAAAATAGTTTGAATTTTCAGAAAATTGAAATTGAGATTGGAAATCATTTTGATTTTGAAAATTAGGTTCGTAACCAAAATTGTTAAAATTGGTGGGAAAATTCCAATTTTGGTCATTCTCAAGATGTGGATATGGGTTGTAGTTTTGAAAATTTTGATCGATTTGAAAATCATTTCTAAATTATTTTCGAATTGGTTTCCAACCCCATATTGATGTTGATCTAAGGTACGTTGCGATTCAAAACCGTTTTGATGTGGATGTGGCCCATAATCGAAGTTATTGAAATTTAAATTGAAATCGTTGTTTCGATTATATCTATGATTTTGAAAATGTTGGTTAGTTGGAAAATTTTGAAAATTGTTGACATTGGGCTCACAAAATTTTGGAAAATTTTGTTTCATGAGTTGCAATTCATACTCGTACTTTTTAAGAGGACGTCTACTCCGATTATTATCCCACAATTCTCTCAAGGATTTTTTTGAATCAGACATTTGAATGAAGTCGATGGAAGACAGAAATTATTCCCACTTCAAAATAATATAAAATGTCGAGTAATGCTCTATAAATTAACTGACTCAATTAGAAGGGGGAAGAGGGTCTTATGGCCGTTCACGTATATTATAAATACTAATGGATACGACCAATGTTTTACGGGTAGTATGCAACCTCTTTTGCTAATAGTTCAATAAATTGAACTACTATATATCCGCGATCCAATTATACGAGACAGTCAACTTAACAAAACACCACTTTTCAATTATATTATCTTGCAGTGTCTATTTTTAATGTTGAAAACAATGAGAATGAATATTTCAGTTATGGAAATATCAGCCAACCACAACAGTCAGACAATAATAACTACAAAAATTTAAAATATTCTACAAGCAAGTGGCTGCCCCTGCAGAAATTTTTTTTACAAGTAATATCTATATATTTTTTCCTTTGCAGCAGAGCACCTGTAGAGTTGAGAGAATTTTACAGTGGGGTACGGCTGTCCGTCCAGAGCAGTTGACAATTTGAATTCCACTATTTGGTTGACCTTTAAAATTCCTGTTCGTTTGCTTGAATCTTTTCTCACTTTGGCCTTTGATTTATTTTTTGAAATTTCACTTTTTTTTTTGAAATTGAAAAAGAAAAACCAAACAGAAGAAAGAAAAAAAACGAACGAGAGAAAAAAAAGAAAAGAAAAGAAAAAAACTAAACAAAAACGAATAGAAAAAGAAAAGAAAGAAAAAAAACTAAAATTTAAGCTAGAAAAAGAGAGAAAAAAAATTAACAAAAGAGCTAAGCTTAACTAAAACATAAAAAACTAAACAGAATCTCAAGCCACGCACTCGCTCAATCTAAACAAATCAAGTAAAATTTGATTCAACAAGGAAACAATGGATATGGCACGCTCTGACTAAAACCCAGGTGACTGATCAAAACGAAATCGACCCCAAAAGAAAAATGTTGGAACAAATCCACTTGCCTTAACTCTGAAATAAATATGTCCCAAAATAAAATCATGCCCCCTTTAATTTCTTTCCCCCAAACGATCAAGAAAAAAAAAACGAAAAATCCCAGAATAAAAATTCTCATGCCTCACTTTTTTTGGAAAATAATTCACGCCCTCTTCTGGAAACAAATTAAACTTTCCACAGTTCACGCTTCCCTCACGTCCTTTCTCATCTCCCTTTTTTTTTAATAGAAATCAAATCGGTTTTGGAGTTTGATATTCGGGTCTGCGAGATTTTGAAAAATTGGCGAGGTGGTGAGGCAGGTGAGAAGCACGGTTGATTTTGTTGGTGAAGGCCGAATGATGATGTGTTGAGGATGGGGTATCGGTTATGGACTGGTGTGGTTGCTGGAATTCGTATGAAGGGGTTGCGATGTTCTCTTGACTGATGTATGTGGATAGGTGGTTTGTGAAATCGGGTTTCCGGCGATCGTATCGGCGAAGGGGAGGTTCGATTCTGGAGGAGGAGAATAGTGGGGTGCGTGGTTCAGGCTTTCGACGATTTCTTTTTTTCGAATCAGAGGATGTTGATCTGGAGTGCGATGAGGTGTTCGTTGCTGGAAACGATGGACTGCTTCTGGAGGACAAGTGGTGAGGGTGGTTTCAGAAATGAGAACTGCGTCGTTTTGGTGATGGGCAGTTTTGGCAGTGAGGAATGGCTTGCGTTGTGAACCAGACGTGATGACTGATGTGTGACTCTTCAGGAATTCGAAATGTGGAATTGCGTGAAGAGGTGTTAAACAGGGTTGTTCTGTGGTATGATTCAGTGTGGGAGTGAGTTTGTGATAGCAGTGAAGGCGGGTCTGAGGAATGATGGCAGACTGGTGATTGTTTACTGATGGAGAGGGGGTGCAGTATTGTGAATTTCGGATGAATTTGGAGTTAGGGGTAATTGCTTTTGTCAATGGTCGATGTTGGTGGTATTGTATGTGATGATGAATGTGGATATGAAGAGTATGAAAAGGTGGATCTGAAGAGTTTGAAAGGGTTGCTGCAAGTTGGAGTTATGGAAGGTTGGTCTGAGCTATGTGATAGTGAAATTGTATGAAGATGGAAAGGTGTAAGAGGTGAATTAGGGTGAGGATGATGTTATTGTGTAGAAGATGACCCAGAGATCTGTAAGTGGTATTGAAATGGAAACAGAAGGCAAGAAATCAGCCAGGGGAAGAAAAAGAAGAAAAAAATTGCAAAAGAAGAATCTTTTGTTTTTCTGTTTTTTTTATAGAAATCAGGAAAGTAATCAGAGATTTGGCAAGAAACTGAAAGAAAAAGGACAAATTTTTTTTCTGTTGTTTAAGAGATTACCATATTAATACTTAATACCCAATCCATTAAACAAGTATTTTTTATATATGTATATGTATATACACGAAAATAAAAACAAGAAAAAATAAAACTAACACGAATCAGAAATTAAATAAATAAAAAAAAATTTAAACGTTACCTCACCGGTAACGGTGCCAAAAACTTGATCGCTACTTTTCTATGAATCAGAAAAGCGCGACATTTAAATTAAATACTGCAAGCGTACAGGTGTGTAGCATACAGGTCGAACACAGGGAGGTAGATTAAAATCAAATTATTTATTTAATCTCTTGGGCGAGTTAGACGAAGCCTGGAGATTTTGTTGAAATAAAAACAAATTGAAATTGCGAACTTAGGATTATCGTTGAATCTAATCAACAATTAATCACTAAAGAAAGTAAATTGCAAAACAAGAACAACAATGCAGAAAATAAAAGTGCAGAATAAGAAGAACAACAAAAAGTAAATTAGGATGGTCGTTGAAACTAATCAAACGACTAATGACTAAAAAAATGTAAAATACAATTGGTGTTCTTCCAAAACTAATTGTGAAGACAACACCGATTGCTAAGAAAAAGAAAAATGCAGAAATAGTAAAAAAGAAGAACTTTTATTAATGGAGAAGAGAATACGGAAAAATGGAGATAGGATGGTGGCTACAAGGGTATATATAGGGGATAACCAAACCCTAACCCTAACCCTAATACAATGATAGATGGGCCTTAGGGAATTTACACAAGAGTTTACAATGAGAATTTCAAATGGGCCTTAGTTAAATCTATTTTTGGCCTTTCTTCTTTTCCTCTTGGTTCTTAGACAAGCCTCCCTTGATTTGATATGTGCATGGCCTTTTTATCAATCATTTTCTTGTTCAACAGCAACTAGATGTGGGATCTTCATCTACAATTCTACAAAATGTAAATATATAGCAATCTGATCTCCATTTCTCTACTTTTCTGGTTGCATGCGGGCTGGGTTGGAATATATGTAAAAGTGACAAAATAATACCCAAGTAATATTTATTTATATATAAAAGATAAGATATAAGAGCATAAAATAAACACATTTCTATGTCAATCAGGTGGCAGTCCAAACTATTTCAAGAATGGTGGCACTACGTTGAAGTAGTATAGAATTACGTGATGAAACCCGTACGATATACTGCAAGGGACTGTACATATACATGGAAAGGATGATACGGGTTGGGGTACTAGTACAGTTGGTGAAAAGAATGTTAAACATGCGATGCTATACGTAGCTTATCTTGTTACCTAGTTTATTTTGTTACCATAGTTTATCTTGTTATCTTAGTTCAACTGGCCTATCTTGTCATCATCCTTATGCTTACTTTCAGTTTATACATGTCATGTTACCTTTACTTGTTTCTATGCTGAAAATCACTAGGATTTACCAGTTTGTATGACTGACCCATTTTGTTTTGCCTCTTTTTCTTCTGTTCCCCCCAGGTTCTCAGGGAGGAAGCACTACTACTTAGTTTGGACTTATTTCTGCTTCAAGATCATCATATATGGCTTGGACCTTTCTTGGCTATGGCTGCTTTACTGTTTTACTTGGGGAATGACTTATGACTATGGTTTTATGCTTCTTTACTATTGCAGGACAGTTTTCGACGTAATGGATTTAAGGGCATTTTGATGTAAAAGGCTTTAGACCTTACTAGATTTTAAAGAAATGAAATTTGATTTTTCTTCCGCTGTTTTATATATGTTCTGTCTTGTAATATCTCTGTGTATGTTTACCTAGATAATGCTCCACCAAAGCTAGTGCATTCCCCTTGTGAGTGACCCTAGCGGAGGTGGGGTGTTACATTTGGTATCAGAGCAGAAGGTTACCAGGCTGGGCAAAAGCTTTTAAAAACCTTCTGAAATTATTTTTGAAACGTTACAAAGAAGCATTTTTTTAAGAAAAGTTTTGTTTATTTTAAAGGCATATTCCCCAAAGCCATATGCACTATCTTTTGATTCTCTCCTTGAGTCTCTTCTCTCTGTCTTTTTCATCATAGTTTGTAGGCACACGACACTTGTCGGAGGGCAAAGGAGTGCCCAACCTCCATCGGTAGCCGTAGTAGTTCCATCTGCGCCTAATATTATTTCAAGCTTTGTAGGGTTGCCGGGTGATGGAGGTAGATTTCGAGAAACTTGTCAACAAGCTATACAAGGATTGTAAGAAAGAGGATAAAAGAACACAAGCCTAAGGATAAGAAACTTGTTGATATGGCTTAATCCACGAAGGAGGAAAAAGTGAAAAGGAAGAGGCCAAAGTGAAAGAATAATAAAACCCATGACAAGAAAGAGTATCGTTAGTATGGTAAAAAGGGTCATGTAGTTAAGTGTTATAGGACAAGGACAAGGGCAAAGAACAAGATCGTCGAGAGGGCAATTGTATGCTCTCATTAGTAGCATACCTAAGGGAGTTGGTAATGTTTCTATTGAAGGTTTAGTTTCATTCCGTTAGAACTTTATTTTTGTTCATCGCATCCTTTTAATTCCGCTTCGATAATTGAGTCTCTGCACCTTAGTACTAGCGAAGTAAAGGATCCCATTTTTGTGTCTCAAATCCTGTTGGGGAATCGGCTCATTTATTCATGACTTGTTTGGATTTGAGAATGTCTATGCTAAGTGTATATTCATTACTTGTTTGTACTAGTTCCATGGTAGTTAGACTCTTGACTTGCCTTGGTAATGCCCTCGAAGTCTAGTGTAACCCTTAGGGTTTTGTCATGCTTAGTTACCTAGAATCTCTTGATACATTTGTTGATCCGCTCGAGTAGTGTTCGCCACTAAGGCGGATGGTTCATTTCTCTTATGAATGAGTTATAGAAAATTACCTTAATAAGTACATTCGGCAACATGGTTGGAATTTGTTTATTTTCAAGAGATAATTCATTTTGGAATACCTTCTAGTAAGTGAATGAGATCCAAGATTCACTAATGAATTTTGGAGAGCTTGCACGAAACCATGAGTACGCAGTTATGTTTAAGCTGAGTGTACTAGAAAAAGAATAAGTGAAAGTGGAACGAGAGGCGACGGTGAAATGAGTTCCAACTCATATTTTGGAAATAGGAGTTAAGAAGCTATGAAATGTGAAGTTAAATATGATCAAAGCACAATGGAGTTAAGCTCAAGGAAATGCGACTTAGAAGATTGAAGACTAGACACGCGCATCATATCTCTTTTTAAAAGTATATCTGTAACACCCCGTGTATTCTATAACAGTGAAATTCACAAATTAAAGTATAATTAATTTCAAATCAAAGAATTAAGGGAAACGGGATATGCCATTGTGTTTGTCTCGGAAAAATACGCGAAATAGAGTCCGAGTTTTCGAAAAACGGAGTCCGTATGAAGAAGATATGGCCTCCGGAAGTTTCAGAATTCAGGTTAAAATTCAAAACAGACGAAAACAGCTCAGAAAAACAAGTTTAAAATTCAAAATCGGGCCCAATTGGCCAGGGCGGGAAAATTCCCGCCTAAGGCACCCAGGTCAACTTGGCAGTCGACCTGGGCTAGAGGTCGACAGGGCTGTCGACACCCGTGTCGACTGCCAAGTCGACACGGTGTCGACTGGGTTGTCGACCTGGCCCCAGAGCCAGGTCGAACCCAGCCCACCCTAGCTGGCCTGGTCTATGTTTAGTCGATTTTCTGAGCCTTGCCTTGTCACTAGGGCTAGGTGTCAGCTCCGGATTGGCCTCTCCTTCAAACGAACGGCTATTATTGAATCAAGCTCCATCGACGGTCTAAAACAACTCACAAACATTATAAAAAGGACCTAAGACCTAGCCTAAATCATACTATCTCATTTTAGCCTCAGGCCGCCGCCATTAAACCTAGAGCTCTGAATTAAAAATACAAAGAATAAAATTATAGAAGATAGAGGACGATTCTTGAAGGCTACAACTAGAAGCTACAACAACTACGAAGCCTTAGACAACGAATTTGGGACTATTTGATTTGGGATTTTTATTTGGGTTATTTGCTTCATATTGTAAGTTCTATGTTACTTTTTAGGCAAAAACGCTAAAACAATATGGACATGCCATGAATTGAAACCGGATTTAGGAACTATTGTTAATCCATTGTTTATATTGTTTATCTTTGAATTATAATTTGGGGATATTGCTATGGCAACGTTGCAAGTTAAACTTGTCATGATTTTGATGTTGTTATGAATCACTTGGGCTTAATTGTTTGGCAAGTTGGACTAATACATGTCCATGGAATCGCTATGTTTATTGAAATCTTTATGTTGATTAAACCATGCCTATGGTACTAATTAAACCATGGCTATGACTATTGATGGAATTATGCCTGTGATGTTAATATACCCATCATGATTAATGAAAAATTGGGTATTGCTAGGTTATGATGAAAAGTTTGGAATTATTATGTTTATAATGTTAGATATGTTAAAAACGCTAAATTGGAATCATTATGTCTATGAGAATTATTATGTTAAAAATGCTAAATTGGAATCATTATGTCTATAATGTTAGTTGAGAATCATTATGTTAAAAATGCTAAATTGGAACCATTATGTTTATAATGTTAGTTGAGAATCATTATGTTAAAAATGCTAAATTGGAACCATTATGTTTATAATGTTAGTTGAGAATCATTATGTTAAAAACGCTAAATTGGAATCATTATGTCTATAATGTTAGTTGAGAATCATTATGTTAAAAATGCTAAGTTGGAACCATTATGTTTATAATGTTAGATGAGAATCATTATGATAAATTGGAATCATTATGTCTATGAGAATTATTATGTTAAAAATGCTAAATTGGAATCCACTATGCCTATTAGGATTACTATGCCTTTAATGTTTCATGTTTATAATAAAATTATTATTATGCCCGCAATGATTATTATGCCTATGATGTAAAGTTGAAATCATCATGTTAAATTAAGTTGGAATCATTACTATGCCAAGTTATCATCATACTAGTATTGCAACCATTTGATATGTTATAGCCTGTTTATTATGCAAGTGATGTTGGAATTGTCACATATGCCTATCACATGTTTGGTGTTATTCCCCTTTATCTATTGAATTGTTTATGCTTGAGAACGAAGTGCGTTTATATACGTTGGGGATACGATTGGGTAGAATATGCAAAACTTGAATTAATTATAAGCATAAACTGTGAAATTTGGCATAAGTAGAACATGAAATATGGCACGAAAACTTGACTTGAACATGCCATAACTTGACTTTAAACATGCCTTAGTTGGGCACGAAGTTGACATATGAACATGATGTGGAAATAGCAAAATATGATAAGAACATGGGCATGACTTTAGAAAACAAGAAGGTGGCCAACTCGAGGTTGGGTTGAGTTTGTAGTGTAAATCTGCCCGGAACCGCCTGGCAAATCCAGTTGCTACAAACAATAGGATCCAATGTAGGTAGTTGGTCACATCGCGCTTGAAAACCCGAGGTTGGGTTGAGTTCGTAGCGTAAACCTGCCTGGAACCGCCCGGCAAATCCAGTGGCTACGAACAACAGGATCCAATGTGAGTGGTTCGGTGCATTAACAAATCAATTAATGCCAATTAGGGTTAAGTCATGAACATGAAAAGACAACTTAACCAACTTGAACACGGTTTGTAGGGCTAAGTCATGAACTTGAAAACGACAACACTTAGCCAACTTGACATGACACGTAGGCGGGTTAAGTCGCGAACTGAAATGACATACTTAACCATCTTGACATGGCTAGACTAGAAAAGGATTAAGTCACGAATTACATGACTTAATCGGTTAGGCGGGTTAGGTCATGAATTACATGACCTAATCTATTAGGCGAAACCCTAGACATGACCCCTTTCAGCAGTAACCCTCTAGAAGTATCAAGGTACCCTGGGGCTAGGCCGGGTGGGGCACGATTACTGGGCTGATTGTAAGAGGTGAACGACGGCAGTAGGGTACGCCAGTGTAGGTTCGGCGGACTATGATCGTGCACGTATCCGGGGCAGACACTGGGTATCCGTAGATTTATCTGTGCATCTTGAATCGTGTCATGGGTTGACACCCTAGGGCTGATACACCCGAAGGTGGACCCAGCACAGGTGACTACATTCGTGATTAGCCGTATGACACGGACACTTGACGAGCTAGAACTTGTAGGGAGCCGATCGACTAGATAATCGCTCCGTAGAACCCCGTACTTGGGTCAGACCCCGTTTCAGGGTCATTTCATGACATTGGGCCGTGAGATTTATTTCGTGATTAACTTGTGATATGGGCTTAGTATACTAGTACAGTCGATGCAACGAATCTCGAAAATGTGATGCTTTACTTGACTTGTCTTGACTTATCATGATCACCTTAGTCTATCTTGTTCACCTTGACACCATTCTTAAGTTTAGTTCCAGTTCATACATGACAGCTTGTTTTAACCGTTTCTACACTGAAAGTCACTAGAACTTACTCAGTCTTTATGACTGACCCTTTTCCTTTCGCCTCTTTTTTTCTTTCGTTCCCCCCCCCCCCCCAGGTTCTCAGGGAGGGAATACCGCAGCTTGATCAGTTTTCACATCCAGCTTGAAGAGAAAGAATGTATTACTTGGATCTTTTCCGTTTTGGACTATGGCTTTGGACAGCAATTAGGGGACTTTTGCAGTTTATTTATGTTTTCTTCATGCTTCTTTAAATAATGTAATCAAGACAGTTATGATTTTGGGAAGTATTATGGCATGGTTTGTGTAACACGTATTTTGAAGAAATAAAAGTTTTTTTTTTTCCGCTGTTCAATAATATGTGTTATTATATCTGTCTTGTATATCTGTGACTTATACTTATAAACCTCCACCAAAATTAGGGTATTCCCTTTGAGAGTGACCCTAACGGAGGTGTGGTGTTTCACTTGGTATCAGAGCATAGGTTTACCAGATAAGATAAAAAGTTTTGAAAATTTATTTTCAAAAGAAAATTTAAAGAAGCATTTTTAAAAGATAAAATATTATTTTATTTTAAAAAGGCAAAGTCCCCCAAAGCCATAGGTACTATCTCTTATCCTTCGTTTTGAATCTATCCTTCTTGTTTCAGCATGTCCGAAGAACTTAACTTGCCAGAGGGTGTACCAATACCTGGTTGGTTTAGACGATTCTTAGAAGCAAGGGCCACCCAGCCAGGTCCTACCGTTCCTCCTCCCCCGGCTGCAGGAAATCATCCAGCTACAGCAGCACCTCTTCCTCCACATCCTCCGTGGGGAAACACTTTTGCTAAGATATGTAAAGATTTTAAGGCTATGGGAGGAAAGGACTTTCATGGAACGGAGTCCTTCGTGGTAGCTAGAAATTGGCTGAAAGAAACCGAGGACTTATTCGTCATCTTTGAGGTAGAAGATAGGCAGAAAGTACAACTGGCAGTGTGGCTTCTAAAAGGTGAGGCTTCCTACTGGTGGGAAGTCACTAATGCAGAAAGACTAGTGGAAACATGGGAGGACTTTAGGGCAAGGTTTGAGGCTAAATTTCTCTCAGAAGCTGAAAGGAGTCTTCAATTGGAAAAAAATTTATTTCTTAAGCAAGGAAATATGACAGTCAAAGAGTACGTTAATCAGTTCGACGAGCTGGCTAGGTTCGGACTAGACCTAGTCAACACCCCGCACAAAAAGGCTCTCCGCTTTGTCAAAGGGTTGAATGAGCCATTACATAGTTTGGCCATGACCCATATACCCATGGGAGCTACGTACGAAAGGTTGGTGCAGATGGCATTGCTGAACGAGGAAGATAAGGGCAAGAAGGAGACAGAGGCAGAAAACTCTCAAGGGAAGAAAGAGGTCAAGCCTAACGATTCTAAGAATAAGAAGGTAGACTCCGAGAAGGGAGGCAAGAACAATAACTCACGCGATAAAAGGAAATGCAATTACTGTGGTACGGAAGGGCACATAGCCAAGGATTGTAGAAAGAGGAAGAGAAAGCCAGGTGAATGTTTTCATTGTGGGAAGACTGGACACATCAGCAAAGACTGCCCTGAGAAGCAGACCGGACCTTCTGGCGGTACATCGTTAACCTATTCTAGATGCTTTGTTTTATCTTATTTCTCTCCTCAATCCTATCTTGAGAACCATAGTTAGAATCTTTTTGGATGTAAACATGTAATTGAAACATGTTATGATTGCGAAATGGTTGCAAGTGGTCGCAAGTGGTTGCTCGTGGATGCATGAATACACATTAGGCACTAGATCGGCTCAGACACATTTTCATGTTGCATATGCATGAGTGTTTATTTTGGAAACTTGGTTGTGCCATCATTTGGTTGTTGCATATGATTGAATGTTCGAGCACTCATGTAGAAATTATGAATTATAATAGGAAAAAATTGCATACATATTGGATTCATTTCACTAAACATATTTTGCATTTAGAAGATCAATCAGGCCTGATCATTAGCATTAGCTAAGGAACATATACACACACTTCGCATATGATCATAAAGCATTAGAAGTCTTTTAAGGACAATGGATACTCGTGTTTGATGGATGAGTAGATGGATGTTTGGATGTTAGGATATATATTTTTCCTAAACTTGAAGATTTCGGGGACGAAATCCTTTTAAGTGGGGGAGAATGTAACACACCGTGTATTCTATAACAGTGAAATTCACAAATTAAAGTATAATTAATTTCAAATCAAAGAATTAAGGGAAACGGGATACGCCATTGTGTTCGTTTCGGAAAAATACGCGAAATAGAGTCCGGGTTTTCGAAAAACGGAGTCCGTATGAAAAAGATATGGCCTCCGAAAGTTTCAGAATTCAGGTTAAAATTCAAAACAGACGAAAACAGCTCAGAAAAACAAGTTTAAAATTCAAAATCGGGCCCAATTGGCCAGGGCGGGAAAATTCCTGCCTAAGGCACCTAGGTCAACTTGGCAATCGACAGGGCTGTCGACACCCGTGTCGACTGCCAAGTCGACACGGTGTCGACTGGGTTGTCGACCTGGCCCCAGAGCCAGGTCGAACCCAGCCCACCCTAGCTGGCCTGGTCTATGTTTAGTCGATGTTCTGAGCCTTGCCTTGTCACTAGGGCTAGGTGTCAGCTCCGGATTGGCCTCTCCTTCAAACGAACGGCTATTATTGAATCAAGCTCCATCTACGGTCTAAAACAACTCACAAACATTATAAAAAGGACCTAAGACCTAGCCTAAATCATACTATCTCATTTTAGCCTCAGGCCGCCGCCATTAAACCTAGAGCTCTGAATTAAAAATACAAAGAATAAAATTATAGAAGATAGAGGACGATTCTTGAAGGCTACAACTAGAAGCTACAACAACTACGACGCCTTAGACAACGAATTTGGGACTATTTGATTTGGGATTTTTATTTGGGTTATTTGCTTCATATTGTAAGTTCTATGTTACTTTTTAGGCAAAAACGCTAAAACAATATGGACATGCCATGAATTGAAACCGGATTTAGGAACTATTGTTAATCCATTGTTTATATTGTTTATCTTTGAATTATAATTTGGGGATATTGCTACGGCAACGTTGCAAGTTAAACTTGTCATGATTTTGATGTTGTTATGAATCACTTAGGCTTAATTGTTTGGCAAGTTGGACTAATACATGTCCATGGAATCGCTATGTTTATTGAAATCTTTATGTTGATTAAACCATGCCTATGGTACTAATTAAACCATGGCTATGACTATTGATGGAATTATGCCTGTGATGTTAATATACCCATCATGATTAATAAAAAATTGGGTATTGCTAGGTTATGATGAAAAGTTGGAATTATTATGTTTATAATGTTAGATATGTTAAAAACGCTAAATTGGAATCATTATGTCTATGAGAATTATTATGTTAAAAATGCTAAATTGGAATCATTATGTCTATAATGTTAGTTGAGAATCATTATGTTAAAAATGCTAAATTGGAACCATTATGTTTATAATGTTAGTTGAGAATCATTATGTTAAAAATGCTAAATTGGAACCATTATGTTTATAATGTTAGTTGAGAATCATTATGTTAAAAACGCTAAATTGGAATC
Organism: Allium sativum; assembly: GCA_030737875.1. NCBI lineage: Eukaryota > Viridiplantae > Streptophyta > Magnoliopsida > Asparagales > Amaryllidaceae > Allium > Allium sativum. The sequence goes on along the minus strand of CM060913.1, from coordinate 969,803,683 downwards.
ATTATGTCTATAATGTTAGTTGAGAATCATTATGTTAAAAATGCTAAGTTGGAACCATTATGTTTATAATGTTAGATGAGAATCATTATGATAAATTGGAATCATTATGTCTATGAGAATTATTATGTTAAAAATGCTAAATTGGAATCCACTATGCCTATTAGGATTACTATGCATTTAATGTTTCATGTTTATAATAAAATTATTATTATGCCCGCAATGATTATTATGCCTATGATGTAAAGTTGAAATCATCATGTTAAATTAAGTTGGAATCATTACTATGCCAAGTTATCATCATACTAGTATTGCAACCATGTGATATGTTATAGCCTGTTTATTATGCAAGTGATGTTGGAATTGTCACATATGCCTATCACATGTTTGGTGTTATTCCCCTTTATCTCTTGAATTGTTTATGCTTGTGAACGAAGTGCGTTTATATACGTTGGGGATACGATTGGGTAGAATAGGCAAAACTTGAATTAATTATAAGCATAAACTGTGAAATTTGGCATAAGTAGAACATGAAATATGGCACGAAAACTTGACTTGAACATGCCATAACTTGACTTTAAACATGCCTTAGTTGGGCACGAAGTTGACATATGAACATGATGTGGAAATAGCAAAATCTGATAAGAACATGGGCATGACTTTAGAAAACAAGAAGGTGGCCAACTCGAGGTTGGATTGAGTTTGTAGTGTAAATCTGCCCGGAACCGCCCGGCAAATCCAGTTGCTACAAACAATAGGATCCAATGTGGGTAGTTGGTCACATCGCGCTTGAAAACCCGAGGTTGGGTTGAGTTCGTAGCGTAAACCTGCCCGGAACCGCCCAGCAAATCCAGTGGCTACGAACAACAGGATCCAATGTGAGTGGTTCGGTGCATTAACAAATCAATTAATGCCAATTAGGGTTAAGTCATGAACATGAAAAGACAACTTAACCAACTTGAACACGGTTTGTAGGGCTAAGTCATGAACTTGAAAATGACAACACTTAGCCAACTTGACATGACACTTAGGCGGGTTAAGTCGCGAACTGAAATGACATACTTAACCATCTTGACATGACTAGACTAGAAAAGGATTAAGTCACGAATTACATGACTTAATCTGTTAGGCGGGTTAGGTCACGAATTACATGACCTAATCTATTAGGCGAAACCCTAGACACGACCCCTTTTGGCCGTAACCCTCTAGAAGTATCAAGGTACCCTGGGGCTAGGCCGGGTGGGGCACGATTACTGGGCTGATTGTAAGACGTGAACGACGGCAGTAGGGTACGCCAGTGTAGGTTCGGCGGACTACGATCGTGCACGTATCCGGGGCAGACACTGGGTATCCATAGATTTATCTGTGCATCTTGAATCGTGTCCGGGGTTGACACCCTAAGGCTGATACACCCGAAGGTGGACCCAGCACAGGTGACTACATTCGTGATTAGCTGTATGACACGGACACTTGACGAGCTAGAACTTGTAGGGAGTCGATCGACTAGATAATCGCTCCGTAGGACCCCGTACTTGGGTCAGACCCCGTTTCAGGGTCATTTCATGACATTGGGCCGTGGGATTTATTTCGTGATTAACTTGTGATATGGGCTTAGTATACTAGTACAGTCGATGCAACGAATCTCGAACATGTGATGCTTTACTTGACTTGTCTTGAGTTATCCTGATCACCTTAGTCTATCTTGTTCACCTTGACACCATTCTTAAGTTTAGTTCCAGTTCATACATGACAGGTTGTTTTAACCGTTTCTACACTGAAAGTCACTAGAACTTACTCAGTCTTTATGACTGACCCTTTTCCTTTCGCCTCTTTTTTTCTTTCGTCCCCCCCCCCCCCCCCCCAGGTTCTCAGGGAGGGAATACCGCAGCTTGATCAGTTTTCATATCCAGCTTGAAGAGAAAGAATGTATTACTTGGATCTTTTCCGTTTTGGACTATGGCTTTGGACAACAATTAGGGGACTTTTGCAGTTTATTTATGTTTTCTTCATGCTTCTTTAAATAATGTAATCAAGACAGTTATGATTTTGGGAAGTATTATGGCATGGTTTGTGTAACACGTATTTTGAAGAAATAAAAGTTTTTGTTTTCCGCTGTTCAATAATATGTGTTATTATATCTGTCTTGTATATCTGTGACTTATACTTATAAACCTCCACCAAAATTAGGGCATTCCCTTTGAGAGTGACCCTAACGGAGGTGGGGTGTTTCAATATCCTTGATCCCTCTTTTCCTGTAGAGCTTACTTGCATGCTATCTTTTAAGTATAACCTCTCGGTCCTATTCTCAATCCTATTTCTATTGCAAAACCCCATAGGGATCATCTGTTAGTAATACATGTTGGGGCTTGAGGGTGTCCGCTGGGTTGAGTAATTCTTTGGGTGTCAGCGTGATGTTGATTTCGGTCTTCGGGCTGGTGCCTAGGGAGTTCTTCTCCTAATCAGTATATATGTGACATAGATTTACAGTTTTGACATTGCCTAATGGGCACAAAATTTTTACTTGCTCCTATCGTTCAACTATATCTTTAGGTAGGAACAATTGGGTGTAAACATGTGTTTGAGACATGTTATGGTTGATGTTTGCAAATGGTTGCAAGTGGTTGCAAGTGGTTGCTCATGGTTGCATAACACACATTAGGCACTAGATCGGCTCAGTCACATTTTCATATTGCATATGCGTGAATGTTTATACTTGTACATGGATGGAAACTTGATATGCTATCATTTGGATGTTGCATATGAATGAATGTTTGAGCACTCATGTAGAAATTGTGAAATGTAATAGGAATTTGCATACATGTTGGACTCATCGCACTAGCATACTTTGCATTAAGGAGGTTTACTGAATAAGTAACCGCCTGATCTTTTGCATTAGATAAGTACATATACACACACTTTCCGCATATATACATACAGCATTAGGAATCTTTTAAGGACAATGATTGCTTTTGGATGATGTTTTGAGTAGATGGATGAAGGATGGTAGGATACATCCTTCCTAAATTAGAGATTTCGGGGACGAAATCCTTTAAGGAGTGGGGAATGTAACAACCCGTATTTTAATAACATGTTATAACCATAAATCAAGGCAGAATTAAATTTTAAAATAAGAACCAAGGGAAACGGGTTGCGCCATTGCGTTCGTCTCGAAATTCTGTATGAAGTCGAGTCCGAGTTTTCGAAAATCGGAGTTCGTATGACCAAGTTATGACCTTCAGAAGTTTCAGGAATTTGAATAAAATAAAACAGCTCGAAAATAAAGCCAGAAAATTCGAAATTCAAACCCAGAGAAGGCTGGCGGGAAAATTCCCGCCCATATACCCAGGTCGACTGGGGAGTTGACCTCCCCCCAACCAGGTCGACTGGGGTGTCGACCTCCCCATGACCAGGTCGACTAGGGAGTCAACCTGGGGGTCGACCTGCCTCCCGAACCTATTTCCTGAACCAGATGCATTATGATGTATTTAGACTTGTTTCGTGACCATATTCGTGACTCTAATCCTATATAAACTCACCCCTAGTCTCATTCTCTCCACACCATTTCATTCTGTACTTATGCTGCTTCTGAAATAGTTAAATTAAAGAGAGAATGACTACTTCTTCTTCGTCAAGACAACATCTAGGAATTGCAAATTGGGGGTTTTCAACTAGAACAAGACTAAACAAATAGAGATTCAACAACTGCAACAACCGTTTCTAGAATCAAATCTCTGCACTCTAATTCTTGATCCGCGCTCTGTAAGTTCTAGTTACTTTAAGATTGAAACTTGTTAAATTTGATATGGACATGGAATAAAATGAAATTGGACCTAAGCTTGATTATCTATTTGGATCTGTTCTTGTCTCTTCTTGAATCTATGATTTTGGGATTATTTCTTATCGACTGAATCATGCCCATTCATGTTGTTGGACCTAGTTTATTATTCAAACGCTAGATTGTAACATAAATTCTTGGATCTTTACTAGTGGGAATATTTCTACTTGGGGCCTATTCATGTTGTAAATCAAATTCTTTCATGTCTATAACCTTAATATGCCTATGACTATGATGATGAACATAAGACTATGCCTATGCCTATGAATAAGAACATAAGACTATGCCTATGACTGTGAACATAAGACTATGCATATGAATATGACGAGGACAATTGTGGCTAATCACCTATGACTCTTGACTATGAGAATTATTACCTATGATTACGAACATAAGGCCATTATCTATGACCATGACTTTGAAACTATTACTGTTAATTGCCTATGACTATTTGCCTAGAACTATTTTTGATAATTATCCATGATTATTGTGATGAGTCGCTTATGATTCATAACTATGAGATTTCTACCTACGACTATTGGGGTTAATTTCCTAAGACTATTATAGTTGATTGTTCATGCCCATAACACTTTAGTTGAAAACCATGTTGTGCACCGAATTGGCATTTTGTTGGATTGTATACCTAGGGTGTGACTTGCTTAGTTTATTCGCTATTATGTACACCAAAACCATTGTATCCATTATCCTTGTGTTTGGCTTGCTTTTGCATGCCTATTCTATTTTGTCTGCGTTTACCATGACTATCTCCTTATCTTGCTAGATTTGGAATCCTATATGCCAGTGATGTTGTAACCAACTTATGTCATGCTAGTCTTGTAACCTCTTTTATCGCTTTATGCTCGTCCCTCTTGCCTATCATAGTTTTGATGTTATTCTGAGATTTGGATTTATTTGTAGTATGGATTGATCACGTTTTCATGCGATGGGAACACGATTTGGGTAGAATAGGAAAAACATGAATTTTTTATGAACATGAATTATGAACTTGATAAAAGGAAAATTTTGAAACATGAACGCTATTATAACCTGAACCTGGATATGAACATGAAACTCGCCATGAAACTTGACACGAACTTGACATAGAACTCGAACATGGACATGACACTTAGAATGAACTTGAAAATGGCCAACTCGACGTTGGGTTGAGTTTGCAGTGTAATTCTGCCCGGAACCGCCCGGCAAATCTAGTTACTGCAAACAATAGGATCCAATGTGGGTAGTTGGTCATATTGCACTTGAAAACCCGAGGTCAGACTGAGTTGTGGTGTAACTCTGGCCGGAACCGCCCGGCATATCCAGTGACCACAACAACAGGTCTGATGTGAGAGGTTGGGGTGCATTAATGAACTAATGCCACATGATAGGGTTAAGTCATGAACCGCTTGAATATTCTTAACCAATTTGACACGATGATTTGATAGGGTTAAGTCATGAACCGCTTGAATATACTTAACCAATTTCACACGATTATTTGATAGGGTTAAGTCATGAACTGCTTGAATATACTTAACCAATTTGACACGATGATTTGATAGGGTTAAGTCATGAACCGCTTGAATATACTTAACCAATTTCACACGATGATTTGATAGGGTTAAGTCATGAACCGCTTGAATATACTTAACCAATTTGACATGATGATTTGATAGGGTTAAGTCATGAATCGCTTGAATATACTTATCCAATTTGACACGATGATTTGATAGGGTTAAGTCATGAACCGCTTGAATATACTTAACCAACTTGACACATGATTCGTAGGGCTAAGTCATGTACTTGAACGACAACACTTAGCCAATTTGACGTGACATGTAGGCGGGTTAAGTCACGAACTTGAATGACAACACTTAACCAACTTGACATGCTAGACTGATGGGGTTAAGTCTCGAATTTAAATGACAACACTTAACCTACTGGACGGAAACCCTAGTTACGCGGTCCTTTTCAGTAGTAACCCACTAGATGTATCACGGTACCCTGGAACTAGGCAGGGTGGGGCACAATTACTGGGCTGATTGTAAGCGACCAGAACGACGGCTGAGTTGGTGCGCCATTGTAGATTCAGGCGGACTATGGTCGTGCACGTAGTCCAAAGTTGAAAAAGCAGGCATTGGGCACCTGTAGGTTTACACTGTGCGTGTTTGATTCGTGTCGGTGGTTGGCACCCTAGGGCTTGATACACCCTATGGTGGACCTAGCACAGGTGACTACATTTCGTGATTGGGCCGTATGTCACAGACACATGAACGAGCTAGGACTTGTAGGGAGCCGATCGATTAATAGATCGTACGTGGAAAAAGGGTGTTGTTCGTTAGGTAGCATAATCCCTCATGGTCCTAGGTGGCATAAACCCTAATCGAATCTAGAAAACATTCAATAGGCAGCATAATCCCTAGTGGTCCTACGTGGCATAAATCCTAGTTGAACACGCGATAGTTCATGATAAGGAAACCTAGCCAGAACAAGGGTGGCAGTCCAAACGATTTCAAGAAAGGTGGCACTACGTTGAAGTAGTATAGAATTACGTGATGAAACTCGTACAATATACGGCAAGGGACTGTACATATACATGGAAAGGATGATACGGGTTGGGGTACTAGTACAGTTGGTGCAGAGAATGTTAAACATGCAATGCTATACGTAGCTTATCTTGTTACCTTAGTTTATCTTGTTACCGTAGTTTATCTTGTTATCTTAGTTCAACTGGCCTATCTTGTCATCATCCTTATGTTTACTTTTAGTTTATACATGGCATGTTACCTTTACTTGTTTCTATGTTGAAAGTCACTAGGACTTACCAGTCTGTATGACTGACCCATTTTGTTTCGCCTCTTTTTCTTTCGCTCCCCCCCAGGTTCTCAGGGAGGAATCACTACTACTGAGTTTGGACTTCTTTCTGCTTCAAGATCATCATATATGGCTTGGAACTTTCTTGATTATGGCTTCTTTACTGTTTTACTTGGGGAATGACTTATGACTATGGTTTTATGCTTCTTTACTGTTGCAAGACAGATTTCGATGTAATGGATTTAATGGCATTTTGATGTAAAAGGTTTTAGACCTTAATAAATTTTAAAGAAATGAAATTTGGTTTTTCTTCTGCTGTTTTATATATGTTCTGTCCTGTAATATTTCTGTGTATGTTTACCTAGATAATGCTCCACCAAAGCTAGTGCATTCCCCTTGTGAGTGACCCTAGCGGAGGTGGGGTGCTGCATTAGAAGAAAACGAAGAAAACAAATCTCACAGCGGGACGGATAAAATATATTAAATAACAAAACTCTTGAAATACAAATCATTGACAATATATATATACATACCATTATCATAGCAAAACAGTTATTCCTGGAACAGTTACAAACGCCTGTTTCTAGATACAACATAGTACACAGCGGAATACGTGATAATTTATGGCAAACTGGTGAAGCCTCCTGCTTCAAACTCCTCCAGGTAAATCTGTAAAATCCCGACTACTTGACTGCCCGTACAAATTTGGGCACCCAGAGTTTAGGGAAAACAAACGAAATAAACTTTGGGTCAGTCATGAGACTGGTGTGAGTAAACTCCAACCATTGGTTTAACTTTTAAAATCATTTTGAAAGAAGTTATAATCGTAAGACAGATCCACACATAAATACGGATGGTTTTTACCTTACGATAACCAAAAATATTTTTGATATCAAATTCAGTGATATTATAATAGTGTCTACATCAAATAAATAGCAATCTAGCGGAACGCTTGCATCTCACGCTCTACATATATAGTCTATAATCAAAAACCATAGGGCGCTTATTGGAGATTGGATTCTGACTATGACATTGTATGGAACCACCTTCCGATCAGTGTACTCTAGAGGGGATAGATTGGGGTTCAACAAGAACATCTTGCAACCCGGCCCACACATGGCTGGCCACTCATTTAGCTTGAGTGTACCGATCATAATATTACCAACGGTTGTGATCAGCAACCGTTAACGAAAGCATACAATAGCGAATAGAATAAGAAGAAAATGAAATTTCTCTAGATCAGGTGATAATACCCCTAATGGGAATGACCCACATGGCCATGCTGCCTGCCCAATTTGTGTCATTTTCCGGATGACGAGGCTTGAGGTCACAATTATCTTTCATCACATCTTTCCATCAATTAATTTGAATGTCATATCATCAGATCCTTCCACATTAGTTTTCCTGGGACTGGACAAACCGAAGGCACTATTCCATCAATCCATCTTGGGCAATTTATACCTAGGATTAACAGAACAATCCTTGCATTTTACTCTGACTTCAATTATCTTCAGCATAAGTTGATTCATAAGTCTTATGCCAATACAGAGTGGTTTTCAGATAATAAATCTGATCCAGGTCTCGCCTAATTGACAACGGAGGTATAAAATAAATCAAAACTTTGATAGTTGGTGTTTTAACTATCAAAGAAAACATCCGTATAATCAACGGCCCTATTTCCAAATGGGAATTCTGCCGATCAACCATCAAACAACACTGGCCCCTTTTTATATTAATTCATTATTATATTATCGATTCCAAATTACCTTTTTTCCCTCTTGCAGATTCTTTTAAAATTCAATTGTCTTTCTCGATTATTGGAAAAAACTTTTCCAATATTATAATTCCTTTATTCAAGAAAATATCTCATATTCCAGTTAGAAAACATTTCTAAATATTCATGAATCCTTATTTTCTATATTTAGAAAATATACCTTATTAACATCGAAAAATATTTCCATCTTTCATTTCTTAATTCCTCGTTGACCAATTCATTTCATTTTCTATGCATAGAAAATATCTCTCATTTTATTTGGTGGAAATATTTCAAAATCCTTTAAATTAACCCGATGTTATAAAAACATCGTTGCTATACCTCAAACCATTTATCATTTATTAGTTAACCATATTGCTAATCAATCTTCACTATAGAACCTTAACCATTCCTCCACCAATAATGAAGTCAATCAAGTTGGGGTATAATTATCTCTCAGGCCTTAATTGAACGAAATTCTCAAATTTGAATTAGGCAAAGCTCACAACTTCAAACAAAACATCGCTTACTCGACTCTCAAATTCAATCTAAGAATCCACTTCTTTTACAGCCAAACATTGATTATAACGGCAGCGTTATAATCGCTGTTTCCAAATATTTGATTTAAAAAAAAAAAATAACGATAGCCTTACAATCGCTGCTTAAATTTACATAACATTTATCATAACAGTAGCATTAAAAATCGCTGTTTAGATATATAAAACAGTTTTATAATGGCAACGTCAAATTTGGTGTTTCCAAATATAACTTGTACTTATTAATTTCAATAAATAAATCAATAAGTAAATAAATAAATAAATAAATAAATTTGATTCAAACGGAAAGAAAAAATAACTGCTTTCCTAAACTCGATATTATCGAATTCCTATAAATAAGTTTCTCTCAAATAATCTATATTCGATTTATATTCCGAACTTCGGAATGTATCTACCATTTCAGGTTAATTCAAATTCTAAATTCACTTTTGAATTTATCCTTTCCAAATCATTACAAAATTCCTTTATAACCATCCCAATCTACAACGTTGTCACACTTTATTTTATATTCTGAATTCTTAGCTAAAACTTATCATTTTCTTTTAAAATGATTCCCTATTTTCCTTTTTCATTTAATTTCCAATCTGGATTCATATTTAAAATCTAAATTTCCTTTAAAGATATTTCATTTGCAAAATATTTCCTTTAAACCATTATTCTCTTTAATCGTGAATATATTTCTTTTATATACAATCAAATCAGTTTGATTTCGTACTTATAAATAATATCTTGAACCCAAATTCTATTTATAACTTCTATTCAGAATTATTTCATTTCCTTTTATTTTTAATCAATTAAAATCTCACTTAACATTTCCTTAATAATTGCTAAGTTTAAGTCTCATTTCAAATGTTGTCTTCAAAACCCATTTCCACTTTTCTATATAAATTCAAATTTGAATTTATATTTCAATGTATCTAATGATAAAAAATTCAATTAATATATATTCTCATTCATAAACAAATTCTTGATTCATTCATTTGAATAGGTTTTCTATTTCCAACTCTGTTCAAAGTTAAATTTCTATTTTTGAAAATAAATTTCTTTTTTTAAAACTCAAATTTCATTTCCTATATTCGAAAATATTTTACGGTATTTAAGTACTAAAATCCTATGGCCTGGTTAATTCAACATAGCATAATCAATCACAGTATATATCGCAGTAAATAACAAATAATTATATAAATGTTGAGGGATCCAGTTCGATCCCTCCAACCTGTTTCCCTACATCCACAGATATTAATCAACATCAAAAATATAAATTTCACCTCAATATGAAATAAACAAAATTAAAAGTCGATGAATGATATAACTATATCAACCATTTCAACCAACTTTGTCTACCATTCATGCAAACGTCCATCACACGTTGTCAAGTATAAATAAATTTAAAAAATCGTTTATATAAAAATATAAACGAGCCAGAGTTGGTGAGTTTACTCACCTTGTTTTTCAGTTGACCGTTCTGCATTGTTTTCGTTTATATCAACAGGCATTTGATTTCGTCATGAAATTCCAGCAGTTCATTTCTCAGTGATATTAGCTCCACAGCGTAGGCCTCGTCGATATGATTTCAACACAGCCATTTTCATTGGATTCTATTCACGAATGAAACAATTTCATGTATTATAAGTTGAATTCATTTAACGTGATTTAAACCTTAATTAAATTGATACATTTTAGTTATTAACCTAATCTCGTTTTTAACCGCTAATCACATTGTTTACATCATGAACTCACCCTTCCCTTTGATCTAGTATTTAACGAACAAGGTCAACCAACTAAAACTTGATATCGATTTAACCAATATAATTAAAATCAATTAACTATAATTAATTTTAATCCTTTAATTAACTTAGTACTTACGTCATTTAATCCTTCCCCTGCTTCTGTATAAAGTACAAATAAAGCACGACCCTAGTAAAACTCCAACTTTTGGCCACCTTGTTTCGTCCATTCCTTCACTAATCGAACCATTCCCGAACTTCTCATTAAAACCTCTTCATCAAAGAGACCACCATGCCTCTTATTTATCCTGCTCCTTGCAAAATAAATCTTGAATACAGATAAAAAGGCAAGAACTCGAGGAGTCACGAACTACCTCTGCTGCTTCAACAACTTCATTCGCGTTTGTGACGGTATCAAAACCCCGTGCTACGGTGTTAAGGATAATCTTTGGAATACAACACATTAATCATCATTAGCAGAGTACAGATAATAGCACAAACAAGAATTAGAATAATTTACACAAATATGACAGCGGAATCATATGTATATCACCACATCAGAGAGCACAGTGCAGGATACAACTTAGTGAATAATAATGCATAATCAGTCTACATCACTTGTGGCGGAATCACATATATAGAGAGTACATAAACAAAACATCAGTCTACATCACCCTTGCCGGAATCATATACATATACAATAATGGCGAAAAAATCATAGTCATCAACATGTAGTCAAGCCTCGCCATGAGCCAAAAGTGCACCTCTACTGCGGTGCCAAGCCAAAATATGTCAGCTACTTGTAACTAGACTGCCCGTGTGAAAATAAGGGCACCGGAGTTTGCAAGGCGAAACAAACTACGAGTCAGTCATGGGACTGGTATGAAAAATCTACATAACTTATTAAACAACAATAATAAGGCAAATCAAAGGACCGCGCCACTTTCATGGAATGGGTTTACTCCAATGAGTGCTAGTGCATGAAATAAAGTAAATGATTAAATCATCGCAATGCTTTTTATAAAAATGAAGCTATTATAAGACTCAGGTACCATCACACAATGCAACGCAAGGGGATAGAGTTTTTACCTTATAATGGCCAAGAGATGCTTCATACGTATAAACAAAAGTGTTTGATATTATTACTAGTGCATATATGTTTCAAAAGCAATTTCAATCATAAATATCAATCATAGGCGGCATAAATGACCCATACCACTATGTCTCCATACTAGTAATATAATCACATCCGAAATTTCAAATTGGAAATTGGATTCCATCACGAGTCGAGGCAAGGGGCAAGCTCCTCTCCGTTCGATACACTCTAGCAAATGTCTCCGGACCGCACACAGCAATCCCTAGATCCTCCAAGGCCGGTCCTCTCTTACTTTTGAGGATTGGCAATTCCTGAACACACGTTTCCCGGTCCTTACAGACCTATAATCGAGGCGCCTCGCATTCCAACAACCACACAGGTGAAAAGTATATATAAATGTCAGGGCTGGTAAGTCACTGACACCACCGTAGTTAGAAAGAAACGTCGTGCACTCCTTGGGTCCTTCTCCCGTTTTTGACTCATACCGAGGTGTAGGCTCGTGATTCCACGCTATACACAAAGCTACGCCACACAGGCCATGCTTTGATCATCAACCACAAGACTTTGCTTTGCAACAGAAGCCTTGATCATATGCCACTTAGGCGTGCCACACAGGCAATCCACTCCATGCGACTGATTTCTATCGATATATAACTTCCGAGCTCGTACGTCTCAGAGAAGGGCACTAAGCAAGAGAATAAATTCTCTGCCACCAAATAGATATATATTTAATAGAGATCAATCAACACAGAACAAAATCCAATGTCAGACACACAGTCCATCCATCCAATGTGAAGATCGTCGGTCTTGAACCGTCTTCAGCTCTTCGACTTCTCACCATCGATCGATTATTTGAAATGAGAATGAACTCGGCCTTTTCAAATAATCCACGTATATTTAGATTTTCAAATCAATTCTTCACATGGTTAAATCATTCGACATTCACAATTCAGTTCTTTAGTATAGTTTTCATGTCAAACACATCCAACCATCAAATATCAAGCAAACCAAGCAGAATCGGTTTATTTCCACTCTATATCGTCTATAACATTTTATAATGATATATCGCCATTTTTATTTATTTAAAAACGGCCCTATTTAACTAAACGACGTTTCAGGTCGTGCCGAGGCACTGGCGCTGTTTTTCCCAAAATTTGGTTTACACATATCTGAAAATCTAACCATTGGATTTCAACAAAGTTTATATAATTGGGTAGATATTCCCAAAGCGAACCCAACGATTCCAGTTTCGTGAAAATCCGATGGTCGGATTTTTCGGTATAATCGTTTGAAGTTACGATTTCAAAACGCGAACTGCGCGGCCTCGATTCGTTTTAATTTAATTTATATTTTTATATATAAATATAATTCATTCGACGATTTAAATATCATTTTCACTTCAAATATATCACTAACACCTTTATATTTCGAAAAATTTCGCCATAACCTCCTTTGTACTGGAAGGGGTTCGGAAATATATTAGGCTGTATTAGGTACCCAATAAATCCTAATAAGCACACACATATTTATAGTGATATATTACGGTGTCCACAGGGGAGTGTGTATAGATCATAACTCCAGAGAATAAATTCTCGTCACCCTATAAATGGTTTTTGTGCCTTAATGACCAGAGAGACGTGTTTATTGTCATCTCCAGACCCGTGTGGCGTTTTTATTAATCTTGCAATTTATCGTTACAATTTATATAGTCCAGATCAGTCATCAGTTCAACCTATAATATATAGTCATCGCCAAACAAGCCTCTCGCTCATATGGTAAATCTTCAACCTCATCACACAAGCTCCAAATGCTTATGTGACATATGATGAAGTATGCCTCTCGTCGAGAAGTATGTCGTGTAGTGTAGTCCAAAATTAATTGTTGTTATCCTTTGGCGATGTTTATTATTACACACAGAACAACTAGCACTCCGCATCCAATGGCATTCACAGGAGTTGATATAATAATAAAATTTGCACGTCCAACTCATTAAGGTTTACCTATTTGTCGGGCACGCAAATAAATTCTTTACTCACCAGCTAATCCATTTCCTGTTCAACACATATATATATGTTCAAAACTAAGCTAAAAATTATATTTCCAGCGAACAAAGGTTTATCTCCACTTATGGTTATTTTTAACACTTCACGTTTCACTTAAAAATGATATTTTTGTCGAACTAAAATATATTTCAACACATGACTATTTTATTTAGTTCCTATACATGTTAAAAATAATATTCATAGCAAACAAATATTTATTTCAACCGTTGTTTATTTTTAGCAATTCACACACATGATAAAAATGATATTTTTATCATCAAAAATATTTATTCAACACATGAGCATTTCCACACATGGATATATTTTATATGGTTTGTATTTATATAAGAAAGATGTTATTTTATTGTTGAAACAATTTATTTATAATACAAATATTTTACATACTTCATATATATATAAATGTGATTTTTATTGTTAAAAACTATTTATTTATTCAACACATGAATTATTTTTCAACAAATGAACTTCTCAACACATGAGCATTTCCACACATGGATATAGTTTCAACACACGACTTTCATTTCAACACATGAAAATAATTTCAACATATGAAAATAATTCTAACACATGAATATTATTCAAAATTTCGGCAGCATAACGGCAGGGTATTTAAAACCGGCACCGTCCCGAGTACGGCTCCTCACTCTACCTTAAAACCACGCGGTTTTTGACAATGGGGATTTCATACATCTAGTTCGCACGCAGGCGAGTATGATTTTTCTTTTCCACAATTTATTTCAATCACAAATGGATATTTTTCAACCACAACCAAATAATATCAACCACAAACAATGCTATCAACCATTCGCATTATTCACCCAATTTTTCACACCAATTCACAATCAATAAATATCGTCCATGGTTTGTGGACGTGGGGAGTGTATATATATATATATATTATTTCAATTTCCATTGCAACACACATATCATTGATACAATGCATGTATAATTCATACTTCGCTCATATAACTTACACAACGCATGTACATGAGGTATACGACACGTGTATAATTTATATTTCGCTTATATAATTTATACGTCACATTTCCATTCACATTTCAGTTTAGAAATCTCACATTGGTTTTCGAGATGCTAAAAATCGTGGCTAGCTCAGGAAAATCCGCGGTCTCATCTAGAATGTAGAGAGCCTTCTTGTAGTCACGATGTTTCCTGTTTCATCGAATAACGTTAACACACGATAAAGATATGATTTTTCAAAGTTTGCAACACTTAAAAGTGTTATTTTTAGTTCAAATATAATAAAGCCGATACCTTTCACGATTGTTCAAAACTAGGGTTGCAGTTTTCGCGAAAACCGAGGCTCGATACGACGATCGGAGGGCACAACGTGGAAGAGCGTCGAGAGGGCTTCAGGCGTGTGGGCGCGTCAGGTCCAATCGCCTCTGGCGATCCTGGAGGCCGCGTGAAATGCGGATGTTGGAGGGGCACGTGCTCGACGATGGCAAAGAGAGGGTTGGTCGGATTTGAAGAGGGAATGGAGGGCTTTCGAGATTGGGCGGTGGCGGGGTCTGGCGTGGCCTGTGGCGGCGGCGATTTGGTCAGGAAGGAGGAAGGTGGCTTCCGCCGTTAACAGGAAGGAGAGGTGGATTTTTTTGGATTTATTTTTATTTTAAAATTATGAAAGGAGAATTTCTATTGGTCCGTGGTTTTATTAAATTTTAAAATAGTGTTTCTCCACATGGACACCAGTCCAAACCCAACGACTGTCGCTCCTAGCTAAATACCCCCATCCCGGACACAATGGGATATGTTTTGTAGGCCCATTCGATTGTTACATTCAGTTATTCTTCAAATTAAAATATAAAACATTCAATATTCAATTTGAACGAACATTTCAATTTGCCAGGGCCACAAAATGATTCGAAAAATTCCAGAAAAATTATCTAGCTATGTTTTGATGCTACGGTCCCAACAAAACTAGTTTCGTCGAATTCTAAGACCTTTTGAAAAATGGCCATTTTCTGGTTGATCCAATTTAACAGAAATTAACCAAACACGTTTTCTTTTGCCACGCTCACATACTAGCTTCAAAAATTATTAAATTTGAAACCTATCAAAAATTTGTCACCCCGGATCCAACAAAAGTGATTTCGTCGAATTCCGAGGTCGTTTGCCCAATGTCTATTTTCAAGGGCTATATATTCTCTATAGTGACCTTTCTGCAGATTCATTTGGCCATAACTTTTGATTCCCACTATGAAACTTCGATTTTTCAGATTCATTAGAAATATATTCATAACCAGATTTAAATATTTTTGGTTTCACTAAAATCCGTTATATTTTGCACCTGATACTGTCAGTCAAAGTTTGAATTCAAATTTTCAAACTGCCACACTATTTCTAATTCACTATTTTATTAAAATATTCTATTTCAATTGTTTAAATTTATTTGAAATAACCAATTTAAAATTTTTAAATTGGCTCGTATTTTCCGGGTTGTTACAATCCCCCCCACTTAAAACTTTTTGCCCCGAAAAGGAAACAACAGTACAGTAGGAAACAAAAATGTAAATGCAAAGTATTGTGAAGGTACCTTGCACCGGAGTTAGTCAGAGAGGTCCATTCTGCATTCGGGATAAGCTTTTTTAATGCTTTCCTCAGTCTCCCAAGTATAGTCTCTAGGATCACTACTCCACTGCACTTTAACAAAATGAACCTTCTTGCTCCTTAGCTCTTTAGTTTCTTTGCCAACAATCTTTAACGGTTACCTTCTGACTGCTAATTCTGGAGTAATTTCCAAGTCCTGTTGCGTTGCTTCTTCTACAATAAGATCCGGATCATGCACATGTCTTCTAAGTTGAGATACGTGAAACACATTATGCACTCCAGGCAACCAATCAGGTAATTGAACCCTATAAGCAAGAGTTCCAATTCGTTCCAGTATAGGAAAGGGACCAATAAATCTGGGTGCCAACTTCCAAGTTTTACCGAATCGGATCACTCCTCTCATCGGAGAAACTTTCAAGTAAACATGATCGCCAACAGCAAATGTCAAATCTCTTCTTCTAGAATCTGCATAACTATTCTGTCGGATTTGCACGGTTTTCAATCGCTTCTTGATGAAATCGACTTTATTTGATGCTTCTCTAATTATATCGGGTCCCAACACAAGTCTATTGCCCGGTTCTACCCAACATGCAGGAGATCTACACGGTCTACCGTATATTGCCTCAAATGGCGACATTTTTAAACTTGCCTGATAGCTATTGTTATATGAGAATTCTGCCAAATGCAAGTGATCTTCCCATGACCCACCAAAATCAATAATACAAGCCCGCAGAATTCTGTTCACTCGCTCAGTTTGGCCATCTGTCTGGGGGTAATAAGCGGTGCTCATATTCAGTTTTGTTCCCAATTCTGTCTGGAATGCCTCCCAGAATTTGCTAGCAAAAATTGGGTCCCTATCACAGACTATGCTGATGGGAACTCCATGCAGCTTAACAATTTCTTTGAAATATATCTGTGCTAGACTTTGAGCGGTTCTATTGCATCTAACAGGTATGAAAATGGGCAGTCTTCATGAAGCGATCTACGATCACCCAAATATTTTCATTACCTTTCATGGTTCGGGGAAAACCATCTATGAAATACATGGAAATATGTTCCCATTTCTAACCCGGGACTTCCAACGGTTGCAACAATCCGGCTAGCTTTTGTTGGTCGCTCTTGAATAATTGGCAAGTAAGGCACCTGCTAACATACAAAGAAATGTCCCTCTTCATCGCCTTCCACCAGAAAGCGCGTTTGATATCGTTGTACATTTTAATTACTCCAGGATGAATGCAAAGCTTGGATTTATGGCATTCATCAAGCACATCTCTTTTGAGCTTAGGGATGTCGGGAACACAAATTCTCCCATTTAATCTCAGAACTCCCTCTCTATCCACTTGGAAACTGGAGCTTTCGCCTTTTTGAATTCTTCTGATCATCTCTTTAACAAAATTGTCATTTTTTCTGTAGAACAGAGATCTTGTCATTCAATGAAGACGTAACGATAAAACTAGCGATGCTTTCAGTCTTTTTACTGAGTGCATCAGCCACTACATTAGCCTTTCCCGGCATATACAGGATATCCAAATCATATGCAACAAGAAATTCTAGCTAACGTTGTTGTCTCAAATTCAGATCTTTCTGGGTGAACAAATATTTTAATGATTGATGGTTTGTAAATAGTTCAAATTTTTCACCCAGCAAGTAATTTCTCAAGATTTTCAGAGCAAAAACGATGGCTAGCAACTCAAGATCATGAGTTACATATTTCTTCTCATGCGGTTTCAGCTGGCGGCTTGCATAAGCGACTACTTGGCCTCTTTGCATTAACACTGCACCAAGACCTCTAATAGAAGCATTTGTCCAAACCGTCAAATTCGGATTGCCATCAGTAATGGTTAATACTGGAGCGGTTGTCAATTTCGATTTCAATTCCTGAAAAGCTTCCTCACAATCGGAAGTCCACTTAAATTTCTCGTGCTTCTTCGTAAGCTTTGTTAATGGACCGGATATCTTTGAAAAATCCTTAACGAACTTTCGATAATAACTGGCCAACCCCATAAAACTTGGAACCTCTGAGGGTGTAGTAGGCTGTTTCCCATCCTAAATTGCTGTAATTGTGCTCGGATCTACAAAAATTCCTTCCTTTGACATGACATGGCCAAGGAACTTCACCTCTTCTTGCCAGAAGACACATTTAGAGAATTTGGCTTTGAAGACGTTCTTTCTTAGAATCCCCAATACTTGTTCTAAATGTTTTTCATGCTCAGGTTTTGATTTGGAGTAAATTAAAATATCATCGATGAATACAAGGACAAATTTATTCAGAACTCCCCTGAACACTCTATTCATTAGATCGACGAAGTATGCTGGAGCATTTCATAGGCCGAACGACATTACTAACCATTCATAAAATATGTCTGGACCTCTGAAAGCTGTCAAAGGAACACTCTCTTCGGCAATTCTCAATTGATGAAAACCTGTAGCTAGGTCCATTCTGGAAAATACTCTCTCCCCATTTAATTGATCTAACAGATCATCGATGCGGGGTAATGGGTATTTGTTTTTGAGCGTCTGTTTGTTGAGGTCTCGGTAATCAACACACAATCGAAGAGTACCGTCTGACTTTGGGACAAACACTACAGCTGCACCCCAACTAGAAAAGCTAGGTCTGATCAGACCCTTCCATAGCAGTTGACGAGTTTGATCACCTAATTCTTCTTTTTCCTTTGGAGTCATTCTGCGAATTGGATGTACTACTGGTCTGGCATTGGGAATTAGATCGATTCTGAATTCTATTTCTCTTTTCGAAGGTAAGTTTTCGACTTCTTCAAACACATCCGTATAGTTTCTAACAACAGAAATCTTTTCTAAGGAAGTGGGGATAACTTCTAATGCAGACCAAAATTCCTTTCTATCTGGATTCGAACCATGGCATGGTACAGTAATGTATCCAAGCTTCGTTCTAATTTTTACTATCCTTTCCGCACAATTTACTTTTGCTTCGTATTTCATCAACCAATCTAGCCTGGGAATGATATCAAACTCATGAAAATCCATAACGACTAGATCAAAAGGAAACTTGTAGAAAGAATAAGAGGCTGGCACTTTACAATATGAACTGAGAATAATAGAACCACCTATCGGATTTTGAACTTTAACCGATTCTTTAAGCTTTCTTTGTTTTAACTTTAATTTGTGAACCGTGTTACTTACAATAAAACTACGTGATGCACCCGTGTCAAATAATACAGAAACAAGAATATTTTTAATTGTAAGGGTACCTCCCAAAACATCGGGTTTACCTGCTCCATTGGAAGCAGCCGGCGGGTTCGTCCTGTCATATACATGAGCAACCTCAGCCTTCTTAAGTAAGGGACAGTCTCTAACAAGATGTCATGTCCTACTGTGTTAAAGCACGAACGAGGGTTCTGAGAGCCCTGGCTTGAACCTTGAGAATCGTTCTTCTACCGTTTCGGGCTGTGCAAACATTTGAGTAGTGCCCTACCTTGCCATAATTGTAGCAGCTTCCTTTTGGCAGCCTGCTAGTCTGCTGATTCGTGGACGCCGCGTTGCTTGATTCTGGCTAGTTTATAGAGGGCTTGCGTTTATTCCCCGTCTGGCTTTTAACACGGTCCAGATCGAGGTTCCTTTGATCCAGGTCCTCATAATTGCACGCCATCTCTAATAATTCATTAAACGCCAGCTTGATATGGGCCATTGCCCTATCTTGGTACTTCCGCTTTAGTCCGAGGATGAACCTCTTGTTCTTGGACTTAGCGGTGGCGACGAGCTCGGGAGCATAGTGGGATAACTGTGTAAAATTGTTCAGATAGTCCTACACAGAAAGATCTTCTTGCTGGAGGTTTGCGAATTCGTCGTGCATGTGCTCAAGGGCTTGCTCTGGGACGTACTTTTCTTTGAATAAATCTTTGAATTCATCCCATGTCCTACCAGCATCTCTGTTCGCTGCGGTAAGAGCTTCCCACCATAATTCGACTCCCTCTTGTAGAAGCCAAGCACCCATGAAAGCTTTATCTTGAACACCCAGCCTCAGGCCTCCTAATATCTTCTCGCATGTTTTCAGCCATGCTAGGGCCTCAATCACAGTTCCCGTTCCAGAGAAGGTTTTGCCTCCTAGATTCTTGTACCTTTTAGCCACGCGGTCGAGCTTGAATGGTTGAGCGGTCGGGGGTTGTATTAAGGGTCCATCTTCGGCTGGGACTTCTCCTCGTCCTCTGCCATGGCCAGCTCAGCCTCCTCTACCAGCGGCTGCTTGGGTAGCCATTGTTCAAGTTTGTATAAGAAAGAAAAGAGTCAGCCTACAGAAACGATAATTTTATTGTATGGTAAAGCAGAAGAACTTAATGAAAGACAACGATGTACTGATCAAATTATTTTTTGCTATTCTGCTTAGCTCATTCTAGGACATTACTAGTCCTATCTCTAATGAGCTACTCGCCTTAGAGTACTACTGATTCTACTCCGACGAAGTGTTTAATGTGTTAAATTCCAGAACTAAGGTTAACCAAAGGTCTGATACCACCTGTGACGGCCTCAAAACCCCGTGCTACGGTGTTAAGGATAATCTTTGGAATATAACACATTAATCATCATTAGTAGAGTACAGATAATAGCACAAACAAGAATTAGAATAATTTAAACAAATATGACAGCGAAATCATATATATATATATATATATCACCACATCAGAGAGCACAGTGCAGGATACAACTTGGGGAATAATAATACATAATCAGTCTACATCACTTGTGGCGGAATCACATATATAGAGAGTACATAAACGAAACATTAGTCTACATCGCCCGTGGTGGAATCATATACATATACAATAATGGCGGAAAAACCATAGACATCAACATGTAGTCAAGCCTCGCCATGAGCCAAAAGTGCACCTCTACTGTGGTGCCAAGCCAAAATATGTCAGCTACCTATAACTAGGCTGCCCGTGTGAAAATAAGGTCACTCGAGTTTGCAAGGTGAAACAAACTATGATTCAGTCATGGGACTGGTATGAGAAATCTACTTAACTTATTAAACAACAATAATAAGGCAAATCAAAGGACCACGCCACTTTCGTGGAACGGGTTTACTCAAATGAGTCATAGTGCATGAAATAAAGTAAACGATTAAATCATTGCAATGCTTTTTATAAAAATGAAGCCATTATAAGACTCAGGTCCCATCACACAATGCAACGCAAGCCGGGGGATAGAGTTTTTACCTTATAATGGCCAAGAGATACTTCATACGTATAAACAAAAGTGTTTGATATTATTAGTAGTGCATATATGTTTCAAAAGTAATTTCAATCATAAATATCAATCATAGGAGGCATAAATGACCCATACCACTATGTCGCCATACTAGTAATACAATCACATCCGAAATTTCGTATTGGAAATTGGATTCCATCATGAGTCGAGGCAAGGAGCAAGCTCCTCACCGTTCGAGACACTCTAGCAAATGTCCCAGGACCGCACACAGCAATCCCTGGATCCTCCAAGGCCGGTCCTCTCTTACTTTTGAGGATTGGCAATTCCTGAACACATGTTTCCCGGTCCTTACAGACCTATAATCGAGGTGCCTCGCATTCCAACAACCACACAGGTGAAAAGTATATATAAATGTCAGGGCTGGTAAGTCACTGACACCACCGTAGCTAGAAAGAAACGTCGTGCACTCCTTGGGTCCTTCTCCCGTTTTTGACTCATACCGAGTGTGAGGCTCGCGAATCCACGCTATACACAAAGCTACGCCACACAGGCCATGATTTGATCATCAACCACAATACTTTGCTTTGCAACAGAAGCCTTGATCATATGCCACTTAGGCATGCCACACAGGAAATCCACTCCATGCGACTGATTTTTATCAATATATAACCTATGAGCTCGTACGTCTTAGAGAATGGAGTTAGGCAAGGGAATAAATTCTCCGCCGCCAAATAGATATATATTTAATAGATATCAATCAGCATAGAAAAAAATCCAATGTCAGACACACAGTCCATTTACAAGTTCGTTCTGGGTATGAATGAAGCCGGAGGCACCAAATTTCTCGCATATCCGCACAATCAACAATACGTCCGGACGGCTACCACTTCAGCTCCTTCAAGGTATGTAATAACCCTCTCATTCCATGATAATGGATTTAAATATTTTAACAACCCGCTCATTCCATGATAATGGATTTAAATATTTTATTTAAATCGATCGTCGTATCCGAGGTGCCACTCAAAATATCATTTTTCACAAATGATAAAATTAGGATTCGTGACCACTTCCATTAAGTCTGGATCATCGTTTATGACCTTATTGACTATAAGCATCAATACCTTTTAGTTAGTGAAATTTGGCCGGTTCTCATTGGAATGTATGGCCAAAATATCATTTTTCACATACGAATGAATTTGGACTCGAAACCACTTCTATCATGTTCGAAACGTCATTTAGGTGTTCGAAAACTATAAGGTTCGATATGTTCCGAGTTTGTGAAAATTGGCACCTTGGCTAGGGCTTGGTTGAGCTAGCCTAGCTCACCATATTACCCCCAGATCAGCCCCTCTCTCCCTCATAACTCCAAACACTTAAAAGAAAACAAAAATGGAAAGTGGGAATGGGAAATTAGAATTCCCAAGCTAGGGCTTCCAATCTAGAGCTCAGTTCTTGTGCAAATCCAATTCTATGACATGGTGAGCTCTCTCTACTCGATCTCTACCTTTATCTCCTCTCAATTTCGGATTTTTATGATGTTATAACATCCATGAGTCTTCTTATGTGTTCATGTGGTGATTTGAGAGGAGTGATTGAAGAAAGAACGCTTCTTTGCTTGGATTTGTGCTTGTTCTTCCTTGTTGGAGCTTGTTCTTGCCATTCATGAGTCAAAGGTGAGTTCTTTGATGAACTCACATCTATGCCTCAAGATTTTGTGCTTGTAAAGTGTAATTTAGTGCATTTATACCTTGTGTATGTTGTGTATGCATCTAGTGTAGCTTAGTTGATTTCATGTGTTCATGTTTTCATTGAATTGGAAATTATGATTAGAATTGTCCACACAATCTAATTTATATGCTATGGGTTGTTTTGGTGATATTGTGAAGCTCAGTTGTCCCCCAACAAGATCTAAGTTTTCACAAGTCACTTGAATCGAGTTTGATTTGCTTTGGTTAGAAAATTTGTTCGCTTTGGAATTTATAATCAAAACCATCGCAAATCCCTTGTATGAATGTTTGTGCATGTAAGTTTGGTGTTATGAGCAACCCCAATGAGTTTTAGAAGCCTCATATACATGTGCATAACATCATAGGCCTTCGGGCATTCGTCGATATTGTTTTGAACATATTTTCAAGGCAAATTGTGCTCTAGAAAAGGATTCAGACGTCTGAATATTATAAGCCAGACGTCTGACCTGCTCCAAATAATTATAGTTTCAAGCAACAGAATTCAGAAGTCTGAAAATTATTGCTCAGACGTTTGAATTGTAATTCATACGTCTGGCCGATGTAATTCAGACGTCTGAATAAGGGATAAAATGAACTAAATCCTTTCTGGTTTCTGAAAATCCCAATTCAGACGTCTGACCTAAATGATTCAGATGTATGAATCTGTTTTTCTGCTGTGGACCAGAGGTGACCTCGGTCCACAGTCTACCCGCATCCAGGCTCTTTCCCGGCCGGAGCACGGGCCGTTCGGACTTCGTTTGTGAACTTCAGCTTTCCGAATTCACAGATTCCAGCAGCTCGATTCGTAGACTTTGATTCTCAAATGATTCTTTCAATGTGGATCCTTATTGGTCGATTCACATTTGTTTATGATATGAATTGAATAAGTGATCATTCTAAACCCCGTGCGCTCTATTTTGTATATCTAATTTGTTCGATACTCTTATTAAGGTGATTCACGCCACCAAAACGTGGATTTTCGACTCGATAACCTTCGAGCCTATTCCGATGTAGTTAAAAACCTTCGGGTACTAGTTTGGGATTCCGATTTTTTCATTGATCGAAATTATAACCGTTACCCCTTGATTTCCTGTATGTTATTGTGATATGAGTTTATGATACATGATGTTTGTATTCTATTCGCTACGACGACGTTTTCCATGAATATTTGAAATCACGTCATTGTGACGTGAATCCTCTTAATTGATTTTCCTTGACAATCGTACTATTGTTTATTGCCACTTTAAATTTAAATAAAGAGGTTTTATGTTATTTAGTAGATATCAAATTCTTGTACTAAAATGGTTTCCAACCTTACTTCATTATATGAAGCTAATTTACGAAATTGTTTTATGAACCTTCTTCAAATCTACTAGTATATATTCTATAAACCTTTTTCTCGATCGTATGAGGAATCTAATTAAACGTCTTAGTAAAATCAAGGACTATGAACCCTTGCTTTTGCTCCGATGGTTAATTCTTGGACTCGTCCAATCGTAAACCGTGGCAATGCTCCTTCTATGATTTTATCTGTTTTGAATAGAAACCAACTACGAGTGTGTAAATAATCGAGAATAGCATATGGTTATGGGACATGTTGCTATTTTCTTATATTAACTAGCTCGGAGTAATTTCTATTCACCCGGATCCATGGTATCCGGTCTATGACATATTTGTTTGGTTCGCAATCGCCCGAATGAGAATTTACGATTAGGGACCTTCATTTATGGGACTTCAGTCCAGCCTTCTATGATCTTCTATGATTTATGTTTTCCTCTACCGGGGTCACGACCCGGAATCCTCAGAGAGGTTCGGCTCAAACAAATGGGTCAGCTACCTAGAGGTCGCACCTCATCTTATATGAACCTGCAGGCCCCTTCTATGATATTCTCTATGATTTTCTATGATCCATGTTTTCTGGGTTAGCTACCTAGAGATCGTATGTCATCTTCTATGAACCTGCAAGCCCCTTTTCTGATGTTTTCTATGATCTTCTATGATTTATGTGTTTTCTCCCCTTTTATGATGTTTTCTATGATCTTCTATGATTTTGGCATTTTCTCCCCTTTTATGATTTTCTATGACCACTTTGATGCGATGCGCGTCAATTTGATTTTTCTATGACTACTTGACTTTCTATGATTTTCCATGACCACTGTTATGCTAGTATTTGAATATTGCATTCTACATTAGCTAGGAGATTATTTAGAGATATTTGTGTGCTGACATTCCATTGTCATTTCCTGATTGTGTCGACGTGCCATGTTCATGTCATCCCTTGTTATATCTCTTGTTATCTCTATTTATTTGATAAGTACAGCTAGACTGATCCGTTTATTGTTTATTCTTATAAATAATACTCGGGTCAGACCGAGTCATTTTAGGTACTCCTCTGGGACTCATCACATTATTGATCTTCGCTTTCAGCTTGCTACTCCGTCTCCGCAGTTTTATATACTTTTGTACCTATGATATTATCTTGTTGTGTACATATCCTTTTATTTAGATCATGGTGCATGTATCTATTTATTAGGGATTGGTGGATCTTTGTTGACCACTGTCTTGTTGTACACATCCTTGGGTTTATTCATATCTATTCCGCCTTTGTGATATGATTGTTCTGTGTCTGGCTTTGAGATATACCATACTTATATTGTTGTTGTCTATTTTATACTGCTTTCCGGATTGCATATAGCCATTGTGTAGTTACCCTATGTGCCGAATGGTCATGTCGAAATTTTAATCAGTATCAGAATTCGATGTGCATTCCTCACATGGAGTAATCATACAATCGGTCGCCCTTCACAAACCTCATTCTCCGTTATGGTCTACGACATTTCTCTGAAATGAACTGGACGATAGTGGGTATAGAGGCGGGGCGTTACAGTTGGTATTAGAGCCAACTTTTTGGAACAGTGTAAGATAGCATGACGATGGTATTGTCTTGAGCCTCTCTAGGGAATCGTGCTTTAGGGTTTTAGTTAGAGTCTTAAGACCCGTCATAGCTTATCTACCATTACGATTCCATCTTGATTGAATTCGCATCGTTTGAATTCAACTTGAGAATAACTTTTCCCTACTTCTTTTTCCTTAAAGAAGTGAAATAGTTGGTTGTAGCTGTGCGAGTGCCAGTTCACCCAGTGTACCTCCTACGGAGGGGTGTTTGAGTATCAAGTGTCCTACTTTTGGTCTTTTAGAATAGTTATTGACTCGTTCTCTTTTGGGTTGATTTCTATAGTCCATCTAAGGCCCGTGTGCTCTAGTGGTGCTTCTGTTTCATTCTGTGACTCAAATTGCTAATTGATGTCTGTCTTTGTATAAATTACGTTATTGAAACGTAAATTTCAGGTTGTCGATCGCTTCGGTGATTGTATTTTGACATTTTTCATGACTACTTCAATCGTACGAGAAATTTAATTATACGCCTTAGTAAACATGAGGACTATGGAACCTTGTGTTTGCTTTGATGGATAATTACTG
This sequence comes from Allium sativum, assembly GCA_030737875.1. Classification (NCBI taxonomy): domain Eukaryota; kingdom Viridiplantae; phylum Streptophyta; class Magnoliopsida; order Asparagales; family Amaryllidaceae; genus Allium; species Allium sativum. The sequence continues at coordinate 969,776,891 of CM060913.1, read as the reverse complement.
GACTTGTGCGTTTGAAAACTATGATAATAACCATTTTGAATGTTCGAGTGGGATTCAACAATAAGTTCGGCTAAATTTATTTATTAACTGACCTATTGTGTATCACACTTATCTTGTTGATCATTTATGATCCTTGTAGTTGATTGATCATTGGATATATTTCCCGTGCGTCGTTACGCGCATTGTAAGCGCCTTTGATCCTGATATTTTGTGATTTCTAGTTAAGATTGTTTCGTACGTCGTTATGTACCTAGCATGGTCTATTGTTCACTTGTCGATCGGTATGGAGATACCATGTCGTTGTGACTAAATCTACTCCCTTCTTGTCAACTATATAGTTCTAGTTCGGTGTGAGATCACCAAGCCTTCGGACTAAAACAACTCATTTGTTATCTCGTTGAGCCGGTGTGAGTCACCAAGCATTTGTGCTTAATTAACTCAAGATCAAGAATGAGGGAAAGCATCCTGCTTCTTGTGATCCCTCTTCTTGAGTCAAGGTACGTGTCATTAATTCCTTGATGTCATTTACCTTATTCAGAGATTATTTTGTTTATGTTCTTTTGATATACGTCGGTCGTGTTCTTCGTTATCAAAAGATATCATTTGTGTTTTATTCGTAAGTTGATAAAGGAATTTTATTTCCATTATGCCATCTCGAATGATTATTGAATTTTTATATTTTCGCGAGATTTGCGTGAACTTTAGAAATTGGAGGACTTTCTTGTGTTAACTTGTCCGTTGGGTGCGTTAAGGGTCTCGAGCAAGATGTGGGACGCCATGTTGTAGTTCGGAATTCCTAAACACCATTGTGTGTCAATCTGACATTTGAAATGATCCCTAAAAAAAATTTAAATTAACCATTAATAAGTTAATCAAAATAATTATATTTTGGATTTTTGCGATTTTTCATAATCATTTGTTGTTTCCTAGATAATTTACTTCTAGACTTCCTTGGAGTAATTCCAAGAATTTAAGTGGTTCAAGATTTTTAATTAGAAATTATCTTGAATCTTTTCTTTGAATAAATAAATAACCGATGTCTCTTGTTCCTGGAGGTTATTTATTAATGTCTCTTGATTCTGGATTTTAATCTTTGATTATCGAGAATTCTTAGTGATTGAGAATCTCGCCTAATTCTTAATCCTAGTTTCGATTTGTTAAAAAGAATTTAGTATTCTCGTGATTCCATGCATCTCCTTATTTTCTCTAGTGAACGATCACCCGAGAGAATGAGAATCCCGTGGGAGGAAAGGAAATTTGGGTTTTGCGATCCATGGCAAACTCAATAATTCCTTTTTTGGAATCTATGATCTAGTCGATCATCCGGAAGTGCTATAGTCAATTCACTTATGGGCTTAGCCTTGCGTTGTTTTTAGAAATGAATATCGAAAGGATGAGTCTTTTGGTATTCACCCCTCGTTAGTTTGAATCATTTGGATTGACAATTGTCTCCGTACGTTTGTTAACCCATGTGAATCAAATCTTTGGGAATTATGACCTCTTTGGTTTAATCTCATCTTGTTAGAGGAATTGTCTAGTGCTTCTTTGATTAGTTGTTGATGTTTTACCGATTTGAGATTTTTGGCGAAAAATTATCTTAAACTCTGTTGTTCCGAAGTGGTAAGTTGTGCACTACTTATCCATCATCTTCTTGATGTTTTTGATTTTCTAAAATTGATACTCAAGTTTCTGAATATTGGGAATTCCATATAATTCCTAATGATTCGTCCTTATGGTTACTAAATGAGATTTAGTCCCTGGGTAGAAATAGATTTCCCCGAGTAGTTCATTGGCATTCCATTACCAATATTTGGTTATCGACTTGTAGTTCATTGGTATTCCATTACCAATATTTGTTTATCGGTTTCTAGTTCATTGGTATTCCGCTACCAATATTTGATTATCGACTTGTAGTTCATTGGTATTCCATTACCAATATTTGATTATCGACTTGTAGTTTATTGGTATTTTGTTACCAATATTTGTTTATCGATTACTAGCTGATTGGTATTCTGTTACCAACCTTGAGTCATTGATATTAAAATTGATTATACCTTCGAAAATTGCTTTCCTTAGCTAAATTTGTTGGAATCTCTGTGTTGTGCTTTTGTCGGTGTCAGCCACCTTGTCGCAGGACTAAAGCGCTCGGGTTCGATGTCCACTACATCGTCGTGATTGAGTTTTGGGAATGGATTAGTCAACCATCATAAATATCCCATCTCATATCCTACGAGAAATATCTACTATTGATATCTCGCGTCTGTAGGACGTAGTCCCGTTTCTCCTTGAAGTTCCAAATTGGATTCGCTTGATTTTTTGTGTATTCTATTGATTCTCATTCCCTTGAGAATCATACGAAGAAAGGCGAGTCTATTTGAATTCATAGCTGTAATAACCCGGAAAATGTGAACCAGTTTAAAATTTTTAAATTAGGTTATTAACAAGAATTTTGAATGATTAAAATAGCCTATTTCCATAAAATATAGAATTGTGTATAATATGGTCGTTTGAAATTTTGAATACAAACTAAGTCTGACTGTGCAGGATGGAAAATATAACGGATTTTGGTGAGATCAAAAATATTTAAATCTGTTTATCAATACCTTTCTAACGAATCTGAAAAATCGAAGTTTCATAACGAGAATCAAAAGTTATAGCCGAATGAATTTTCAGAAGAGTCGGTATATAGAATATATAGGCCTGGAAAATTGATATTTTGCAAACGGCCTCGGAATTCGACGAAACCACTTTTGTCGGGTCCGGGATGTCAAACCATTGCTAGGTTTCAAATTTCATAATTTTTCGAATCAATATGTGAGCGTGGCAAAAGAAAATGCGTTTGACCAGTTTCTGTTGAATTTAATCGACTGGAAATTGGCCATTTTGCAAACGGTCTCAGAATTCGACGAAACTAGTTTTGTTAGGACCGAATCGTCAATACGAAACCAGAAAATATTTTTCTGGAATTTTTCTAGTTAGTATGTGACCCCGGTAATTTGAAATGTACGTTTAAAATTCAATATAAGGATTTAAATTGTAAATTCAACGGAAACTGATTGTAACGATCAAACCAGCTTACGATACATATCCCATTGTGTTCGAAATGGGGGTAAAATGCTATGGACGACAGGCGGTAGGCCTCGTTTCGAGGTCGTATGTAAAAGTCAACCTTTTTACCAAAATTAAATAATTAATTAATAAAAAAAATATATTATTTTAATTTTCCCCCCTTTTTTCTTCTTCATTGCCCCCCCCCCCCCGATTCATTCTTCAGAAACGAAAAAAAAAGAAAACCTAATCAAATCGCGCCGCCGCCTTACCCTTGAAGCCACCGCCGACGAAGACTTCGACGCCCCCCTCCGTCCGTCCGACCCCGCCTTCACCTCGAAACCCTCGAACACCCTGCCGCCTCGTCTCGATGTCGCGTCATCGAATCGAAGCAGCGCCCCCTTACTTCAACGCCGACACCACTGAGCCGCCGCCGACGCCCTCTTCTTCCCTCCTCCACATCGAAATCTACGGTGAGCTTTTAGTTATTTTATTTTTGTTTTTATTTTTGTTTTACTGTAAACTAATTACTGATTTTTAAAGAATTTATAAACTGTTTTTTTTTTAGAAATGAAAACTGAATTTTTAAAGAAAAAAAATTTTAAAAACTGAATTTTTGTGATAATAAAAACAGATTTTTTTAAGGTTTTAAAAAACTGATTTAAAAGGAATTTTAAAACTGATTTTTTTAAAGAGCAAAAACTGATTTAAAAAGATTTTAAAAACTGATTTAAAAAGATTTTAAAAACTGATTTTTTTAAAGAGAAAAAACTGATTTAAAAGGAATTTTAAAACTGATTTTATTTTAAAGGTTTAAACTTTGAAATAGGAAAAGGTTTAATCTTTTAATAGAAAAAGATTTGAACTTGCAAAAATAAAGATCATATTTTTAAAAAAGAGAAAAGACGGGATTTTTATTAGGTAGAAGGAGCAAGACATGATTTTTGTATTTTTAAAATAATTAAAATATAATTGTTACATCATAAGAATAATAAAAAATATAATCTTTATATTTAATAGCGAAGTCAAAATGCAATCTTTATATATTGAATAACATAGTAAAAATTCGATTTTTACCTATGTAGAGAATACAGGCAACGAAAGCAACAAGAAGGCGAAATAGGCGAAGGTTTCTATTAAGGAAAAATCGTGTGATTGGATAGCTATTGGTGAGGATTTCTCACTCTTCAATTTCTTTTTATATAAATAATATATATGTTGAAAATGAAAGTGAATTGCTATATATAAATATCTATATATATATATATATATACGCCCCTCGTCCACAAACCATGGACGATATTTATTGGTTGAAATTGTTGAGAAAATTGATTGATAGTTTGGGATTGTTTGTGATTGATATTGAATTGATTGTGGTTGAAAAATACCCGTTTGTGGTTGAAAAATATTTGGTTGAAACCACATAGGATTAGTTTGTGGAAATAAAATAAATATATACATGCCGCCTGCGTGCGAACTAGATGCATGATTCCCATTGTCAAAAACCGCGAGGTTTTAAGGTAGAGCGAGGAGCCGTACTAGGGACGGTGCCGGTTTAACTACCCTGCCGTTATGCTGCCGAAATTTTGAATAATATTCGTGTGTTTGAATTATTTTCATATGCTTAAACTATATTTATTCATTGAATAGAAAACATTCATGTGTTGAATTGATATTCATTCGTTGATTAGAAATTCATGTGTTGAATGGTATTCGCGTTTTGAAAAATAAAAATCACATTTTTATCTACATATAGAAACTATAGAAAACATTCATGTGTTGAATTGATATTCATTCGTTGATTAGAAATTCATGTGTTGAATGGTATTCATATTTTGAAATAAACTGTTCGATAATAAAAATCACATTTTTATCTATATATAGAAACTATAGAAAACATTCATGTGTTGAATTGATATTCATTCGTTGATTAGAAATTCATGTGTTGAATGGTATTCATATTTTGAAATAAACTGTTCGATAATAAAAATCACATTTTTATCTATATATAGAAATTATAGAAAACATTCATGTGTTGAATTGATATTCATTCGTTGATTAGAAATTCATGTGTTGAATGGTATTCGCGTTTTGAAAAATAAAAATCACATTTTTATCTATATATAGAAACTATAGAAAACATTCATGTGTTGAATTGATATTCATTCGTTGATTAGAAATTCATGTGTTGAATGGTATTCATATTTTGAAATAAATTGTTCGATAATAAAAATCACATTTTTATCTATATATAGAAACTATAGAAAACATTCATGTGTTGAATTGATATTCATTCGTTGAGTAAAAATTCATGTGTTGAATGGTATTCATATTTTGAAATAAACTGTTCGATAATAAAAATCACATTTTTATCTATATATAGAAACTATAGAAAACATTCATGTGTTGAATTGATATTCATTCGTTGATTAGAAATTCATGTGTTGAATGGTATTCATATTTTGAAATAAATTGTTCGATAATAAAAATCACATTTTTATCTATATATAGAAACTATAGAAAACATTCATGTGTTGAATTGATATTCATTCGTTGATTAGAAATTCATGTGTTGAATGGTATTCATATTTTGAAATAAATTGTTTGATAATAAAAATCACCTTTTATCGACTATATGAACTGTGTAAAATAATCTCGTCTTAAAAGAAATTGTTTTATGATAAAAATTCCATTTTTATCACCAACTTGAACTATATAGAAGAATAGTGTTTTGAAATGAATTGTTTTACAATAAAAATCACATTTTTATTGTATGCATAAATCGTTGAAATGTGAAGTGCTAAGAATAGCCACTTGTTCAAAATAAACATATATGAGATGAAATATTCATTAATTAGCTAATGAAATGATTTGCACCTATGTATGTAACATTAGAATAAATGGTGTCTTTAAACCAAACGGAAATCAAATATGAAGTTGAATAGAAAATGATAAATGATAAGAACTGTATATATATGTACCTGCATATTTATTGAACAGGTTATAGCAAAGGGGCTAGAGAAGAGGAATAAAATTTGTGCCCGACAAATAGGTACACATTTACTGCTTTGTTTGGGTGATGATTTTATGAGCCTGTTGGCTAGCCGCTTGGCTTTTTCTTTTTCTTTTTGAGATTAGAAGGACCGGGAACGCTATTTGCGATTTCCCGATGCTCTCGGTGCAGGGGAGGTTATGGCGAAATTTTCCAAAATTTTAGGGTGTTAGAAAAATATTTGAAGTGAAAACGATATAGAAATCATTGAATGAACTATATTTATATAAAAATATAAATATAAATAGAATTAAAACGAAACGTGGCCGTGCAGTTCATATTTTGAAACCGTGATTTCAAATGACTAGTGCGGAAGATCCGACCATTGGATTTTCCCGAAACCTCAACCGTTGGGTTCGCCTTGGAGATATCTTTCCAACGGCACCAACCTTGTAAAAATCCAACGGTTGGATTGTCTGGAATGTTTAATTCAAAATTAAGGAAAAACAGCGCCAGAAATGATTATATATATATATATATAAATATAATTAAATTTAATCGAATAACGACGCTGCAGTTCGTAAATTGAAATCGTAACTTCAAATGGTTAGTGTGGAAGATCCGACCGTCGGATTTTCCCAAAACTGGAGTCGTTGGATTCGTTTTGAAAAGACCTTCCTAATGATGTAAAATTTGTGAAGATCCAACGGTTAGATTTTCCGATATGTGTAAAACAAATTAAGGGAAAAACAGCGCCAGTGACACGAAGCGACCTGAAACGTCGTTTAAATAAATAAAAATGGTGAAAAATTGTTATAAAATATTATAAGCAACATAGGTTGCAAATAAACCAAGTGGGCTTGAATTGTTTGATATTTGATGGTTGTATGTGTATGACATGAAAATAACATTAAATAACTTAAAGATGGATGTCGAATAATATAACCATATAAGGAATCGATTTAAATTCTAATGACGTGAATTATTTGAAAAGGCCGAGCTAACCCTCATTTCAAATAATTCATCGAGCGATTCGAATTGGAAAATGCAAAGACGATTCAAGACCGACGATCTTCGTATCGGTTGGATGGGCGCTACTGAGGTTCCTAACCGGAGTAGCTACCGGAAAGGGACGGAAGTAGTAGCCGTCTGAACGTATATGTTGATTGGACGGATATGCGAGGAATTTGACGCCTCCGGTTTCGTTCAGACCCAGGACGGACTTGTAAATGGACTGTGTGTCTGACATTGGATTTTGTTCTATACTGATTGATCTCTGTTAAATATATATCTGTTTGGTGGCGGAGAATTTATTCTTTTGCTTAACGCCCTTCTCTGAGACGTACGAGCTTAAAGGTTATATATCGATGGAAATCAATCGTATGGAGTGGACTGCCTATGTGGCATGCCAAGATGCTATGATCAAGGCTTCTGTTGAAAAGCAAAGTCTTGTGGATGATGATCAAAGCAAGGCTTGCGTGGCCTAGCTTTGTGTATTTCGTAGATTCGCGAGCCTCACACCCCGGTATGAGTTAAAAACGGGATACGGACTACAGGGAGAGCACGACGTTTCTTTCTAGCTATGGTGGTGTCAGTGACTTACCAGCCCTGACATATTTATCTACTTTTCACCTTTGTGGTTGTTGGAATGCGAGGCGCCTCGATTATAGGTCTGTAAGGACCGGGAAACGTGTGTTCAGGAATTGCCAATCCTCTAACGTAAGTGAGGACCGGCCCTGAAGCATCCAGGGGTTACCCAGTGTGCGTAATCCTGAGGCATTTGCTAGAGTGTCTCGAAGCGGAGAGGAGCTTGCCCCTTGCCTCGACTCATGACGGAAATCCAATTTCCAATACGAAATAACGGACTTGATTGTAGTACTAGTATGGTGACATAGTATATGGTAGCTATGCCGTCTATGATTGATATTTATGATGATATTCAATTTCAAAACATATATGCACTAGTAATAATATCAAATGATTTTGATTTATACGTATCAAGCATATTTGGCTATTATAAGGTAAAACTCTATCCTCCGGCTTGCGTTGCATTGTGTGATGGGACCTGAGTCTTATAATGGCTTCATTCTTTCTAAAAGCATTGCGTTGTCTTAAAAAGAATTTACCTTGTTTTAAATGCACTAGCAATCACTGGAGTAAACCCGTTCCGCGAAAGTGGCGTGGTCCTATGATTTGCTATTACTGTTGTTTAACTGTTAAATAGATTCCTCATACCAGTCCCCATGACTGACTCGTTGTTTGTTTCACTTTGCAAACGTGGGTGCCCTTATTTTCACACGGGCAGCCTAGTACACAGGTGACAGGTGGTTTTTGGTTCTGCACTGCTGCATAGCATGCACTTTTGGCTCATGGTGAGGCTGACTTCATAGAGATGACTTAGATATTTTCCGCCATTACTGTGTTTATATTATGATTCCGCCACTGGCGATGCAGACTGATTTATTTTCCGTATTTCTCACTATATGTATATGTATTCCGCCTTCGGCGATGTAGACTGATACTCTTATTATGTCACTGCATGTATGTATTCCGCCTCTGGCGATGATGACTGATCACTTCCCTTTTTTTTACTAAGTATATCCCACGTTATGCTATTCTGATATTCCTACATGTTGTGATTCCGCTGTCATATCCATGTAAAATTATTTTATTTATTGTTTCTGCTATTATCTGTACTCTGCTATGATGATTAATGTGTTATTTCCTAATGATTATCCTTAATACCGCCCCTCGGATTTTGGGATCGTCACAATAGCGCTTATGAATTTTTCTGGAATTATTTTACCCGTTTGGGATGACTACCTTCATGGGTAATGAAGTTCGAGATTGAACTCTAGTTTTTATGATCTTGCGAGACGAAATTGGGATCTCACCTAGCCATTGGTCTAATCTTTTCAATTCGTATCGGTTCTTGTTGTACCACTTCGTGGTATTATTTTTGGTTGTTACTCATTACTTGAATCTTAAGGAATTGCGGGGACGCAATTCTTTTAAGGGGGGAAGTCTGTAACAACCAGCTCATTCCATGATAATGGATTTAATATTTTAACAACCCGCTCATTCCATGATAATGGATTTAAATATTTTATTTAAATTGATCGTCGTATCCGAGGTGTCACTCAAAATATTGTTTTTCACAAATGATAAAATTAGTATTCGGGACCACTTCCATTGAGTCTGGATCATCGTTTACGACCTTTTTGACTATAAGCATCAATACCTTTTTCATCAATTTGATTTTTCCATGACTACTTGACTTTCTATGATTTTCCATGACCACTGTTATGCTAGTATTTGAATATTGCATTCTACATTAGCTAGGAGATTATTTAGAGATATTTGTGTGCTGACATTCCATTGTCATTTCCTGATTGTGTCGACGTGCCATGTTCATGTCATCCCTTGTTATATCTCTTGTTATCTCTATTTATTTGATAAGTACAGCTAGACTGATCCGTTTATTGTTTATTCTTATAAATAATACTCGGGTCAGACCGAGTCATTTTAGGTACTCCTCTGGGACTCATCACATGATTGATCTTTGCTTTCAGCTTGCTACTCCGTCTCTGCAGTTTTATGTACTTTTGTACCTATGATATTATCTTGTTGTGTACATATCCTTTTATTTAGATCATGGTGCATGTATCTATTTATTTGGGATTGGTGGATCTTTGTTGACCACTGTCTTGTTGTACACATCCTTGGGTTTATTCATATCTATTCCGCCTTTGTGATATGATTGTTCTGTGTCTGGCTTTGAGATATACCATACTTATATTGTTGTTGTCTATTTTATACTGCTTTCCGGATTGCATATAGCCATTGTGTAGTTACCCTATGTGCCGAATGGTCATGTCGAAATTTTAATCAGTATCAGAATTCGATGTGCATTCCTCACATGGAGTAATCATACAATCGGTCGCCCTTCACAAACCTCATTCTCCGTTATGGTCTACGACATTTCTCTGAAATGAACTGGACGATAGTGGGTATAGAGGCGGGGCGTTACAGTTGGTATCAGAGCCAACTTTTTGGAACAGTGTAAGATAGCATGACGATGGTATTGTCTTGAGCCTCTCTAGGGAATCGTGCTTTAGGGTTTTAGTTAGAGTCTTAAGACCCGTCATAGCTTATCTACCATTACGATTCCATCTTGATTGAATTCGCATCGTTTGAATTCAACTTGAGAATAACTTTTCCCTACTTCTTTTTCCTTAAAGAAGTGAAATAGTTGGTTGTAGCTGTGCGAGTGCCAGTTCACCCAGTGTACCTCCTACGGAGGGGTGTTTGAGTATCAAGTGTCCTACTTTTGGTCTTTTAGAATAGTTATTGACTCGTTCTCTTTTGGGTTGATTTCTATAGTCCATCTAAGGCCCGTGTGCTCTAGTGGTGCTTCTGTTTCATTCTGTGACTCAAATTGCTAATTGATGTCTGTCTTTGTATAAATTACGTTATTGAAACGTAAATTTCAGGTTGTCGATCGCTTCGGTGATTGTATTTTGACATTTTTCATGACTACTTCAATCGTACGAGAAATTTAATTATACGCCTTAGTAAACATGAGGACTATGGAACCTTGTGTTTGCTTTGATGGATAATTACTGGACTTGTGCGTTTGAAAACTATGATAATAACCATTTTGAATGTTCGAGTGGGATTCAACAATAAGTTCGGCTAAATTTATTTATTAACTGACCTATTATGTATCACACTTATCTTGTTGATCATTTATGATCCTTGTAGTTGATTGATCATTGGATATATTTCCCGTGCGTCGTTACGCGCATTGTAAGCGCCTTTGATCCTGATATTTTGTGATTTCTAGTTAAGATTGTTTCGTATGTCGTTATGTACCTAGCATGGTCTATTGTTCACTTGTCGATCGGTATGGAGATACCATGTCGTTGTGACTAAATCTACTCCCTTCTTGTCAACTATATAGTTCTAGTTCGGTGTGAGATCACCAAGCCTTCGGACTAAAACAACTCATTTGTTATCTCGTTGAGCCGGTGTGAGTCACCAAGCATTTGTGCTTAATTAACTCAAGATCAAGAATGAGGGAAAGCATCCTGCTTCTTGTGATCCCTCTTCTTGGGTACTCCTCTGGGACTCATCACATGATTGATCTTCCACTTTCAGCTTGCTACTCTGTCTCCGCAGTTTTATGTACTTTTGTACCTATGATATTATCTTGTTGTGTACATATCCTTTTATTTAGATCATGGTGCATGTATCTATTCATTTGGGATTGGTGGATCTTTGTTGACCACTGTCTTGTTGTACACATCCTTGGGTTTATTCATGTCTATTCCGCCAATGATTGTTCTGTGTCTGGCTTTAAGATATACCATACTTATATTATTGTTGTTGTCTATTTTATACTGCTTTCTGGATTGCATATAGCCTTTGTGTAGTTTCCTATATGCCGAATGGTCATGTTGAAATTTTAATCAGTATCAGAATTCGATGTGCATTCCTCACATGGAGTAAACATACAATCGGTTGCCCTTCACAAACCTCATTCTCCTTTATGGTCTACGACATTTCTCTGAAATGAACTGGACGATAGTGGGTATAGAGGCAGAGCATTACAAGGTAGCTACTCCAATCATGAGCACCAGTAGCGTCCATCCATCCAATGTGAAGATCGCCGGTCTTGAACCGTCTTCAACTCTTCGACTTCTCACCGTCGATCGATTATTTGAAATGAGAATGAACTCGGCCTTTTCAAATAATCCACGTATATTTAGATTTTCAAATCAATTCTTCACATGGTTAAATCATTCGACACTCACATTTCAGTTCATTAGTATAGTTTTCATGTCAAACACATTCAACCATCAAATATCAAACAAACCAAGCAGAATCGGTTTATTTACACTCTATATAGTCTATAATATTTTTTAACAATATATCGCCATTTTTATTTATTTAAAAACGACCCTATTTAATTAAACGACGTTTCAGGTCATGCCGAGGCACTGGCGCTGTTTTCCCCAAAGTTTGTTTTACACATATCTGAAAATCTAACCGTTGGATTTCAACAAAGTTTATATCATTGGGAAGATATACCCAAAGCGAACCCAATGATTCCAGTTTCGTGAAAATACGATGGTCGGATTTTTCGTTATAATCGTTTGAACTTACGATTTCAAAACGCGAACTACACGGCCTCGATTCATTTTAATTATATATATATATATATATATATATATATATATATATATATATAATTCATTCTATTATTTCAATATCGTTTTCACTTCAAATATTTCACTAACACCTTTATATTTCAAAAAATTCGCCATAACCTCCTTTGTCCGGAAGGGGTTTGGAAATTTATTGGGCCGTATTAGGTACCCAATAAATCCTAATAAGCACACACATATTTATAGTGATATATTCTGGTGTCCACAGGGGAGTGTGTATAGATCATAACTCCAGAGAATAAATTCTCATCACCCTATAAATGGTTTTCATGCCTTAATGACCAGAGAGACGTGTTTATTGTCATCTCCAGACACGTGTGGGGTTTTTATTAATCTTGCAATTTGCCGTTACAATTTATGTAGTCCATATCAGTCATCAGTTCAACCTATAATAAATAGTCATCGCCATAAAAGCCTCTCACTCGTATGGTAAATCTTCAACCTCGTCACACAAGCTCTTAATGCTTTTGTGGCATATGATGAAGTATGCCTCTCGTGGAGAAGTATGCCATGTAGTGTAGTCCAAAATTAATTGTTACTATCCTATGGCGATGTTTATTATTACACACAGAACAACTAGCTCTGCATCCAATGACATTCACAAAAGTTGATATAATAATAAAATTTGCACGTCCAACTCATTAAGGTTTACCTATTTGTCGGGCACGCAAATAAATTCTTTATTCACCCGCTAATCCATTTCCTGTTCAACACACACACACACACACACATATATATATATATATAATTATATTTCCAGCGAACAAAGGTTTATCTCCACTTATGTTTATTTTTAACACTTCACGTTTCACTTAAAAATGATATTTTTGTCGAACTAAAATATATTTCAACACATGACTATTTTATTTAGTTCCTATACATGTTAAAAATAATATTCATAGCAAACAAATATTTATTTCAACCATTGTTTATTTTTAGCAATTCACACACATGATAAAAATGATAATTTTATCATCAAAAATATTTATTCAACATATAAACTTCTCAACACATGAGCTTCTCAACACATGAGCATTTCCACACATGAATATATTTTATATGGTTTGTATATATATAAGAAAGATGTTATTTTATTGTTGAAACAATTTATTTATAATACGAACATTTTACATACTTCATATATATAAAAATGTTATTTTTATTGTTAAAACTATTTGTTTATTCAATACATGAATTATTTTTCAACACATGAACTTCTCAACACATGAGCATTTCCACACATGGATATAGTTTCAACACACGACTTTCATTTCAACACATGAAAATAATTTCAACATATGAAAATAATTCTAACACATGAATATTATTCAAAATTTCGACAGCATAACGGCAGGGTATTTAAAACCGGCACCGTCCCGAGTACGGCTCCTCGCTCTACCTTAAAACCTTACGGTTTTTGACAATGGGGATTTCATACATCTAGTTCGCACGCAGGCGAGTATGATTTTTCTTTTCCACGATTTATTTCAATCACAAATGGATATTTTTCAACCACAACCAAATAATATCAACCACAAACAATGCTATCAACCATTCGCATTATTCACCCAATTTTTCACACCAATTCACAATCAATAAATATCGTCCATGGTTTGTGGACGTGGGGAGTATATATATATATATATATATATATTATTTCCATTTCCATTCCAACACACATATCATTGATACAATGCATGTATAATTCATACTTCGCTCATATAACTTACACAACGCATGTACATGAGGTATACGACACGTGTATAATTTATATTTCGCTTATATAATTTATACATCACATTTCCATTCACATTTCAGTTTAGAAATCTCACATTGGTTTTTGATATGCTAAAAATCGTGGCTAGCTCAGAAAAATCCGCGGTCTCTTCTAGAATGTAGATAGCCTCCTTGCGGTCACGATGTTTCATGTTTCATCGAACTTCATTAAAACACGATAAAGATACGATTTTTCAAAGTTTGCAACACTTAAAAGTGTTATTTTCAGTTCAAATATAATAAAGCCGATACCTTTCACGATTGTTCAAAAATAGGGTTGCAGTTTTCGCGAAAACCGAGGCTCGATACGACGATTGGAGGGAACAGGGTGGAAGAGCGTCGAGAGGGCTTCTGGCGTGTGGGTGAGGCATCAGGTCCGATCGCCTCTGGCGATCCTGGTGGCCGCGTGAAATGTAGATGTTGGAGGGGCTCGTGCTCGACGATGGCGAAGAGAGGGAGGGCGAGGGTTGGTCGGATTTGAAGAGGGAAGGGAGGGCTTTCGAGATAGGGCGGTGGCGGGGTCTGGTGTAGCCTGTGGCGGCGGCGATTTGGTCGGGAAGGAGGGAGGTGGCTTCCGCCGTTAACAGGAAGGAGACGAGGGTTTTTTTGGATTTATTTTTATTTTAAAATTATGAAAGGAGAATTTCTATTGGTCCGTGATTTTATTAAATTTTAAAATAGTGTTTCTCCATACGGACACCAATCCAAACCCAACGACTGTCGCCTCTAGCTAAATACCCCCATCCCGGACACAATGGGATATGTTTCGTAGGCCCATTCGATTGTTACAGTCAGTTATTCTTCAAATTAAAATATAAAACATTCAATGTTTAATTTGAATGCATATTTCAATTTGCCAAGGCCACAAACTGATTCAAAAAATTCCAGAAAAATAAATCTAGCCATGTTTTGATGCTACAGTCCCAACAAAACTTGTTTCGTCGAATTCCGAGACCATTTGGAAAATGGCCCTTTTCTGGTCGATCCAATTTAACAAAAATTAACCAAACACGTTTTCTTTTGCCACGCTCACATACTAGCTTCAAAAATTATAAAATTTGGAACCTAGCAATAATTTGTCATCCCGGATCCAACAAAAGTGATTTCGTCGAATTCCAAGGTCGTTTGCCTAATGTTTATTTTCAAGGGCTATATATTCTCTATAGCGACCTTTCTGAAAATTCATTTGGCCATAACTTTTGATTCCTGCTATGAAACTTCGAATTTTTAGATTCTTTAGAATTATATTCATAACCAGATTTAAATATTTTTGGTTTCGCTAAAATCCGTTATATTTTGCACCCGGTACAGTCGTTCAAATTTTCAAACCGCCACACTATTTCTAATTCACTATTTTATTGAAATATTCTATTTCAATTGTTTAAATTTCTTTGAAATAACCAATTAAAATTTTTTAAATTGGCTCGTATTTTCCGGGTTGTTACATCGTTACTTCCCAAAGCCCAAGCTCACTTCACTTTACAATAAAATATATCCACTCCTGCACCGTCATTCACAAACTGCCATTCAACTATACACAGCTCGCAATTATTATTTATACTGAAAGCATCATCTTCTACTACATGTCAAACTCCACCAGCTTATACCCAACAATCACCACTCGCACCTCCCTCAGAAACCCGACTTCAGTCCTTCTTGCATGATACAGTGGAAGGCGCGACCTTCATATTCGCCAAAATCCACAAACATAATCAAAACCTATGCTAATAGAATCCAGAAACATGAAAACAACCTTCTATTCTTCCCTCGTCACAACCAAGCCCCAAAAACAAAACCTAGTTTTGTTGTAAATCCATCTGAACAGCAGAACACTGTCGACCACACCACCGAACTCAGATCCGACCCCTACCTGCAATGCGTCACCCACTCCCTCCTTTTAAACCCCTAATACTTATTACAACCAAGTCTTTCTTTCAGGAAAAAAATCTCATCCCCTTCATTTACAAACCCAGAAAATGATGCACTCCCTCTTTCAATCGTTCAACCAGTCACCAGACACGTCCGTTCTCAACCTTGAAACCACCCACCATCTTGATGTCCACGGACCCATACTATACGACCTCTGACCAGCTCCTCTCTATATTCACATCACTCGCCTGTACCCCTTTCATCATACTGATGCTTCTACTCCAGTTTTCAACGAACCCAATGCAACCCACCTTCTGCCCACAATATGATCCATGCTATAAGACCACCACCTCCTCCCCACTACTTCGAACTCGAGCACCTCCTTGTGGTTTGCGACATGGCCACCGAACCACCCTGTTCCTTGGAACAGCGACACCAATATATATGAATATTTCCCAAAACATGCTGTTTGGTGTCAAATTCCATGCTAATTCCCATACCCATATTCATTTCATGATTTAAAATCCCAATCTCCCAAAAATCGAAAACCTAGCTCGCTCTGTCATATTATCAGCAAAAAAAAAAGTTCGAACTTAGCAAACCGCACCTGATGTTGAAGAGAAACGAAAAGGGAGTTCGAAAATACAAGAATTTCAATTGATATAATTTTATTTTATTTGTAAAGGATTTTTGAAGAGCACGATTTTTTTTATTTTTTTTTTAAATTATCTGAGAGGAGTTTTCGTATTAGTTGCTAAAGGAAAGAAGAAGAAAATGAGGTCGGCTTGTCTTAATTATAGTGATATTAGTAGCCTGCTACCCGCAGTTTTGAACGCTTGGTACGCACGGTGTAGAAAAAAACTTGCCACACACGAAAACAAACTGCCTTGGTACGCATGGAAATGAATTGTTTGGGGAGCACGCTATTTACAGCTTACACGAGAAGATTTTTTTACAGTAGTGTTCCAGCATGAAGTTTTATGGTACTCGTTATATAAAATTTCATCAAAATTTAGTCAGCCATAGTATACATATATCTTGTAGAGATTTTGAAACGTTGTCGAGATTATATCTGAGGTTGTGAATTTATTCAGTAAGATTTAAACCGAGATTTTGTATCAAAGATTTTGTTTGAATTCCTCCAAAAGTGATTCTAATTTTTTATTTATTTAAATATTCAATAATATTGAATTCAAGTCAATTAAATTAATAAACCACTATTTGAAATAATTAAATAACTTAATTATTCAGTCGTTAAAAATCTGGTCGTTACATTCCTTCCCCCTTAAAATAATTTCGTCCTCGAAATTGCTAAGCGGTAAAAATGGTATAACTCTAACTCCTCATAACCTACTTAGTTGAAATCTTATATTCCATATCTTTATAACCAAGTTCTTACCTGACGTTCGAATTCTCATACCAATACTCGACCATTCATAATTCTTTCCAAATGACCTGTCCACCATTTTTGGACAATCCATCATCACTCTCTTATCTTCAATTCATATGCTCTTCTGCATATCTACACCCATTCCAATTGATTTTAAATCCATTTATCAATTTCATTATTCCACTTGAAAGTTTATTAACTAATTCTAGTTTTCTTATTCCAATTATAATTAACAACTCGATATTAAATTATCAAAAAGTTTCTTGAAAAATTCCTAACTCTTTAAATTTTCAAAAAATTTCGCCAGCATCTCCCCTACGCGGCTCAATCGGTACAATCACAACTCGCCTTTTTAGGCCTTCTCCAATCCAAAACAAAATCAAAAAGCCAAGCGGCTTGCCCCATAGGCTCATAAAACCATCAAACCCAAGTAATATTGTAAACATTTACCTTTTATCGGGCATAAATTCTACCTCTTGCATTTGCTTCCATACAATTCCTGCTCAACATACATATATATTTCCATTGGATTCCAAATCAATCCAACCTTTGGCCTTTAACTTTCTAATTAGTTCACTTCTATTCACGAATCCAAACTGAGTTCTATTTTCAAAAATCAACTATCTTATTTTGCTTGAGTTCAATTCCATCACAATTTAATTCCAACAACATCATCCAATATATATTCAACTTGTTTATACATAAGTCAGATTCACTTTATTAATTCCAATTTCAAGCATTTCTCTTTCTTTAATTTCATTTTAAATTATTTCTAATACAGTCTAATTTCATTTAACTTAAGTTAAATTTTAATTCATTTGATTCACTTCTACCATTTCAATCTATTTACTTTACAAGTTAAATTTTAATTTCAGAATTCAAATTCCCGGCTTTCATTTCCAAATTGATTTTGGAATCTTATAATTATACACATAAACTTATAATCATCTGCAAATTCAAAGCATTTGAATTTTCTTAAAACCACTTGTTCTTTTTCAAACAGATTTCCATTAACAAATTATAAAGGTAGCAATCCGTCACTCAGAAACTTGAAAATGAATACTGGTAATGTTGTGACCCATTATTAGAATTATTTTCTCGCCACTGAAGTGATTTTAGTGCTTAATCACTTTCGAAATCCATTTAAAACCATTTTTTTGAAAAAAAATCCTTCAAAATAATGCTATATTCTTTTAAATATTTCAGAAAATATTTTCTAAACATCCGGGATTTAAATTCAAATTCTGATCTGAATCCAATTGCAGTTCAACTTATTTGTATGTTTCATTCTTATACCAATTCAATTTGGTCTTATATACCCATCTCAACAATTTATAATTTCATTTGATTGTAATAACAATCACTACATCCATATACTATAATATCTTAGAAATTATTCTTTTTATATCAAAAATAGTTTTTGGGCAAAATTATTTCACTTACCCATTTTAAAACAATACTGTATCGAATTGCTTTGTTTGAGAGTTTAGAAACACCTATCGATACAGTTGTACATCCTGTATCGACCATAGTTCATAAATCACTCAACAAACCAGCCAACACGATATAAAACAATGTTTATACAATCTACAAATACGCACTCATATATATACACTCAAAATCAATCTAAGGTATTACTAACCCCATGAGCTAAGGTTACTACTCAACCTTCAGCTCTGATACCAAATGTAATGGTCCGAATTTCCATACCCTTGAGTTGACTAAATACACCATAGTCCAACCCAAATTGCACAGAAATACGAATCATTAATAGAAAGAAGTTAGAGGATGAGAAATACAAAGAAAGAGAAATTAGATTAGAAGAAAACGAAGAACACAAATCTCACAGTGGAACGGATAAAATATATTCAAGAACATAACTCTTGAAATACAAATCATGACAATATATATATATACATACCATTATCAGAGCACAACAGTTATTCCTGGAACAGTTATAAACAACTTTTTCCAGATACAACATAATACACAGCGATTATGTGATAGTTTATTGCTAACTGGTGAAGCCTCCTGTTTCAAACTCCTCCAAGTGAATCTTGCAACCCGGCCCACACATGGCTGGCCACTCATCTAGCTTGAGTGTACCAAGCACATTATTACTAATGGTTGTGATCAGCAACCATTACCGAAAGCATACAGCAAAGAATAGAATAAGAAGCAAATGAAATTTCTCTAGATTAGGTGATAATACCCCAAATGGGGATGACCCACATGGCCATGCTACCTGCCCGATTTTTGTCATTTTCTGAATGACGAGGCTTGAGGTCATGATTATCTTTCAGCACATCTTTCCATCATTTACCTTGAATGCCACATTACCAGATCCTTCCATATACATTGTCCTGGGACTGGACAAACCGAAAGCACTATTCCATCAATCCATCTTGGGCAACTTCTACCTAGGATTAACAGAACAGCCCTTGCATTTTACTCCGACTTCAATTATCTTCACCATAAAGTTGATTTGTAACACTTATGCCAATACGAAGTGGTTTTTAGATAATAAATTTGATCCCGGTCCCTCCGAATTGACAACAGAGGTATAAAATAAATCTGTAACGACCCGCATTCTACGTATCGAAGGATCATAGAATATTTATTTCATTCTCATACGAAGTCATATGGTTGTGTAACTTTGGGGAACGACTATTGGGATCATTTCCCGCGCTCACGATTTTTGCCGATTTTTAAATGACCATTTTGCCCCTAGCTGATCTTCTTTCGGCCATAACTTTTGATTACTAAGGAGTTTTGACTTGAAGCCACTTCCATTAGATCTGAATGATGGTTTACCTTTCCGTAGAGTGGTCACACTTGTCAAACGGACTTACCGTTTGGGAGATATGGCTGAATTAAGGTTTAGAAGATGAAAAACAGCTTAATTGGGCTTAACTGGGTGATTAGCAGCTAGGCCCATTGGAGGATTTCGGGATTAGAGCTATATGATGGCTGACTAGGGTTAGAGAAATCTTTTCTTTGTCATTTTCCAACCGCCACTTACCTCTCTTCAACCCTAACAATGGCCTCCAACACACAAATCACCTTCTAATCACTATTTAATCATGTTTTAGCCTAATTTACGTCAAATCAAGGAGAAATAGAACCAAATCATAGTTGGAGCTACTGCTAAGCATTGGATGTCGACGTATAACAGTAGCAAAGTTCAGATCTAAGATCATTTTGTGGCCATGGTGAGTGATTTGCATTGTTTTTCACTAATTACGGCTAATTAGGGGTGATTAGTGATAATTAGCGAAATTATAGCTCAGAAAAATTTGGAAAATTTGTAAAAATTCTTAAATATTATTTTAAGGCTCCGATAAAAATTTGAGTTAATTTGGATAAGTTTTGCTAATTGTATACTTAAACATGATTAGGGGGATTAAGGGAAAAACAGGGGTCTTGGGTATGTTTGATCCATATTGACATGTTAAAATTGTTGTTTTAGTGTTTGCAGTAGTTTCTACATGTTGCTATGACTGTTCGGAATGATTTGTGATTGCATAGAAAAGTTAGATTGGTCGAAAATGCCCTTGTATGGCATAAATTGCTTGGTAGAAAAGTTGCAGAATTGGTCAGACCAGTCCCGTTCGTGAGCATGCATCACAACCCCGACCCGATCGTGATCACTCCACTCCTCACGAACCGGAATGAACATCACGAGCGGACCAAAGCACACTCCACTTCAAAGACTACGAGCTACCTTGGAGCATCATCATCAGTCGATAACCTGGAGTTCTGACCAGAAACCGGAGTTTGGTGCACCACCCACGAGCCACAAGGGAAGTGTTGCCACGACCTGAGCCCACCATCACGACCAGGAACCATGAATGGAGCTCACGAGCCATAATCCAGTCCAGGAACAGAGGTCACAAAGAGGAATAGGACCTACGAGTCGGAGATGGAGACCATGAACTGTGCCAAGAGGAGGACCCACGAGCCGACCAGGAAGGGGTCCACGAGCAGGATCCACGAACCACGAGTTGAGCTTTGGACTTGAGTATCGAATCGAGACATGATGGAGGCTGAAGAGTCACGAACCGGGATAATGACCAAAACCCGAGATGCAAAGGTAGTCCAAATAGGAAGTAGAACTCAGTATCCAGTTGGGAATCAACGAGTTAACTTCAAAAGTTGGACTTTGCTGCGGGACGTGTGCAAAGGGGTTATCGATGTCTATAGCTTTGACCCACCACTGAGAGACGGATATTGTCTATGGATCAGTGTAGTGGAGTCGTTATGACTCCATGGGGCAGAGCGATCGTAGCAAGGAGTCGGGTGACCAAATTGGTAGATATTGTATACTTTACGCACTGAGTGAGAGATGTGAGGATGATTGATATGCTTGATTGTTTTCCATCACTATGACATGCACACCCCCTCCCCCTTGACTTTACACCTTATTCTAGTGTCACCTTAGAGTATTGTACATCCTGTTGTGCTAACTCTTTGGTTGCAGGTCTAGGTTCAGGTATGATTGGATTATACCTGTTATTGTTCTGTTTTGTTGCTTATTGCTCATACCAGACTTTTGTCTAACCCAGAGTTTTATGTCTCTTCTTATTACTCTGGGTGCTCTTAATGGGCAGACTAGAGACAGGTTAGCTGGTTGTGCACGAGTAGCTATCCAAAGACGAGCAGGAGGCTTACACGTATTATCCTCTATATATATTCTCCATGTGTCGCTGCTGGTCACTACTTTAGGCATTAGTAGTGTACTTTTCCTTTACTTTTCTTTAGAGACAGTTTGAAAAGTTGTAATAATGATGATGTGGAACATAAGCTGTATTTGGATTTTCCCTGCTATGATGGTTTAGTTTTCATCTTATGCACTATCTCGCCTGTTTTATATCAAAGTTATATTACTATTATATTTTATCCCATGCGCTGTGAGACATTCTACAAGTTCCTAGTTAGTTCAAATTCCCTTCTTTCCTTTCTTTGGCGACCGTCTCGTGCTAGTTGGGTATTGGCACAACGCACTTTCATTGGAAATGTCGGGTGGTGCGGGGGCGGGACATCACACTTGGTATCAGAGCTCTAGGTTGCGTAGTTAACCTAGGGAAAAACACCAGGGAGAGAAAGTATACGTATATGAGAGCGCGTATTTGTGATATTTTGGTTTTCAAAAGCTATATATATGTATATATATTATTAGTATATCTAAGGAGGAAGTCGCACTGCACTGGCACCACATTGGGATGGTTAATCGTTTTCTCTTTAAAAACTGAACGATGAGCCAATATACAAGGAGTACAGGTTCAGGAGCAAACAATAGGGATGTTCCTGATATGAGGACGATGTTTACTACCTTCATGCGAGAGATGCTTAGGGATGCTTGGGGAGCAGTTCTTATGCTGCTAACGGTGGTGGTGCAGTAGTACAGGTGCCTAGGGCCAATTTCACCAAGCTTAACAAGGATTATACTAGTCTTGGCAGGAAGCTGTTCCACGGAACGGAGTCGACTACGGGTGTTCAAGATTGGTTGGATAGTTGTGAGCACATCTTCGAGGACTTGGGAATCGATGATGCCATGAAGAGAAAGTTAGCATCGCGTCAGCTTCAAGGACGAGCTATGAATTGGTGGAATGCTATTAAAGTAGCTATCCTGAAGATCAAGTTACTTGGAATCAGTTTATGACTCGTTTCAGCGAAAAGTTCATTCCAATTGCTCACAAATTTAAATTGTTTAGGAAATTTTTGGAGCTTAAGCAGAATGGTAGGACAGTCTTGGAAAATACTGCTGAGTTCGGTACTTTATCAAAGTATGGATTATCTCTTATTGACACTACCGAGAAGAAGAACGAGAAGTTCATAACAGGCTTAGATGAGTACTTAGGGGAAAGGCTGACAAACCACATCGACGAGACGTTCGAGTCTATAGTGGGGAAAGCATTGAGATCAGAGAGCCTTTAACCTAAGTTAAAGGGCGATGCTGCTATTGCATCTGTAGAGGAACCAAAGCCGCAAGCGAGTGGTGGAGGTAAGAAGGAGTGCCAGAATAAGCGAAAACAGGATCAGACCAAGGGTGGTTAGAAAAGAAGGACAAGAAAGATAAAGAGTGCTTTAGATGTGGCAAGAAGGGCCACTATGCAAGAGATTGTCAGGAAAAGCCTCGGGAAGGGATGTGCTTCAATTGCGGCAAAGTGGGACATCACAAGGATAATTGCCCGCAACCCCTAAAAAGAAACAGATTGTGAAAGCATATGCCATCAACGTTGTTCCTTCTTCGTCGACTGCCCCAACTACGACGGAGAAGGGAAAGGGCGTCATTATTTGAGGTATGCTTCCTATTTATGATGTTTATGTTCTAGTTTTGTTGATATCAAGGCATCCCATTTCTTCATATCTAGTGACCTGGTAGATAAGTTGGGATTAGAACCTAAGATAGTCGGTAGACCTTTAATTGTGACGAACTCGATAGGTGGTTCGACTAATCTTTGCATGATTTGTTGTAATGTGGTCTTATCGAGTTATGGATGTATGTTTGCTTGTGATTTCTTAGTTGCTTTGCTAGTATCATCTCACGTAGATTGTCCGAATTCAGAGGAGATGTTCCTTGAGTGCTTGTCTGTTATTGGTTTAGGCCTTTACGGCTTATGCTTAGGGAATGTCGAGTTCGACTAGGATGGTTTGCATGAGATATAAATAGTTGTTGTGATTTCCATTGAATGATATCTCGGCTTACTCAAGGAGTGATGCGCAGCCGTGGTATGATAAGACTGTTCAATGGTATGGACTGCCCCGAGTTGGATTCGATAGGGCTAGGAGATGACTCGAGTGGGACATGAGGAAGCTGAAAGGTAATGGATTGTTTAGGACCCTATGTTGATGTTCTCTTTGGTTCAAGAATGGTAGAACTTCGAAGCGAAAAGATTTTTTAGTATATCATGGAGATGCAACGAAGGCTAGGATGATTCAAGTTGGACTTGAACTCATTAAAGAAAAATGGTTGTTCGTTGATCTTGGAGATGCAACGAATACAGAGATGACTCATGTTGGACTTGAGATTTGTCGGTAATGGATACTCAAGACTATGTAAGAGTATGTGGGTAGCTCTTCTGATGAGAGTATCAAGAAATCGTCGATACTTAGAGTGTTCTAGGTGGACTCGAAGCAGGGGTATCTAGGGATGCCCGTTACCATGGATCCATTGGACATGATCTAGTTATCCCTGGAGGATAAACGTACGTTGGATGTATGGTAGTGCGTATGGAGGCGGGGCTTCCATTAGCCTTGGGATTGGTTGGACTAGTCAAGTAGGCATCGACGTATGTATGGAGGCAGGGCTTTCATTAGCCTTGGGATTGATTGGACCAGTCAAGTAGGTATTGATGTATTTATGGATTTAGCAGTTGATAGATAGGACATGTTTGGTGGATGCTATGGTTGTTATGTTTGTTCCTATTTTTGTTCCCTTGAGTAGACTATCACCTGTAGGATTCTGGTAATAGGGAATGAAGAGATGACGGCATACACGGATGCATGTGCTACCGGACTAGGTGTGATAGCTGATGCATTGAATAGGAGACATGACAGTTTAGATGCTATGTTTCTTGAATGGAAGCAACTGGAGTATATCGTGGAATGTGATCTCAGACGTATGTATGGATTGGATCCAGAAATGTTAGCAAGTTTTATGGCTAGACCGGCTTTGATTAAGTGGATTGATTCCAGTCAGAGGAACGATCCTAACCTATTGGAAATCATCTCCAAGGTAGAAATGGATATCGATAGCAAGTCTGGACTTGATAGAGAAGGATGGCTTTGAAAGAATGGGAGACTAGTTGTACCCAATGTTAATGGATTGAGAGATGAAGTACATGAATTGCCAATAAGTTAAAACTGAGCAAAAGGAGCCTAGTGGTTTGTTACAACCATTGGAAATTCTCAAATGGAAATGGGAACAAGTCTCAATGGATTTCATTGACGGTTTACCAAGGACTGGATTGGATCATGATAGTATTTGGGTGAATCGTGTATTAGACGATATCTTGAGGGCTTGTATATTAGATTTTGATGGGCCATGGGATGACCATTTGCATCTAATTGAGCTTGCATATGATAATAGTTATCAGTCCAGTATTAGTACGACTCCATTTGAGGCTTTGTAGGGAAGACCGTGCAACTCATCATCATGTTAATTGGAAACCGGAGAGAAATTTGTGCTTGGACCAGAAGTAATAAGAGAAACTTCAGATAAGATGGCGGGAGTTCACAACGTATTTCATGTTTCCCAATTAAGGAAGTTTGTGCACGACCCTAGTGTGAATATTTCACCAAATCAGTTGGACGACATCGAGGTAGAACCCAAGGTGGTTGGGAACCACAAGATGATTTGTATCGTCGGACACGATACGAAACAACTTCGAAGGAAGACGGTGAAACTAGTCAAAGTTCAGTGGGGTGGGAAAGAGGAAGACTGTACTTGGGAAACAAAGGAGAGCATAAGAAAGTCGTATTTAGAACTCTTTGCCTGGTAAGGTTTTCATTTCGATTTAGTCTTTCTGCATGTTAGGATAGGTTTGTTTTGTGTGTTTGATTGTTTATGAATGACTGACAGGCATGTAGAACACCTTTGTATGTTTTTGGTTAAGGAATTTCGGGGGCGAAATTTCTTTAGGGGGGAGAGTGTAACGACCCACATTCTACATATCAAAGGATCATAGAATATTTATTTCTTTCTCATACGAAGTCGTATGGTCGTGTAACTTTGGGAAACGGCTATAAGGGTCATTTCCCATGTTCACGATTTTTTTCGATTTTTAAATGACCATTTTGCCCCTAGTTGATCTTGTTTTGGCCATAACTTTTTATTAGTAAGGAGTTTTGACCTAAAACTACCTCCATTAGATCCAGATGATGGTTTATCTTTCCGTAGAGTGGTCAAACTTGTCAAACGGACTTACCTTATGGGAGATATGGCTGAATTAAGGTTTAGAAGGTGAAAAATAGCTTAATTGGGCTTAACCGGATGATTAGCAGCTAGGCTCATTGGGGATTTTGGGGTTAGAGCTATATAAGGGCTGATTATGGTTAGGTAAATCTTTTCTTTGTCAATTTCCAGCCGCCACTTACCTCTCTTCAACCCTAACAATGGCCTCCAACACCCAAATCACCATTTAATCACTGTTTAATCAAGTTTTAGCCTAATTTACTTCAAATCAAGGAGAAATAGCACCAAATCAGAGTTGGAGCTGCTGCTAAGCATTGGAATTCGACCTATAACAGTAGTAAAGTTCAGATCTAAGATTAATTTGTGGCCAAGGTGAGTGATTTGCATTGTTTTTCACTAATTATGGCTAATTAGGGGTGATTAGTGATAATTAGCGAAATTATAGCTCAGAAAAATCTGGAAAATTTTGTAAAAATTCTTTAATATTATTTTAAGGCTCTGATTAAAATTTGAGTTAATTTGGATAAGTTTTTCTAATTGTATGCTTAAACATGATTAGGGGGATTAAGAGAAAAACAGGGGTTTTGGGTATGTTTGATCCATATTGACATGCTAAAATTGTTGTTTTAGTGTTTGTGGCAGTTTCTACATGTTACTATGACTGTTTGGAATGATTTGTGATTGCATAGAAAAGTTAGATTGGTCGAAAATGTCGTCGTATGGCATAAGTTGCTTGCTGGAAAAGTTGCAGAAATTGGTCAGACTAGTCTCGTCCGTGAGCATGCATTACGACCATGACCCGATCGTGATCACTCCACCCCTCACGAACCGGAATGACCATTACGAGCGGACCAGAGCACGCTCCACTTCAAAGACTACGAGCTACCTAGGAGCATCATCACGAGTTGATAGCCTGAAGGTCTGACCATGAACTGGAGTTTGGTGCACCACCTACGAGCCACCAGGGAAGTGTTGCCACGACTTGAGCCCACCATCGCGACCAGGAACCACGAGTGGAGATCACGAGCCACGATCCAATCCAGTAAGGGAAGTCACGAACTGGAACAGGACCGACGAGTCAGAGATGGAGACCACGAACTATGACACACGAGCCGACCAGGAAGGGGGCTCACGAGCAGGATCCACGAACCGCGAGTTGAGATTTGGACTTGAGTATTGAATCAAGACATGATGGAGGCTGAAGGGTCAAGAACCAGGATAATGACCAAACCCGAGATGCAAAGGTAGTCCAAATAGGAAGTATAACTCATGATCCAGTTGCGAACCAACGTGTTAACTTCATAAGTTGGACTTTGCTGCGGGACGTGTGCAAAGGGATTATCGATGTCTATACTTTGACCCATCACTAAGAGACGGATATTGGTTATGGATCAGTGTAGTGGAGCCGTTATAACTCCATTGGGAAGAGTGATCATAGCAAGGAACTGGGTGACCAAAGTGGTAGATATTGTATACTTTACCACTGAGTGAGAGATGTGAGGATGTTTGCTATGCTTGATTGTTTGCCATCACTATGACATGCACACCCCCTCCCCGTTATCTTTACACATTTTGCTATTGTCACCTTAGAGTATTGTACCTCCTGTTGTGCTAACTCTTTGGTTGCAGGTCCAGGATCAGGTATGATTGGATTATACCTGTTATTGTTCTGTTTTGTTGCTTATCGCTTATACCAGAATTTTATCTGACCCAGAGTTTTATGTCTCTTCTTATTACTCTGGGTGCTCTTCCCCGTGCAGACTAGAAGCTGGTTGTGCACGAGTAGCAGTCCGAAGACAAGCAAGAGGCTTACACGTATTATCCTCTATATATATTCTCCTTGTGTCACTGCTAGTCACTACTTTGGGCATTAGTAGTGTACTTTTCCTTTACTTTGCTTTAGAGACAGTTTGAAAAGTTGTAATAACGATGATGTAGAACTTAAGTTGTATTTGGATTTCCGCTGCTATGATGGTTTAGTTTTCAGCTTATGTACTGTCTCGCCTGTTTTATGTCAAAGTTATGTTATTATTATATTTTATCCCATGCACTGTGAGACATTCTACAGGTTCCTAATTTGTTCAAATTCCCATCTTTCCTTTCTTTGGCGACCGTCCCGTGCTAGTCGGGCATTGGCACAGTGCACTTTAATTGGAAATGTCGGCTGGTGCGGGGCGTGTAACACCCCACCTCCGCTAGTGTCACTCACAAAGGGAATGCACTAGCTTTGGTGGAGCATTATCTAGGTGAACATACACAAAAATATTACAAGACAGAACATATAAAACAGCGGAAGAAGAACAAAATTTTATTTCTTTAAAAATCTAGAAAGGTCTGAAACCTTTTACATCAAAATGCTATTAAACCCATTACATCAAAATCTGTCTTGCAATAGTAAAGAAGCATAAAACCGTAGTCATAAATCATTCCCCAATAGAGAAGCAAAGCAAGCCATAGCCAAGAGCAAACCAAGCCTTCATGAAATAGCCTTGGAGCTTGGTAAGATATGAACTAAGCTGTGTTCCCACCCTGTGAACCTGGGGGGGGGGGGGAACGGAAGAAAAAGAGGCGAAACAAACTGGGTCAGTCATAAAGACTGAGTAAGTCCTAGTGACTTTCAGCATAAAAATAGGTAAAGATAACATGGCATGAATAAACTGAAAGTAAACATAAGCATGGTGACAAGATAAGCTACAAGCACGATGACTAAGAATAACATCATAGGATTTCTATCATGTATAACATTGCAAGGTTCCCGTTCAGGATGAACTAAGTATAGTTTCGCACAATTTCTATCAAGCATCGCAAGATTTCTCTGCTTCACCATTAAATCGATATCTATTTGCTCTAATTTCCTAAATTCTCTGCACCAACTGTACTAGTATCCCAACCCGTATCATCCTTTCCATGTATATGTACAGTCCCTTGCCGTATATCGTACGGGTTTCATTACGTATTTCTATACTACTTCAACGTAGTGCCACCATTCTTGAAATCGTTTGGACCGCCATCCTTGTTATGGCTAGGTTTCTTTATCATGAGCTATCGCGTGTTCAACTAGGATTTATGCCACCTAGGGCCACTAGGGATTATGCTACCTATTGAACGTTTTCTAGATTCGATTAGGATTTATGCCACCTAGGACCACTAGGGATTGTGCCACCTAATGAATTCCACGTAACGATCTATTAATCGATCGGCTCCCTACAAGTCCTAGCTAGTTCATGTGTCTGTGTCATACGGCTCTATCCAGAAATGTAGTTACCTTTGCTAGGTCCACCATAGGGTGTATCAAGTCCTATGTGGCCAACCACCGACACGAATCAAGCACGCACAGTGTAAATCTACGGGTGCCCAATGCCTGCTTTTTAAACTCCGGACTATGTGCACGACCATAGCCCGCCTGAACCTACAATCGCGCATCTACTCAGCCGTCGTTCTGGTCGCTTACAATCAGCCCAGTTATCGTGCCCCACCCTGCCTAGTTCCAGGGTACCATGATACATCTAGTGGGTTACTGCAGAAACGGACCGCGTAACTAGGGTTTCTGTCTAATAGGTTAAGTGTTGTCATTTAAATTCGAGACTTAACCCCATCGGTCTAGCATGTCAAGTTGGTTAAGTGTTGTCATTCAAGTTCGTGACTTAACCCGTCTACGTGTCATGTCAAATTGGCTAAGTTTTGTCATTTAAGTTCATGACTTGGCCCTACGAATCATGTATCAAGTTGGTTAAGTATATTCAAGCGGTTCACGACTTAACCCTATCAAATCATCGTGTTAAATTGGTTAAGTATATTCAAGCGGTTCAGGACTTAACCCTTTCAAGTCATCGTGTCGAATTGGTTAAGTGTATTCAAGCGGTTCGTGACTTAACCCTATCATGTGGCATTAATTCATTGATGCACTTCAACCTCTCACATTAGACTAACTGTTGTGGTTACTGGATTTGCCGGGCGGTTCCGGGCAGATTTACACCACAACATAGTCTAACCTCGGGTTTTACGTGCGATATGACCAACTACCGACATTGGATCCTATTGTTTGTAGCTACTGGATTTGCCGAGCGGTTCCGGGCAGATTTACACTGCAAACTCAACCCAACCTCGAGTTGGCCATTTTCAAGTTTTTCTAATTGTCATGCCCACATTCAAGTTTTCAAGTCAAAATTCATGTCGAGTTTTCATGTCATGTTTCATGTCAAATCGTGTCAAGTTTTCAAGGCAAGTTTCATATCAAGTCGATGTCAGGTTCGTGTCCTTATCCAGGTTCAAGTTATAACAGCGTTCTTGTTTCAAGTTTTCCCTATTATCGAGTTCATAATTCATGTTCATAACCAATTCATGTTTTTGCCTATTCTACCCAAATCGTATTCCCATCGCACGTGAACGTGAATCGTTCTATACTACAAATAAATCCAAATCTCGAAATAGAGTGAATAGCATCAAAACTATGATAGGCAAAAGAGACGAGCATAAAGCGATAAAAAGAGGGTTACAAGACTAGCATGACATAACTTGAGATAATTGGTTACCACATCACTAGCATATAGGATTCCAAATCGAGCAAGATAAGGCGATGGTCATGATAAACACCGACATAAAAGAATAAGCGTGCAAAAATAATGGATCCAGTGGTTTTGGTGTACATAATTGCGAATAAACTAAGCAAGTCACACCCTAGGTATATGATTGAACAAAATGTCAATTCGGTGCACAACCTGGTTTTCAATTATGATGTCATAGGCATGAACAATCAACTATAATAGTCTTAGGCAATTAACCCCAACAGTCATAGGTACAAATCTCATAGCTATGAATCATAAGCGACTCATCACAATGATCATAGATAATTATCAAAAATAGTTCTAGGCAAATAGTCATGGACAATTAACAGTAATAGTTTCAGAGTCATGGTCATAGATAATGGTTTATGTTCATAATCATAGGTAATAATCCTCATAGTCAAGAGTCATAGGTGATTAACCACAATTGTCCTCGTCATAGTCATAGGCAACAGTCTTACGTTCACCGTCATAGGCATAGGTATAGTCTTATTAGTCATAGGCAGTCTTATGTTCACCGTTATAGTCATTGGCATGGTCATATTAGTCATAGGCAGTCTTATGTTCTCAGTCATAGTCCTTGTCCATTAACTATACATTCAACGTCATAGGAATGTTAAGGTTATAGACACGAGAGAGTTTGATTTACAACATGAATAGGTCCGAAAGTCAAGATCCAAGACGAACAAGAATAGATAAGAATCAATCACCATACATAGATCCAATTCCAATTTACAACATGGATATTAAGTTAACAGCTTTTATCTAAAAGTAACTTGAACTTACAGTGCGTGGATTGAGAAATAGAAAGCAGAATTTGACTGTTGAATCTCTATTTGATCGACCGTGTTCTAATTGAAATCCCCCAATTTGCAAGTCCCTAAGCGTAGTCTTGATGGAGAAGGAGCAGTCCTTTATCTTCCTTTTTATTTGATTATCTTAGAAGCAGCATAAGGACACAAAGAAATGGTATGGAGAGAATGAGGCTAGGGGGCTGCTTAAATAGGGTTAGGCAGATGAATCTGGTCACGAAATAGGTCTAAATACATCAGGACGCATCTGGCTCAGAAAACAGATTCGGGAGGCAGGTCGAACCCCAGGTCGATACTATGGTCGACCTGGTCCCACCCCCCAGGTCGACACTATGGTCGACCTGGCCCCTGGGAGGTCGACACTATGGTCGACCCCTAGGTCGACCTGGTCTATGGGCGGAAAATTTCCCGCCCAGGCTGCTGCGGGGTTTGAATTCGAAATTCGAATTCGAAATTCGAGTTGTCTTTGATTCAGAAAATTTCTGAAACTTCTAGAGGTCATAACTTGGTCATACGAACTCCGATTTTCGAAAACTCGGACTCTATTTCGTGTAAAATTTCGAGACGAACGCAATGGCATAACCTGTTTCCCCTGATTCTGAATTTAAAATTTAATTCTGCCTTGATTTCTTGTTTTAACATGTTATAAAAATACGGGTTGTTACAGGGTGGGCTGTCGTAAAATAAAAACTTTGATAGTTGGTGATTTAACTATCAAAGAAAACATCCATACAATCGACGGTCCTATATCCAAATGGGAATTCTGCCGATCAACCACCAAACAACACTGGCCCCTTTTTATATTAATTCCCTATTATATTATCGATTCCAAATTACCTTTTTTCCCTCTTCCAGATTCTTTTAAAATTCAATTGTCTTTCTCGATTCTTGGAAAAAAAATCCAATATTATAATTCCTTTATTCGAGAAAATATCTCTTATTCCATTTAGAAAACATTTCTAAATATTCACGAATCCTTATTTTCTATATTTAGGAAATATACCTTATTAATATCTGAAAATATTTCCATCTTCCAGTTCTTAGTTCCTCGTTGACCAATTCATTTCATTTTCTATGCGTAGGAAATATCTCTCATTTTATTTTGTGGAAACGTTTCAAAATCCTTTAAATTTACCCGATGTTATAAAATCATCGTTGTTATAGATCAGACCATTTATCATTTATTAATTATCCATATTGCTAATCAATCTTCACTATCGAACCTTAACCATTCCTCCACCAATCATGAAGTCAATCAAGTTGGGGTATAATTACCTCTCATACCTTAATTGAACAACATTCTCAACTTTGAAATAGCCAAAGCTCACAACTTCAAACAAAACATCGCTTACGCGACTCTCAAATTCAATCTAAGAATCCACTTCTTTTACAGCAAAATATTGATTATAACGGTAGCGTTATAATCGTTGTTTTCAAATATTAGACTTGAAAATATTTATTTTAATGATAGCATTACAATCGCTGTTTATATTTACATAACATTTATTATAATGGTAGCATTAAAAATCGCTGTTTAGATATATAAAAGATTTTTACAGCGGCAGCGTTAAATTTGCTGTTTCCAAATATAACTTGTACTTATTAATTTCAATAAATAAATCAATAAGTAAATAAATAAATAAATTTGATTCAAATGGAAAGTAAAAATAACTACTTCCCTAAATTCGATATAATTGAATTCCAATAAATAACTTTCTCTCGAATAATTTATATTCGATTTATATTCCAAACTTCGGAATTTATCTACCATTTCAGGTTAATTCAAATTCTAAATTCACTTTTGAATTTATCCTTTCCAGAACATTACCAAATTCCTTTATAACCATCCCAATCTACAACGTTATCACACTTTATTTTATATTCTGAATTCTTAGCTAAAACTTATCATTTTCTTTTAAAACGATTCCCTGTTTTCCTTTTTCATTTAATTTCCAATCTGGATTCATATTTCAAATCTAAATTTCCTTTAAAGATATTTCATTTGCAAAATATTTCCTTTAAACCATTATTCTCTTCAATCGTGAATATATTTCTTTTATATACAATCAAATCAGTTTGATTTCGTACTTATAAATAATATCTTGAACCTAAATTCTATTTATAAATTCTATTCAGAATTATTCATATAAGTCTCGTTTCTTTTTTATTTTTAATCAATTAAAATCTTGCTTAACATTTCCTTAATAATTGCTAAGTTTAAATCTCATTTCAAATGTTGGCTTCAAAACCCATTTCCACTTCCCTATATAAATTCAAATTTGAATTTATATTTCAATGTATCTAATGATAAAAAAATTCAATTAACATATAATCTCATTCATAAATTAATTCTTGATTCATTCATTTGAACAGGTTTTCTATTTCCAACTCTGTTCAAAGTTAAATTTCTATTTTTGAAAATAAATTTCTTTTTTTAAAACTCAAATTTCATTTCCTATATTCGAAAATATTTTATGATATTTAAATACCAAAATCCTATGGTTAGGGTAATTCAACATAGCATAATCAATCACAGTATATATCAAGTAAATAACAAACAATTATATAAATGTTGAGGGATCCAGTTTGATCCCTTTAACTTGTTTCCCTGCATCCACAGATGTTAATCAACATCAATAATATAAATTTCACCTCAATATGAAATAAACAGAATTAAAAATCGATGAACGATATAACTACGTCAACCATTTCAACCAACTTTATCAACCATTCACGCAAATGTCCATCACACATTATCAAATATAAATAAATTTAAAAACTTGTTTATATAAAAATATAATCGAGCCAGAGTTGGTGAGTTTACTCACCTTGTTTTGCAGTTGACCATTCTGCATTGGTTTCATTTATGTCGTCCCGAAATTCTAGCAGTTTATTTCTTAGCGATATTAGCTTCCCAACGTAGGCCTCATCGATACGATTTCAACACGGCAATTTTCATCAAATTCTGTTCACGAATGAAACAATTTCATGTGTTATAAGTTGAATTCATTTAACGTGATTTAAACCTTAATTAAATTGATACATTTTAATTATTAACCTAATCTTGCTTTTAACCACTCATCACGTTGTTTACAGCGTGAACTCACCCTTCCCTTTGATCCAGTATTTAACGAACAAGGTCAACCAACTAAAACTTGATATCGGTTTAACCAATATAATTAAAATCAATTAACTATTGTTAGCCTACTTTGTGAACTAGGCTACACAAAGAGCAAACAATGAGAAAGCAACCAATTGGTTCAGATCAGAAGGAGATAGCGCAGAAAAAAGTAGAGATCAAAGACGCAGAAATCATATCGGTTCCGATCGGTGTTGCGTCATAAACATTATAGGATAGCGAGTGGACTCATCGGTTCGGATCGGAGAAGTATGTCGGCAATATCAAAGGATAGCGAGTGGCCTCATCGGTTCGGAGTGGAGAAGTATGTCAGCAATATCAAAGGATAGCGAGTGGCCTCATCGGTTCGGAGCAGAGAAGTACGTCAGCGACAGACGATAGCTAGTGGTCTCATTGGATCGGATCGAAGGCAGCCGATCCGAACCGCTTTCTCTGAGATTGTGACCGTTGCTACACACGCTCCTTGAAGACTCGGACCAAGCATGACTATTTCTTCCACGATCTCCCATTAAATCAGTGCGCTGTCATCATCTGGAAGCCTCCGAACCTGACTAGTATGGGATGGGTGCCACGCAATTCCGAACCGGAGCCACTTCGAAGAGATTTTTCACCTATAAATACACCATCTAGAGGCATTTGAAAGGATCTTTTGGCAAATTCTCAGTTCTAACTTCCTCCATAGCCAAATTCTATAATCATATTCAGATCAAAATCATCTCTTAAAGTCTATTTTTAAGAGATTTGAGTGAGTTAGTACATTGTAATTGTGAAGTTGAGTGAGAATCATTGCTGTATTTGTATTCAAATCATCAATTTAAAGAAAACAAAGTGGACGCAGGCTGTTTAATGTCGAACCGATATAAATTGCGTGTTCTTTGTTGCTTTTTGATTCTATTTCATTGAAATCATAGCAAATTTGGGTGTTAAATCCAATTTTTGGTCTAACATTTTGGTGCTCTCACTGAGAAATCTTCGAATTCTCAGCTTTTTCGGAATTATCATTCTACTATTTGGACTTTCAAGTTCAAAGAAGTTAATCCCTTCTCTCTGACATCTTTCAGTACTTGTTGACTAACCGTTGAAGAATCAAGTACTATGGCTAAGACCAAAGGAAAAGAAGTGCAAGGCGCTAGTGGAAATGATTCCAGAGAAGATCATCAAGCTATTGTGTTAACAAGGTGGCATGCTCAAAGCTCTGGACCAGATCGCTCCGATCAGGGAGATCTGAACCGGATCGGAGGCGCCGATTCGAACCGACTGGAAGGCACCGATCCGATCTGATCTGATGAAGTCGGGGCACTCACTCTCTCCATTTGAACCGCCCCGACCATGCTGCTGTGAAACGATCCGATCCGAACCAGAATGAAGCTGGAACTTCTACTCGAGCTCCCTCCAATGCTCTGATTCCAGCCACGATGACTAATGTTCAGCCTGATCCATCTGCACCCATTACTCAAGGAGACTTCTCACGTTTTCTTCACATGCTTCAGAGCACCAAAGAAGCATTGGAACCCCAGAGGCGTGACAACCTTCGCATGTAGGAAAACATGATCATTATGGGTAGAGAACTACAGGAGCTTCGGAGGCAGAAGTCTCCTTCCCCGGCACGCCGTCTCACTACAGATGATTCGTCTTCTTCGGAGTAGGAACGCCCTCGCGAGAGGGGGCCACTTGAACGACCTCAGAACCTTGATTAATTGACTTTTGGATCTTTAGGATCCCGAGAAGATGCTGCTCGTGCATTGGACCCTGATGACCCAGCCTACAACAGCCTATGTTACTACCCATGCATGGATCCCACGTCTTACCCAGAGATCCTAATATTACCAACCCCACGCAGCAACAGCTTCTCCAACCTCTACCTCCTGAGATCGACCGGGAGCACAGAGAGCAGTGTAGAGCAGCTGCCGCCAGAAATAGGAGGTTGTCCCCTGGCCAAGAACCCAGGGGTAATCCGAACATCAGATCAAGAGAGCCTGTGCAGACATTAACAAATGCCGATGTATGGGCAATGGTGCACAAGATCATGTCCGAAAGCCGGCACTATACTAATGAATATTAGGGCATTGAACGAAGTCATACCCCCTTTACAGATGACATACTGAATTTCCAGTTCCCCCGTCGATTCAACTTGCCTCAGATGGATCGATATTCATGAAGAACAGACCCATGGTAACATCTGATGAGATATGCATGGTTCATGAATGCGGCAGCAGCTCCGGACGCCGTAAAATGCAAAGCTTTTCCAATCTATCTTGAAGATGTAGCGTTGATGTGGTTCACCCGACTCCCTCCTCGGTCGGTATCAAATTTCACAGAATTGAGCTAGCGTTTCATGAATCAGTTTCGACTCCATGCCCAAAAGTCCAAGACCGTCATAGAATTGTCACGAATTAAACAGGCCCTAGGAGAATCTTTGAAGTCATATCTGGATCGCTTCAACCTGGCTGTCACCGAAGTTAGTGATCCCCATGAGCCCACTATCCTGATGGCCTTGATAGATGGGGTACATCCTGATACAGAGTTCAGGGATTACTTGGTTGTAAAACCACCTCCTACTAGAGAATTGTTTTATGAAAAGGCTAATGTCCGCTTAAGGCGAGAAGAAGCTAAGGCAAATCGAAAGAGAAAGTCCGAAGGGGCCTCGAAGGAGGGTGTCTAGAGTAATGTTGCTGTGAAACAATCTGGTGACAGTTCAGGGAAGGTGGAAGAAAATGTTGACAACCAGAGTGGTGGTAATAGCTACAGAAATGGGAACAACAATAAAAGGAACAGAAACTGAGGGAATAACTCTAATAAAAGACCCAGATTCCAGACTTTTGAAAATTACACGCCGTTAAATGATACGTTGGAGAACATTTATTTAGATACGTACAACATATTGCAGTACAAAAAACCACCGCCTAGAGATTCTACTGAGAAAGAGATTGAAACAGGAAAGTTTTGCTTGTTTCATGGTACACACGGTCATTCCACCAATGAGTGTCGTCATTTGAGGGATATCGTCAAAAAATTGCTGCGAGAAGGGAAGTTGGATGAGTACAAGGCCGCCCCAAGGGACAGGGGGCAAGGGGGACAAGCCTCGAACCAAGACCAGCCCGCTTCATAACCCACAGCTCAGCAAAAAGGAAAGAGGATCGTCATTAACTCTATTATAGGAGGACCTCACTTAGTTGGTCGTAGTTTTAAAGCAATGGACCAGTACGTCAACGCCGCCAAGCATTTTGAAGTAGGAGAATGCAGTATCCTTGAAGACGTCACTCCAATAAAACAACAAAAAATAATGTCAGATGATGTCGTGTTCCGCAATAGAGATGATTCTGGAGTTCAATCTCCAACCGATGATCCACTAGTAATTACCACAACAATTGGCCCCGCTCTAGTCCATAAGGTGTTAGTGGAAACGGAAGCTCGGTCAATATCCTCTTCAAGAAAACTTTCGAACAAATGAGGCTCGAAGTAAAAGACTTAAAGCCATGTCAAGGATGGATACGTGGCTTCAACGGAGCATCTACAAACCATATGGGTTTTGTGGAATTACCAGTCACACTAGGGCAGGGAGATCGCCAGAGAGTAAGGATCCTGCTGCTTGTAGTTTTGGATTTGGAGTCACCCTACAATGCCTTCCTAGGCCGACCGGCCCTTGCCGAATTTAGGGCATGTATTGCGCCTTGGTGCTTGCTGCTTAAATTCCCAACTGACTCAGGATTTGGGACGATGAGGGGCGACCAAGCTACGGCACGAGCTTGTTACGTGGTAAAGTTAAAGATGTTAATGAAGGGGTTGAATATAGATGCTAAAGATGATTCTGCTCCTCCAAATGAGGCATCAGCATAACAACTAAGCGGTCCTGCCCCAAGAGAGTCGCCCTCAGACGTGCTCGAGGATATAGATCCCAGAGAGGATAGAGAACCCGGGGACAAGAAGGCAACTCCCAACGAAATAACAGTTGATATACCTATTGATGAAACAGATCCAAGAAAAGTACTAAAGATCGGCTCGCAACTGGATCTAGTTAGAGCGAGGGAATTGGCTGATTTTTTAAAGGCAAATCTGGATGTGTTTGCCTAGACTCAAACCTGCGCGCTCCAGATTACCAGCCGGTAAGCTTACCGTTGACATGTGTGGAATTTCGCCTACCATCATGAGCCACTCTTTGTGTATTAATCCAAAGCACCCACCAGTCAAGCAGAAGAGACAGATGTTAGGCCCAGAGCGGTCAGCAGCTTTGAAAGAAGAAGTAAAGAAGTTAAAAGGTAATAAATTCATTAAGAATTCGAAATATCCCGACTAGATATCGAATCCTGTCCTGGTCAAAAAGTCAAACGGGAAGTGGAGAACGTGCATTAACTTTTCTGATTTGAACAAGGCTTGCCCGAAGGATAGCTTTCCTCTTCCCAGAATTGATCAACTAGTAGATTCGACGGCCGGGCATGAACTCTAATCCTTTATGGACGCCTATTATGGGTACAATCAAATTCCCATGCACATACCAGAACAGGAGCATACAAGCTTTATCACAGACTTGGGATTGTATTGTTATGTGGTAATGCCATTCGGGTTAAAAAATGCGGGAGCCACGTATCAGCGCCTAGTCAACCGCTTGTTTTACAATCAAATTGGGAAACCATGGAAGTTTACGTAGATGATATGCTCGTGAAATCTAAACAATCTCCCGATCATACGAAGGACTTAGCAGAAATGTTCGGCATACTACGAAGGTATGGGATGAAGTTGAATCCCTTGAAGTGTTCTTTTGGCGTGGCATCAGGCAAGTTCCTTGGCTTTATCGTGAGCTCCAGAGGAATTGAAATCAATCCAGACCAAATAGCAGCAATCCGGAATATAAAGGAGCCATGAAAGATTAGGGATGTTCAAAGCTTAGCTGGGAAGGTTGCAGCATTAGGCAGGTTCATTTCCAAAGCATCAGACAAGTGTGTACCTTTCTTCGATCTCATAAAGCGGGGAAAGGGAAATTTTGAATGGACTCCCGACTGTGTGGGGGCGTTCCGGAATCTATTAGACTTCTTAGAAAAGCCTCTAATATTATCAAAGCCTATGGAACATGAGGATTTGTTCGTCTATTTGGCCGTATCATCTCATGCCGTTAGCGCGGCATTAGTACGTGAAGAGGATAAAATCCAGAAACCTGTGTATTACATATGCAAAAAACTGGCTGCCGCGGAACGTAACTATCCAAAGATAGAGAAGCTTGCTTATAGCCTCCTGATTGCTTCTCGCAAACTTCGCCACTATTTTCAGGCACAACCGATAATTGTATATACCGATCAACCTTTGAGACAAGTGTTGCAGAAACTCGAAGCATCGGGGCGATTAGTTAAATGGAATATCGAGCTGAGCCTGTTTGATGTGAACTTTCAGCCACGAAGATCAAAAAGGGGACAGGCCTTGGCTGACTTTATAGCCAAATTTATAATTCCTGAAGAGGAAACGGTGGGTGAAAAGGTGGTTGCTTTGGATCGAGAATTAGAGCTTAGTCTGTGGAAATTATATATGGACGGAGCCAAGAATGATAGAAAGTCCGGCGCCAGAGTTGTTTTGATAACTCCTGAAGGACGATCTATCTACTATGCATTACGGTTAGAGTTTGCTGCTACTAACAACGATTCCGAGTATGAAGCCCTGATTGCCGGGCTAAAACTCGCCAAAGATTTGGGAGTGAAGACACTAGATATATATTGCGATTCCAAGATAGTTGTATGTCAAGTTTGGGAAGATTTTGCTGCTAAAGGACTTCGACTTATCATTTATCTCAAAAAGGTAAAGGAGTTATTGGAAGGTTTGGATCATTATAGCGTAACACACGTTCCGATAGCGAAAAATCGGAAAGCAGATCGACTGGCGAAGCTGGCAAGTTCTGATAATCTTAAAGAAACCGAAATGGTTCCGATAGAGGTGTTGGAATCACCGGGTTTCGACCTAATGGAAGTAGAGCTAGCCTTGGAAGTTGAACCAGGAAGAGAATCCTGGATGACATCAATTAAGAATTTTCTCAAAAATGGAACCCTCCCGTTGAAAAAGAGCGAAAGACGAGCTGTAAGACGTAAGGCCACAAGATACGTTTTACAGGACGACGTCCTTTATCGTCAAGGGTTTTCAATGCCCCTGCTACGGTGTATCGCACACGACGACATCAAATGTGTACTGCAAGAGGTGCATGAAGGTGAGTGTGGAGATCACACTGGGGGCCAAACCCTAGCAAAGAAATTGTTACGGTACGGATATTTCTAGCCTACCGTGAACAAAGACGCGACTAATTATTCACGACGCTGCGATAGATGTCAAAGATATGCCAAAGTTCCCAAAGCGCCTCTGACTCAGCTCAAGTCAATGGTAAGTCTGTGGTCATTTGCCATGTTGGGAATTGACATTATTGGAGTGCTACCCATTGCCAGAGGAGGAGCCAAGTACGCGATCATTGCCGTAGACTACTTCACAAAATGGGTAGAAGCTGAACCTCTAACAACCATCACGACAAGGAAGGTGATCAATTTTGTGGTCAGAAACATTATTTGTCGATTTGGGATTCCGAAGACCATCATAACCGATAATGGGACGCAATTTGAAAGCATCGAGTTCAAAAACTTCTGCCAGAAATATAAGATTGATAAATGATACACTGCAGTGGCTCACTCGCAGTCAAATGGCCAGGTCAAAGCCGTAAATAAAGTCATTAAATCAATTCTAAAGAAGCAGTTGGAGAAGGCCAAAGCTAGATGGGTAAATGAGTTGCCATTAGCTTTATGGGCGTACAGGACGACCTTCAAGACGGCTACCGGCCATACTCCATATTCAATTTCCTTTGGGTCAGAAGTAGTGATCCCGGTAGAATTGGAAGTCCCTTCTCGTCGAGTTGCGTACTATGACCCGATGACGAATAAAGCACTCCTCCTAGAATCTCTCGATATGATTGAAGAAAAAAGAGATGAAGCCGACTTGCGTGCCTCAAGGCATCGACATCAAGTAGCATGTTATTATGACCGGAAGGTTCGCCTCAAAACCTTTGAACCAGGAGACCTAGTACTGAAACGAGTCTTCCTGCCTTCAACCCAATAGGGTCCAAAATGGGAAGGGCCATACACCATCCAACGGAAGCTTGATACAGGAGAATTCATGCTAATGACCGTCGACGGTGAGGAGATTCACAGAGCCTGGAACGCTCAGCACCTACGATGATATCTGAGCTAAATATGAAATGTAATTTCTTTTGTTTTCATAAGCTATGTAAAAAGGCACGACTTGCCTTAAAAAGTCTGTTTATGTGAACAAAGGATTATAAAGTGGATGTAGGCTACGACTTAGCCGAACCACTATAAAATCATCGTGTGTCATTTACTTTCCTGCATTATTTATATCTTCAACAATTATTCTATTATGACCGTGAAACACGAAATGTTAAATTAACTTTGGAAAGTTGGAGATGACCTACATGCAGGAACAAAACAAAACGACTGTTTGTACGATAAGACATAGAAGAATGGGAAAATGGCATTCTTAACTCTAACTCTCTAGAATCGAGAGAGAATATAAAGGATGGGAAGACGACGTCCTCTGAGGCGTGAAGGTGCACCCAGATGAGAGACCGCCTCAATGATACTCTAACCTGGATACGAGACAGGAGAGTATAAAGATGCTAGAAAGAAAAGGCATCAATGATGAAAGGAATATGGCCCCGTTAGAGTATCGGGGGCATTTGGATTTTTTAATTTAATCAATCTTGAATAGTTCTTCCTTATTTATCCAAAATTATCTGGGGGAATATATGTGCACACATATTCCCCTCAACCATGACTTCATTACATAACTTTAGTATGACATACTTTGTATTTTCACTTAAGTGCTGAACTAACGACTATCAGGCATTGCAGGAAATAAACTATTTTTATTTACAAACGTGTGAGTTTGTACAAGGAAAACAAGCAAAAAAGAAGATGCGAGGGCCACACTCGCTGCAACAATTGTGAACCAATTAAATGCTAAAATAAAACAAAGCACTTCATCATTTGGGCTTTGGATCGGACTTGGATTTTTTGGCAGCTTTCTGAACAGACTTAGCTTCATTTTCTGCATCGGTCATAACGCGTTTCGACTTTTTCTTCCCTGTAACCGAAGTGCTAGAATCTGTTGAATTTTTCCTAGGAGTCGGAACGCTGGAATCAAGAGAAGACTTTTTAGCAAGCTCTTCTATAATAGATCTAGTTGAAAGCTTAACGACTAACCTTGATCCAGGATCCATCACTGTAAGAGGCTTAAGGCTTTCCAGGTTCAGGTCTTCAACTTTTAGCTGCATAGGTTTATCTTGTTCGGCTTTCATTTCAGCCAAAGTGATGACATCAGCGCTTTTTGAATCCCCGACTATAGCCACATCAGGGTCTTCCTCATGTCCCTCGCTACCGCCATCGTCTTTCAAGGCGTCTATCATCTCATCATCATGAGGAGTATCATCCTTAGACAATTCAGCTCCCCCTCCTGACTCTACTGCGGCAGCCTTATCCTTTTCTCCTTGAGCCTTCTCAGTGGATTTTTCTCCGGCAGTGGTTCCCTGAGGCACGTCTGTCTTCTCGGTCGGTTCAACACCTACAGAGTGAGAAGCAACAGTTATCAACTCAGGAGAAAATAAAGCATCCTTCATCGATTGCCTAATTATGTAAAGAAAGGTGGAGACAGCTTTGACAAATTGGGGTGAAAAGGTAGAAATACCTTCCGATGATTTCTCAGCTGGAGTGACTGTCGTCTCTGATGCCGTCTCGGGTATGGGGGATAAAAGAGATGCCTGAGGGATCCCCGGGTTTTTGGGGTCATATCCCTCAACTTCAGAAGTTTCAGCGGCAGTAGAAGAAGAACTAGCCTCAGAGATATTCTTTTGTTTGGCCATCTGCTTCTCCTCCTCCACAGCAGCGGCGATGAGGCGACGCCCCTCGGCCAGACGTGCCGGCTTATCATCTCTTAGATATTTTTCCATAAGCTTGTCTATGCGATGGAGTCTACCTTGAGTTCCTCTTTCTCCCATTCGATAATTTGGCTCCATACGTGAACCAAGGTAGTCGGATAATCTTCAATCCAAGAGATGTTTCGGCGATGAAATAAATGCACGAAGAATTCGATCAGTAATTCGCCGAAACCATGCACTTCCTCTTGGGCCTCTGACAGCTGCTTGCGGGTCTCTTCGGCGGACTTAATAACACTCTCCACACTACCCTCCGCTAGGGCAGCCCTATTCTCGGCCTCCATCAACTTAGAAGCCAAGTTAGCGTTTCTCTTCTCCAATTCAGCGTTCTTTCTCGCTAACTCGGCTTTTTCTCGCTCAAGAGCATTGTAAGCAAGTTGCATCAACTCCAAGCGCTCTTGGCTATGAGATTCTAGCAAGTCATGATAACGCTTCTGTAACTCTTTAAACTGCTGTTTAAAGTTGGTAGCATCTCTTTGAGCGATAACAAGTTGGGCTTGTGTGTCCTCGAGGTCCTTCTCCAAATTTTTCAAGGCTTTTGCATCGGCGTCTGCAGTCTTTTTCATCGAGTTAACATCCGTAATTAAAGTTCGAATGATTCTAGAGAGGTTACGTGAATACTTGAACATCTCCGAATATTGTTTTTTGACCGCGTCAATCTTTACTTTGGCCTCGTCTGCCCACCTCGAGGAAATAGGCTCGAGAGCAGGTAAGAAAGTCAGATTTTCAAAATAGTGGTCGGGGAACTGCGCCAGATATGCCCGCTTAACTTTAGCTTCAGCATCCAATGGTGGAGGTGCGCAGTATGTTGGCTCGGTATCCTTATGTTTAGTCGGCACGATGGTCGCATCACCCTTCCTAGGTCGCTTATCAGAAACCTTATGCTTGCCTCGTGAGTCGGTATCTTTTGCCGGGCTCCTTTCCCGACTACGTTTGTCTTGAGGAGAAGTTTGGTCTTTGGGTTGCGATGTGTCTTCTCCTCGATGACCTTGGTAGCTTTTGTATCGGTCCGGATCCAAC
Source organism: Allium sativum (assembly GCA_030737875.1). Lineage (NCBI taxonomy): Eukaryota > Viridiplantae > Streptophyta > Magnoliopsida > Asparagales > Amaryllidaceae > Allium > Allium sativum. Next base: position 969,732,168 of record CM060913.1, on the reverse strand, counting down.
CAGATGGGGGAGCCAGAGCGCAAGGTGCGCGACTGATAAGAATCACGAGGCCTTCTGTCCTCTCTACCCCCGCTTTCGCGGCGATCATGCTCGACATCGGAAGGGGGTCTAGTCATGCTGCGACGTATTTTCCTGACGTCATAGTAAGGGCGAGACATTGTACCTGCGCAACAATGTAAGTGGAATTCAGAATCAGTATTCTCATGAGAAGAAAGTGTTGTGAAGTGTGGTGCTATTGTGTTAAGTGCATCCTAGGTAGTGTTCACCCGACAAATCCGAGTCCAAAGCCAAGCCAGCGCGAGTGGGCTCTTTGGCCTTAACAGGAGTAGTCTCCTCTGAAGAAGTAAAAACTAAAGGATTGTGCCAAAATCCTCTGAAGTATATATAGTTTCAAGTAGGGGGAGATCTCCTAAACCCTGAAATGTAGGATCATTGGTAGTAGGGGCATTTTCTTGGGAAGCATCAATTGGCAGTTCTTTAGGAGATAGTTATTTCTCAGGAGAAATAGCATCCCTAGGGACGATGTACCGTTCTCGGTGCTTTTCGGCTATGTTTTTCAGCTCATCGTCTTGAGTTGAAGATAGAGAAAGTGAAGTCTGAAGACGTATTCTTGGACTTTTCAAGCCCTCGCCCGTTTTAGGAATTATGTCCACTGGGGGGATGTACACATATAAACCCGACCCATGACCTATCCTACGGGTAATGGACAATAGCCTGTGATGATGGAGGTATTCATCCTTAAGAACTTCATCGATAGTGAGAAATTTTTGGTTGCCATTGAGGAGCCGATGCATCCGATCAAAGTACACTTGACCCGATATTTGTTTTGGATTATCAACTGCAAACAAAAAGAAAATGGATTAATGTGTTGGCGTGAACATTCAAAGTTGAGATCTAGAAAACCATTGCTTTACTTGATTTTGTCCATCTCCTGGCACACCCCGGCTGTTGTCTGATATAAAACCATTCTAGCTTGGAATCGCCGGCCTTGCTGCTGAATGGTGCTGAAATAATTTTCCTTTTTGGGACTGATTTGAAGTAAGAGAAGGAAGAAGTTTCTCGAGTCCGATGCTTGAAATTATAAAAAAAAAAGTGAACGTCGTCGACAAGTGAGCTCTGTACCTAAAATCTCTCGGTATGCTATATATAAGGTATATAGCTAAGCATATGAGGTGGGATGTAGCTGCATGGGGGAAACCCGCATCTGTCTTTGAAAGTCGACAACAAAAGGCGAAAATGGTGGAATAGCCCCAACCATACACATTAATCGGGTAACTGCCATAAATCCTTCTGGGGGGATTGTGAGGACGGTCAGTTTTCGATGGCACCAGGGTATCCCTTTTTTGTATCACGTGCTTTAAACATATGCGGACAAGTCTATCATTGTCGATCATTGATTCAACAGGTGAGGACGGTCAGTTTTCGATGGCACCAGGGTATCCTTTTTTGTATCCCGTGCTTTAAACATATGCGGACAAGTCTATCATTGTCGATCATTGATTCAACAGAGTCTACGGGTGACTCCAAGATAATGGCAGACTCAAATTCGTCAGGAGCTCAATTATTTCCAATCCCTCCTTCCTCCTCATAGCCCAGAGGAACTTCGCTATCGGAAGGCATTTCATTGTTATGCGCTCCTACTTTATAATCTGGGCCCTCGTCGTCCCATTCAGGGTCTAAAGAAGAAGATATGTCATCAATGGTAACTTTCTCAGAAGTTTCCACAACTTTCATCTTCTTTGCCAACCTAAATGAACGTCTTTCGGCCATGATCACTAGACTATCGAAGAAACAACAGCAAGAATTAGAGTACAGTTGCCCATGTCCCCCGTGTGTGTATGTGAACTAAAGTGTGTGCTACGTATAACAAAAATGCATAGCAAACATATGAAAGCGTGATATGGAGATTCAAAGAAGCAATAATGTGTCAGAATAGTTCTTGATGTTTGTCATGTTCGAAAGGCGCTATCCTAACTGTTCGTCAAGTTGAAGGTTATGCCAAGCATTGATTAAGATAGTTGGAAAAATTCTTGCACATTAAGTTAGGTTGTTTCGGTTCGGTTCAGATATCAGTATTGGGATCGGATCGGAGGGCAAAGTGATGTTTCGATCTGAAGCAGATATTCATACCTAGTAATTAGAACCGGATCGGTTCGGATGAAGGCCACCGGATCGGTTCGGATTGATTTAAATAATAATGCCTCCTCTCCTCCTAGTCTTTTACTCCGATCCGACCCGGCCAAGTAGGCTTTGTTTTCCCTTTCTTTTTGGTTTCCTTTGCTCCGACCCGATCTGACCTTGTAAACATCTTTTCTGATTCTTTCTTTTGCTCCGACCCGATCCGATCTTGTAAACGTCTCTCCCTTTCCTTCATTCCAACACTTCTTCACCCGAATCGATCCTAGTTCATCTCCTCTCCTTCATCTCCTTCATCTTCCACCTCGCTTAACCAGTACCGAACCCAACTCTATTTGACAAATCTCTACTAAGTCCAAGCACTTACGTGCTCAAATATACTGTAGAACCCAAATTCTTCCTCTCAACGCCTCGAGGTGGTGACAAGAGCCACCAACGACGACAGCGAAGAGGGAGAGGGCGCGGCTTTGGAATTAAACGCGCACCATGTTGGAATCATCCAGTTTTACCACAAATCTAAATCGAAAACGATTACAGTAAAGTAATTCAAAACTTCGAACCTACCAAGTCGTTTAGTTTAAGGAGAAATGAGAGAGTTTTGGAGTTTTTGAAATTCTAGGGTTTTGATGTAAATCCTATTGGACGAGAATGATAAAAGAAGAAGAGGAAGAAGAAGACGGGAGGGATATTTATATGAAGTTGCAGTGACTACTCGTATTCCCAGCTTCCTCTGACCCGTTCGGACAGGGAGTCAAGCTACGAAGGCACTTTGGCCTGCTAGTCCATGGTGAAGCTATACTGGATGGCCCATCCGAGTGTGCTGGTGGAGGAAGCCCATTCGGATCGGAATCCGAACCGAAAGGGACCACATACACTGATTTGACACGCAGGGTGAATTTGAGGAAAAGTAAAGAAAAAACACACCTGGAAGAATCACTAGACATCAAAAGGAGCTTTCGAAGTTGTTTGAAAATGAAGAAAGTGATTCATTTAGATTGTTGATATATATAAACAGCAAAAGCCACGACTTTATGAAGCGACACAACACTACAAGTAAATGGAGGCGATCATTCAGTGGTTCTAATCCAAATGATGTTTTGTAAACTGCTTCGAAGCACACTTAATCTTAAATAAGAGTGTACTTCGAGGGAGAAAAATGTTAGCCTACTTTGTGAACTAGGCTACATAAAGAGCAAACAGTGAGAAAACAACCAATCGGTTCGGATCGGGAGGAGTAGCACAGAAAAAAGTAAAGATCAAAGACACAAAAATCATATCGGTTCGGATCAGTGATATGTCAGCCACATTATAGGATAGCGAGTGGCCTCATCGGTTCGGATCGGAGAAGTACATCAGCAATATCAAAGGATAGCGAGTGGCCTCATCGGTTCGGAGCGGAGAAGTACGTCAGCAATATCAAAGGATAGCGAGTGGCCTCATCGGATCGGAGCGGAGAAGTACGTCAGCAACAGACGATAGCCAGTGGTCTCATCGGATAGGATCGGAGGCAGCCGATCCGAACCGCTTTCTCTGAGCCTGTGACCGTTGCTACACACGCTCCTTGAAGACTCGGACCAAGCATGACTATTTCTCCAACGATCTCCCACTAAATCAGTGCACTGTCATCATCTGGAAGCCTCCGAACCCGACTCGTATAGGATGGGTGCCACGCAATTCCGAACCGAAACCACTTCGAAGAGATTTTTCACCTATATATATACCATCTAGAGGCATTTGAAAGGATCTTTTGGCAAATTCTCAGTTCTAACTTCCTCCATAGCCGAATTTTAAAATCATATTCAGATCAAAATCATCTCTTAAAGTCTATTTTTGAGAGATTTGAGTGAGTTAGTACATTGTGATTGTGAAGTTGAGTGAGAATCATTGCTGTATTTGTATTCAAATCATCAATAAAAGAAAACGAAGTGGACGTAGGCTCTTTAACGCCGAACCACTATAAATCGCGTGTTCTTTGTTGATTTTTGATTTTATGTCATTGAAATCATAGCTAATATGGGTGTTAGAACCAATTTTTGGTCTAACAACTATAATTAATTTTAATCCTTTACTTAACTTAGTATTTACGTTATTTAGTCCTTCCCCTGCTTCTGTATAAAGTATAAACAAAGCATGAACCCAATAAAACTCCAACTTTTGGCCACCTTGTTTCGTTCATTACTTTAGTGATCAAATCCATTCCCAAACTTCTCGTTAAAACCTCTTCATCAAAGAGACCACCACGCCTCTTTTTTATCCTGCTCCTTGCGAAATAAAGCTTGATTACAGATAAAAAGGCAAGAACTTCAGTAGTCACAAACTACATCTCCTTCTTCAACAACTTCATTCGCGTTACTTCCCAAAGCCCAAGCTCACTTCACCTTACAGTAAAATAATATCCACTACATCTCCTGCTTCAACAACTTCATTCGCGTTACTTCCCAAAGCCCAAGCTCACTTCACCTTACAGTAAAATAATATCCACTCCGTCACAGTCATTCACAAACTGCCATTCAACTATACACAGCTCGCAATTATTATTTATACTGAAAGCATCATCTTCTACTACATGTCAAACTCCACCAGCCTATACCCAACAATCACCACTCGCACCTCCCTCAAAAACCCGACTTCTGTCCTTCTTGCGTGATACAGTGGAAGGCGTGACCTTTATATTCGCCAAAATTCCCAAAAATAATCAAAACCTATGCTAATCGAATCCACAAACATGAAAACAACCTTCGATTCTTCCCTCGTCATAACCGAACCCCAAAAACAAAAACCTAGTTTTGCTGTAAATCCATCTGAACAGCAGAACACTATCGACCACACCACCGTACTTAGATCCGACCCCTACCTGCAATGCGTCACCCACTCCCTCCATTTCAACCCCTAATTACTTATTACAACAACCAAATCTTTCTTTCAGGAAAAAAATCCCATCCCCTTCATTTATAAACCTAGAAAACGATGCACCCCCCTTTCAATCTTTCAACCAGTCACCAGACACGTCCGTTCTCAACCTTGAAAACACCCACCATATCAATCTCCATGGACCCACACTGACCGACCTTTGACCAGCTCATTTCTTCATTTACATCACTCGCCTGTACCCCCTTCATCATATCGATGCTTCTACTCCAGTTTTCAACCACCTTCTGCCCACATTGTAATCTATGCTACAAGACCACCACCTCCTCCCCACTACTTCAAACTCGAGCGCCTCCTTGTTGTTTGCGACATCAGCACCGAACCACCCTGTGCCTCGGAAAAGCGACACCAATATATACCAAGATTTCCCAAAACATGCTGTTAGGTGTTAAATTCCATGGTAATTCCCAAACCCATGTTCATTTCGTGATTTAAAATCCTAATCTCCCGAAAATCGAAAATCTAGCTCGCTCTGTCTTGTTACCAACGGAAAAAAGTTCGAACTTAGCAAACCGCACCCGATGTTGAAGAGAAACGAAAAAAGAAGTTAGAAAATACAAGAATTTCGATTTATATAATTTTATTTGATTTGTGAAGGATTTTTGTAGAGCACGGTTTTATTTATATATTTTTTTAACTATCTGAGAGGAGTTTTCGTATTAGTTGCTGAAGGAAAGAAGAAGAAAATGAGGTCAGCTTGTCTTTATTATGGTGATATTAGTAGCTTGCTACCTATGGTTTTGAATGCTTGGTACGCACGGTGTAGAAAAAAACTTTCCACGCATGAAAACAAACTCCCTTGGTACGCACGAAAATGAATTGTTTGGGGAACACGCTATTTACAGCTTACACGAGAAGATTTTTGTTACAGTAGTTTTCCAGCGTGAAGTATTATGTACTCGTTATATAAAATTTCATCAAATTTTAGTTAGCCATAATACACATATATCTTTTAGAGATTTTGAAACGTTGTCGAGATTATATCTGAGGTTGTGAATTTATTCAGCAAGATTTAAACCGAGATTTTGTTTGATCATCAAAGATTTTGTTTGAATTCCTCTAAAAGTGATTCTAATTTTTTTATTTAAATATTCAAAAATATTGAATTCAAGTCAATTAAATTAATAAACCACTATTTGAAGTAATTAAATAAATTAATTATTCAGTTGCTAAAAATCTGGGTCGTTACAGAATGGGCTGATGAAAGCTAGCCCATTGCGTCGGAAGGGGGATATTTGCCTACGGGCAACTCTCGTTGGGCTGAATTTGGGTCTATTCAGGGTTAACGAGCTTTAACTAAAAATTAAGAGATTTAATAATATTTTATTATAAATAACCTAAAATCCAAACCCTAATTCACATCATACAACCGCCGCCCCTCTTCGTTAATAGCCAAAAAGCTCCTAACCTCACCCTTAATTTCTCTCGATCCTCACTATAAAATTCCCTCCTCCTTTTGACATTATTGTAGTGCTCCTCCTCCTCTTCAAATCCATATGGATTACACCACCTGAAATTGCGTCGTTCGATCGAATTGGCTCCCCGAAGACCCACCATTTAGGGTGTCGCTGCTTCGCCCTGCCGTGATCGTACGCCACCGTGTGGGGCCCCCCTGGTGCGCCCTCCCGTGCTCTCCGTCGTGGTATGATCTGATCGTGCTAACCCTTCGTGATTTGGAAGCAATCAGGAGCCCTACGATTGAATGATTTTGAAAATACATTGGCTTAGTTCTGATTGTAGAAGAAGAAGGTAAATTATAATTAAATTAATTAATTAATTAATTTTAAAATATTATTTACACAAATAAATTCATATCTTATTCATACGGATACAGAATTGGACAATTTCAGAACCGTTGGGACCGTAAATTCGAGATCTACATTTCAGAACAGACTAAAACAAATTTGGAGCAAATCAGGATTTAGGGCAAATTCAATTCTGAATTATACAGAATTCAGAATCACTATGAGATTTCTTTTTAAATAAGTAAAAATTAATTATTATCTTATTTAGAAATTACTGCAAATACGATGTTCAATTCAATTTGTTGTTATATGTGATTTGATTTGGGTTGATTGATGCTGTTATGGTGATCTGTTGATTTGATGGAATATTTTGTTGAGTTAGAATTGTCAAAACAAAAATATCATTTTTGTTGAAATAGAATTGTCAACAAAATAAAATTATCATTTTTATTGGTTTTGTTGAAATAGAATTGTCAACAAAATAAAGTTATCATTTTTATTGGTTTTATTGAAATAGAATTGTCAATAAAATAAAGTTATCATTTTTATTGGTTTTGTTGAAATAGAATTGTCAACAAAATAAAGGTATCATTTTTATTGGTTCTGCTAAAATAGAATTGTCAACAAAATAATGTTATCATTTTTATTGGTTCTGTTGAAATAGAATTGTCAATAAAAAAAGTTATCATTTTTATTTGTTTTGTTGAAATATAATTGTCAACAAAATAAACCTATCATTTCTATTGGTTTTATTGAAAAAAAATTGTCAACAAAATAAAGTTATCATTTTTATTTGTTTTGTTGAAATAGAATTGTCAACAAAATAAAGTTATCATTTTTATTGGTTTTGATGAAATAGAGTTGTCAACAAAATAAAGTTATCATTTTTATTGGTTTTGTTGAAATAGAATTGTCAACAAAATAAGGTTATCATTTTTATTGGTTTGTTGAAATAGAATTGTCAAAAAAATAAAGTTATCATTTTTTTAATTGTTTTGTTGAAATAGATTTGTCAACAAAATGAAAATATCATTTTTATTTGTTTTGTTGAAATAGAATTGTCAACAAAATAAAATTATCATTTTTATTGGTTTTGTGGAAATAGAATTGTCAACAAAATAGAATTATTATTTTTACCTGTTTTGTTGAAATAGAATCGACAAAATAAAGTTATCATTTTTATTGGTTTTGTTAAAATAGAATTATTAACAAAATAAAATTATCATTTTTATTGGTTTTGTTGAAATAGAATTGTCAAAAATAGAAATATCAATTTTATTAGTTAGGTTAAAATAAATTTGCATACAAATAAAAAAATATCATTTTTATTTGTTATATTAAAAATAGATTTGTACACAAATAAAAATATCATGTTTATTTGTCATGTTAATGTAGGAATTGTATACACAATAAAATATTCATATTTTTATTTGTCATGTTAAATATTGACATTTCATACAAATAAAAATGTTCATTTCTATTTGTCATATTAGATATGAAATTTGTATACAAATAAAAATTGATTTTTATTTATCATGATCGATGTGGAAGTTGTTATACAAATAAGAAAATTCCTTTTATTTTAATTTTGTCGGAAATAAAACATTTTCTTTTATTTTGTCATTAGAATTATGAAACATGTCACGTAAACAAAATTGTCTTTTATTTTGTCGTTAGAATTATGAAACATGTCATGTAAACAAAATTGTCTTTTATTTTGTCGTTAGAATTATGAAAAATGTCATGTAAATAAAATTATATTTTATTTTGTTACTAGAATTATAAACATGTACATATGACAAAATTATCTTTTATTTTGTCACTAGAATTATAAAACATACATATGACAAAATTATCTTTTTATTTTGTTGCTTGAATTATAAACATATACATATGACAAAATTATCTTTTATTTTGTCACTGGAATTAGAAAACATATACATACGAAAAAATTATCCTTTTATTTTGTTACTAGAATTATAAACATGTACATATGACAAAATTATCTTTTTATTTCGTTACTAGAATTATAAAACATTCGTATGACAAAATTATCTTTTTTATTTTGTTACTAGAATTATAAACATGTACATATGACAAAATTGTCCTTTTTTCTGTCACTAGAATTAGAAAACATGTATGTAGACAAAATTGTCTTTTTATTTTGTCATTAGAAGAATAGAACATGTATGCAGATAAAACACAATTTTATTTGACATTAGAAACATGTAGTGAAGTTATGCAAATAAAATACATTTTTTATTTGACATTAGAAACATGTAGTGAAGTACGCAAATAAAACACATTTTTTATTTGACATTAGAAACATGTAATGAAGTATGCAAATAAAACACATTTTTATTTGACATTAGAAACATGTACTGAAGTTATGCAAATAAAATACATTTTTATTTGACATTAGAAACATGTAGTGAAGTTATGCAAATAAAATACATTTTTATTTGACATTAGAAATATGTAATGAAGTATGCAAATAAAATACATTTTTATTTGACATTAGAAAACATGTAGGAAAGCTATGCAAATAAAACTTCCCCTTTTATTTGACATTAGAAAATATTGGAAACGTATGCAAAGAAAATCTCTTTTTATTTGTTATTAGAAAATATAGGAATTTGTTTACAAATACAATATCTCCTTTTATGTATCATTAGAAACATCTAAATGGTTATGCAAAATAAGATATTCTTTTATTTGGCATGTTAAACACTTTAGCGGAATCGTCGAATGATTTATATATATATATATATATATATATATATATATATATATACACACACACACACATATATATATATATATAAGTTAAACGAATCCCTCATGGTAGTTCGCGTTTCGGAATCATAACTTTAAACAATTATACCGAAAGATCCGACCGTCGGATTTTCCCAAAACTGAAACTGTTAGTTCGGCTTTGGGAAGATCTTTCTAATGATATAAATTTGTTAAAATCCAACGGTTAGATTTTGAGGACTGTGTAAATCAAATTTGGGTAAAAACAATGCCAGGGTCGCCTATTGACCCGAAGCGTCGTTAAATTAAATTGGACTATTTTTATATAAACAAAGATAGCGATAAATCATTATAAAATAATATTAACGATATGAAATGATTTAAATTATATATATTCGAGAATTATTTGAAAAGACTGAGTTCAATCTCATTTCAAATAATTATACGATGCTTTAAATCGAAGATATTGAAGATGGTGTTTGAAGACCAGCGATCTTCACATCGAGTGGACAACTACTGATGCATTTGATTGTAGTTGCTGCCTTAAAAGGGTTACTGTGTTAGTTATCCGGACGTACTTGTTAATTGTTCAGATAAGCAAGCACCTCTCTTCCGTATTGGACATACGGGACGAGGAATAAGGTGCCTCTGGGTTTTTTCAGACCCAGAATGGACTTGTAAATGGATGTGTGTCTGATATTGGATTTCATTCCATGTGAATTGATTTCTATTTAATATATATATATATATATATATATATATATGTTTGGCGGCAGAGAATTTATTCTCGTGCTTAACACCCTTCTCTGAGACACACGAGCTTAGAGGTTATATATTAATATATACCAATTGCATGGCGTGAATTGTCAGTGTGGCATGCCAAGATGTAAATGACCAAGGCTTTTGTTGAAAAGCAAAGCCTTGTGGTTGATGATCAAAGCATAGCTTATTTAAGCATAGCTTTCTGTATAATCACTACTTCGCGAGCCTCACACCCCGGTAGGAGTCAGAAACGGGATAAGGCAATGCATGGAGTGCACATGTTTCTTTCTAGCTAGAAGTGGTGTCATGGTATGGAGCCCAGACATTTTTACTTATGTGGATGATAAATTTCGAGGCCTCGATATATTGGTCGCTACTGGCCAAGTGATAAGTTCAATCGGACCGAGAAACTTGTGTTCAGGCATAACTAATCCACTAAAGTATTTGTGCACCGGCCCTGCAGGATCCAAGGGTTCTCCAGCGTCCGAATCCTAAGACATTTGCTAGAGTGTCTCGAATCGGTTAGGAGACCATCCCTAGCCTTGACTCATGATGTAAACCCAATTTCCAATACGACATTACGGATTTGATTGTAAACCTATATATGGCGACATAGTAGGATGGCGTACTATGCCATCTAGAATTGATACATTTATTTTGAAAGTATTTTAAAATTGATTAGACACTAATAATAAAATTAAATATTATTTTACACTTATCAAACATGTTTGATCATTATAAGGTAAAACTCTATCCTCTGGTTTGCATTGCATTTTGTGATGGGACTTGAGTCTTATAATGATTTCATTTTCTAAAAAGCATTGCGTGGTTTTTAAAAGATTTATTTAATTTATGCACTGGCAATCCAATGGAGCAAACCCGTTCCGCTTTAGCAGCGTGGTCCTGTGATTAGCCTTATTATTAGATAAGTTAAGTAAGACTTCTCATATCAATCCCATGACTGACTCATAGTTTGTTTCACTTGCAAACTCGAGTGGCCTTATTTTTACACGGGCAGCCATGTGACAGGTATCAAGTTATTTTGGATGTGTACTGAAGTGGAGCATGCTCTTGGATAGAAGACGAAGATCATTTCTATCTTATATTTCTATTTTGAAACATTTAGTCACCATTTATCCATGTTGTACTTGATGGTGTTTAGACCTATTTCTATTCGCTGAGACTTTCTATATGCTAAGTTGTATCGTGTAAATGTGCCAATCTGATGTTCTGATGTTGATGACATTTCTTTTTTCCGCCGCTATGATTTAATGTGTTATGTTGTTATCCATAATCTATCTTTGTTGTAAATATGCTATATTCCAATGATTATCCTTACTTTCAGACTACGGAAGTTTGGGGTCATCACAGGTTAACACTGTTGTGTTTTATGTATTTGGGAATAAACCGTATTACAATTTTCTGAAGCAATATATAGATAGAAAGTGGAATCCAAAGGGGATTTATCAGCTTTTTTTCTAGGGAAAATGGGTATTTCATCATAAAATTGAAATTGCTAAAGATTGTGAGAATATTTTTTCTAAGGGCTCCTATTTTTATAATAAAAGGTTGATCTTTATGAAGAAATGACAGTCTGGGATAAAATTAACCAAAGAATTTCTCTACTCTATCCCAATTTGGATTAGGTTTCCTAACTTAGATTTCGACTTTTTGTCAGTTTAAGCCACTAGTAGAATAGCTTCAATCTTGGGAAATCCTCTTAAACTTGATAGTGTTACTGAGGGTTTTGTTCGAATTTCATTTTCAAGGATATTAGTTGAAATTAACTTTAAGTATGATTTTCCTAAAGAAATTCCTATATAGTGTTATAATGGTGATATTGTGTGGCATAAAGTTGTATATGAATGGGTTCCAATGAAATGTTACGACCGTAAAAAATTTGGACACTCTAATGATACTTGTAAATCTTTTAAAGTGTGGGCAGCTAAGGGTAATTCAAAAATGGAAAAAGGGATGGATATAGATGAGAAATTGGAAGCTATAGATAAAAATTGTACTGATCTTACAGAGAAGTCTATGTGTCCCAATGTGAGAAAGTTTGCAGGGAACGGTACTAAAAAGAAGGTTGAAGATATGAAGTCAGCAAGCATTAGTAAGGAGAAAAGTAAGGATATTATTTCTAACCCTTTCATTGTATTAGATGGTTCCGGTATATATATGCAGGACAAGGAAGAAATGGTCATTGAAACATGTAATAATGATAGTATGATTGCTGAAGCTAATCAGAAGAAGGACTAGGTTGTGAATGATGTGTTGCATGAGAATGTTAAGGATACTGGTATAGTTGGAAAAGGTAAGAACAGTATTAGAAGTGAATATGTCAACAAGAATACATAAGAGCTTCATACTATGGATGGAATTAAGGAAGATATTTCTATTCCGTCAAAGGTATGTCATTCCCCTATTTATGATCAACAACTAGTAGATAATAATGAATTATGTGTTGCATGAGAATGTTAAGGATACTGGTATAGTTGGAAAAGGTAAGAACAGTATTAGAAGTGAATATGTCAACAAGAATGCAGATGGGCTTCATACTATGGATGGAATTAAGGAAGATATTTCTATTCAGTCAAAGGTATGTCATTCCCCTATTTATGATCAACAACTAGTAGATAATTATGCCCAACAAGATAGTTTGATGGACGATTCAGACAGTTCTTCTACTAGTAGTCTAAAAAGAAGAAGAAGTAATAAATTCAAGAGTGGTAAATTTAAAGGTGGTAATGCGGTTATAGGAGATGATACACTAGTTGAAACTAATCCCAAGAGGATTAAACTTGTGTCACAGTTTAAAACTAATCCAAGTCTAGAAAAGTAAAGAAGGTAAGTAGCAGTACATGTGGAGTGTGGAATGCGGGCATCAACAAAAAGTAATACTTATTTGTGCTTTAGGTTATTCTGATGTTTTATTCAGTTCAATTTTAGTGGTGAGTGGTTGGTGAGTTTTGTTCTAATTTGGTGTGTATGCTGGTATTTAGTGTTGTTACTGGTTTCAGATATGTTTGATGTTAGTGCATGGAAGAAGTATTTTGAGTTTGCAAGGTCTTAGAGTTTTCTTCTTGCTGGATGTAGAGTGGTTTGTATTGATGGAGATTTCTGATGTCTTTCTTCGTTTGGTTTTGCTTTCAAAACTGGAATTACTACTAGTCTGTTAATGTTGATGCATTGAAGGTTTAGCAAGTGTCTTGAAGAGATCATATGAAGCCTGGTTATTTTTGGTTTGTAGTGTTTTGTCTATGTTTGTTTGTTAGGTTGTAGTAATGTATGTTTCATTTTTTTTTTTTGTGCCTATGGCTAAGAGCTGGTTGGTTTTCTTTGTCTAGTATACGTTTTGTCTAAAGTTGTAATTTGTAACCAGCTTTTTCCTATCATTATACTGCGTTTTATTATAATTAAGTAACCTTTTATTTCAAAAAAACAAATTGAGAATTAATTACTCATTATAATCAATGACATTAGAATTGAATTAATTATTAGAGTTATTAAAACTTTACTTTAATTAATTATTTTGATTAATGGTTAATTTAAATTTAATAATCGTTTACTAAATGATATCTTAATTCCAATATCTCATTTTAACTAATGAAATTTGATTGGTCTGTTTTACTAAGTTGCATTTAAAATGAAGTTGAATTTATTTAACGAAATGAATAAAAACTATTTCAATTAATTTAATATAAAGGATTTAGTAATAGTTAACTAATTTATAAATTGGTTTTACAACTTAATGAATCAATTTGATAACAGTTTGAAAATAGTTGATTTATTGGTTATTATAGACCATAAATATGATTAACTATCTTTCGGGACAATTATTGTTGTTTTAAAAAGTTAATCAAAATTTGTATCAAGCTTACTTTCTTTTGAGATTATTTAACAATTTTTCAAGTAAAACGAAAGAGTGTAATAAATTATCTTTCAAGATGATTTATATATGTTTCAAATGTTTTAAGTATTTAAATTTAATTTTTTCCATTTGTATAAAAAATATCATTTAGATTATATAGATGATAGTTTTAGATAAATATTTCCTTTCTAAATAGAAATGATTTGGAATTTAATCTAAGTTATTGTGTTGGCTTTTATCGAAATCGATGTTTTGATTTAACATTGGTTTCAACTTTTCTTTTAAAGTACACTTAATACCTCTTTAAAGCTAATATATTAAAGAATATTGTTATTAATGTTTTCGTTTAAATATCTAAAATGTGAAACCCAAGTTCAAGTTCGATTTTTGAAGTTTAAAGAATTTCTATACAAATATGGAAAGAAATTTCCATAAACAAAGTCACTTATATGGAAAATATTTAGTTATACTCATGTCACTGGATGTCGAAGTACATAAACTTCCCCCTTTCTCGAAGTTTGAAAACATTGTCCGGACGATGCCTAAGGGTAACACTACCTCAACTTGTCCGACTTTATTTTTGCCTAAGAGACAGTATAAGTTTGGGATTGATAAACGATGATAAGAGAATGTGATTTAGTTTCCATATACGAACATTTTTGAATATTCCTGATAGCTGAATTAACAACTATTAGCCCAACTTTCTTGAGTTGTATCGTCAAATCAAAATGACTTGTTGCTCTTTGATTGTTGTTATTCTTGGTTGTAAATGACTAAATCCGAAAAGCGAATGGATGTCTAGCTATGTGGCGGTGTTCCCATTAGGGTAATTCACATCAACTTTGGGGTTGGTTTGGTTGTATGCGTGTAAGATGTGAAATTCCCAAAAACTCAGTAAAGTTGGCATGGTCCATCTAGTACATTTCTGAGAGTAGTGTAGTTGTCAAGTATATTCTAGAGGTATATTATTCGATAACATGGGCACACCCTCCTAGTCATTCGTTGGAAAAAAAATTGCATTTCTATTCCTTTGATTCCAAATTTATGAGTTTTCCTATTATAATTGCTTCGGGAAAATAAATCCTTTGTGATGTTTAATTATTTGCGTCCATGATGTGATTGAATGTTGTTGTGATTGACTTAGTCGGTAGTTAATGATGCGGTCCCATTTCTTTGAATTTTTTTACTCTTCCCTTGTTGCATCCAAATTCCTGGATTAGTTTCTATGTTTCTATATTGACTTGTATTTTTAGTCAATTTAAAATATTTATTTTAAATGGATTTTTAGTGGATTTTAAATGGTTAAATATTGAATCTGGACCTGAAAACTATTGAAAATGAATTCTAACTTTGTTTTATATTTTATTGGCGTTAAAATAATGCTAGTGAACTTTTAAAACTTAATTAAAATTAAATATATTAGAATTTGATAATTTAATATTATTTTAATAGCCTAAATGGAGACCATTTTGGAGTCAGTATCAGAATTCGAGGAAATTAGTTTTGTATCGGTGAAATATAGTAGGATTTCAAATTTTGTATCGATCTGGCTTACGGTTTAATTGTGTGAGCTGAAAACATGTAGAGACCGTTTAATTAAATAAAACTAGAGTTAAGAAGCTTTCTTAAGAAGCCAAATAAAAACAACCCCGTGTGCCTTACTGTAACACCCCGTATTTTCTATGAACGTATAAGTAACAAATCAGAGGATAATTAATTTTTAAAATAAGAATCAAGGGAAACGGGTTGTGCCATTGCGTTTGTCTCGAAATTCTGCTTGGAAACAAGTCTGAGTTTGTGAGAATCGGAGTCCGTATGACCAAGTTATGGCCCTCCAAAGTTTTAGAAATATTCAAAGTTCAAAACAGCTCGAATTCGAATTCAAAATTCGAATTTCAAACGCAGAACAGACTGGGCGGGAAATTTCCCGCCCAGACCCAGGTCGACTGGGGAGTCGACTGGGCAGTCGACCCCCCAGACCAGGTCGACTGGGCAGTCGACCTGGGTGTCGACCTGGTCCCCGAGCCCATTTTTGGGCCAGTGTTCGTTCTGATGTTTCCAGTCCGATTTCTGTCCAGATTCATCTGCCTAAACCTATTTAAACAGCCCAAAACCTAGCCTTCTCTACACACAATTCTGTTCTTCTTCTGCTCGGCCTCTGTTCTAAATAAAAATAAAAATGGCGTCGCTACTCTGCTGGAATCAAAACTAGAAGCTAATCAACATCAACCTAAGCAACTCAATTCAAACTAGAGATTAAAGCTTCTGCAACGATTCTACAACAATTAAAGTTCTTTCTTTAATCCAACCAAGGCAAGTGCAGTTATTTTCCGATATAAACTTTAATCATAATTGTGACATGATTGTAAATCTGAATTTGAGATGGTGTATGTTATGTTCTGATCTATTTTATTCTGTATCTCTTCTTCTTTCTGTTATATAGCCAGGCTACCACGAGCCTGAGCCAATCTCATAAGAGATTAACATACGCTAAAATATTTGGGACGATAAAATGAATAATGCATGAAATGAGCATGACCGATATGTGACTGATTTGAGGAAAGAACATAGGTTGAACTTGGAACTTGGGACATAAATCTAAGGCATATAATTGAAACTATGACTTGAGTTTTGTGGCATAAAGAATATTGAACATACGACTTGAGAAGTTGAGGCATAAAATTTACATTGGACATATGACTTAGGAATTGGGGCATAAATTTGATCGTAGGCATGTAATTAGTTTAGATACATATTACATTTTGTAAACTAGATCTGGATCTGAGCAAGCTATGCATGATAATCTATAATTTGGGGACATAATTCAACATCTGATTTTAAGAATAGGATACATGATCAAAAACTAGATTTGTGGCACACTTTAAGAAGGGGAAGATATGTGACTTAGGTGTAGAAATTAAAATCTATAATAAGATTTGAGGACTATAAAGTGTGAATACACCTAAATAGGGATTTTTGGATATATGGCATGCATTGTAATATTTGGTATAATTTATAGATGAATCTGTTGTACAATGCTAGTTTAACCAAAATGGGAACATATGTTATATGGTAAATTATGTCCATATTCTGTGTTATGTAAATTTATGCAAACATGGGGTATATGATCATATTGTGAATCATGATAATTATTTAGGCCTAATTTATGATTAAGCAAGGCATGTAAATAGAACCTTTAGAAATATTAAATCTGCTAAATCTGTCATCTGCTAAGTCTATTGAAAATGCCAAATCTGCTAAACTAAATCTGTTGAGATGCCTAAACTGCTAAATCTGTTGAGATGCCTAAACTGCTAAATCTGTTGAGATGCCTAATCTGTTATCTGCTAAATCTGCTAGTTTGCTTAATCTGCAAAATCCGTTAAGTCGCCTAATCTGCAAAATCTGTTATTTGCTATATCTGTTGAGTTGATATAATTAGTCTGTTATTGACATAATCTGAATTGGCTATAGTTATGAATAATTGACATGTATATTAGGCGTGGGCATAAATGGTAAATTATTAATTAATTGGCCGCAAAGATGAACATCGCTAACTCGAGGTTAGAATGAGTTTGCGGCGTAATCCTGCCCGGAACCGCCCGGCACATCCAATGGCCGCAAACAATAGGTTCTAATGTGAGAAGTTAGTCATAATATGCTTAGACACGGGGTTAAGTCTGGCTTGTGGCAGAAGTCTGCCCGGAACCGCCCGGCCCATCCAGCGGCCATAAGCTAGCGACCTAATGTGAGAGGTCTGTGCATTAATAATTAATTAATGCAAATCTAAGATAAAAATGATGTCTAAAACGTGTTGGGCGGATAGGGTTAAACCCACTAGACTGATGAATTCAATTAATCTGTTCCGTGGATCTGTAGGCCCAATTGCAAAGTTAGACAAATCTGTAAATCTGTTAAATCCGTATATCTGATCCGTTACTCTGAAAACTTATCTGATCTGTGAACTAGTTGATCTGAATTCTGTATGTCTGAAACTTGTAAACAAGTTAATCTGAAATCTGCTAGTCTGGGGACACAAGGTTAGGAGGGGAATTACTTGTGTCATCTGTTGTTTGGGACCCATATTAGTCAGTAACCCTTTCTGGTATCAAAACTTTGACCCAACAGTAGGTAGGGTCCAGGCACGCTTACAGAACTAATTATAAGCGGTTCATTCTGATAATGGCGAGGGGTGTTGATGGTGCGTTCCAACCGGGTCATGTGCGTGCATGGATCCCGGTCTGCCTCTGAGGATGTAAGACGCCGTGACATCTGTAAATAGGTCTGTGCCAATTGGTTGTCACTTTAGGGAGTGATACACCCTACTGTGGGGCCGACACAGGGTATTTATGTATTAGGGAGTCGATCGCTTGGGGTAGGGTTTTAGGGTACACTAAGTTCTGTCTGTTTCTGTTGGTACCGTATGTTTCTGTTGGGTGGCAACACCCGTCTGTTTCTGCGTGGTACCGTCTGTTCGGGTGGTAAAGGACCAATTACTAGTGTACACCTAATTCTACATTCTGTTTCCGTAGGGATTAATCTGACTGTTTCTGTTCGGGTGGTAAAGGCCCATTATTAATATTCTGTTTCTGTCTGTTTCTATTCGGGTGGTAAAGGCCCATTATCAGCATTCTGCTTCTGTCTGTTTCTGTTCGGGTGGTAAAGGCCTATTATTAGCTTTCTGTTTTTGTGGAAATTATTTTGTTCCTGTTTCTGCTTCAGTTTAGACATTAGGGAGACACCTAATCCTGTTATACTAGTATTAGTGCAGAGAAGTGTAAAGAAATAGCTTATGTCCTTCTGTTCTTCTATAATATCCGCTACACATGTTACTGTTATCTCTCATCCAGTTTTATTTTCATGTCATGTTGTTATTATCTGTTCATAACTGAAAATCACTGGACTTGCCAGACTTTTTTTCTGACCCTTGTTGTTTCGCCTCCTTTCTTCCGTCCCCCTCCCCCCCCAGGTTTTGTAGAAGGGAATACTCTAGCCTGATCCAGATTTCTTCTGCTTGAAGTGCTTAAAGTATGGCTTGGTCTTCTTCTGAGGGGATTATGATTTTAAACTATGCATTCTGAAGGCTTTTGTACAACACTGATATTTTGTACTTGAATGCTGATATTGTGATTTGAAAGGATGTAACCAAGCTTATTTCGGTTTCTGTTGTAATAAAGTTATAAATTTTTCAAGTATTGTTTTATCTGTCTTGTAAGTTTCTGTTCTGTTTATGCTCCACCAAAGTTAAGGCATTCCCTTTGTGAGTGACCTTAACGGAGGTGGGGTGTTACACTTACCTTTGAGTTGCCAACACATGGAAGCTTGCCTTCTCCTTAAGTAACTTAGAATAAAGGAAGAAAGTCATTTTATTTCACTTTTAATTTTTGCTTTCATTTCTATTTTTCCATCTTCTTCATTTTCCTCTCCACACCAACACCACCCTCTCTCCTCACCACCACCGCCTACCACCACCATACCCCTCCCCTCTATCGTGTGCACCAACCTGTCAGCCCCTCCTCCAAGTCGTGCCCCCATGGATAAAGACATATCTTTTCCCTCTTTAAAATCCAAAGCTTCCACCTTTTATCCATTTTTGCACCACCCGAGCTCTTCTAATTCCTTCTACAACCACCGCACCTCCCCTGGACCACCACCACCACTAGTTACGCATCCTAGCTTCCAAGTAGTCCCCACCTCCTGAATATTATACCTTTTCTTCAAAAATCACTCCTTTATGCCTAAAAACCTTACATATAAGCTAACTGCCATCAGTTGAGCCGTCACTGACCCCTACACGTCCCTCACTTACCATATGGCACCACTAAAACCCCTCCGAAGTCAAGCCATGGACCCCTACCCCCTTAGCCAAGCCTATTTGTGGCCAAAGACCCCTCCTTTTGTGTAAAAATCCCACCTTTCCTCCTCTAATACAATTTAAAGACGTGTTTAAGTATATACGCTAGTTTATAGTGCACAAAGTTGCGATATTGAGTTGCTTGGTAGCTTAAAAGTCCAACCTTTAAAGAATGACAGAGTGGAAAAGCTATGTAAAGAAAATTTTGCTCATGTTTGGTTAACAATTATAATTAGTGTAGTTAATTATGCTATGTTTAGTAATGATGCTAATGGTTAAGTTAGAAGATTAATTACTTGGTGGTTTAGCAATTAAAGTGGTTACCTCAATAGTTATGAAGTTAAAATCATAAAAGAGTGATTAGTTGGTGTGATTGATAACGTGGTTGTCATGGATAAATAGTGACATTGATTTATATTGACGTGACATTGGTCAATATTGATGTAACATTGGTTGACAACTTGGTTTGATGTGTGTTAATATTTACTTGACATGGTTTGATTATCTAATAATAGAAATAAAGTATTAACAATAATTAATAAATAAGATAAAGATGATTTGTTATGATGTTAAGTTATAATGACCTTAACACTTATGTTAATGATGCTATTATGTGATAATTAGATGTTAATGGTGGTTAATGATTGTTAATGGATACTAATGATGTGTTAAACTCATAAAAGTTGGATTATATGGTGATTGATCGAGTCTTACTCCAAATCGGAATTTAATTGTATCTTTTATGAATTAAATAATCAGGGAAAAATAAAAGTTTGAATTTTCAATCCAAAATGATTTGGAAAGATAGTTTAAGTGATTACGAATAGTTTTCGTAAAGGTGGGAAATATATTTGGATAACTTTTCAAGTAATTAAGGCACGTTCAAATTTAAAGTTTAATTATGAATAGTAACTTTAAAAGTGAAGTTCGGTTTGGATACGTAGAAAGTGCTTTAACTAGATTTTATTATCTGAACTATCTTATTTATTTTTATTATGGGCTTAAGGAAAATTTGGGTTTCAAAAGACGAAGTTTGAAAAATAATAATAATTTACTGATTTAAATAATATTATAATATTTAAGTAATGGAATATTTGAATTTAAAGTAAAATATTGGAAATATAGTTCCCAAAAGTTATTATATATGTTTTATATAATTAATAAATTATTTTAAAATCAATTCGACTCGATTTTAAATATGAGTCGAAGTTTGGTATAAATAAGACTAGTTGCGCAGCGGTAGCTCGCAAATTTCGACCGTTGACTTCAAATTGAAGTACCCAGAGATCCGACCATCGGTTTTCCAAAAACGAAAAATGTTTGGTTTGAAATGAAAAGAGTTTTCCATTGCAATAGAATGTTTTATAATCTAACCGTTAGATCTTGAAATAAGTCCAAATCAAATTTGAATAAAAATCACGTTAATGTAGTTTGGGACCCGAAATTGGATGTTTATGAAATAAGATATTTTTAAATTACTAAAAATGGAGATAAATTATGATAAATCATAATAAATGACTTAAAAGGTATTTGGGTTGAAGATACTAAGTTTTGAAAAGTTAAAAAGCTATTTTATGAATATGAGTTATTTAAGCAACGCAGTTTTGCAACGGATTTATGGAACACGTTGAAATAAAAAGGTTTTGATATAAGTAATGTTATCCGGCGGTTTTGAAAACTATATAAAGGATTAAAATGAGGGTTTTAAGATATTTTGAGGTTTGAGAAGTATGTAACGAAGTTAAGTTTTCCAATTAATGAATTAAATTAGAACTGAATAGGAATCGATTTGGTGATAAGTGAGATGAGTCTCTGTGAAGGGAGACCTTTACTATTTAAGGAATTTAAAAGGCTTTGCCGTTATTCCACTCATAGTATTAGCTCAATACGGGAATTTATATCGATTGTGAGCTGAAATGATTTCCGTGAAGATTTCATTGAGAATGAAAGAATAATGATTTTGGGTTTATCATGAACGATGTCTTAAATAACATTTGTTCTTTAACCTAGTTAAAGTTATGTTTGGAATTTTAGAAATTTATAGTATTTGTTAAGATTAACTAAATCTATACTTTAAGATTTATAAGTTTGTAAGTTAAGCAAGATTAATTATCTTTGTTTTAAAAAAGAAATGTTTTAATGAGAAGAATATGGAATTAATCTTTTAATTAAGATTTAATTGGAATATGGATCTAAAAAGGAAACCTTGGGTAAATTAAAGGGAATCATTGTTTAAATATTTAAAGAAATGGATGTTGGGATTAACAAGTTTTCAGATATGAACGTCGTTAAGAATAAAAAATAGGGAACTGTTTTAAAAGATTTTAACTAGCCATTCTAAGTGGGAAGGGACTTGATTACCCTAATCGATGACCAATGAATGAGGTTAGGTTTGGGTAAATATGTTTTCCCGTAAAGATAAATGAAAATTGTAATCATATTTGGAATGAAAGAATGGAACTAATAAAGATAATTAAACTTACCAAAATCTGAGGGTAATTAGATAAGGAATATCGCCAGTTTTGCTCCATTGAATGGATAAGATGGGATTTGGATAATGATTTGAGAAATTATCTTTTCATGAGATCCAATAATCCCATCTAGAAACCTTGGTTTGAGTTAAATTTTTGAAATGATATTTTATAATCATTTGAAATGATTTCCAAGGAAAGATTTAAACCAAAGTTTAAAGGATGTAAATATTGGATAATCTTTGAATGGGTATACCTAATATAAACAATGATTTGAGTAAAAGAATATTCCTAAGTGGAATGAGACTCTTGGTATATTTCTATTGGTTATATTGATGCGCTAATTATGTCAGAAAGACCAGGTTTCCACACAATTTGAAAAACTATGCGATGATCATTGAAGATGTGGGAAGATGGTGATGGAAGACCAGAACTCTTCACATCATATGACTGTTTGTTGATGTCTCAAATAGGTGGCCACCTATTATGAGGTTATATTATGATAAGGCGACTGCCTATTATGAGGTTATATTGTGACAACAATTTGAAAGTACCTGGAGTTTTCCGTATTGCAAGGCTTCTCTCCTTTATTGGAGGAGGAATAAGGTGCCTTCGGTTTCGCTCATACCTAGAACGAACTTGTATCGAATGTTTGTCTTACATTGTACTTTACGGCATAATAAACTGGTTTCTGTTGTTGATATATCAGCTGGTGGCAGAGGATCTATCCTCTTAGATCAACACCCTCCTCTAGGACATATGTGCTTAGTGGGCTATATATTAATAGAGACCAATTATAAGTTGTGAATTGATAGTGTGGCATGCTACGTGCTGCTGGCAGATAGATTAAAGCTTTTGTTGAAAAATATAGCTTTGTTGAACATGACTTCTGGGCCTCACAATCCGGAATGAGCCGAAAGATGATAAATTATAGTAGAGTTAAGGACAAACGTTTCCTTATAGTTGAGAAGGTGATGCTATGTTATGGATAACATGCAATTTACTTAGTGGATGATAGATCGAGGCGCCTAGGACAATTGTCAATTGCGACCGGGAGACATTATGTTCAGGAGAAACCTGAACTACACTAGGTGTTGGTTAGCCTGCTCTACCTCTACAGAGAAAGAGAATCATCTATTGGTCCCTGGGACATCTTCCTATAGGTGTATCCGAATCAGTTAAGAAAGATCCTTTGCCTTGGTCGTTGTTGGAATCCAACCTCCAATATGAACCTTTATGGTTTTATTTGTAATCTATGTATGTAGACGTAATATACGGGTTCCTACGTCTGCAAATATTTATATATTTATTTTGAAAATGTTTTCAAAGATTGAAATTAATGATAATATCAAATGATTTTCGGGTACCAACCATATTTGGTTATCATAAGGTAAAACTTGCTCCAAATGGTGTGCATTTGCATTGTGTGATGGGATGCGGGTCTTATAGCAGCTTCATTTTGCAAAAAGCATTTCTAAAGTTTTGAAAACCTTTTGATGATTATTTGATATATGTATGGTTTGTTATATAGTTCTCAAGCTGGTTAATCCAAACCTGACTCGAGTGTTTGACACTCAGGTCATATCCTAGTGTATTTCAGGTTTAGGTAGGATTCAGGGAGTTCCCAAACGATTCCAGAATAGCTGGTGATCTTCATCAGAAGACAGGGCGTATTCTACTATCTATACTTGGATGTCATTGTTGCATTATGTGAGGACAGAGTTAATAAGTATCCATGGTTTGTTTACTCAGATTACTCAAATGTTCTCCCATTGTAAAGTTATATTTGAGTATTATATTTTGTACTATTCCACTGTGAGATTCGGTTCTTGTCTCTTTTTTTGTTCCACTATGTTTGCTCTGATAAACCCCAATGAACTGAGTTTGCGATATTTCATTTTGTGGTATATGAACACTGTACAAGTGTTAAATATTGATTATTGAAGATTGAAAATTCGGTTTATCACAGGTCATTTCAAGGATGTTTACTTTTTTAGATTGGACTTGTGTGATTTATAGTCGATTAAAAGGGTTAGGATTTTCAAAGTCGTCACACACGGTATCAGAGGTTTGGTTTTTCAATAAACCTGGGCTATATGGAGTAAAGACGCGTCAGAGATAGGATCAGTATTATTCTAGGACGAGTGACTCATTAGAGACAGGGTTAGTAATGCCCTAGAATGAGTTGAGAGTATTATATATGAAAGACATATTTGTGATTTTCATATACAAATGATTTTTGTTTTTGAAAATGTATTTTTAGTATATAACAAGGTATATGTTTTGAAAAAATAAAAGGATGCATTTGAAAATTCAATCAACCAATTGATTGCTCGATGTGATGTGTGATAATTAGTCTAACTAGTTAAGAAAAGTATAAGGTGTTGAACTGGTTAAGTTATGAATAAGGGACTTGAATTCTAACTAAAAATCGACTTGTTTCTAAGCAAGCAAAATGTATTCAAATATGATTGATCCAAACTAAAAGTGAATAAATAAAGTGAACAAATTAAGGAACTTATTAGTAAATTGAATGATAGTGTTGAATCGATTTAAAGATTAGTTGGAATTGGATGTATATGTATTAAATAGATTATTGAATGGAAGCTAATGTAGGGAATAAAATTAGATGCTCGTCTAGAAGGTGCATGTTTACATTATTAAATGGGTTTGATAATTTTATGAGCTTATTTTGCAAGCTGCTCGGCTTTTTGATTTTCTTTTTGATTAGTGAGTGCCTATAGAGGTGTTTTTGAGGTTGTACCGATCGAGCTGCACAAAGGAGGTTATGGCAAAAAATTTGAAAATTTAAGGCGTTAGAGAATTTTGAGAATTGAGAAATTTTTAGGAAGCTGATAAACTTAAGTTAAGTTGCAAACCAATTGGATTAAGGTAAGAAATTGGAATTTCCTGACGGTTTTGGACAGTCGATAAATTTTGAAATATGTGGATAGGATAAAGAAGGAAAAGTTATAGGAATAACTATGTGAGTTTATGTGGATCATTTCCTTAAAATACTTCTATTCAAGTGCAGAACTTAGAGGTGTATTTACACCGATCCAGGAAAAGATTTATCACACAATTTTTGAAGATGAACCTGGACAAGGGTTTGTGGTTAGTTGCTTGAGTTTTCTATCATAGTTGTGAGCTATGTAAGGAAAGCTAGAGTTTGCTGATCAAAGAAGCCTAATCCATGTTCGCACTAAAGGATCGAAGGATCAATACTAGTTTGGAGATAAGTTGTGTGTTCGAATGTGAATTGAAACAGATATTCTTCATCGATGATCTATATATAACTTATGGAGTTAAGTTCGATGTTAAGTTTGATAGGATATGGCTTTGCTGGTTAAGTAAACTACCTTCAGATCCATGTTCAATTTCGAGGATGAAATCTTTTTAACTAGGAGAGATTGTAACAACCCATATTTTTAGTCAATTTAAAATACGGATTTAAGATAGATATTTAGTGGATTTTAAATAATTAAATATTGAACCTGTACCTAAAAAACTACTGAAAATGAATTCAAACTTTGTTTCATATTTTATTGGAGTTAAAAGAAGGCTAGTGAATTTCTAAAATTGAATTAGAAGTAGATATATTAAAATTCGATAATTTAATATTATTTTAATAGCCTAAAAGTAGACCATTTTGGAGACAGTCTCAGAATCCGATGAAACTAGTTTCGTTGGATCTGTATCGGTGAAATATAGTAGGATTTCAAATTTCCTTTTGATCGGACTTACAGTTTTATCGTGCGAGTTTAAAACGTGTAGAGATCGTTGAATCAAATAAAACTTAATGAACTTCCTTAAGAAGACAAATAAAACAACCCCATATTCATTACTTTTGAGTTGTCAACACATGGAAGCTTGCCTCCTCCTGAAGTAACTTAGCATAAGGGAAGGAAGTCATTTCATTACATTTCACTTTTTCATTTTTGTTTTCATTTCCAGTTTTCCATTTTCTTCTTCCTCTTCACACCAACACCACCCTCTATCCTCACCACCACCGCCTACCACCACCATCACCCTCTCATCCACCGTGCTCACCATCCTACCATCCCCTTTTCCAAGCTGTGCGCCCCATGGTCAAAGACGTCTCCTTTCTCCCTTTAAAATCCAAAACTTCCACTTTTATCCATTTTTGCACCACCCGAGCTCTTCCACCTTCTCCTACCATTACCGCACCTCCCCTAGGCCGCGACAACCACCATGGCATCCCCTAGTCATGCCTCCTACATTCCAAGTGGGACTCACCTCCCAAAGATCCCACCTTTGCTTCAAAAATCACTCCTTTATGCCTAAAACTAACTTAAAACCTTACATACAAGCAAACCACCATTACTTGAGCCACCACCAACATTTACACTTCCATCCCTTTCCATATGGCACCCCCAACAACCCTACTAAGTCTTGTTGTGGACCCCACCCTTTGGCTGAACATATTCTTGGCCAAAGACCTCTCCTTTTTTGTAAAAATCCCATCTTTCATCCTCTAATGCAATTTAAAGATGTGTTTAAGTATATACCTTAGTTCGTAGCCCATAAAGTTGCAATTTTGATTTGTTAGAAAGGTACGAGGTTGCTTGGTAGTTTAAAAGTCCTACCTTTAAATACGGCAGAGTGGAAAAAGCTGTGGTGAGCGAATTTTGCTCATGTTTGGTTAACTGTTATAATTAGTGTAGTTAATTCTTCTATGTTTAGTAATGATGGTAATGGTTAAATTAGAAGATTAATTACTTGGTCGTTTAGTATTTAAAGTGGTTACCTTAACAGTTATGAAGTTAAAGTAATAAAAGAGTGATTAGTTGGTTTGATTGATAACGTGTTTATGGATGAATAATGACTTCGATTTTGTAACGACCCGCCTTTTCGGCTCCCGAAAATCAACGCTAGTACATCCTCTGTATTCATGTATCTCAAATCAAATGCCAGAAAGCCTGATAGTTAGGGGAAAAGAAAGAAGATAGAAGAATAGAAGGAAGAAGAGACAAAACGGAATGTCACATCGGAACGAATAATCTATAATAATAACAACGTTCTTTACAAAAGAGGAAAAACTTTAAAATATACATACATCAAACAGAGTACCTAATGAACCAGCCTGTACAGTTATAACATCATGTCCTTACAATTGTTGATACATAAAATAACATACACAGTGGGATAAATAAAAGAATACGAGTAAACGTCTCGTCACCAACTCCTCTTTTGAAGTTCCAAAGCAATCCAAATCTGATCTGCAAATATACTCAATCATTACCGCAAAATAACACCCGGATCAGGCTAGTAACCGCGTGAGATAACTCAACATTTAAGTAACACATATCTCAATACAATGAGAGGTCGTATGCATATTCGTAACGGTTATCCCCTCAATAACATCCAACCATTTGTTAGGAGAAGTATAGTTGTAAATAGATAATGTCTAGGGTATAGAATATAAATAAATTCACATAGAAGGAATGGTTACATTAGTTACATTCAACAACTATTAAGTGTACAAACAAAACCGATAAGGCACATTCGCGTATTGGATTTTCCATCGGAGATCTCTCAATACAAATCCGAACTCCATGCACAAGGGTCAGAAAGTACCTCCAAGCGTTGTATATCTCTAGATAAAATATACCATAAGGTAAACACAACTGGCCCAGGCACGAAAACACCGAAGTGCACCACGTAGAACCAAATATACCCAAATCCCTAGAGCAACTTTAAAGAGCTCCCGTAACGATTCGATAATAAGCATACACTAGATATGGAGTCAATATATCCTGCCGTAGGTTAGCAAAACCCCAGATTGTGCTCCTACTCTGTTTTTAGCCATTTCCGATGTCAAGGTTTCGTTCGGCATCTTTCACACGAGTCTTAATTACTCGAACAGAACAAGAATTCCCAGATGGAATCCCATAGCTCCGTAGATCTCGGAATCACACATGGATTCCTTCATAGATCTCGGAATCCCCCATGGATTCCAATACATCACTAGATCTTGGAATCACACATAGAATCCTTCACAGATCTTAGAATTGCTATATGTGTTTGAACATCTCTGTAACAACCCGAAAAATGTGAGCCAATTTAAAAAATTTATTTTAGCCTTTTTAGTGAATTTTGAATATTTAAAATGAATTATTTTAAATAATTACGATGAGAAATTTATTTTGAATAGAATTAGAACGTATATATTTAATCAAATCGACGTTAGAATATAAATATTTATTTTTAATTATAAAAGGAATTGAAAATGGTGCGGTGGTTCGAAAATTTGATTTCAAATTTCAAATGAACGTAGAGGATTCAAAATAAACCTGATGTTAGTGAAACCAAAAATATTAGAATCTATTTGAGAATATATTTCCAACAAATCCGAGAAATTAAATTTGATAGCGGGAATAAAAAGTTATGCCCAGTTGAAAATTCAAAACAGTCGCTATGGAAAATATAGCCCTTAAAAATGAAAATTTTGCAAATGACCTCCGTTTTTGACGAAGCCACTTTTGTTGGATCCGAGATGTCAAGTTATTGCTAGATTCCAAAATTCATAATTTTTAGGGTTAATATGTGAGCGTGGCGAAGGAAAACGTGTTTTGATAGTTTCAGTCAATTTGGATCGACCAGAAAATGGCCATTTTCAAACGATCTCCAAATTTGACAAAATTAGTTTTGTTAGAACCGTATTGTCAATACAAAGCTAGAAATATTTTTTCTGGAATTTTTGGAGTTCGTATGTGATCCCAAAAAATCGAAATGTTCGTTCAAATTCAATATATAGATTTATATTTTGATTTTGACGGAAACCGATCGAAATGATCGAATCAGCCCATGATACATATCTCATTGTGTTCGGAATGGGGGTATTTAGCTATGGACGACAGTCTGTGGGTACCGTTTGGAGGTCGAAATAAAAAGTTACTTTTGGATTTGAAATAAAATAAATATATAATAATATATATTGGCCTAAGGCCCCTTCTCTCTCTCCTCAAAGTCAAAACTCAATCAGTTAAATAAAAAAGAAAAGAAAAGGAGATCGACGGGGGGGAGGAAGCCGCCGCCAGGCACGACACTGCGCCCTCCAAGCTCCGCGCCTCCCTCTCTGAGCTCCCCCTCCTCTTCCCCGTCACCTCCTCCTCCTCGCGTAAGCCCCCCCCCCATTTCCTCCTTAAACCGCCGCACCAAATCTTAGCCCCGCCACAGGCCACCAACCACCGGCACCTCACTCCACCGCGAACTCCTCCTTCACCTCTCCCCTCAACTGAACTACCTCCGGCCCTACTGCGACCCCCCATCCTCCAGTGACGCAGAGAACCTTCCACCCTTTCAAATAGTGAGTCTTCAATTTTTGTTTTGTTTAGTTAAGTTAATGGGTTTTATAGAATAAAAATCAGTTTTTTTTGTAATAGGAAAGAAACATAAAGGCCTGATTTTTCTTGAATAAAATGCTAAGATTTTATATAGAAAAGATTAGAGATTTTATATAGAAAAGATTAGAGATTTTAAACTACAAAAGAATTGATTTTTGAACAAGAAGAGAAGATATTTTTAAAATATAGAAAGGTTAGATTTTTTATATAAGTAGAAAGTTTAGATTTTTGAAATATACAATGTTTATATTTTTATTTATAAAAGTTTATATTTTTAAGAACATAAAGATTATATTTTTATGAATGTAAAGATTATAGTTTTATTTGAGTAGCGAATATAAAAGTATTATTTTTATATGAGTAGCGAATTAAAAATAGGATTTTTATATAATAAAGAATATAAAAATATGATTTTTATATGGGTAGAGTTGAAATCAAAATATGATCTTTACAAAGAAATGGTTTGATTTTTATCCATATGAAGTATAGATTTTTAAAGCGATAAAAATTTGATTTTTATCCATATAGCGAAGTAATAAAAAATGTGATTTTTATCCATATAACGTTAAAATAAAAATGTGATATATATATAATAGCCAAAAGAAAATTTGACTTTTATTTATAAAGTAACATTGTTAAAAATATGATTTTTAAGATATACAACGTGAAGCAGATCTTGTTGGAAACACGACGAAGATTTTCTACATATGAAGAGTCGCGGCATTTGGTTTAGCTTCTTGGTGAGAACTTCTCACTTTTATTTTAATTTCTAGTTAAAATATATACTAGGATGTAGACCTTAGCAGCACCCAATACCCGTTGTCCACAGACCATGGACGACTTGTTTGTTTGTTTGGTTATGTTGTGAAAATTGATTGTGTGATGTGGAATGTAACACCCCACATCTGTTAAGGTCACTCACAAAGGGAATGCCTTAACTTCAATGGAGTATTATGGGTACTGGAACAGAAATATTACAAGACAGACATATATAAAACAGCGGAAAATAAAGTGGAAGTACTTCAAATCATTTATTAAATATAAATGTTTACAAGAAAAGCCCATCAACTTCCAATACCCAATTTCATAGTTAAAATATCTGTCTTGCTCAAAAACAAAGAAGCATAAAAACAAACTGCAATATTCCCCAATAAAGCAAAGCAAGCCATAGCCAAGAGAAATCCAAGCCATACATGAAAGAGCCTTGGAGCTTGGTAAGATCCGAACTAAGTTGTATTCCCACCCTGTGAACCTGGGGGGGGGGGGGAACGGAAGAAAAAGAGGCGAAACAAAATGGGTCAGTCATAAAGACTGAGTAAGTCCTAGTGACTTTCAGCATAAAAATAGGTAAAGATAACATGGCATGAATAAACTGAAAGTAAACATAAGCATGATGACAAGGTAGGCAAGATAAACTAAGATAACAAGATAAACTATGATAACAAGGTAAACTAAGGTAACAAGATAAACTTCGGGCACGATGAAACAAGTATAACGTCCCATAATTCCTATCAAGTATCTCACCGCATGGTTTCTATCAAGAATAACATCGCAAGGTTTCTAAGCTTTACCATTAAAACGATATCTATTTGCTCTGCACCACCTAACTAGCATCCTCATAAGTGTCTTACATGGAATGATCTGTACTCCTACTAGTATCCCAACTAGTGTCCTGTGTAACAAGGATCCATACCCCCTACTAGTGTCCCAACTAGTAGCCCGTGTTGTATAATAATTACAACGTGATCCCAATCCCCGCAATTATGGTAGCCTTCAGGTGTACATCGATTTTGAGGATTCCACCTCGATCACCCCAATGGCCATGTATATATTCGATGCACCCTTACTACCTTATCGATCGGCTCCCTACTTGACCTAGTTATCGTTTGTGTCACGCGGCACCCTACTTGTAGATACCTGTGCTGGTCCCACCATGGGGTGTATCAAGTCCCATGGTGGAAACCCTGACACAATCAAGATGCACAGCTTTATACCTACTGATGCCCAGTGGCTAAATTTTCTGCGCCGAAGTGTGTGCACGCCCGCACTCCGTTAGAAACTGCACTGCTGCACCAACCGCCGCTAATTTGACCTCTTATAATCAGCCCAGTAATCGTGCCCCACCCTGCCTAGCTCAGGGTTCCGTTGATACCTAATGTGGGTTACTGCTAAAATGGGTCCCCGTTACTAGGTTTTTCTAATGGTTAAGTCTGTGGGCCTATATTCTCTGATATTACCCACCAACCCTGATGTGTACTTAACCCCGCTACTGATGTGTATTTAATGGTTAAGTCTGTGGGCCTATATTCTCTGATATTACCCACCAACCCGATATGTACTTAACCCCGCTACTGATTCAAGCATGTATATTTAATGGTTAAGTGTATGTGGGCCTATATTTACTAATATTACCCACCAACTCGATATGTACTTAACCCTTCTACTCGTTATGTTACCATGGTTAAGTGTTTACCTTAGTTAACTTAACCTTTCTCGCTTATTATGTTTGATTGGTTAAGTGTGGTTTATTAACTTAACCCCGTTCGTCTATCTGGTTACATTGGTTAAGAATTTTCTTGTTAACTTAACCCCATGTGTTACTTAACCCTACCACGCATCACATCAGATTGGTTAGTGCATGTTAACTTAACCCCATCCACTAGTCATATTATAATGGTTAAGTGTTGTCAACTTATTCAAGTTAACTTAGCCCACCCTCTTGTCCTGTTATGTTGGTTAAGTGTTACTACTTAATCGCAACCACTTGTCTAATTAACCCATTGTATTTTCTCATTAACTTAACCTCACTCTCTAGTCCAGTTTAATCATGTTATAATAGTTAAACATTTGCTTAACCTTACCTACTCCCGTAGTCAACATATTAAATTGGTTAAGTGTCCAGATTATCCTAACCCTACCCGCCAATTTAGTTAACATGTTGAAATTTGTTAAGTGTTCTAGTTAACTTAACCCTACCAACCCTAGCTCAGCTCTAGTTGTCTTATTAGGGCACCAACCTCTCACATTAGACAGATATTGTTGTGGCTGCCGGTGTGTCGGTCGGGTCCGGGCAGTCTTACGCCACAACTCAGTCTAACCTCGTGTCTTTATTGGGCCTAATGCTTAGCCTCCCACATTGGATATGTATTGCTGTGATTACTGGACAGCAGGGCGGATCCGGGCAGGTTTACATCACAACTCAATCCAACCTCGTGCTAAGCATATTCGTATTTTCCAATTTACATTGATTATGTAAATTATTCAAATTCATATTACTGCCCAATTTGTTTCCAATCAATCTCATTAAATTAGGTATATAATTAATACCATTTTATGCCATAATTCTAATTTACATTTTAATTATGTAAATTGTTCAAATTCAGATTTAATGCCCAATTTGTTTCCAATCAATCTCATTAAATTAGGTATATAATTAATACCATTTTATGCCATAAATCACTTATGTGATAAATGACCAATTTATGGCAAGTTTTCCTATAATTAATCATTTTAACCCACCGTTACCCCGTCTAATATTAGGCTAATTATCTTAGCCTAATTTACGTTCGTATGATTTTTGAGTATAAAGTTTAGGCTAAAAACTTAGCCTAATTTAATGTACACAAATACAAAATCATAAGCATGACAAAGGTATAATTTTGACATTGATGGCATAATTAATGTGAACATAATGGGGTGAACTTGCAAAATGACATCATGAACATTATAGGGGTGGACTTGCAAAATGACATCATGAACATTACAGGGGTGAACTCGCAAAATAACCATTATGAACATTATAGTGTCATAAGTGTGAACTCGCAATTATAAGCTAATTCAACATATATGTGTATTTTTAACATAGGCCATATTAACATACATACATGAGAATTAGCAATATGAACTAATCAATATACATATGTTAATTTGCAACATAGGAAAATCACCATACACATGTGTTACTTGGCAACATAGATTAAATTAACATACTCACAAGCCAATCACAAATATATGATAAGTGTGGCATAGGTTTTTCTTATACATAAACATGTAGATTTTACAATTTGTCGCATGAATCTACAACATAAACTTGCATAATAAACTTATCAATAATTCCCAATTAAGCATGATAATAGAATCAAATCACTGGCATAATATACAACATGACAAACATTGTACTCAATAATTCCCAATCCAACATAATAATAGAATCAAATCACTGGCATAATATTATACAACATAACCAAACATAATAAGCATCGTACTATTTTCATTTGACCGCAAAACATGATTTTAATCTTAATTCACATTCCGCAAATATAGCTAAACTTACATCAATTTCACTTTATTTCATCGCCATATTATAATTAAATATTTAAATCTGAAAATAACTAGAACTTACAGAGAACGGCTAATGAATTAGGGAGTGAATTTGTCGTAGAAAGTTGCAGTGTCATTGATTTATCCTCTTGAATTTGTTGTAGAAGCATTGATTTTTGATTTGATTTGGTTTTGAACGCTTAAGCTTTAATTTGGAGATGGCGGCCATGGCTCAAGAGAGATTCCAGCAGCATTTAGGTGTAAGAATGATTTGTTATGAATTAGGTTGGGTCTAGGTGTTATATTATAGGTGTAGCAATTCATTTCAGCCATCGGATTAACCCTAAAACCCATCCGGACCATCAAAACTCGTCCCGGGCCTCAAAAATGGGTTCTGGACCACCCCAGGCCGACCAGGTCGACCTGTACAGAGGGGAGTCGACACTATAGTCGATGTGGAGGGGGGGGGAGGGTAGGTCGACTATAGTGTCGACACTATGGTCGACCTGGGTCAGTCTGCCAGAAAGTCTGCTGAAATCTTGTTTTGGCCATATCTTGGTCATACGGACTCCGATTTTCGAAAAATCGGACTCTATTTCGCGTATTTTTCTGAGAGGAACGCAATGGTGATGTCCATTTTACCTAATTCCTGATTCTTGAATTAGTTATCCTTATTTTACTATCTTTTCTGTTACATACGCCGTTATCGAACTAATTTTTCTTCTCTTCCATGTATTAATTAATTCTTCTTATGCATCACCATTATTTACCCATCATAAGCATATTTTTATATATTTTATTTTATTTTTAATTATATTAAAAATACGGGGTGTTACATGGAATGGAATAAAATATTTTATAGTTGAAAATATTTAATAGTTAAAAATATAATTTTTAACGTGTATATGAATAAAATAAATATTTATAAACAAATCGGACGATTTGTTTATGTACACACATTTGACTGATATTGATTGGGACGATAAATTTTACATCGTCCAACTGCACAAATAAAATCTGTGTTTGATTGTTTGAAACCCCACACGGGTATTGGGATGATATTGGACATACACCAATCCCAATAATTGGTTGTATGTCAATCGATTGGTTGACAAGCTGTGTAAGCATTAAATATTTATATTTGATGCTTATGCAGTGTAGAATGCAATCTGTGTGTTGTTTGATTGTTTATCATTGTTGTTATACACATGTATTGTATGAAATCCATATAATCAAATTATATGGTAATTGACTATGTCTGATTCCAGTTCAGAAAGAATGAATATTTTAAAATAACGATTATTTTAGAATAACGAATATTTTAAATTAATATTCAGAAAATAATCAAAATCTGATTTTGATGTCCGATATGGGATGGACACGAATATATTTAAATATATAAAGCCATGTTGATTTGATTAACGCCATTTTGACGTGAACGATATTTATATCGATTTTATTCATTTTTATAATGAATATCAAAAAAGAATTGATTTCAAAATCTAATGTTTTGAAAATATTATCATTTATATGTTGATGATATGGAATATTCAATTTTGATTAGAAATTGAATATGAAGTTGAAATTGTTTTGAAAACAAATATAAAACGATTCATAAAATACATTTTAAATGGAAATCGATGAAATATATATAATATATATTGTATATATATTATATATATAAGGTCCTGAATAGAACGCGCCGCGCTGCGACAGTTCTTGAATTTCGACCATTGACTTCAAACGGACATTACGGGAGATCCGACCGTCAGATTCTCTTAAAACCAGAACCATTGTGTTTGTATTCAAAAGATCTTTCTGATGAATATTAGATATTTGAAATCTAACGGTTGGATTTGGAATTATGTCCAAATCAAATTTGGAAAAGGTCGATGTAAGTGTAGTTCGATGGCCGTTTATGGAAATCGACTGTACTGACCTTGATAAAATTATTAAAAATATCAATAATTAGTGTAAAATCATGATAAAATGATTTGGAAAGAATTGGGATGAAAAATTCCATATTTGAAAAGTTAAAAATAGATTTTTATTGAAATGAACTAGTTTTGAATTAGAATAATAAATTCAATATTTTTAAAATAAATAAATTGGATTTGAAATTGTTTTAAAAATAACCAGGATTTCCAATATATGAACTAGAATGGGTTTGAATCAAAATTATGCTCGGAATATTTCAATATTGGATTTCGTGATTATGCAGAGATTGTGGAGGAATTTGGAAGATATATATGTCGATATTCCAATACGATATCTATTGGTTTCGGAATTTGATATCGAATATAAGCCGATATACTTTATATTCAGAGCCTTGTATTTAATATCAAATTGGATTTTGGGTTTGTCGTGAATGGTATCTTTAATAATATTGTTCATCAACCGAATGTAGTTAATAAAATTAGAAACTGACTGGATGTTAGTTAAATTGAATGGTTTCCTGGGTATTGATCTGATGTTGGTTTCGACCTTCGGGGTTAATACTTAGGGAATTGTTCTCTTACTAATTTACGGTTAGAGACTGATTGGATTTTGGGTTTGTTGTGAACTGTGTTTTCGACGACATTCGTTCTTTAACTCGATTTACAGTGAAATGAGATTTGGAATTTATAAATCTTTTTATTAAGATTTAATGGAAAATTTCCAAATTAAAGTTTTCCAATTTAATATATTTAATCGGAATTGAATTGAAATTGGTCTCTGGGTATATCGTGAACGGAGTTTTGAATGACACTGGCTCTTTGACTCGATAAACAATGGAGTTAAGAAAATCAGAAACTAACTGGAGATTATTTAAGTTGAATGGTTTCTGGGTATTGATCTAATGTTGGTTTCGGCCTTCAAGGTTAATACTTAGGGAATTGTTCACTTGCTAATTTACAGTTAAAGGATGATGGAATGGAATGTGATTTTGGGTTTATCATGAACTGCGTTTTACATGACATTGGTTCTTTAACTCAGTTAAAGATAGGACATAATTTCCCAAGTTAAACAATCGTTAGTATTGATTTTTGGGAAGATAAAACCAAATGGAGTTTTAATGCATCTTTAGTTAGATTGAAATGATATACAAAGGAAGATTAAAGAATAAATTTAATGAATTTATCTTTGATAAAATTAATGGGAACCTTTCCCAAAGTATAAGAATATTTGAATAAAGGAATATTCTGGATTGGAATGAGGCGTATGTTGTGTTTTTATAACACTTGTTTATTATATACGCGAGTTGTTCAGAAAGACCGGTTTATCCCATTCTTAATAACTGATTCGATGATGTGTCGAGGATGAAGACGGTGGTGGAAGACTGGAGGTCTTCACATTGTTTGGATGATTACTGATGTCTTGATTGGGCTGTACACCCAAGTCAAGGTAATAAGTGGTGATCGTCCAGACGTACTTGGAGATCGACCGGATACGCGAGGGCGTCTCCCCTATATTGGACATATGGGGGAGGAATAAGGTTCCTCCAATTTTGTTCAGACCCAGAACAAACTTGCAAATGGATGTTTGTCTGACATCGGATTTCACTCTGTGTGATTGATAGACATCGGTTGCATAGCGTGAATTGTCAGTGTGGCATGCTGAGATGCAAATGATCAAGGCTTCTGTTGAAAAGCAGAGTCTTGTGGTTGATTATCAAAGCACGGCTTTAATATAGTGTAGCTTTGTGCAGCGTTAATTCGCAAGCCTCACAGCCCGGTGTGAACCAGAAACGGGAGAGGACTGCAGGGACGGCATGTGTTTCCTTCTAGGTAGGAGTGTTGTCAGCGTTTTACAAGCCTTGACATTTTACTTATGTAGATGTTGGATAGTGAGGTGGCTCGGTTATATCAGTCGATCCGGGACCGATGGAGTCATTTGGCTCATTTACGCCCTATAGGGCGTGGAAACGCATTGTTCAGGCATTTTAATCCACTTCGTGTGGACCGGCCCTGAAGATCCAAGGGTCGATGCGTTGTGATCCTAAGACATGGGCTAGATTGTCTCGAAGTGGAAAGGACGATCCCTTGCCTTGGTTCACAGATGGAAATCCAACTCCCAATACGTGACAATTGCAGTTTTGATTGTAGAGCCTAGTATTGGTGACATGATATATGGTACCCATGCCATCTAGGATTGATACATTTATATTTGAAGTTGTTTTATACACTATGCACTTATAGTAGTATCAAATGATTTGTTTAAAACGTACCAAGCATGTTTGGCTATTATAAGGGAAAACCTTATCCCCCGGCTTGCGTTGCATTGCGTGATAGGACCTGGGTCTTATAATAGCTTAATTTTTCCAAAAGGCATTGCGCTGTTTTGTTTTATGCACTGTTATTCTTGGGAGAAAACCCGTTCCGTGTTATATGCCGTGGTCCCTTGATATATCTAATCTAAAGTAAACTTTTAAAAAATTGTTTTAGTTCTCACACCAGTCACATGATTGACCTAGAGTTTATTGTTTTAACCTAAACTCTCGGTGCCCCTGTCTTCCGCACGGGCAGCTAGTAGTTTTGGTTTTGCAGATTTATATTCACCGGATCCTGGTTTACAGCTGGAACGATATTCAGAAAGCTCTGTATCCGTATATCTCCTTCAGTTGTGTTTTGTATTATTTTTCCGCTGCATTGTAATTTGTAAATCTCTGGTTTTTAGTAAATGTGTAATATTTATTCATACTCTGTATATTCTTGTATTTTGATGTAGATAGTTGTAAAAAGTAATGAAATGTTCTTCTGTTTGTGTTTTGATTTGTCATGTTCTCAATTCAATCCGTTCTTTCCTTCACGGGGATGTTCGGGTCGTTTCATTTTGGTATCAGAGCTCTGGTTTACAGAGCTCAAGAACAAGACACGTTAGAACCGAACGAAAGAATTCATCGGAGATTGGATTAGTAATATCCAATGAGAATGGCTCATTAGTGATAGGATCAGTAGTATCCTAGAACGAGTGTAAAAAGTAGTTTTTTTTAAAATAAAAATGAAAACAAATTTTGTTTTGAAAACTTAAACTTTATACGTATTTGAATATTTTATTTGTACTGAATTTGGACAATCCAATATATAAAGATTTTGCATATACGCCTTGCAAATGTATAATCGAAGTTTTAATATACTGGATAGATATAGAGTCACACTCTTGTCGCCCGGGGATAATTCTGATGATGATGCATCATCATTAGTGTTTGTGTTCGAGTTTCGAAAGTGGGATGTCTATATATTTTCATTAGACTGATGTGAGAACCAAAACTAGATAGGGTTTATTGTTATGAGTTGGCATCAAAAACATGATTTTCTGTATATGTATTAAAATTATGAACTTAAAACGTTAATCCACTAATTGATTGATGATGGTGATGTGTGATTATTTATTTAAACCCATATGTGAAAGAATGGTAAATGTAGCCAAATTGAACCAAATATTGAACTAACTTGAAAATTGTTTGGAAATGCATGCATGTACATATATATGTGTGAACAGGTCATTGCAAGGAGGCTAGAGCAGAGGAATAAAATTGTTTGCCCGACAAATAGCTACATGTTTATTGTATTTCTTGGGGTTTTTGATGATTTTATGAGCCGATTGGCTAGCCATTTGGCTGTTTCCTTTTCTTTTTGGATAGGAAAGGCCTGTATGGAAATTTCGGGATTTTCTCAGTGCTCCCATACAGGGGAAGTTATTGTGAAATTTTTCGAAGATTTAGGGTGTTAGCCAAATTTTGGGGAAAATTGAAAAGTTCTTAGAAACTGAAAAGTTGAAGAACTTAGGCCATAATTGAAATAATGAAAGCTGAGTTGATTTGTAAAACAACTTTCAACCCCGTTCCTTTTCGAAGACGAAAAGATTTTAAGTGGGGGAGATTGTAACAACCCGGGAAATCTATGCCAATTTAAATTTTTTATTTTGCCTTTTTTAGTGAATTTTGAATATTTAACATGAATTATTTCAAACAATTACGACTAGAAATTTATTTTGAATAGAATTAGAATGTATATATTTAATTGAATCGACGTTAGAATATAAATATTTATTTTTAATTATAAAAGGAATTGAAAATGGCACGGTAGTTCGAAAATTCGATTTCAAATTTCAAATGAATGTACAGGATTCAAAATAAACCAGATTTCAGTGAAACCAAAAATATTAGAATCTATTTGAGAATATTTTTCCAACGAATCCGTAAAACTGAAATTTCATAGCGGGAATAAAAAGTTATTCCCATTTTAAAATTCAGAATAGTCGCTATGGAAAATATAGCCCTTAAAAATGGAAATTTTGCAACCAACCTCCGTTTTTGACGAAACCACTTTTATTGGATCCGGAATGTCAAGTTATTGCTAGATTCCAAAATTCATAATTTTTGGGGTTAATATGTGAGCATGGCGATGGAAAACGTGTTTTGACAGTTTCGGTCAATTTGGATCGACCAGAAAATGGCCATTTTTCAAACGGCCTCCAAATTTGACAAAATTTGTTTTGTTAGAATCGTATCATCAATACGAAGCTAGAAATAAATTTTCTGGAATTTTTGGAGTCCGTATGTGACCCCAGAAAATTGAAATGTGCGTTCAAATTTAATATATAGATTTATATTTTGATTTTGACGGAAATTGATTGAAACGATCGAATCAGCCTACGATACGTATCCCGTTGTGTTTGGAATGAGGGTAATTAGTTATGGGCGACAATCGGTGGGTCTTGTTTGGAGGTCGAAATAAAAAGTTACTTTTCGGATTTGAAATAAAATAAATATATAATAATATATATTGGTCTAAGGCCCCTTCTCTCTCTCTCCTCAAAGTCAAAAACCGATCAGTTAAATATAAAAAAGAGAAAAGGAGATCAATGGGGGGGAGGAAGCCACTGCCAGGCAAGACGCCGCGCCCCCCAAGCTCCGTGCCTCCCTCCCTGAGCTCCCCCTCCTTTTCCCCGTCACCTCCTCCTCCTCCTCGAGTCAGCCCCCCCCTTTTCCTTAAACCGCCGCACCAAAGCCTAGCCACGCCACAGGCCTCCAACCGCCGGCACGTCCCTCCACCATGAACTCCTCCTTCACCTCGCCCCTCCACTGAACCACCTCCGACCCTGCCGCGACCCCCCTTCCTTTAATGACGCAGAGAACCTTCCTCCACTTCGAATAGTGAGTCTTTAATTTTTGTTTTATTTATTTTTGTTTTGTTTAGTTAAGGTATGGGTTTTATAGAATAAAAATCAGTTTTTTTGTAATAGGAAAGAAACATAAAGGCTTGATTTTTCTTGAATAAAAAGCTAAGATTTTATATAGAAAAGATTAGAGATTTTATATAGAAAAGATTAGAGATTTTATATAGAAAAGATTAGAGATTTTAAACTAGAAAAGAATTGATTTTTAAACAAGAAGAGAAGAGATCTTTAAAATATAGAAAGGCTAGATTTTTATAAGTAGAAAGTTTAAATTTTTGTAATATACAAAGTTTATATTTTTTTATAAAAGTTTATATTTTTAAGAACATAAAGATTATATTTTTATGAATGTAAAGATTACATTTTTATTTAAAGAAAGACGATTTTTATTATGTAAATAGAGAAATAAATAAATTGGATTTTTATCATAGGATTAACATGATAAAGATAATATTTTTAATCGTAAAAAGATATGATTTTGTTTATATAATAGAGAATATAATAATATTATTTTTATATGAGTAGCGAATTAAAAATAGGATTTTTATATAATAAAGAATATAAAAATATGATTTTTATATGGGTAGAGTTGAAATCAAAATATGATCTTTACAAAGAAAAGGTTTGATTTTTATCCATATGAAGTATAGATTTTTAAAGCGATAAAAATTTGATTTTTATCCATGTACTGAAGTAATAAAAATGTGATTTTTATCCATATAATGTTAAAATAAAAATGTGATTTATATATATATATATATATAATAGCCGAAAGAAAATGTAACTTTTATTTATAAAGTAGCGTTGTTAAAAATATGATTTTTAACATATACCGAGTGAAACAGATCTCGTTGGAAACACGACGAAGATTTTCTACATATGAAGAGTCGCGGCTTTTGGTTTAGCTTCTAGGTGATAACTTCTCACTTTTATTTTAATTTCTAGTTAAAATATATACTAGGATGCAGACGGTGCTTAGCAGCACCCGACATCCGTTTTCCACAGACCATGGACGCCTTATTTGTTTGTTTGGTTATGTTGTGAAAATTGATTGTGTAATGTGGAATGGAATAAAATATTTTACAGTTGAAAATATTTTATAGTTAAAAATATAATTTTAACGTGTATATGAATAAAATAAACATTTATAAACAAATCGGACAATTTGTTTATTTCACACATTTGACTTATATTGATTGGGACGATAAATTTTACACATCGCCAACTGCACAAATAAAACTTGTGTTTAATTGTTTGAAACTACACACAGGTGTTGGGATGATAGTGGACATACACTAATCCCAATAATTATTGTATGTCAATCGATTAGTTGACAAGCTGTGTAAGCGTTAAATATTTTTATTTGATGCTTATGCAGTGTAGAATGCACTCTTGATGTTGGTTGATTATTTATCATTGTTGTTATACACATGTATTGTATGAAATCCATATAATCAAATTATATGGTAATTGACTGTGTCTGCTTCCAGTTCAGAAAGAATGAATATTTTAAAATAATGATTATTTTAAAATAACGAATATTTTAAAATAATATTATGAAAAGAATCAAAATCAAATTTTGATGTCCGATTTGGGATGGACACGAATATATTTAAATATATAAAGCCGTGTTGATTAGTTTAACGCCATTTTGACATGAACAATATTTATATCGATTTTATTCATTTTTATAATGAATATTGAAAAAGAATTGATTTTAAAATCTAATGTTTTGAAAATATTATCATTTATATATCGATGTAATGGAATATTCAATTTTGATTAGAAATTGAATATGAAGTTGAAATCATTTTGAAAACGAATTTAAAACGATTTACAAAATATGTTGTAAATGGAAATCGATGAAATATATAATATATATACATATATATTATATATATAAGGGCCTGAATAGAGCACGCCGCGCTGCGGTAGTTCGCTAATTTTGACCATTGACTTCAAACGGACATTACGGGAGATCCGACCGTCGGATTTTCCTAAAATCAGAACCGTTGGATTCGTATCGAAAATAGCTTTCTAACGAATATTGGATATTTGAAATCTAAGGTTGGATTTGGAATTATGTCCAAATCAAATTTGGAAAAGGTCGCTGTAAGTGTAGTTCGATTGCCGGGTATGGAAATCGACTGTACTGGCCTTGATAAAATTATTTAAAATATCATAATTAGTGTAAAATCATAAGAAATGATTTGGAAAGAATTGGGATGAAAAATTCCACATTTGAAAAGATAAAAATAGATTTTTATCAAAATGAACTAGTTTTGAATTAGAATAATAAATCCAGCATTTTTAAAATAAATAAATTGGATTCGAAATGTTTTAAAAAATAACCAGGATTTCCAATATATGAATTGGAATGGATTTGAATTGAAATTATGCTCGGAATATTTCGATATTGGATTTCGTGATTATACGGGATTGTGGAGGAATTTGAAAGACATATATATCAATATTCCAATACGATATTTGTTGGTTTCAGAATTTGATATTGAATATAAGTTGATATACTTTCTATTCAGAGCCTTGTATTTAATATCAAATTGGATTTTGGGATTGTTGTGAATAGTATCTTTAATGATACTATTCCTGAACCGAATGTAGTTAAGAAAATTAAAAACTGACTGGAGGTTAGTTAAGTTGAATGTTTTCCTGGGTATTGATCTGATGTTGGTTTCGGCCTTCGGGGTTAATACTTAGGGAATTGTTCTCTTACTAATTTACTGTTAGAGACTGATTAGATTTTGGGTTTGTTGTGAACTGTGTTTTCAACGACATTCGTTCTTTAACCTGATTTACAGTGAAATGAGATTTGGAATTTATAAATCTTTTTATTAAGATTTAATGGAAATTTTCCAAAGTAAAGTTTTCCAATTTAATATATTTAATTGGAGTTGAATTGAAATTGGTCTTTCGGTTTAGCGTGAATGGTGTTTTGAATAACATTGGTTCTTTAACCCGAATAACAATGGAGTTACCAAAATTAGAAACTAGCTGGAGATTAGTTAAGTTGAATGGTTTCTTGGGT
The DNA here is from genome assembly GCA_030737875.1 of Allium sativum. NCBI lineage: Eukaryota > Viridiplantae > Streptophyta > Magnoliopsida > Asparagales > Amaryllidaceae > Allium > Allium sativum. The sequence goes on along the minus strand of CM060913.1, from coordinate 969,687,753 downwards.
ATTGATCTGATGTTGGTTTCGGCCTTCGGGGTTAATACTTAGGGATATGTTCACTTGCTAATTTACGGTTAAAGGATGATGGAATGGAATGTGATTTTGGGTTTATCGTGAACCGTGTTTTGAATGACATTGGTTCTTTAACCCAGTTAAAGACAGGATATAATTTCCCAAGTTAAACAATCATTAATATTGATTTTTGAGATGATTAAAATTAAGTGGAGTTTTAATGCATCTTTAACTAGATTGAAATGATATCTAAAGGAAGATTAAAGAATAAATTTAAAGAATTTATCTTTGATAAAATTAATGGGAACCTTTCCCAAAGTATAAGAATATTTGAATAAAGGAATATTCTGGATTGGAATGAGGTGTATGTTGTGTTTTTATAACACTTGTTTATTACATACGCTAGTTATTCAGAAAGACCAGTTTATCCCATTCTGAATAACTAATTCGACGATGTGTCGAGGATGAAGACGGTGGTGGAAGACCGGAGGTCTTCACATCGTTTGGATGATTACTAAAGTCTTAATTAGGCCGCATACCCAAGGCAAGGTAGTAAGTGGTGATCGTCCAGACGTACTTGGAGATTGACCGGATACGCGAGGGCCTCTCCCTTGTATTGGATATATGGGGGAGGAATAAGGTGCCTCCAGTTTCGTTCAGACCTAGAACGAACTTGTAAATGGATGTGTGTCTGACATCGGATTTCACTTTGTGTTATTGGTAGACATCGGTTGCAGCGTGAATTACCGGTGTGGCATGCTGAGATGCAAATGATTAAGGCTTCTATTGAAAAGTAGAGTCTTGTGGTTGATGATCAAAGCACAGCTTTAATATAGCGTAGGTTTGTGTATCGTTAATTCGCAAGCCTCACAGCCCGGTGTGAACCAGAAATGGGAGAGGTCTGCAGCGAGGGCATGCGTTTCCTTCTAGCTAGGAGTGGTGTCAGCGTTTTACAAGCCCTGATATTTTACTTATGTGGATGATGGATAGTGAGGCGCCTCGGTTATATCGGTCGATCCGGGACCGATGGAGTCATTTGGCTCATTTACGCCCCATAGGGCGGGGAAACGCATTGTTCAGGCATTTTAATCCACTCCATGTGGACCGGCCCTGAAGATCTAAGGGTTGATGCGTTCTGATCCTGAGACATGGGCTAGATTGTCTCGAAGCGGTAAGGACGATCCCTTGCCTTGGTTCACAGATGGAACTCCAACTCCCAATACGTGACAATTGCGGTTTTGATTGTAGAGACTAGTATTGGCGACATGATATATGGTACCCATGCCGTCTAGGATTGATACATTTATATTTGAAATTTTTTTATACACTATTCACTTATAGTAGTATCAAATGATTTGTTTTAAACGTGCCAAGCATGTTTGGATATTATAAGGTAAAACCCTATCCCCCGACTTGCGTTGCATTGTGTGATAGGACCTAGGTCTTATAATAGCTTCATTTTTCCAAAAGGCATTGCACTGTTTTGTTATATGCACTGGTATTCTTGGGGGAAAACCTGTTCCAAGTTATACGGCGTGGTCCCTTGAAATATCTGATTTAAAGTAAAGTTTTAAATAACTGTTTTAGTTCTCACACCAATCACATGACTGACCTAGAGTTTATTATTTTAACCTAAACTCTGGGTGCCCCTATTTTCCGCATGGGCAGCTAGTAGTTTTGGTTTTGCAGATTTATATTCACAAAATCCTGGTTTACATCTTGAATGATATTCGGAAAGCTCTGTATCCGTATATCTCCTTCAGTTGTGTTTTGTATTATTTTTCCGTTGCATTGTAATTTGTAAATCTCTAGTTTTTAGTAAATGTGTAATATTTATTCATACTCTATATATTCTTGTATTATTATGTAAATTGTTGTAAAAAGCAATGAAATGTTCTTCTGTTTGTGTTCTAATATTTCATGTTCTCAATTCAATCCGTTCTTTCCTTCACGGGGAAGTTCGGGTCGTTTACAGATCTTGAATCGCCATATAGCATTCACTTCACAACCGCTTCCAAAACATAGAACCCGTATACTAGTTTTGAAGTGGCTTTCGATAAGTAGAACATTTACCAATCTCGGTCTCCTCAAAACTAGTTGCTAGATTTATGGTCAAGTTCTATAGTCAATTAACCGACTATAATTCACACAATAGACGATTGTATATGGAAAACAACCCTGTTTAATTTCCATAACAAAAAAATAAACTTCAAGGCACTATCAAGATCACGAAGCATGATAAACAGTTGAAGCACGGTTAACTCATTTAAACCGCTTCTAATCCCATTACCATTTAATTAATCTTTCATTAATTAAAACTTCTGTTATTAGTAAAACGCCTTTTAACAAATAAAACTTCGTTTGTCAAATAAGACTTCGCTTATTAATCAATAACTCATACTCGCTTAATATTCCTTTTGTATACTAGCGTATATATTCAACTTATGCATATAAAAGACATATGTATATATTCTATGAATTCCTTATTCCTTTATGGTCTTAATACCTAAAAAGTATTAATATACTTATCCCTCCTGTATAAGTATAATCACAATTCATTTTCAAGATTTCCTTTCTAACTTCAATACATTGAAACATATTCATATACCTATCCCTCCGGTATAAGAATAATTATAATTCTTTTCTAAGATTTCTTAAAATATAATCAAAGAGGTTAAACCATTGTTTAGTAAACAACCTCTTTTCTTTTATAAGTTAAGCATCTTATTCCATATCTTTATCCTGAAAGATTTCTATGCTTGTTTATATCTTTAAAATCCATTATTTAAAGATCTAAGTATATTCAACTCATTAAACCATATATTCCAGTTTAATTATATTCAAAGGGTTTTTAAAACAAGTGTAGCTAAAACACTGTTTACAACAGACCCAAAACCATTCCTTTATAATCATCTTTAAACATTCGTTTAAAGATCCAATTATATAAACTTTGATGATAAAATCCGAGTGGGTTAATGACGAATGTAAATAACTCCGGTAAACCCAAAACTATTTCTATATTTATTTACGTCTTTATAAATATTCCTTTAAAAATGTTAGTATCGATAAATATTCAATACGGTGAAATACTGTGATTTCTAAATCACTGATAATAGCTAATGTGTTATAATCCAATCATCACTTCTAAATCCTATAAAATAGACGTATTACATTTCAAAATATATATAAAGTAAAATGCTTGAAAATTGATTTTAAATAGAAGGATAAAATAATTAAGATAAAACAGGTTTAAAATAAAAGTGCTAAAAAGGTATATATAATAAAATAGCTAAAATTGGTTTTAAAATAAAAGAATTTATAAGTATGTATAATTCCATAACCATTTCTTTCAGCTTCTCAATTCCCATTCATATTCGTATAATTTCCCATTTCAGCCCTGTTATGCCAAACACGCCAATTTTGTGTAAAGCAAACAAACTCAATATATTATATAAAATAATATATTCCTTTCAAGACAATTTCACATATAACAATGTTATATAATCAATTGGGTCCACAGTCAGGTTTAACACATAATCAATTCATAATACAACATATGAATATAAATACGGTAACAATAATATTGATGAATCCTGTTGGATTCCTCCAACCTATCCCCCTACATCGTAGTTCATATATCGGAACATACAGATGTAATACAGTTCAATATTATTATGCAGTACAACAGTATTGCGATAGGCATGAGTTAAATTCACCATCCATTCCAATGACCACTTTACGTTGTCTTTATCTAATTTCAAACAACGTTTGAAATTAAATAAAAATCCAGACTTCCCAGAATGATTCCGATCCACTGCCAACGCATAGTATTCTTCGATATGAACCCAACGCGACTGATCGTACTCGAATCTAACTTCGTATGAGCAAGTTATGGGTTTAACAAGTTATAACCAAATATAAACATTACTTAACTTAATAATTAAATTAATTTAATAACTCCTCAGCCCTACTCACGTGACCCACCTGTTATCCTTCTTCTCCATCCCCTCTTCATAAAATCGTGACTCCTGTACACTCACAAACCGTGTGTAACGATCCGTATTCTACGCATCATAGGATCGTAGAATATTTATTTCTTTCACATACAAAGTCGTATGGTCATGTAACTTTGGGAGACGACTATTGGGGTCATTTCCCATGTTCATGATTTTTCCTGATTTTTAAATGACCATTTTACCCCTAGTTGGTACAGTTTTGGCCATAACTTTTGACTGGAAAGGAATTTTGACCTGAAACCACTTCCATTGGCTCCGGATGATGGTTTACAATTCCGTAGAGTGGTCACATTAGCCAAACGGACTCACCGTTTGGGAGATATGGCTGAAACAAGTTTCAGATGGTGAAAAACAGCTTAATTGGGCTTAACCGGGTGATTAGCAGCTAGGCCCAAAGGGGAATTTCGGGTTTAGAGGCATAGGAGGGCTGATTAGGGTTAGGAAATCACTTTCATTTCAGTTTTGAGCCGCCACAAACCTTCTTGAGACCTTAGTAATGGGTTCCACCCTCTAAAACCACTCCAAAACACATTTTTAGTGAAGATTAAGCCTAAACTACATCAAAACAAGGCCAAATAGCAACAGATTAAGGTTGGAGCTGCTGCTATACATAGGAATTCGACCCAAACAGAGAGTATTTCAGATTTGGTGTTTTATTTTGTGGCAAAGGTGAGTGATTTGCATAGTTTTTGCACTAATTACGGTAATTAAGGGTAATTAGTGAAGATTAGCGAATTTATACACTAATAAATTCTGGAAAAAATGTTTAAAATTTGAAAATAATATTTTATGCCTCTGTTAGAAAATTTGGACGATTTGATTAAGTTTTACTAAGTATGTGCTTAAACATGATTAAGTGGGATTATGGGAAAATGTGAGGTTTTAGCCACTTTTGATCCAATTTGATTCATTTGAATTGTTGTTTTGCTGTTTGTGGTTGCTATTACATGTTGCTATGACTCTATGGTGTGTTTTATGATTGATTAGAAGTGTTAGATTTGTCAAAAACGCCATCGAATGGCGTAAAATACTTGCTGGAATTTGCAGAAAAGTGCAGGTTCTGGACCGGATCGGATCGGATATTAAGGCTCGGATCGAATGAGTTGAACTGGGCAAGGGATCTGATCGGATAGGAACTTGACATTTGAGACAATTGGCAAAAAGGAAGGCCACGCTAATTGAACTAGGATCGGATCGGATAAAGGAGGAGAGATCGGATCGACTTAAGGACGAAGGACTTGGATCGGATCGACTGAAGGAGGAAGGGCTCGGACTGAAGTAAGGCGAAGGAATCGGATCGGAGCAAATGAAGGAACGAGGGAGCGGATCGGAGCGGAAACACGAACTGGAAGGGAGATGGTACCCGACCCGACCCGGAGGAGGACACCCGACCCGACCCGAAGTGGAACACCCGACCCGACCCGACGCAACGCTATGAACCCGAACCGAACCGCTACAGAGGAAGAACCTGACCCGAACCGATGGCTAGAAGGAGAACCCGACCCGACCCAGTATTGACCAATAACCCGAGATGCAAAGGTAGTCCAATATGGGAAGTTAGAGCTCAGGATCCAGTTGAGAACCGATGAGTTCACTTCATGATTGGGCTTTGCTGCGGGACGTGTGCCAAGGGGCAGTCGATGTTTATGAATTTGGATCACTATGTATGGGAAGTACGTGAACGGATTCAGGGCTGCAATGACCTAGGTACGACTAAAGGGCTATAGTCCAATGAAGTGGGGTCATTTGTAAAGATTTAGTCATGACTCCATGTGGTAAGCTTGGTAGTAGCAGTAGTTGTACAAGTTGAACTCCGTCACTACTTCGATGGGTCTAGTGATTGACAGTGGTGGACATCGTACGCTTTACGCACTGAGTGAGAGATGTGAGGATGGTTGCTATGGATGATTTGTTTGCCATCATTATGACATGCACACCCCACCCCTGTATTCTTTACACTACTTATTATGGCACCTTAGAGTATTGTACGGTATGTGGTACTAACTCTTTGGTTGCAGGTCCAGGTTCATGTATGGTTTAGTATACTTGTTATTGTTCTGTTTAGATGCTTATCGCTCATACCAGGCTTTATGTCTGACCCAGAGTTTTATTTCTCCTCTTATTACTCTGGGTGCTCACACGAGCAGACTAAAGACAGGTTAGCTGGTGATGCACGGGTAGATGATACGGAGACGAGCAGGAGGCTTCCACGTAATGTATATATAGTATTCTCCCTGTGTTGTTGAAGATCACTGCTTGGGCAATAGTGGTGCATCTTCTACTTTAGCTTTCTTTTGTTTAGAGACAGTAAATTTGGAAAGTTGTAATAAGCTGTATTTGGATTTCCGCTGCTCTGATGTTGATGTTGATTTTAGTTTTCAGCTTATGCACTGTCTCACCTGTTTTATGTCAAGTATGTTATTATTATTATTATATTTTACTCCATGCGTGTGAGACATTCTACAGGTTCTTGATTAGTTCGTTCCCTTCTTTCCTTTCTTCTGACGACCGTCCCGTGCTAGTCGGGCATGTGTACAGCGCACTTTCGGAGGAAATGCAGGCTGGTGCGGGGCGGGCCGTCACACTTGGTATCAGAGCTCTAGGTTTCGTAGTTAACCTAGGGAAGTTATCAGGGAGAGATAATATACGTATACGAGAGAGAGAGTATTTGTGATTATTTTGGTTTTTAAAAGCTATATATATATACTATTAGTAGTATAAGAATGAAGTCGTGCTGCACTAGCACCACTATGGGGTCGTTAATCGTTTCCTTTTACAGATTGACAATGAGCCGATATGTTAGAGGTACCAGTAGAGGGACCAATAATGGAAATGCTGCTGACATGAGGGCAATGTTTACTGACCTCATGAGAGAGATGCTTAGGGATGTGCAGAGGGCAGCTCCCAATGGTGGAAATGGTGGTGGTCCAATAGTGCAGGCGCCGAGAGTCGACTTCGCCAAGCTGAATAAGGATTATACTAGCCTTGGTGGGAAGTCGTTCCATGGAACGGAGTCGGCTACAGATGTTCAGGATTGGTTGGATAGTTGTGAACGTATCTTCGAGGACTTGGGTATCGAGGATGCGATGAAGAGAAAGCTAGCGTACCGTCAGCTGCAAGGGCGGGCAATGAATTGGTGGAATGCTATAAAAGCAGCTACTCCCGAAGATCAGATTACTTGGGAGCAGTTTAAGGCTCGCTTTAGCGAGAAGTTCATTCCAGCTGCTCAGAAGTTAGTGTTGTTTAAGAAATTCTTGGAGCTCAAGAAGAATGGCAGAGCTGTCTCGGAGTATATTGCTGAATTCGATACTCTGTCAAAATATAGGTTATCTCTTATTGATACTGCCGAGAAGAAGAATGAGAAATTCATAACTGGTTTGGATCAGTACTTGGGGGAAAGGCTTATTAACCACATCGATGAGACGTTTGAATCGATTATGGGGAAAGCATTGAGATCAGAAAGTCTCTACCCTAAGCTGAAGACTGAGGTTGCATCCGTAGATGAGCCAAAGCCACAAGCAAGTGGTGGAGGCAAGGGTGGTACCCAGAATAAGAGAAAGCAGAATCAGACTAAGGATGGCCAGAAGAAAAAGAATAAGCAAGATGTTGAGTGCTTCAGCTGTGGTAAGAAGGGCCATTATGCTAGTAATTGTCGGGCCAAGCCAGCGGATAGGAAGTGCTTCAACTGTGGCCAAATGGGACATCACAAGGACAAGTGTCCGCAACCCCTAAAGAAAAGCAAATGGTGAAAGCATATGCCCTTAATGCTATTCCTTCTTCGTCGAATGCCCCAACTGCGGCGGAGAAGGGAAAGAATGTCGTCATTCAAGGTATGCTTTCTGTTTATGATGTTCCTGTTAGAGTTTTGTTTGATACCGGAGCTTCCAGTTCTTTCATATCTAGTGACCTGGTAGATAGGTTGGGATTGGAGCCCGAGATTGTCGATAGACCTTTAGTAGTGACGAACTCGATTGGTGGTTCGACTAGCCTTAGCATGATTTGTCGTAATGTGGTCTTATCGAGTCATGGATGCATGTTTGTTTGTGATTGCTTTGTTTTGGGCTTTACTGGGTTTGGCATTATTTTGGGAGTAGATTGGCTCCGAAGATACGGGGTGGTGGTAGACTGTGAGGGCTTTTTGGTGACAGCTAGAGCAGATGATGGGCGGAGGATAGTTTTTGGTGGTCTACCCAGTGAGGGGGTATTGGCTAGTTTTCTAAACTCCCTCGACATTCCGCATAGTGAGTTGTCAGGTTTGCCCGTGGTTGGCCAGTATCCGGATGTTTTCGAAGAAGTGACCGGGCTCCACCACATCGAGAGATTGAGTTCCGTATTGATTTGGTAAAAGATGCCATACCTATAGTGATGCCACTTCGTCGTATGGCACCAAGGGAGCAGCGAGAGCTCGAGGTGCAAGTCAGCGATCTTTTGAAGAAGGGATTTATTAGAAGGAGTGTTTCTGAATGGGGAGCACCAGTTGTGTTTGCTACCAAGGCGGATGGTTCCCTTCGTTTGTGTGTAGACTATCGCGAGTTGAATAAAGTGACGAGGAAGAATAATTATCCTCTACCGCGGATAGATGATTTGTTTGATCAGTTGAGTGGCGCGAGAGTATTTTCTCAGTTGGATCTTGCGATAGGTTTTCATCAGCTTAGAGTGGAAGCTGAGAGTATCGCTAAAACGGCATTTCGGACGTCGTTTGGGTTTTATGAGTGGTTGGTCATGCCATTCGGGCTGACCAATGCCCCAGCATATTTTGTGGATCTTATGAATAGAGTATTTAGAGATCAGTTGAATAAGTTTGTCCTTGTGTTCGTTGATGATATTTTGGTCTACTCAAGGACAGAGGAAGAACACAAGGAACATTTAAGAATAGTGATGGAGGTGTTGAGAAAACACCAATTGAAAGCAAAGTTTTCTAAGTGTCACTTCTGGAAGAGGGAAGTGAGGTTCTTGGGCCATGTTGTTTCAGAGAATGGTATTGCCGTGGCCAGCGAAGGTGGCTACGGTACAGGATTGGCCTACGCCCAAGAATGCAACAGATGTAAGAAGTTTCTTGGGGTTAGCTGGATATTATCGCAAGTTTATCCAAGGTTTCTCCAAGATAGCAGCACCATTGATCCAGTTGACCAAGAAGAATCAAGCTTTTGTCTGGGATGAAGGGTGCGAGAATGCATTCAAGAGTCTAAAGGACAAGTTGACATGCGCACCAGTGTTAGTCATTCCTAAGGGGAATGAAGAGATGACGGTATACACGGATGCTTGTGGTACCGGACTGGGGGCTGTATTGATGCAAGGCGGTAGGGTTATAGCTTATGCAAGTCGGCAATTGAAACCGCACGAGAGAAGATACCCTACCCATGATTTGGAATTGGCAGCGATTGTGTTCGCGTTAAAGATGTGGAGACACTATCTCTTGGGAGAAAGATTTGAGCTGTTTACAGACCATAAGTCGTTGAAGTATCTCTTCTCCCAGAAGGATTTAAATCTCCGGCAACAAAGGTGGTTAGAATTCTTGGCTTCCTATGACTTTGACATCGCATATACACCAGGAAAGGGCAATGCGGTGGCTGATGCATTGATTAGGAGACATGCCAGCTTAGGGGCTATGTTTCTAGAATGGAAGCAACTGGAGTACATCGCTGGGTATGATTTCAGATCAAAGTGCGAATTGAATCCAGAAATGTTAGCAAGTTTGACGATCAGACCCACTTTGATTGAGCGGATCGGCTCTAGTCAGAGGGACGATCCTAACCTATTGGAAATCATCTCCAAGTTAGAGATGGGTATCGATGAGGAGATGAACAAGTATGGGCTTGATCGAGATGGATGGCTTAGAAAGAATGGAAGACTAGTCGTACCCAATGTCAATGGATTGAGAGATGAAGTGCTTAGAGAATGTCATCACTCAAAACTGACTATACACCCCTGTGGTAACAAGATGTATCAAGACATGAAGCAGACCTACTACTGGGAAGGGATGAAAAGAGACATTGGGAGGTTTATATCCAAATGCATGAATTTCCAGCTAGTTAAAGCTGAGCAAAAGAAGCCTAGTGGGTTGTTACAGCCATTAGAAATTCCCGAATGGAAATGGGAGCAAGTCTCGGTGGATTTCGTCGATGGTTTACCAAGGACTAGACCGGGACATGATAGCATTTGGGTAATCGTGGATCGATTGACTAAGAGTGCAAGATTCATACCAGTCAAATCGACCAGAACGGCAGCTAAGTTAGCAGAATTGTATATGAAGTGGGTAGTGAGATTTCATGGGGTACCTAAAAGCATTGTGAGTGACCGAGACCCGTTGTTCACTAGTGGGTTTTGGAAGAGCTTACAAGAGGCTCTAGGGTCAGAGTTACATCTCAGTACCGCATATCATCCTCAGACCGACGGTCAGACGGAGAGGGTGAATCGTATTTTGGAAGACCTCTTGAAAGCATGTATATTGGATTTTGGTGGATCATGGGATGACCATTTGCATCTAGTAGAGTTTGCATATAATAATAACTACCAATCCAGTATCGGTATGGCTCCGTTTGAAGCTTTGTACGGAAGACCATGTAACTCACCATCATGTTGGATAGAGACTGGCGAGAAGTTTATGCTTGGACCAGATGTGGTGAGGGAAACTTCAGATAAGATCAAGATCATTCAACAACGAATGAAGGCTGCCCAAGATAGGCAGAAGAGTTATGCTGATAAGAGGAGAAGAGACCTAGAATTCTCCATTGGTGACTTGGTGTTTGTCAAGATTTCTCTGTTGAAGAGCATGATACGATTTGGCAGGAGAGGCAAGTTGGCACCAAGATTTGTTGGCCCATTCCCTGTTCTTTAACCAGTCGGGAATTTGGCATATAGAGTTGACTTACCAGAGAAGATGGTGAGAGTTCACAATGTATTTCATGTTTCCCAACTAAGGAAGTTCATCCACGACTCAGATATGACTATTTCACCTGATCAGTTAGAGGACTTCGAAGTAGAACCCGAGGCGGTTGGGAACCGCAAGCCGGCCCGTATTGTCGAGCCCGACATGAAGCAACTTCGAAAGAAGGCGGTGAAGCTAGTCAAGGTTCAGTGGGGCGAGGAAGAGAATGATTGTACTTGGGAGACAGTGGAGAACATTAGGAAGACATATCCAGAACTCTTTGCCTGATAAGATTTTGACTTCGATTTAGTTTTCCGCATGCTAGGATAGGCTTGTTTGCTTGTTTTGAATGTTTGATTGTTGTATGTGATTGTTAGGCATGCGGGATCTTTTGTATGTTTTGGGTTAAGGAATTTCGGGGACGAAATTTCTTAAAGGGGGGGGGGGGGAGTGTAATGACCCGTATTCTATGCATCATAGGATCGTAGAATATTTATTTCTTTCACATGCGAAGTCGTATGGTCATGTAACTTTAGGAGACGACTATTGGGGTCATTTCCCATGTTCATGATTTTTCCCGATTTTTAAATGACCATTTTACCCCTAGTTGGTACTGTTTGGGCCATAACTTTTGACCGGAAAGGAATTTTGACCTGAAATCATTTCCATTGGCTCCGGATGATGGTTTACAATTACGTAGAGTGGTCACATTAGCCAAACGGACTCACCGTTTGGGAGATATGGCTGAAACAAGTTTCAGATGGTGAAAAACAGCTTAATTGGGCTTAATCGGGTGATTAACAGCTAGGCCCAGAGGGGAATTTCGGGTTTAGAGGCATAGGAGGGCTGATTAGGGTTAGGAAATCACTTTCATTTCAGTTTTGAGCCGCCACAAACCTTCTTGAGACCTTAGTAATGGCTTCCACCCTCTAAAACCACTCCAAAACACATTTTTAGTGAAGATTAAGCCTAAACTACATCAAAACAAGGCCAAATAGCAACATAGCAAGGTTGGAGCTGCTGCTATACATAGGTATACGACCCAAACAGAGAGTATTTCAGATTTGGTGTTTTATTTTGTGGAAAATGTGAGTGATTTGCATAGTTTTTGCACTAATTACGGTAATTAAGGGTAATTAGTGAAGATTAGCGAATTTATACACTAATAAATTCTGGAAAAAAATGTTTAAAAATTTGAAAATAATATTTTATGCCTCTGTTAGAAAATTTTGACGATTTGATTAAGTTTTACTAAGTGTGTGCTTAAACATGATTAAGTGGGATTATGGGGAAATGTGAGGTTTTAGCCACTTTTGATCCAATTTGATTCATTTGAATTGTTGTTTTGCTGTTTATGGTTGCTATTACATGTTGCTATGACTCTATGGTGTGTTTTATGATTGATTAGAAGTGTTAGATTTGTCAAAAACGCCGTCGAATGGCGTAAAATACTTGCTGGAAGAGTTGCAGAAAAGTGCAGGTTCTGGACCGGATCGGATCGGATATGGAGGCTCGGATCGGATGAGTTGAACTGGGCAAGGGATCTGATCGGATCGGAACTTGACACTTGAGACAATTGGCAAAAAGGAAGGCCATGCTAATTGAACTGGGATCGGATCGGATAAAGGAGGAGAGATCGGATCGACTTAAGGACGAAGGGCTTGGATCGGATCGACTGAAGGAGGAAGGGCTCGGACTGAAGTAAGGCGAAGGAATCGGATCGGAGCAAATGAAGGAACGAGGGAGCGGATCGGAGCGGAAACACGAACTGAAAGGGAGATGGTACCCGACCCGACCCGGAGGAGGACACCCGACCCAACCCGAAGTGGAACACCCGACCCGACGCAACGCTATGAACCCGAACCGAACCGCTACAGAGGAAGAACCCGACCCAAACCGATGGCTAAAATGAGAACCCGACCCAGTATTGATGTATTAACCCGGAAAATGTGAACCAATTTAAAATTTTTAAATCAGGTTATTACCAAAGAATTTGAATAGTTGAAATAGCCTATTTCAATAAAATATAGAATTTGGTATGATATGGCAGTTTGAAATTTTGAATAGAAACTTTGTCCGACTGTACCGGGTGGAAAATATAACGGATTTTAGTGAAACTGAAAATATTTAAATCTGTTTATCATTACCTTTCTAACGAATCTGAAAAATCGAAGTTTCATAGCGGAAATCAAAAGTTATGGCCAAATGAATTTTCATAAAGGTCGTTATATAGTATATATAGCCCTTGAAAATTGAGATTTTGCATACGACCTCGGAATTCGACGAAACCACTTTTGTTGGGTCCGGGATGTCAAATTATTACTAAGTTTCAAATTTCATAATTTTTGGAGCTAGTATGTGAGCGGGGCAAAAGATAATGTGTTTGGTCAAATTCTGTTAAAATGGGTCGACCTAAAAATGGCCGTTTTTCAAACGAGCTCAGAATTCGACGAAACTGGTTTTATTAGGACCGTATGGTCAAAACAAAGCTAGATTTATTTTTCTGGAATTTTTCGATTCAGTTTGTGGTCCTGGCAAATTGAAATGTACGTTTAAATTAAATATCGAATGTTTTATATTTTAATTTGAAAAATAACTGACTGTAACAGTCGAAATGGCCAACGAAACATATCCCATTGTGTCCGGAATGGGGGTATTTAGCTAGGGGCGACAGTCGTTGGGTTTAAAAAGGAGTCCGTTTGCAAAAACACTATTTAAAATTTCCTATAAAGCATGGACCAATAGGAATTTTCATTAAAAAAAAAAACCAAAACCCTAGCCGCCAGAGACGAAACCGACGATCCTCGTTGCTCCACGCTTCTCCTCCCTTTTCCGATCGCCACAGGCGACGCTAGGTCGCGCCACCACCACCAGTCGACAGCCCTTCGCCTCCTCTCCACATCCGACCAAACGCCGCCCCCTATCGTCAGCTCCTTCGCCTGAACGACGTCGAGGAAGTCGTCGACTTCCCAGAGCCGTCGCCGCCTCGATTCGCCATCGCACCCCCTCAAACTACCAGCGCCGGAAAGCTCTTCCCTCCCTCGACGACGTCCAACAGTCTGATTATCCTATAGAGCAACGAATCAAGAGAAAAATTCAAACCTAAATTTGAGCAGGTTTGAAAACTAACGACTTATATAATTTAAACTGTTTTAACACTTTTAAGTGTTGCAAAACTTTGAAAAATAATATCTTTTTCGTTCTTTAACGAAATTTGATGAAACAGGAGACACCGTGACCGCAAGGAGGCTCTCTACATTCTAGAAGAAGGCGCGGATTTTTCTGACCTTCCTACGATTTTTAACACTGCAATAACCAATGTGAGGAATCTAAACTATTTGTGTGAATGAAATCGTGTTGTATAAACTATATAAGCGAAGTGTAAATTATATACGCATTTTATACCTCATGTACATGTGTTGTATAAGTTATATTAGCGATGTATAAATTATACAAGCGTTGAATGAAACATATATGCTTTGAATTGTGATGAAATGCAAGTGAATTATTATATTATATATATATATATATACTCCCCTCGTCCACAGACCATGGACGATATTTATTGTTTTTGATTGACGTGATATTATATGGTATGATTAATGGTTGGAAATAATTGTTTGTGGTTGATATTATGGTTGAAAAATACCTTTGTGGTTGAAAAATACCCTCTTGTGGTTGAAACAAAATAGAATAGGAATGTGGAATTGAAAATAAAACATGCCGCCTGCGTGCGAACTAGATGCATGATCCCCATTGTCAAAAACCGCGAGGTTTTAAGGCAGAGCGAGGAGCCGTACTAGGGACGGTCCCGGTTTTAACTACCCTGCCGTTATGCTGCCGAAATTTTCTGAAATATTTATGTGTTAGAATAATTTTCATTCGTTGAAATAAATTACACAAACTATATAGAATATTCATGTGTTGAATTGCAATTCATTCGTTGAGTTGAAATTCATGTGTTGAATATAATTTGAATTTAAACAAATGGCTTTAGCGATAAAAATCACATTTTTTATATATATATACAAACTATATCGAATATTCATGTGTTGAGTTGCAATTCATTCGTTGAGTTGAAATTCATGTGTTGAATATTATTTGAATTTAAACAAATGGCTTTAGCGATAAAAATCACATTTTTATATATATACAAACTATATAGAATATTCATGTGTTGAATTGCAATTCATTCGTTGAGTTGAAATTCATGTGTTGAATATAATTTGAATTTAAACAAATGGCTTTAGCGATAAAAATCACATTTTTTATATATATACAAACTATATCGAATATTCATGTGTTGAGTTGCAATTCATTCGTTGAGTTGAAATTCATGTGTTGAATATTATTTGAATTTAAACAAATGGCTTTAGCGATAAAAATCACATTTTTATATATATACAAACTATATAGAATATTCATGTGTTGAATTGCAATTCATTCGTTGAGTTGAAGTTCATGTGTTGAATGTTATCATCTTTTAAAAATAAAATGAATCGACAATGAAAACTATATTTTTATAGTGGATATGAAGAGTTAAAAATACACATGTGTTGAAATAAATAATAGTTTGCTAGAAATATTATTATTAGCTTTGTTCTGCATATATATACATGTGTTGAACAGGAAAAATGGATTAGCTGTAGAGTAAAGAAATTATTTGCATGCCCGACAAATAGGTAAACCTTGATGAGTTGGCTGCGCAATTTTATTTATATATCAACTCCTGTGAATGCCATTGGATGCGGAGTGCTGGTTTTTCTGTGTGAAATAATAAATAACGCCATAGGATAGTAACAATTAATTTTGAACTACACTACATGGCATACTTCTTGATGATAGGCATACTTCATCATATTCCACATAAGCAATTGGAGCTTGTGTGACGAGGTGGAAGATTTACCATATAAGCAAGAGGCTTGTATGGCGATGACTATGTACTACAGGTTGAACTGATGACTGATATGGACTATATAAATTATAACGATAAATTGCCAGATTAATAAAAACCCCACACGGGTCTGGAGTTGACAATAATCACGTCGCTCTAGTTATTAGATACGGCACATGGACTATTTATTTCCACACGGAAACGGGGTGACGGGAATTTATTCTCTGGAGTGATTATCAGTACATGCTCCCCCGTAAACACCAGAATATATCACTATAAATATGTGAATGCTTTTTAGGATTTATTGGGTACCTAATACGGCCCAATAAATTTCCAAACCCCTCCCCGTACAAAGGAGGTTATGGCGAAATTTTTCGAAATATTAAGGCGTTATTGAAATATTTGAAGTGAAAACAAAGTTGAAAATATAAAATGAACTATAGTTGAAATTATAGAATGAACTATATTTATATATATAAATATAAATATAATTAAAAGGAATAGAGGCCGTGCAGTTCGCGTTTCGGAATCGTAATTTGAAACGATTAGTACGAGAGATCCGACCATCGGATTTTCCCGAAACCGCAACCACTGGGTTCGCCTTGGAAATATCTTTCCAACGGCACCAACCTTGTAAAAATCCAACGGTTGGATTGTCCGGAATGTTTAATTCAAATCTGAAGAAAAACAGCGCCAGAATCGTTTATATTTATATATAAATATAAATATAATTAAATTTAATCGAATAACGACGCTGCAGTTCGAATTTTAAAACCATAACATCCAACGACTAGTGTGGAAGATCCGACCGTCGGATTCTCACGAAACTGGAACCGTTGGGTTCGCGTTGGAAATATCTTCCCAGTGATATAGACTTTGTAGAAATCCAACGGTTAGATTTTCCGATATGTGTAAAACAAATTAGGAGAAAAACAGCGCCAGTGCCACGGCATGACCTGAAACGTCGTTTAACTAAATATGGCCATTTTTAATTAAATAAAAATGGCGAAAAATCGTTATAAAATATTATAAGCAATATGGATTGAAAATAAACCAATTGGGCTTGAATTGTTTGATATTTGATGGTTGTATGTGTATGACATGAAAATAACACTAAAGAACCGAAAGATGGATGTCGAATAATATAACCATAAGATGAATCGATTTAAATTCTAATGACGTGAATTATTTGAAAAGGCCGAGCTAACCCTCATTTCAAATAATTTATCGAGCGATTCGAATTGGAAAATGCAAAGATGATTTAAGACCGACGATCTTCGTATCGGTTGGATGGGCGCTACTGAGGTTCCTGACCGAAGTAGCTACCGGAAGGGGACGGAAGTAGTAGTCGTCTGGACGTATGTGTTGATTATACGGATTTGCGAGGAATTTGACGCCTCCGGTTTCGTTCAGACCCAGGACGGACTTGTAAATGGACTGTGTGTCTGACATTGGATTTTGTTCTATACTGATTGATCTCTGTTAAATATATATCTGTTGGCGGCAGAGAATTTATTCTTTTGCTTAACGCCCTTCTCTGAGACATACGAGCTCAGAGGTTATATATCGATGGAAATCAATCGTATGGAGTGGACTGCCTATTTGTCATGCCAAGATGCTGTGATCAAGGCTTCTGGTGCAAAGCAAAGTCTTGTGGACGATGATCAAAGCAAGATCTACGTGGCCTAGCTTTGTGTATTTCGTAGATTCGCGAACCTCACACCTTGGTATGAGTCAAAAACAGGATAAGGACCCAAGGAGGGCATGGCGTTTCTTTGTAGCTATGGTGGTGTCAGTGACTTACCATCCCTGACATACATATCTACTTTTCACCTTTGTGGTTGTTCGAATGCGAGGCGCCTCGATTATAGGTCTGTAATGACCGGGAAACGTGTGTTCAGGCATAATTAATCCTCTAACGTAAGTGAGGACCGGCCTTGGAGGATCCAGGGGTTGCCCAGAGTGTGTAGTCCCGAGGCATTTGCTAGAATGTCTCGAAGCGGAGAGGAGCTTTCCCCTTGCCTCGACTCATGACGGAAATCCAATTTCCAATACGAAATAACGGACTTGATTGTAGAACTAGTATGGCAACATAGTGGTATGGGGGCACTTATGTCGTCTATGATTGATATTTATGATGCTATTCATTTTTGAAACATATATGCACTAGTAATAATATCAAATGATTTTGCTTTATACGTATCAAGCATATTTGGCTATTATAAGGTAAAACTCTATCCTCCGGCTTGCGTTGCATTGTGTGATGGGACCTGAGTCTTATAATGGCTTCATTCTTCCTAAAAGCATTGCGTTGTTTTAAAAGAATTTACTTTGTTTTAAATGCACTAGCAATCACTGGAGTAAACCCGTTCCGCGAAAGTGGCGTGGTCCTATGATTTGCTATTTACTGTTGTTGAACTGTTAAGTAGATTCCTCATACCAGTCCCCATGACTGACTCGTTGTTTGTTTCACTTTGCAAACGCGGGTGCCCTTATTTTTACACGGGCAGCCTAGTACACAGGTGACAGGTTGTTTTTGGCTCTGCACTGCGGCATAGAGTGCATTTTTGGCTCATGGCGAGGCTGACTTCACAGAGATGACTTTGACATTTTCCGCCATTACTGTACTTATATTATGATTCCGCCACTGGCGATGTAGACTGATTTACTTTCCGTATTTCTCACTATATGTATATGTATTCCGCCTCTGGCGATGATGACTGATCACTTTCCTTTTATTTACTAAGTTATATCCCACGTTATGCTATTCTGATATTCCTACATGTTGTGACTCCGCTGTCATATCCATGTAAAATTATTTTATTTATTGTTTCTGCTATTATCTGTACTCTGCTATGGTGATTAATGTGTTATTTCCTAATGATTATCCTTAATACCGCCCCTCGGATTTTGGGATCGTCACAGTTTGGTATCAGAGCTTTGGTTAATCTTAGTTCCGGGATCTAACACATTAAACACCTCGTCAGAATAGAATCAGTAGTGTTCTAATGCGAGTATCTCATTAGAGATAGGATTAGCAATGTCCTAGAATGAGCTAAGCAAATTAGGAAAACAATTTGATCAGTACATCATCATTATCTTTTCTTGTATTCCCTTGCTTTATCATTTATCAAAATTATCAAATCTGTGAGCTTGACTCTTTTCTTGCTTATACAGTACTCTTAGATGGCTACACGAGCAGCAGCAGCTCGAGGAGGCCGTGGAGGCCGAGGAGATGCAGGAGGAGGACGGGGGAATATCCCCATAGTAGTAGAAGGCCCTATTGTTCAGCCACCAGCTCCAGAAGATTTTGAGCTAGATAAAGTAGCGAAGAGGTACAAAAATCTTAGAGGAAAACCTTTTACTGGCACTGGTACAGTGACCGAGGCTATAGCTTGGCTGAAAACCTGTGAGAAAATCTTTGAAGGCATGGGTATGGGAACTAACAATAAAGCCCGACTTGGCATTTGGCTCCTTCAAGAAGAAGCAGAGCTGTGGTGGGATGCCATTACCTCTGTGGATGCAGCTGGTACTGTTAGAACTTGGGAACAATTTAAAGCTATGTTCAATGAGAAGTTTGTACCGGAACAGGCTCTAGAGAGGATGCGGGAGCAGTTTGCTAATCTCCAGCAAGGGGATCTCTCTATTCAGGATTATCTAAATAAGTTCACCCAATTGTCGCGCTATGCTCCAGAGCTGATTACGACCAACAAAGCAAAGAACAAGAGATTCATATTTGGGCTGAAGCGCAAGTACCACGATAGAGTTATGAGCAACATCAAACTCTCCTTTACAGAACTAGTAGAGATGGCTTGCAATTACGAAGACATGGATGAGAGGCATGCTAGCCAAGACCGCACCAAAAGCCAAGTTGGAAATAAGCGCAAGGCTTCAACAGATCAACCCGAATCTAGCATTACCGTGGCTGCTACTCAGAAACCTGCAAAGATCCCGAAAGGAAATTGCTACAACTGCGGGAAGCCAGGTCATTTTTCTAATGTATGCAAAGCCCCGAGGAAACCAAAGGCAAATGACTCAGCCGAATGCTACAACTGCCATAAGAAGGGGCACTATAGCAGGAATTGTCCTCTGAAGCAGAATGCACAAGTGGCTCATGTGTATGACGGGAAGACCCCGCCAGCTACCACCGATGGATCAGGTAAACCCGATGTCTTGGGAGGTACCCTTACCATTAAAAATATTCCTGTTTCTGTACTTTTTGATACTGGTGCATCACGTAGCTTCATTTCTGGTAAAATTGTTCACAAGTTAAAATTGAATCAAAGAATTCTAAAGGAACCAATTAAAGTTCAAAATCCGATAGAAGGTTCTGTTACTCTCAGTTCATACTGTAGAGTGCCTGTCTCCTATTCCTTCTACAAGTTTCCTATCAACTTAATAATCATGAATCTGTTGGAATTCGATGTTATTCTCGGTTTGGAATGGTTAACAAAATATAAGGCCGAAGTTAGATGTGCTGAAAGAATCGTTAAAGTCGAAACGAAGCTTGGGCCTATATGTATACCATGTCATGGCTTAGAAATCAATAGAACAGAATTTTGGTCTTCTTTAGAAGTTACTCCCCCTTCATTAGAAAAGATACCGGTCGTTAAAAGCTATGCGGATGTGTTCGAAGAAGTAGAAAACTTACCGCCGCAAAGGGAAATTGAATTTAGAATAGATCTAATTCCTAACGCCCGACCAGTAGTACATCCAATAAGAAGAATGGCCCCGAAAGAAAAAGAAGAGTTAAGTAGTCAAACCCGAGAATTGCTTTGGAAAGGTCTAATCAGACCGAGCTTTTCAGCATGGGGAGCAGCAGTAGTATTTGTCCCGAAATCAGACGGTACTCTAAGACTTTGCGTTGATTACCGAGATCTCAATAAGCAGACACTGAAGAACAAATATCCTTTGCCCCGAATAGATGATCTGTTAGATCAATTAAATGGAGCAACAGTATTCTCCAGAATGGACCTAGCTACAGGTTTCCACCAATTACATATAGTCGAAGACTGTGTTCCTTTGACAGCCTTCAGGGGTCCCGATTTATTCTACGAATGGTTAGTAATGCCGTTCGGCTTGTGTAACGCTCCGGCATACTTTGTCGATCTTATGAACAGAGTGTTCCGTGGTGTATTGAATAAATTTGTTCTAGTCTTCATCGATGACATTTTAATCTACTCCAAGTCGGAAGACGAACATGCAAAACATTTAGAACAAGTGTTGAAAATTCTAAGGAGAAATGTCTTGAAAGCTAAATTTTCTAAATGTGTCTTTTGGCAGAATGAAGTTAAATTCCTAGGCCATGTCGTATCAAAGGAAGGGATTGCTGTAGATCCAAGCAAAATTACAGCGATTCAGAACTGGAAACAACCTACTACGACCACTGAAGTTCGGAGTTTCCTTGGATTAGCTAGTTACTATCGGAAATTCGTTCAGGATTTTTCAAAGATATCTGGTGTATTGACAAAGCTTACAAAGAAGCATGAGAAATTCAAATGGACCCCCGAATGTGAAGAAGCTTTCCAGGAGCTGAAAATGAAATTGACAACCGCTCCAGTATTGACAATAATAGAAGGTAATCAAGACTTGACTGTATGGACAGATGCTTCTATTAGAGGGCTAGGCGCAGTGCTAATGCAAAAAGGCCAAGTGATCGCTTATGCCAGCCGTCAACTAAAGCCACATGAAAGAAACTATGCAACTCATGATCTTGAGTTATTAGCCATCGTGTTCGCTTTAAGAATCTGGAGGCATTATTTATTGGGCGAGAAGTTCGAACTATTTACCGATCATCAATCCTTGAAATATCTGTTCACTCAGAAGGATCTAAACTTGAGACAACAGCGTTGGTTAGAATTCCTTGCAGCATATGATTTTGAAATTCTATACACTCCGGGAAAAGCCAATGTTGTCGCGGATGCTCTCAGCAGAAAGAATGAAATCATCGCCAGTTTTGTCATCACGTCTTCATTAATAGACAGGATCTCGACCCTTCAAAATGAGGATAATTTTGTGAAAGTAATGATCAAAAGAATCAATGAAGGCATAGACTCCAGCTTCCAAGTGGATAGTGAGGGGGTTTTGAGATTAAAAGGAAGAATTTGTGTTCCCGACATCTCCGAGCTAAAAAGAGAAATACTTGATGAGTGCCATAAGCCCAAATTAAGTATCCATCCCGGTGTGAGCAAAATGTATAACGATATCAAGCGCACCTTCTGGTGGAAGGCGATGAAAAGAGATATCTCATTATATGTTAGCAGATGCCCCACTTGTCAGCTAGTTAAGAGTGATCAGCAGAAATTGGCTGGATTATTACAACCATTATAAATTCCAGGATGGAAGTGGGAACAAATCTCGATGGATTTCATCGATGGTCTGCCTCGAACTAAGAAAGGAAACGACAGTATATGGGTAATCGTAGATCGCTTCACGAAGACTGCCCATTTTATACCTGTCCGATCCAACAGAACGGCTCAAAGTCTAGCACAGATTTACTTCAAAGAAATAGTTAAACTACATGGAGTGCCGCTCAATATAGTCAGCGATAGAGATCCCCTGTTCACTAGCAAATTCTGGGAAGCATTCCAGGAAGAATTGGGAACCAAATTGAATCTGAGCACTGCTTATCACCCTCAGATAGATGGCCAAACTGAGCGGGTGAATAGAATTTTAGAAGATTTGCTGCGGGCTTGCGTTATAGATTTTGGAGGTTCATGGGAAGATCACTTACATTTAGCAGAATTCTCTTACAACAATAGCTATCAAGCAAGTTTGGGAATGTCTCCATTTGAAGCATTATACGGTAGACCGTGCAGATCTCCCGCATGTTGGGTAGAACCTGGCAACATACTTGTGTTAGGGCCCGATATGATTCGAGAAGCATCGGATAAAGTCGATTTCATTAAGAAGCGATTAAAAACCGCACAGAGCCAACAGAAAAGTTATGCTGATGCGAAAAGATAGGATATATCGTTTGTCGTTGGCGATTATGTTTATTTAAGAGTTTCTCCAATGCGGGGAGCAATCAGATTTGGCAAGACTGGGAAGTTGGCACCGAGATTTATTGGTCCCTTTCCTATACTTGAACGGATTGGAACTCTTGCATATAGGGTTTCATTACCTAATTGGTTGCCTGGTATACATGATGTGTTCCACGTATCTCAACTCAGAAAACATGTTCATGATCCCGACCTTATTGTGGAAGAAGCAGCGCAACATGATATTGACATAACTCCAGAATTAACACTCGTAGAGAGCCATTAAAGATAGTGGGCAAAGAAACTAGAGAGCTAAGGAGGAAAAAGATTCATCTAGTCAAAGTGCAGTAGAGTAGTGATCCTAGAGACTGTACTTGGGAAACTGAGGAAAGCATTAAACAAGCCTATCCCAAATGCAGAGTGGACATCTCTGACTAACTCCGGTGCAAGGTACATTTACAATACTTTGCATTTACATTTTATTTCCTGCTTAGCTGTTATTTCCTTTTCGAGGACGAAAAGTTTTAAGTGGGGGAGATTGTAATAACCCGGAAAATGTGAACCAATTTAAAAATTTTAAATCAGGTTATTACCAAAGAATTTGAATAGTTGAAATAGCCTATTTCAATAAAATATAGAATTTGGTATGATATGGCAGTTTGAAATTTTGAATACAAACTTTGTCCGACTGTACCAGGTGGAAAATATAACGGATTTTAGTGAAACTGAAAATATTTAAATCTGTTTATCATTACCTTTCTAACGAATCTGAAAAATCGAAGTTTCATAGCGGAAATCAAAAGTTATGGCCAAATGAATTTTCATAAAGGTCGTTATATAGTATATATAGCCCTTAAAAATTGAGATTTTGCATACGACCTCGGAATTCGACGAAACCACTTTTGTTGGGTCCGGGATGTGAAATTATTGCTAAGTTTCAAATTTCATAATTTTTGGAGCTAGTATGTGAGCGGGGCAAAAGATAATGTGTTTGGTCAAATTCTGTTAAAATGGGTCGACCTAAAAATGGCCGTTTTTCAAACGAGCTCAGAATTCGATGAAACTGGTTTTGTTAGGACCGTATGGTCAAAACAAAGCTATATTTATTTTTCTGGAATTTTTCGATTCAGTTTGTGGCCCTGGCAAATTGAAATGTACGTTTAAATTAAATATCGAATGTTTTATATTTTAATTTGAAAAATAACTGACTGTAACAGTCGAAATGGCCAACGAAACATATCCCATTGTGTCCGAAATGGGGGTATTTAGCTAGGGGTGACAGTCGTTGGGTTTAAAAAGGAGTTCGTTTGCAAAAACGCTATTTAAAATTTCCTATAAAGCATGGACCAATAGGAATTTTTCATTAAAAAAAAAACCCAAAACCCTAGCCGCCAGAGACGAAACCGACGATCCTCGTTGCTCCACGCTTCTCCTCCCTTTTCCAATCGCCACAGGCGACGCTAGGCCGTGCCACCACCACCAGTCGACAGCCCTTCGCCTCCTCTCCACATCCGACCAAACGCCGCCCCCTATCGTCAGCTCCTTCGCCTGAACGACGTCGAGGAAGTCGTCGACTTCCCAGAGCCGCCGCCGCCTCGATTCGCCATCGCACCCCCTCAAACTACCAGCGCCGGAAAGCTCTTCCCTCCCTCGACGACGTCTAACAGTCTGATCATCCTATAGAGCAACGAATCAAGAGAAAAATTCAAACCTAAATTTGAGCAGGTTTGAAAACTAACGACTTATATAATTTAAACTGTTTTAACACTTTCAAGTGTTGCAAAACTTTGAAAAATAATATCTTTTTCGTTCTTTAACGAAATTTGATGAAACAGGAGACTCCGTGACCGCAAGGAGGCTCTCTACATTCTAGAAGAAGCCGCGGATTTTTCTGACCTTCCTACGATTTTTAGCACTGCAAAAACCAATGTGAGGAATCTAAACTATTTGTGTGAATGAAATCGCGTTGTATAAACTATATAAGCGAAGTGTAAATTATATACGCATTGTATACCTCATGTACATGTGTTGTATAAGTTATATTAGCGATGTATAAATTATACAAGCGTTGAATGAAACATATATGCTTTGAATTGTGATGAAATGCAAGTGAATTATTATATTATATATATATATATACTCCCCTCGTCCACAGACCATGGACGATATTTATTGTTTTTGATTGACGTGATATTATATGGTATGATGAATGGTTGGAAATAATTGTTTGTGGTTGATATTATGGTTGAAAAATACCTTTGTGGTTGAAAAATACCCTCTTGTGGTTGAAACAAAATAGAATAGGAATGTGGAATTGAAAATAAAACATGTCGCCTGCGTGCGAACTAGATGCATGATCCCCATTGTCAAAAACCGCGAGGTTTTAAGGTAGAGCGAGGAGCCGTACTAGGGACGGTCCCGGTTTTAACTACCCTGCCGTTATGCTGCCGAAATTTTCTGAAATATTTATGTGTTAGAATAATTTTCATTCGTTGAAATAAATTACACAAACTATATAGAATATTCATGTGTTGAATTGCAATTCATTCGTTGAGTTGAAATTCATGTGTTGAATATAATTTGAATTTAAACAAATGGCTTTAGCGATAAAAATCACATTTTTTATATATATACAAACTATATCGAATATTCATGTGTTGAGTTGCAATTCATTCGTTGAGTTGAAATTCATGTGTTGAATATTATTTGAATTTAAACAAATGGCTTTAGCGATAAAAATCACATTTTTATATATATACAAACTATATAGAATATTCATGTGTTGAATTGCAATTCATTCGTTGAGTTGAAATTCATGTGTTGAATATAATTTGAATTTAAACAAATGGCTTTAGCGATAAAAATCACATTTTTTATATATATACAAACTATATCGAATATTCATGTGTTGAGTTGCAATTCATTCGTTGAGTTGAAATTCATGTGTTGAATATTATTTGAATTTAAACAAATGGCTTTAGCGATAAAAATCACATTTTTATATATATACAAACTATATAGAATATTCATGTGTTGAATTGCAATTCATTCGTTGAGTTGAAGTTCATGTGTTGAATGTTATCATCTTTTAAAAATAAAATGAATCGACAATGAAAACTATATTTTTATAGTGGATATGAAGAGTTAAAAATACACATGTGTTGAAATAAATAATAGTTTGCTAGAAATATTATTATTAGCTTTGTTCTGCATATATATACATGTGTTGAACAGGAAAAATGGATTAGCTGTAGAGTAAAGAAATTATTTGCGTGCCCGACAAATATGTAAACCTTGATGAGTTGGCTGCGCAATTTTATTTATATATCAACTCCTATGAATGCCATTGGATGCGGAGTGCTGGTTTTTCTGTGTGAAATAATAAATAACGCCATAGGATAGTAACAATTAATTTTGAACAACACTACATGGCATACTTCTTGATGATAGGCATACTTCATCATATTCCACAGAAGCAATTGGAGCTTGTGTGACGAGGTGGAAGATTTACCATATAAGCAAGAGGCTTGTATGGCGATGACTATGTACTACAGGTTGAACTGATGACTGATATGGACTATATAAATTATAATGATAAATTGCCAGATTAATAAAAAACCCCACACGGGTCTGGAGTTGACAATAATCACGTCGCTCTAGTTATTAGATACGACATATGGACTATTTATTTCCACACGAAAACGGGGTGACGGGAATTTATTCTCTGGAGTGATTATCAGTACATGCTCCCCCGTAAACACCAGAATATATCACTATAAATATGTGAATGCTTTTTAGGATTTATTGGGTACCTAATACGGCCCAATAAATTTCCAAACCCCTCCCCGTACAAAGGAGGTTATGGCGAATTTTTTTGAAATATTAAGGCGTTAGTGAAATATTTGAAGTGAAAACGAAGTTGAAAATATAAAATGAATTATAGTTGAAATTATAGAATGAACTATATTTATATATATATATATATAAATATAAATATAATTAAAAGGAATAGAGGCCGTGCAGTTCGCGTTTCGGAATCGTAATTTGAAACGATTAGTACGAGAGATCCGACCATCGGATTTTCCCGAAACCGCAACCACTTGGTTCGCCTTGGAAATATCTTTCCAACGGCACCAACCTTGTAAAAATCCAACGGTTGAATTGTCCGGAATGTTTAATTCCAATCTGAAGAAAAATAGTGCCAGAATCGTTTATATTTATATATAAATATAAATATAATTAAATTTAATCGAATAACGACGCTGCAGTTCGAATTTTAAAACCGTAACTTCAAACGACTAGTGTGGAAGATCCGACCGTCGGATTCTCACGAAACTGGAACCGTTGGGTTCGCGTTGGAAATATCTTCCCACTGATATAGACTTTGTAGAAATCCAACGGTTAGATTTTCCGATATGTGTAAAACAAATTAGGAGAAAAACAGCGCCAGTGCCACGGCACGACCTGAAACGTCGTTTAACTAAATATGGCAATTTTTAATTAAATAAAAATGGCGAAAAATCGTTATAAAATATTATAAGCAATATGGATTGAAAATAAACCAATTGGGCTTGAATTGTTTGATATTTGATGGTTGTATGTGTATGACATGAAAATAACACTAAAGAACCGAAAGATGGATGTCGAATAATATAACCATAAAATGAATCGATTTAAATTCTAATGACGTGAATTATTTGAAAAGGCCGAGCTAACCCTCATTTCAAATAATTTATCGAGCGATTCGAATTGGAAAATGCAAAGACGATTTAAGACCGACGATCTTCGTGTCGGTTGGATGGGCGCTACTGAGGTTCCTGACCGGAGTAGCTACCGGAAGGGGACGGAAGTAGTAGCCGTCTGGACGTATGTGTTGATTGTACGGATTTGCGAGGAATTTGACGCCTCCAGTTTCGTTCAGACCCAGGACGGACTTGTAAATGGACTGTGTGTCTGACATTGGATTTTGTTCTATACTGATTGATCTCTGTTAAATATATATCTGTTTGGCGGCGGAGAATTTATTCTTTTGCTTAACGCCCTTCTCTGAGACATACGAGCTCAGAGGTTGTATATTGATGGAAATCAATCGTATGGAGTGGACTGCCTATGTGGCATGCCAAAATGCTGTGATAAAGGCTTCTGTTGCAAAGCAAAGTCTTGTGGATGATGATCAAAGCAAGGTCTACATGGCCTAGCTTTGTGTATTTCGTAGATTCGCGAACCTCACAACTCGGTATGAGTCAAAAACGGGATAAGGACCCAAG
The DNA here is from genome assembly GCA_030737875.1 of Allium sativum. Classification (NCBI taxonomy): domain Eukaryota; kingdom Viridiplantae; phylum Streptophyta; class Magnoliopsida; order Asparagales; family Amaryllidaceae; genus Allium; species Allium sativum. The sequence continues at coordinate 969,659,722 of CM060913.1, read as the reverse complement.
GAGGGCATGACGTTTCTTTCTAGCTATGGTGGTGTCAGTGACTTACCAGCCCTGACATATATATCTACTTTTCACCTTTGTGGTTGTTGGAATGCGAGGCGCCTCGATTATTGGTCTGTAAGGACCGGGAAACGTGTGTTTAGGCATAATTAATCCTCTAACGTAAGTGAGGACCGGCCTTGGAGGATCCAGGGGTTGCCCAGAGTGTGTAGTCCCGAGGCATTTGCTAGAATGTCTCGAAGCGGAGAGGAGCTTCCCCCTTGCCTCGACTCATGATGGAAATCCAATTTCCAATACGAAATAACGGACTTGATTGTAGAACTAGTATGGCGACATAGTGGTATGGGGCACTTATGCCGTCTATGATTGATATTTATGATGCTATTCATTTTTGAAACATATATGCACTAGTAATAATATCAAATGATTTTGCTTTATACGTATCAAGCATATTTGGCTATTATAAGGTAAAACTCTATCCTCCGGCTTGCGTTACATTGTGTGATGGGACCTGAGTCTTATAATGGCTTCATTCTTTCTAAAAGCATTGCGTTGTTTTAAAAGAATTTACTTTGTTTTAAATGCACTAGCAATCACTGGAGTAAACCCGTTCCGCGAAAGTGGCGTGGTCCTATGATTTGCTATTTACTGTTGTTTAACTGTTAAGTAGATTCCTCATACCAGTCCCCATGACTGACTCGTTGTTTGTTTCTCTTTGCAAACGCGGGTGCCCTTATTTTCACACGGGTAGCCTAGTACACAGGTGACAGGTTGTTTTTGGCTCTGCACTGCGGCATAGAGTGCATTTTTGGCTCATGGCGAGGCTGACTTCACAGAGATGACTTTGACATTTTCCGCCATTACTGTACTTATATTATGATTCCGCCACTGGTGATGTAGACTGATTTACTTTCCGTATTTCTCACTATATGTATATGTATTCCGCCTCTGGCGATGATGACTGATCACTTTCCTTTTATTCACTAAGTTATATCCCACGTTATGCTATTCTGATATTCCTACATGTTGTGATTCCGCTGTCATATCCATGTAAAATTATTTTATTTATTGTTTCTGCTATTATCTGTACTCTGCTATGGTGATTAATGTGTTATTTCCTAATGATTATCCTTAATACCGCCCCTCGGATTTTGGGATCGTCACAATTGACCAATAACCCGAGATGCAAAGGTAGTCCAATATGGGAAGTTAGAGCTCAGGATCCAGTTGGGAACCGATGAGTTCACTTCATGATTGGGCTTTGCTGTGAGACGTGTGCCAAGGGGCAGTCGATGTTTATGACTTTGGATCACTATGTATGGGAAGTACGTGAACGGATTCAGTGCTGCAATGGCCTAGGTACGACTAAAGGGCTATAGACCAATGAAGTGGGGTAATTTGTAAAGATTTAGTCATGACTCCATGTGGTAAGCTTGGTAGTAGAAGTAGTTGTACAAGTTGAACTCCGTCACTACTTCGATGGGTCTAGTGATTGACAGTGGTGGACATCGTACGCTTTACGCACTGAGTGAGAGATGTGAGGATGGTTGATATGGATGATTTGTTTGCCATCATTATGACATGCACACCCCACCCCCGTATTCTTTACACTACTTATTATGGCACCTTAGAGTATTGTACGGTATGTGGTACTAACTCTTTGGTTGCAGGTCCAGGTTCAGGTATGGTTTAGTATACTTGTTATTGTTCTGTTTAGATGCTTATCGCTCATACCAGGCTTTATGTCTGACCCAGAGTTATATGTCTCCTCTTATTACTCTAGGTGCTCACACGAGCAGACTAGAGACAGGTTAGCTGGTGATGCACGGGTAGATGATCCGGAGACGAGTAGGAGGCTTCCACGTAATGTATATATAGTATTCTCCCTGTGTTGTTGAAGATCACTGCTTGGGCATTAGTGGTGCATCTTCTAATTTAGCTTTCTTTTGTTTAGAGACAGTAAATTTGGAAAGTTGTAATAAGCTATATTTGGATTTCCGCTGCTCTGATGTCGATGTTGATTTTAGTTATCAGCTTAAGCACTGTCTCACCTGTTTTATGTCAAGTATGTTATTATTATTATATTTTACTCCATGCGCTGTGAGACATTCTACAGGTTCTTGATTAGTTCGTTCCCTTCTTTCCTTTCTTCTAACGACCGTCCCATGCTAGTCGGGCATGTGTACAGCGCACTTTCGGAGGAAATGCAGGCTGGTGTGGGGCGGGCCGTCACACCGTGCATCTCAACTATTTATACCACAAACCGATCAATGAAACTTCAATTCGAGAACACCATCGCGAAGCTCGCCCTAAGCCCGACTTGCCTGGCCCCTTCACTATTGCTTCGGTGTCCCCTCTCAAATCTCGTCCTCCCTCCTCTATCCGTTGACCGTAGAGTTGACCCCCAACCATGTAACGTCCCGTATTTTTAGCAGTTTGATATTTAATATATTTTATTATATTAAATATTGAATTGGAATTATGAATAGATTTATTTTGTTTATTAAAACGAAGCTTGAATATATATATTTATAATATAATTAAAATGAATACGAAATGCTGCGGTAGTTCGTAAATTTCGTTTTGAACTTCAATTGACTATACTGAATCCGTGTTAAGTCGGATTTCGGTGAAACAAGAAGCATCTGAATCTAGTTGATAATATTTTTCTAATGGAGGAGAAAAATCGAGTTTTCATATTATAGATTTTATATTACGTCCAAATCAAATTTCGAAATAGTCGTTGTGAATTTATACGCCATATCGATTTATTTAAATATAATTAAATATTGGCTTCAAATTTGGACATGTCCTTTGAGGCATAGTCATAATTTAATTTTTAGAATTTTACTGTAATTTTTAATTCGTAAAGTAAGCAACTTTTTATTTGGAGTATTTTGCACCCTCTGTCAGCATTTTGGGGTTTCACAATATTAGTTAACCTACCGATATTATTATATTTTTGGGATCGTGAGGCACTGCTGGACACAACGATATTTTTATTTTTGTCCATAACAAGTCGTAGGTGGACGGAGTGTTGGATAGAAGGGTATGTTTACCTTTATAGTTAAATATCATTGTCATTTTCAACGGAAAAAAAATCAATTGTCCCTTTCAAATGTGAATGCTGATCCGTTCATTAAAGACTGAAAAGACGAAACACAGCTATCAACATCACGCGACTCAGATTCCTGCAAACTTCATAACCAAGGAAATGGTACACCCTATACATCAACCGTAGGCTACCCATTAAAGTAAATATCTTAGCAATGTATTGGCACATCGTAATCTACTGTTTTCTTCGAAGCCATGCCTTGGCAAATCAGTTAGCCTGCAGACCTAAAAATTTGAGGCATCTTACAACACCTTGGCACCCACGGCTTCTAAGACATATAAATAAACTCAGAACCTTTGCGTTTTGTTCTTCACGGAAAAAAAGTATGCCAAGGTTTTCCATGGCAAACAAAAGTCGATATCAGCTTCCATTCTTCACAAAAAATCTGAAATAAATATATTCTTACTCGTGTTAGAATTCTCTTTAAATCCATACATATTTTGATAGGATTCGTGAGATTTTGCAATGCGGTATTTCTGAACAGCGAGGTATATGGTGGTGTTCGGGTTGGAAATTTTGGGTGAAGTTGGAGTTCGCCAGAGGGTTTAGGAGGGTTCAAAGTTTATACGTGTGGCATGAGTCATGCGTGGAAAAGAACAGGCGAATGTAGAAGAAGAAAATGGGTAGGGGAGGAGGACATGTAACTAGAGAACGAAGAAGAAATGAAAGAAGCATGGGCCGGATGTAGTGGAGTAATGCGTACAGCTTGGGGGAAGAAGGGTTATTGGCTTATGAATATATTTGTGGGCTTCGGCCTTTTAAGGATATAGAAAAGAAAAAGGAGAAAAATATATTAGAAGAGAAATGTTTTGAGCCATGCAGAAGTAACGTGGAAGTGAAGACACAAATGTTTTGCTGAAGAGAAGATGTCGGGTTAACAAAGGTTTAAGAGAAGGGTTAGTTAACTAATAAGGTAACTAAGTTACCGGATCTATATTTTATTAAGTTAATTATAAATTAATTTATAAAATATATATACGTTCAATCTTGCATTGGTAATAACTCGTTCAAACGTTACCAGAGTTCAGGGAAATCAAACACGTTGGTATCGCAATGAAATCTCTAAGCTGTTGGGAAAGATTAGAAGCAACTGGATTTTCCATTTAATTTTAGACGCTGGTTTAAAATTAAACATAGCGATGCGCGGACCGTCGATCGAAAACAAAGGTGAGTTAATTCTCACACGTTTCTGAAATGCTATGATGTGCTAAATTCATATATTGGTTGATTGGATGCCTTGGATGCCTATTATTGGTCGAATGGTTGACGTTAAATTTATTATCATCATTTAAAATATTTTATACTGTTATAAAATATTATAATGATCTGTGATGCAGAGAAGAACGGGTTGGAGGGAGCCGACCGGATTCCTCAAATATTTTGTGTATTTTATGTATGTTGTCTGATTTTATATTGATATATACGAACTAATTGAACCCCACTATTGTTATAACCTGTATGATTATCAAGCGTTGAATTGAAATTCAACGCTGTTGCGATTAAAATCAGTGGACAGTACTGATTAAGGAATTGATAGCGAATGGCCTAAAAGCCACTTTTTGTTAAAACGTTGAGTTGCCGTTAGGCGAATTAACGGAGTTTAGTTATAAAATTATTTTGTAACTAAAACGAGATTTATAATTATATTTTTATGTTATAACGAAGATTAAAAAATAAAGCGATATTTATAGTTTGACTATATTTTATGAAATGATTACACGATAGGAATGCGACATTTAAATCAGTCGTATAAGCGAATAAATGTTGGATTTAACCTACGGTTAAAGATTTGGAATAATTATGTTTATTTAATCGGTTAAGTAATATTATAAGATTAACTTTACCAATCTAATAAGGAGTAGTAATTGAAATCAGTTAACATTTACCTGATGGTGTCGGTTGACTAAGTCAACTGTTTAAGGTAAAACGATTGTTAAGACTATTCTGTTTACCCAATGGAAACAGTTTAGAGAATAATTGTTTAAATTTAAATAAGCTTCCTTAAATTTTAAAATTACCTTTTATTTACGTGGGTTGAATATTATTAACGAAATTAGTCATTGTTTCCAAACAATGATTAAGTAATCTATTTCTAGTTAATAAAGAAGTGAACGGATTTACTTTGGTAATTAAGGAAGTTTATTATTATTATTATAATTAGTTATCGTTAATAATGTCCAAAGGAGTTAACTAATATAAATTAAGTAAATTGTTTATACTTTAGTAACAATGGAATGGTAATTAAAGTAATTACTTCTTAACTAAATTACTTAAGAAGTAACTCGATATGAATTAAAATTTAGAAAGGTTTAGAAAGGAGTTATAAAGGGGTTGTCTAAATGGAAATCCCAGTGTGAGAACGAAGTTATAGAAGGGAGATTTTGGCCAATGTAATATTTTGTTAAATATTCAATTTAAATTTGAAATGAAATGAAAGTCCCTTTTTTAGAAATGTAGATCGACTTTGAGAAGAGGAATGGATTAACTGATTATTAAAATAATCCAGGTCAGGTTATAATAAGTCATTAAATGGTATGTGCGAAGAAGTTAATAAATGCATTTTTATACCATAGTTGTTTATAAAATAATATAGAATGGACTCAATATTTAGGAAGTGAATTAGTATAATTCATGTTTTAAAATGAAATTATGTAAACAAGGGCGGAAAGTCAAGATTTAGTAAAAATGGTCAAAATTTGACTAAGGTTACTCAAAGTAAAGATACGATTCATAAAACTGCAGTCTATGTAAAATAGAGAAATAAAATTTACCTGATATTATAAGTAAGTTGTGTTTTCAAGCTACGAACTTCTATTTGTTCTAAGATAAGAACGTTGCGATCAAGGTCTGAGAGGTAAATAAAATATTCCAACTTGGACGACTTCACTATTATCGAAGAATAATAGGCGTTTGTGACGAGGAATTAATGAAAATGGTTATAAATTTCCATATGAGATTATTGCAACGATAATTGGAAATACAGGAATATAATTGAAATAATAGTTGTGTGATTTTGAAATATAAGTAATGTTGCTAAGGTCTTTGAATAAATAAGGCCATTTGGGTTTAAAGTAGGTAATTAGTTTTATATGCTAAGTTACGATATATATATCGAGATATTCAAACATAAGAATTAGTAAGGCGGCTTAGGAATGCAAAGCGACATTTCTAGATAAAGGAAATACGGACATGTGATAACATTTTCAAGTAAAAGGGAGGTTAATAATTGTGAATGTTGTTAAGGATTAAGAGTACAGTCCTATCGAGATAGTAATAAGAATCGACTTTTAAATCAATCAAATGATTTCCAAGAGCGATAAGAGTTTAAAAAGTGATTTGCAAAAATACGAGCTTGAGCTGCCAATATACTTGACCATATTGTTATAATTGATAGTAAAACACCGACTATCAATGAAATATTATTTGACCTTTTGACGTGTTGATTCGAAGAGGCCGGGATAGGAACTAGACCCAAAACCACTTCGAATCAACGTTACGATTCGAAACTAATTTGAAGGAATAAGTATAGAGCATTGAAGACCATAAATCTTCATGAGCGGAAGAACTACTTGTTGAATTTCTCTAGCTGATCCCTAGAGATATTTTGGCAGTGATTCTGTCGTGATTGGAATCTACGGATTGCAAGGACTACTCGCTACTGATCTATAGGGTGATTCCTAGAATGCAGTAGGAGGGTGCCTTCGGCTCATCCTGTTCCTGGATGATGTATGGACGATGTGACATTAATGGTGAATGGTAGCTAGATGTTCGAGAAGATAAATGTAGCCTCTAGCCTGATCAACTGGGAAATGACAAAAATCGGGTAGGCAGCATGCCTATGTGGGTCACTCCCATTAGGGTGTATTGTCACCATCTAGAGAATATTCATATTTGTTAATTCTTTCCACTTTTGTATCTCCCGAGAACTACGGTGGTCGCAATAAAAAGCCGTAAGGTGACAATATATTCGATACACTCATGTGAAATGAGTGGTCGGTCATGTGTGGGCCGGGTTGCAAGACGTTCTTGTTGAACCCAGTGTATTCGTCTCTAGAGATACACTATCGGCAGGTGGTCCCACACCTTGTCATAGTTGGAAATTCAATCTCCAATAAGCGCCCGCGGTTTTGATTATATACTATATATGTAGAGCGTGAGATGCAAGCGTTCTACTTGATGGTTATTTATTTGTGAATTGATAGACACTATTATAATATCACCATATTTTGATATATCAAAATGGTTTGGGTTATAGTAAGGTAAAAACCGTCTGTGTTTATATGTGGGTTGGTATTACTATTATCCTTTTATTTCAAAAGTATTTCAAAGTTAAACAAGTTGTTTGTTGTATGAATTTATCACTGAAAGTATTTCAGACCGATCCGAGTGAATTTTTCTTTGCTTCAAATGTGCTCAGGTCAGACCGAGTATATTATCAAGTTAGGTATCGCTTAGAGCTTCAGAAGAGGAGTTGAAGTCGAGGCGTATTCCATATGTATACTGGTACTAGTTTATTTCCTCTATGTGTTGTATTGATCTGAATGTATACTCTGATGTTGTAATATACAGTTCTTTTATAAAGTATTATTGATTATTATATTTTGTTCATTCCGTTGTGAGACTCTGATCTGCTTATTCTTCTATTCTAATAATTCTTTCTTCTCTCACCCTATAACTTCTTTCTATTAGCTTTCTGGGATTCCGATACTTGAGTTTGGACACATGACGTGTTAGTGTCTGGATTCGAGTGTCGAATTCCCTGGAACGCTACAAACCACCGCTACCTTGTCCACCGACCGACCTCACAACCACCGTCATTGGAACCAGCGCCTCATTCCGCACCTTCCAGTCACAGACCCAGCAAACTCGATGCCCCCCTTCTAATTCCGACCCGATGCCCTTCTCGACATCCACCATCACCGCATTTCCACCCAGGCCATTGGAGTCCCACTAACTAACCCCAAACGGAGCACCTCCACGCCAGCAACACTCTGACAACCACGACATGACCCAATACCCTCCACGCCGACGTCGAACCCATGCCCTAGTTGCCACTGTATAAAACATCGATCACCCCAACAATGGTGCGCACCCAAGACTGTGTATACCATGTTGAAGCTATTGATCCTACGAGTTTAAAGGATCCTATCTCACTCCATTTCATTTAGTATTTTAAGAGATTCAATTGTTTGAAGATATTTAAGAGCGGTGGCCTCTTTTATTCGATTTGCAGAAGAGTTGGAATTAGGTCCTAAGGAGATGAGTATTATATTTATAGGCAACGCCATTGTAGATATTTGTTTAGAGATATTTTGACTTAGATATTTTATATATTATAATCCATTATACTCTTATTCGACATTTGAGGCCCGTAGGACTTCATAACAATATGGAATTTCACGAAATTTGTTATTCTGCTATATTACCATATTCCGGACTTGATAAAACTAATTTCATCCAATTCCGAAACTGTTTGCGAAATCATTATTTTTACGTGTTATTGAAACCGAATTAATATTTAATCGATTTCAAAACATTCCAATTCTTTGATAATAAATCAATAATATCATTTTTATTCATAAAAGAAAATGTTTTTCAAAAGCTACAGAATCAATTTAATTTCATATTAAATTCGAAATTTGATTCATTTATATTAAATAACTTGTATATTCTGAATTCAAATTATTTAATTTCTAATTCAACCACTTTCATATTTAAAATGAATTAAATATTCTGATACCAAAAATCTGATTCATTACATTCTCCCCCCTTAAAAAGATTTCGTCCTGAAATCACAAGTTAAACTAAATGTAAATAAACCCAACAAATTTACGTCAAAGATTTATTTCCCAAAATCCTATTAAATTTTCGAATGCTCGAAAATTTTGGGAAATTTAGCCAGCACCTCCTTTGTACAGCTCGATCCGAAAAATCCCAAACGCCTCGTAGGGCCTCACTCAATCCAAAATGAAAACAAAAGCCAAGCGGCCACCAATCTCAGGGGTATAAAATCCATCAAACCCAATTATTAGCATAAACGTGTACCTATTTGTCGAGCAAACAATTCTCTACTTATGAAATCAAAAAGGGACTAGCGCCATTTGCTTTCATAAACCTGTATATACTTACATAACCCAAAAGAGTTAAGAAAAATAGATAATTGACATGATAACTCCAACATGTGATAAACAACACGGCAATCATATGCAAAAATCCAATATGATGCAACTAGTAATAATGGTGCAAATTCATAATCAACAATCATATAACATTATACGGCATCATAACAACTAATAATCATAACTCATGATTCATTCAGGTTTTTGAAACCACATCATCACACACGGATGATAAACAATCCGTCAAGCATCACCTTATGCTCGACAACCTTGGGTTAACACTTAATCAATCATTCATGCTACCTCAATAGTTCAAGGATTCAATTCCCAAATTCTCATCAAGTCAACAACATAACATATGATATACATAAGCCATTTGTATGCAATATCAAATTCGTTTTCTCACTCAATCACATGATTTCACTTCCAAACTAGTATCGCTCACTCGATCACTCTAGTGCGGACTCAGATCTGGTTTCATGATTGGAAACCTTCATTCTCCTTACATAGCCATACTATGATAGAGAATCACAGATTTAAATCAAAAATCATGTTCTAACTCCGTCGTCAAGAATCGAGTGAAAAATACCAACTCTAATTGGTATAAGCTACCACAAAATTACGCACTCGAATTGGATCAAACCGCAAAGCAAATAAAACAACCTACATAAATCTTACATATTCATTTTAATTGATTTAGTATTACTCCAATTATTTTATTCATCTTATGGATCATTCAATCAACTTTCCTCCAAGCTTTAAACTAAACCTCTCATTTTACAATGCTTAACTTCTGAACTATTCCTATAATCAAAACGATTATATTCCTATAGTTCTATTCATACTGAAATTCTTATTATAAACTGAATCGATTTCACAAACTTTTACAATTCATTGAATACTTATATCCATATTTCAACACACTTATATTCGCTAAGTGTAAAAATCCTCATATACAGGTTAAACATTCAAATTCAACTTCGAAATATCGATTATCCAAAACCGTCGAATGTTCCATCCCACTAATAGATGAAATCTATCAAACATCAAATCAGCTGAGATGCAAAATTATATAACTCTAGTATATAGTCTACATGCATCCATTGTGTAATTAGTTGAAAACTTAAGAATTGAAATCCCGGGTTTTATGCTTCAAACACTTTGGATTCAAACTGAAATATATTCAAATCCAAACTATTATCCACGGCAGCTAGTTCTTACTTAGAAACTCGAAAATGAATCTTGATGATGTTGCAGTCATCATCAACATTATTTTCCAGCGACTCTAGTAAGATCAAAGCTTTTCTACTCTTTTAAAATCTTTATAAACACTTCTAAACAATCTCAATATTTCTTTCAAGCATTAAAAACCATTTTCAAACTTACCAAAGTTCCAACTCTTCGATTTTCAACTCAATTTCAATTCACATTTATAAATCTCGTTTATAAATTTCACTTGCATATTTCTCATTTGAATTCGTTTTATACAAATTCATTCAAATTAACTACTTACCCTACATCATCTTCGAACGCCTTGCAGTCAAATCGTGAAACTAAATTCACAAGGAGTTCAATTCTAATGTCCCCAAATTATTAGCCGACCCAACCCATGCAAGCTAATGGACAAGATTACTCTTATCCAAACATAATAGTTAATACTCATAAACTGGTCCGGGAACAACTAGAAATCAGCTAATAACAGTCAACGCTCCTAAGCGAGCATAACCCATCAATCAACAAATGATAATAATTTAATTTCATCCTTCCCTAACAAACGACTCATCCATATAACTAATTTAGTTAGGAAAATCTTCCTTTACATATAATATATAGTTTCTTGGTAACTTATTTCATTTACCAAATTCGAAAACAATATCGAATCAAATGACTTGTTCGAATGTTTCAGAGTCTATATCAAAATGATGATAAGTTGATTGATCCAGACCCAGAATTCAGACTTACAAATCAAACCACCCAATACAAAATATTTTGTATTCACTAACAAGTACGCACTCATATATATAAAATATATACTCTCAGAACTCAATCTAGGGTGCTACTAACCCTATCTCTGCTGAGCTATAAGCCCATACAAGCCTTGTTGCTCGCTAAACCTAGGCTCTGATACCAAACGTAATGACCCGACTTTCCGGCTCTCAAAAATCAACACTAATACATCCTCTGTATTCATGTATCTCAAATCAAATGCCAGAAAGTCTAATAGTTAGGGGAAAAGAAAGAAGATAGAAGAATAAAAGGAAGAAGAGATAGAACAGAACCTCACGTCGGAATGAATAGTCTATAATAATAACAACGCTCTTTACAAAAAGAGGAAAAACTTTAAAATATACATGTGTCAATCAGAGTACCCAATGAATCAGCCTAAACAGTTATAACAACCTGTCCTTACAATTGCTGATACATAAAATAACATACACAGCGGAATAAATAAAAGAATACGAGTATACGTATCGTCACCAACTCCTCTTCTGAAGCTCAAAAGCAATCCAAATTTGATCTGCAAATATACTCGGTCTGACCCGAGCATTAACGCAAAATAACACCCGGATTAGGCTAGCAACCGCATGAGATAACTCAACATTTAAGTAACACATATCTCAATACAATGAGAGGTCGTACACATATTTATAACGGTTATCCCCTCAATAACATCCAACCATTTATTAGGAGAAGTATAGTTGTAAATAGATAATGTCTAGGGTATAGAATATAAATAAATTCACATAGAAGGAATGGTTACATTCAACATCTATTAAGTGTATAAACAAAACCGATAAGGCACGTTCGGATATTGGATTTTCCGTCGGAGATCTCTCAATACAGATCTGAACTTCAAGCACAAGGGTCAGAAAGTACCTCCAAGAATCGTATATCTCTAGATAAAACATACCATAAGGTAAACAGAACTGGTCCGCACACGAAAACACCGAAGTGCACTATGTGGAAGCAAACATACCCAACTCCCACGTGCAACTTCAAAGAGCTCCCGCAACGATTCAATAACAAGCATACACTAGATATGGAGTCAATATATCCTACCGTAGGTTAGAAAAACCCCGGATTGTGCTCCCACTCTGTTTTATCCATTTCTGATGTCGAGGTTTCGTTCGGCATCTTTCACACGAGTCTTCATTACTCGAACAGAACAAGGATTCCTAGATGGAATCCCACAGCTCAATAGATTTTGGAATCACACACGGATTCCTTTATAGATCTTGGAATCACCCGTGGATCCCAATACATCACTAGATCTTCGAATCACACATAGATTCCTTCATAGATCTTAGAATCACTATATGTGTTCGAGCATCTCAACAGATCTCGAATCGCCACATAGCCTTCACTTCACAACCACTTCCAAAACATAGAACCCATATACTAGTTTTGAAGTGGTTTTCGATAAGTAGAACACTTACCAATCCCAATCTCCCCAAAACCAGTCGCTAGAATTAAGGTCAAGTTCTATAGTCGATTAACCGACTATAATTCACACAATAGATGATTGTATATGGAAAACACCCTGCTTAATTTCCATAACGAATGAATAAACATTCAAGGCACTATCAAGATCACGAAGCGTAATAAACAGTTGAAGCATGGTTAACTCATATAAATGGCTTCTAATCCCATTTCCATTTAATTAATCTTTCATTTATTAAAACTTCTGTTATTAGTAAAACTCCCTTTAACTAATAAAACTTCGTTTTTCAAATAAGACTTCGCTTATTAATCAATAACTCATACTCGCTTAATATTCCTTTATATACTAGCATATATTCAACTTACATATATAAAAGACAAATGTGTATATTCTATGAATTCCTTATTCCTTTATGGTCTTAATACCTAAAAAGTATTAATATACTTATCCCTCCGGAATAAGTATAATCACAATTCATTTTCAAGATTTCCTTTCTAACTTCAATATATCGAAACATATTCATATACTTATCCCTCCGGTATAAGTATAACTATAATTCATTTCTAAGATTTCTTAAAATATAATCAAAGAGGTTAAACCATTGTTTAATAAACAACCTCTTTTCTTTTATAAGTTAAACATCATATTCCATATCTTTATCCTGAAAGATTTCTATACCTGTTTATATCTTTAAAATCCATCGTTTAAAGATCTAAGTATATTCAACTCATTAAACAGTATATTCCAGTTTAATTATATTCAAAGGGTTTTTAAAACAAGTGTTGCTAAGACACTGTTTACAACAAACCCAAAACCATTCCTTTATAATCATCTTTAAACATTCATTTAAAGATCCAATTATATAAACTTCGATGATAAAATCCGGGTGGGTTAAAGACGAATGTAAATAACATGTTGTCACAGTAAACTCAAAACAATTTCTATATTAATTTACATCTTTAAAAACATTCCTTTAAAGATGTAAATATCGATAAATATTCAATACGGTGAAATACTATGATTTAGCTGATGTGTTACAATCCAATCATCACTTCTAAATCCTATAAAACAGGCATATTACATTTCAAAATATATAAAAAGTAAAATACTTGAAAATTAATTTTAAATAGAAGGATAAAATAATTAAGATAAAACAGGTTTAAAAGTAAAAGAGTTAAAAAGGTATATATAATAAAATAGCTAAAATTGGTTTTAAAATAAAAGGATTTATAAGACTGTTTTATTCCATAACCATTTCTTTCAGTTTCCCAATTCCCATTCCTATTCGTATAATTTCCCATTTTAGCCCCATTATGCCAAACACACCAATTTTGTGTAAAACAAATAAAATCAATATATTATATAAAGTAATATATTCCTTTTGTGACAATATCACATATAACAACGTTATATAAACAATGGGGTCCACATTCTGGTTTAACACACAATCAATTCATAATACAACATATGAATATAAATACGGTAACAATAATATTGAGGAATCCTGTTGGGTTCCTCTAACCTATCCCCCTGCATCACAGTTCATATATCAGCACACACATATGTACCAGTTCAATATTATTATACGGTACAACGGTATTGCGATAGGCGTGAGTTATACTCACCATCCATTCCAATGACCATTTTACGCTGTCTTTATCTAATTTCAAGCAGCGTTTGAAATTAAATAAAAATCCAGACTTCCCAAAATGATTCCAATCCACTTCCAACGCGTAGTATTCTTCGATATAAACCCAATGCGACTGACCGTTCGCGAATCCGACTTCGTCTGAGCTGGTTATGGGTTTAACAAGTTATAACCAAATATAAACAATACTTAGCTTAATAATTAAATTAATTTAATAACTCCTTACCCCTACTCATGTGACCCGCCTGTTATCCTTCTTCTCCATCACTTCTTTATAAAATCGTGACTCCTGTACACGCACAAACTGTGCATCTCAACCATTTATACCACAAACCGATCAATGAAACTTCAATTCGAGAACACCATCGCAAAGCTCGCCTTAAGCCCGACTTGCCTGACCCCTTCACTGTTACTCCGGTGTCCACTCTCATATCCGGTCCTCCCTCCTTAATCCGTTGATCGTAGAGTTGACCACCAACCACCGCTACATCATCCACCGACTGACCTTGCAACCACTGTCATTGGAACCAGCGCCTCATTCCGCACCTTCTAGTCACAGACCCAGCAAACTCGATGCCCCCCATCTAATTTCGACCTCGTGCCCTTCTCGACATCCACCGTCCCCGCATTTCCACCTAGGCCATCGAAGTCCCACTGACTAACCCCAAACAGAGTGCCTCCACACCAGCAACACTCTGACAACCCCGACATGACCCAACACCCTCCATGCCGACGTCGAACCCATGCCCTAGTTTCCACTGTATAAAACGTCGATCACCCCAACAATGGTGAGCACCCAAGACTGTGTATACCATGTTGAAGCTATTGATCCTACGAGTTTAAAGGATCCTACCTCACTCCATTCCATTTAGTGTTTGAGGAGATTCAATTGTTTAAAGATGTTTACGAGTGGCGGCCTCTTTTATTCGATTTGCAGAAGAGTTGGACTTAGATTCTAAGGAGGTGAGTATTATATTTATAGGCAACACCATTTTAGATACTTGTTTAGATATTTGTTTAGAGATATTTTGGCTTAGATATTTTATATATTATAGTCCATTACACTCTTATTTGACGTTTTAGGCCTGTACGACTTCATAACAATCCGGAATTTCACGAAATTTGTTATTTTGCTATATTACCATATTCCGGACTTGATAAAACTAATTTCGTCCAATTCCGAAACTATTTGCGAAATCATTATTTTACATGTTATTGAAATCAAATTAATATTTAATTGATTTCAAAACATTCCAATTCTTTGATAATAAATTAATATTATCATTTCTATTCATACAAGAAAATGTTTTTCAAAAGCTACAAAATCAATTTAGTTCCATATTAAATTCCAGATTTGATTTAGTCATATTAAATAACTCGTATATTCTGAATTCAAGTTATTTAATTTCTAATTCAACCACTTTCATATTTAAAATAAATTAAATATTCTGATACCAAAAATCCGGGTCATTACAGATTTATAGTGACGTGACATTGGTTAATATTGAAGTAACATTGGTTGACAACTTGGTGTGATGTGTGTTAATATTGACTTGACATGATTTGATTTGCTAATAATAGCATTAAAGTATTAACGATAATTATTACTTATTTTAAAGATGGTTTATTACGATGTTAAGTGTTAACGACATTAACACTTTTGTTAATGATGTCATTATATGATAATTGGGTGTTAATGATGGTTAATGATTGTTAATGGATATTAATGATGTGTTAAACCTATATAAGTTGGATTATATTGTGAATTATTGTAACAAACCGCCAAATTCTCGATCCTGATTATCGATATAAATACCATATCGACTAGCCATGCACCAGAATTTACCGGGTCATTAAAAGAAAGAAGTTAGAGGGTGAGAAATAGAAAGATAGAAAAGTAGAATAGAAGAAAAAGAAGAACACACAAGAATCAGAGTAATACGAATCTCACTGCGGAATGAACAAAATATAATATATGATATCGTTTGAAATACAAGATGGTATTTGCACTTACATACATCATCAGAGTACGTTATATATATATGTATATATATACACAATACATCGGAACAAAACTCTATATATCCAACACCGAAGCCTCCTGCTTCAAGCTTCTTCCAAAATCTGTAAAATCCTGAACAACTTGACTGTCCGTACAAATTTGGACACTTAGGAGTTTAAGGAAAACATAGAAAAATAAACTCTGGGTCAGTCATGGCACTGGTGTGAGCAAACGATTTTAAACAGCTTGTTTAACTTGGAAAAATTCTTTTGAAATAAAAGATAATCGTAAGACCAGTCCACACATGAACACAGATGGTTTTTACCTTACGATAACCCAAAACATTTTGAAATCATAATTATTCTGATATTATAATAATGTCTAGGGTTTCCACAAATAAATTAGAATCTAGCGGAACGCTTGCATCTTACGCTCCACATATATAGTATACAAACCAAACCGCGGGCGCTTATTGGAGATTGGATTCCGACTATGACAAGGTATGGAACCACCTGCCGATAGTATATCTCTAGAGAGGAATACACTAGGTTCAACAAAGAACGTCTTGCAACCCGACCACACATGACCGACCACTCATTTCGCTTGAGTGTATCGAATGTACATCACTGACGGTTGGGATCAGTAACTATAACAACCGGTATTTTAATAACATGTTAAAACCATAAATCAAAGCAGAATTAATTTTTAAAATAAGAATCAGGGAAACGGGTTGCGTCATTGCGTTCGACTCGAAATTCTGCTTGGAAATGAATCCGAATTTTCGAGAAACGGAGTTCGTATGAGGGAGATTTGACCTTCCTAAGTTTCAAGGATTTTCAGAATAGAAAAATAGCTCGAATTTGAATTTGAAATTCAAATTCAAACCACAGTGTAGGCTGGGCCGGAAATTTCCCTCCCAGGACCAGGTCGACCCGGGGGTCGACACTATGGTCTACCTCCCAGGGACCAGGTCGACCCTATGGTCGACCTGGGGGTCGACCTGGTGCTAAAGCCCAGTTCTGAGCCTGGGTTCATTTTGATGTATCTGGTCTCGTTTTCAGTCTAGATTCATCCGCCTAATCCTATATAAACAGCCTTCTAGCCCCATTCTTCTCTAACCTTATGCTGCACAAATTCTTGATGGACATGGCTTCTTCTAAATTAAATTAAATGTAAATTAAAACACGAAGACTATTCCTTGAAGACTATGGTTAGGAATTGCATATTGGGGATTTTCTGCTACAGTCAAATCAAGATTCAACGATTCAACAATTCGACGACTAGTTTATAGGTTCAACTTCTGCATCTCAATTTCTTAGACCACGATCAGTAAGTTCTAGTTAGTTTGAGATTTAAAATTGTTAACTGTAATTTGGACATGAGATAAAGTGAAATTGGACTTAAGTATGATAATCGATTCACATCTATTCTAGTTTCCATCTTGGATCTTGACTTTTGGGAATATTGCTATGAAATCAGTTTGGACCTATTCGTGTTGTAAATCAAACTCTTTCATGTCCATAACATTATCATGCCTATGATGTTGAATTAGTCTATTATTTACAAGTTTGGGACTATCACCTTATGCCATGACTATCACCTTATTATGCTAGATTTGAAATCCTATTATTTTTTATATGCCAGTGATGTTGTAACCAATTATCTCAAGTTATGTCATGCTAGTCTTGTATTCCCTTTTATCACTTTATGCTCATCCTTCTTGCCTATCATAGTTTTGATGTTATTCCCCTTATTTCTGGATTTGGATTTACTTGTAATTTAGATCGATTTACGTTTACGTGCGATGGGAATACGATTCGGGTAGATTAGGCAAAAAACGAATTAGTTATGAACATGAATCATGAACTTGATAATAGGCATAAGTTGAAACTTGACATGAAACTGAACAAGGACATGACACTAGAATGAACTTGAAAATGTCCAACTCGAGTTTGGGTTGAGTTTATAGTGTAATTCTTCCCGGAACCACCCGGAAAATCCAGTGACTGCAAACAATAGGATCCAATGTGGTTAGTTGGTCATATCGCGCTTGAAAACCCGAGGTCAGACTGAGTTGTGGTGTTATTCTGCCCGGAACCGCCCAGCATATCCAGAGACCACAACAACAGGTCTGAGGTGAGAGTCTGGGGTGCATTAGTGAATTAATGCCACATGATATGGTTAAGTCATGAACATGAAAGACAACACTTAACCAACCAGACATGCTAGACTGATAAGGGTTAAGTCACGAATTTAAATGACAACACTTAACCAGCTGAACGAAACCCTAGTTACGCGGTCCATCTCAGCAGTAACCCACTTAGATGTATCATGGTATCCTGGAACTAGGCAGGGTGGGGCACGATTACTGGGCTGAATTGAAAGCGACCTGTATGACGGCTGAGTTGGTGCGCTAGTGTAGGTTCAGGCGGACTATGGTCGTGCACGTAGTACGGAGTTGAAAAAGCAGGCATTGGGCATAAGTAGGTTTACACTGTGCATGCTTGATTCGTGTCGGTGGTTGGCACCCTAGGGATTGATACACCCTATGGTGGACCTAGCACAGGTAACTACATTCGTGATAGGGCCGTATGACACAGACACACGTCGAGCTAGAACTTGTAGGGAGCCGATCGATTAAAGGATCGTTCCGTAGGGCCCCGAAATGGGTCATTCATGTTATTGGGCCAAGGGATCATTTCATGGTTAATATATGACATGGGTTTGGGATACTAGTACAGTTGGTGCAACGAATCTTGAACATGCGATGCTATACTTGATTTATACTTGAATTATCATGCTATCTTAGTCTATCCTGACCATCTTGTCATCATCCTTATGTTTACTTTCAGTTAATACATGTCATGTTACCTTTACCTATTTTTATGTTGAAAGTCACTAGGACTTACCGGTCTTTATGACTGACCCGTTTTCTTTTGCCTCTTTTTCTTTCGTTTCCCCACCCCAGGTTCTCAGGGAGGAAACTCTAGCACTTAGGTTGGATTTCGCTTGCTTTCGGTTCAGCTCATGTACGGTTTGATCTTGAGCTATGCTATGGTTGCATTTCTGCTACCTTTGGGGAATTAAGCTACTTTTGTTGTTTTAAGTTTTATGCTTCTTTATTTATTCAAGGAAGAACTTGTTGTAATTGAAAATAATAGTTGGTACTTCGGATGTATGAGGTTTTGACTCTTTTTGAAAGTAATGAAATTTATGTTTTGATTCTTCTGCTGTTTTATTTATGTTCTGTCTTGTAATATTTATGTGTTTGTTTACCTCGATAACGCTCCTCCAAAACTAGTGCATTCCCTTTGTGAGTGATCCTAGCGGAGGTGGAGTGTTACAATTGGTATCAGAGCAGATGGTTACCAGACTGAGCAAAAGTTTTAAAAACCTTCTAAAACTATTTCCCAAACCGTTTACAAAGAAGCATTTTTCAAAAGTCTTGTTTTATTTAAGGCTATTCCCCAAAATCCATTAGCAATATCCTTTGTTTCCTCGTTTGAATCTCTTCTTTTTTTCATTTCAGCATGTCTGGGAATCTTAACCTTCCAGAGGGCGTGCCAATACCTGGCTGGTTGAGGAGGTACTTAGAGGCGAGGGCCAACGATGCAGGCCCAGCAGATATTCCTCCTCCAGCAGTTCCAGTTCCTCCTCCTCCTCATGCAAATGCTTTCTCAAAGATCTGTAGAGATTTTAGGGCCATGGGTGGAAAAGATTTTAAGGGAACTGAATCATTCGTAGAAGCGAGGAACTAGCTCGAAGAAACTGAGGATCGGTTTGTTATCTTCGAGGTGGACGATAGGCAGAACGTGCAGTTAGCAGTATGGTTGATCAAAGACAAAGCTTCCTATTGGTGGGAAGTCACTAACGCTGAAAGACCTGTTGACACAATGGATTGATTTCAGGGTAAAGTTTGAGATGAAATTCCTCTCACAAGTTGAACGAAGTCTACAGCTGGAAAAGTTCTTATCTCTTAAGCAAGGAAGTATGATGGTCAAGGAGTACGTCAATCAATTCAATCAGCTGGCTCGGTTTGGACTGGACTTAGTGGATACCCCTTATAAGAAGGCCCTCCATTTTGTCAAGGGATTGAATGAGCCACTTCACAGCTTGGCTATGACCCACATACCTATGGGGGCTACTTACGAAAGGTTAGTAGACATGGCACTCTTAAGTGAGGAAGACAAGGGCAAGAATGAGGCAAAAGCCGAAGTGCCTCAAGATAAGAAGGGGGAAGGGTCACAGAACAAGAAGACTGATCCAAAGAAAGGCGGGAAGAATAAAAATCCCTATGAAAAGAAGAAGTATAATTTTTGTGGCATTCCTGGACATCTGGTCAAAGACTGCAGGAAGAAGAAAAGGAAGATGGGTGGCTATTTCCACTGTGGTGAGACAGGACACATGGCTAAGGCCTGCCCAAGGAAGCAAGGGCAGGGAGTTGGACCTTCTTCTGGAGGATAAGTCCACGCTCTCACGGTACCTTCGCAAGAACGAGGTAGAAATATTTCTGTCGAAAGTTTAGTCTATCTTTTTGATCTCCTGTTCGAACCTTGTTTGATTCTGGCGCATCGCATACTTTTATTTCCTCTAATATTGTTGAAACTCTGCACCTAAGTACTAGTCTAGTTGAGGGTCCCCTTATTGTTTCAAATCCAATTGGTGGGTCTGCTCATTTATCTATGATTTGTGTGGATTTGAGGATTTCTATCTTAAGTGTAGAATTTACGTGTAATGCTTATGTTCTCGGATTTATGGGATACGGTTTGATTCTAGGCATAAATTGGTTGTCCAATAGTGGGGCCATTCTCGATTGTGAACGAAGGGTATAGTTAGGCTCGTGACTCGCCATGGTAATACCCTTGAAATTTCTTGTAACCCTATGGGCCCTGTCATGTTATGTTCTCTAGAATCTCTTGACTCGTCTATCAATGATTTGCAATCAGTAAGGGTAGTCCGAGAATATCCCGATGTCTTTGTTGAGGTTAAGGGGTTACCCCCTAAACGCGAGATATATTTCCGTATATATCTTGTTGATAATACTAAGCCAGTTGCATTGTCCGTTAGACACATAACCCCGCGATAGAGAAAAGAGCTTAGTAAGCAAGTTAAGGAGTTGCTTGAGAAAAATTTCATTAGGTGAAGCATTTCTGAATAGGGTGCTTCGGTGGTATTCGCTACTAAGGAGGATGGTTCGCTTCGTCTATGCGTAGATTATCGTGAGTTAAACAAGCTGACTAAGAAGAATAGGCACCCAAATCGACGACTTGTTCGACCAGCTTTGTAACACCCCACCTCCATTAAGGTCACTCACAAAGGGATTGCCTTAACTGTGGTGGAGCGTTTTAGTGGACAGAACAGAAATTTATAAGACAGATAAACAATACTTGAGAAATTATATCTTTATTACAGTGGAAAACAGAAATCAGTTTGGTTACATCTTTACCAAAAACTCAAGTACATAAATATCAGTCTTGTTCAGAAAAATCATCAAAGTACAAAACTTTTAAGTCATAATCCCCACAGAAGCTGCCATAAAGAGTCAAGCCATACTTTAAGAACTCTGAGTACTTCAAGCAGAAGAAATCCGGATCAAGCTAAAGTATTCTCTCCTTGGAAAATCTGGGGAGGAAATGGAAGAAAAGGGGCGAAAACAAGCAAGGTCAGACATAAAGTCTGGCAAGTCCAATGAATTTCAGCATATGAACAGATAATAATAATCATGGCATGCAAATAAAACTGGATGAGGGATAACAGTGATAGGAGCAGCAAATGTACTTAGGTTAAACAGAAGAAACAGAATAATATTACTTTTCATTTCTCTGGACTAATACTAGTATAACAGGATTAGGTGTCACCCTAATGTCTAAACTGAAGCAGAAACAGGAACGGAATCATTTCCACAGAAACAGAATGATAATAATGGGCCTTTACCACCCAAACAGAAATAGACAGAAGCAGAATGCTAATAGTGGGCCTTTACCACTCGAACAGAAGGTACAGAAACAAAAACAGATTTATCCCTACGAAAACAAATGTAGAATTAGGTGTACACTAGTAAATGGGCCTTTACCTCCCGAACAAACGGTACCACGCAGACAGGTGTTGCCACCCAACAGAAACAGACGGTACCAACAGAAACAGACAAAACTAAGTGTACCCTAAAACCCTAATCCAAGCGATCGGCTCCCTAAACATAAATACCCTGTGTCGGCTCCACAATAGTGTATATCACTCCCTAAAGTGACAACCAATTGGCAGAGGCCTATTTACAGATGTCACGGCGTCTTACATCCTCAGAGGCAGACCGGGATCCATGCACGCACATGACCCGGTTGGAACACACAATCAACACCCCTCGCCATTATCAGAATGAACCACTTATAATTAGTTCAGTAAGCATGCCCGGACCCTACCTACTGTTGGGTCAAAGTTTTGATACCAGAAAGGGTTACTGACTAATATGGGTCCCAAACAACATATGACACAAGTAATTCCCCTCCTAACCTTGTGTCCCCAGACTAACAGATTTCAGATTAATTTGTTTACAAGTTCAGACATACAGAGTTCAGATCAACTAGTTCAAATACCAGACAAGTTTTCAGACTAACGGATCAGATATACGGATTTAACAGATTTACAAATTTGTCTAACTTTGTAATTGGGCCTACAAATTCACGAAATGGGTTTGTTAAATTCATTAGTCCAATTGGTTCAACCCTATCCACCCAACACGTTTTAGACATCATATTTATTCCAGATTTGCATTAATTAAATATTAATGCACAGACCTCTCACATTAGGTCGGTAGCTTGTGACCGCTGGATATGCCGGGCAGTTCCGGGCAGACTTCTGCCACAAGCCAGACCTAACCTCGTGTCTAAGCATATTTTTGTTATGCCTACGACCTCTCACATTAGACAGACAGTTTTGCGGTCGCTGGTTAAGCCGGTTGGTTCCGGGTAGGCTTCTACCGCAAATAGAGTCTAACCTTGTGTCATAGCCAATTCATTCTAATACAGATTTTTCAGATATCTGACTAATTCTGTTTATTTAACAGATTAAACTTCTGTACAAGTTACAGCTGATTATTTGAGGTTCTATTAACAAGTTTTGCTCAATTTTAAATCGAGCCTACAGATTTACATACTTCAAATTTCAGCATTTCAGTTCCAACAGATTACGTCATTCAACAGATTAAACAGATAACAGATTTTGCAGATTAGGCTATTTAGCAGATAAGGCAATTTAACATAATCAGTAGATTAGGCAATTCAATCTAATTAGCGGTTTAGGCAATATAACAGCTCTTGCGGATTAGGCAATATAAAAGATTTAGCAGATAACAGATTTAGCAGATTATATATATATATATATATATATATATCAACTTTTGCCTAATCATAAATTTAGCCTAAACTCACTTGCCAAATCATGGTCATAATTCATAATACCACATCTTGCTCCTAATTTTTAGTTAAACATTACACAGTACAGAATAATCTCCATAAATCACGATAAACAATATTGATTATGCCAAATAATAGCCTATGATACCAGATATCCAAAAACCATTATTTAGGCGCATTCACATTAATAGTTATCCTGTTTTTGTATAGGTCTCTACGCCTAAGTCACATATTCCTTTTTCAAGTCATGAATTTTTACATAAAAGAATACGTCCCAAAAATCTAAAATTTTAAACTATAACATGTAGTATGTCCTCAACATGCATTATCACTCATGCATAACATGTTGTAAATTATCTTTAAACTCTAACCTCAGACCTTGATTTAAGACATGCATTATGCCCCCAAGTTTCAAGTTGTCCTTTAATTCCCCTTCTCCCAAATCACAGATTGCCATACCTAGTATGAACAGATCTAGATCTAACATATGTTTATTTCTCAAATTAACTATAGATCTAGATTACAACATGTACTATGTAGCTAAATTAGTTTCATGTTTACGGTTAAATCTACGCCCGAATCCCAAGTCATAAGTCCAATATATTTTATGCCTTAATCTCAAGTCATATGTTAAATATGCCACATGTCCAATTATATGCCTCATATTTTATGTCATGTCCTCGAATCAGTCCTGTCCAATTATGCATCGTTCATTATTTGTCCCAAACATTTTAGCGTTCGCGCGTTAATCTCTTATGAGATTTGGCTCAGGCTCATGGTAGCCTGGCTATAGAACAGAAAGAAGAAAGAGATACAGACATAACCTCAAATTTAGATTTACAATTCATGTCACAATCATAATTAACGTTTATAGCGGAAAATAACTGTACTTGCCTTTCGTGGTTTAAGAAAGGAAATAAACTGTTGTTGACACGGAAATGCTGAATTACTCCTCTTTAATTAATGTTGTAGATCTAGACTTTGATTTGAGATTTGATTTAGCTTTTATTTCTATTCAGGTCGGAAGAAGATGCATCAGTCCAAGTTTTGATTCCAGCAGGGTAGCGACGCCATTATTTTATTTAATAAGAATGGAGGCAAAGTATAGGAATGAAATTGTGTAGCATAAGGTTAGAGAAGAATGGTGTAAAGAGAATGGGGCTAGGGGGCTTTTTATATAGGGTTTCAAACTAATTAGAGCCGTCGATGAATCTAGGGTTAATCAAGGCCATCCATCTCAAGAGAAGCCAATTAGAAAGTGACAAGTTAGCCCTAGTGACACAACAGAGCTCAGAAATTCGACCAGAACCCGACCAGGCCAGCCAGGGTCAGACCAGAAAGCTGTGCAGGTTTTCTCTCGGCCTGGGCGCACTTGGGAAGTGCGCTAACGTAAATTTGTACTGGCGCACTTCCCAAGTGCGCCAGTGCAATCTTCTTCTTTTTTTCCTTTTTAGCCACCAAACTTCGTTCGTCCATATCTTCTTCATACGGTATCCGTTTTACGCAAACTCGGACTCTATCTTAAGCAGAATTCCGAGATGGACGCAATGGAACGACCCGTTTCCCTTAATTCCCATATTTGAAATTAAGTATTCTTAAATTTTAGTTAATCTGATTATTCGAAAATTCGGGGTGTTACAAGCTTGTAGGAGCGTCTATTTTCTCTCAACTCGATCTAGCTACAGGATACAATCAGCTTAGAGTGGCTGAGGATAGCATTGAGAAGACCGCGTTTAGGACTCCGGATGGTTTCTTCGAATGGCTCGTCACGCCATTTGATTTGACAAATGCACTTACGTACTTCGTTGATTTAATGAGCAGGGTATTCCGAGAGTTCCTTAACAAGTTTGTGGTGGTCTTCGTGGACGATATTTTGGTCTTCTCAAAGGATGAGGAAGAACATGCTAGGCATCTCAAGGAAGTCATGGATACGCTTAGAGCACATGAGTTAAAGGCTAAGTTCTCCAAGTGTCATTTTTGGAGAAAAGAAGTTCGGTTTCTTGGACATGTAGTTTCGAAGCAAGGTATAGCTGTAGACCCCGCAAAGGTAGTTGTGGTGCAAGACTGGAAAGTCCCTAAGAATGCAACGGAAGTGAGAAGCTTTCTCGGTTTGGCAGGCTACTATAGGAAGTTCATTAAGGACTTCACTAAAATTTCAGCCCCTCTTACTAGGTTAACGAAGAAGAACCTAGCTTTTGCATGGGACATGGTGTGTGACGTTGCTTTTCAAAGGCTTAAGAGAGCCGTTACCACAGGTCCAGTTTTGGCATTACCCAACGGAGGTAAGATTTTTATGGTGTACACAGATGCATGCGGCACGGGATTAGGCGCTGTCCTAATGCAAGAAGGGAAAGTTATATGCTACAGGGGTAGACAACTTAACGTTTATGAGAAAAACTATGCCATACATGACTTGGAATTGGCCGCGATTGTTTTTGCGCTTAAGTCTTGGCGCCACTATCTTCTAGGTGAGAAGTTCGAGTTGTACACCGATTACAAGTCGCTTAAGTACCTCTTTTCGCAAAAAGATTTGAATCTAAGGCAACAGTGGTGGATGGAATTCTTGGCATCGTATGACTTCAATATAGCCTATACCCCTGGCAAGGGTAACGTGGTGGCAGATGCGCTAAGTAGGAAATGGTTGACCTTGAGTCCTTTGTTTGTTGAAAGGAAAAGTCTAGAGTTTATAGCAACCTTTGATTTCACACCTGTTGTTGAGTCATTGGCTAGCACGTTAGCATCTCTCGAGTTAAGGCCTATGCTTCTAGACCAACTATGGACTTCACAGAAGGAAGACCCACAGATAGTCGAGATCATGGACAAGTTGATTAGAGGTGAGATGTCAAGTCACCTCAGTAGGTATGCCATAGAAGACAAGGGAAGGCTAAGGCGTGATGGTAGACTATGTGTCCCACAAGTGGGAGACTCAGTAAAGAGAGTTCTCGAAGAGGCACATCACTCGAAGATGACTATACATCCTGGAGGGGATAAAATGTACAAGGATATGAAGCGCATTTTCTTTTGGAACGGGATGAAAAAGGACGTGGCGGAATTTGTTTCTAAGTGTATGGTGTACCAACAAGTAAAGGCCGAGTCGAAAAAGCTCGGTGGGCTATTGCATCCTTTGGAGGTTCCGCTATGGAAATGGGAGTGTCTCGATGGATTTCGTGGATAGATTGCCTAGGTCAAGGGAGGGGAATACTAGCATATGGGTCATAGTAGATAGACTCACGAAGAGCGCTCACTTCATTCCTGTAAAGAGCAAGAGGACCACATCGTGGCTAGCGTCTATATACCTTCGAGAAATAGTACGGTTGCACGGAGTTCCTTCTAGTATAGTTAACGACCGTGACCCGATTTTCACTAGAGAATTTTGGAATAGTTTACAAGAAGCAAAGGGTACACGACTAAGTTTAAGCACGGCCTATCACCCATAGACGGATGGACAAACCGAAAGGGTAAATAGGATATTAGAGGATCTTTTGAGACTATGCATTCTTGATTTTGGTGGTACTTGGGAAGATCACCTACCTCTCGTTGAGTTCGCGTATAATAATAGTTACCAAGCTAGCATAGGAATGGCACCATTCGAAGCTTTATACGGGAGACCGTGCAAGTCACTAACTTGTTGGTGGGAGTCAACAGACAAGCTCATACTTGAACCCGACATGATAAGGGACAATTCCAAGAAGGTTGAGTTGATACGAAGACGGATGAAAACGGCCCAAGATATACAAAAATCCTACGCGGACAAGAGAAGGACAAACCTAAAGTTCGAAGTCGGAGATATGGTCTTTATAAAAGTTTCTCCTTTACGCAATGTGGTTCGCTTTGGAGCGGTTGGAAAGTTAGCACTGAGGTTCGTAGGACCGTTCCCTATCATCGAGAGGATTGGACAGATGGCCTATAAGGTAGAGTTACCCGAGAGGTTGGCCGGAGTACACAATGTCTTTCACGTTTCGCATCTCCGAAAGTGCTTACATGAGTCTGCCGAAGCGGTTGAGCCAAGCATCCTTGAAGGCGTAGAAGTGGAGAAGGAAGCTACATTGAGGCGAGTTCCGATTCGTGTCTTAGAAACGGAGATTAAGAAGCTAAGGAATCGAGAAGTCAAGCTAGTTAAAGTACAGTGGAATGAAGCCCAAGAAGACGCGACTTGGGAAATCGAAGAGAAGATACGCTCCCTATACCCATTTCTTTTTTATGGTACTTTCTCGATCTCTTTTTCCTATAAGTTTACATACCATCGTATCTTGTACATGCTTTTTCTCTCCATGTTTGTCTTGTTATCTTCTCGATCCTATCTTGAGAACCTTAGGTAGAACCCTTTTGGATGTAAACGTGTAATTGAAGCATGTTATGGTTGATGATTGCAAGTGGTTGCTAGTGGTTGCTCGTGGTTGCATAACACACATTAGGCACTAAATCGGCTCAGTCACATATCTCATATTGCATATGCATGGGTGCTCATACTTGTATATTGATGGAAACTTGATATTCTATCATTTGGATGTTGCATATGAATGAATGTTTGTGCACTCATATAGAGATTACAAAGTATGTTAGGAATTTGCATACATGTTGGACTCATTACACTAACATATTTTGCATTAAGGAGGTCTACTGAATCAGTAACTGCCTGATCTTTTGCATTAGATAAGTACATATACACAAACTCTTGCATAATTTCATAAAGCATTAGTAATCTTTTAAGGACAATGGTTGCTTGTGGATAATGGTTGAGTAGATGGATAATTGGTTGATAGGATGCATTCTTCTTAACTTGAAGATTTCGGAAACGAAATCCTTTAAGGAGGGAAGAATGTAACAACCCATATTTTAATACATGTTAAAACCATAAATCAAGGCAGAATTAATTTTTAAAATAAGAATTAGCAAAACGGGTTGCGACATTGCGTTCGTCTCGAAATTCTACTTGGAAACGAGTCCAAGTTTTCGAGAAATGGGGTCCATATGAGGGAGATATGACCCTCCGAAGTTTCAAGGATTTTCAGAATAGAAAAACAGCTCGAATTTGAATTCGAAATTCAAATTCAAACCCCATTGCAGGTTAGGCGGGAATTTTCCCGCCCTGGACCAGGTCGACATGGGGGTCGACACTATGGTCGACCTCCCAGGGACCAGGTCGACCCTACGGTCGACCTGGTGCTAAAGCCCAGTTCTGAGCCTGGGTTCATTCTGATGTATCTGGTCTCGTTTTCAGTCTAGATTCGTCCGCCTAATCATATATAAACAGCCTTCTAGCCCCATTCTCTTTACACCATTCTTCTCTAACCTTATGCTGGACAAATTCTTGATGGACATGGCTTCTTCTAAATTAAACTAAAAGTAAATTAAAACACGAAGACTATTCCTTGAAGACTACGGTTAGGAATTGCATATTGGGGATTTTCTACTACAATCAAATCAAGATTCAACGATTCAACAATTTGACGACTAGTTTATAGATTCAACTTCTGCATCTCAATTTCTTAGACCACGATCAGTAAGTTCTAGTTACTTTGAGACTTAAACTTGTTAATTGTAATTTGGACATGAGATAAAGTGAAATTGGACTTAAGTATGATAATCGATTCACATCTATTCTAGTTTCCATCTTGGATCTTGTCTTTTGGGAATATTGCTATGAAATCAGTTTGGACCTATTCATGTTGTAAATCAAACTCTTTCATGTCCATAACATTATCATGCCTGTGATGTTGAATCAGTCTACTATTTACAAGTTTGGGACTATCACCTTATGCCATGACTATCACCTTATTATGCTAGATTTGAAATCATATTATTTTCTATAAGCCAATGATGTTGTAACCAATTATCTCAAGTTATGTCATGCTAGTCTTATAATCCCTTTTATCACTTTATGCTCGTTCTTTTTTCCTATCATAGTTTTGATGTTATTCCCCTTATTTCTGGATTTGGGTTATGAACATGAATCATGAACTTGATAATAGGCATAAGTTGAAACTTGACACGAACTTGACATGAAACTGAACATGGACATGACACTAGAATGAACTTGAAAATGGCCAAGTCGAGGTTGGATTGAGTTTGTAGTGTAATTCTTCCTGGAACCGCCCGGCAAATCCAGTGACTGCAAACAATAGCATCCATTGTGGGTAGTTGGTCATATCGTGCTTGAAAACTCGAGGTCAGACTCAGTTGTGGTATAATTCTGCCCAGAACCGCCCGGCATATCCAGTCACCACAACAACAGGTCTGATGTGAGAGGTTGGGGTGCATTAATGAATTAATGCCACATGATAGGATTAAGTCATGAACATGAAAGACAACGCTTAACAAACTTGACATGCTAGACTGATAAGGGTTAAGTCATGAATTTAAATGACAACACTTAACCTGCTGAACGAAACCCTAGTTACGCGGTCCATTTCAGTAGTAACCCACTTAGATGTATCATGGTACCCTGGAACTAGGCAGGGTGGGGCACGATTACTAGGCTGAATTGTAAGCGACCAGAACGACGGCTGAGTTGGTGCGCCAGTGTAGGTTCAGGTGGACTATGGTCATGCACGTAGTCCGAAGTTGAAAAAGCAGGCATTGGGCATCAGTAGGTTTACACTGTGCATGCTTGATTTGTGTCGGTGGTTGGCACCCTAGGGCTTGATACACCCTATGGTGGACCTAGCACAGGTGACTACATTCGTGATAGGGCTGTATGACATAGACACACGAGGAGCTAGAACTTGTAGGGAGCCGATCGATTAATGGATCGTTCCGTAGGACCCCAAAATGGGTCATTCATGATATTAGGCCAAGGGATCATTTCATGGTTAATATATGACATGGGTTTGGGATACTAGTACAGTTGGTGCAGCGAATCTTGAAAATGCGATGCTATACTAGATTTATACTTTAATTATCATGCTATCTTAGTCTATCCTGCCCATCTTGTCATCATCCTTATGTTTATTTTCAGGTTATACATGTCATGTTACCTTTACCTGTTTTATGCTAAAATTCACTAGGACTTACCAGTCTTTATGACTGATCCGTTTTCTTTCGCCTCTTTTTCTTTCGTTTCCCACCCCAGGTTCTCAGGGAGGAAACTCTAGCACTTAGCTTGGATTTCGCTTGCTTTCGGTTCAGTTCATGTACGGTTAGATCTTGAGCTATGCTATGGCTGCATTTCTGCTACCTTTGGGGAATTAAGCTACTTTTGTTATTTTAAGTTTTATGCTTCTTTATTTATTCAAGGCAGAACTTGTTGTAATGGAAAATAATAGTTGATACTTTGGATGTAAGAGGTTTTGACTCTTTTTGAAAGTAATGAAATTTATCTTTTGATTCTTCCGCTGTTTTATTTTTGTTCTATCTTGTAATATTTTTGTGTTTGTTTACCTCGATAACGCTCCTCCAAAACTAGTGTATTCCCTTTGTGAGTGACTCTACCGGAGGTGGGGTGTTACAGCAACCGTTTCCTGGAAAGGGACAACATCGAATAGATTAAAGATGGAAATGAATTTTCTCTAGATAGGTGATAATACACCCTAATGGGAGCGACCCACATAGCCATGATGCATGCCCGATTTTTGTCATTTCCCGGTTGTGAAGCTTGAGGTTAGACTTTACCTTTAGAACATCTGGCTATCATTTACTTTGAATGCCACATTGTCAGATCCGCCAAATCACTAATTGACGTCTACAAAAAAAATACTCTGGGAATTACGCTAGAGAAGAGTCTTCTCCGCCACCGAACAGAAGTATGTTTGTAAAAATCAATGTATGTGATTCTTAAGAAATACTTTGTCAGACATTCGTCCATACAAGTTGTCCTGGGATTGGAGAAACCGAAAGCACTATTCTATGAATCCGTCTTAGGCAATTTCTACCTAGAATTAACAAACAGCCCTTGCATAACTCCGTCTTCAATTGTCTTCAATAATCTCTGACTCGTATGGATCAAACCGAAGTGGAAAATAAATTCTGGACTCTTCGAAACGATAACATTAATATCTTTTAGGGTCAAGAGATACTTAACAATGATCAATCAACATATTTTATTTGGTTTCTATACCCTAACTGATTATCAGGAATCTAATAAAATCATTTCACACACAAGATTCAACTCACATATTTAAATAATGATCTAATACAGGATGGGTTAACATTAATGTTTACTTAACTATTCAAGTTCGAATAATTTCACATAACACCATTATCAAACAATCGACAATCAATTTTCACAACTTATCTAACATCCCTAGTTTGGCAATTCAAATTCAATACATTGTTGTTTATATACCAGTTATTCTTGGATACGAATTTTTCATGTTATATTTGTCTAGAATTTCCTTTCTTTAAATAAGTAAATAATTAATTTATTGAATCTTTGTTTAATCCGGAAAGTAAATGATACTTTCCTGAATTTGATATAATCGATTTCCAATTCAACCTCTCGTCCCAATATCTTCGTTCCATTTATTTTCCTAAATTTCGAAATAGTCTTACCATCACATGATTTACCCAATTCCCTTTTCCAGTTTCTCTTACAACCGTCATCATCTACAACACTTATTTCTACGCTTATTCACTTAGAAATGAGAATATCATTCCGTAGGATCTCCTTTTCTTTAATCATCTTATTTTCATTGGAAAATATTATTACGAGTCGTTCATCAAGTTATTTAATCATTTTCAATTTTCTTTTCTTATTTATTACCTGGTTCTACAACGATTATCAACTTGAATTGATAAAATAGTATATCAATGTTCATTACAAAACATTTAAACTCAATAGTGGTAGTAAATTCTCTATTAAAAATCACGTCATATTAATGATTATAATTTCAATCCATTGGATCTTAACTAGTTATTTTGTCTCAAGAATAATATGAGTAACTCCCGTTGCTTATTTTTTAAATTGCCAGAATAATTTAAATTCAAATTAAAATAAAATCAAATTTCAGTCCAATAGATTTGTTTATTTATTGATGAAAGTTCCACTCAAATTAATGTCGATGGTTCTTATTTCTAATTTGTCATTGAATTACTACGATCAATTTCATTATGTATATACACGTACATATATATATTACATTTTTGTTTAGCAATACGTCAGGGAAAATTATTGGAGATTTAAAACCATTTGACGTCGACACTTTCTTTTTCTCTTTTCTTTACTTCCCTTTTTCCTTGTATTTAATTCTTTAGTCCATTTCTTCTGCCATTTAGTTCAGCCTATTCCTCTTTCAATTTTTCTTTTATATGTTTTACTGGGCCAAATCCCAATTGTATTTTTAACCGCCTACCCTTTTTATTCCTTCTATATTTCGCTGCTGTATTCTCTCTTACTCCTCTGTTGAGGCACAGCAACATTGCTTGTAACTAGCGAACTCTTACCATTAACCCTTGTCCTTGTAATCACAAGAGACAGAGAAGCTTCTCCATTATTCCTAGTTCCAAAAGAAACATCCTTGTTTGCAAGAACTTCACTATGAACTGTTTGCAAGAATTCATGTACTCCTTGAAGTAACACCTCACGGCCCCTTAATTCATGTACTTACTGCATGTCTTTCTTTTATTATATTTTTTATTTTATTTTAATTTCTTTCTTTCCTTTTTGCTTGCCGAACTTATGTAAATCATCGCCGATTACCGCCGTTATCTCCACTCGCCTAACCCTTCCTCTTTCTCTTTTCTTCTCGTTTGGTTTACTTTTACTGATTTTCTTCTCTCATATTTTCTACTGCATCCTTTTCTCAGTGTTTTCCCATTTCTGTGCACAACCGGTGCACGTTGTGCACACATACACGGTCTTCGCTCATCGGAGAGCCTTTGAATCATGGCTGCATCTCCGCGGCCAAGTCCGAGCACCACTAGCAATGCCACTAGCCTACTGCAGTGTGCACATCCCTTCTTTTCCCTTTTCTCTTCCTATTTTCACTGTTGTGCATCCCCTTTTTGATTGCTGTTGTGCATTCCCTTTTGTTTTTTGTTGCATCCCTTTTTCCTTCTTTTTATTTCTTTATGTTGCCTTCATTTCTTTCCATCCCTTTACACTTTCTTTCTTTCTTTCCCAGCTACCCCTAGTTCCCACGCAAGCATACCTCAGGTGATAAATACTTCATGCTCCATATTCATGCATTAACGTGTAACGCATACCCTCCTCTGTTAGGAATATTTTTTAAGAGAAGAAGAAGGAATTTTCGAGAAGATTATTTTAATGGGGAGGAACTTTTCATTGATTTTCTTTTGATTACAAATTTGATTGCCTACATACATCAACTTGATTGCCTTGCTTTTATAATGCACTGCATTCTCTAGAGTATTCTAGGAATGCCTTACCTAGAATATCTAAAATAGGAATTCTAGATTTTGCCCTTTATTCAATTCATTAATACAATTGCTAATTTAACAATACAATTATTTGTTTCCTGAAAAGCCAAGATTATTTCCAACATTCCCCCGTAAGCTTGGTTTTTGAACTCCAAGAAGATCTCGCAATCTTTTAAAATTATCAGGCTTTAATGCTTTTGTGAAAATATCAGCAACTTGATTATTTGTTTTGCAAAAATTCAGCTGCACCTCTTCATTTTCAATTGCTTCTCGAATGAAATGATGTTTGATGGCTATATGCTTCGTTCTTCCATGATGGACTGGATTCTTAGCTATAGCAATGGCTGATTTGTTGTCACAATGGATAGTCACAGCTTCTTGATTCTCACCAAAATCATTTAGTATTTTCTTCAACCATATTGCTTGTTGGTTGGCTAGGCCAGCTGAAATATATTCAGCTTCTGCAGAAGATTGAGCAACTGTTTGTTGCTTCTTCGAACACCAAGAAAATGCTCCTGATCCAAGAGAAAACACATATCCAGAAGTGCTTTTCATGTCATCTATACTTCCTGCCCAGTCACTATCGCAAAACCCAATTAAATTAGTTTCAACATTATTTTCATATTTGATCCCATAGTCCAAAGTGCCTTGAATATATCTCAGCACCCTTTTTGTTGCACCTAGATGGATATGACTAGGATCATTCATGAAACGAGAAAGTAGGCTGGCTGCAAACATGATGTCAGGTCTTGTATTAGTAAGGTAAAATAAATTACCAACTAGGCTTCTGTAGTAACTAGCATCAACCTTCCTTCCCCCATCTTCTTTTTTTAGCTTTTCATTCACAACTAGCGGTGTATCCACCGGATTACACCCAAGCATTCCAAACTTTCTCAATATTTTCTCAGCATATTTCTTTTGACAAATAAAAACTCCATCATCACCTTGAGAGATTTCTATTCCAAGGAAAAAATGCAGCAAGCCCAAATCATTCATTTCATATTTTTTCATCATTTCTTTTCTAAAATCTTCAATCAACTTTAAATTGTTTCCGGTGTAAATTAAATCATCTACATAAAGTGCAATAATTAGAATACCGTCCATACCTTGTCGTTTGACATACAAAGTAGCCTCATTTTTGCTCTTCTCAAAGCCTTTCTCCAAGAAATAGTTGTCAATATTGCTATACCATGCTCGTGGTGCTTGTTTTAGCCCATAAAGCGCTTTCTTTAGTTTGTAAACTTTTCCTTCTTGTCCTTTAATCTCAAATCCTTGAGGCTGCTCCACGTACACATCTTCTTTCAATTCTCCATTCAAGAATGCCGATTTTACATCTAGCTGATATAGCTTCCATCCTTTTTGGGCTGCAAGTGATATTAAAGCTCTAATGGTGTCAAGACGTGCCACTGGAGCGAAAGTCTCTTCGTAGTCAATACCGGGCTGTTGAGAATAGCCCTTTGCAACAAGTCTCGCTTTGTTCTTTTGAACTGAACCATCTGGATTATGCTTCACTTTGTAGATCCATTTTACTCCAATGGTTTCTTTGTCTTTTGGCTTATCAACCAACATCCATGTTTTGTTCCTTTCAAGTGCATCCATCTCTTCTTGCATTGCCTTCATCCAAGCATCTTCTTTAACCGCTTCTTCAAAATTTTCTGGTTCCATTGCGCAATAGTTGCACCTAGCAAAAATATCATCCAAACTCCTCATTTTTATTGGGGTTGAGCTTGGAGATGATGAATTATGGCTTGTTGTGGATGAAGTGCTAGATGGAGAACTTGGTGTAGATGAATCACATTGGTTATTTGCAAGTGTAGTTGGATTTTGTTCTAAAATTATTGCTGGAACAGTTTAATCCTCCACTTTCTCCTTTTGCCAATTCCAAGATGTCTTCTCATCAAATGCAACATCTCTACTGATGATTACTTTCTTTGTCTTCAAGTTGTAAAGTCTATAGCCCTTTGACGCAGAACTATAGCCAATAAAAATGCATCTTTCACTTGCTTCTTGAAGCTTTGTCCTTTTTTCTTTAGGAATTTGAGCATAGCAAATACTCCCAAAGACTCTAAGATGATTCACTGAAGGCTTTCTTCCACTCCACGCTTCAAACGGCGTCATGTTCCATACAGCTTTTGTTGGACATCTATTCAGCAAATACACAGCTGTATTTACAGCCTCGGGCCAAAATTCTTTAGGCATGCCTTTCTCAAACAACATTGATTTAGCCATCTCCATCACTGTTTGATTCTTCCTTTCGGATACACCGTTTTGCTGAGGTGTATACCTAACGGTTAGTTGCCTCTCCACACCTTCTTCTTCACAAAATTTATCAAAATCATTGGAGTTATACTCCTTTCCCCTGTCACTTCTCAAAACTTTTATGGACCTGCCACTTTGTTTCTCAACAAAAGCTTTAAACTTCTTAAGTATAACAAACACTTCAGATTTTTGTCTCATAAAATAAACCCATGTCATGCGGGTCAAATCATCAATGAATAAAATAAAGTACCTGTTTTGAGCATGAGATAATGTGCTCATAGGACCGCATACATCCGTGTGTAATAATTCCAACACTTCTTTGGCTCTCCTTGATCCTTCTTTTGGAAACGGTTGCCGATGATGTTTGCCAAGTACGCAGCCTTCACATACTCCATGTTCTTTTTTTTTATTGTTGGCAACCCGTACACCATCTTCTTTTGTGAAAGCAATGTGAGACTATTGTAGTTTAAGTGCCCAAGCCTCTTATGCCATAAACTAGTGTCGTCTTCCTTTTTTGCCATGAAGCTATGATTTTTATCATAATTGAGATGAAGGGGAAAGCTTCTGTTTTGTGTCATTTTTATTACAGCAACAACTTTCCCTTTTGAATCAAAAATTTTACATTCTCGATTCTCAAATTGAAGAGAATAATCATGCTCTAAAAGTTGTCCAATGCTCAACAAATTCTCATCTAATTTAGGAACATAAAAGGTATCATGAATAACTTTACCTCCTTTCTTTGTTGCAACTCCAATGCTGCCTTTGCCTTCAACTTCAACATACTCTCCATTGCCAAGTTTAACTTTCGAACCAAATGAAGAATCTATGTCAATGAATGCACTTTTGTCTCCTGTCATATGATTGCTACATCCGCTGTCCAGGTACCATATATTCTTATATTCTTCAGTTGCCTTTTGACAAGCAAAGAACAAGCTCCCTTCCATATCTTCCGCTCCGGCAAATGCTGTGTTATGTGGCATGCCAAGGCGACAGTCCTTTTGAATGTGCCCAAACCTTTTGCAATTATGACATTGTGGCTTTCCTTTGTTCCAGCAGTCCTTTTCTTCATGAGAGCTTTTTTGGAAAATTCCACACCATTTATTTGTTCCTTCATCTCTTCCTCTTCCGCCATAGGTGCATCGACCTCTTCCGCGTGAATTTCTTCCTCTTCCTTTGCCAAATCTGCTACCTCTAGAAGACTCGCCATTATTTTGTTTTATTGTTTTGTCATTGTTGCATTGAGTGGTGAGTTTGGACTGAAATGCGTTTTCAACCGTCTTTTCCATACGGCGTAACAACCTTTGCTCGTAGGATCTAAGTGAACCCATCAAGCCTTGAACGGTCATGTTTGACAAATCTTTGGTTTCTTCTATAACAGCCACCATAGGATAAAAATTTTCAGTTAAGCTTATCAAAATTTTATCAACGATTCTACGATCGTCAATTATATCTCCATGAGACTTCATTTGATTCACTAATTCGGACAGCCTATTAAAATACTCATTCAAACTTTCATTTTCTTTCATTTTTTCATTTTCAAAATCTCTCTTTAGAGACTGAAGTTTGACAGTTCTCACCTTTGAATCCCCTTCAAACTCTTGTTGCAAGATTTCCCATGCTTCCTTGGTTGTTTTTGCTCTCATAATTCTTGGGAATATGGTGTTTGACACTCCTCTTTGAATCATTCCAAGAACTCCAGCATCTGTGATTCTTTTCTTTTTTAATACTTCAGTTTGAGCTGCTGTACGTTCTGCCGCAGCAGTTGAGTCTTCATATCCTTGCTTGATGAACTCCAAGACATCCAAAGAGATGAACAAAGTCTCCATTTTTACTACCCAAAAATCATAATTTTCTCCTTCAAATAAAGGAACTTGGACATTACTATAGGTGGAGTTGATGCTTGCTGAAGTATTGCTTGGAGAAGCCATTACTTTGCACTTTTTTTTTAATTGCAAGGATCTAGGGCTCTGATACCACTGTTAGGAATATTTTTTAAGAGAAGAAGAAGGAATTTTTTAGAAGATTATTTTAATGGGGAGGAACTTTTCATTGATTTTCTTTTGATTACAAATTTAATTGCCTACATACATCAACTTGATTGCCTTGCTTTTATAATGCACTGCATTCTCTAGAGTATTCTAGGAATGCCTTACCTAGAATATCTAAAATAGGAATTCTAGATTTTGCCCTTTATTCAATTCATTAATACAATTGCTAATTTAACAATACAATTATTTGTTTCCTGAAAAGCCAAGATTATTTCCAACATCCTCTTACCTTCTTTTCTCAATTCTAAATTCTTATCTACACTTATACGGTACTCTCAAGATGTATACGCAATTCAAGTTTACCCTTATACTACTGTTGTTTGAACTTAATTATATATTGCAGTTCATGTATATGCAGTTATCTTCTCCATTCTAAAACTTACCTTCATTTAAAACTTGCTTGAATTATCACCCCTTCATATTGCCTTCACGTGAGTATACCCAAAAGAAAACACCACGTGATACCTTAGGCATTCATACATCACAGTATTGTGTACACTCCAACTCCATTTTCTTTGCTGCTATTCCTTTCTGTCTCCTCCTATTTTCCTTTTATCTCCCCTATTCTTTCGCCCAGCCCATACACGGATACACCATCGGACCATGCTGCACGTCCCCTCTTTCACTTGGAACTTCCAGATGACAAACTTTTCTTTTCAATTTATTTTCCAAAGCAAAACGCCTACCCCAAATAAAAACACAACTTGTTGACATAGGCACAACCTTTACCATGCATGTTCCATGGTCTTTGTCTTGCACCAGCGTACGGTTATAGCAGGGACGTGATTAATCCCCTCTACTCTGCCCGCACCAAGCTATCATCAGTCTAGACTTACTCCCTGAACCCCCTGATATTTCATGGCTTTAGTACAGAGTAGTTCTGATGCAACATTACCCGTCTCTAAATCGTTTTAGTGTGTATGCTTCTATGCTACGCAGTTTATCATTAGGATATATCCTATTTTCAATGTTTATTTTAGCTGAACCATAGATCTGCTTTGCACGTTCCTTTGTTCAAGCTTCACCATTTTGTTCTTTACAGGTTTGATTGATGATTTTGGCTCCATAGTATGCCAAAACTCCCACCAACTATTGTTAAACGCAGTTCACTAAAAGTAGTTGTATTACATGATATATCATGGAAAGCATGGGTATTGATATGTATGATAAAGCATAATAGCAATCCAACACCATACATCAAAGCAAAACATGTATATAACTTTTTCCAACACAAATATTCCGATGCCAGTATTATCATGTTCTAAACTA
This sequence comes from Allium sativum, assembly GCA_030737875.1. Taxonomy (NCBI): domain Eukaryota; kingdom Viridiplantae; phylum Streptophyta; class Magnoliopsida; order Asparagales; family Amaryllidaceae; genus Allium; species Allium sativum. The sequence continues at coordinate 969,620,094 of CM060913.1, read as the reverse complement.
GAATATATATTGTCATGACAAATAAAAATAACAAAATAGTGCAAAGGAATATCCCCCAATGTCATGTAGAAAATATCCATACTTTATCTTTACCTGCAAATGACTTTTTGTCTATATAGTATCTCGTGCCACACACAGGTAACTGCCATTTTGATGTAGTGTCATTTTTTTTTCCAAATCCTATGCAGTTACCCCTTATGGAAACTCGGGTTCTTTAGTTGAAATATGGATCATTTGAAGTTGAAAAGAACTACCATTTTATACGATTTGCTTTTCTTTTTGTACCCTGGTTTTAAATTTTCAGTTCACATATTTTGTTTCAAGACTGTCACGAAAAAATCTAACCGTTCTATTCAATACATTCAAACATGTATACCCATATATAGATGCCTATAGCTATACTGACAGAACAGTTAAAATGAGACAAAATGTGTTGTACTAACTATATTTGCTTGCTTATTTATTTCTATGGTTTTTACTAAGTTTTTTCTGTTCTTTTAGCGATATTTCCAGTTCATAAAACACATTATATAGACATATGTGTATGCCTATATCTGGTACCATCAATTCGCTGTTTTAGATCGAGAACTCAAATGAAGTTTTAGTCATATACACTACTGTGTTCTGTCTTTTTATTTCAGTTCCGAATAATAACAGGGGGAGAAGAGTGTTCTACTTACAGGTTTTTCGAACTTAAGTTTTCAGATTTGGATTTGTTTCTAGATTTACATAAGGATCTAACTAATATACTCACACATATATACTTATACATATGTATGCATAAATCAGACAAACTAGACAGTTCAAATGGGGAAAACATGGAAGAGTTTGCTCACCAAAATGGTTTACTGATATTCAATGGTTCCAAGCTTTCTAATCCTCTGTTTGCTACCATTCCCCGCTAGTTTTATTTCAGACTTTGGTTTGAGTGAAAAGTGTGTGTAGTATAGTATATTTATAGACGGTAAGGCTTGCACATGAAGATATAGATTAGAGATAGGGGTTGAGTTTAGGGGCATGGCTGTTGTAAATGGTGAGTGAAAGCGACAGATTGTTAAGTCTAATCAAGTGAAAATTCAATCCAGACATGAAATGTATGGCATGACATTTGCAGTACACACTGTGTATTCATTTATGCGCAAAGATGCTAAAGAACTAGGCTTGGTTAGGGAAAGATTTTGTGGTTCTAGGCTGTCTTATTGTCTCGACAATATGTAACTTCATACTGCTCTTCCACTACATAGCTACTCATAGCTGTGCATAGCATGGTACAGAACTTATACAGTGGTATGTTTAAAAAAAACTTAGCTCTTAAGTTTTAGTATACATGTTGATTGAAAGAAGCACTCCTAATATACGTAGGCTAATTTAGAGTTTTCTAGCTACTGCGCAAATGAAAAGAGGTTAGGAAAATCTTTTCATTGATCTCCTGCATAGCTAGTGTGTAGCTGTGTTTATAGCTTACCCCATGTGAGCATGACTTCAAAGTCTTTGATTTATTCTCATTGGATACACGCTTTTGTTTGTGTGCTATAACATTCTTGTTATTGTAAATTATAAATGCTATGTATTAGTTTACTAAGAAACGAAAGTTGCAGACCATTTTATTTTTTTACCCGTTCATATGTGTATGGGTGCGTTCGCAGCCAAAATTTGGCATGCTTATTTTTTTTTGCGTCCGACGCGTCGGACGCTAACACCTTTTACCCCTTCCAGATTCCACTATTCTCGAACGTTGGAAAAGTAACTGTTGGCGTCCGACGCGTCGGACGCCAACGGTTAATTTTCCAACGTATCCTTTCGCTGGCTATAAGAACGGACCCCCCCCCCTCCCCATCCCCCACTTTTCCTCCCCATCCCAACCCGAAACATCTCCCATTTTACCCCATATTTCGAATTTTTTGAGCAATTTCGTGCTGCAAAAATGGTAAAAAATTTTATAGTTGAGTTTATTTTTCAATTCTCTACAATATTTATATTTTTCGATTTTTTTTGTTTTTTTTTTTTTTACGCAGATGGCTTTCACTTCCACCACTGCTACCTCGCAGCCATTTGCGAATTGGACGGACGACCGGGAGTCCGCTTTTATAGATGTTTGCGTTGAGTTCATAGCGGAGCGCGATACAAGCGTCAGTGGGTTCTACGCAACAGTCGCAACAACAATGAACAACCGTTTTAATCTGGAGTTCACAGAAAATCAGATTAAAAACAAATGGGACAACATGAAGCGAGCTTTTCGCGATTGGGACATGCTGCTTAGAACACCTGGGGGGTGTATGGAATGCAGAGTTCGATTATCTAGACGGTCCTGATGATTTTTGGAGTACCGACAGTGGCAGACCATTCAGAAAATTTAGGAAGCACTCGCCGATGAAGTTTCGAGAGCAGGACATTATGTTCGAGGGTTGTTTGCGGAAAGATACTTGTGCGCATCCGATTCCTCCGGTTGCACCTCCTACTGCACCAGCACCTCCACCAGCGCCTGTGCCAGCTGCTTCTTTCTCCCCTGCCGACGCGGGTTTCTATACTGGTTGGATGGCTTCGAGCGATCCCCCTTCTGGTCAGCCCTCTAGGCGCAGACAGGCAGCGCGTGCCAGCTCGTTTATGACCGACGATACGAGACAGCTTGGCCGGCGGTGCTTGGAGCTTCTTCAGAGATCGGGTACGCGTGTGGACCTTTGGGAGATTCTGACGATTTTCCGCAATGACGAGCGGAATGTGGATATTGTTCGGGAGCTTACCGATGAGGGCATATGTGGGTTTATTTCAGCTGGGTTGAGTCAGTTACCTCATCGTCGTTTATTTTAGATTTTCATGTACTTGTTTTAATTCCAGTACCGTTGTGTTCTTTATGTTTTATGAAAAACGTTGTCGTTTATTTTATGAAATATGTTGTCGTTTTGTTTGATGCAATTAGAATTTAATTAAATCAAAACCATTAATTTAACAATTAAATACCACACTCAAATACCACGCTCAAATACCCCGTTCGTAGCTAAAAACACATTTCCCCTTCGCTACAGTACCACGCTCAAATGGCACGCTCAAATGCCATGCTCAAATGTCACGCTCACGTTCGTTAAGAACGCACCCTATATGTTAATCACAACAAATTTAACACGAGTATGTACATATATATATATATATTTATTTATTTATTTATTTATTTACAACATTTCATATGTACACACACATACATATGACTTAAAAACAACGATTATTCTATTTTTCCAAAATGTTTAATTTAAATATTATTCAACTGAATTAAATTGCTAGATATAATCTAAATTAATAGATTATAAATTTTGTTGAAAAATTGGGATGATACATTTATTTTGTCTTATTCCAAATTGGAATTTAATTGAATATTTTATGAATTAAATAATTAGAGAAAAAGTTTGAATTTTTAATCCAAAATGATTTGGAAAGATAGTTTAAGTAATTACGAATAGTTTTCGTAAAGGTGAAAAATTTATTTGAATAACTTTTCAAGTAATTAAGGCATGTTCAAATTTAATGTTTAATTGTGAATAGTAACTTTAAAAAGTGAAGTTCGTTTGGATATGTAGAAAATGTTTTAACTAGATTTTATTATCCAAACCATCTTATTTATTTTTGTGAAAATTAGGGTCATATCCTTAAAATAAAACTTAATTAAGCTCACATCCTCCTGTTTCAAAACATATAAATTTCATCCCTAATTTTAAGCAGCGACTAATATTTTTCCAAAAATTCCCTTTTTCTTGATTGACGCCGTAATTAACTAGGTCAGATTTACTTAGTACGTAATTAATATTTTTTCCTTTTCGAGAAATCTATATTTCGTTGTCCATGGCAGCGCCGTCATCAATTAAAATTTTTGAATATCAGAATTTTGTAGATCAATCATTCACTTTACACAAAATTTGTTCAAGGCGTTAATTATATCGATCCTAGATTGAAATTGGCAAAAATTTTGTGAGAGGTCTTCCGTTCGGTCAGAGCTAGGGTTGATCATTGGCAGAGAGAAGTAGCGATTGAAATTTGCAGCGACTTTGGGAAAATGTTGGTTCAATGAAGAGTCGCAATGGAGGTTTTTGGAAGCTGGTTGCGATTTTTCAAGCAATCGTGTATGAGAGATTACTGCAGCAAGTCGCGATTTTTGAGCAGTAGTCGGTGGTGTAACGATGAAGAGATGTGTATGGAAAATTTTTGGAGGTTGTGTAGGTGGCGAAGGCGTTGACCATGGAATTAATGTAATTTTGGTATAAAGTTTTATGGTTTTTGTAGACCATACAGTCGTATATATTAATTTTTCATTTTATTTGATCTTCTGTTCTTAATACGTGTATAAGAATATGCATACATTATTTATATGAGCATATATGTATGTAACTATTGTTAGAACTCATGCATATATGTTTAGTTATATTCAGGAAAGTTGCGTATATGTATGCATATATTCTGTATATATGCATAATTATACGCAGATCTTTATAAAAAAATGTTTTTGTGTGTTTGTTGATTAGTTGCATACAAATATGCATATATTTTTAATATATGTGTAGTTAAAGTTATTTTCATATATTGTGACTAAAAGTATATGCAACTAATCTGATAATTTGCATACAATTGCAGCTACTATTGATTTATGCGTATATGTATGCACCTATTTAAGTTAATTATTTGAAGATATTTACTTATTTTATATGAATACTGCACATTAGGCTTATTACTGATGATTATCTTCTTTGTTTAACATTGTTCTTGCTGTTATTGGTGTATTGGTGTTGTTGAAGTTTGGGAATGATAGTTGTTCTAATGGGCTTTATTTTGACAGTTCTGTTGATAGCGTAAGAAATGCAAATTGTGGTAAATGGACTGATTAAGTCCATTGTCCTTTGAATTGTATGCTGCTTTAAATTTATTTCAACATTTTAATGTTAATTTATGTGATTTTTACACTTATTTATTTAGATCTTATATTTATGCAAGTATTCTGTATAGTTGCATATATGTATGCAAATATACTGCATATTTGTATCAATTTTGCTAGTATTTTGCATAGATGCATAAATGTATGAAACATATCGTGTTTCCTGCGTACAGGTACGAAAGTATGTATATAATTGGATAATGTATACAAGTATTCTATTTTGTTGCATATTAGTATGCAACTATTCTTATTACGTGCACGCAAGTCTGCAAATGTTCAGTGTGTATGCATATTCTCTTTTATCGTTGAATACTATAATGTCCCAAGAATTTCGACCATTGGAATATATAATTAATTAAAGGTTCAACTATGAATAATCAATTTTTATATCGATACCTGGAAATTAAAATCCAATATATGGTTGTGAGTATGAAACTGAAATTCAATATAATTCAGATGGTTGATTAGGAATCAAATATTCATTGTTGTAAATTTGAATTGGTTGGATATTTGAATTAGGTTGAAATTTGATTGAAAACATGAATAATTTAATTTGAAAATAAACTTTATTAACATTAAATGAATTGGATATTTTATTTGTTAAAATATATGGAAAGGTGGATTGGATATGCGTATATTCGTATATATAAAGAAAATTGAATTTAACATTTCAATTTTGGAAGCGAACGAAGATATCGGTAGACGAATGACATAAAATCGGTAGACCGGAAAATAAGTTTAAAAATAAAATATCATAGTACAAAAACGGAGACAGATTATGAGTAAATTAATTTTAACGCGAAGACGAAGCGGTACATATAATCTTTGTCATATTTGGTGACTGTGCTTGTTGTATAAATATGGAGCGTTCAACATCAGTTCACGATACAGTCATATATTAAGTCAAACCAAAAATGAACCTTCCCGAGTAAGATTACCTATACCCATTTCTGATGCATGACACTCCCTATAACCCAATGTGATGGAACTTCGTTCTTATCTGTTGTCCGTTCCTTCTTCTGAAAGCTTGTCGCAAACCCCTTTATATTTCCACCGCCCTCTTCCTTTTCTTTCAACAAAAAAATTCACTTTTTCCCCTAAATTAAAAATCCGTCTTTCCCAAATCATTTAATGGACGAGCATCCACCTACCTTCGGCCTCCTCCCCAGTCAAAATCGGTCTGAAACCTCAAGCTTGTGCCTCGCAGGACCGAAAAATTGTCACCCTCCTCTTATAATTGAAGTCGCAGGCCCAAATTGTTGCGCACAAGTCGCTGCCTTTTTATCGAAAGATATCCGTCCTCAAGCGAAGTGTTTTTGGCAAGGCCTGCTGCTCTGGCACGTCGTCAACAAAAGCTCAACACCCAATCTGTTACCTGTGCCTCTTTTCCACTGAGCTAAGGTGAGTTACCACTCATGATTGATTAATCTTAAGTGCAAGTAATTTGATTCAGTTTATGTAACAACCCATTTTTTTATAACATGTTAAAACAAGAAATCAAGGCAGAATTAAATTTTAAAGTCAGAATCAGGGGAAACGGGTTACGCCATTGCATTCATCTCGAAATTTTACATGAAATAGAGTCTGAGTTTTTGAAAATCGGAGTTCGAATGAAGAAGTTATGACCTGTACAAGTTTCAGCAGTTTTCAGGCAGCACTGGACCAGGGGATCGACCATAGGGTCGACCTACCCCCCCCCCCCCCCAGGTCGACCATAGGGTCGACCTACCCACCAGGTCAACCATAGTGTCGACCTCCCCCCTATAGGTCGACCTGGTCGGCCTGTTTTGACCCAGAACTCATTTTTGAAGCCTGAGACTTGTTTTGATGGTCCGGATTGATTCTAGGGTTAATCTAAGGGCCTAAACTAGTTGCTACACCTATAAAAACACCCTTAGACCTAACCTAATTCACAACAAACCATTCTTACATCAAAATGCTATTCAAATTCCTCTTGATCATGGTCGCCGCCTCTAATAAATTTCCTTAGCTTTCATACACAATCCAATTCAAAGATTAAAGCTTCTACAATGATTCAAGACAATAAATCAACAACGTCACTGCAACATTCCACAACAAATTCATTTCTTAATTCATTAGCTATGCTCTGTAAGTTCTAGTTATTTTCAGATTAAAATATTTAAATATAATATGGGCATGTGATGAAGTGAAATTGGACTTAAGCATGTTTATCGATCTATTTCTGTTGCTTCTTGGATCTTGAGTTTTGAGACTTGTCTATCTTTATTCCCATGTCTAGTTTATGATCTATTCAGCCTGTTGTAAATCAGTTTTCTTGATTCATATTGACATTATTACCAAGTTGTAATCTTCATATCTGTGATGATGTTTTTCTCTCTGATCTTATTTTATGCAAAATTCTACCTTCCCCTATTTATTTTCTTTTGATGAACCTAGGTCAATTTTGGACCTAGGCCTAAACTACGATATACGTGCGATGGTATACGGGGGAAATATTGGAATATTGCCTAGTGGAATATATTTGTTCGGTGGAATTGATGGCATAACATAAAAATTGGATATTTGGGTATTACTACCATTAACATAAAATTGGAAATTTGGGTATTGTCAATATAATTGAAATTGCAAGTTTGGGCATTGGCATAAATAATTTGGCATGAAGTGGGCATACATGAATTGGCATGTAAGTTAAATCACGAGTTTGGGACTCTGTAAGTTTAAATCAAAAGATTGGGCTTATGTTAATTAGGCATATGTAGAATTGGGAATTCGAACATGAAAGCAATTGTAAATTTGATAATTGGCATAAGCATGTATTATGAACTTGGGAGACTGACATGTATTGTAATAAAAAAAATTATAGTTTGGGATAACTACATCATGAATCATGATTTGGGTTTATTGGGTATAAAACTTGATATATGTATTTTGGCTAGAACTTGATATGGTAAAATGGCATAAAAATTGGCATACATGTAAAACACCATGAATTGAACATATGTAAATTTGGTATGAATTGGGCATATGTAAAACTGACATGTAACCTAGAACTTGGGCATTTGTTAATTATGTAAAATTTAGAGTAGAAACATATATGATAATTTATGACTTGAAGAAAGTTTAATATGAACGCGCCTAAGTTGGGTTTTGGGTTGTTGGTATGTATTGGACATCTAGAAGGCACGTAAGCATGCTTATGAACTTGAAACATGAATTGGTTATGAATATGAATCATTAACTTGATAATAGGCATAAGTGAAAACATGAAACTTGACATGAAACTCACCATGAAACTAGACACAAACTTGACAAGAAACTTGAACATGGACATGACATTAGAATAAACATGAAAATGGCCAACTCGAGGTTGGGTTGAGTTTGCAGTGTAAACCTTCCCGGAACCGCCCGGCAAATCTAGTTACTGCAAACAATAGGATCCAATGTGGGTAGTTGGTCATATCGCGCTTGAAACCCGAGGTCAGACTGAGTTGTGGTGTAAATCTGCCCAGAACCGCCCGGCATATCCAGTGACCACAACAACAGGTCTGATGTGAGAGGTTGGGTGCATTAATGAATTAATGCCACATGATAGGGTTAAGTCGTAAACCGCTTGAATATACTTAACCAATTTGACACGATGATTTGATAGGGTTAAGTCATGAACCGCTTGAATATACTTAACCAATTTGACATGATGATTTGATAGGGTTAATTCATGAACCACTTGAATGTACTTAACCAATTTGACACGATGATTTGATAGGGTTAAGTCATGAACCGCTTGAATATACTTAACCAATTTAACACGATGATTTGATAGGGTTAAGTCATGAACCGCTTGAATATACTTAACCAATTTGACACGATGATTTGATAGGGTTAAGTCATGAACCGCTTGAATATACTTAACCAATTTGACACAATGATTTGAAAGGGTTAAGTCATGAACCGCTTGAATATACTTAACCAATTTGACACGATGATTTGATATGGTTAAGTCATGAACCGCTTGAATATACTTAACCAACTTGACACATGATTCGTAGGGCTAAGTCATGAACTTGAACGACAACACTTAGCCAATTTGACATGACACGTAGGCGGGTTAAGTCACGAACTTGAATGACAACACTTAACCAACTTGACATGCTAGACTGATGGGGTTAAGTCTCGAATTTAAATGACAACACTTAACCTACTGGATGGAAACCCTAGTTACGCGGTCCTTTTCAGCAGTAACTCACTAGATGTATCATGGTACCCTGGAACTAGGCAGGGTGGGGCACGATTACTGGGCTGATTGTAAGCGACCAGAACGGCGGCTGAGTCAGTGCGCCATTGTAGGTTCAGGCGGACTATGGTCGTGCACGTAGTCCGAAGTTGAAAAAGCAGGCATTGGGCACCGGTAGGTTTACACTATGCGTGCTTGATTCGTGTCAGTGTTTGGCACCCTAGGGCTTGATACACCCTATGGTGAACCAAGCACAGGTGACTACATTTCGTGATTGGGCCGTATGACACAAACACATGAATGAGCTAGGACTTGTAGGGAGCTGATCGATTAATAGATCATTACGTGGAAAAAGGGTGTTGTTCGTTAGGTAGCATAATCCCTAGTGGTCCTAGGTGGCATAAACCCTAATCGAATCTAGGAAACGTTCAATAGGTAGCATAATCCCTAGTGGTCCTAGGTGGCATAAATCCTAGTTGAACACGCGATAGTTCATGATAAGGAAACCTAGCCAGAACAAGGGTGGTAGTCCAAACAATTTCAAGAATGGTGGCACTACGTTGAAGTAGTATAGAAATACGTGATGAAACTCGTACGATATACGATAGGGGACTGTACATATACATGGAAAGGATGATACGGGTTGGGGGTACTAGTACAGTTGGTGCAGAGAATTTAGGAAATCAGAGCAAATAGATATCATTTTAATGGTGAAGCAGAGAAATTTTGCGATGCTTGATAGAAATCTTGCGAAACTATACTTAGTTCATCTTGAATGGGAACCTTGCAATGTTATACATGACAGAATTCCTATGATGTTATTCTTAGTTATCGTGCCTATAGCTTATCTGGTCATCATGCTTATGTTTACTTTCAGTTTATTCATGTCATGTTATCTTTACCTGTTTTTATGCTGAAAGTCACTAGGACTTACTCAGTCTTTATGACTGACCCGTATTGTTTCGCCCCTTTTTCTTCCATCCCCCCCCCCCCTCAGGTTCACAGGGTGGGAATACAGCTAAGTTCGGATCTTACCATTCTCCAAGGCTCTTTCATGAAGTCTTGGATTGCTCTTGGCTATGGCTTGCTTTGCTTTAGTGGGGAATACTACATTTTATTTTTGTGCTTCTTTGTTTTTGAGCAAAACAGATATTTTAGCTATGTATTTGGGTATTGGAAGTTGATGGGCTTTTATTGTAAACAATTCTATTTAATAAATGATTTGAAGTACTTCTACTTTACTTTCCGCTGTTTTATATATGTCTGTCTTGTAATACATCTGTTCCAGTACCCATAATGCTCCATTGAAGTTAAGGCATTCCCTTTGTGAGTGACCTTAACGGATGTGGGGTGCTACAGTTTAATTGAGATATAATAGTTGATTGGGGTTTGCCTTGATTGTTTTTGGTTACTGATGGGGTTGTTTTACTGCTCAATTCCTTCAATTTTCAATGACTTGTTTGGTTGGTGCGATGATTTTTGTGGAATCCTCCTTTGCTTTCGCGACATTGAATGACTTATGTGATTAACTTAACTGTTGACACAAATTAATGACTGAATTCCTGGAAAATATGCCATAAATAAACCATCCTTGTTTCCTTATTCGAGTTTATGGAAGCAATTAAAATTTGTTTCTCTTGGCCTTTGTGTGATTAAAAGCCTGGACTGATTATATCGGCAAGGGTTTGATAACATATATTATCTATAAACGAATTTTTCCTAAAAGAAAAAGATTGGATCTGTGTCCACAATTGATTGTATGTTCCATGCTTTATATGTTGAATGTCTGAAACCAAATCAAATTATTTCCTGCAAAAATAAACTGTATTCTGGAAACAAATCAATATGAAGTGATTTAAATCTAAGTATAGCATTTATCAGATTTGTGCTCCTGATCTTTTGAATAGTTGATTACTAAAGTATGTAGGTCAAACCATCATTTTCCTTTTTAAATTGTTATTCACGAAATACAAGACATAGGCAATTAATGCAGTAAAGTTGTGAAAATATTTATGTTGTGTTTGTTCATCTATTAGATCGTTTACCCTTGGCTTTTATGTATGCTACATCACTTAATTTCTAGGAAATGACTTTGAACTCAGACCTGACCATTTTGCTGTTGTAAATGTATGCTTTATGTTGGGTACAATTGTGTAATTACATAAAACAGTTGGTAACATACCAATTTGAAATCGATGGATCCTGCATTCAGATTTTCACATACTATTCAAAGCTGAATACCAATATGAGAATATACCAATATGGAGTTCACCGATTATATATAGATTTTTGATAACCTGACTTTAAAAACCAACTTGAAATAAGCCATAACTTCCGAAACATGATATATGCTCGGATATTACATAAATCCTATCTACTTTCCAGACATGTCCAGATAATTCATATTTACATCCTAGATTGTACCCCATATGTTAAATCTTGCATTTTTATATTTGGAACTATTTATACTTTGAATAGTATATCCTGTTCGGCACTTACCTTGGAAATTCCGTTTTAATTCCAGTTTCCGAATTTACAGTGATTTCTATGTTGACCATGGTATTTACGGTACATTCTTGTTTTGGAAAATTGGGAAAGCATAACATATGTTTGTTGTATAAAACTCAGTGTTGATAAATTGAGTCAGAAATGAATATAAGGATTGAAACTGATATTATGCGCCGATAAATCAGAAATGTTCATATTTTAAATAGATTAACTTTGTTCACTTAAAAAGAAAAAGAATAAAAATATCTTTTTTAAGAGTTATGGAAGATTTAATAATAACATGTTTGACTATTTCCCATCAATTAGCAACAAAAGGTATAAACATAGAAAAACCTGAGTAGGGAAAAATGAACACTTATGTAAATGTGGGTAATTGTCTCCTGCCTTGATGTTCACCTGTCAAGTTTAAGAAAAAGAAAAGAGATGATGTGCCACTGTGGTGTAATATAGGTTGTTTACCCCTGGAATGGTTAGTGTCCTGACCATTTATCGCCATGCATGTTTGTTAAAACCTAAGCTACCTCTTTGGTACCATTACCTTGTTCAGTAACCTGAAATATGTTTGCTTATGCTGTACCCAATTGCCTGCGCAAGCTTTATTTAATGGGCACATATATTAGAAGCTTGTGCCATATTCAATTACCTGCCATGTCAAATTCAAACTGTGCATTTTAGTACCCTGCCCTTGAGCTGTTTTAACCTGAACACATTTTGTGTACTTCTTTTGAACTGAAGCCTTTTTTATTGTATTCAGTGGACATACTTACCATATGTCAGTTCCCTTGTTAAAATTCGTTGATATTGTAGTAGTTTGTGAATCAAATATACTCTTGCTATCCTACTTCATAGGTCACTATATTCTTATTGATCTGTTTCCGGTGCACGCATATATACACGTATGCCGTTTTTAACCTGAATTGTGTATTTGCATTTGCCCCAAGTATTAACATGTTTCTTTCATATGCTTTAAGTCCTAAACACTATATATGAGCTCTTTGGTGCCTCGCTGCATATGGACCTGTTACCCGATTACTGCCCTTTTTTGCGTGCTAACTTGCCATTTTCCCTTCTTGTGTGCACATGAGAAGGCGCAGATCCTGCTTTATTCGATATAGCGGTGCACTGTTATTCCTATCTTTGATTCGTATATGTATTCATTTCTGGAATGTTGGGGTAGTGCACACGCGTACCTGTACGCATGTGTACATGCAGGCTTTCGTGAACGCTTGTCCCTGAAATATAAAACTAGTATGAACAGATATTATACTTGATACTGGATAGATACTGCACCTGTATGCACTTGACATATATATAAATGTTCGATATCAGGATTAACTACTATACTTCAGCTTATATCGAAGTTAATTTACTTTAACTATGATTAATCCTGACTCGAGTGTTTTATTTTTTTCATGGAACGCCCGGGTCAGATCCGATTGTTACAGATTTAGAGATTTAAGTTCAGGATTTAAAGATTGATGAAGCTGAGGATTCCAATAGACGGCGTGCTCTGATATTTTAAAACAGTAACATTTTCTTGTATTCATGTGATATTTTAAATTTCTTTGTATCATATAAACCTTATATTCAAAAATTCTGATCAATAAATTAAAGCTTTATTTCATTGTTCAAAATATGTTATTTATTTATTTTATGTTTTCTGTGTTGATTCTGCTTTTAAACTCAGTAAGCTAAATAACGGTCTGTCGTTTTGAATGTTTTAAGTGGGTTTAATTACCAATTTGAAGCGGTCAAAAAGGCGGGATGTTACATGTTCCCTGTTTTTAAAATGAATTACTTTTCCTACTTATTTTCCAGTTTAAAATTTCATATATACAAAAAAAAAATGCAACATCGGTTGTTAGATAAAACAAAAAGTTTATAACATTTGCATTTATGCATGCAACTAATAACAATACTTTCATATAACAATGAAATTATCCTTATTATCTTTGACATTACAAATATACGTAACATTTAACAATAATTGCATTTAATTATGCAAGTATTATGAATAACTGTACATAAGAAAGCAACAATTCATAATATCGTGTAAGATCAGAAGAAGTGATTTTGATACATAAAATTCAACCGTAATTCATCAAAGAAACTACACAATCATATTGTAGTAGACTGACAACAGAAAAATGTATAAACGATTTCTAGTTGTTTCTATATACGTCTTCTTCTTTTTGAAATCTTTGGCTCCTCCACAACTTTCTGTTTTTTTTCTAACATGTACAGAAGTCGTCGGTTGATCAGTTCTATCTATGGCTTTCTTCTGCTCACTGTCATGTGCATCAATTTCTTCTACATTAGGTCTCTGCAAAACAAGGTATAACCTTTTTAAATAACCATGTTTAAATGCATATAAATACAAAACAAACAGTAGATATATGCACACTTGTATGTAGTAGTTATTACTGCATCAATAAAATCATGCATCACTCTTGAGATAAATGCACACTTGCATTCAAAAGTTTTTATTAAACTGCACAGAATTATGAACCTGTCTGTTGATGGTTGCAGGCTTGCATTCATAAACTATAACTAAATGTACAGAAGCATGCTACATTCAAGTAATAACTGTCCATTAGTGTGCAACTTTTACTGAATATATGCATATAATTTTGAATTTGCTAAAAATTCATTCATACTTCAAATCAAAATTTAAAAATACACTCATTAACGTTGTTTTAATATGACTACATTCTGGTTATAACTGCACACTAGCAACAATTTGTGACGACCCAGATTCCCGGTACCTTTGTGTAACGACCCAGATTTTTGAACAGTTATTTTAAAATATTTAGTATGGTTTTAAATATTGAATTTATAATATAAGTGGTATTTTATTGGGTTATTGTTTGAATAATCGAAAACCAATTCCGTTAAGTTTAAAATAGCGTATGATCTTGAAATTGACGGTCGTTAAATTAACATAGGGTTCCATGGTTAAAGTCAAGGGACCGTAAGATATTTTGGTTATTTAATTAAATTAAAAATCAAATCAGTTAATTTAAATATACTGTCCCCTAAAACCCAAATAAGCTGATCTAAAGACTAAGCGCCACCCTAAAACTGAAAAAAAAAAATTCAGACATAATCCCCTCGAGCCAACAAACCTGTCGGTGATCTTCAATATCAAGGAAACAAAAATTAATGGTGAGGTACGTATGTTCCTTCGTTCTCCCCTATATAAACAGTTCGAACCTTTGTATTCTTCCCATTCTCAACTAATCCATTTCATCCCTTCCGTTCCTTTCTTCTGTCATTTACGAAATCGATTCCTCCGATTTATAAAAAAAAAAAAAAAAAATGATGAAATCGAAGTCGGAATGATTCTTTATAACCGCGACTGGAAGAGGGGGGGTTCGAGGCCATTTTGGAACCGCTCGCGTTAAAGGGGATTCAGGCCTCGTTGAGTGGTGCGATAAGAGATAAGGTGCGATGCTATTTGGGCGTTCGTGAATTAAGGAGGGAGGGGGTGCGACGTTACATTTGAATGGGGATGGAGGTTCGAGAGTTGCGAGGCCTCTTGAAGCTCGACATCCAGACAGATGCGATGGGGTTTCTGGTGATGGTTTGGAGGGGAGTCAATACTGATGATGAACGTGAAACATTGGGGGGGGGGGGGGGGTTCGGTTCTGTTGTTATGTGGAGGGATGGTATTGCTCTGACCTAACAGGAGGTGGAGACCTGGGAGTTTGACAGTGTAGCGGAGGTCGTTGTTAGGAATGGTGGTGATGTCAATGAGGCTGAGAAATGAGGGCAGCGGCTATGGTAATTGAAGATGGAGTTGTCAACGAGTTGCTCGATAAATTGTCAAAGTAGGATGGGGTAGTATTTTGGGGCTGTTCGAAGGTATATTCCGTAGTTGATCAGGAAATTCACAATGTGGCAAGGTATATGTTTTAAGAAATTTAATATACATAGGAATTTATTTATTTATTTATTTTAGTTGTTGGTTTAATTAACGATAGCTTAATCATTAATTAAAAATACATATCGTAGGTAAAAAGAAAATCCCATTCGAGTTGATTCATAAACACAACAAAAAGGAAATTAAATGGGATATTCGACAAATCCTGGTGAGTAAATCTCACTCACCTTTTATTTTAATTATTTTTATTTCATTAAAAATAATTGTTTTTTGCTTGTGTGAATGATTTCTGGTTGCTTTATATATATTAGTTATTTAGGCTATTATATATATATATTGGGTTGATTGATTGGTTGGATTCCCGCAGTCTCATTAGCGGATGCCCGCAGTTTCATAGCGGATGATTACCCTATACGCCCCACGCTATGATTAGTGGATGACCTTCTATACCACGATATTCTGCCACGAAGCAGAATGGGTATTATTTATGTGCTAACATCTGTGGATGCAGGAAAACAGGTTGGAGGAATCCAACTGGATTCCTCAAAAATATACTATCTGTTTGGTTGTTTGATTACATATATATACTGTGATATATGATGTGTTAGAAAACCTGAAATAACTGATTGGTTGTTTGGTGTTTAAATATCACTGGGCTAAGTGTAAATTTATTTAAATTATCCGGAAGGGATATTTGGAATTTAAAAGGGGAAATTCTATTTTTCTAAAATAGAATTTGAAATTTCAAGTAGAATTTAAAATACAGAGTTTTTAAAATGGAACCTTTAAATATAATTTCAAAAATGGAATTTTGAAATGAAATCTCAGAAGAGAATTTGAAATAGAAATTTTGAGTGGAAATTCAAATAGAATTTGAATGTTAGAAAGAAGTTTGAATATTTGGAATTCTAAAGAAAATTCCAAAAAAAGGGTTTGAAATGGAATTTTAATTATATATTTCAAATAAAGTGTGAGTATAGCATTTGAATATAATATTTGAATAAGGAAATTTTAAAATAGAAAATTCAATATGGAAATTCAAATGGCATTTGAATATAGTAATTTAAAAGGAAATTCAAATAGAGTTTGAATACAAGAAATTTAAATAGTAATTCAAATAATTTGAATAAGAGAAACTGAATAGAATTTGAATGCAAAGAAATTCAATGGATTTGAATAAAGAAAATATTCAAATGGGATTTAAATAGGAAATTCAAATATAAGAATTTAAATAGAATTCAAGTGGTGTTAAATATAAGAATTCAAACAAAACTCAAATGGAGTTTAATAGAAAGAATTTGAAGAAGAGGAATTCAAAGAGATTTGAAACAGGGTATTTGAATTCAAAGGAAGTAAAATGTGGCACTTGAAGTTCAAAGTAAAAATGAGTTTAAATATTTGAAGTTCAAATGGATTAAAAATGGAATTTGAATTCAATAGTTGAAATAAAATTTGAATATAGAATTTGAATTATAATCGAATTGGAATTTGAATATAGATTTCAAATAAAAATGAAATAGAATATCAGAGATATTTGTTGAGTTGGGAAAAATGATTTGGTATATATTTAAAATATATCAGAATAGAGTTGAATTCATTTTGAATGAAGTTTAAAAGTTTATATATATAAATATAATTAAAACGAACTCGCCGCAGCGCTGCAGTTCGTAAAATAGCAATTCGAACTTCAATTGAGTATACAGAATTCAATTGAAGTCGGAATTCTTCGAAACAAGAAACGTCAGGACCGGTTTGATAATAGTTTTCAAATGGAAGAGAAAAATCTGAATTTCGTCGTATAGATTTTGAGATATGTCAAAATCAAATTTTTAGAAAAGCAGCGCCAGAATCGTTTTAAAACCATAATGGTTTATTTAATTTTATAAAAGGATTTTTAAGCAAATAAAATCCGAAGTTTCTATTTAGAAAATTTCAGAGTTGAGTTGAAAAATATATGCGAATTCAAGTTGTGTAAATGAATATGATTTTTGAAATAGAAATCAGATTTTTGATTTATTGAATAGAGTTAACTAATTCGAATAGAAATTAGTTAACGAGATTTCGAATGAATATCGAGCTTTAAATAAGTGAATTCAATTTGAAAATTTATATTCGAAATCAAACAGAGAACTAGAATTGAAATTGAAATTCGATTTGGTTATGAACGAGTTAAATATTTTGTTCGAGCATGTTATGTTCACAAAAAGTGAAATAGGCAAAAGGGCCAATTTAAAGAATAAATGGCGAAACTGAATTCAAGCAATTAGATGGTATTGAATTGAATTGCAAACAGGTGAATATGTGTTAAGCAGGTTTGGAATGAAGTATATGAAGTTATTAATGTATGTGCTCGACAGAAAGGTACATGTTTAAATTCATATATGGGATTTATGCGCCGTATCGGCAAGCCGCTTGGCTTTCTCTTTTTCTTTTTGAGATTGGAAGATACCGGGATGCTATTTGAAATTTCCCGATGCTCCCGATACAGGGGAGGTTATGGCGAATTTTTCCGGGAATTTAAGGAGTTAGAATATTTTTAAGAAATTTGACAATTAGAAATCTATATATCGATATATATAGAATTTGACAAGGAAACGAAATCAAAAATAGCGTAAAGGGCCAATATGGTTATTGAAATATTTGGTTAATAAATATTGATAAGGAAATATAGAAGAAATTTAATTAATGAAATATTAATTAAAGAGCCCAGTGATTTGTTTGATATGTTTGGATGAACACTTGTTTTTATTCGATAGTTAAACCACAGACTATCGAAGTTTTTGACCATCGTTGTCAATATGGAAAGACCGGTGGGATTATTATCCGAAGAACCACTCCATATCGGCATAAGCGTTGCGAACCAAGTATGCTGAATATATTGAAGACGGAGTAAAGTGCAAGGGCTTTTCTATTAAATAGAAATAGTGCCTTCGGTGTCGTTCAATCCCAGAACGAACGTAAATGGACGAATGTCTGACAGAGTATTTCCAATGATCAAATGGGTTGGTCTGTATGAATATATATGGTTGCAACGGATTTATCCCTTAGCATAATATCCAGAATATTTGTGCAAACTCAACTAGTGATTAACGGATCTGACAATGTGGCATTCAAAGTAATTGTGCTATCAATGAATGGTAAGTATGCGTAGCCTCAGGCCTCAACAACCGGGAAAGGACAAAAATCGGGCAGGCAGCATGGCTATGTGGGTCGCACCCATTAGGGTGTATAATCACCTATCTTGAGAAATTCCTTTTGTTTCTAAATCTATCGATTCTGCCCATTCGGGAAACGGTGGTTTGAGTCCAACCGTTGGTGATATACATTCGATACACTCAAGCGAAATGAGTGGTCGGTCATGTGTGGGCCGGGTTACAAGATGTTCTTGTTGAACCCAGTGTATTCCTCTCTAGAGATACACAGTCGGAAGGTGGTCCCATACCTTGTCATAGTTGGAATCCAATCTCCAATAAGCGCCATGCGGTTTTTGATTTTATATTATATATGTGGAGCGTGAGATGCAAGCGTTCTGCTAATTGGTTATTTATTTGATGTAGACATTACTATAATATCACTGGATTTGATATCAAAGTGTTTTGGGTTATAGTAAGGTAAAAACCGTCCGTGTTTATGTGTGGACTGGTCTTACTATTATCTTTTCTTCCGAAAGGATTTTTAAAAGTTAAGCAAGTGGTTGGAGTTTACTCACACCAGTCCCATGACTGACCCAGAGTTTATTTTGTTTTGTTTTTCCTAAACTCTTGGGTGCCCAAATTTGTACGGGCAGTCAAGTGTTTCAGGCTTTTACAGATACACTTGGAGGAGCTTGAAGCTGGAGGCTTCAACGTTAGTTATTTAGAGTTACTTCCGCTGGATCAAATGTTATGTGTACTCTGATGATGGTATGTATATATGTACAAAACAGATTTGTATTTCAGAAGTTATGTTATATAATATATTTTTCTTCGTTCCGCTGTGAGTTGTGATCTTCGTTTTTCTTCTATTCTAATATCTCTTTCTTTCTATTTCTCATCCTCTAACTTCTTTCTAATAATGAGTCGTATTTCTGTGTTATTTGGGTTGGACGTGTGGTGTATTTAGTCAACTCAGATAGCCGGATTTGCGGGTCGTTTCAGTTGGTATCAGAGCTTAGGTTGAGCGAATACCTAGGCTTATGTGACATGTGCTCATTAGAGATAGGGTCAGCAGTACCCTAGAATGAGTTGAGCGTATATATACGAGAGAGCGTATTTGTTAGTTGATATAAAAAAAAGTTGTTTTATATTGTGTTGGCTAGTCTGTTGAGTGGTTTATGAATTCTGGTCGAATCGTGGGACGCCACGAAGTCGATAGGGATTTATAAATACTTGAACAGAAAATACGACATGATATTGTTTTCAAGTGGGTAGATGAAATAATTTTACCCAAAATTCTATTTTGATATAGAAAGAATAATTTTCTGAAATTATTATAATATATGGATGTGTTGATTGTTAGGATTATAAATCAATGGGATTATAAACTTAGAATGGTTAATTATAACCAAATAGAATTTGTATAGAAATTTAATATACAAATGAGATGAATTAGAATTAAATTCAAACTGGAATTAAGAATTCGGAAATCCTGGGAAGTTGAAAAATATTTTTCTAAAGTATATTAAAATAATATAGCTTTGTTTTGCAAGGATTTTGAATCAAAATCATATTTGAGTGATTTTTGAAATAGATAAAGCACTGAACTCACTTCAGTGGCTGGAAAATAATTCTGATAAAGACTGCAGCTTCATCAGTGTTCATTTTCGAGTTTCTAAGTGATGGATTGCTACCTTAGAAAATTTTTGATGGAAATTTGTTTGAAAGAAAACAAGTTTAGTTGGAAAATTCAAATATTTTGAATTTGAAAAGATTATAAATATATGTACATGTTTAAGTGATTTTTAAAAGAATTTGAAAAGAAAAACCCTGGGATTTGGATTCTGGAATTGGAATTTAACTTAAACAAGTTAAATGGGTCGAAGTGAATGAATTGACTAGAATCAATTTGAATAGGTTTAATGGAATATAGATTGGATATAAATGGATTGATCGTAGATCATTCGAATTTAATGTGTGAAGACCAAAAGTTTTGGTTGGAGTTAATTTATTGAAATATGAGGAGTTGAGTTTCAACATAAGTGAGATGTTGAAAAGAAATGGATTTGTACCATTTTTCCTGCCTTAGCAATTTCGAGGACGAAATTTTATTAAGGGGGGAAGAATGTAACGACCCAGATTTTTGAACAGTTATTTTAAAATATTTAGTATGGTTTTAAATATTGAATTTATAATATAAGTGGTATTTTATTGGGTTATTGTTTGAATAATCGAAAACCAATTCCGTTAAGTTTAAAATAGCGTATGATCTTGAAATTGACGGTCGTTAAATTAACATAGGGTTCCATGGTTAAAGTCAAGGGACCGTAAGATATTTTGGTTATTTAATTAAATTAAAAATCAAATCAGTTAATTTAAATATACTGTCCCCTAAAACCCAAATAAGCTGATCTAAAGACTAAGCGCCACCCTAAAACTGAAAAAAAAATTTCAGACATAATCCCCTCGAGCCAACAAACCTGTCGGTGATCTTCAATATCAAGGAAACAAAAATTAATGGTGAGGTACGTATGTTCCTTCGTTCTCCCCTATATAAACAGTTTGAACCTTTGTATTCTTCCCATTCTCAACTAATCCATTTCATCCCTTCCGTTCCTTTCTTCTGTCATTTACGAAATCGATTCCTCCGATTTATAAAAAAAAAAAATGATGAAATCGAAGTCGGAATGATTCTTTATAACCGCGACTGGAAGAGGGGGGGTTCGAGGCCATTTTGGAACCGCTCGCGTTAAAGGGGATTCAGGCCTCGTTGAGTGGTGCGATAAGAGATAAGGTGCGATGCTATTTGGGCGTTCGTGAATTAAGGAGGGAGGGGGTGCGACGTTACATTTGAATGGGGATGGAGGTTCGAGAGTTGCGAGGCCTCTTGAAGCTCGACATCCAGACAGATGCGATGGGGTTTCTGGTGATGGTTTGGAGGGGAGTCAATACTGATGATGAACGTGAAACATTGGGGGGGGTTCGGTTCTGTTGTTATGTGGAGGGATGGTATTGCTCTGACCTAACAGGAGGTGGAGACCTGGGAGTTTGACAGTGTAGCGGAGGTCGTTGTTAGGAATGGTGGTGATGTCAATGAGGCTGAGAAATGAGGGCAGCGGCTATGGTAATTGAAGATGGAGTTGTCAACGAGTTGCTCGATAAATTGTCAAAGTAGGATGGGGTAGTATTTTGGGGCTGTTCGAAGGTATATTCCGTAGTTGATCAGGAAATTCACAATGTGGCAAGGTATATGTTTTAAGAAATTTAATATACATAGGAATTTATTTATTTATTTATTTTAGTTGTTGGTTTAATTAACGATAGCTTAATCATTAATTAAAAATACATATCGTAGGTAAAAAGAAAATCCCATTCGAGTTGATTCATAAACACAACAAAAAGGAAATTAAATGGGATATTCGACAAATCCTGGTGAGTAAATCTCACTCACCTTTTATTTTAATTATTTTTATTTCATTAAAAATAATTGTTTTTTGCTTGTGTGAATGATTTCTGGTTGCTTTATATATATTAGTTATTTAGGCTATTATATATATATATTGGGTTGATTGATTGGTTGGATTCCCGCAGTCTCATTAGCGGATGCCCGCAGTTTCATAGCGGATGATTACCCTATACGCCCCACGCTATGATTAGTGGATGACCTTCTATACCACGATATTCTGCCACGAAGCAGAATGGGTATTATTTATGTGCTAACATCTGTGGATGTAGGAAAACAGGTTGGAGGAATCCAACTGGATTCCTCAAAAATATACTATTTGTTTGGTTGTTTGATTACATATATATACTGTGATATATGATGTGTTAGAAAACCTGAAATAACTGATTGGTTGTTTGGTGTTTAAATATCACTGGGCTAAGTGTAAATTTATTTAAATTATCCGGAAGGGATATTTGGAATTTAAAAGGGGAAATTCTATTTTTCTAAAATAGAATTTGAAATTTCAAGTAGAATTTAAAATACAGAGTTTTTAAAATGGAACCTTTAAATATAATTTCAAAAATGGAATTTTGAAATGAAATCTCAGAAGAGAATTTGAAATAGAAATTTTGAGTGGAAATTCAAATAGAATTTGAATGTTAGAAAGAAGTTTGAATATTTGGAATTCTAAAGAAAATTCCAAAAAAAGGGTTTGAAATGGAATTTTAATTATATATTTCAAATAAAGTGTGAGTATAGCATTTGAATATAATATTTGAATAAGGAAATTTTAAAATAGAAAATTCAATATGGAAATTCAAATGGCATTTGAATATAGTAATTTAAAAGGAAATTCAAATAGAGTTTGAATACAAGAAATTTAAATAGTAATTCAAATAATTTGAATAAGAGAAACTGAATAGAATTTGAATGCAAAGAAATTCAATGGATTTGAATAAAGAAAATATTCAAATGGGATTTAAATAGGAAATTCAAATATAAGAATTTAAATAGAATTCAAGTGGTGTTAAATATAAGAATTCAAACAAAACTCAAATGGAGTTTAATAGAAAGAATTTGAAGAAGAGGAATTCAAAGAGATTTGAAACAGGGTATTTGAATTCAAAGGAAGTAAAATGTGGCACTTGAAGTTCAAAGTAAAAATGAGTTTAAATATTTGAAGTTCAAATGGATTAAAAATGGAATTTGAATTCAATAGTTGAAAGAAAATTTGAATATAGAATTTGAATTATAATCGAATTGGAATTTGAATATAGATTTCAAATAAAAATGAAATAGAATATCAGAGATATTTGTTGAGTTGGGAAAAATGATTTGGTATATATTTAAAATATATCAGAATAGAGTTGAATTCATTTTGAATGAAGTTTAAAAGTTTATATATATAAATATAATTAAAACGAACTCGCCGCAGCGCTGCAGTTCGTAAAATAGCAATTCGAACTTCAATTGAGTATACAGAATTCAATTGAAGTCGGAATTCTTCGAAACAAGAAACGTCAGGACCGGTTTGATAATAGTTTTCAAATGGAAGAGAAAAATCTGAATTTCGTCGTATAGATTTTGAGATATGTCAAAATCAAATTTTTAGAAAAGCAGCGCCAGAATCGTTTTAAAACCATAATGGTTTATTTAATTTTATAAAAGGATTTTTAAGCAAATAAAATCCGAAGTTTCTATTTAGAAAATTTCAGAGTTGAGTTGAAAAATATATGCGAATTCAAGTTGTGTAAATGAATATGATTTTTGAAATAGAAATCAGATTTTTGATTTATTGAATAGAGTTAACTAATTCGAATAGAAATTAGTTAACGAGATTTCGAATGAATATCGAGCTTTAAATAAGTGAATTCGATTTGAAAATTTATATTCGAAATCAAACAGAGAACTAGAATTGAAATTGAAATTCGATTTGGTTATGAACGAGTTAAATATTTTGTTCGAGCATGTTATGTTCACAAAAAGTGAAATAGGCAAAAGGGCCAATTTAAAGAATAAATGGCGAAACTGAATTCAAGCAATTAGATGGTATTGAATTGAATTGCAAACAGGTGAATATGTGTTAAGCAGGTTTGGAATGAAGTATATGAAGTTATTAATGTATGTGCTCGACAGAAAGGTACATGTTTAAATTCATATATGGGATTTATGCGCCGTATCGGCAAGCCGCTTGGCTTTCTCTTTTTCTTTTTGAGATTGGAAGATACCGGGATGCTATTTGAAATTTCCCGATGCTCCCGATACAGGGGAGGTTATGGCGAATTTTTCCGGGAATTTAAGGAGTTAGAATATTTTTAAGAAATTTGACAATTAGAAATCTATATATCGATATATATAGAATTTGACAAGGAAACGAAATCAAAAATAGCGTAAAGGGCCAATATGGTTATTGAAATATTTGGTTAATAAATATTGATAAGGAAATATAGAAGAAATTTAATTAATGAAATATTAATTAAAGAGCCCAGTGATTTGTTTGATATGTTTGGATGAACACTTGTTTTTATTCGATAGTTAAACCACAGACTATCGAAGTTTTTGACCATCGTTGTCAATATGGAGAGACCGGTGGGATTATTATCCGAAGAACCACTCCGTATCGGCATAAGCGTTGCGAACCAAGTATGCTGAATATATTGAAGACGGAGTAAAGTGCAAGGGCTTTTCTATTAAATAGAAATAGTGCCTTCGGTGTCGTTCAATCCCAGAACGAACGTAAATGGACGAATGTCTGACAGAGTATTTCCAATGATCAAATGGGTTGGTCTGTATGAATATATATGGTTGCAACGGATTTATCCCTTAGCATAATATCCAGAATATTTGTGCAAACTCAACTAGTGATTAACGGATCTGACAATGTGGCATTCAAAGTAATTGTGCTATCAATGAATGGTAAGTATGCGTAGCCTCAGGCCTCAACAACCGGGAAAGGACAAAAATCGGGCAGGCAGCATGGCTATGTGGGTCGCACCCATTAGGGTGTATAATCACCTATCTTGAGAAATTCCTTTTGTTTCTAAATCTATCGATTCTGCCCATTCGGGAAACGGTGGTTTGAGTCCAACCGTTGGTGATATACATTCGATACACTCAAGCGAAATGAGTGGTCGGTCATGTGTGGGCCGGGTTACAAGATGTTCTTGTTGAACCCAGTGTATTCCTCTCTAGAGATACACAGTCGGAAGGTGGTCCCATACCTTGTCATAGTTGGAATCCAATCTCCAATAAGCGCCATGCGGTTTTTGATTTTATATTATATATGTGGAGCGTGAGATGCAAGCGTTCTGCTAATTGGTTATTTATTTGATGTAGACATTACTATAATATCACTGGATTTGATATCAAAGTGTTTTGGGTTATAGTAAGGTAAAAACCGTCCGTGTTTATGTGTGGACTGGTCTTACTATTATCTTTTCTTCCGAAAGGATTTTTAAAAGTTAAGCAAGTGGTTGGAGTTTACTCACACCAGTCCCATGACTGACCCAGAGTTTATTTTGTTTTGTTTTTCCTAAACTCTTGGGTGCCCAAATTTGTACGGGCAGTCAAGTGTTTCAGGCTTTTACAGATACACTTGGAGGAGCTTGAAGCTGGAGGCTTCAACGTTAGTTATTTAGAGTTACTTCCGCTGGATCAAATGTTATGTGTACTCTGATGATGGTATGTATATATGTACAAAACAGATTTGTATTTCAGAAGTTATGTTATATAATATATTTTTCTTCGTTCCGCTGTGAGTTGTGATCTTCGTTTTTCTTCTATTCTAATATCTCTTTCTTTCTATTTCTCATCCTCTAACTTCTTTCTAATAATGAGTCATATTTCTGTGTTATTTGGGTTGGACGTGTGGTGTATTTAGTCAACTCAGATAGCCGGATTTGCGGGTCGTTTCACTTTGGAGCTAACCAAATCTATACCAGTTTAACCCAAATTGTACTGGAAACCCAGATGTCAATAGAAAGAATTTAGAGAATGAGATAAGAAAGAAAAAATATTAAAATAGAAGAAGAAGAAGATAACACAGAATCTCACATAGCAACGGAACAAAAATATAATATAGAAATAACTTTTATTAAGAGCTTGAAATATAACTTATAAATCATTAGAGTACATCAATTTATCTGGACAGTTATAATAACCAGTCCTTATATACAATCACACAGCAGAATAAATACTAGATATCATATTTCTGAACATCTCCAGCTCTTCTCTGGACTTTGCAGCATCCGATAACCTAGACATGTACAACCTGGTCTAACCCGAGCAATTTAGTACTGGGTCAGTCTGGTGAACCATAGTGAGAACAAATCGCAAAGTTTAAGGTAATCATCCAAGTTGATTTTAAAGTCAAAATCTTTCCAAAAGAAAGGATAATCGTAAGACCAAATCCACACATAAATTTGGATGGTTTTTACCTTACGATAATCCAAAACGTTTTTAAATCATATATATCATCTGATATTATAATAGTGTCTAAATACAAATTAATATCAATCTAGCGGAACGCTTGCATCTCACGCTCCACATATATAGTATACAATCAAAACCGCGGGCGCTTATTGGAGATTGGATTCCGACTATAACAAGGTATGGAACTACCTGCTGATAGTGTATCTCTAGAGGCGAATACACTGGGTTCAACAAAAACATCTTGCAACTCGGCCACACATGACCGACCACTCATTTCGCTTGAGTGTATCGAATGTATATCACCAACGGTTGGGATCAGCAACTGTTTCCCGAAAAGGAACAGCATCGATAGATAAAAGAAGCAAAAGGAATTTCTTTAGATAGGCGATTATACACCCTAATGGGTGCAACCCACATAGCCATGTTGCCTGCCCGATTTTTGTCATTTCCCGGTTGTGAGGCTTGAGGTTATAATTCTTCTTTTATAGCACGAAACCATTCACTTTGAATGTCACATCGTCAGAACCATCAGAAATCACTAATTTATTTCCACAAAAATACTCAGATTGTTAGGCTAATGAAGTTTCCCTTCTTTGCCACCAACTTCGTACGTTTGAAGAAATCAACGTATGTAATCCCTTTGGAAATACTCTGTCAGACACTCATCCATACAAGTTGTCCTGGGACTGGACAAACCAAAGGTACCCTCCTCCCACATCATAGGAATCACCCTATAGATCAGTAGTGAGTAGTCCTTGCAAATCCATTGATTTCAACCACGATAGAATCACAGTATATCTCTAGCTGCCAAACCAGAGATTATAAGTAATTCTACCATTTTATGAAGATCCATGGTCTTCAATTGCTCCATCTTGATTAATGTATGATATCTTCAACATTTCGTATTTGCTGGATGGAATGGTTCCAAAAATAAATTCGATCCTGGTCTTTCCGTACCAAAAATCGTATTAGCCATATTTGATGGTCGGTTATTTAACTATCAAATAAACAACCATTCAATCATGAAAATAAAGATAAATTTACTGGTTCAGTACTCAGCATCACTTGGCCCTTTAATTATAAATAATTAACAAATGGTTAATTTAAACTTCTAAAATATTCCATATTTTTAAACGCGGTATTCAATTCTCATTTCAATATATTAATCTTCTCAAAACCCTTTTAATCTAATATTTAGAAAATATTTCTGTTTTACTATTATTCCAAAACATTAATTACAACACCATTTATTATTTATCATCGATTCAACACGTTATTTGTAAAAACAATCGTTACGATCTCTCCTTTGGTTTCCTCATTTGGACACTATACTAGTCACTTATCTTTTTAGAATAAACCCATTCTAAATTTTATCTTCTCACTTTGAAAACATCGTTATATCTCCAAGAGTCTCCTTTATTTCCTTTTCTATGGAAATATCATTTCATATTCTCAAGCCCGTTTTAATTTCCTTTCATTTTGGAATCTATTATATATATTTCCAAATTCTTCAACTAACGTTACATTATTATTTCTCAAAATAAATTCCTTTTAACATCTTCACCATTACAACTAATAGCATCCCTCGATAATCCTGAAGTCATTCAAGTTGGGGTATTTTAAATTACCTCTCAGACCTTGATCAACAACGTTATTATCTTAAGATAGGTATCAGTTGTAATACCAAAACCGATATTCATTCCCAATATCAAACCAAATCTAATTTTTGGTATAACTGATGAAACCTCATCTCTTATTAAATATAGCGAATTTAAATCGCATCTTATACTTCCAGAATTAAGTAACGTTAATTTAATCTTAACGTTTTAGCCTCACACTCTTCTTATAACATTGTTTATAAAACTTGGTTTTAATATAAAAAACCCTTTTTATTCCGCTTTTCTATCCTTAATTCAAACACTTACTTTAAGCTATCGTCTTGGCTAAAAATCTCTTTTATAACTTAGTTATAAAATTCGGTTTTAATATAAACCCGTTCATCAACACTTTTCAAAAATCCAATTGTGTTCCAATATCAACTTTGATTACATACCTTAAAGAATCCCGTTTACGAATTGCTTGCTTAAATTATTATTCATTAAAAATAATAATTTACATCATCATTAACTATTACAGAAATAGTTAACAGTAATTTCCTTTTAAATCTTATTAAAGATAAAATAAATATTTGTTAAACTATTTTATTTGATTAATTAAAAATATATTAATTAAATAACTAATTCTAATTAAATTAGTTAACTTCATTAGTTCAAACCATGTTTATCTTGTTAATCGACTCTGATTAGTCATTCTTTTAAATAATTTAATAAAATAATTAATTTATATAATTCCATTTATTTGTCTCTTGAGAAATGATTAATACCAGTCTTAACCGTTGTGTTAATTTCACTTTGTTTGCTTTTATAAATCTTACTAACAAAAAATCAATTTATAAAATCATTTAATATTTACTTAAAAACTTTAAATAATAAATAGTACATAATAATTTCCTTTTATTAAAATCCTTACTCAAAATAATAGCTTTCCAAAACTTATCTTTAATTAAATAAATTTTGTAACTTCATTACCGTCAGTTCATCTGATAGAAATAAGATGATATATTTTTGGGCCAACTGTAACCAACTACTCAACCAGTACCGTTTATTGGTTAAAACAGAACAAACGCTGAATTTAGATTCAACAATCAATAGCCCAATCCATCAGTCAATCATATGGGTTAAACAGTTCGTATAATTGTAATAAAGAAATAAACAATAAATTTGAGGAATCTAGTTGGATCCCTCCAACCTGTTTTCTCTGCATCCAAATACGTTATCTGAACAATATCATTTTATTTCAATAACAGATATAATATTCAACCATCAACCAATAACTGCAATCCAAACATCCATCAATCAATTAACAATCATAGCACATAAATATTTAAACCCAACTTATAAAATACAAGTGGGATAAAAAATGAGTGAGTTGAACTCACCTTGATTCCATTTGACGTTGAATTGATTCGTTTTAATTAAATTAAACAGGCATTTAATTTAATTAAAACATCAGCTGCGTCCAACTCTGTCCAAACCAGCTCTAAATCGTTATGCTCGTTTGTACGAACTCAGCGCCACTTGTTTCGTCTGACTCTGTGCATGTATGACACATTTATAATTTAATCGTTATTTACAATATATTATTAAAAAAAATTATTAACCAAATTCATATTTTAGTTCATAAACCTTATCAGCTTGCTTAAACTAACTTAGGCATATATTAATGTTAACATAGGATGTATACACTATTTTATAAATGTTGTGTTGTTGTTAAATACTGACAAATGTTGTAGTCGGCGCAGCAAAGTTAGGGACAACGTAATTGTAATGACCCGCATTTTCAGCGGTATAATAATTTATTTAATTATTTAAAAGTATTTAATGGTCGTGGAATTAAATAATAGTGAATATTTAATTAATATAATAATATATTTAATTTCTGAAATAGTCAGAAATAGTGGAATTTCACGATATGGTGTGAACTGGATCATCTGTGATATTTAATTCAGTTTAGAATTGAATTAGAATAACGAATATATTATTCGAACGACAGTTTGAACGTATAATTATATTATAATTAAAATCGAGCTTGAAATGGCGCTGCAGTTCGTAAATTGGTGATTCGAACTTCAACTGAATGTACAGGGTTAAACCGGATTTCTGTGAAACAAGAAACGTGTGGAGCTGGTGGAGTATATCTTTCTTGTGGAAGAGAAAAATCCAGATTTTGTCGGGTAGATTTTGATTTACGTCCAAATCAAATTTCAGAAAATTCGCTGTGGAATTCCTTTATAATTTACAATGCTTTATATACGTTGTAAATAGATTTTTCAGTATAACTGAATATCGAGATAATCTAGAATCTGAAATATCAAGCTGTAAAATTCTGATATGATATTCTGGAGATGTACGATATCATATGTGAAGATATACGACAATATAAATTTATTTATATTTAATTTAATTATATTTAAATATATTTACATATTTAAATGGGTCATCTAGAGCTTTAAAAATAGCCACTTTTGCAAACGAAGCGGAATTCGACAAAACTAATTTTGTTGGATCCGCAATGTTAAATTATTGTTAGAGGTCAAGTTTCGTGATTTTTAGGGTCACTGTGTGGCCGTACGGATTTTTAGGGTGAAAAATAGTCAGTATTTTGACAGTTAAAAATACGCTGTGTGAGCATACGAAGTCGGAATTTGACGAAACCAGTTTTGTTGGGACCATAATTCGAAATGTAGCTGCATGTCCAGTTTCGTGATTTTTAGGCATCGTACGTGATCGTACGGATTTTTAGAAGACAGATACGAATATAAAATGGTATAAATAAAATATCTAAAATTATCTAGGAAAATATCTAGAAATTTGTTAAACACTATATATACCCCCTACAAATTCCTTAAAACATAATTTCCCAATCTCAGATCAAAACTTTGCGCCGCTCTCTTCTTTCTTCTTCCAAGAAAAAATCGGCAACTATTGAAATCCAAAAAAACTCAAGAAAAACCCTTAAATCAAAGCATGAATATTTGTGAAATCAGCAAGGGGTTTTCTTCAATTTGATACCCATGTTTCTAGGTCCGACGTAGGTTTTGGTTCCCTAGATTGGAACAGCGAACGCCTAGGGTTATATTTCATAGGAAATCCAAGCTTTGAATCTCGAATTCAAGTGCGTATATGT
This sequence comes from Allium sativum, assembly GCA_030737875.1. Lineage (NCBI taxonomy): Eukaryota > Viridiplantae > Streptophyta > Magnoliopsida > Asparagales > Amaryllidaceae > Allium > Allium sativum. Next base: position 969,588,819 of record CM060913.1, on the reverse strand, counting down.
GTTTGTGGTAGAGAGATGAGGTTGTTGTGATTTTCTGGTGGGTCTTGAAGAGGAATGATGTCGCACCTTTTACGATGAGTGTAACAACCCGGAAATCTGGGCCAGTTTAAAATTTTTATTTTGGCAATTTTAGCGAATTTTGATTATTTAAAATGAATTATTTTAAATAATATCGACGAGAAATTTATTTTGAATATAATTCGAACGTATATATTTATACGCGTCGTCGTTAGAATATAAATAATTATATATAATTATAAAAGGAATTGAAAATGGCGCGATAGTTCGATTTCAAACTTCAATTGAATGTACCGGGTGCAAAATAAACCGGATTTTGGCGAAACCAAAAATAATAGGATCTATTTGGGAATATCTTTCCAACAAATCCGAAAAATCAAAATTTCATAGCGGGAGTCAAAAGATATGTCCAGTTGAAAATTCTGAATAGTCGTTATGGAATTCAGGCCCTTAAAAATGGGAATTTTGCAAACGACCTCGGATTTCGACGAAACCACTTTTGTTGGGTCCGTGATGTCAAGTTATTGCTAGATTCCAATTTTCATAATTTTTCGATTCAATATGTGAGTGTGGCAAAGGAAAACGTGTTTGACCAATTTCAGTTGATTTTAATCGACTGGAAAATGGCCATTTTTCAAACGGTCTCAGAATTCGACGAAACTAGTTTTGTTAGGACCGTATCGTCCATACGAAGCTAGAAAATATTTTTCTGGAATTTTTCGAGTTAGTATGTGACCCCGGTAAATTGAAACGCGCGTTCAAATTCAATATATAGAGTTATATGTTGATTTTGATGAAAACTGATCGAAATGATCGAATTAGCCTACGATACATATCCCATTGTGTTCGGAATGGGGGTAAAACGCTATGGACGACAGGCGGTGGGCCTCGTCTTGAGGTCGAAAATAAAAGTCGCTTTTTGGTGGAAAATAAAATAATTAAATAATAAATTAAAACTTTCTCTCTCTCTCTCTCTCTCCCCTTCCTTTATCTGCCCCCTCCCCCCCCCCCCCCCCCCCCCGCGTTCAAACCCAAATCGAAAACGAAAAAAAAAAAAAGAGGACGGAGCGACCTCCTCCATCGGCGCCGCCACCGCCGAACTTCGCCTCCGCCTCCTCCCTGGCCACCCGCCCTTCCCTCTTCCTCCTTCTCCGTTTCCATTCCTCCAGCACCACTTCGACGAAACCCCCCCTTGCGCCACGCCACCACCCACCTCCCTTCCCCCCCTCCTCCTCGTGTAAGCCGCAAACGATTCCCCCCCTCCCCCCGCTGGCGTGCGACGCGACACCGCCCCCCCAGAAAACCCTGCCGCCGCCGCTTCTTCCACTTTCCCCCTTCCTCCAGCGAGCTGCAGACCCCCTCCCTCCATCGAGAACCCAATCCCTGCAAGAAATGTGAGTTTAATTTTTATTTTAATTTTAATTTACATTTATTTTGTTTTCTGATTTAACATATGGTAGCATGGATATAGTAGCGATTTTTATTACAGAGGAGAAGTAATTTTCATATGAACGATATTGATTTAAGAATACGATTTTTATTAATGTAAGGGATTAAAAATATAATTCTAATATTATAGGAAGGGTAAAAATATAATTTTCATATTATATAGATAATAAAAATATAATCTTTTATATTGTAGAAATATAAAAATATAATTTTTATATAGGTAAGATAGTAAAAATATCACCTTTATATATGTAGTGAAATAAAAATTGAATCTTTATATGTGAAAAGGCGAAGTCTTTATATATATAGTAGCGGTGTGAAAATAGGATTTTTATATATTGAATAACGAAGTAAAAATTCGATTTTTATATATTGAATAGCGAAGTAAAAATTCGATTTTTATATATTGAATAGCGAAGTAAAAATTCGATTTTTATATATTGAATAGCGAAGTAAAAATTCGATTTTTATATATTGAATAGCGAAGTAAAATTTTGATTTTTATATATTGAATAGCGAAGTAAAAATTTCGATTTTTAAATATATGAAGTGATTATAAAAATATGATTTTTAAAATTTAAAGTAAATAAAAAATGTGATTTTTATTTTAAAAAAAGACAACAATATAAAAATGTGTGATTTTTATATATGTAGTGGCTACGAGCAATGAAAGTGGCAAAAGGCGAGAACGACGAAGATTTCTATAAATGAAGTGTCGTGGAGTTGGAATAGCTATTGGTGAGAACTTCTCACTCTTTAATTTCTTTTTCTAGTTATATATATATATATATATATATATATATATACTAGGATGCAGACGGGGTTTAGTAGCACCCGACACAATCGTCCACAGACCATGGACTTGTTTGTTTGGTTGAGTAGTTGGTTAGATTATTTGGTTTGAATTGAATTGTTTGGTGAAATGAATGGATTTGATTGATGTGTGAATGGCGTGGGCCTTCACTAGACCGGGGATAAGGCTAGGCCTCGTCCCATTTCTGGTATTGTGCCGTTATGCCGCTGAAATGTTCTAAAATATGTTAGAAAAATAAAAATATCATTTTTATTGTGTAAATGAACTGAATAGAAATTCATGTGTTGAAATAAAATATTTTATCGTTAAAAATATAATTTTTAACGTGAATGTGAATAAACAAATATTCATTTACAAACCGGACGGTTTGTTTATGTACACCTATTTGAAGGACGTTGAATGGGACGATAAATTTTACACATCGCCCAATTGCACAAATAAAATCTGTGTTTGATTGTTTGAAACCCCACACGGGTATTGGGATAAAATACGGCGTACACTAATCCCAATAATTAGTTGTATGTCGATCGATGGATCGACAGGCTGTTGTAAGCGTTAGATGTCTATATTTGATGCTTATACAGTGTAGTGCACTTTGGATGATGGTTGATTATTTATCGTTGCTATTATATACATGTGTTGTATGGAATCCATATAATTAACTTTATATGGTAATTGTTTGGGCCTCATTCCAATTTAGAAGATAAAGAATATTATAAAATAAAGGTTTATGTGTTGACTGTACTCATCCGTTGAGATTAGTCATGTGTTGAACGAAATATTTTAACAATAAAATCTACATCTTTATCTTTATAAAATAAAGGTTCATGTGTTGACTGTACTCATCCGTTGAGATTAGTCATGTGTTGAACGAAATATTTTAACAATAAAAGTTACATCTTTATCATATATTTGAAATATATAAAGCCGATTGATTAGAGATGCGCTATTTTGACGAGAACGATATTTATATCGATTATATTCGTTTTTAAATTTGATTTGAATTGAATAGGAAATGAATTGAATTTGAATTGAATAGAAAACCAATTTGAATTGAATTGAATAGAAAACCAATTTGAGTTGAATTGAATAGAAAACCAATTTGAATTGAATTGAATAGGAAATGAATTGAATTTGAATTGAATAGGAAATGAATTGAATTTGAATTGAATAGAAAACCAATTTGAATTGAATTGAATAGAAAACGAATTCGAATTGAATTGAAAACGAATTCGAATTGAATTGAAATGAATTCAAATTGAATTGAAATTTGAATTGAATTGAAATGAATTTTAAAACGAATTTATAAGGAAAAATTCAATTTTGATTTGAATTGAAATGGAAGTTGAAATTGTTTTTGAAACGAATTTAAAACTATTTATATAATTCGTTTTAAATAGAAATCGACGAAATATATATAATATAATGGCCTGAATAGAACGCGCCGCGCCGCGGCAGTTCGTGAATTTCGACCATTTATTTCAAACGGACATTACAGGAGATCCGACCGTCGGATTCTCCTAAAACCGGAACCGTTGGGTTCGTATCGAAAAGTGCTTTCTAAAGAATATTAGAAATTCAAAATCTAACGGTTGGATTTGGAGATACGTCCAAATCAAATTTGGAAAAGGTCGCTGTAAGTGCAGTTCGATGGTCGTTGATGGAAATCGACTGTACGGGCCTTGATAAAATTATTAAAAATAGTAATAATTTGTGTAAAATCATAAGAAATGATTTGGGAAAAATTGGGATGAAAAACTCCATATTTGAAAAGATAAAAATAGATTTTTATCTAAATGAACTAGTTTCGAACTGAAATTAAAACCCATTTATTTTTAAATAAATAAATTGGATTTGATACGGGTTTTAAATAGAATTGATTCATGGGTTTATCGTGAACTGTGTTTTAAATAACACTAGTTCTTTAACCCGATAATAAATAGAATGTGATTTGGGTTTATCGTGAACTTTGTTTTAAATGACACTAGTTCTTTAACCCAGTAAAAGGAGTTTTAATGAATCTGCAATTAGATTGAAACGTGAATTGATAATCTAAATTATCAAATTTGGCAAATGAGCGAGAATGGAGTATTACCAGTTTTGCTCCAAAGCGATAGTTAAATCTTTAATTAGATTTGAACGTGAAATGGTAATTAATTTTACCGATAACACCGTGGTGTTAGATATGAAGTATTACCAGTTTTGCTTCATGGGATGAATAGGTTGGGATTGGGAAATAAAATAAATAATTACTTCGGTGTGGTTCGCTAATCTCGACTAGTTTAGAAAACCATAATTTTGGTTTGAAACGACATCCAAAGGAAGATTAAAGGATAAATTTTAAAGAATTTATCTTGGATAAAATTAATGGGAACCTTTCCCTAAGAATGTAGAATTTAGAGACTAGTTGTAGGTTAGTTAAGAAGAATGGTTTCCTAGGTATTGATCTGATGTTGGTTTCGGCCTTCGGGGTTAATGTTTGGGAAATTGTTCTCTTGTTGATTTACGGTAAGTGACTAATGAATTGGAATGAGGCGTATGTTGTGTTTGTGTAACATTTGTTTTTTAATATACGCGGGTTGTTCGGAAAGGCCGGGTTTATACCCATCCTGGATAACCGATTCGACGATATGTCGAAGATGAAGACAGTGGTTGAAGACCGGAAGTCTTCACATCGTTTGGGTGATTACTAATGATCTTGATTGGGCTGTACACACAAGATGAGGGAATCAGTTGGTGGTCGTCCAGACGTACTTGGAGATCGATGGATATGCGAGGAAAGTGCCTCCGGTTTCGTTCAGACCCAGAACGAACTTGTAAATGGATTGTGTGTCTGACATTGGATTTTATTCTGTGTTGATTGATTTCTGTTAAATATATATATCTGTTTGGCGGCGGAGAATTTATTCTCTTGCTTAACGCCCTTCTCTGAGACGTACGAGCTTAGAGGTTATATATCGATAGATATCAATCGCATGGCATGAATTGCCTGTGTGGCATGCTGAGTTGCATGGATCAAGGCTTCTGTTGAAAAGCAAAGTCTTGTGGTTGATGATCAAAGCACGGCCTACATGGCAGCTTTGTGTATAACGTGAATTCGCAAGCCTCACACCTCGGTATGAGTTAAAAACGGGATACGGACCGTTGGGAGAACACGACGTTTCTTTCTAGCTTTGGTGGTGTCAGTGACTTACCAGCCCTGACATTATATATACTTTTCACCTTTGTGGTTGTTGGAATGAGGCGCCTCGATTATAGGTCTGTAAGGACCGGGAAACGTGTGTTCAGGAATAACTAATCCTCTAACGTAAGTGAGGACCGGCCCAACCGATCCAGTGGCTGCCTAGAGTGCGTAGTCCTGAGCATTTGCTAGAGTGTCTCGAAGCGGAGAGGAGCTTGCCCCTTGCCTCGACTCATGACGGAAATCCAATTTCCAATACGTGTATTTCGGTTTTATTTGTAGAGCCTAGTATGGCGACAAAGTGGTATGGGGCACTTATGCCGTCTATGATTTATATTTATGATTTAAATTGATTTGACACTAGTATCAAATGATTTGTTTTAAACGTATCAAGCATGTTTGGCTGTTATAAGGTAAAACCCTATCCTCCGGCTTGCGTTGCATTGTGTGATGGGACCTGGGTCTTATAATAGCTTCATTTTTCGAAAAGCATTGCGTTGTTTATTCTATGCACTGGTATTCCTGGGAGGAAACCCGTTCCGTGTTATACGGCGTGGTCCCTTGAATTACTCTCTTTTAAAGTAAAGTTTTAAATAACTGTTTTAGTTCTCACACCGGTCACATGACTGACCTGGAGTTTATTGTTTTAACCTAAACTCTGGGTGCCCCTATTTTCCACACGGGCAGCTAGTAGTTTTGGTTTTGCAGATTTATATTCACAGGATCCTGGTTTACAGTTGGAATGATATCTGGAAAGCTCTGTATCCGTATATCACCTTCAGTTGTGCTTTGTATTATTTTTCGCTGCTATGTAATTTATTGTAATCTCTGATATTTATCGAATGTATAGTATTCATTTATACTCTGTATATTCTTGTATCTGATGGAATTGTCGTAATAACAATGAAATGTTCTTCCGTCTGCATTCATTTGTGTGTTGTTCTCAAAGTATCCGCGCTTTCCTTTACGGGGAAGTTACGGGTTCTCACAGTGAGCTGCTGTGAACGACTCCAGGTCGCGAACGATTATGGTGATCGAGTTGGGTACTGTTGGTGTGAGGTGATATGGAGTTTGGTGTAGAGTGATTTGGAGCAGGAGGCTTCAGGATCATATAGTTATAGTTTATTTCTGCTGTGTTGTAAGTGTTGTACTCTGATAATTTTATTGTATACATATACTGATTTTATTTCAAGGATATGTTATCTATTATATGTTATTCGTTCCGCTATGAGGTTCTTGTTACTCTGATGTTGTGTTCTTCTTCTTCTTCTATTCTAAGTTTCTATCTTATCTTTCCTCACCCTCTAATTTCTTTCATTAATCATCCGGTATTTTTCGATGTTTGGTTAGTCATCATTGAGTTTTATGGCGATAACCAAGGTCGACAAAAACCGAGGTCATTACAGTTGGTATCAAAGCATAAGGTTAAGTGAATTAACTTGGCTCTATGGCGTAACTCGGTAGAGATAGGGTTAGTAATACCCTAGATTGAGTTGAGTGTATATATACGAGAGCGTATTTGTTATTCAATATAAAATGATTTTATGTTGTGGAGATTCATTGGTTGAGTTGTTTATGGGTTTTGGTCGATCAGTTTGATCCATTGTATCAGTAGGTGTTTATAAACACTCGAATACGATGGGTCGACATGATATGTTTTGAAAAGAGGGTAAATTAAAATAAGTTTACCCAAGGTATATTTTGATATAAAGAAGTATATATATTGGATATATTGGTTGTTATTATGATCGAGTAAGATTATAAATTAAATGGTTATGTAAATAACCAATCAAAATTCATATAAGTGAAATACATGAAATCAGATGAGTTAAATCTGAAATTTAAACCAGAAATTGAATTAAACTCTGGAGAATTGGATAAGTATTTGTAAATGGATTTGGATTAAAAATAAGGAAAATTTAAGATCCTGGGAGATTTTAAATTATTTTACAAGCAGTGTGAATTATATTTTGAAATGAATTTCAAAGTGGAAATGTTTAGAAATGGTTTTATAGTATTGAACTCACTTTGATCGCTGGAAAATAGATTCTGATGATGACAGCTGCATCATCAGTATTCATTTTCGAGTTGTAAGTGACGAATTACTACCAGAGATACTGTTTTGAATTTGTTTTGGGAAAAACAAGTTGTGTTGAATTTCAAAAAGGAAATATTGATTTTTGAAAAGAGTAAACTATTTAAAAACTCCTAGGAAAGACTGTTTGAATTAAAAACAAATTTAACAGAAATTTGTGAAAGCAAATCAGAATTAAAAATAAAGCCAGTTAATGGGTAACTGAGTTGGATTAGAATGATATCAGGTAAGTTGGATTGATGAGTTAAGAAATTAAAAAATATCGAAAATGGAATTTTGATTTGAAATTGAATTCGACTTAGGTATAAGCGAATGGTTGGATTTGTGGATAAAAACAGATTGGAATTTGATTGGGTTGACCTTCGTATATGCTGAAATGACAGCAGATGAAGTGATATAATGATATACCCGACAAAAAGGTACAAGTTTATATTTGATATGAGCATAAGATTTATGAGCCGCATTGGCAAGCCGCTTGGCTGCTTGATTTTCTTTTGGGTTAGAGATGGCCCAGAGAGGCGAGTTGGAGTTTGACCAATTGACCAGCACAAAGGAGGTGCTGGCGAAATTTTTCGAAAAGTTAAGGCGTTAGAAAATTTTCAGGATTTTTGAAAATTTTCGTTGATAATAATTAATTAAATATTTAATTGAAATTAAATTGGTTCAGTTAAAACTAAAGATAAGAAGTGAACAAATAAGTTCTAACCAGTCAATAGGGTTTGATCTCTACCTTAGCAATTTCGAGGACGAAATTATTTTAAGTGGGGAAGAACGTAATGACCCGCATTTTCAGCGGTATAATAATTAATTAATTTAATTATTTAAAAGGTGATTAAAAGGATTTAATGGTCGTGGAATTAAATAATAGTGAATATTTAATTAATATAATAATATATTTAATTTCTGAAATAGTCAGAAATAGTGGAATTTCACGATATGGTGTGAACTGGATCATCTGTGATATTTAATTCAGTTTAGAATTGAATTAGAATAACGAATATATTATCTGAACGACAGTTTGAACGTATAATTATATTATAATTAAAATCGAGCTTGAAATGGCACTGCAGTTCGTAAATTGGTGATTCGAACTTCAATTGAATGTACAGGGTTCGTTTTAAACCGGATTTCTATGAAACAAGAAACGTGTGGAGCTGGTGGAGTATATCTTTCTAGTGGAAGAGAAAAATATGGATTTTGTCGGGTAGATTTTGATTTACGTCCAAATCAAATTTCAGAAAAGTCGCTGTGGAATTCCTTTATAATTTGCAACGCTTTATATACGTTATAAATAGATTTTTCAGTATAAACTGAATATCGAGATAATCTAGAATCTGAAATATCAAGCTGTAAAATTCTGATATGATATTCTTGAGCTGTACGATATCATATGTGAAGATATACGATAATATAAATTTATTTATATTTAATTTAATTATATTTACATATTTAAATGGGTCATCCAAAGCTTTAAAAATAGCCACTTTTGCAAATGAAGTCAGAACTCGACGAAACTAATTTTGTTGGATCCGCAATGTTAAATTATTGTTAGAGGTCAAGTTTCGTGATTTTTAGGGTCACCATGTGGCCGCACGGATTTTTAGAGTGAAAAATAGTCAGTATTTTGACAGTTAAAAATACGCTGTGTGAGCATACGAAGTCGGAATTTGACAAAACCAGTTTCGTCGGGATCGTAATGTCGAAATGTAGCTGTATGTACAGTTTCGTGATTTTTAGGCATCGTACGTGATCGTACGGATTTTTAGATTACGGATACGCATATAAAATGGTATAAATTGTAACGACCCGGAAAATCGGAACCAATTTAAAATTTTTAAATTGGCTATTTTAGTGGATTTTAAATATTTAAAATAAATATTTTAAATAATAACGATGAAAAGTAATTTTGAATTGGCATTTGAAAAGGAATATAATTGATTCTAATTATAAACAAGGCCTGAAATGGCGCGGTAGTTTCAAAATTTGAATTCAAACTTTGACTTACTGTACCGGGTGCAAAACAAAACGGATTTAAGTAAAACCAAAAATATTTAAATCTGTTAGTGAATACCTTTCTAACGAATCTAAAAAATCAAAGTTTCATAGCGGGAAGCAAAAGTTATGGCCAAATGAATTTTCAGAAAGGTCGCTATAGAGTTTATATAGCCCGGGAAAATGGCCATTTTTCCAACGACCTCAGAATTCAACGAAACCACTTTTGTCGGATCCGTGATGTCAAATTATTGCTAAGTTTCAAATTTCATAATTTTTGAAGTTAATATGTGAGCGTGGCAAAGGAAAACGTGTTTTGGTCAATTATTGTTAAATTGGATTGACCAGAAATGGGCCATTTTTAAAACGGTCTCATAATTCGACGAAACTAGTTTTGTTCGGACCGTATCATCAAAACATAGCTAGATTTATTTTTCGGGAATTTTTAGAATCAATATGTGGCCCCGGCAAATTGAAATGTACGTTCAAATTAAATATTGAATGTTTTATATTTTAATTTGAAGGAAAACTGACTGAAACGGTCGAATGGGCCTACAAAACATATCCCATTGTGTTCGGAATGGGGGTATTTGGCTGGGAACGACAGTCTTTGGGTTTGGATTGGAGTTCGTAGGAGGCAAAGGGTATTTTTGGGTTTTAAAATTTATAAATATAAAAAAAAATGATTGGTCCACATCAGCTTCCCCCCGACAGTCTTCTCCCTTGTAATCACGATATACGACGGCGAAGCTTCACTTATTCTCTCCTCATTATCTTCTAAACCACGCAACGAAATCTCGAGCTCCATTAGACAATTATGAAGTGAATTTCGTTAGCTTCAAATCCATATTGGCCTTGGATTTTATCGTTCGATATCCACGAAGTTCTGAGCCCTCGAAATCACAATCTTCCTTGTGCCGCCGGAGCTCCTCCTCACCATCGATCTGAGCATCGAGCACGGCGCCAGAGAGCCCTCTCCTAGCTCTACACTGTGGCGTTGGCTGATCGTCTTAAAGTTGCGCGGATTTAGAGAAAAACTAAAACCTAGTTTAGAACATCAAAACGAGGTAACGGCTGATTTTAAAATAAACTATATTATAGCAGTTTAAAGCGCTACGGTTTTTTATTTCACTGTAAAAATCATATCTTTTTCGTTTGTTGATGAAATTCAGTGAAATAAGAGATAGTGGACTCGTGTGGACGTCTTCTACATTATAGAAGAGACCGCATATTTTTCTGAGCCTTCTGCTATTTTTGGTGGAGTGGAACCCAATATGATATTTCTGAATTATAAACGATATGGAAAACGACGATGTATAAATTATATAGTCGATGTATGAGTTATATAAGCGTTGTACACCACATGTATAAGCGTTGTATAATTTGTACGATCGATGTATAAGTTATATATGCATTGTAAAAATTATATATGTGTTGAATGGAAGTGAAATATACTTTATAAATATATATATATATATATATATATGCGCCCCTCGTCCACAAACCATGGATGATATTTATTGGTTGTGAATTGTGTGAAAATTGGTTGATAGCGAATGGTTGATAAGAATTGTTTGTGGTTGAAATTGATTGATTGTGGTTGAAAAATACCCGTTTGTGGTTGAGAATTATTTGGTTGAAACCACATAGGATTAGCTTGTGGAAATGAAAGAAAAAAAATACATGCCGCCTGCGTGTGAACTAGATGCATGAAATCCCCATTGTCAAAAGCTGCGAGGCTTTGAGGTAGAGCGAGGAGTCGTACTAGGGACAACCCCGGTTTTAACCACCCTGCCGTTATGCTGCCGAAATTTTGAATAATATTCATGTGTTAGAATTATTTTCATATGTTGAAACTATATTCGTGTGTTGAATATAAATTCATGTGTTGAATGGTATTCATGTTTGTAATAAATTGTTTTATAATAAAAATCATATTTTTACCATCTATATGAACTATATAAAATATTCGCGTTTCGAAATAAATTTTTTTATAAGAAAAATCATATTTTTATCATATATATGAACTATATAAAATAGTTGTGTTTTGAAATAAATTTTTTTGAAATTAAAAATCACATTTCTATTATGTACATGAATTGTTAAAAATAGTGAAGTGTTGAAATAAATTTCGGGTGGATAAAAATATCATTTTTATCAAATGTATGAAAAGAATATAGTTTTGAAATCGAAGAATCGATTACATATATATATATATATATATATAGAATTGAAATATATCGAATAACGAAGCTGCAGTTCATGTTTTGAAACCGTGATTTCAAACGATTAGTGCGGGAGATCCGACCATCGGATTTTCCAGAAACCGAAACCGTTGGGTTCGTTTTGGAAATATCTTTCCAACGACACCAACTTTGTAAAGATCCAATGGTTGGATTGTCAGGAATGTTTAATTCAAATCTGAAGAAAAACAGCACCAGAATCGATTATATATATATATATATATATATATATATATATATATATATATATATAATTAAATTAAATCGAATAACGACGCTGTAGTTCGTATTTTGAAATCGAAACTTCAAACGAGTGTACCGGGAGATCCGACCGTCGGATTTTCCCAAAACTGGAACCGTTGGATTCGTTTTGAAAAGATCTTTCTAATGATGTAAAATTTGTGATGATCCAATGGTTAGATTTTCAGATATTTGTAAATCAAATCTGAAGAAAAACAGCGCTACGGCCACGTCATGGCCCGAAGCGTCGTTTGAATGAATTGGCTATAAATAAATAAATAAAAATAGCGATAAATCGTTATAAAATATTATAAACGATATGGAATGTGAAATTTAGAAATTAACTGAAGGTTAGCTAAGTCGAATGGTTTCCTGGGTTTTGATTTGATGTTGGTTTTGTCCTTCGGGGTTAATATTTGGGAAATCGTTCTCTTATTGATTGACGGTTAGTAACTAATGAATTGGAATGAGGCGTAAGTTGTGTTTGTGTAGCACTAGTTATTTATATATGCGAGTTGCTCAGAAAGACCGGGTTTATCCCATTCTGAATAACTGAATCGACGATAAGAAATTGAAGATGAAGACGGCGGTTGAAGACCGGAGATCTTCACCTCGTTTGGATGGTAACTGATGTCCTGATTGGAAGGCATCCCAAAATATGGATAATAAGTGGGGATCGTCCAGACGTACGTGGAGATCGATGGGTATGCGAGGTATATAGTGCCTCCGGTTTCATTCAGACCCAGAACGGACTTGTAAATGGACTGTGTGTCTGGCATTGAAATTCATTTCTGTGTGGCATGCTAAGATGCAGTGATCAAGGCTTCTGTTGAAAAGCAAAGTCTTGTGGTGATGATCAAAGCACCGCCTGTGTGGCGTAGATTTGTGTGTAACGTGAATTCGCGAGCCTCACACCCCGGAATGAACCAGAAACGGGAGAGGACCTCAGGGAGGGCATGCGATTCTTTCTAGTTAGAGGTGGTGTCGGTGCTTGAACTGGCTGACATTTATATTATTTTCACCTATGTGGTTGTTGTTGTTGCGAGGCGCCTCGGTTATATCGGTCGATCCGGGACCGATGGAGTCTTTCGTTGGATCACTTACGCCCCAAAGGGCGGGGAAACGCAGTGTTCAGGAATTTTAATCCACATCGGTGGACTGGCCCTGTCGCTCCAAGGGCCCACCTATGTCTGGGTCCTGAGACACGGGCTAGAGCATTTCGAATTCGGTAAGGACGATCCCTTGCATTGGTTCATGACGGAAATCCAATTTCCAAATACGACATCATGTGGTTTTGATTGTATATATATATGTGGCGACATGATATATGGTACCCATGCCGTCTATGATTGATAGTTATGATTGAAATTGTTTTCGAAACATATAAACACTAGTAGTATCAAATTCTTTTGTTTTATTCGTATCAAGCATATTTTGGCCATTATAAGGTAAAGACTCTATCCTCCGGTTTGCGTTGCATTGTGTGATGGGAACTGAGTCTTATAATGGCTTCATTTTTATAAAAAGCATTGCGATGTTTAAAAGATTTACTTGTTGTAAAGCACTGGCAATCCAATAGAGTAAACCCGTTCCGCGAAAGTGGCGTGGTCCTGTGATTAGCCATATTACAAAATGTGTTAAGTAGATTTCTCATACCAGTCCCATGACTGACTCGTAGTTTGTTTCACTTGCAAATTCGGGAGCCCCTCTTTCTACACGGGCAGCCTTATATTCAGGTTTTAGCAGGCTCTTTCTGGATAGCTAGAGCTGAAGATGGATTCTATCATTTATCTATTTTATGTTGTTCAACTCCTATTGTACATATTATGTTTGTTTTCCGCTATAGACATTTATGTATAGCTGAACTGTATTTGTACTAAGTATGATCCTGTATACTGTTTAACTCTGATAATTACGTTTATCCAGTGTATTATTTGTACATTATCTGGTGTATTTATTTAATTCTGGTCTGCTATTATCTGTTTATGTGTTATATTCCAAAGATTATCCTTGCCACCGTCAGTACGGGGTTTGGGGTTGTCACATAAATAAAATATCTAAAAATATCTAGGAAAATATCTAGATATTTGTTAAACACTATATATACCCCCTACAAATTCCTTAAAACCTAATTTCCCATTCTCAGATCAAAACTTTGCGCCGCTCTCTTCTTTCTTCTTCCAGGAAAAAATTGGTAACTATTAAAATCCAAAACAAACTCAAGAAAAACCCTTAAATCAAAGCATGAATATTTGTGAAATCAGCAAGGGGTTTTCTTCGATTTGATACCCATGTTTCTAGGTCCGACGTAGGTTTTGGTTCCCTCGATTGGAATAGCGAACGCCTAGGGTTATATTTCATAGGAAATCCAAGCTTTGAATCTCGAATTCAAGTGCATATATGTGTTTGTGGCAGAGAGGTGAGGTTGTTGTGATTTTCGGGTGGGTTTTGAAGAGGAATGATGTCGCACCTTTTACGGTGAGCTGCTGTGAACAACTCCAGGTCGCGAACAATTATGGTGATCGAGTTGGGTACTGTTGGTGTGAGGTGATAGAGAGTTTGGTGTAGAGTGATTTGGAGCAGGAGGCTTCAGGATCATTTAGCTATAGTTTATTTCCGCTGTGTTGTACGTGTTGTACTCTGATAATGTTATTGTATACATATACTGATTTTATTTCAAGGATATGTTATCTATTATATGTTATTCGTTCCGCTGTGAGGTTCATGTTACTCTGATGTTGTGTTCTTCTTCTTCTTCTATTCTAAGTTTCTATCTTATCTTTCCTCACCCTCTAATTTCTTTCATTAATCATCCGGTATTTTTCGATGTTTGGTTAGTCATCATTGAGTTTTATGGCGATAACCAAGGTCGACAAAAACCCGGGTCATTACAGTAATCTAGTTGAACGGCAACAATATAAGTGAAGTCCAACAAGTAACTAAAATCTAGGAAAACGCAGTGAAACGTTTTCTGGTTTAAAGTCCAAAGCATTGTTTTATACTAAGGTATAATTTAATTAGGCACACTAATTGAGGATTCGATGCATGTTAAAACTGAAGGCTACACTTACATTTCTAATCATGGTCCCATGTATATACTACTTCCTAGAAACGTTATAAACAATGGGTTCAACACTCTATATTTCAGCCCATAGTAACTTAAGGGTTTAGACACGAGTAATGTACACGCCTGCACTTTCTAAATGGCACACGAAACTATTTGGTGATCACGTTTAACCAACTATTTATGACTAGGCATTATATAGGTATATAATTAGTAAAATTAAAACCTCATTAGTCCCATTCATTTCACTGTTCATCTTTTAATATTCAGAATGCGTTATAATATAATTAAAAAGTATTGGTCACGTTAATTTGCGGTCTGACACTTATAACCAGAATTAGCAATATCAAATGAAGGATTGGGCATGTTAATTAAAACATGGTTTGGCTTATATATATATATATATATATATATTACTGTACCTCGTTTTCTGTTACCTCACCTTTAGCTTTTGAACCGAGATGCCTACACGAGCTTCGATCTCTCACCATCTTCCATAACCAAACCCGTACACCACGTCGCCACTTCCACTGCTACAGATTTGAGCTCCATATCCACCACTACTTCTTCACTCCGTCCCATGCTCACAGCTTCTCTTCGGCACGGACCATACCCGACAGTCCTCCTACCATACTTTCATGTGAACACCTACCGCCCTCACACTCGCATCGCCATTCCTGACGTTGGCGCGCTTCCCTGCCACCACTTTCAATCCCAGCGTTGTGCCACCTTATCATGGTTCAACTCACGGCTCCAGTCCTCTCCTCAGCCCCCTGTATTTTTCCAACGCAGATCCCCTTCTCTTTCTCTCTATTGTTTCTTCTTTCCACCATTATGATGTCACTCTCCTTGCGTTATAACTTAATCCCCAATAGCTTTTGTGCATTTCCCACTGCTCACGTAAAACGTGACCCTCAACTTCCTCTCATCCATGCTCTTCCCATTTCTTCCCATTATATCCAAGCTAAAAACGAAGTCGAGCTCGGTGAAAAAGGTGCAACGTGAAGATATTTACAAAAGAAGATGCATGGATATTACGTTAGGAATTTTAGTGAAGGGTTTCCCTTGATATTAAGCTTTGAAGCCATGGACACAATTTTTCCTCGCTGTTTTTCTATCCTGAGGAAAAATGTAACACCATCGTATTTATAGAACAAGAGAATGTGGTCACCACATATTGAATAGGGTTCATGTAACATAGTATATAGAGCATGGGTCTACTTGAAAATCAATTCACGGGTTTTCATTTCGATGTTGATGGTAAAATACAACACAGCTATTAGATAGTAGCAAGTGGATATACAGTCTGTTGCATTGATATTTCTTGCGCCTGAAGTAATAGGAATATATTAGTCTGGGTATATGAAATTAATTAGACGTGTTGGAAATAAGAAGAGAAATAGAGTAGACTTGTTGAAAAAGAATATAGTTTAAGGCTTTAAGCTGTTTTTTCTTTCATAGGTGTTGTAAATTTTGGACATGAAAGGAGAGGGCAGACTGGTTGCTTCAAGTGTAAGGAATAGAAAAGTAAGGATGTGCAAATGTAATATGTTCAGGGTAGGCTGCAAGTCCGTATGTATAGAAGTAGGGAAGTCTGAATCATGTGCAGCAATATTGGGAAAAATAATAGAGTATGGCACTCTAAAGAAAACAATCTGGGTATAGCGAAATTTCCTATCAAATATAGGGTTAGTCTAAGTTACTTTTAGAATAGCTGGCTAAGTTGTCTGCAGTGTGTTTCATTTCCTAATTACTGCTTGATGTGAAAATACGTTGTGGTGAAGAAAATTCATGTCTAGGAAGAGGTATAACATGTGTAATAGCTTAGCTTCAGTGTGTTCTCTTTTCACATAAAGGTAGCTGCTGAAAAGAATTGACATGTGCGCGTTATATTAGGTTAGTAGCTTATATTAGTTGTTCCCACTATATTTCTTAAAAGTTAAGTATATACCTATTATTTTATTTTATTTTAGGATATTTAGTTTTACGCTAACTACTGTTTACCACCAACCGTTAAATTCGTACCATCCCACCCGAGCTTCAAACCACATAAAAATGGACACACTACCACGTCTAAATGTTCCGGCCCTAATGAAATTAATTTCGTTGAAAACGGGCTTCGTTTGCACAACGTTGCTATTTTAATTTATCAGTTCACCTTTAAATTTCACGCACCAATAAAATAACTCCGATTAGCTCCAAACTGGAGATCTAGCAATAACTAGTGATACGTATTCCAATAAAACTCGTTTCGTCAAAAACGGAGATTGTTTGAAAAATAATCATTTCTAATGCCTATATAATATATCGAACAATTTCCCGTGTGCGAAGCACGGGCCTCCTCATAAGGTAAGTAATGCATTGATTTAAACATTCTATTTCGTATTATTATTTTATTCCATTGTCAATTGTCGTAGAGGGTTCAATATTCGTACAGATATGCATGAATTTCAAATCGAAAATTATGAGATACCGCGATGTTTGCGAGTTCGAATTATAAATATAAAGTTAACGTTCAAACTTCGTTATAATTAACGAATTATAAATTATAATTCCAAATCAATATTTAAAATAATAAATTAAATTAAATATCTGACAACTAAAATACGGGACGTTACACAATCAACGAACAAATAAATAGTAGCATCCAACAAATCTTATAAAATTCATACAATCATCCAAAAATAGATAATAATTGCACAATTCTATGCAAGAGTCCTTATTACACGAATATATTCAACCATCATTGAGGGAATAAATGCATACTAGTACGCAGTAGTAACGAATACCTGCATATAAACATGCAACTATCTATTTACAGTGGCACACTTGCATTCAACATTAGTTATGAATACCTGCAAACAATCCTGATAAAAATCACAACATCATGAAACAATTTTGACTACAAACATTCAATCATGTTAATATTGTGGTATATTTCTTAACATAGTCTGTCAACAATGTTACAAATTTGACAGAAAGAAGAATACGCTTTTTTTTGCAACCTAAAACCTTTTTTCAACCAAAATTTCCTGAATATTTGTGTCAACTCATTTAATTATGCTACAATTTCATGTTAATCCATATTTTAACATAAAATTTGACAAAATTATTCATTGCTTGGCAGAAAAATAAGAAAATCAAAATTTTATGTTCCTTCTTGCCATGGCGTTGACAAGATCTAATCAAATCGCCAATGATTTTGAACATTTTGAGTCGATCGAGATTAAAAAACTGAAATTCGGCTGAAATTTTTTACTTCTCTCATTCGATCTTCTGCCCTAATTAAGCGTCGTAATAAAAGATCTGATATTTTGTGGAACAACGGTTATTTAGGGTTTCAAAGGATATAAACGGAATTTTATTAGCTGATTTTCAAAAATAGGGATGTAATTTGTATGCTTTTTACGGCCGTTTTTTTTTACATTTTAAAAGTTAATAAGGACTTATAAAAAACACACCCTTTATTTTTATTATGGGTTTCAGGAAAGTTTGGGTTTCAAAAATTGAAGTTTGAAAATTAATATTATTTAATTATTTAAATAATATTATAATATTTAAATAATGGAATATTTGAATTCAAAGTTAAATATTGGAAATATAGTTCCCAAAATTTATCATATATGTTTTATATAATTAATAAATTATTTTGAAAGCAATTTGACTTGGTTTTAAGTATTAATCGAAGTTTGGTCTGAATAGGACTAGTCACATAGCGGTAGTTTGCGAATTTCACCGTTGAATTCAAGATGACGTACCGAGAGATCCAACCATCGGATTTTCGTAAAACGAAAAAAAAATTCAAATGAAAAAGAAAGTTTTATAATCCAATGATTAGATCATGAAATAAATCCAAATCAAATTTGAATAAAAGTCGGGATAGTGCCGTTTGGGACCCGAAATTGGATTTTTATGAAATAAGCTATTTTAAAATTATTAAAAATAGATATGACACATCACGATCGAATCGAAAAATTAAATCACTATCTTGAATCAACCCAAGCTCAAGTCACAATTTCCAAATCAACACTCTTTATTATTTTATAATATATATATATATATATATATATATATTCGTGTGATGCAAAATATATATACATTTGTATAAAATACTCCGAAATATGTTTCCTACTAGCCACTCTTAGAATTGGGCACCTAACCTCAGAATCATCATCTCTCCAATACACAATCTTTAGGTTTCTAAATCAAAACATAAAGATACGTTCAAACTCTTATAGAAACTTACTCACACAGACACTCAACTCGGCACAGCAGGCAAAGGGAAGGCAAAGAGGATGAATTTAGGTTTTTACCAAAATTTATAAAATTTGAACAAAATTTTGGTCACTTTGGATTAAATTTTAAGACCAATTAGTCTCAAATTTTGAAAAAGTCATAAACATGAATGTAATAACCCGGAAATCTGAGCCAATTTAAAAATTTTAATTTTGGCTATTTTAATGAATTTTGATTATTTAAAATGAATTATTTTAAATAATAGCGACGAGAAATTTATTTCGAATAGAATTAGAACGTATATATTTATATAGATCGTCATTAGAATATAATTATTTATTTATAATTATAAAAGGAATTGAAAATGGCGCGGTAGCTTGAAATTTCGATTTCAAAATTCAAATGAATGTACAAGATTCAAAATAAACCGGATTTTGGTGAAACCAAAAATATTTGAACCTATTTGAAAATATCTTTCCAAGAATCCGAAAAATCAAAATTACATAGCGGGGATAAAAAGTTATGCCCAGTTGAAATTTCAGAATAGTCGCTATGGAATTCTGGCCCTTAAAAATGGAAATTTTGCAAACGACCTTGGTTTTCGACGAAACTACTTTTGTTGGATCCGTGATGTCAAGTTATTGCTAGGTTTCAAAATTTGTAATTTTCTGAATCAATATGTGAGCGTGGCAAAGGAAAACGCGTTTGACCAGTTTCAGTTGATTTTAATCGACTGGAAAATGGCCATTTTTCAAACGGTCTCGGAATTCGATGAAATTGGTTTTGTTAGGACCGTATCGTCAACACGAAGCTAGAAAATATTTTTTGGGAATTTTTCTAGTTAGTATGCGGCCCCGGTAAAATGAAATGCGCGTTAGAATTCAATATATAGATTTATATTTTGATTTTGATGAAAACTGATCGTAACATCCGAATTGGGTTACGAAACATATCCCATTGTGTTCGGAATGGGGCAAATTAGCTAGGGGTGATAGCCGTTGGGTCTCATTTGGAGATCGAAATTTAAGGTTACTTTTTGAAAATTTAAAATAATTAAATAATTAAATTTTATATATAGCCCCTCTATTCTCCTTCTCTCTCTTACTCAGAAAAGAAATAAAAAACAGCAGAAGATGGGCGCTCCCTCCTCCCACTAGCGATCGATCGCTCCCCCTTCTTCCCAGCAACGCCAGCGCCGGCGCGGAACCCACCCCCTCCCCCCGCCCACTCCTCGCGACGTCGAACCTTCTCCCTCGCGAACCCGTGACCATCCAAACCCCCAAATCGAGAAAAGAAACCCGTTCCACCACCTTCGTTAACCAACGCCTCCACCTCCGCTCCTCCCTCCGACATCCGCGGGTTCAAGCCACCCTGGAGTGCTGCGAAGTGTGCTGTATCCAGCTCCTGCCATTCGAGCCTCACACCCTTCACGTCACCACCGGGTAGCCCTCGTCGCGGACCAGCAATGGCATCTCCGATCCCCCTCCCCTCCAGTGCCAACGTTGAAGCCTCTTCCAAACTGCTGCTCTGAATCTACGCACCAATGTGAGTTCTCTGAATTTGCAGTTTCCTCTTCTCTTTCGACATACATGAATTGAATTAAGTTTCCTGACATTGGAAAAAAAACTAGCGTGATTATCTCCTTTACTTTGAATAATAAACATTCGATCTTTGTTTATAAAGTAACAACATAAAAATTCGATCTTTGTTTATAAAGTAATAACATAAAAATTTGATCTTTGTTTATAAATTAACAACATAAAATTGTGGTTTTTATACATGTAGTGATATTAGAAAAATATGATTTTTATCAAATAAAAGGATATATTTTAGTTGTATAAAAATATAATTTTTATCGATATGCAAAAGCGATAAAAATTAGATTTTCATTTTGAAGTAACGATATAAAAATACAATCTTTATTTGAAGAAAAGCGAGATAAAAATATAACTTGTATAACGAAGTAGCGAAATAAAAATATGATATGAACAACGGTATAAAAATAGGATTTTTATCTATATAGTAATGGTATAAAAATAGGATTTTTATCTATATAGTAGCAGTGTGAAAATGTGATTTTTATATACATAGCAACAATATAAAAATGTGATTTTTATATATGTAGTGACTACGGTTAACGAAGGTGACAAAAGGCGAGCAGGGCGAAGGTTTTCTACATATGAAGAGTTGTGGCGTTTGGTTTAGCTAGTCGGTGAGAACTCCTTATTTTTATTTTATTTTCTAGTTGAAATATATACTAGAATGCAGACGGTGCTTAGTAGCATCTGACACCCGTCGTCCACAGACCATGGACGGCTTGTTTGTTTGATTGCTGTTGTGTGAAATTTGATTGTGTTATGTGGAATGAAATAAAATATTTTATAGTGGAAAATATTTTATAGTTAAAAATATGATTTTTAACGTGTATATAAAATAAATAGTAATAAACAAATCAGACGATTTGTTTATATACACTAATTTGATTGATATTGATTGGGATGATAAATTTAACACATCGCCCAACTGCACAAATAAAATATGTGTTTATTGATTTGAAACCCCACACGAGTATTGGGATGATATTTGATGAACACTAATCCCGATTGTTTAGTTGCATGTCAATTGATGGGTTGACAGACTGTGTAAGCGTTAATTATTTATATTTAATGCTTATGCAGTTGTATGGTGCACTCTGGATGATGTTTGATTGACATAGAAATATGTTTATTTTATGCTCTTATATCTTGTCTTTTGTATATGAATAAATATTACTTGGGTATTGTTTTGTTACTTTTACAGATATTCCAACCCAGCCCGCATGCAACCAGAAATGTAGAGAAATATAGTTCAATTTGCTGTGTATTTGCATTTTGAAGAATTGTAGATGAAGATATCACATCTAGTTGCTGTTGGACAAGAAAAGGATTGATAACAAGGCTTTGCACATCACAAATCAATGAAGAAGTGTCAAGGAAGCAGGAGAAAAAGAGAAAAGGCCCAAGTTTTCTTTATTTATCTGAGGCCCATTTATGTTTCTCATTGTAAACTAATTAGTGATGTAATGACCAGGCCCAATTATCATTAGGGTTAGGGTTAGGGTTTGGCTATATACCCTATATATACCCTTGTAATGGCATTATAGCCACCATCCTATCATATATCTCATTCTATTCTTTTCTTCATTAATAAAACTCATTTTTCTTTTTATCTTATGCAATTTTCTATTTCTTAGCAATTAGTGTTGTCTACACGATTAGATTCGGTAGAACACTATTTGTATTTTGCATTTCTTTTCATTAGTGATTGACCGTCTGATTAGATTCAGCGGTAATCCTAATTTTATTTCCTGTTGTTATTTATATTCTGCACTTTTATTTTCTGTATTTTAATCGCGTTCATAGGTTAAATTGGATTTGATTAGATTTGAATCTGATTCATAGTTTCATTGCTTTTCCATTGAAATTGTGATTTGATCGTCGGTTCAGTTAGATCTGTTCTGAATCAAATTACAGTTTTAATTTTGTTTTGTTTAATTTTCAAAATCAACCTCTAAAGTTTTGTCTAACTCGCCCAAGAGATTAGATAAATAATTTGATTTAATTCACCTCCCTGTGTTCGACCTGTATGTTACACACCTGTATGCTTGCAGAATTTATTACAAATATCGCGCTTTTCTAGCGTCGATCAAGTTTTTGGCGCCGTTGCCGGGGAGGCAACGTTTAAATTTTATTATTTATTTGATCTCTGATTCGTGTTAGTTTTGTTTTCCTCGTTTTTTTTCTTTTTCCACGTATTCATATATAAAAATTAAAAAATTAAAAAAAAAAGAAAAACTGTCATTTTTCACTGATTTTCTACCTTTTCTACTCCTTCCATTCTGCCCCTTTCTTCTTTTACATTTTAATTTCTTTCTATAAAAAAAAATTCACAAATTTTCTTCTGTTTTCTCCTTTCTCCTTTTGTCTTTCCTCTTTTCAATACAATTGATTTCTTTCCTTCTATTTCAAATTTTCTTTCTCTTTTGAAAAAAATCACAAATTTCCTTTTTGTCTTCTTTCCTTGTGTTCTCTGCCACTTTTTTACCAATTGTTCGCCACAATTCACAGTACCAGGCCACCACTTCAACAAGTTCTCCTTGTAAAACATAGTCACCACCCAGCGTGTTCTCCCTGATTTCACCAAAACCACTCATCTCTACCCTAACGCCCTCCCTTCAACGCATCAGCACAAAAACCGAAAAAAAAAACCAACAAACAATCACCTGCCTCAATTCCAGATCTCACCACAACAATTACATTCATCAAGATCCGTCCCAATTACACCGTACATCGCACCCAACACCCCGTTCCCCATCTCCAAACCGTACCCATAACAGCATAAATCCACATCTCTCTACCAGACCAACGTCCCTCAAACCCATAGCCAACATTCACTCCATCACAAACCTCCCCACCACGGTCAGTCCCCAAACAACGTTCAATACACCTGACCACGCACAGCAGTTTTCCACGCAACCACTCCTCACGTCCACAAAAATTCATCACCAGTGCTCCACCATCTCAGTATACAGCACAAGTCTCGCCACTTGCTACCTCAACAGAACCGCAACCCATCAACCTTCCATAACCTCCATAACCAACGTCCATCATCAACACAGTAGTCCAACTCATCTTCACTGCAAAAGCCGCAATTTCCCCACTACCAGATCCCTCAAACAATTCCACCACATAATCAACGTTGCAAGCAATCGACCCTCATCTACACATCTTCTGCCACAACCAAATACCCACAACTTTCTGTCAACATCAGCACCTCCACATTCACAAATTCGCCTACCACCATTTCAAGATCAGACAAAACACCCATCAAAAGCCATACACTTCATAACATCCCCGTCTTCTAATCCACCGCAAACTGCAAGTCTGTTCTGCCATCACCGCCAAATCAACAAAAACCTAAACCGATCCACCTTGTCCAGACTTTCCTAAACCATTCATCAATTCGAACAACAACAATATGCCATCAATCGAAACCAAATCACATCCACAAATAATCAGCGAACAACCAGCGATCGCACCCCGATCTGCAACCCTCCCACCATCGACTTCGTCAAACAACTTCGTTACCCACAACAAGCTTCAACCTTACTCTATCACAATTCAAAAAAATCGCAGACCCCAATTTGATTCCGCAAATTTTGAACGTCGTTGTTATTTCGAAACTGTGAGCGCAACTCGCAACTCACTAAATCCCAATCTGAAATCGAACCAAAGATCTGAAATAAGTCGCTGAATTTTTTATTTTTTTCTGGCTTTCGTGATTTGTTTCCACAAATAAAAGAGGGGCGTGAATTTCTTTCCTGATTTTGTTCGGTCTTGGATATTTTGTTTATTTTTATTTTTGTTGATTGGTGACTATAGGATGAGATTTTATAGGGTTCATTTGATTTAATTTCTTTTGGTTGAGCGGCCTGTTGATATAAAATAAAAATCAAACGCATTCGCTCTTTATTTGATTAGGTCAGAGTGTCCACTAGGCTTTGAAAGTGGCTTTGATTTGTTGAGCTTCTCATTTGTTTTGTTGGTTTTTATTGGTTTCTTATTTTTAATTGATTTCACTTTTGGGGCTATATGTCAAAGTGTCAAAAGTCAGGCTAGGTTCATGTTTCAATAGGGTCAGGTGTGTGGTTTGTTGCTTTGTTTTATTTTGTTTTCTTTGTCTTCTATTTTTAGTTTGCAATTTCTTTTGCTTTCAATCAAAAAAAAAGAAGGGAAAAAGAAACTCAAAGATCGAAGTGAGAAAGAGTTCGAACAAGCGACATGAAATTCAATGGTCAAGGGATTTTTCAAACAGTTGATTTGAATTACCAGTGCTACTCAATAACTCTGGACGGACCGCCATACCCCACTGTAAAATTTCTTTAACTCAACAGGTGCTGCAGTTGCTAAAAAAATTAGAAATTGCTTGTAAAAATCTTCTGCAGGGGCAGTGGCTTGCGTGTACAATATTTTAATTTTCTGTTATTATTCTGTGATTGTTCTGTGACTGATATTGCTGGATCTGTTTGTGAGAAACGAATTTCCATAACTAATCACTCTCGTAGATTTTCAATTTTAACACTTGATTTGATTTGCAAAATAATATAATTGAAAAGTGGTGATTTGTGAAGTTAACTGTCTTGTATAATTAGATCGCGGATATATAGTAGTTCAATTTATTGAACTTCTAGCAAAAGAGGTTGCATACTACCCGTAAAACATTGGTCGTATCCCTTAGTATTTATACTATACGTGAACAGCCATAAGACCCTCTTCCCCCTTCCAATTGAGTCAGTTAATTAATAGAGCACCACTCGTTCTTTTATACTATTTTGAAGTGAGAATAATATATGTCTTACCCTGACTTCATTCAAATGTCTAATTCAAAAAAATCCTTGAGAGAAATGTGGGATAAAAATCGGAGTAGACGTCCTCTTGAAGAATATGAGTATGAATTACAACTCATGAAATAGGATTTTCCAAAATTTCATGAGCCAAATGCCAACAATTTTCAAAATTTTCAAAATGACCAACATTTTCAAAGTTATGATCGAAATGACAACTTCAATTCAAATTTCAACAATTTCGATTATGGGCCACATCCACATGAAAATAACTTTGAATCTCAATATGGCTTTGATCCTCATCATTATGAGGTTGAAAACCAAAATTTTCAAAATTGCAATTCTCTCTCAAATTTTAACAGTTTTGGTTATGAACATAATTTTTATGATCAAAATGATTTCCAATATCAAAACAAAAATTCAAACAACCACCACATTGGAAGTAATTTTGATTGTGAAATTGATATGGACTATAATTTTGAAACTCAAGAAATCCAAAACGAGAGCTCGCAAATAAACGATTTTGAAGAATACCATCTTAACACTTTTAGAGAGAGGGTAGAAAGGCTAGATAGACAGCTTAATGAAAAAGATAGAAAGATGGATGAACTTCTTTGTTTAATGACAACTTTGAAAGAACAGCGAGAGCAACAAAATCAAATTCAAACATGTGATGAATCAGAAAATAGTCCATTCTTTACTGATAGTGAAAATTTTCAAACAACAACTTTCGAAATTGAGAATGATGATCTAAATGAAGTTGTTCAAAATTCAATAAATGATTTGGAATTCAACTCTTTTCAGAAAAAAGATTTAAGCTTGGATTTTGATCTTCCTCTTTTGGGCTATGAGAAACTTGAAATCTTTGAAATTGAACAGAATGAAAATGTTGAATTTTTCAATTCAAATGTGGAAAAGGATTTTAATGAGCAGAAATTTTTTGGATTGTACGAGGATGAGTTACCAAAAGAGGAAGAAGTGGATTCACGTCACGAGTTCGAAAATTTTAACTTTGAGAAAATTTCAAACGAACTTGAAATTGTCAGTGTCGAAAATACCTTGTCAATTGAGAAAGGTGATCACATACTCTTGAACTACACTCAGAATTCAAATTTCACTGAATTTATATACGATCACAAATTTTTGAAAAATTACACTGACAAATTTGTTGAATACATGAACTACTTTTGGAATGCTGGCTTGGTTGAAAAACTTCAGGTTAGGACGACCCTAGATATTTATCTCCTGGACTACAAATCGAGGTATAAAGATGAGATGGTTTTCAAAAACCTTTGCTTATTTGAAAATATGCCTAGACATAGTGGGAATGGGACTCATAGAGCAAGAACCAAGTGTGGGGGAAAAAGTTGGTGGAATTCTTTGCATCGCATACATCGCAAACACATATATCATTGTACATATGATCCATTCTTACATATAGTTAGATTGCATTTCATTTTACAAGTCATTTTACATTTAATCCATCTTTGGGTACGATCTTTCAAATTTAGGAAACGTTACAGTGTGGACACTGTTTAGTTCAAGTGTGGGGGGAGTCTGCATTTCATCCATTTTCGTTTTTCTTTGTTTTTTTATTTCTTTTTATTTTTAGCCATTTAAGTAGGACCATCATACATTTTAGATTATAGTAACATAGCATTTTTTTTTTTTGAAATACGACTCATTTTCAATTGATACAGCAAAATAAGTTTACAATTTTTAGCCAGTTGATAGTATTTTTCTCTCTCAACTTAGATCGAATAGGAAATATAATGAAAAGTTTAATTTTGAGGGATAATAGTGTAACCGGTACATAGGGAGATTCTTAGGTGATGGCCATGAAATCTATTCTATATTGTAGACTTTGTTTAAATAAGTGGAGGACTTAAAATACTTATATTGGTTTTTCAAATCTTTAAAACTAAGTTGTGTTAAGTTGAATTCGCGTAACTCTCTTTTGTGCTTATATTTTCGATAATAATAATAGTATTCCAAGGGTATCCAACATTGCTTGTATATCGAGCGTTGGTGTGCAAACCCGCCAAGCTCTATCCGACACGTTGTTGACAAAGTCAAAGTTGGAATATCTTGGTCTCATTTTATGAGATTGGACACCTAAGGATTACCGACACGTTGTTGACAAAGTAAAAGTCGGCCTGCACAATCTGCCAATGAAACACCCCACCTCCGTTAGGGTCACTCTCAAAGGGAATGCCCTAATTTTTGTGGAGGTTTATAAGTACAAGTCACAGATATACAAGACAGATTATAAGAACACATATTTGTAAAACAGCGGAAGAACAACAAACTTTATTTCATTAAGTCAAATACGTGTTACAACAACATCCTTTCCAAAAACATAACATAACACTTTCATAATCTGTCTTGAGTACATTATTTAAAGAAGCATAAATAAAACATAGATAAACTGCAAAGGCCCCTTAGTGGATTGTCCAAAGCCATAGTTCAAAACAGGAAAGTCCAAGCAATACATTTCTCTTCTTCAAGCTGGATGTTGAGGTTGGTCAAGCTGCTGTGTTCCCTCCCTGAGGACCGGGGGGGGGGGGGGAAACGGAAGAAAGAAGACGAAAGAAAAATAGAGTCAGACATAAAGCCTGAGTAAGTCTAGTACTACTTTGTCTATGAATAAAGAACTGGGTATGATAAGTAAAACAGGAAGTGGGCAAACACTATGAACTTGGTTAAGTTATCTAGGGTCGAATATGCTATCGTACCCCATGTTAATCTCTGAACCCATATAAACTAGTTTCCAATTTGCACCCCATAATCAGGGTGATGTGATCCATTCAATGATGATCGGCTCCTACTCGCAAAGTTACATGTGTCTTACGGCCCCCGATGTCTGTAGTTACCTATGCTGGTCCCACCATGGGGTGTATCAAGTCCCATAGTGGCAACCCGACACAACCTTAGAGTGCACAGGTATGCTACTGGTGTCCAGTGCCTTATTTTTCTGCGCCGGAGTGTGTGCACGCCCGCACTCCGTTAGAACCTACACTGCTACACCACCGCCGTCGATTTGACCTCTTACAATCAGCCCAGTAATCGTGCCCCACCCTGCCTAGTTTCAGGGTATCCTGATACACCTTTTAGGGTTACTGCTGAAAAGGGTCCCCCGTTACTAGGTTTTCTATCTCTAGCCAACATGCTAAGTTGGTTAAGTGTTTCTAACCTAACCCCCACCAGTCCGCTTAGTTTAGCATGTTCCATTTTGATTAAGTCTTTAGTTCACTTAATCCTAACAATCCCGACTCAGCCTTAATTGTCTTATTAAGGCCCTGACCTCTCACATTAGACAGGTATTGTTGTGGCTGCCTGTTGCCGGTTGGTTCCGGGCAGTCTTACGCCACAACTCAGTCTAACCTCGGGTCCTTGCTGGGCTCCATGTTTAACCTCCCACATTGGATAGGTATTGTTGTGACTACTGGACAGCCGGGCGGTTCCGGGCAGGTTTACATCACAACTCAATCCAACCTCGGGTTAAACACATCGTATGTTCTACATTTACATATCTTGTCATTCTTCTTTATTTATATGTAAATATTTGAGGCCCATTATTAAGTTAATGGTGTAAAGGTTACACCAATCACGGGCCCAACCCATACTTGAATTTGGGCCCTTCTATTTTATATTTTCATTCATTAATTCATTTTAACCCAACGTTATTTTCCCCCGTTTTACACGTCCGTTCATATATATTGGGCTTAGCCTTTTAAAGCCCAATTTAGCCATGCGAAAGGGGAGGCTTATGGCGTATACACAAAGAGGGGAAGGTGAGCGCATGAACTTGCAATACGACGTTGGAAATACAAAATAGAAATTGGTGTACTTGCATAGTGGTAACTACAACATGAACCTATACTCTTATTTAGGCATAATGTCAAACATAAGCATGTCATAAATATTCCTAGCATAAACATGGCATAATGTCAAACATAAGCATGGCATAAATACTTCTAGCATAAACATGGCATAATGTCAAACATAAGCATGGCATAAATACTTCTAGCATAAACATGGCATAATGTCAAACATAAGCATGGCATAAATACTTCTAGCATAAACATGGCATAATGTCAAACATAAGCATGGCATAAATACTTCTAGCATAAACATGGCATAATGTCAAACATAAGCATGGCATAAATACTTCTAGCATAAACATGGCATAATGTCAAACATAAGCATGGCATAAATACTTCTAGCATAAACATGGCATAATGTCAAACATAAGCATGGCATAGGTAAAGTTCAATTTGTTCATGGCATAAACATAAACAAGTCATGTTCATAAGGTTTCTACATGTTTACAAAGGGGATACTTTGTTACTAACACAAAAGCATAGTTCAACTTAATCATGGTTTAAGTCTAATCACATAACGATGGTATAAATATACTTATGCATAAATATTCCTAATCATGGTGTTTGCTTTAAACTTGCAAAAAGGGATTTTTGAGTCTAACCTAGCCATGTCTCACATATGTCATCATATAATTCTTTTAAACAAGATAGACTTAATCATAGATTTCAATTATGCCAAATATCATTCATAGCCTAGCCATATTCATAAGCATGACTTAATACATGGATTATGGTGCCAAAATTCCGACATAGTTTCATATGAACTATAACAACCAAACTTGTCTCAATTGCTTGCAAAACGATTTATGCACAAAGTATACATCATGACGACATAATAACAAAGCCCCAAACTTGCATAAATTTCACTCAACTACATACATGTGGCTTCAACATAGATTACCTAATTTGCGCAATATTCCAAATGTATATTTGCATAGAACTACCGCATGTAGTTCTTTATAATGAATAACATAATTTTGCACAAACATGAATTACTTCCATTGCCACAATTCAAGCATACACATCAACACAGTTGTTTATTATACCAAAGTAATACTCTACTTACAATGGTTGCGGCGAATTCTCTAATTAAGAGACACGATTCCTTTGTTGAATTGATTAGCTTTGAATTGCTTTAGGCTTTAGAACTTTCTTCCTAATTCTCTCTCTAGTTGGCGGCTACTCTTTGTCGTTCCTCAGCAACATGGCGGCTATGTTCTTAATTTGAATGAATAGATTAGGGTTTAGTCTAGGGTTGTTTATATAGAGGTTAGGAATTGATTAGGACCATTGATGTTGCTAGGTTAGATCGTAGCCATTCATTAGGAAGAGAGACCAATAAAAACCCGCCACCTAGCCCTAATGACAAAGCAGACCACAGAAATTCGACCACACACCGACCTGGCCAGCCAGGGCTAGACCAGACCTGGCCAGCAGGTCATTTTTGACCTGGGCGCACTTGGCAGGTGCGCCAGGTCAAAAATGTACTGGCGCACTTCACAGGTGCGCCAGTTCATTTTTGTTCTGGCGCACTTCCCAAGTGCGCCAGTGCATTCTGGCCCTTTTTTTCGGTTTTTCGCCCAACTTCGTTCGTCCATAACTTCTTCATACGATATCCGTTTTTCGAAAACTCGGACTCTATTTCGCGTATTTTTCCGAACGAACGCAATGGCGTATCCCGTTTCCCTTAGTTCTTTGATTTGAAATTAATTATACTTTAATTTGTGAGTTTCACAGTCATAGAATTCACGGGTGTTACATTCTCCCCCACTTAAAAGGATTTCGTCCCCGAAATCTTCAAGTTAGGAGGAATGTATATCCTAACATCCAATCATCCATCTACTCATCCATCAAACACGAGCATCCATTGTCCTTAAAAGACTTCTAATGCTTCATGATCATATGCAAAGTGTGTGTGTGTACATGAACTTATCTAATGCAAAATCAGGCGGTCTACTGATTCAGTTGACCTCCTTAATGCGAATTATGTAAGTGCCATGAATCCATTATGTATGCAAATTTTTCTATTCATGATTCTACATGAGTGCACAATCATTCAATACAAATGCAGCATCCACATGACAACACATTAGAATTCAACCATATACGAATACAAACATATATGCATATGCAATATGAAGTGACTGAGCCGATCTAAAACCCTAGATTGTGTGTGTATATGCAACCACGAGCAACCACTAGCAATCACTTGCAACCACTTGCAACCATCATCCATAACATGTTTCAACTACATGTTTCCATCCAAAGGATTTCTACCTAAAAGATAAGGTCGAGGAAATATACCTAAGAAGATAGATAAAAGCGCAACTTAAGGAAAAGGAAAGATCAAGGATGTACCCTCGAACAGAAAAGGGTAGGCAGTGCGGATTTTAGCTTCAGTCTCCCAACTCGCGTCTCCCTCGGCGTCGCTCCACTGAACTTTGACGAGCTTGACTTCGCGGTTGCGTAGCTTCTTCACTTCCATTCCTAATATGCGGGTTGGAACTCTTCTTATGATTGCTTCGCGCTCCACTTCGGCCTCTTCGAGGATGTTTGGCTCTACCACTTCAGCAGACTCATGCAGACATTTTCAGAGATGTGAAACGTGAAAGACGTTGTGGACTCCAGCCAACTTCTCGGGTAGCTCTAATCTATAGGACATTTTCCCAATTGTTCCTATCTAAAGGTATAGTCGAATGAAGCAAGTAAAAACTTTGTGCCTATTAGGCAATGTCAAAACTGAAAACCTATGCCTCATATATATTGATTAGGAGAAGAACTCTCTAAGCATCAGCCCCGAAGACCGAAATCAACATCAGACTGACACCCAAAGAGTTACTCAACCCAACCACCATATATGATTCTAGGAAACTAAGCATGATGGACTCCTTTTAGGTCATAAGGGAGTCCCTTCCTAAGACCAATCTGTATCCTATAAAACCCGAAAACTTTAGTCAAACCGATGAACACCCTCGAGCCCCAACATGTGTTACTAACAGATGAGTCATACTCCCTATGTGGTTTGCAACAGAAATTGGACTGAGAATGGGACCGAGAGGATATACAGAAAAGATACCATGCAAGTAAGCTCTACAGGAAGAGAGGAATCAAGGATATACTCTTAAGAAGAGATACGATGCACGAATCTAGTCTTCAATCTTCTAAGTCGCACTTCCTTGAGCTTAACTCCATTATGCTTTGTCCGTCTATAACTTCACAATTTCGTAGCTTCTTAATCCTTGTTTCCAAAATATGAGTTGGAACCCTTGCCTCTCGTTCCTCTTTCACTTATGCCAAATGTACTTACTAAGGTGATTCTTTACAACTCATGCATCAGCGAAATGAACCTTCAGCCTTAGTGGAGAACACTACTGGAGCGCCCTATTCTGAAATGCTCCTCCTAATGAACCCCTTTTCTAGAAGCTCTTTAATCTGTTTATTGAGCTCTTTCCTTTCTCGTGGAGCCATGTGTCTAACGGGCAACACAACGGACTTTGCATTATCTACCAGATATATGCGGAAGTTTATTTCCCGCTTCGGAGGCAAGCCCTTCACCTCTTCAAAGACATCCGGATATTCCCGGACCATTCTAACTGATTGCAAATTTTCAACAGAGGCATCTAGCGCTTCAAGATAACTAAGCATAACCGCATACGAGGGATTACAAGAAATTTCCAAAGTATTACCGAGCTGGGTTAGGAGCCTAACAACCCTTTTCTCACAATCAAGGATGGCCCCATTACTGGATAGCCAATCCCTACCCAAAATCAAACCATACCCCGAAAAGCCCAAAACAAAGGCACTACATTGAAATTCTACACTTAGAATAGAAATTTTCAATCCCACACAGATCATAGACAAATGAGCTGGGCCCCCAATTGGGTTTGAAACAATTAAGGGGTCCTCTACCATACTAGTTTTTAGGTGCAGAGATTCTACTAAAGTAGACGAGATAAAGGAGTGTGATGCGCCAGAATCAAACAAAGTGCGAACGGGGTGATCATAAAGATAAACTACACTTTCTACAGAAGTGTTTGTACCTCGCTGTTGCAGAGGTGGCGCTTCCAGCACATGAACCTGTGCCCCTGGGGTGGATCCATCCCCCTGCCCCTGTCCTCGTTTCTTTGGGCAGTCCTTAGCCCTATGGCCCGTCTCACCGCAAGAAAAGCACCCACCGTTCTCCTTGGCCTTCTTTTTCCGGCAGTCCTTTACTAAGTGCCCCACTTTGCCACAGAATTTACACTTCCTCTTCTCTCGGGACTTGTTGCCCTTCTCAAAGTCTGTCTTCTTGGGCTGCAAACCCTCTTTCTTCCCTTGAGAGCTTTCTGCC
The DNA here is from genome assembly GCA_030737875.1 of Allium sativum. Lineage (NCBI taxonomy): Eukaryota > Viridiplantae > Streptophyta > Magnoliopsida > Asparagales > Amaryllidaceae > Allium > Allium sativum. The sequence goes on along the minus strand of CM060913.1, from coordinate 969,554,891 downwards.
TTCGTCTCCTTCTTGCCCTTATCCTCCTCATTCAGCAATGCCATTTGCACCAATCTTTCATACGTGGCTCCCATGGGTATATGGGTCATGGCCAAACTGTGTAATGGCTCATTTAACCCTTTGACAAAACGGAGAGCCTTCTTGTGCGGGGTATTGACTAGGTCAAGCCCAAACCTAGCCAGCTCATCGAACTGATTCACATATTCTCTGACTGTCTTGTCCCCTTGTTTAAGAAATAGGAATTTTTCTAACTGCAAACTCCTTTCTGCATCTGAGAGAAATTTGGTCTCAAACCTTGCCCTAAAGTCCTCCCATGTCTCCACTGGTCTTTCAGCATTAGTGACTTCCCACCAGTAGGAAGCCTCACCCTTCAATAGCCACACTGCCAACTGTACTTTTTGTCTATCCTCTACCTCAAAGATGATGAATAGGTCTTCAGTTTCTTTCAGCCAATTCCTAGCTGCTACGAAGGACTCGGTTCCATGGAAATCCCTTCCTCCCATGGCTTTAAAATCTTTACATATCTTAGCGAATGCGTTTCCCCGAGGAGGAGGTGGAGGAAAAGGTGCTGCTGCAGCTGGATGATTTCCTTCAGCTGGGGGAGGAGGAACGGTAGGACCTGGCTAAGTGGCCCTTGCTTCTAAGAACCGTCTAAACCAACCAGGTATTGGCACCCCTTCAGGCAAGTTAAGATCTTGGGACATGCTGAAACAAAAAGGATAGATTCAAAACGAAGGATAAGAGATAGTTCCTATGGCTTTGGGGAGTGGACTTTGCCTTTTAAAAATAAAATAATATTTTTCTTTTAAAAATGCTTCTTTAAATTTCCTTTTTGAAAATAATTTTTCAAAACTTTTTATCTTATCTGGTAAACCTATGCTCTGATACCAAGTGAAACACCCCACCTCCGTTAGGGTCACTCTCAAAGGGAATGCCCTAATTTTGGTGGAGGTTTATAAGTACAAGTCACAGATATACAAGACAGATTATAAGAACACATATTTGTAAAACAGCGGAAGAACAACAAACTTTATTTCATTAATTCAAATACGTGTTACAACAACATCCTTTCCAAAAACATAACATAACACTTTCATAATCTGTCTTGAGTACATTATTTAAAGAAGCATAAATAAAACATAGATAAACTGCAAAGGCCCCTTAGTGGATTGTCCAAAGCCATAGTTCAAAACAGGAAAGTCCAAGCAATACATTTCTCTTCTTCAAGCTGGATGTTGAGGTTGGTCAAGCTGCTGTGTTCCCTCCCTGAGGACCTGGGGGGGGGGGGAAACGGAAGAAAGAAGACGAAAGAAAAATAGAGTCAGACATAAAGCCTGAGTAAGTCTAGTACTACTTTGTCTATGAATAAAGAACTGTGTATGATAAGTAAAACAGGAAGTGGGCAAACACTATGAACTTGGTTAAGTTATCTAGGGTCGAATATGCTATCGTACCCCATGTTAATCTCTGAACCCATATAAACTAGTTTCCAATTTGCACCCCATAATCAGGGTGATGTGATCCATTCAATGATGATCGGCTCCTACTCGCAAAGTTACATGTATCTTACGGCCCCCGATGTCTGTAGATACCTATGCTGGTCCCACCATGGGGTGTATCAAGTCCCATAGTGGCAACCCGACACAACCTTAGAGTGCACAGGTATGCTACTGGTGTCCAGTGCCTTATTTTTCTGCGCCGGAGTGTGTGCACGCCCGCACTCCGTTAGAACCTACACTGCTACACCACCGCCGTCGATTTGACCTCTTACAATCAGCCCAGTAATCGTGCCCCACCCTGCCTAGTTTCAGGGTATCCTGATACACCTTTTAGGGTTACTGCTGAAAAGGGTCCCCCGTTACTAGGTTTTCTATCTCTAGCCAACATGCTAAGTTGGTTAAGTGTTTCTAACCTAACCCCCACCAGTCCGCTTAGTTTAGCATGTTCCATTTTGATTAAGTCTTTAGTTCACTTAATCCTAACAATCCTGACTCAGCCTTAATTGTCTTATTAAGGCCCTGACCTCTCACATTAGACAGGTATTGTTGTGGCTGCCTGTTGCTGGTTGGTTCCGGGCAGTCTTACGCCACAACTCAGTCTAACCTCGGGTCCTTGCTGGGCTCCATGTTTAACCTCCCACATTGGATAGGTATTGTTGTGACTACTGGACAGCCGGGCGGTTCCGGGCAGGTTTACATCACAACTCAATCCAACCTCGGGTTAAACACATCGTACGTTCTACATTTACATATCTTGTCATTCTTCTTTATTTATATGTAAATATTTGCGGCCCATTATTAAGTTAATGGTGTAAAGGTTACACCAATCACGGGCCCAACCCATACTTGAATTTGGGCCCTTCTATTTTATATTTTCATTCATTAATTCATTTTAACCCAATGTTATTTTCCCCCGTTTTACACGTCCGTTCATATATATTGGGCTTAGCCTTTTAAAGCCCAATTTAGCCATGCGAAAGGGGAGGCTTATGGCGTATACACAAAGAGGGGAAGGTGAGCGCATGAACTTGCAATACGACGTTGGAAATACAAAATAGAAATTGGTGTACTTGCATAGTGGTAACTACAACATGAACCTATACTCTTATTTAGGCATAATGTCAAACATAAGCATGTCATAAATATTCCTAGCATAAACATGGCATAATGTCAAACATAAGCATGGCATAAATACTTCTAGCATAAACATGGCATAATGTCAAACATAAGCATGGCATAAATACTTCTAGCATAAACATGGCATAATGTCAAACATAAGCATGGCATAAATACTTCTAGCATAAACATGGCATAATGTCAAACATAAGCATGGCATAAATACTTCTAGCATAAACATGGCATAATGTCAAACATAAGCATGGCATAAATACTTCTAGCATAAACATGGCATAATGTCAAACATAAGCATGGCATAAATACTTCTAGCATAAACATGGCATAATGTCAAACATAAGCATGGCATAGGTAAAGTTCAATTTGTTCATGGCATAAACATAAACAAGTCATGTTCATAAGGTTTCTACATGTTTACAAAGGGGATACTTTGTTACTAACACAAAAGCATAGTTCAACTTAATCATGGTTTAAGTCTAATCACATAACGATGGTATAAATATACTTATGCATAAATATTCCTAATCATGGTGTTTGCTTTAAACTTGCAAAAAGGGATTTTTGAGTCTAACCTAGCCATGTCTCACATATGTCATCATATAATTCTTTTAAACAAGATAGACTTAATCATAGATTTCAATTATGCCAAATATCATTCATAGCCTAGCCATATTCATAAGCATGACTTAATACATGGATTATGGTGCCAAAATTCCGACATAGTTTCATATGAACTATAACAACCAAACTTGTCTCAATTGCTTGCAAAACGATTTATGCACAAAGTATACATCATGACGACATAATAACAAAGCCCCAAACTTGCATAAATTTCACTCAACTACATACATGTGGCTTCAACATAGATTACCTAATTTGCGCAATATTCCAAACGTATATTTGCATAGAACTACCGCATGTAGTTCTTTATAATGAATAACATAATTTTGCACAAACATGAATTACTTCCATTGCCACAATTCAAGCATACACATCAACACAGTTGTTTATTATACCAAAGTAATACTCTACTTACAATGGTTGCGGCGAATTCTCTAATTAAGAGACACGATTCCTTTGTTGAATTGATTAGCTTTGAATTGCTTTAGGCTTTAGAACTTTCTTCCTAATTCTCTCTCTAGTTGGCGGCTACTCTTTGTCGTTCCTCAGCAACATGGCGGCTATGTTCTTAATTTGAATGAATAGATTAGGGTTTAGTCTAGGGTTGTTTATATAGAGGTTAGGAATTGATTAGGACCATTGATGTTGCTAGGTTAGATCATAGCCATTCATTAGGAAGAGAGACCAATAAAAACCCGCCACCTAGCCCTAATGACAAAGCAGACCACAGAAATTCGACCACACACCGACCTCGCCAGCCAGGGCTAGACCAGACCTGGCCAGCAGGTCATTTTTGACCTGGGCGCACTTGGCAGGTGCGCCAGGTCAAAAATGTACTGGCGCACTTCACAGGTGCGCCAGTTCATTTTTGTTCTGGCGCACTTCCCAAGTGCGCCAGTGCATTCTGGCCCTTTTTTCGGTTTTTCGCCCAACTTCGTTCGTCCATAACTTCTTCATACGATATCCGTTTTTCGAAAACTCGGACTCTATTTCGCGTATTTTTCCGAGACGAACGCAATGGCGTATCCCGTTTCCCTTAGTTCTTTGATTTGAAATTAATTATACTTTAATTTGTGATTTTCACAGTCATAGAATTCACGGGTGTTACAGCCAAGCTCTTTACCTACTCTCCGTTAGTCCGCGAGGCAGTGCATGGGTGGTAAACCTTGGTCTTTTTAGTTAGGTGTATGTACTTAATCATAAATCTTAAAATTTTATAGAATAAAGAATAAGCGATGATACCCAAACACTTCTTGACCTTATTGATTTGACTAGCCATACATGAGAAAATTAGAATACCACTTTGCAAACTGTGCCAAGCAAACTAAGAATTTATTTCATGGCTGCACTATGTTATCGACCGAACTAACTGGCCAAACTGGAATTTAACATTTGAAAACTTGATTTATATTGAAAATTTGTGACAAGTCGAGGTATCTAAAATAAAATCAACTGACTAGAAATTGTTAACTTAATTTGTTGTACCACTTTCCTAAAACAAGTCGTGTTTTCATTTTTTCGTTTTTATTTGCATATGTCCACTGCATTCATGTAGTTTCATTAGAATCATAGCATATTACATTTGGATTTTGTGGGTAGTATCCGCTGAAAACCCTCACGAGACACCACTCGTCCTACTAGGGACACCTAGAGGTTTAACGGCTTGTTGCATGCGCTCAATGCAATCGTGTTTCCTACGAATGTGCGACCTATCTAGTTAGTTTTTCATTTCTTGTTTTACTCGAGGACGAGTAAAAGATAAGTGTGGGGGTATTTGATTGACATAGAAATATGTTTATTTTATGCTTTATATCTTGTCTTTTGTATATGAATAAATATTACTTGGGTATTGTTTTGTTACTTTTACAGATATTCCAACCCAGCCCGCATGCAACCAGAAATGTAGAGAAATATAGTTCAATTTGCTGTGTATTTGCATTTTGAAGAATTGTAGATGAAGATATCACATCTAGTTGCTGTTGGACAAGAAAAGGATTGATAACAAGGCTTTGCACATCACAAATCAATGAAGAAGTGTCAAGGAAGCAGGAGAAAAAGAGAAAAGGCCCAAGTTTTCTTTATTTATCTGAGGCCCATTTATGTTTCTCATTGTAAACTAATTAGTGATGTAATAACCAGGCCCAGTTATCATTAGGGTTAGGGTTAGGGTTTGGCTATATACCCTATATATACCCTTGTAATGGCATTATAGCCACCATCCTATCATATATCTCATTCTATTCTTTTCTTCATTAATAAAACTCATTTTTCTTTTTATCTTATGCAATTTTCTATTTCTTAGCAATTAGTGTTGTCTACACGATTTGATTCGGTAGAACAATATTTGTATTTTGCATTTCTTTTCATTAGTGATTGACCGTCTGATTAGATTCAGCGGTAATCCTAATTTCATTTCCTGTTGTTATTTATATTCTGCACTTTTATTTTCTGTATTTTAATCGCGTTCATAGGTTAAATTGGATTTGATTAGATTTGAATCTGATTCATAGTTTCATTGCTTTTCCATTGAAATTGTGATTTGATCGTCGGTTCAGTTAGATCTGTTCTGAATCAAATTACAGTTTTAATTTTGTTTTGTTTAATTTTCAAAATCAACCTCTAAAGTTTTGTCTAACTCACCCAAGAGATTAGATAAATAATTTGATATAATTCACCTCCCTGTGTTCGACCTGTATGCTACACACCTGTATGCTTACAGAATTTATTACAAATATCGCGCTTTTCTAGCGTCGATCAGTGGTTGATGATTTATCGTTGTTGTTATATACATGTGTTGTAGGGAATCCATATAATTAACGTTATATGGTAATTGATTGGGCCTCATTCCAATTTGGAAAATAGAAATATAAATTCATGTGTTAAATAGGATAAATATTCATGTGTTGAATAGAAATATAAATTCATGTGTTGAATAGAAAGAAAATTCATGTGTTGAATAAAATAAATATTCATGTGTTGAATAGAATATAAATTCATGTGTTGAATAGAAATAAATATTCATGTGTTGAATTGAAATATTAATTCATGTGTTGAATAGAAAGAAAGTTCATGTGTTGAATAAAATAAATATTCATGTGTTGAATAAAAATATATATATTCATGTGTTGAAGAAAATATTCATTTGTTGAATAAGATAACGAAGTTATTGAAATATATAAAGCCGTGTTGGTTAGATATGCGCCATTTTGACGTGAACGATATTTATATAGATTATATTCGTTTTAAAAATGAATATAGACAAGGAAGTGATTTCAAAATATAACGTTTTAAAAATATTATCATTTATAGATTAATGATATGGAATATTCAATTTTGATTAGAAATTGAATATGAAGTTGAAATCGTTTTGAAAATGAATTTAAAACAATTTATAAAATATATTTTGAAAGGAAATCGACGAAATATAATATATATATATATTATATAATGGCCTGAATAGAACGCGCCGCGCCACGACAGTTCGCGAATTTCGACCATTAACTTCGAATGGATATTACAGGAGATCCGATCGTCGGATTCTCCTAAAACCGGAACCGTTGGGTTCATATCGAAAAGAGCTTTCTAACAAATATTAGAGATTTGAAATCTAATGGTAGGATTTGGAATTATGTCCAAATCAAATTTGGAAAAGGTCGCTGTAAGTGCAGTTCGATGGCCGTTGATGGAATTCGACTGTACGGGCCTTGATAAAATTATTAAAAATAGTAATAATTTGTGTAAAATCATAAGAAATGATTTGTGAAGAATTGAGATGAAAAATTCCAAATTTGAAAAGATAAAAATAGATTTTTATCGAAATGAACTAGTTTTGAACTAGAATAATAATGTATTTATTTTTAAATAAATAAATTGGATTTGAAAGGGTTTTAAAAGTAACCAGAAGTTTCAATAATTGGATTGGAATGGATTTGAATCGAAATTGTTTTGGAATATTTCGATGTTGGATTTTGTGATGACACAGATATTGTTACGGGAATTTGAAAGATATATTTATATCGTTATTTCCAATACGATATTTGTTGGTCATAGAATTTGATATTGAATATAAGCTGATATATTTTCTATTCAGAGCCTTGTATTTAATATCAAATGTGATTTGGGTGTGTCGTGAGTGGTGTCTTCATTAACACTGTTCTTAAACCCAGTTGAGAAAAAGATTAAATCCTTTTATTTAGATTTAATGAAGTGTACCAATTAAATGGTATTTAATTGGAATTGAATTGGAATTGATTTTTGGGTTTGTTGTGAATGGTGTTTTAAATAACACTTGTTCTTTAACCCGATAATTACTGGAATGTGATTTTGGGTTTATAGTGAACCGTGTTTTAAATGACATTGGTTCTTTAACCCAGTTAAAGACATAATATTGTTTTTGGGAAGATTAAAACTAAGTGGAGTTTTAACGAATCTTTAATTGGATTGAAATAATCGAGAATGGAGTATCACCAGTTTTGCTCCAGGCGATAGTTAAATCTTTAATTAGATTTGAATGTGAAATGGTAATTGAATTTACCGATAACACTGTGGTGTTAGATATGAAGTATGACCAGTTTTACTTCATGGGATGAATAGGTTGGGATTGGGAAATAAAATAAATGATTACTTCGGTGTGGTTCGCTAATCCCGACTAGTTTGAATTGATATTCAAAGGAAGATTAAAGACTAAATTTAAAGAACTTATCTTTTATAAAATTAATGGGAACCTTTCCCAAAGTATAAGAATATTTGAATAAAAGAATATTCTGAATTGGAATGAGGCGTATGTTGTGTTTGTGTAACACTTGTTTATTATATACGTGAGTTATTTAGAAAGACTGGGTTTATCCCATTCTGAATAACTGATTCGACGTGGTGTCGAGGATGAAGACGGTGGTTGAAGACCGGAGGTCTTCACATCGTTTGGGTGATTACTGATGATCTTGATTGGGCTGTACACCCAAGAGGAGGGAATCAGTTGGTGATCGTCCAGACGTACTTGGAGATCGATGGATATGCGAGGTACAAGGTTCCTCCGGTTTCGTTCAGATCCAGAACGAACTTGTAAATGGACTGTGTGTCTGACATTGGATTTTATTCTATGTGATTGATTTCTATTAAATATATATATATCTGTTTGGCGCTGGAGAATTTATTCTCTTGCTTAATGCCCTTCTCTAAGACGTACGAGCTCAGAGGTTATATATTGATGGATATCAAACGCATGGAGTGAACTGCCTGTGTGTCATGCCTAAGTGGCAATATGATCAAGGATTTTGTTGAAAAGTGGAGTCTTGTGTTTGATGATCAAAGCACGGCCTGTGTGGCATAGCTTTGTGTAACATTGATTCGCGAGCCTCACACCCCGGTTGTGAACCAGAAACGGGAGTGGACCTCAAGGAGGGCATGCGTTTCCTTCTAGCTAGGGTGGTGTCAGTGACCTACCAGCCCTGACATTTATATTATTTTCACTTGTGTGGTTGTTGCTATTGCGAGGCGCCTCGGATATATCGGTGACTGTGTGGAGCCGATGGAGTCATTTGGCTCATTTACGTCCCAAAGGGTGGGGAAACGCAGTGTTCAGGCATTTTAATCCACATCGGTGGACCGGCCCTGACGATCCAGGGGCTTTACTGAGTACTTGATCTGAGGCTCGGGCTAGAGAGTCTCGAAATCGGTAGAGGACTATCTTTTGCTTCGGTTCGCAGATGGAAACCCAACTTCCAGTACAAGATATTTGTGGTTTTGATTGTAGAGCCTAGTATGGCGACATAGTGGTATGGGGCACTTATGTTGTCAATGATTGATACTTATGATTTGAAATTGTTTTGGCACTATACACTTATAGTAATAATAAAACATGAAATTTCACGTACCAAGCATTCTTGGCTATTATAAGGTGAAAACCCTATCCTCCGGTTTGCGTTGCATTGTGTGAAGGGACCTGGGTCTTATAATAGCTTCATTGTTCTTTATTTAGCATTGCGCTGTTGTTTTATGCACTAGTATTCTTGGGAGGAAACCCATTCCGTGTTATACGGTGTGGTCCCTTGATTTACCTAACTTTAAAATAAATATTAATAATTATTATAGTTCTCACACCAGTCACATGACTGACCTGGAGTTTATTGTTTTAACCTAAACTCTGGGTGCCCTTATTTTGACATGGGCAGCTAGTAGTTTTGGTTTTGCAGATTTATATTCACAGGATCCTGATTTATAGCTGGAACGATACTCGGAAAGCTCTGTATCCGCGTATTACTTCTAGTTTTGCTTTGTATTGTTTTTCCGCTGCCATGTATTTAAATGTAATTTAAATCTCTGATATTTTCTGGGTAATATTTATTTATACTCTGTATATTCTTGTAATCTGATGCAATTGTTGTAATAAGCAATGAAATGTTCTTCTGTTTGCATTCCGATGTGGCTTGTCCTCAACTCAATCCGGGCTTTCCTTATCAGGGAAGTTCAGGTCGTTTCAATGAAAGTTGTGAAAATACTTTTTTTCTTAAATTTTGAAAAAGAAAAGCAAGATTTGGATAAAATTTGAATAAGATATGATCGAAATAGTGATAGACAATTTTCGGGTCAGAAATCTAAACCCAATAATTTGAAATCTGGAAAGTGTTCAGTACAAAAGATGTAGATATTTCAATTTTATATGATCTGGAAAAAAAATCAAAAGTGAACTTGGGTTTCGTAGTAATAAGTTACGACCTCTACAACATAGATTAAAATCTTTAAAAAAAAAAGGAAAAAGGGAATTTAGGGTTAGTGTTTTAGGTGGGATCCGCTTGCTAGAAGTGGAGTAAAGTCGGCCCGATGTGGTGTTGGGTGAGGAAGGTTGTGTGAAACAAAAAAGCAGAAGGAAGAGGGGAGAGAAGATGGAGTATGGTTTTGCCTGCATGTTGTTGACTTTTTTTCATTTGTTGGCTTGACTTTTTTATTTGAAATTTTTTCCTTTGATTTGGATTTGATAATTTTGAAATCTAGATGTAGACTGAAAAACAGAAAGGGAGATGGAAGAGTTCGAGGAAAATAGAATGAGAAGAAAGAAAAGATACATGATATTTTATATATGTGAGAAGACATTACATAATTCTTAATTGAAAATTTAATACATATGTCCCTGCAGATTCTATGCACTTATTCAAATTCAGTATGAAAATAAATACTACTAATACATAGGGATACATTAATGCTACAAAGAAAATATATACATAACAAAATGCATCCCGTTTTGCACGTTTTTTACAATTACAAACGTGAATTCTGGACAAATGACATTGAATTTTAACAAACCGAAAAATGTTGGGTCTTCATAATTTAGTATAGATTCATAAAAAATTAATTCAAATTTAGATAAATTTTTAAAAAAATCTTGAATTCAAATTTTAACTAATTTTGACCAAAACCGATTTTTTTGGAAAATTTTATATTTCAATACATTTGGAACAACGATATATTCATTCATTCAATTTTTATTATTTTAATCTAAGTTTTTCTATAAATCTACTTAGGTTTAAATAACAAAGTTGAGCCTTTTAAGCAATTACATTTAAATTTGACAATTGTTTAATTTCACTATTCAACATTACTTATTATTGTTCATTTACAAAAATAAATTCATTTATTTCATTCGATTCAAAATTAATTAAAGTTTTAAATATTAAAATTTTAAATTCCAACTGATTCATAGATTTAAAATCAAATAAAAATTTAGGTTGTTACATATAATCTTAACTTCAATTCCCAGAAAGTAACTCAAATTACCTAGATCCTTGATTGAGATTTCTGTATATAAAATTTGTTTAATTCCTTTTGATTTCCAATTCACTATTGCCTATAAAGATAAAAGCATCAACATAAATTAATATGTTTGTGACAACGATATCGGTGAACTGATGGAAATTGAGTTATTAGATTTTGTTGAATTGTGTTCATATTTGATAAGCTTTAATTTCAATTTATCAAAATACACACTTTGTGCCTACTTCAATCCATAGACTGATTTATTTAGTTTACACACAAGCTCCTCTTTTCGTTTTTGTACAAAGCTTTGTGTCTGTTTCGTGAAAAGTTTTTCCTGCAAAACACCAATTAAAAAGATACTATTTACATCTATTTCTCTGATGCTCCAATTCTTGTATAAGGCAACATTTAGAATTATTATGATTGCAAGGGGTTCACGATAGGTGAAAAAGTTCTTAAAAAATCCACTTTATTGTGAATATCCTTATGCTACAAATCTTGTCTTATTTTACAAATTGAACCGTCAACGTTTATCTTGAATTTAAATGTCCATTTAAACCCTATTATACTTTTATGACTTGTTAAAGCAACAAGAGTTCAAGTTTTATTTTTAACTAAAGTATTGTACTCTTCTTCCATGATTTTTTTTTCACTATCAAAGTGAACAACCTCCTGATAGGATGTTTATTGCTCAAGATTTTTGGTAATGTACTTTGGGCTTGAATATGTCACTTTTTTACTTGTTATCATATGGTGTTGATTTTCATTGTTCCTTGCTAGTGCATCTCGGTCAATGTCACTAGTTTTGTCGTTATTTGGCTATTGGTTCTTGTCGGTGTCACAACTAACTTAATAATGTGTGTTGGTGCCAGTATCAATTAATGAACTTTGATACTATAACAACCCTATTGTTAATTACGTAAATGATTAATTTTAATTAGAGAAAACTAATTCTAATTGTGGTTCGTGGAATTTAATCGTGTAATTAAGTCAAGTTTGCAGAATAATTGAATTGGTTTAATTGAGAAATAAGTCTTATAATCCTAAAGAAGATTTAAATTTAATTTTAAAATGTTAATACAGAAATTTGACTAAGAATTTTATTTTAAATTGATAACTTTTGATGAAAAATATAAAAATTGTCATTAAAAAAAATATCTTTTAAAAGTAGAGCTTAGAGATAGAAATATAATCTAGTATTTTATGTGTGAAATTTTAAAGACAGAATAATTTTCGTAGATTGAATTTTAGCGAAGGAAAGATAAGTGCATAAAAAGTAATTGAAAATAGAGTTAAACCTTTCATTAAGTTATCAGGTAGGAATAAATATAATGTTTGCCCATGAAGTTCAACAAAGAAGCCAAACCATAACTCTACTTCTCATCTTCATAACATGTTCAATGGTAGTAACAGAAAGAAAAAGGAACCTTAGTTCCTCTTCAACCTAGGTGCAAATTGTCATATTTCAAATTGAAATAAAATCTCAAAATTTCTAAAACTTCAAACCTAGCCTCTCTACTACATTGTCCATCTTTTAGATCCAAGAAGCTAAAGTTTAGGCTATGGTTAAATATCAAATTGGTTGGTTAGCTAGGACAAAACAGTGAAATTTGAGCTAAAAACGTAGGTTATTATTAGAATCATAACTAATTCTATAAAAATGGGAAAAATATGAAATTTCGATATGTTCTTCCTGACATGTTCAAGAACCTATCAATCTAATTTTATGAATTTCCATTAAGACTTGATTTGTTAAATACAATGATTTCCGTGAGCATTTACTATAAAATATGGATTAAGGAACGTAAGTTGGTTTAAAAATTATAACTAATTCTAGAGAAATAAGAAAAGTTTGAAGTTTTGATATATTTTTCCTAACATATTCCAACGCCTAGCTACCAAATTCCGTGTATTTCCATTAAAATTTTATGTGTTAAAGATGGTTATTTACGAGATTGTCACCTTAAAATATAGGTAGAGAAACGTTGGTTAGTATAAAAATTATAACTAATTGTTGAAAAATGAGAAAATTCCAAAATTTGGATATGCTGTTTGTTGACCTGCTTTTTGTCAAAAGCCATCACAACTCAAGAATGAGACTCGTTATCAAATATCGATCCAACCTTCCGACCTTCGAATCGACTTTTACACTCGGTCGATCGATTATAGATCGAACCGAGCCACCTTAATTGCAAGTAAAGATATCATCCTCCTGAACTGGTGTACACTTCCAAAGACACAACCAACCGATCGAACGAATCATCCCTGAAAGGTTAGATCAAGCTTGGAATATCATATCGGAAATATCAAGCCAAATTATTTACTACGAGACGAAGTCCTACCCCTAGGGCTACAAACCAGTCAGCTTTGACTCACACAGTTTTTTATATACTAGAATTCAAGTCCACGTATGCCACAATCTTTGAGGAGAACTATTCATCAGCCGGATACCAGGTCCCCCTGCCTAAAACTACTTTACAGGATCAAGTTACACGTGGCTAACCCCCAAAAAATGCACGCAACGTCGCATTCAACTCGGCTTACCTTTTTGCCTATAAATATATCCTTTCCATAGATGGAAGGGAGGGAAGCTTGAGCAATCTTGCGCATTCTAAACTATCTTTAATCAATGGAGAAAAAGCTTATATTCGGCGTTTCATAAATAGCATGTTGTACATTTCAAATACAACTCAAGGATTTTTTTTGTATAAATCACTTCTTTCTCTACTCACTTTCAATCAATAACAATTGTAACTTGTAATCGACAATATAAACAGAGATTACAAGTGGATGTTGGCTTGGTTTAAGTCGAACCACTATAAAAAAATTGTTTCTCTAGTGTTCATTTACTTTTTCTCACATTATGTGAATGTACTTGTATGTGGTTAACGCACTTTGGGGTTGATCATCATTATACCAACTTTTGAAATCAACACTTTGGCATGCTAGAAAAGGGGATGAACCTACAACCTTTGGTAGTTCTTAAAAGATGCAATGGAAAAGCGGAAGAAGACACGCTCAATCTCAACCAGCCGATGCAGCAGACGCAGCAGCAACGAGGTTAATCTAGGAGGATTCCTCCTACGAAGACCCGTCCTAATACTTAACGATGGATGAGATGGATGGAGTCCTCGCCGCACTCAAAGCTCAGGTGGCACATCAAGATAAACTTCTCGCAAATCAGTAGGAAATGATGAATGATTTCCTTGCTCGGATAGAAGAGAGACCGAGCAACTAAGCATCACTTCCTGCACGAAACGAAGCTGGGGCGATCGTCAATCTTCAATCCAATGAAATCCAAACCCTAGACCGATCTACCGCTCTGGCCAATTCAACTTCACTTCCTAATCAGCCAGTTCTAAGATCATCACTTCCGGCATCTAATAAAACTGGAGTAGCTGCAGATTCTTAGGTCGGCCAAGGCCAAGCACCAGGTCGATCGACCATTTTGCCTTTGGTCTAGGGTTCGACCCAACTCCCTGTACAAGCTGCTCTTGGATAAGTGCAACACCTAGGTTAACCAGAACATTGATCGATGCAACCTCCGTCTGACTCAGTATCTTTACACAAATTCGACTTATGCCGCCTCCAACCTGACCTTCCTAACACGGCGATCCAAGTTTAGCTGGGGCCAGCAACCCTCCATCTCACCAACACCACTCTACCATGCCTGTTCTTGGTAGGTCGGAGGAAATACTACTAAAAACTACCATGACATCGCCCCGAGCAGGGACAATACCGAGCCCCGAATTGATAACACTTTTTCCCGAACCGGTCCAATCCTACTGGCATGTGTATGGCTTAGACCTATACACATGCCGACCCGGTAGCTTTGGAAAATATGGAATATAAAAATGAGGTTAGGGACCATATCAACCAATCATTTGTGGGCCGAACCGAACAGACCTAAAGAACTCAAACCGTGCTACCACCCGGTACCGGGGTTCCCACCAATGTTCCCAGTGCAGAATTGGATTCGTGGCAACAAGTCCTTGGGGATGGAAGTTAGATTGCAAGCATCATTAAACGCTTCACTAGAGGAACCTCTTATCATAACATGTAGATAACGTCCATCGCAGTCCATTCACACGGAAAATCAGGAACTCCTGAAATCCACCGGACTTATTGTAACAACCCGGAATTTTTGGGCCAATTTAAAATTTTTATTTCAGAAATTTTAATGAATTTAGAATATTTAAAATGATTTATTTTAAATAAAAATGACTAAAAAATTATTTTAATCGAAGTTAAAACGAATATATCTATTTTAATTATAAATAGAGTTTAAAATAGCACGCTAGTTTGAAAAGTCAAAGCTGAACTTTGACTGACCATACAGGATGCAAAATAAATCGGATTTTTTTGAAACCAAAAATATTAGAATCTATTTAAGAATATCTTTCTAAAGAATCTGAAAAATCGAAATTTCATAGTGGGAATTAAAAGATATGTCCAGTTTAAAATTGAGAAAAATCGCTGTAGAATTTATATATGTTTTAATATAATATATATCCCTTAAAAATAGTCATTTTTCAAACGACCTCTGTTTTCGACGAAACCACTTTTGTTGGAACCGGAATGTCAAATTATTGCTATGTTTAATTTTCTAGAATTTTTAAAGTTAATATGTGAGCGTGGTAAAGGAAAACGTGTTTTGTCAGTTTCAGTCAAGTTTAATTGACTGGAAAATAGCCATTTTTCTAACGGTCTCAGAATTCGACGAAATTAGTCTTGTTAGAACCGTATCGTCAAAATAAAGCTAGAAATAATTTTTCTGTAATTTTCTGAGTCCGTATTTGGCCTCGGTGAAATTATTTATACGAACGAATTTATCCAATAAAGGATCTAATTATTAAGTTGAATAATTCAGGCCACAGACAGCCATTTGGGCTGACGGGACCTAGCCCTTGGGATCCGGAATAGGGGCTATTGGCTGGGGTCAACTTCGGTTGGACTAAAATTGGATTGGTTTTAAAGTTATGGATTTAATTGCAAAAATAACATTTTAATTATATAAATATTAGAGAAGATAATTCAAAACCCAAATCCACTACGTTACGGCCGCCGCCCCCTTGTTGTTCGTGGCCGATATCCATCCTTACTTCATCCACTAAATTCTCTTCCATCTCCACAAATTAGAACCCAATTCTTACACCACTTCGAAGCCCTTTCCACCACCTTCACATCCATGCGGATCTTGACCCGAACCGTTCACTGTAGCCCGAGAATCAACGCCCCAAACCCGTGGGTTTTCCACCGCCGCCCTGCACACGTGGAGCCACCGAGTAGGCCCCCACCTTCGGCGAACAGGCGCCTCACTCCTCCCATCGACGTGGCAGTCCCTGATCGGCCTCCAGTGCCTCGTACAGCGAGCGAAAGTGAGACTTAGGTTGGAAGCTATTGGGTAAAATGCAGCCTTCATCTGTTCGAAGAGGAAGAAGGAGTAATTCCTTTTATTTTTAAATTTAATTTAATTTAAAATTGTTTTATAACTTAAATAAATCATATCTCCTTCGTTCGAACTCAGAATAACGCGATTTTCGAAGCGGTGGGATCGTGAAGCCGAATACTACGCTTCAGAACTGACTAGGACTGATTCTGGGCCTTTTGAATTTTTGATCTGAATTTGAATTAAGGTGAGAAATTCTATCTCTTTATTTATATATATATATATAATTTAAATTATGATACGTATTCTATTCTAAAATTTGTGCTATTAAATTATACGCTGCTACGTTCCATTGGTATCATATGTGATTTGATCTAAATTGTTTCATGCTATTTGTGATCTGCTAATTGATGATTGTGTTAAACCAAATCATTATGTTGGATTATTAGATTTGTTAAGTTACAATTATGTTAATTGGAAAAAACCAAATCATGATGTGATGTTTAATAGATTTGTTAATTCAAGAATTCACATTTGTGTTAAATTAGGATTGACAAATTTGAATAGTTGATTTATAGTTAACATTCTTGACAAATTAGAATTAGAATTACCATTTTGTCAAGATATTTTATAAAAAAAAATATGCATTTTGTTAAATAGAAAAAGGGTTAACCAAAAACCATTATTTTAATTGACAAATTACGATGACACATTTATTTACATTTTCGTATGTAAATAAAAAGAACAAATTATGTGAACACCTTTATTTACATTTCCTTATGTAAATAAAAAGAACATAATTAGATGACACTTTTATTTACATTTAGAGTAAATAAAGCATGATATAAAAGAAAAGAATATTATATTTACATTTAGTGCAAAGAAAACATAGTATAAAGAAAGGGGACATTTTTATTTACTATTTAGTGTAAATAAAAATGAAACATAGAAAAAGAATTATACTTTTTATTTGCATTTTAGATGCAAATAAGACATTGAAAGGAATTACACTTTTATTCGCAAATTAGTTGCAAATAAAAGACATGAATATAAAAATATGAAAATAAAAAGTACATTTTTATTCACTTTTTAAATGTGAATAAAAATATGAAATTATAAAGTACATTTTTATCCACCTTTTAGATGTGGATAAAACCATGAATCGAGATAGTACATTTCTATTTGCAAATTAGTTGTAAATAAGAACATATAATAAAAATAAAAAGAGTATAACTTTGGTTAGAACTTGTTAACATGAAAAATTACATTTTTATGTAAATGATTCATTAAAAAGAATATCACTATGGTTAGAACTTGTTAACTTGAAAATTAAATTTCAATGTAATTAGGATTCATTAAAAGGATTTAACCAAAGTAGACATTTTTGGTTCATAAAAACGGTTAAAACAAAAATAAATATATTTTTTCATTTAAAAGAAATAAACATCTTTGCTTAGTGAAAAGGATCAAACCAAGATAAACATTTTATTCAGTTAAAAGGATTAAACAAAAATAGACATTTTTTTTAATCAAAAAGGTTTAAAACAAGAATGTACAGTGTGGTCATGAAAAAGTACTTTTTTATTCACATTATAGATGTGAATAAAAACTCAGAATTAGAAAGCACCTTTTTATTTACATTCTTGTTGTAAATAAAACCCATGATTATAGAAAAGTATATTTTTATTTACATATTAGATGTAAATAAAAACATTATATGAAAAAGGAACATTTTTAGCATTATTCTCTTTTGAGAATAAAAAGATCATATTTTCAATGTAATATTAGAACGGACAAAAGATTCATGTTTTATTATGGAATCATGTTTTACATTAGAAACACATTTTTATGTAATATGGGGAAATATAGAGAAGAGGATTATATTTTTATTTGCAAATTACTTGCAAATAAAAACATAAATAGGGGGAAAGCACATTTTGTATGTGTGAACATGATTAGAGAAAAAAAGAAGCATATTTTTATTTGCCTTTTTATATGCAAATAAAGACCATAGAAAAGGAAGTATATTTTTATTTGCAAATAAAAAGAAACATGAATATATGAAGATATAAAGTACATTTTTCATTTGCAATTTAGTTGTAAATAAAAACATGATTATAAAAATTGACATTTTTATTTATATTTTAAATATAAAAAAAACATGAATTGAGAAAGGATATTTTTATTTATATTTTAGATATAAATAAAAACATGAAATTAAAAAGTACATTTTTATTCACCTTTTAGATGTGAATAAAAACTTGAATTAAAAAGTGTATTTGTATTTACATTTTAGATGTAAGTAAAAACATGAACATGAAAAGTACATTTTTATCTACATTATAGATGTAAATAAAAACATAGAAATAAAAGTGACATTTTAGACCTACATATTAGATGTAATCAAAAAGATAGAATTTAATGTATATTTTTATTGTCAAAATAAAGATAATAAGAAGATTATAATTAAAAGTTTATTTTTATTTACATTGCAGATGCAAATAAAAATTTAGAAATAAGAAATGTATTTTTTTATTTACATTTTAGATGTAGATAAAAGAGTAGAAATAAAAATGACATTTTTATCGTCATTTTAGATGCGATAAAAAGAATAGATTTTTAAATTACATTTTCTATGTAATTAAAGAATAAAAAGAAAAGATTACATTTTTCAATGTAATTAGAAATTAAATGAAGAGAGTACATTTTCCAGTGTAATCAGAAATGAAGTAAAAAGATTTCATTTTTAACGTAATTAAATGTGAATTAAAAGATTGCATTTCTTTCAATGTAATTAAATGAATAGAAAGGTTACATTTTAGGGTAAATATAAAAGAATAGGAAAATGTTAAGAAATAGGAAAATGTCATGTTTTAAAATGTAAAAACATGTTATCATTAAAATCACATTTTAGCGAAATGTAAATAAAGGATATAGAATAGTATTCATCGTTTGGATCAGAAATGATAAACAATAAAAAATTACATTTTTATTATCATATAAGGAATGAAGAAAATGTACATGTTTTGAAAAGGACTTCGGTTCATTAAAAATAACTTGAATTCGAAGTTTAGAAAATTATTTAAAGAATAAATAATTTGAAAGCATCGAGCGAATGAATTATAATTATATAAATTTAAATTAAAATAAACGAACCACGTGCGATAGTTTGCGTTTCGAAGTTGTAACTCTAAACGATTATACCGAAAGATCCAACCGCCGGATTTTCCCAAAACTGGAACCGTTAGGAACGCTTTGGGAAGATCTTTCCAACGATATAAATTTTGTTAAAATACAATATTTAGATTTCGAGATAAGTGTTAATTAAATTTGGATAAAAACAGCACCAGGGCCGCCAATCGACCCGAAGCGTCGTTAAATGAATGTAGCTATTTTTACATTAATAAAAATAGCGATAAATAGTTATTAAATGCTATTAACGTTATGAAATGATTTAAATGATAATTATTCGAGAATTATTTGAAAAGACCGAGTTAAACCCATTTCAAAAAATTATACGACGATTTAAGTCAAAGAGTTGAAGACGGTGATTGAAGATCGACGATCTTCACATCGAATGGATGTGTTGCTACTGAGGCCCATGATTGGAGTAGATACCTTGAAGGGGAGTTAGAAGTAGCCGTCCGGACGGATTGTTGATTTTTCGGGTATGAGAGGAATAAGGGTTCCTCCGGTTTCGTTCAGACCCAGAACGGACTTGTAAATGGATGGTACGTCTGACGTTGTATTCCTTTATGCTATATTCGTTGATCTCTGCTAAATATATATATGTTTGGTGGTTAACACCCTTCTCTAAGATGCATGAGCTTAGAGGTTATATATTGGCAGGAATCAATGGTATGGTATGGAATGACAATGTGGCATGCCAAGATGCAATGATCAAGGCTTTTGTTGAAAAGCAGGGCCTTTCGGTTGATGATCAAAGCATAGCCTGTTTAGGCATAGCTTTGTCTATAGCTTGACTTCGCGAGCCTCACACCCAGGTATGAGTCAAAAATGGGATATGGACCATAGGGAGTGCACACGTTTCTTTCTAACTAGGAGTAGTGTCAGTGCTTAAACTGGCTGGCATTTTACTTATGCAGATGATGGATTGAGGTACCTCGGATTTTTAGGTTGTTAGTGGCCATATGGAGGTTCAAAGGAACCGGGAAACGTGTGTTCAGGCATAACTAATCCACTACCGTAAGGTGGGGACCGACCCTATCGCATCCAAGGGTTTCCCATAGGTGTGATCCTGAGGCATTTGCTAGAGTGTCTCGAATCGGGGAGGACGATCCCTAGCCTTGATCTCATGATGGAAATCCAACTTCCAATAAGACACCATGCGTTTTTGATTGTAGAACTAGTATGAAGACTTAGTATATGGTAGCTATGCCGTCTATGATTGATACATTATGATTGAAATTGTTTTTAAAACGTATATATACCCTAATAATAATATCAAATCCGTTTTATACGTATCAAGCATCTTTTGACTATTATAAGGTAAAACCTATCCTCTGGTTTGCGTTGCATTGTGTAATGGGACTTGAGTCTTATAATGGTTTCATTTTTCTAAAGAGCATTGCGTTGTTTAACGATTTACTTTAATTTATGCACTGGCAATCTAATGGAGTAAACCCGTTCGCGTTAGTGGCATGGTCCTGTGATTAGCCTTATTATTAAATAGGTTAAATAAGATTTCTCATACTAGTCCCATAACTGACCTGTATTTTGTTTCACTTGCAAACTCGGGTGACATATTTTCCACTCGGGCAGTCGAGTAGCTTTTTTGCAAATTTTTATTTCTTGAGCAGGATCCTGGATTGAAGCTTAAAGCTGTGTCCAGAGCATATATGGTCTTCCGCTGCAATGTATTAAATTCATTGTAATTTACCTTCCGTTGTATTATTTCTTTATTCGATGTACTCTGATATTCTGTACTCTGATGTAACACTATTATGATGTTTATAAAGGTCTGCTGTTATTGTTCTAATGTGTTGTATTCCCAAAGTTAAAGTATTCGAGGATTTCTAACCTTTGAATCAGACCTGTGTGGTTTATGGTCGATTCAAAGAGCGGGAATTTTCGGGTCTTTACAGTTGGTATCAGAGCTCTGGTTAGCTCAAATCTTTGGGGTACAACTCATTAGAAATGAACAAAAGACTCATTAGAGATTGGATTAGTAATACCCAATAAGAATACTCATTAAAGATAGGATCAGTAGTATCCTAGAATGAGAAAACTCGTTAGAGAAGGGGTTAGTAATGCCCTAGAATGAGTTCAGAGTGATAAGTTTATTATTAACGTATTTTTGATTATATATATATTCCAATATTGGAAAATATGATTTTTGAATATATAAAAATTTATATATATTTGACAAGTTAATCAACTAATAAAATTATTGAAACCAATAATAGAATAAATATTTAGTTGGGCAATTAAACAACTTTTAGCTTCGTTCCTTTTCGAGGACGAAAAGATTTTAAGTGGGGGAGATTGTAACAACCTGGAATTTTTGGGCCAATTTAAAATTTTTATTTCAGAAATTTTAATGAATTTAGAATATTTAAAATGATTTATTTTAAATAATAACGACTAAAAAATTATTTTAATCGAAGTTAAAACGAATATATCTATTTTAATTATAAATAGAGTTTAAAATAGCACGGTAGTTTGAAAAGTCAAAGTTGAACTTTGACAGACCATACATGATGCAAAACAAATCGGATTTTTGTGAAACCAAAAATATTAGAATCTATTTAAGAATATATTTCTAATGAATCTGAAAAATCGAAATTTCATAGCGGGAATTGAAAGATATGTCCAATTTAAAATTGAGAAAGGTCGCTGTAGAATTTATATATATTTTAAAATAATATATAGCCCTTAAAAATAGTCATTTTTCAAACGACCTCTGTTTTTGACGAAACCACTTTTGTTCGAACCGGAATGTCAAATTATTACTAAGTTTAATTTTCCAGAATTTTTAAAGTTAATATGTGAGTGTGGTAAAGGAAAACGTGTTTTGTCAGTTTCAGTCAAATTTAATCGACTAAAAATGGCCATTTTTCTAACGGTCTCAGAATTCGACAAAATTATACTTGTTAGAACCGTATCGTCAAAATAAAGCTAGAAATAATTTTTCTGTAATTTTCTGAGTCCGTATGTGGCTCGGTGAATTTATTTGTACGAATGAATTTATCTAATAAAGGATTTAATTATTAAATTAAATAATTCAGGCCATAGACAATCGTTTGGGCTGACGGGACCTAGCCCTTGGGATCCGGAACAGGGGCTATTGGCTAGGGTCAACTTCGATTGGACTAAATTTGGATTCGTTTTAAAGTTATGGATTTAATTGCAAAAATAACATTTTAATTATATAAATATTAGAGAAAATAATTCAAAACCCTAATCCACTACGTTACAGCCGCCGCCCCCTTGTTGTTCATGGCCTATATCCATCCTCACTTCATCCACTAAATTCTCTTCAATCTCCACAAATTAGAACCCAATTCTTACACCACTTCGAAGCCCTTTCCACCACCTTCACATCCATACGGATCTTGACTCGAACTATTCACTATAGCCCGAGAACCAACGCCCCAAAACCGCGGGTTTTCCACCGCTGCCCTGCACACATGGCGCCACCGAGTGGGCCCCCACCTCCGGCGAACAGGCGCCTCACTTCCCCCGTCAACGCGGCAGTCCCTGATCGACCTCCAGTGCCTCGTACAGCGAGCGAAAGTGAGACCTAGGTTGAAGCTATTGGATAAAATGCGGCCTTCATCTGTTCGAAGAGGAAGAAGGAGTGATTCCTTTTATTTTTAAATTTAATTTAAAATTGTTTTATAACTTAAATAAATCATATCTCCTTCGTTTGAACTCAGAATAATGCGATTTTTGAAGCGTTGGGATCGTGAAGCCGAATACTACGCTTCAGAACCGACTAGGATTGATTTTGGGCCTTTTGAATTTTTGATCTGAATTTGAACTAAGGTGAGAAATTCTATCTCTTTATTTATATATATATATAATTAAAATTATGATACGTATTTTGTTCTAGAATTTGTGCTGTTAAATTATACGCTGCTAAGTTCCATTGGTATCATATGTGATTTGATCTAAATTGTTTTGATGTTGTTTGTGTTCTGCTAATTGATGATTGTGTTAAACCAAATCATTATGTTGTGTTATTAGATTTGTTAATTTACAATTATGTTAATTGGAAAATAGTGAAACCAAATCATGATGTTGTGTTAAATAGATTTGTTAATTCAAGAATTCACATTTGTGTTAAATTAGGATTGACAAAATTGAATAGTTGATTTATGGTTGACATTCTTGACAAATTAGAATTAGAATTACCATTTTGTTAGGATATTTTATAAAAACAAAATATACATTTTGTTAAACAGAAAAAGGGTTAACCAAAACCCATTATTTTAGTTGGCAAATTACGATGACACATTTATTTACATTTTTGTATGTAAATAAAAAGAACAGATTATGTGAACCCCTTTATTTACATTTCCTTATGTAAATAAAAAGAACAAAATTAGATGACACTTTTATTTACATTTAGAGTAAATAAAGCATGATATAAAAGAAAAGAATATTTTATTTACATTTAGTGTAAAGAAAACATAGTATAAAGAAAGGGGACATTTTTATTTACTATTTAGTGTAAATAAAAATGAAACATAGAAAAAGAATTATACTTTTTATTTGCATTTTAGATGCAAATAAGACATTGAAAGGAATTACACTTTTATTCGCAAATTAGTTGCAAATAAAAGACATGAATATAAAAATATGAAAATAAAAAGTACATTTTTATTCACTTTTTAGATGTGAATAAAAATATGAAATTATAAAGTACATTTTTATCCACCTTTTAGATGTGGATAAAACCATGAATCGAGATAGTACATTTCTATTTGCAAATTAGTTGTAAATAAGAACATATAATGAAATAAAAAGAGTATAACTTTGGTTAGAACTTGTTAACATGAAAAATTACATTTTTATGTAAATGATTCATTAAAAAGAATATCACTATGGTTAGAACTTGTTAACTTGAAAATTATATTTCAATGTAATTAGGATTCATTAAAAGGATTTAACCAAAATAGACGTTTTTGGTTCATAAAAAGGGTTAAAACAAAAATAAATATTTTCGTTCATTTAAAAGAAATAAACATCTTTGCTTAGTGAAAAGGATCAAACCAAGATAAACATTTTGTTCATTTAAAAGGATTAAACAAAAATAGACATTTTTGTTTATCAAAAAGGTTTAAAATAAGAATGTACAGTGTGGTCATGAAAAAGTGCATTTTTATTCACATTATAGATGTAAATAAAAACTCAGAATTAGAAAGCACCTTTTTATTTACATTCTTGTTGTAAATAAAACCCATGATTATAGAAAAGTATATTTTTATTTACATATTAGATGTAAATAAAAATATAATATGAAAAAGGAACATTTTTAGCATTATTCTCTTTTGATAATAAAAAGATCATATTTTCAATGTAATATTAGAACGGACAAAAGATTCATGTTTTATTATGGAATCATGTTTTACATTAAAAACACATTTTTATGTAATATGGGGAAATATAGAGAAGAGGATTATATTTTTATTTGCAAATTACTTGCAAATAAAAACATAAATAGGGGGAAAACACATTTTGTATGTGTGAACATTATTAGAGAAAAAAGAAGCATATTTTTATTTGCCTTTTTATATGCAAATAAAGACCATAGAAAAGGAAGTATATTTTTATTTGCAAATTTATTGCAAATGAAAAGAAACATGAATATATGAAGATATAAGGTACATTTTTCATTTGCAATTTAGTTGTAAATAAAAACATGATTATAAAAGTTAACATTTTTATTTATATTTTAAATATAAATAAAAGCATGAATTGAGAAAGGATAATTTTATTTATATTTTAGATATAAATAAAAACATGAAATTAAAAAGTACATTTTTATTCACCTTTTAGATGTGAATAAAAACTTGAATTAAAAAGTGTATTTTTATTTACATTTTAGATGTAAGTAAAAACATGAACATGAAAGTACATTTTCATCTACATTATAGATGTAAATAAAAACAAAGAAATAAAAGTGGCATTTTAGACTTACATATTAGATGTAATCAAAAAGATAGAATTTAATGTATATTTTTATTGTCAAAGTAAAGACAATAAGAAGATTAGAATTAAAAGAGTATTTTTATTTACATTGTAGATGCAAATAAAAACTTAGAAATAAGAAATGTATTTTTTATTTACATTTTAGATGTAGATAAAAGAGTAGAAATAAAAAATGACATTTTTATCATCATTCTAGATGCGATAAAAAGAATAGATTTTAAAATTACATTTTCTATGTAATTAAAGAATAAAAAGAAAAGAATACATTTTTCAATGTAATTAGAAACGAAATGAAGAGATTACATTTTCCAATGTAATCAAAAATGAAGTAAAAAGATATCATTTTTAATGTAATTAAAGGTGAAATAAAAGATTGCATTTCTTTTAATGTAATTAAATGAATAGAAAGGTTACATTTTTGGGTAAATATAAAAGAATAGGAAAATGTTAAGAAATAGGAAAATGTCATGTTTTAAAATGTAAAAACATGTTATCATTAAAATCACATTTTAGTGAAATGTAAATAAAGGATATAGAGAAATATTCATCGTTCGGATCAGAAATGATAAACAATAAAAATTTACATTTTTATTATCATATAAGGAATGAAAAAAATGTACATGTTTTGAAAAGGACTTCGGTTCATTAAAAGTAACTTGAATTCGAAGTTTAGAAAATTATTTAAAGAATAAATAATTTGAAAGCATCGAGTGAATGAATTATATTTATATAAATATAAATTAAAATAAACGAACCACACGCGGTAGTTCGCGTTCCGAAGTTGTAACTTCAAACGATTATACCAAAAGATCCGACCGTCGGATTTTCCGAAAACTAGAACCATTAGGACCGCTTTGGGAAGATCTTTCCAACGACATAAATTTTGTTAAAATCAAACGGTTAGATTTCGAGATAAGTGTTAATCAAATTTGGATAAAAACAGCGCCTGGGCCGCCGATCGACCGGAAGCGTCGTTAAATGAATATAGCTATTTTTACATTAATAAAAATAGCGATAAATGGTAATTAAATGCTATTAACGTTATGAAATGATTTAAATGATAATTATTTGAGAATTATTTGAAAAGACCGAGTTCAACTCATTTCAAATAATTATACGATGATTTAAGTCGAAGAGTTGAAGACGGTGATTGAAGACCGACGATCTTCACATCGAATGGATGTGTTGCTACTGAGGCCCATGATTGGAGTAGCTACGTTGAAGGGGAGTCAGGAGTAGTCGTCCGGACAGATTGTTGATTTTTCGGATATGCAAGGAATAAGGGTTCCTCCGGTTTCGTTCAGACCCAGAACGGACTTGTAAATGGATGGTACGTTTGACGTTGTATTCCTTTATGCTATATCCGTTGATCTCTGCTAAATATATATCTGTTTGGTGGTTAACACACTTCTCTAAGACGCACGAGCTTAGAGGTTATATATTGGCACGAATCAATGGTATGGTATGGATTGACAATATGGCATGCCAAGATGCAATGATCAAGGCTTTTGTTGAAAAGCAGGGCCTTGTGGTTGATGATCAAAGCATACCCTGTTTAAGCGTAGCTTTGTGTATAGCTTGACTTCGCGAGCCTCACACCCCAGTATGTGTCAAAAACGGGATATGGATTGTAGGGAGTGTACACGTTTCTTTCTAGCTAGGAGTAGTGTCAGTGCTTAAACTAGTTGGCATTTTACTTATGTGGATGATGGATTGAGGTACCTCGGATTTATAGGTTGTTAGTGGCCATATGGAGGTTCAAAGGAACCAAGAAATGTGTGTTCAGGCATAACTAATCCACTACCGTAAGGTGGGGACCGGCCCTATCGCATCCAAGGGTTGCCCATAGGTGTGATCCTGAAGCATTTGCTAGAGTGTCTCGAATCGGAGAGGACGATCCCTAGCCTCGATCTCATGATGGAAATCCAACTTCCAATACGACACCATGTAGTTTTTATTGTAGAACTAGTATGGCGACATAGTATATGGTAGCTATGCCGTCTATGATTGATAAATTATGATTGAAATTGTTTTTGAAACATATATAAACACTAATAATAATATCAAATCCGTTTTATACGTATCAAGCATCTTTTGACTATTATAAGGTAAAAATCTATCCTCCGGTTTGCGTTGCATTGTGTGATGGGACTTGATTCTTATAATGGTTTCATTTTTCTGAAGAGCATTGCGTTGTTTAACGATTTACTTTAATTTATCACCGGCAATCCAATGGAGTAAACCCGTTCCGCGTTAGTGGCGTGGTCCTGTGATTAGCCTTATTATTAAATAGGTTACGTAAGATTTCTCATACCAGTCCCATGACTGACCTGTAATTTGTTTCATTTGCAAACTCGGGTGCCCTCTTTTCCACACGGGCAGTCGAGTAGCTTTTTTGCAGATTTTTATCTCTTGAGCAGGATCCTGGATTGAAGCTTAAAGCTGTGTCTCGAGCGTATATGGTCTTCCGCTGCAATGTTTTAAATTCATTGTAATTTACCTTCCGCTATATTATTTCTTTATTCGATGTACTCTGATATTCTGTACTCTGATGTAACACTATTATAATGTTTATAAAGATCTGCTGTTATTGTTCTAATGTGTAGTATTCCCAAAGTTAAAGTATTCGAGGATTTCCAACCTTTGAATCAGACCTGTGTGGTTTATGGTCGATTCAAAGAGCGGGAATTTTCGGGTCTTTACACTTTTAGCTTTCGGTACTGGAACTCTACAATGGCAGGATCGACCCAACCATACATCTCATGCGATACATGTGTCACATGGAAGTACTTTCAACATTGACCAATGTCAAGGCCAAGTTCTTCCCTATCTTTCTCATCGATATTATCGACATGTGGTTCAGCAGTTAACAACTGAATCGATCAACAGTTGGAATATGTTGGTCACCTGCTTCATTGAACAGTTCAGAGTCCCACATCTCCTGATCGAAAAGTATCATGTTTCTCATATCCATCAAGCAGCGGTTCAGCGAGACCCTATGCTCCTTCCTAGAAAGATTTCAATATGGTTGTATCCTTGGTCGCTCGACCCGAGCCATCGATGGTGCTTATGGCCGCCATGGAAGGTGTCTTGGACCGAACTGATTTCAAGATCTCCCTCCAGAGGGATCCTCCTATGGACGTTGGAGACTTCAACTCTGAAGCCGATAGATTTCTTCGACTAAAATATGCCAACATCTAGATGGAAAATCTCGAAGTACTTGCTACAAAGGATGGAGGACCATCCACTACTGGTCAGAATAAAGGAAGGGGCAAAGCCTCGAAAAAGAACGAGCTCATCTTCTCCCTATGGACATCTACCTTGATGTGCGAGGATCCGTACATTTTCTAAGCCTCCTAGGAGGGATCCAACCCAAAAAAGAATATGAGTCCGGAAAGCATTGCATGTACCATGATATGGCAGGTCTTGGCACTAAGGACTTCAGACACTTGCCCGATCTCATTGAGGAAAGGGTTAGACATGGAAAGCTACCCGAGTATGTTAAAAAATCTGCACCAGCTGCACCGCCACGGCTGCCTTCCTAGGCTCCTCATGTCGGTCCCCGAGCTCCTCAAAATAGGAAGCACCCCGAGCCTAGCAACCACGGCATCATCATCAACTTATCTGGTTTAGATCGTTGTGAATACACCCTATTTCTTAGGATATAAGAAACATATTTATATTATTTTTCAATAATGTGGTTATGTGTAAATACACATGTACGGGGTTAGGACTTAACCCCAAGGTGTGCTATGGATTCAACTATAAACCCATTAGGATTTTTTTGATTTATGTAATAGTATTTTAGCAACAATAAACATTCTTTCTCGAGCATGGATTGATCGATTCAAGTATCTTGTTGGGATTCAGCAAGAACCTTAACCCAAAGCTGATTATGGTTAATGCTCGCAGCCTTCTTAAGCCGAGTATGGTTGATGTTTGCCAATCTTCTTAAGCCGAGTATGATTAATGATTGCCAACTTTACAAAATTGAATATGGTTTATGTTCATTTTCATGGTAATAAATCAATAGTATGGATTTTACTCGATCTTTGGAAATATTACATCCAGAGCATGGCTGGTGCTCGAACCCCAACTTCCCAGTATGGTGTATGCCTAAAATAACCATTTATTCTAATAGGACATGGCAAACTAACCTAGTCACCTCTTGGGCATGGTTGATGCTCAATTCACAAAACCGAGTATGATTTCTGCTTGTCCGCAGGGTATGGTTTATGCCCCTTCACTAAAACAAAGCATGGTTTATGATCGTCCTCCTTGAACTCTGGGTATGGTTGATACCCTACTTTAACCTTCTGAGTATGGTTTATGCTCAACTGCCTGGGTATGGTTTATACCCCTCTCAACTATAAGTTGAGTATGGTTTATACTCCTAGCACACACCCAACCATGACTTATGCTTGAACACACCGAATGAAATCGCCAGAATTTGGTATGTCTATTTCAAACCATGTATAGGCATTGTTTAACTCGGCAAGATATCGGTCCTTTTGCTATTCTCCAAGATCGATTCAGCATAATCGTTGGCTCTTTACATTTTCGGATTTTCGGCCTTAATACGATCTTCAAGTGATTGTCGATTTCCTTGCCTTAATACGATCCTCAGGAGTCGTTGGTTTTATGGCCTTAATATAGTCATCGTTGGTCATTGGTTTTCTGGCCTTCCTATAACGTGGTTCGACGTAAATATGGCTTTCTGGATTTCTACTATTTAACCTTCTTTGGAAGATCCAGAACACGTCTTCTTTCCCCAAGATGACATGTTCTGGGGGGTAAAGTGTTAATAATCTTTTTGGCTAAGCAGTCACAACTCAAGAATGAGACTCATTATCAAATATTGATCCAACCTTCTGACCTTGGAATCGACATTCACTTGGCCAATCGATTACAGATCGAACCGATCCACCTTAATAGCATACGAATATATCATCCTCCCAAACGGGCGTACGCTTCCGAAGACACAATCAACCGATCTAATCATCCCTGAGAGGTCAGATCAATCCTAGAAGATTGGATCAAGCCTATAATATCAGATCGGAATGCAAAACTGGTCGTCTTTGAATCGCACAGCTTTTTGTATATCAGAATTCAAGTTCCATATATGTGCAATCATTGAGGAGAACTATTCATCAGCAGAAGACCTACAACTACTTTATAGGATCGAGTTACACATTGCCAACCCCGAATAAGATGCATGCCATGTTGCATTCAACTCGGCCCACCTTCTCACATATAAATATATTCTTTCCTGAAATGGAAGGGAGGGGAGGTTGAGCAATATTGCGCATTCTAAACTGTCTTCAATCAACGGAAAAAAAGCGCATATTCTGTATTTCATAAATAGCATGTTGTACATTCCAAATACAACACAAGGATTTTGTGTATAAATCACTTCTTTCTCTTCTCTCTTTCAATCAAAAATAGTTGTAACATGTAATCGACAATATAAATAGAGATTATAAAGTGGACATAGGCTTGATTTATGAAGAACTACAATAAAAATATTGTGTCTCCTGTGTTCATGTAATTTTCTCGCATTCTATTAATATAATTGTGTGTGGTTAATGCACTTTAGGGGTTGATCGTCATTGGACCAAATTTTGATGTCAACACCGTTATCAACTCATATATTCACCTTTTTTATTTTGGTTGAATACTATTAAGTTTTGCTATATTAAATTTGCATAGAACCGAGGGCACAATTATGGGTTGTTTAAGTCGATTTGGCATGAGAGTGATGATTCTAACTATAAAGTTTTTAGAATCAAGGTGAGTTAAACAAGTTCATCTATTCTAAACATTTGCTAGCTGCATGTATTTTTTGGATGATTTGTTTATTGAACCGCTTTCAACTTATTGTGAATTTGGGTGATTATTTGGCTAGTGGTTGTTGAAAACTTGTTTATGAAAATCTTTGTAGCAAACCAACTAAATCATGAAGTAAAATAACCCAAAATGACTTAATCCTTTTGTGGTAGAAAGTTCTTTTAGTTAGCTACTAGTTATATTTGTATAACTTTTGGAATTTTGCTCTTTTAATGGATCCAAATCGAGTTTGAATCTGATATTTTGATCGAACCTGTGTATTTGTTAAGTAGAAACATGAAATTAAAATAAACATAACTTCTTCATTTCTTATTTGAATTTGATAATGTTAGAATATTTAGACTTTTATTATTTTCATGCTTTTAGTTTATCATATTTCGAGGTCTATGCGGTCAAAATAGTATTTCTTTATCGTTGAATAAAGATTAAAGGACATAATTGATAAACTAAAATTGGAAACTAAATTTGACTATAACTTATGGGTTGTCAATCTAATTTTAGTAAACTTGTGCATTTTGAAAAGTTTTTATAGTAAGTAAAAACTTTAGTTTTATAAGTTTTGTCAATTTACGATGATTTTAAATTGGAAATTACCAATTTGTGAAGAGGTTTTTCTGTGTTTTACGGAATTTGAATCACTTCAATTCAAAGGTGGGAATTATATAAACTTATACCTATTTATTTTGTAAAAATACTTATATGATTTGCATATAATAAATTATTTTAAAAATATAGTTATTTAACTTTGCAAATTTCAAACTTTCATTCAAAAATGTTTTAATTACTTTTATAAATGTCCATAAACAAATAGTTATATTATATTAAATATTTCTTGTACATTAAATATGGATTTCGAAAAATTGGATTTTGGAAGCTAATCTATGTGTTAAAATAGTGAAAAAATATTAATTTGCGATTTGGAATAAGTGTAATGAGTATGATTTTGTGGAATATTAACTACTTGAATATACATGTATATGGATTTTGCAATATCACTTGTGTAACAACCCGCATTCTACGCATCGAATGATCGTAGAATATTTATTTATTTCACATACGAAGGCATATGGTCATGTAGCTTTAGGAAGCGACTAGTGGGGTTATTTCCCATGTTCATGATTTTTGCCGATTTTTAAATGACCATTTTGCCCCTAGCTGGTACTGTTTTGGCCATAACTTTTGATTGGAAAGGAATTTTGACCTGAAACTACTTCCATTGGCTCCGGATGATGGTTTACCTTTCCGAAGAGTGGTCACATTAGCCAAAAGGACTCACTATTTGGGAGATATGGCTGAAACAAGGTTTAGAAGGTGAAAAACAGCTTAACCGGGCCTAATTAGGGTGGTTAGCAAGAGGGCCCATGACCCATTTCAGGATTAGAGACATATAGGGGCTGATTAGGGTTAGAAAACATTTCTTTCAGCCGCCACTTTCATTCTTAGAACCCTAGCAATGGCCTCCAACACCCAATTCAACTTCTAATCACTTTCTAATCAAGTTTTGGCTTAATCAACATCAAATCAAGGAAGATCGTCACCAAATCAGTAATAGAGTTGTTGTGTTACATTGGTATTCGCGTCCAAACAGTAGGGTTTCAGTTCTAAAGGTTTCATTTGTGGCCAAGGTGAGTGATTTGCATAGTTTTGCACTAATTACGGTTAATTAAGGGTAATTAGTGAAGATTAGCGAATTTATACACTAATAAATTCTGGAAAAATATTTATAAATTCTTAAATAATGTAGACCTCTGTTAGAAATTTAGTTTAATTTGATTAAGTTTTGCTAATCATATCATTCGTTTCGCTTAAACATGCTTAAGGGAAAATAAGGGGTTTTGGGTAAGTTTGATCCAAATTACATGCTACGGTTGTTGTTTTGATGTCTATGGTTGATTCCCTATGATGCTATAACTGTATGGTATGTTTTGCGATCGATTAGAACTGTCAGATTGGTCGAAAACGCCGTCGTATGGCGTAAAACAGCCGCTGAAAAGTCACAGGAAATATGCAGGGTTCCGAATCGGATCGGATCGGATAATAGGGCTTGGATCGGATAGGAGAACTGGGCAAGTGGACTCGATTCGGGTTGGAACTTAGCATAAGGGGCTTGGCGAGAAGGAAGGCCAATTTCTTAGAATTGGAGTTGGGTAGGGGATCGGATCAGAGAGAAACTAAAGGGGATCGGATCGGAGAGAAACCAAAGGGGATCGGATCGGAGAGACTAATAGGGATCGGATCCGAGGCAAGGGCATAGGGATCGGATCGGAGGACCTAGCTTGGAGTTGAAGTTGGAGCGAAGCACCAAATCGGATCGGGACATCTAGGAGGGAGCAACCACCGAACCAGACACAGGGCATCCGAACCGAACCGATGGAGCAAGAGTACACCGAACCGAACCAGGCCAGAAGGGGAACACCGAAACGAATCGTACATATGCTATTATTACTACGCGACAACTCTTCTGAAGACCAACTCCAATTCGACCAAAACCCGAGATGCAAAGGAAGTCCAAATGAGGAGCTTTGACTCAGGATCCAGTTGGGAACCAATGAGTGGGCTTCATGATTGGGCTTTGCTGCGGGACGTGTGCTAAGGAGTTGTCGATGTCTGTATCTTTGAATCATTATGTGTAGGGAGTACATGAACGGATTCAGGACCACAGTGGCCTAGGTACGACTAAAGGGCTATAGACCAATGAAGTGGGGTCATTTGTAAAGCTTGGTCGTGACTCCATGTGGTAAGCTTGGTAGTAGCAGTAGTTGTACAAGTCGAACTCCGTCACTACTTCGATGGGTCTAGTAATTGACATTGGTGGACATCGTATGCTTTACGCACTGATTGAGAGATGTGAGGATGGATTGTTATGGTTGATTTGTTTGCCATCATTATGACATGCACACGCCCACCCCCGTATTCTTTACACCTTTTGTTATGGCACTTTAGAGTATTGTACGGTATGTAGTGCTAACTCTTTGGTTGTAGGTCCAGATTCAGGTAAGGTTTAGTATACCTGTTATTGTTCCGTTTAGCTGCTTATCGCTCATACCAGACTTTTTGTTTGACCCAGAGTTTTATGTCTCTTCTTATTACTCTGGGTGCTCTCACGAGCAGACTAGAGACAGGTTAGCTGGGTATACACGGGTAGCTGATCCGGAGACGAGCAAGAGGCTTTCACGTATGATACATATAGTATTCTCCCTGTGTTGTTGAAGATCACTGCTTGGGCATTAGTCATGCATCTTCTACTTTAGCTTTCTTTTGTTTTAGAGATAGTAATTTGGAAAGTTGTAATAAGCTGTATCTGGATTTCCACTGCTATGATAGTTTGTTTTCAGCTTATGCACTGTCTCACCCGTTTTATGTCTAGTATATGTTATGAGTATATTTTATTCCATGCGCTGTGAGACATTCTACAGGTTTCTTTGTTAGTTCCTTCATCTTTCTTCCTTTCTTTGGCGACCGTTCCGTGTTAGTCGGGCATGTGTACAGCGCACTATTGGAGGAAATGTCGACTGGTGCGGGGCGTGGTGTCACATTTGGTATCAGAGCTCTAGGTTGCATAGTTAACCTAGGGAAGTTATCAGGGAGAGATAGTATACGTATATGAGAGCGCGTATTTGTAATTATTTTGGTTTTCAAAGCTATATATATTATTAGTATAGCTAAGGATGAAGTCGCGCTGCACTAGCACCACTATGGAGATGGTTGATCGTTTTCTCTTTACAAATTGAACGATGAGCCGATACGCAAGAGGTGTTGGTAGAGGAGCCAATAATGGGAATGCTGCTGACATGAGGGCGATGTTTACTGACCTCGTGAGAGACTTGCTTAGGGATGTGCAAGGGGCAGCTCCCAATGCTGGTAATGGTGGTGGTTCAATAGTGCAGGCGCCTAGTCGATTTCGCCAAGCTATGCAAGAATTACACTAGCCTTGGTGGGAAGCCATTCCACGGAACGGAGTCGGCCACGGATGTTAAAGATTGGTTGGATAGCTGCGAGCGTATCTTCGAAGACTTGGGTATCGAGGATGCGATGAAGAGAAGGCTAGCATCCCGTCAGCTGCAAGGACAGGCAATGAATTGGTGGAATGCTATAATGGCAGTTACTCCCGAGAATCAGATTACTTGGGAGCAGTTTAAGGCTCGCTTTAGTGAGAAATTCATTCCAGCTGCTCAGAAATCAGTGTTGTTTAAGAAATTTTTGGAGCTCAAGCAGAATGGCAGAGCTGTCTCGGAGTACATTGTCGAATTCGACACTTTGTCAAAATATGAGTTATCTCTTATTGACACTGCCGAGAAGAAGAACGAGAAGTTCATAACTGGTTTGGATCAGTACTTGGGGGAAAGGCTTATTAACCACATCGATGAGACGTTTGAATCGATTGTGGGGAAAGCATTGAGGTCAGAGAGTCTCTACCATAAGCCGAAGACTGAGGTTGCATCTACAGAGGAGCCAAAGCCGCAAGCAAGTGGTGGAGGCAAGAGTGGTTCTCAGAATAAGAGGAAGCAGAACCAGAATAAGGATGGCCAGAAAAAGAATAAGAAAGAAGTTGAGTGCTTCAGCTATGGTAAGAAGGGCCATTATGCTAGTAATTATCGGGCGAAGCCAGCGGATAGAAAGTGCTTCAACTGTGGCCAAGTGGGACATCACAAGGACAAGTGTCCGCAACCCCCTAAAGAAAAGCAGATGGTGAAAGCATATGCCCTTAATGCTATTCCTTCTTCGTCGAATGCCCCAACCGCGGCGGAGAAGGGAAAGAATGTCATCATTCAAGGTATGCTTTCTGTTTATGATGTTCCTGTTAGAGTTTTGTTTGATACTGGGGCTTCCAGTTCTTTCATATCAAGTGACTTGGTAGATAGGTTGGGATTGGAGCCCGAGATTGTCGATAGTCCTTTAGTAGTGACGAACCCAATTGGTGTTTCAACTAACCTTAGCATGATTTGTCGTAATGTGGTCTTATCGGGTCATGGATGCATGTTTGTTTGTGATTGCTTTGTTTTGGGCTTTACTGGGTTCGGCATTATTTTGGGAGTCGACTGGTCCAAAGATACGGGGTGGTGGTAGACTGTGAGGGCTTTCTGGTGACAGCTAGAGTGGATGATGGGCGGAGGGTAGTGTTTGGTGGTCTACCCGGTGATGGGGTAATTGCTAGTTTTCTAAATTCCCTCGACATCCCGCATAGTGAGTTGTCAGGTTTGCCCGTGGTTGGCCAGTATCCGGACGTTTTTGAGGAAGTGACCGGGCTTCCACCACCCCGAGAGATTGAGTTCCGTATTGATTTAGTGAAAGATGCCAGACCTATAGTGATGCCACTTCGTCGTATGGCACCAAGGGAGCAGCGAGAGCTCGGGGTGCAAGTCAGCGATCTTTTGAAGAAGGGATCTATCAGAAGGAGTGTTTCTGAATGGGGAGCACCAGTTGTGTTTGCTACCAAGGCGGATGGTTCCCTTCGTTTGTGTGTAGACTACCGTGAGTTGAATAAAGTGACGAGGAAGAACAAGTATCCTCTACCGCGGATAAATGATTTGTTTGATCAGTTGAGTGGCGCTAGAGTATTTTCTCAGTTGGATCTCACGACAGGCTTTCATCAGGTTAGAGTGGAAGCTGAGAGTACAGCTAAAACGACATTCCGGACGCCGTCTGGGTTTTATGAGTGGTTGGTCATGCCATTCGGGCTGACTAATGCCCCAGCATATTTTGTGGATCTTATGAATAGAGTATTCAGAGATCAGTTGAATAAGTTTGTCCTTGTGTTCATGGATGATATTTTGGTCTATTCGAGGACAGAGGAAGAACACAAGGAACATTTAAGAATAGTGATGGAGGTGTTGAGAAGACACCAATTGAAGGCAAAGTTTTCTAAGTGTCACTTCTGGAGGAGGGAAGTGAGATTCTTGGGCCATGTTGTTTCAGATAATGGTATTGCCGTGGATCCTGCGAAGGTGGCTACGGTACAAGATTGGCTTACGCCCAAGAATGCAACGGACATAAGAAGTTTCTTGGGGTTAGCTGGATATTATCGTAAGTTATTTCAAGACTTCTCCAAGATAGCAGCACCGTTGACTCAGTTGACCAAGAAGAATCAAGCTTTTGTCTGGGACGAAAGGTGCGAGAATGCATTCAAGAGCCTAAAAGAAAAGTTGACATGTGCACCAGTGTTAGTCATTCCTAAGGGGAATGAAGAAATGACAGTATATATGGATGCATGTAGCACAGTGCTGGGTGTTGTATTGATGCAAGGAGGTAGGGTTGTAGCTTATGCAAGTCGGCAATTGAAACCGCACGAGAGAAGATACCCTACCCATGATTTGGAACTGGAAGCGATCGTATTCGCATTGAAGATGTGGAGACATTATCTCTTGGGAGAAAGATTTGAGTTGTTTACCGATCATAAATCGTTAAAGTATCTCTTCTCTCGGAAGGATCTGAATCTCCGTCAGCAGAGATGGTTAGAGTTATTGGCTTCGTATGATTTTGATATCGCATATACACCTGGGAAAGGTAATGCGGTAGCCGATGCCTTGAGTAGGAGACATGCCAGTTTAGGGGCTATGTTTCTTGAATGGAAGCAACTGGAGTATATCGCAGGATATGATTTCAGACCAAAGTACAAATTGGATCTAGAGATGTTAGCTAGTTTGACGATCAGACCCACCTTGATTGAGAGGATTGGTTCTAGTCAGAGGGACTATCCTAATCTATTGGAAATCATCTCCAAGTTAGAGATGAACATCGACGGTGAGGAGATGAATTTGTATGGGCTTGATCGAGAAAGATGGCTTAGAAAGAATGGAAGACTAGTTGTACCCAACGTGAATGGTTTGAGAGATGAAGTTCTTAGGGAATGTCATCACTCAAAACTGACTATACACCCCGGTGGTGATAAGATGTACCGAGACAAGAAGTGGACTTACTACTGGGAAGGGATGAAAAGAGGCATTGGGAGGTTTATATCCAAGTGGATGAATTGCCAGCTAGTTAAAGCCGAGCAAAAGAAGCCTAGTGGTATGTTGCAACCATTAGAAATTCCCAAATGGAAATGGGAGCAAGTCTCGATGGATTTCATAGATGGTTTACGAAGGACTAGATCGAGACATGATAGCATTTGGGTAATTGTGGATCGATTGACTAAGAGTGCAAGATTTATACTAGTTAAATTGACCAGAACGGCAACTAAGTTAGCAGAATTGTATATGAAGTGGGTAGTGAGATTTCATGGAGTACCCAAAAGCATTGTGAGTGACCGAGACCCGTTGTTTACTAATGGGTTTTGGAAGAGCTTACAAGAGGCTCTAGGGTCGGAATTATATCTCAGTACTGCGTATCATCCTCAAACTGATGGTCAGACAGAGAGGGTGAATCGTATATTGGAAGATCTCTTGAGAGCTTGTATATTGGATTTTGGTGGATCATGGGATGTCCATTTGCATCTAGTAGAATTTTCATATAATAATAGCTACCAATCCAGTATCGATATGGCTCCATATGAAGCTTTGTACGGAAGACCGTGCAATTCACCATCAAGTTGGATAGAGACAGGTGAGAAGTTTGTGCTTGGACCAGATGTGGTAAGGGAAACTTCAAATAAGATTAAGATCATTCAACAACGGATGAAGGCTGCCCAGAATAGGCAGAAAAGTTATGCTGACAAGAGGAGAAAAGACTAAAAATTCTCCATTGGTGACTTGGTGTTTGTCAAGGTTTCTCCGTCGAAGAGCGTGATACGATTTGGCAGGAGAGGCAAGTTAGCACCAAGATTTGTTGGCCCATTCCCAATTCTCGAACAAGTTGAGAATTTGGCGTATAGAGTTGACTTACCCGAGAAGATGGCGGGAGTTCACAACGTATTTCATGTTTCCCAGTTAAGAAAGTTCGTACATGACCAGATATGACTATTTCACCTGATTAGTTAGAGGACTTCGAAGTCGAACCCGAAGCGGTTGGGAACCGCAAGACGATTCGTATTGTCGAGCACGATACGAAACGACTTCGAAGGAAGGCGGTGAATCTAGTCAAGGTCCAGTGGGGCGAGAATGAGGATGACTGTACTTAGGAGACAGAGGAGAGTATTAGGAAGACGTATCCAGAACCCTTTGCCTGGTAAGATTTACTTTGCAATTTAGTTATTCCGCATGCTAGGATAGGCTTGTTTTGCATGTTTGACTGTTGTTTTATGGTTAATAGGCATGCGGTACCCTTTGTGTGTTTTGGTTAGGGAATTTCGGGGGCGAAATTTCTTAAGGGGGGAGAATGTAAAAACCCGCATTCTACGCATCGAATGATCGTAGAATATTTATTTCTTTCACATACGAAGTCGTATGGTCATGTAGCTTTGGGAAGCGACTAGTGGGGTTATTTCTCATGTTCATGATTTTGCCGATTTTTAAATGACCATTTTGCCCCTATCTGGTACTGTTTTGGCCATAACTTTTGATTGGAAAGGAATTTGACTTGAAACTACTTCCATTGGCTTCGGATGATAGTTTACCTTTCCGAAGAGTGGTCACATTAGCCAAACGGACTCACTATTTGGGAGATATGGCTGAAACAAGGTTTAGAAGGTGAAAAACAGCTTAACCGGGCCTAATTAGGGTGGTTAGCAAGAGGGCCTATGACCCATTTCGGGATTAGAGATGTATAGGGGATGATTAGGGTTAGAAAACATTTCTTTCGGCCGCCACTTTCATTCTTAGAACCCTAGCAATGGCCTCCAACACCCAAATCAACTTCTAGTCAAGTTTTGGCTTAATCAGCATCAAATCAAGGAAGATCTTCACTAGATCAATAGTAGAGCTACTGTGTTACATTGGTATTCGCGCCCAAACAGTAGGGATTCAGTTCTAAAGGTTTCATTTGTGGCCAAGGTGAGTGATTTGCATAGTTTTGCACTAATTACGGTTAATTAAGGGTAATTAGTGAAGATTAGCGAATTTATACACTAATAAATTATGGAAAAATATTTATAAATTCTTAAATAATATTGTAGACCTCTGTTAGAAATTTGGTTTAATTTGATTAAGTTTTGCTAATCATATCATTAGTTTCGCCTAAACATGCTTAAGGGAAAATATGAGATTTTGGGTAGGTTTGATCCAAATTACATACTATGGTTGTTGTTTTGATATCTATGGTTGATTCCCTATGTTGCTATGACTGTATGGTATGTTTTGTGATCGATTAGAACTGTTAGATTGGTCGAAAACGTCGTCGTATGGCGTAAAACAGTCGCTGGAAAGTCACAGGAAATATGCAGGGTTCCGAACCGGATCGGATAATTGGGCTCGGATCGGATAGGAGAACTGGGCAAGTGGACTCGATTCGGGTTGGAACTTAGCATAAGGGGCTTGTCAAGAAGGAAGGCCATTTGCTTAGAATTGGAGTTGGGTAGGGGATCGGATCGGACAGAAACTAAAGGGGATCGGATCGGAGAGAAACCAAAGGGGATCGGATCGGAGAGACTAATAGGGATCGGATCGGAGGCAAGGGCATAGGGATCGGGTCGGAGGACCTAGCTTGGAGCTGGAGTTGGAGCGAAGCACCGGATCGGATCGGGACATCTAGGAGGGAGCAACCACACGAACCAGACACAGGGCATCTGAACCGAACCGATGGAGCAAGAGTACACCGAACTGAACCAGGCCAGAAAGGGAACACCGAACTGAGCCGTACATATGCTATTACTACTACTCGACGACTCTTCTGAAGACCAACTCCAATTCGACCAAAACCCGAGATGCAAAGGAAGTCCGCATGAGGAGCTTTGACTCAGGATCTAGTTGGGAACCAATGAGTGGGCTTCATGATTGGGCTTTGCTGCGGGACGTGTGCTAAGGAGTTGTCGATGTTTGTAACATTGAATCACTATGTGTAGGGAGTACATGAACGAATTCAGGGCCACAGTGGCCTAGGTACGACTAAAGGGCTATTGACCAATGAAGTGGGGTCATTTGTAAAGCTTGGTCGTGACTCCATGTGGTAAGCTTGGTAGTAGCTGTAGTTGTACAAGTCGAACTCCGTCACTACTTCGATGGGTCTAGTGATTGACAGTGGTGCACATCGTATGCTTTACGCACTGAGTGAGAGATGTGAGGATGGATTGTTATGGTTGATTTGTTTGCCATCATTATGACATGCACACCCCCACCCCCGTATTCTTTACACCTTTTGTTATGGCACCTTAGAGTATTGTACCGTATGTAGTGCTAACTCTTTGGTTGCAGGTCCAGGTTCAGGTACGGTTTAGTATACTTGTTATTGTTCTATTTAGCTGCTTTTCGCTCATACCATACTTTTTGTCTGACCCAGAGTTTTATGTCTCTTCTTATTACTCTGGGTGCTCTCACGAGCAGACTAGAGACAGGTTAGCTGGGTATGCACGGGTAGTTGATCCGGAGACGAGCAGGAGGCTTTCACTTATGATACATATAGTATTCTCCCTGTGTTGTTGAAGATCACTGCTTGGGCATTAGTTGTGCATCTTCTACTTTAGCTTTCTTTTGTTTTAGAGATAGTAATTTGGAAAGTTGTAATAAGCTGTATCTGGATTTCCGCTGCTATGATAGTTTGTTTTCAGCTTATGCACTGTCTTACCTGTTTTATGTCAAGTATATGTTATGATTATATTTTATTCCATGCGCTGTGAGACATTCTACAGGTTTCTTTGTTAGTTCCTTCATCTTCCTTCCTTTCTTTGGCGACCGTTCCGTGCTAGTCGGGCATGTGTACAGCGCATTATCGAAGGAAATGTCGACCGGTGCGGGCCGGGGTGTCATAACTTGTGAATAATATAACTTCATGGAATTTTAGTTATCAATATGGTTTTGAAAATACAGAAAATCGTGGTTTCATAAAATAAACATTTTGGAATACGTTTAGATTGATAGAATGTTTAATATGTAATAAATAAAATAATTATTTTTAGAACCTTAGTTCTGTGATGTGAAGAGTGTTGATAATCGACTTAGTGTTATCGATTGGTTTAAATGCTTTCGAGTAACACTTTATCGAATGTTGCTCAACTCATTCAATAGGATGTTATAGCGTTATTTACTAACACTTAAGAGAAAACTTGAATTTAGTTAGGTAGTATATGCTGCATGGATCAAATTCTTGTGATTGCTTTTGGGGGAAAATTGAACACTGTATGGTTATATTCCCTTTTGGTGTTTGGCGTATGGTTGATTGGTCCTTAAGGGAATATAATTTAGTTTTTAGGTGGTTTCCTTAATAAATAAGATTTACTAGTTTCTTGTATACATTTGATTGTCACCTTACAGTATGGTACATTGGTTAAACTTTCATGATTACGAGAAGCGACAGATTTAGCATTTAGACTGTATTCTCTTTTAGTGTTTGACAAGAAACTAATACATCCCTAAATAGTAAGCTCGTGGATTTCTTTAAGAATTTAGTAATGTGAACAAATAAAAAATAAATGTGCAAACATTAGTGATTGGATTTCTTCATGAATTTAGTAATTTGAACAAGCTTAACAAACATATTTATATCTGAATTTGAGAGATCATGAATTTAGTAATTTGAACAAGCTTAACAAACATATTTGTATCTGAATTTGAGAGACTCTAAGTTAACGATGCTATGATAATCTTGATTGCTTTGTTTTGTCCTTGAGATCATCTTGTGATTGTTCTATGGTATGAGTACCATCATTGGTATTAGATCGATCTGAGTGGTACCCAAGTTTTTTTGTTTTTGCAC
Source organism: Allium sativum (assembly GCA_030737875.1). Lineage (NCBI taxonomy): Eukaryota > Viridiplantae > Streptophyta > Magnoliopsida > Asparagales > Amaryllidaceae > Allium > Allium sativum. Next base: position 969,511,754 of record CM060913.1, on the reverse strand, counting down.
AATATGAGTACAATCGTTATGATTGGTTAAGACGGTCGTTATGGATTAAGATCTCTTGGATTTTGTGTTATTGGGATACTGAGGATCTAGGAACTTATGATTAATTTTTTTGAGTTTTGTAATGGATTCTTTATGATTTCATACTTTACGACATAGTCGGTGTTCTTTAATTTTAATATGTTCTTGTGCTATGTGATGGATATTGGATTTAATTATTCCCATGACTTGTTTATAGCTAGGACACCTGAATTTATTTATTATTTCATATGCTTTTTGGCTTAAATCTTATTCTCATCCTTTAGATTTAGTGATAGTCTGACCCATGTATTTTAAATGCTCTGGTCGGGCCAAAAAAATTCAGGTTACTAGACAGGTTGACTATGGGATGGTTGTGCTAGCAAAGATATAAACATTTCCAACTTTTAGTATATCTCATTCAGGATTTTGGGTTTTTCTTTCGATACAAACACACACACACACACACACACACACATATATATATATATATATATATATATATATATATATATATATATATATGAGCGGCTATAGGGATACAAAATTGGAAATAAATTTATGTACACAAAATCTAGACGACACGATTTGTTGGTCTTTATGTGTGAGGTGGAATTCAGGGGGAGATCTGATGGCTCAGATTTTGTGTGTTTAATTTTATGTCAACATTTTGTGTTCATTTAGACTTTCCCTGTTCATATATATATATATATATATAGGTGGGCAAAATGTTGACATGCTTTTTGGTCGAAGCTGTCACACGTCAAGATTTTGGTTAGCAACGCTCTCAAATATCAAAAGCATCATTAGAAAATACAAAACGATTTGGTTGAAGTCGCGGCGTATTCATAAAAATGACCCAAAACCCCTTTAGATGACCTCTTTTGGACCCGAAAACATGGATTATGGTGCTTTTCATAAAAATACTTGTAGCCCTCTGAGTTAGCTTTAGGTAAAAATTTTGTTTGGCCTGAACGGCCTTACAATTTGAAAGTTACGCCTGTTTTCATGAACATGTAAAGAAATGTCTTCATGGTCTTCGATAGATTCTTGGGCTTCTTGGTCTGCATCACGTGTCAATCACTCCAAAAAGCTTGCACGCACAGCGCCGTTCACCCAAAATTGCTCGTGCAACTCAACCTAGCAAATCCAGGATTTTCGCATCTTATAGGATACCAAAATGCGCATTTCATATCCCTCAAGAGGTGCAAAATAAGCATTTCACATTCCTAGGGATACAAAATCGCATCTCTGTGCGGATGCAATTTCGTATCCCTTATGGGATACTTCCGCATCTGTCAAACTTCGCATCGCTCCCGAAGCCTTGCATCCCTTCACATTTAGACTCCCTCCAGGTTTCAATCCCCTCAAACCTTGCGTCCTTCGCCTCGCCTCACTTTGAAACTTCTACTCCCCCGAGACGGTCGCATCTCCCCTGAATATTGCATCCCCAGACCACATGTACCTTACCCCACTTTGTATCCCTTGGGATACAAATTTCATATCCCTCGGGACACAAAATTTGTATCCCTCAGAGAGATACAAAAATTCGTATCCCAAAGAGGGGTACAAAAATTTCTTCCATGCACGTGGGGATGTGAATTTCAATGTGTTTCTTCTTCTAGGATGCAAAATTCTACTGTGCAGTCCCCAATTTTCATCTACTCCTACCTAACCCACCACCTATAAACACCCCTACATCATTCTTCAAAGGTGTGGAATTTTTGACATCCTAGAGTTCCAAAAAGCATCATTAATGGAAGCCATCTCCTTCTCCATGGCTGTTGGATACAGCTTGGATCAATAAAATGTTGCGTACACATTTCCCTTTGTCACTTGGACAGTCTCTTGGACATTAACACCATCATTCGACTATTTTGGACATCTTTGGACTATCTTGGACAATGTTGACCAAGTCAACATATTTTTCACTCAACGAAAGGGACAAAGGACATTTAAGTCAAAGTTTAGATTTAACGAACCATTCATTGTTCTACTATACAACTTTGTACATTGGAATTATCCAAACTTTTATAAACATCGTAATAAGCTACTATATGATGAATGATCACTAAGAAGTGGACGTAGGCGTTAGTGCCAAACCACTAAAAAAAGCCGTGTTCTCCTTGAATTTCATTACTTCACATTTGAATCATTGTGTTTTTACAACACTTACACTCGAGGGTTGGCGTGTAATGAATCGGCGACAATTCCCCACGGCAACTCTTTGGCACGCCGAGTGGCGGATCATGGCTTCAGCTTCAATCTCAGTTCTCGACTTCAGTTTCTAGCTTTAGTTTTCGACCTAAGCTCTCTACTTTGGTCTTCGGGTTTCAGAATTCAATCTCAACTTTCTTTCGAAAATGAACTTTACCAGCTTCCTACTATGGTCAAAAGAAAGCAGAATGTTCACTCAGAAGGATCAGGTGCATAGGAGGAGCAAGAATTCTCTTCGACCGGACACCCATCTAACTTTGTCACTCAAGACGACGTCAACGGAGTCGTCAAAGATCTGACTAAAGATCTTACTTCTCCCCTAGAATAACAGGAAGAACATTTCCATTATCAGGAGCGGGCGAAGGAAATCTTGTCAGAACATGCGCCAGTGTTCCACAAAGATTAGCTCGAGAATTAGGGAAATTCCCGAAGAATAACCACGTGTCAACACCAATCCACGGGCAGTTACGGGACTGACTAGGCTCGAGGGAAACACCCCCAACCCCACTCGAGGCTCCGCTCAGGTTCTAGCCAATCAAATCTCAAGATCAGGCATCGAAAATTCTGATCAAGCTCCAGGGCATGCATCATTGGACACAGAAACTCCCATATTTCCTAATCTTGGATTTGTGGCCGTCGAGGCGCCTTAGGTCAGGATCGAGCCAAATATTTTTCTTGATGCTCGACCTTTTGCCAATGTTGGACTTAACGTTGGGCACACCGACATTAATTTACATAACTTGAATCGGTTTCTTGGCATAGGCAATGAAAGTCAAGTCGTCGATGTCATTCAACACTGCGACCGTGGCAGGGAACCTCATGCCAGCTTGGACTGCGTTACTCGTAGCCCCTTCACTCCAGACATTGGTAATTCTCAAAACCCACCGGACTTCAAGCTGCCGGTGTTAGAACCTTTTGACGGTAGGAAAAACCCAACTGTTCATTTCATGCGCTATATGCATGTAAGCACATTCTGTAACGACATGACTATTCAAGCATTGGAAACACCAGATAGTCCATGAAAGAAATTAGAGAGTGAGAATAGATACGATAGAAACTTAGAATAGAAGAAGAAGAAGAACACACAACATCAGAGTAACATGGTCTTACAGCGGAACAAACAACATATAATAGATAACATATCCTTGAAATAAAATCAGTATATGTATACAGTAACATTATCAGAGTATAACACTTACAACACAACGGAAATAACTATAGCTATATAATCCTGAAGCCTCCTGCTCCAAGCTCTCCAAGTATATCTGGAAAATCCTGACTGCTTGACTTCCCATACAAAATTGGGCACCCAAGAGTTTAGGAAAAAAAAAACAAAACAAACTCTGGGTCAGTCATGGGACAGGTGTGAGTAAAACAATTTAAAACAGTTTGAGCAATAAAATGATATCTCATAAGACCACGGCGTATAACGGAACGGGGTTTTCCCTTATGAAAATCAAAATCAATTTGATTTAACTTTCAAAATCCTTTTGAAAGAAACGATAAACTTTATATCAAAACTCTTTTGATATTATAATAATGTCTATTAACCACAACTAAATAATCATCTAGCAGAAACGCTTTCATCTCACGTTCTACATATATAGTATACAATCAAAATCGCGAGCACTTACTGGATAATGTATTACCAACTATGGCAAGGTATGGAACCACCTTCCGATAGTGTACCTCTAGAGAGGAATGCACTGGGTTCAACAAGAACATCTTGCAACCCGGCCACACATGACTGACCACTCATTTCGCTTGAGTGTATCAAATGTATATCACCAAAGGTTGGGATCAACAACCGTTTCCCGAATGGGACAGCATCGAATAGATTAAAGAATGAAATGAATATCTCTAGATATGTGATAATACACCCTAATTAGCAGCCAACCACTTAGCCATGCTGCCTGCCCAATTTTTGTCATTTCCCGGTTGTGAGGCTAGAGGCCACGCTTATCTCTGATAGATCACACATTTATTCACTTTGAATGTCACATCGTTATACCCGCCAAATCACAAATTGATTTCCCCAAAAATATAACGGGTATACAGCTAAGAGAAACGAATTCCTCCGCCACCAAACGTACATGCGTTTGAAGAGATCAACTTACGCGATCCATTAAATATACTCAATCAGACATTCTTCCATACAGGTCGTCCTGGGATTGGACAAACCGAAGGCTCAATTCTGTAAACAGGACAGCCCATGCATAACTCCGTCTTCAATTATCTTCATCATATTTGATTGTAACGCTAACGTCCATACAGAGTGGCTTTCAGGTCATGAATCTGATCCCAGTCTCTCCGTATTGACGACGTAAAAATGGTCAAGAACTTCGATAGTCATTGATTTAACTATCAAAGAAAAACACGTGTGCAAACAACGATCATATTTCCAAATGGAAATCCTACCGATCAATCATCAATCAACATTTTCTTGTAACGACCCAGAAAATCTGAACCAAATTAAAATTTTTAAATTGGCTAAAATAATGGATTTTAAATATTTAAAATAAATATTTTAAATAATAGCAATGAAAAGGGAGTTTGAATCGACGTTTGAAAACAAATATAATTAATTCTAATTATAAACAAGGCCTGAAATGGCGCGGTAGTTTCAAAATTTGAATTCAAACTTTGACTGACTGTACCGGGTACAAAACAAAACAGATTTGAGTGAAACCAAAAATATTTAAATCTGTTAGTGAATACCTTTCTAATGAATCTGAAAAATCGAAGTTTCATAGCGGAAAGCAAAAGTTATGGCCAAATGAATTTTCAGAAAGGTCGCTATGGAATTTATATAGCCCGTGAAATTGGCCATTTTACAAACGACCTCGGAATTCGACGAAACCAATTTTGTTGGATCCGGGATGTGAAGTTATTGCTAGGTTTCAAATTTCATAATTTTTGAAGCTAGTATGTGAGCGTGGCAAAGGAAAACGTGTTTTGGTCAATTATAGTTAAATTGGATCGACCGGAAATGGGCCTTTTTGCAAACGATCTCAGAATTCGACAAAACTAGTTTTGTTGGGACCGTATCATCAAAACATAGCCAGATTTATTTTTCTGGAATTTTTCGAATCAGTTTGTGGCCCTGGCAAATTGAAATGTACATTCAAATCAAATATTGAATGTTTTATATTTTAATCTGAATGAAAACTGGCTGAAACAGTCGAATGGGCCTACGAAACATATCCCATTGTGTTCGGAATAGGGGTAAAATGCTAGGGACGATAGTCGTTGGGTTAGAATTGGTGTTCGTGTGTGGAAGAGGGTATTTTAGAGATTTTAAAATTTGTAAATAAATAAAAAATCATTGGTCGATGCTTTTCTCTCTCCCCGCTCCTCTCAGAAACCCAACGGCGGAAATAGCTACAGACCTTCTCTCCTCTTTTTCTTTTGATCCGCTCAATGAAATCCAACACCACAGTTATGGTTTTTGTAGTACTTCTCATGATCTTCAAATCCATATAAGTGTTGGATTTTTTCATGTAGAATTGAAGGAGAATTCGAGCTCGAAAGTCGAGCCCTTCATCTCGCCGCCGCCGTCAACTTGGGCCACCGAAGTGGGGCCCGCTCCAGGCACCAGTGCGCCTCTCTCCCCTCTTCCTCGCAGCGAAGGCCGATCGTTGATCCGCTTCACCGTTTGATCAAAAAGATCAAACCTAGTTTAGAAGAATTCATAGAGGTAATGGCTGATTTTCTTTGAACTGATTTTAACACATTTAAACCGTTGCAAACTTTGAAAAATCATATCTTTTTCGTTTCTTGTCGAAATCCAGTGAAACAAGAGACAGTGGACTCGTGTAGACGTCTTCTACATTCTAGAAGAGACCGCATATTTTTCTGAGCCTTCTGCTATTTTTGGTGGAGTGGAACACAATGTGAGATTTCTAATTTATAAATGATATGGAAAACGACGATGTACAAATTATATAGTCGATGTATGAGTTATATAAGCATTGTACACCTCTTGTATAAGCGTTGTATAAGCTGTACGTTCGATGTATAAGTTGTATATGCGTTGTAAAAATTATATATGCGTTGAAATAGAAGTGAAATGCTATATATAAATATATACATATATATATATATATATATATACATGCCCCTCGTCCACAAACCATGGACGATATTTATTGGTTGTGATTGGTGTGAAAATTGATTGATAGCGAATGGTTGATTAGAATTGTTTGTGGTTGATATGGATTGATTGTGGTTGAAAAATACCCGTTTGTGGTTGAGAAATATTTGGTTGAAACCACATAGGATTAGTTTGTGGAAATGAAATAAATATACATGCCGCCTGTGTGCGAACTAGATGCATGAATCCCCATTGTCAAAAACCGCGAGGTTTTAAGGTAGAGCGAGGAGCCGTACTAGGGACGGTCCCGGTTTTAACTACCCTGTCGTTATGCTGCCGAAATTTTGAATAATATTCATGTGTTAGAATTATTTCCATTTGTTGAAACTATATTTATTCGTTGAATAGAAAACCTTCATGTGTTGAATCGGTATTCATTCGTTGGATAGAAATTCATTTGTTGAATAGTATTCGTGTTTTAAATATAAAAATCACATTTTTATCGATATATATAAACTATAGAAAACCTTCATGTGTTGAATCGATATTCATTCGTTGGATAGAAATTCATGTGTTGAATGGTATTCGTGTTTTAAATATAAAAATCACCTTTTTATCGATATATATAAACTATAGAAAACCTTCATGTGTTGAATCGATATTCATTCGTTGAATTGAAATTCATATGTTGAATGTTATTCGTGTTTTTAAATATAAAAATCACCTTTTTACCTATATATACAAACTATAGAAAACCTTCATGTGTTGAATCGAAATTCATTCGTTGAATTGAAATTCATGTGTTGAATGGTATTCATATTTTGAAAGAAAGTGTTTTAGAATAAAAATCCAATTTTTATCATCGATATGAACTATATAAAATAATCTTGTTTTGAAATAAATTGTTTTATAATAAAAATCCTATTTTTATCACCTATATTAACTATATAAAATAGTTGAGTTTTGAAATAAAGTGTTTTACATTAAAAATCACATTTTTATTATAGACATAAATCGTTAAAAATAGTAAAGTGTTGAAATAGAAAACAGTTAGATAAAAATATCGTTTTTATCAAATGTATGAAATTCATATGGTTTTGAAATCGAAGAATCGATATATATATATATATATATATATATATATATATATATATATATATATAGAATTGAAATATATCGAATAACGACGCTGTAGTTCGTATTTTGAAACCGTGATTTCAAACGATTAGTGCGGGAGATCCGACCATCGGATTTTCCCGAAACCGCAACCGTTGGGTCCGCTTTGGAAATATCTTTCCAACGGCACCAACTTTGTAAAGATCCAACGGTTGGATTGTCTAGAATGTTTAATTCAAATCTAAAGAAAAACAGCGCCAGAATCGATTATATTTATATATATATATATATATATAATTATATTTAATCGAATAACGACGCTGCAATTCGTATTTTGAAATCGAAACTTCAAACGATTATACCGGGAGATCCGACCGTCGGATTTTCCCGAAACTGAAACCGTTGGATTCGTTTTGAAAAGATCTTTCTAATGATGTAAATTTTGTGAAGATCCAAAGGTTATATTTTCAGATATGTGTAAATCAAATCTGAAGAAAAACAGCGCCACCGTCGCGTTATGGCCCGAATCGTCGTTTTGAATAAATTGGCTATTTTAAAATAAATAAAAATAGCGTTAAATCGTTATAAAATATTGTAAACAATATGGATGTGAAATTTAGAAACTAACTGAAGGTTGGCTAAGTCGAATGGTTTCCTGGGTGTTGATCTGATATTGGTTTCGGCCTTCGGGGTTAATATTTAGGAAATCGTTCTCTTACTGATTGACGGTTAGTGACTAATGAATTGAAATGATGCGTGTGTATGTTAGTGTTGCACTTGTTTATTATATACGCGAGTTGCTCAGAAAAACCGAGTTTATCCCATTCTGAATAACTGAATCAACGATAAGAAATCGAAGATGAAGACGGTGGTCGAAGACTGGAGATCTTCACCTCGTTTGGATGGTAACTGAGGTCCTGATTGGGAGGCATCCCGAAATATGGATAATGAGTGGTGATCGTCCAGACGTACGTCGTGATCGATGGGTTTGCGAGGTATTTAGTGCCTCCGGTTTCGTTCAGACCCAGAACGGACTTGCAAATGGACGGTGTGTCTGACATTGGAATTTATTCTGTGTGATTGATAGCCATCAGTTGCACGGTGTGAATTGCCTGTGTGGCATGCTAAGATGCTGTGATCAGGGCTTCTATTGAAAAGAAAAGTCTTGTGGTGATGATCAAAGCACCGCCTGTGTGGCGTAGCTTTGTATATAACGTGTATTCACGAGCCTCGCACCCCGGTATGAACCAGAAACGGGAGAGGACATCAGGGAGGGCCTGCATTTCTTCCTAGCTAGAAGTGGTGTCAGTGGTTTTTCACGCCCTGAGGAGTTTGACTTATGTGGTTGTTGCTGTTGCGAGGCGCCTTGGTTAGATCGGTCGATCCGGGACCGATGGAGTCATTCGTTGGCTCACTTACGCCCCAAAGGGTGGAGAAACATAGTGTTCAGGCATTTTAATCCACTTCGTCTGGACCGGCCCAGACGATCCAAGGGTCGATGCGTTCTAATCCTGAGACTCGGGCTAGCACTCTCGAATTCGGTAAGGACTATCTTTTGCCTTGGTTCATGACGGAAATCCAATTTCCAAATACGACATCGTGCGGTTTTGATTATATATATATATATGGCGACATGATATATGGTACCCATGCCGTCTATGATTGATAGTTATGATTGAATTTGTTTTTGAAACATATAAACACTAGTAATAATATCAAATGCTTTTGTTTTATTCGTATCAATCATATTTTGGCCATTATAAGGTAAAACTCTATCCTCCGGTTTGCGTTGCATTGTGTGATGGGAACTGAGTCTTATAATGGCTTCATTTTTATAAAAAGCATTGCGATGTTTAAAAGAATGATTTGTTTTAAAGCACTGGCAATCCAATGGAGTAAACCCGTTCCACGAAAGTGGCATAGTCCTGTGATTAGCCATATTTTAAGTGTGTTGAGTAGATTTCTCATACCAGTCCCATGACTGACTCGTAGTTTGTTTCACTTTCAAACTAGGGTGCCCCTTTTTCTACATGGGCAGCCTTGTGTTCAGGTTTAGCAGGCTTTTCTTGATAGCTGGAGCTGAAGATGGATTCTATCATTTATCTCTTTTTATGTTGTTCAGCTCCTATTGTACATTATGTTTGTTTTCCGCTGTAGACATTTATGTATAGCTGAACTGTATTTGTACTAAGTATGATCCTGTATACTGTGTAACTCTGATGATTACGTTTATCCAGTATATTCTATTGTGCATTATCTGGTGTATTTATTTAATTTATGTTCTGTTATTATCTGTTTCTGTGTTATATTCCAAGGATTACCCTTGCCGCCGTCAGTACGGGGTTTGGGTTCGTCTCATTTCTTCCTTTAAATTAATTCATCATTAATTAATTAATTTACCCCTTTCCGTTTCCATATATATATTCAAAAATTCTTATTTCTAGATTAGAAAGTATTTAAATCATTGGAAAACATTTCCATATTTACTCTCATTTCTATTTTTATTTTATATTAGAAAACATTTCTGATTCTTATTTGGAAAACATTTCCAAACTCCTTCATTGGATTTTAAACAGATGTTTAAATAAAACAGCGTTATGCCAACTCAAAACATTACACTCATTCTAAATTCACTTAACCAACCTTCACTATCAAACCTTAATCATTCCTTAGTTAAAAATGGAGTCAATCAAGTTGGGGTATAACTACCTCTCAGACCTTAACTAAACAACATTTCTAACTTCGAAACAGACAAGGTTCATCTTTTAAACCTTTAACAAACTTCCTTACGTAACTCTCTTTCGAATAAATCTCTATTCGATAACTCTTTCCTTCGAATAAACTATATTCGATTATCCCTCTTCGAATTGCCCTATTCGATTAACTCTATTCAATTAACACTATTCGATTAACTCCAACCGATTTACTCTTATCAGTTAGCTCTATTTGATTAACTCTGTTCTATTAACTCTACTTGATTAACTCTATTGGATTAACTCTATTTGATTAACCCTAATCGATTAACTCTATTGGATTAACTCTCATCAATTAACTCTTATCAATTAACTCCCATCGATTAACTCCTTCAAATAAACTATATTCGATTAACTCCTTTAACTCTATTCGAATACCCTATATTCGATTAACTCCTTTAACTCTATTCAAACAAACTATATTTGATAACTCCTTTCGAATAAACTAATATTCGATAACTCCTTTAACTCAATTCAAATAAACTATATTAGATAACTCCTATAACTCTACTTGAATAAACTATATTCGATAATCTCCTTTCGAATAAACTATATTCGATTAACACCTTTCGATTAACTAATATTCGACTAACTCTTGTTCGATTAACTCTATTCAATTTACTCTTCGTCCATATTCAGTTTCAAATATCGATGTTGAAATCGATTGTTACTTCTCTATATAAGTCCTGACTTATATATTCTATTTATCCAATGATAAATATTTTACTTAATTTATAAAACCTTATTTATAAATTAATCTTCTTACTCTATTGGTTAGAACAGATTCTATTTAAAATCTTTGCTTTAAATCCATATCATGCTATACTCGTGTGCGAAGCACGGGTCTAAACCTTTTCAAATGTGAAATTCTCTTTTTATACCATTCTATTCATTTTTCACGTATTTCCTTTTATAATCTATTTATTTTCTAAATAAATATTTCCTTTATAATTGTATTTATTTTCTAAATAAATATTTCTTTTTATAACTCTATCTATTTCATAAATAAATATTCCATTTATAATCTATTTGTAAATGTTTTACAAATATTTCCTTTTAACTTCTATTTGTAAATGGCTTACAAATATTCCCTTTTCAATTCTATTTGTAAATGGTTTACAAATATTCCCTTTCACAAATATTTCCTTTCCTATTTGTTTCACGAATATTTTCCTTTTATATTTGTTCTTTGATTTTATAAAAATATTTTCTTTTATAAAATCCTTTTCCTTTTATATATAAAATCCATTAATTTTATATAAATACTTTATTTTCAAAATGCACTTTGAAAATCCCCTTTTCTACATTCCAGTATTTCTTACGGTATTTAAAATACCCAAATAACAATGGTCGATATCATTCGACACACGTAATTAACACAGATTATATATTACATCATATATTACAATATATGAAAAGAACAGTATTATAAATATTGAGGAATCCAGTTGGATTCCTCCAACCTGTTTCCCTGCATCACAGATGTTAAACAATATAATTAACATCGATTTCATTTCAGTATGAAATAATCTGATAAACGGAATCAATATTTGATTAACAATTTATATATATATATATATATATATATATATATAGTTTCAACCAATACATAAGCAATTCAACCAAACAGTCAGCACACAGCAAACAATCATCATTTATCATTTCTAAAAATACGTTATAAAAATATAACTGATAGAGTTGATGAGTTTTACTCACATTGGACTGTTATCGTTAAATAACAAATAATTATCTTTGATTTGATTCTGACAATTTATTCTGCTATAAATTGCAATGAGCTCCAATTCATTCCCAATCAGTTCCATTGTCTAGCCCTCGTTCCTACGATCCTAACGGATCTTGTTTCGCTGAATTCTGATAATGGATGGACAAGTTATTGAGTTTACAAGTTTATATAAAATATTTAAATTAAATAAACTTAGTTCTCTTATATTTTTCCTTCACGGGCTTACTAATTAATTTCCAGCCCACATCCATCCATGAATACCAGGCCCGCACCCTCACTTCTTCTTCCCGCAAATACTCCAGTAAACGTTCATTAAAGAAATGGCCATTGCCGCTCTTCTTAATGCCACAACTCCCTCCTCTACTTCACTAAACACCAACCCGAAACCACCGTCGTGCTTCTATCTCCGGCCCCCGCCTTCCTGCCACTATCTGAACCAGCTCGCATGCCTCAGGCATTTTCCGTCCTCAACGCTAAACCCGCGCTACAGGAACTCGCGCCTCCCATTTTTACATCGAATCCCCCAAAATTACCACAATTAAAACCGAATCCAATTACTAACTCCATAACAAAACTCCAATCCGCAAATCATCATTTCAATTTGCCAAAGAGTGAAACCCTAGATTCGCTGTTAAAAACTTGACAACGATAATGAGCTTCGAACACGCCAGAATCAGCATGGAAATGTAACGACCTAGGGATTTTCAGCCCCGAGAATCGACATAAATATCTTTACCATAACTTATGTCGACCTCCCAAACACCGAAAACACGGGAACGTTTATGGAAAGAAATTAGAGGGTGAGATAAGAAAGAAAGAAATATTAGAATAGAAGAAGAAGAAGAACCAACACAGAGTCTCACATCACAGCAGAACAAAATATAATATAGAAATAAATCTTTATTGAGAGCTTTTAAAAATACTTACAATATCAGAGTACATCAACATCTCCGGACAGTTATAATAATCTATCCTCATACACACAGCGGAATAAATATTAGATATCATTCATCTGAACCTCTCCAGCTTGTCTCTGGACTTCGCAATACCCGATAACCTGAACCTGTACACCCCGGGCTAACCCAAGCATTTACAAAACACCAGGTCAGTCTGGTGAACCAGAGTGAGAAAAACTCGCACAGCATTAAGGGTACCACACAACTTGATTTTAAAGTTAAAATCCTTTCGAAAGAAAAAGGATAATCGTAAGACCAAATCCACACAAAAACACGGACGGTTTTTACCTTACGGTAACCCAAACCAGTTTTGAAATCAATATCTTTTCTGATATTATAATAGTGTCTAAATACAAGTAAATATCAGTCTAGTGGAACGCTTGCATCTCACACTCCACATATATAGTATACAAATCAAAACCCGCACGCTCTTATTGGAGATTGGATTCCAACTATGAAAAGGTATGGGACCACCTGCTGATCGTGTATCTCTAGAGGTGAATACACTGGGTTCAACAAGAACGTCTTAAAACCCGGACCTCACATGACCGACCACTCATTTCGCTTGAGTGTATCGAATGTATATCACCAACGATTGGACTCAAACCTCCGTTTTCTGGAAAGGGACAGCGTCGAAATAGATTAAAGAATGAAATGGATTTTCTCTAGATAGGTGATTATACACCATAATGAGAGCGACCCACATAGCCATGCTTCCTGCACGATTTCTGTCATTTCCTGGTTGTGAGGCTTGAGGTTATAATCCTTTGAACACCTAGCTACCATTCACTTTGAATGCCACATCGTCAAATCCGTCAAGTCACTAATTGACGTCCACAAATATACTCTGGGTATAAAAGAAGTGCCCCTCTTTGCCACCACTCGGTATATTTGTAAAAATCAACGTACGTGGTTTCAGGAAATATTCTGTCATACATTCGTCCATACAAGTCATCCAGGAATAGGATGAACCGAAGGTGCTCTCTTACTGCATCCAATATAGGAATCACCCCATGGACCAGTAGCGATCATCCTTGCAATCCACAGATTCCAACCACGACAAAACCCCAGTATATCTCCGGGTCGAATCAGAGATTGTAAGTGGTTCTTCCGCTTTATGAAGATCTATGGTCTTCAAATGCTCCATCTCGATCGTCGTCTGATCTCTTCTATATTTTCTTATTTGTTGGTCGTAATGGTTTTCAAATATACATTCGATCCCGGTCTTTCCATACCAACAATCGTAAAGGTTAGACTTGATAGTCGGTTATTTAACTATCAAGTAAACATCCATGAAATCATAAAAATAGATTCACTGGTCTAGTACTCAGCATCACTTGACTTCTTTAATTAAAATTAATTAAGCTTGAATATTCCAATATTTGGGAAAATATTTCACTTATCACTTTAATATACAAATATACGCAAAAGCATTTTCATTTTGATATAATGATACCCAATATTCAATTTTTATCATTTCTTTTATTATAACAGAGAAATCGTTTCAATCTACTATTCGACGTTACGCCAACTCGTGTGTTTCCATCACTTGGAAAAAATATCAAATTCTTATCCATATAGAATAAACCATTCTATATTTATTTCCATTACTTTTCGAAATTTTGCCAGCCTCCTTTTAATTCCATGACTAGGGAAATATCAACTCATATCATCTCCGTTACTTTGGAAATCTTAACATACCTTCTCGCCATTACCAACTAGTATAATCCTTGGATAGTCCCGAAGTTGTTCAAGTGGGGGTATTTTAATTACCTCTCAGACCTTGATCAACAACGTTCTTATCTTCAGGTAAATACGAGTTATAATTCAAGAACCGATATTAAATCTCACATCAAACATATTCTACTAATAAAAGTATAGCTTTATAGTTATCCTTTGGAAGTTTCTCTTTATAGTTAATATCACTTAATTAAATAATATCTTACTAAACAACACTTTTATTCATTCTCGACTTATTTAAATAACTTTATTTCATAGATTGAATTTTTATTACAAATCCTATTTCCAACCCTTTTCACCAAACCCAATCTTAAATCCCTTTTTCCCAATTCCCTTTTTGTTTTCAGGAAATCTCCTTCAATTCTCTTAATTTAACTTAATGCCATTATTAAGTATAAAACAACGCTTTAATTCACATTCCATTTATAAACCTTGTTTATAATTTCAGGTTTAATATAAACTCTTTATATCTCCCTCTACTTAGTCCCCAAATGCTAAGTAACGTTTTCATTTAGCTATCGTATCTCATCAGAACCCTTTATTACTTGATTAAAAACTCGAGTCCAAAATATAAAACTCATCCTTAGCTTCCTTTCAATACTCAACTATATTTTCTTTTCAAACTGAGTTACTTGAATGTATTACATTTAAGAAGAGATTATTTACTTCAACATTTATCATTGCAAATTAATTAACTCCTTTATTTACTCGAATAAATAATAAATTTCCTTTTTAAAATCTTTCTAAGATTAACCAATTATTTCACTAATTTAACTTAGTTTAAATGGTCGACTCAGTCCACACAAACATGATTATTCTTCTAACCAATTCTATTTAATTCCTCTTTTAAATTAATTGAAATAACTTTATTTAATCATTCACGTTTAATCAAATACTTAACCGCTAGGTTATTTTCTGCTCATTTGTTTATAATTCTTATCAATGGAAGAAATTGTTTAATAAAACAAATTCCATAATTACTTATAAACTTTACTAAATAAATAAATAATATTTATTTCCTTTTAAACAGTTTTCAAACCTATTTTAATTAAAAATATATTTATGACTTCAATATTTTTGATTTACTGTCGATAAAATCCATATCGGTTTATTTATAGGCCACGTGATGCCAATTACCCAACCCACACCATCCATTTGTTAACTTCAAAATAAATGTTGAAATATGGTTCAACCATCAATAATAATCAATCATTTCTTTTTATTTGACTGCTAATTTCTATAACGATCATCAATCAATGAACAGATCATTCAAACAATTCAAACAATTTCAAACACATTTATAAACGTGACCAATCAAGGGAAATTTCTTTATTTAGGTCAAATCAAAATGATTGGTATTTTTCTGAAACTAAACGACCGTTTAATTTCAGAATTTGAATCAACAATAAATATATTTAACTAGCAAACAGTCAATCACTAAAAATCAGAACACGCAAAATAAAAAACCCAATTTATATAAAATATAAATGGGAAGAGCTGACTGAGTTTAACTCATCTTGATATGAATCTGTCGATAAACAGTCTCGTTTTTAGTCAAATTAAACTGACGTTTAATTCGAATAAAAATTACAGTTACTTCAGATCTGGACTAGACCTGTTGTACTAACCCGGAAATCCGAGCCAATTTAAAATTTTTATTTTGGAAATTTATTGAATTTTGGATATTTAAAATGATTTATTTTAAATAATAACGATGAGAAATTTATTTTGAATAGAAATAGAACGTACATATTTATATAGATTGTCGTTAGAAAATAAATATTTTATTTTAATTATAAAAGGAATTGAAAATGGCGCGGTAGTTTGAAATTTCAATTTCAAAGTTCAAATGACTGTACAGGATTTAAAATAAACCGGATTTTAGCGAAACCAAAAATATTAGAATCTATTTGAGAATATCTTTCCAACGAATACGAAAAATCAAAATTTCATAGCGGGAATCAAAAGTTATGCCCAGTTGAAAATTCAAAATAGTCACTATGGAATTCTGGCCCTTAAAAATGGAAATTTTGCAAATGACCTCGGTTTTTGACGAAACCACTTTTGTTGGATCCGTGATGTCAAGTTATTGCTAGGATTCAAAATTCGTAATTTTCTGAATCAATATGTGAGCGTGGCGAAGTTAAACGTGTTTTAACAGTTTTAGTCAATTTCGATCGACCAGAAAATGACCATTTTTCAAACGGTCTCAGAATTCGACAAAATTAGTTTTTTATGACCGTATCATTAATACGAAGCTAGAAATAATTTTTCGGGAATTTTTAGAGTCAGTATGTGGCCCCGGTAAATTGAAATGTACGTTTGAAGTGAATATATATAGATTTATATTTTAATTTAAACGGAAACTGATCGTAACAGCCGAATTGGGTTGCGAAACAAATCCCATGGTGTTCAGAATGGGGGTAATTAGCTATGGGCGACAGTCGTTGGGTCTCGTTTGGAGTTTGAAATAAAAGTCAACTTTTAGAGAATTGAAAAGAAAAAAAATATAATTTATTATTATAAGCCCCTTTTGTCCCCTTCCCCCTTCAGTAGCCCGATCCCTAAATAAATAAAAAGGGAAACCCCCCCTTCGATTCTTCCCGCCGCCTCCACCCTTCAAGGCGATCGTCGTCGCCATAGAACCCACCCCCACCGCGCCGCCTCTCCTCCAGCACCCCTCTCCTCCGTCGTTCCCTATTCTCTATCCTTGTTCCAGTAGAAGATCCTTGAAGCAGTAGGCGTGAATGGCCACCACCCCGCCGCCGATGCGCCTGCGCCACCCCCAACCAGCATCGGCAACCTCCTGCGAGCTCCCCCCCCCCCGGCACCTACGCCACCCCCGCTATCTCTTCCCTCCTTCCTCCACTCCAAACCAATTCTCCAGCTGCCGGACCTCCCTGAAACCCTACCCCGACCACCTTCAATCGCACATAACCCCGCCCCCGACAGTGAACTCCAGCTCGACAAGAAATGTGAGTTTTAATATTGTTTTATTTATTTAAGTAATTAAAAATAGAATTTCTTTTACAGTAATTAGTTTATTAGAAAGAATAGATTTTTTTTATATGGACAAAGTCGAGATTTTTATATGAACAAAGTCAAGATTTTTATTATGAACAAAGTTTATATATTTTTTTATATGAACAAAGTCGAGATTTTTATATAAACAAAGTTGAGATTTTTATTGTTTGAATAGCGATTAAAAATGTGATTTTTATCTTATAGAAAACATTTTAAAAATATGACTTTTATATAATAGGGAATATAAAATTATGATTTTTATTTATGTAGAGTAATAAAAACATAATTTTTATATAGAGAGAGAGGTAAAAATATAATTTCTATGTATGTAGAGAAGTAAAAATATAAATTTTATTATATTACTAGCAAGATAAAAATATAATTTTTATCATAGAAGTAGCGGTGTAAAGGAGTGATTTTTACATATGTAGTAGAGATATAAAAATACGATCTTTATATATAAAAATGTGATTTTTATATAGGGAATGGCGAGAGAAAAATATGATTTTTATTATATGAACATCGATATAAAAATTCGATTTTTATATATATGAAGTGGAAATAAAAATATGGATTTTATATTATAGAGATAATAAAAATATGATTTTTATCTATTTGAAGGAAGCGATAAAAATATGATTTTTATTATGAACAGCGTGAAAAGGATTGCGATGGAACGGTCTGAAATCAAAAACAAAATCTGAACCGTTCAGAAATAAAGAATGACGGAGTGGAAACCCAAGGTGAGAACTCCTCACTTTTATTTTAATTTGTAGTTGAAATATATACTAGGATGCAGACGGTGCTTAGTAGCACCCGACACCCATCGTCCACAGACCATGGATGACTTGTTTGTTTGATTGTTGTGTTGTGAAATTTGATTATGTGATGTGGAATGAAATAAAATATTTTATAGTGGAAAATATTTTATAGTTAAAAATATGATTTTTAACGTGTATATAAAATAAATAGTAATAAACAAATCGGACGATTTGTTTATATACACTGATTTGGCTGATATTGATTGGGATGATAAATTTTACACATCGCCCAACTGCACAAATAAAAATCTGTGTTTGTTGATTTGAAACCCCACATGGGTATTTGGGTGATATTTGACGTACACTACTCCCGATTGTTTAGTTGTATGTCAATCGATGGGTTAACAGACTGTGTAAGCGTTAATTATTTATATTTAATGCTTATGCAGTTGTGTGGTGCACTCTGGATGATGGTTAATTATTTATCGTTGCTATTATATACATGTGTTGTATGGAATCTATATAATTAACATTATATGGTAATTGATTGGGCCTCATTCCAATTTGGAAAATAAGGAATATTATAAAAGAAAAATTCATGTGTTGAATAGAAAGAAAATTAATGTGTTGAATAGAAAGAAAATTCATGTGTTGAATAGAAACAAAATTCATGTGTTGAATAAAATATATATTCATGTGTTGAATAAAATATATATATTCATGTGTTGAATAGAATAAAGATATATATTCATTTGTTGAATAGAATAAAAATATATATTCATGTGTTGAATAAAAATATATATTCATGTGTTGAAGAAAATATTCATTTGTTGAATAGAATAACGAAGTTATTGAAATATATAAAGCAGTGTAGATTAGATATGCGCCATTTTGACATGAACGATATTTATATCGATTTTATTCATTTTTATAATGAATATCGAAAAGGAATTGATTTCAAAATATAACGTTTTGAAAATATTATCATTTATAGATTAATGATATGGAATATTCAATTTTGATTTGAAATTGAATGTGAAGTTGAAATCATTTTGAAAACGAATTTAAAATGATTTATAAAATACGTTTTAAAAGGAAATCGATGAAATATGTATAATATATTATATATATATATATATATATATATATATAATGGCCTGAATAGAACGCGCCGCGCTGCGGTAGTTCGTGAATTTCGACCATTGACTTCGAATGGATATTACGGGAGATCCGACCGTCAGATTCTCCTAAAACCGGAACCGTTGGGTTCGTATCAAAAAGAGCTTTCTAACGAAAATTAGAGATTTGAAATCTAACGGTTGGATTTGGAATTATGTCCAAATCAAATTTGGAAAAGGTCGTTGTAAGTGCAGTTCGATGGCCATTGATGGAAATCGACTGTACGAGCCTTGATAAAATTATTAAAAATAGTAATAATTTGTGTAAAATCATAACAAATGATTTGTAAAGAATTAGTATGAAAACTTTGAAATTTGAAAAGATAAAAATAGTTTTTTATCGAAATGAACTAGCTTTGAACTAGAATTATAATCCCATTTATTTTTAAAATAAATAAAGTGGATTTGAAATGGTTTAGAAAGGAACCAGAATTCCCAATAATTGAATTGGAATGGATTTGAATCGAAATTGTCTTTGGAATATTTCGATGTTGGATTTTGTGATTATACAGATATTGTTATGGAAATTTTAAAGATATATTTATATCGTTATTTCCAATAAAATATTTGTTGGTCGTAGAATTTGATATTGAATATAAGCCGATATATTTTATATTCAGAGCCTTGTATTTAATATCAAATGTGATTTGGGTTTGTCATGAATGGTGTCTTCATTAACACTATTCTTAAACCCAGTTGAGAAAAAGATTAAATATTTTTATTTAGATATAATGAAGTATACCAATTAAACAGTATTTAATTGGAATTGAATCTGAATGTGATTTTGGGTTTATAGTGAACCGTGTTTTTAAATGACATTGGTTCTTTAACCCAGACAAAGACAGGATATGATTCCCTAAGTTAAATAATCATTGATAGTGATTTTTGGAAAGATTAAAACCAAGTGGAGTTTTAATGAATCTTTAATTAGATTGAAATGATCAGGAATGGAGTATCACCAGTTTTGCTCTAGGCGATAGTTAAATCTTTAATTAGATTTGAACGTGAAATGGTAATTGAATTTACCAATAACACTGTGGTGTTAGATATGAAGTCTTACCAGTTTTACTTCATGGTATGAATAGGTTGGGATTTTGAAATTAAAACAAATGATTACTTCGGTAAGGTTCGTTAATCCTGACTAGTTTGGATAAACCATAATTTGGTTTGAATTGATATTCAAAAGAAGATTAAAGAATAAATTTAAGGAATTTATCTTTGATAAAATTAATGGGAGCCTCCCCCTAAGAATGTGAAATTTAGCAACTAACTGAAGATTAGTTAAGATGAATGGTTTCCTGGGTATTGATCTGATGCTGGTTTCCGCCTTCGGGGTTAATATTTGGGAAATTTCTCGCTTACCAATTTACGGTTAGTGGCTGATGAATTGGAATGAGACGTATGTTGTGTTTGTGTAACACTTGTTTATTATACACGCAAGTTATTCAGAAAGACCAGGTTTATCCCATTCTGAATAACTGATTCGATGTGGTGTCGAGGATGAAGATGGTGGTTGAAGACCGGAGGTCTTCACATCGTTTGAGTGATTACTGGTGATCTTGATTGGGCTGTACACCCAAGAGGAGGGAATCAGTTGGTGATCGTCCAGGCGTACTTGGAGATCGATGGATATGCGAGGTACAAGGTGCCTCCGGTTTCATTCAGACCCAGAACGAACTTGTAAATGGACTGTGTGTCTGACATTGGATTTTATTCTGTGTGATTGATTTCTATTAAATATATATCTGTTTGGCGGTGGTTAATTTATTCTCTTGCTTAACGCCCTTCTCTGAGACGTACGAGCTCAGGGGTTATATATTGATGGATATCAATCGCATGGAGTGAATTGCCTGTGTGGCATGCCTAAGTGGCAAATGATGAAGGCTTTTGTTGAAAATCAGAGTCTTTTGGTTGATGATCAAAGCACGGCCTGTGTGGCATAGCTTTGTGTTGCGTTGATTCGCGAGTCTCACACCCCGATTGTGAACCAGAAACGGGAGCGGACCTTAGGGAGGGCATGCGTTCCCTTCTAGCTAGGGTGGTGTCAGTGACCTACCAGCCCTGACATTTATATTATTTTCACCTGTGTGGTTGTTGCTGTTGCGAGGCGCCTCGGATATATCGGTGACTATGTGGAGCCGATGGAGTCATAGGACTCATTTACGCCCCAAAGGGCGGGGAAATGCAGTGTTCAGGCATTTTAATCTACGTCGGTGGACCGGCCCTGTCGCTCCAAGGGTCGCTCGAGCTCTGATCCTGAGGCTCGGGCTAGACATTCTCAAATTCGGATGAGGACGATCCCTAGCCTCGGTTCACAGATGGAAATTCAATTTCCAAATACGTGACTTTACGGTTTTGATTGTAGAGCCTAGTATAGCGACATAGTGGTATGGGGCACTTATGCCATCTATGATTAATACTTATGATTTGAATTTGTTTTGACACTATACACTTATAGTAATAATAAAAAATGAAATTTCACGTACCAAGCATTCTTGGCTATTATAAGGTAAAAACCCTATCCTCCGGCTTGCGTTGCATTGTATGATGGGACTTGGGTCTTGTAATAGCTTCATTTTTCTTTATTTAGCATTGCGCTGTTTGTTTTATGCACTGGTATTCTTGGGAGAAAACCCGTTCCGTGTTATATGGCGTGGTCCCTTGATTTACCTAACTTTAAAATGAAGATTAATAACTGTTTTAGTTCTCACACCAGTCACATGACTGACTTGGAGTTTATTGTTTTAACCTAAACTCTGCGTGCCCTTATTTTGACACGGGTAGCTAGTAGTTTTGGTTTTGCAGATTTATATTCACAGGAACCTAGTTTACAGCTGGAATGATATCCGAAAAGCTCTGTTTCCATATATCTCTTTCAGTTGTGTTTTTTATTGTTTTTCTGCTGCGATGTATTTAAATGTAATTTAAATCTCTAATATTTTGTGATGTATATTATCGTACTCTGTATATTCTAGCATTCTGATCTAATTGTTGTAATAAGCAATGAAATGTTCTTCTGTTTGCGTTCTGATTTGTCGGGTTCTCAAAACAATCAGGGGTTTCGAACGGTCTTGGTCGGTTTAACGATCGATTCGGATCGAGCAAAATTCCTTTTCGTTACACCTGCTCCATCTCGAAGTTCTCGTTTTTATGGTCCCATCGCAACTGACCGTGCGTAAATCTGATAATGTGTGAGTGAGAAATCGTATTACGAAATTTGTAAACAAATTAAACTTTAAAACATGGATTAATAAAATTTAGATGGGCCTTTGCCTAAATCTTCGGCCCAAACTTCACAAACCCGCAACCACCTTAAAACCAACCCTTCGATCCTTTTTTTCATTTATACAGCCGCCTCCCTCATTTTAATTCCCAAATTAAAAACCCTAAGCCTCATTTTCTTCTGCTACTTCGAGATGCTCGGCGTCGCACCCGATCCCATCTGCTTCAACTTCGACAACCACCCCATCCAGACCCACGACGAGCGACCCAGACCGAAACCCCTTCGTCTTAAGCTAAGTTTCTCTTTTACTCAATTTTAGTATTATCTATTTAATTTTTTTCTCTACTGTTTCGAATGGGATTTTTCTTCTTTGGTTTACTGTGTTTCGAATGGGTGATAAAACAAACTGTGTGATAGCGTATTTATAGTTGCAGTTTGATTTCAGATAAGTTCAACGTCTATCAATGGCCACGAATTGTTATTTCAATCAAATTCGAATCTTTAATTTAGATTTTGTGTTCGGATCTTAGTATAGGATTTTCCAGTACTTGTTGCCCTGTTCGAAATGGATTTTGATCTAACTGGTTAGGTGATAGTGATGTTATGTATTATTAGTTCAATTACAGACATTAGAATCTGCCCTTAGATTTTGCTCAGATTTTAAAATATACGAAAAACAGTGATGAGCTTTATTGTTCATACATGTGATTTTACTGTTCGATAAAGATTTGATGTATATAAATTAGTTCTTCTTAGCTGTACATGTGTTGTTCTTGTACATCCTCTAGGTGTTTTTAGCTGGTACACCTCCTTTTGTTGTTTTCTTTGATTATGTATTGTCTAGTTGTCCACTGTTCATGATTTAAAAATCTTCTATACATAAGTATATGTTTAATTAAAGCTGCTTCATTTCACTCTTCTTGAAAGAACAAGACATGTCCAAATTTAAAAATCTGAAATGAAATAAACAGCTATTTTAGAACTGGCACACACACACACATTGACACATAGCAATACGTTGTTGAACTGTGTCACAAATTCTGGTGTGGATATGGTTGTTAACGGCATTGTATTTCTTTATGAAGTTTATGAAAATGTTCAAATGAAAAGACAATGTTACCCAAGATATTGTATGGGTTCTACATACTTGTTTATTTGCAAATTGTAGTATGTTTATGTTCACTTTCTTAATCCATCTAAACTGGTCTCATATGTGAGTAAATTGTCTTCTTGGTTTTTTCTATCCCTAAGTATTTGACTCAAGATAATTTAAGCATCATATAAGTCATTCCACACATGAGTTTGTATTGAGAAAAACATGGTCGGTTGTTGAAGAGGAATGACTAAAATGGTTATATATGTTGAATGATGAAAGGTTTGTAATATAAAAACAGTGGGTAAATTTTTAGAATAAATTTCTCTTAAACTGGAATACTTATCAGTGAATCTACGTATGTTTGTATAATTTGTTCCACGGTGGTAAATGATTCCCTTGATGGAAGTAATTTAGGAAAAACAGGGGACAAAGGATGGTATATTTGTGAGTATACTGTTACATTTAAAATCCGATGCTATTTAACTTACCCCTGCATGCTCAAGACTTGGATCTTTAGCTTAAGAACCCTTTTAATGGGATTTTTTCTTTTTTTTTCGTAGATCAAAAGAGATGGAAACCCTTCGGATTTACTGGTTCGGGAAGAAAAGAGACATGAAGAAGTTGTTTCACAATGTTGATTTCTTTCTGTGTTTGTAATTTTAAACTTGTGTTGTGCAAGAATTTGGACTTGTATTATAAAGAAAATCTCATGTATTGTGCAACCTCTGTTGATTAATTCCTTACCCAGTTTATGCTACATTACCTATGACATTCTTATAACATAATATAAGTGGTTACAAAAACAAGGAGTTTTCGACACTATATGAAATTTAACCAAATATAGGATTGATGTCATAATGTGGTAGGAATTAGCCATACAACGATCATAATAAATACATGATTTTAGGCACATGTACGTTAACAGGTCATGTATAAACATAAGTGGAATATAACACCTGTATCTTGGTTGTGTGTTGAATTTCGTAGACAGCAGTTGGAGACTTTATATAGGATACCAAACATGTCCATATTAGTTATCGTCGAACAATTATATTTTTTTTCTTCCTTTGATCACCTTTGTGGTTCGTACTATGTTCTTGGAAGGACATGGCTTGTTGATATTTAAAATGAATTGTTCATTGTTTATGTTCAGACAGTTATAACATATCTCTCTGTATTAACCTCTTTGCAGATTTTTATGGTATATCTTAGTTTTTATTGTTCATGTATCGAAATGTCATCTGTTGGACTCGACAAGCTTTAGGTTTTGTAAACCCTGAAAAAAATGTTGATATAATTAAAATTTCAAACAGCTAAAAATAAATTAATATCAACAAACCACTTCATTTCTATCCATATAGAAATAAAAATTCAACATTTAAATGTCTTGGTTTTAAATAATACTCCATTTATAAAAATCCTTTAATTTAAATAAATAAATTTGATTAAAAATCCATTATATTTCAAATATAATACATAAACAAATTTAAATATTCGAATTTAAATGGCCGAAAAATCTGGGACGTTACAGGAAATGTACGGAATCTTCTGAGGAGCTCACATACATATTTTACGTGATTTTAGGATTTTTAATCGGTTTGATTTCATTTTCTTCATCCTCACGAAATTTGTTTTCTGGAAAAAAAGAAGTGGCGGCTACTTGTTTTTGACCAGTGAAGGATTTCTGTTTAGGGTTTAGGGTAAAGGAGGTATTTATAGAATAGTTTTATATATTTTTTATTGGATTATTTTATTTCTTTTTAAGCAAATGCTATCTGTATTTATTGTTAAAAATTCCTATAATCACACATGATATCCAAAAATCACGAAACTGGACATACACCTTTAGTTCGACATTACGGACCCAACGAAACTGGTTTCGTCGAATTCCGACTTCGTTTGCTCACACATCATATTTTTAGCTGTCAAAATACTAACTGTTTTTCACATTAAAAATCCATACAGCCACACACTGACCCCAAAAATCATGAAACTTGGAATCTAACAATAATTTAATATTACGGATCCAACAAAATTAGTTTGTTCGATAACGGAGGTCGTTTGCAAAACTGGCTATTTTTAAAGCTCTAAATAACCCATTTAAATATATTTAAAAATAAATATTATCGTATATATATATATTCACATAGAATATCACTCAGCTCCATACCAGGATTTGTAACTCGATATTCCAAATCCAATGTTACATCGATATTCGATTTATATTTGAAATCAATTTAAAATATAAATAAATCTATATAAATTATAAAGGAATCCCATAGCGACTTTTCAAAAATTTGATTTGGACGTAAATCAAAATCTACCTGGTGAAATTCTAATTTTTCTCTTCCATTAGAAAAATATACTTCGCCAGCTTCTAACGTTTCTTGTTTCACAGAAATCCAATTTAAAACGAACCCTGTATATTCATTTAAAGTTCGTATCGCCAAATTACGAACTTGAAACGAATAGGGATTTTCGACCCTGAAAATTGACACAAAAGCACCATGTCGAAGATTCAAGCATTGAAAATACTGGAACGTTATTGAAAGAAATTAGAGGGTGAGATATGAAAGAAAGAAAGTTAGAATAGAAGAATAAGAAGAAGAACACAACACAGAGTCTCACATCGCAGCGGAAACAAAATATATAAATAAACTTTATAGAGAGCTTTGAAATAAAAACTTACAATCATCAGAGTACATCAATACACCGGGACAGTTATAATAGTTTGTCCTCGTATACATCACACAGCGGAATAATACTAGATAATATCATACGTATGAACTCCTTCAGCTCCTCTTTGAACTTCACAGCATCTGATAACCTGAACCTGTACGACCCGGTCTAACCCGAGCATTACAAATACCGGGTCAGTCTGGTGAACCAGAGTGAGAAAAAAACTCGCTAAGTTTATAATATCATCCATCTTGATTTTTAAGTTCAAAATCCTTTTGAAAGAAAAGGATAATCATAAGACCAAATCCACACATAAATACGGATGGTTTTTTTCCTTATGATAAACCGAAACATTTTGAAATCAATATCTTTTTTGATATTATAATAGTGTCTAAATACAAATAAATAGAATCTAGCAGAACGCTTGCATCTCACGCTCCACATGTATAGTATACAAACAAAACCATAGGCGCTTATTGGAGATTGGATTCTGACTATGACAAGTTATGGAACCACCTGCCGATAGTGTATCTCTAGAGGCGAATACATTGGGTTCAACAAGAACGTCTTGCAACCCGGCCCACACATGACCGACCACCCATTTCTCTTGAGTGTATCGAATGTATATCACCAACGGTTGGGAGCTACCCACCGTTTCCCGAAAAGGGACAGCATCGATAGATTAAAGAAGAAAAAGGAATTTTCTCTAGATAGGTGATGATACACCCTAAGGGGTGCGACCCACATAGCCATGCTGCCTGCCCGAGTTTTGTCATTTCCCGATTGATGAGGTTTGAGGTTATAATCGATTTTTGGAACATCTGGCCACCGTTCACATCATCCATACAAGTCATCCAGGAACAGGATGAACTGAAGGCAACCTCCTACTGCATCCAATATAGGAATCACCCCATGGATCAGTAGCGAGTAGTCCTTGCAAACCGTAGATTCCAATCACGACAGAATCATTGTCGAAATACCTCCGGGGATTAGCCAGAGAAATTCAACAATAATTCCTACGCTCATGAAGATTTACGGTCTTCATTGCTCCATCTCGATCAGCATCAGATATCTTCTTCGTTTTCATTTCTATTGGTTGGAATGGTTTCTGAATATAAATTCGATCCCGGTCTTTCTATACCAACAACACATTTGGTTTGATTTTGATAGTCGGTTATTTAATTATCAGAATAAACAATCATCAAAATAAAACAGATCCATTGCTTTATTATATAGCATCACTTGACCTTTAAAAATAGTGTATCAGTTTTAATATATTAAAAGTCTCAAATCATTTATTTATGTAAATATTCTCGAATCATTTCATTTATATACTTATGAAAATATCTTAAAATTCTATCGTTAAATATTATTCAGTCATTTACTATTTATCTTCTACCATTTGGAAAATCAATTTAACTTATCATCGTAAACAATCGTTATGATATCTCTCTTGGTTTCGTTATTTTATCCCACGAGTGTCACTTCCCTTTTCAGGACAAACTCATTCCAAATTTCGTCTTCTTATATTTTCACCATCTCTTTTATTCCTCCTTTTGCTATGAAAACATCGTTTCATATTCTCAAGCCTTTTATTTCCTTTTATTTTGAAAATCCCATTTTTATATATTTTCAAGTTCTTCAAATAATGTTGCACTATTATTCCCAATATAAATTACACTAACATCTTTATCATCACAACTAATACTATCCTCCGATAATCCCGAAGTCGTTCAAGTTAGGGTATTTAATTACCTCTCAGACCTTGATCAACAACGTTCTTATCTTAAGATGATATCAGTTGTAATACCAAACCCAATATTCATTCCCAATATCAAAACAAATTCCATTTTAGATATATCTTGATAAAACTTTATCTCTCATTTAATATAGCGAATTTATATCACACCATTATAACTCAATTCGGCTAACCATTTTAATTCAAACTTGGATTTCCATTTCGTTCCCATTCATATGTCATTTCTAATAACTCGTTCCAATAGTATTCAATAAATCTTGGGTTTTATAACCCCATCCAAAACAAAACCTCAGTAGGAATTTAATTTAAACTTCAAATTAAACATAACTTATATTATTAATATTATTTATGTAAACTTGTTTAAAAACATTACTTTACAATAAATAATGGCTTAAAACTTCATAGCCCTTCATTTATATATTTTAAATCCCAAGATAACATTTTGATCATCATTCAACAAATATCAACATTAAAAAAATGGTTTAATTATCCATTAACTATTTCCACTAAATAACTAATTAAATAATTTAGTTTCAGGTAACTCGGTTGACTTAGTCACTCTACGCACGATTAACTCATTAATCAAATCTCAATTCCTCTTTCCATTTAAATAAATTTCAAATTAAATTAATTTAAATAATTCCATTGATTATTATTAAATAAAAAATTAATCAAATCAATATAATCTCATTTTAAATTACTTCTTAAAAACAGTTATTAAACATCATATTTATAGTCGCTCACTCGCTAATCAGTCTTGTAAATATAAGAATCAACTTTAAAAGATCATTTAATAATTGGTACAAGGCATGTGCTTCGCACACGGATAGATTTTGGTACCAAAAATGGTAATTAGTGGTTAAAATAATCAATGTATATAATGTTGGTTTATTTCCTTTTTATAAACCCAATTAAAATAATATATTTAAAAATCTATATTCAGTTATAAATAAGTTTCATAACTTCATTTCTATCGATTCATCTGACGGTAAATCAACCTCTATAAAATAGTTTGTATTTTGGCCATCTTCTATAAATTGCTCAACCAATATCATTCAGTGGTTAATACCAAACAAATGTTGAATTTGGGTTTAACAATCAATAACCAATTCAATAATCCAATCATATGGGTTCAACAGTTCATATAATGATGATAAACAATAAATTTAACTGATAATGGTCAACTAATAACAACCATTCAAGCATCCAATTTAATTTGATACGTTTACATTATTGTAACCAACAAGGTAAGTTACCTTATTTAGAAATAATCTTTAAAAATAAAGATGTCATTTAATTTAAACAAACGTTTAATTTAAACGATCGATATAATAATATATAACAACATCCAAACAATCAAATCAACCAACGATTAGCAAACATGACATGCAAATAATAAACCCGACTTATAATAATTATAAGTGGGAGAACTGAGTGAGTTTAACTCACCTTGGTCGCGTTTATCATTAGAACGCTTGATTTTAATTTGTCCGGTCGCTCCAAACCTCGATCAGACAAGGCTCCAACTCGTAGGCATTGTTCGTACAGTCCCAATGATACCAAATTTGTCTGGTTCTATTCCGCTCAGCCCAAAACTAACCAAACCCGCAAGCGTATGACTCCTTCCTCCTCCTTCTTCCTGCTTCAAACTTGCATAAGAAAGATACGGCTACGGATGGTTGTATAAAATAATTCGAACCGCATAATCCTCTTTATTCCATGCGACATCCGCTATCCCTTCCATGTCACGCCCATACTTCTTTTTCTTATCAACTTTTCTTCTTTTTGACTCCTGCATGGTTCCAACATTTTATCCACGTCCTATTATTTTTTTATTTTTTTGAAAGCCCATATGGCCCAAGCAAACTTTCAGCCCACATCCCCTTCCCTTTCTTGCCCCAACTCTTCATATTTCTTTCTCTCCTTAAACCCATGCAGACACTATCCTCCATCCTGCTGCACTTTTGAACCTCCCAACATCCCTTTTTCATCACACCCACATTATAGTAAACTTTCCCATGCCATGCATGATGTATTTTCACGTAACCACTTCCTGCCAGAAACTCCAAAACATGTAACCGCTCCCCCTGTATATGTCTCTCATTGTTCTTACCATTTCCTTTCATTTGGGCTTTCAGACCCCTTTTTTTCTTTTTTTAAGAAAACCGAAGGCCCAAAAGCCCAACACTACAAACCCATTACCCCAAACCCGCACGCAAGACATTCTTCTCTATGTTCTGAAATGCACGCCAGCTTGCTGTCTTCCCTCCCCACTGAAATTTCCTTCCGCCATTTTTTTTCTCTACTTTAATGGCTCAAGCCCAAACGATGTCGGCCCACCTCCATTCTAAACCACACGCAACATAAAGCTTCTTCCCCAAAATATGATCTGTAGCCGTCGAAACAAAGTTCCCAGCTCATTAACTAACCTTCCCACGTCATGCTGCTACCTCCATACCCCACGAATTCATTGGCCGCCGCAACCATTCTTCTCCTCGGCCTCAACACTACTTCTTCACCCCTACCATGTTTAACTCGCCCCCTCCTTTGCTGTATGCTTCTAGTTGTTTCACGCAACACCTCTTTTTAGTTTGATACTTCAAAACCTGCTACTAACACCCCTTCGCTGAACCCGCCTTTTTCTCTTTCTTCCCCTCCGTACTGTCTCATGGCTTTATCACCGTACACCGTAGTACAACCAACTCAGCCTCTCAACACCGTTCACCACACGACAGCCTTCTCCACATCTCTAACCAACACAAGCTACTTACAGATCCGTCGCCACCAGTCTGGCTCCACCTCTTCTTCAGTTACGATACAGCAGCTTCCCATGGTGGAGCTTCTAGACCCACTCCGAGATGAAGAACATGGTTAGTCTAAGAGTTGGAGAGTTAGTTTTAAAGGTAAACTAGCATCAGTGAAGTGAATCGGTGAATGGAAAGGTTGGTTTCCATTTTTTTGTTTACTGGTTTTTGTCTTTTGGAAATGAACAATACTTCGTGCATTTATATAGGCTAACGCCTTGGTCATCACGATATACTGGATTGGGTAGAACGTTTTGTAGGGCTGTAGAATAGCTGGGGATGGGTTTCTTAATGGAACCCAAGATGGAAGACAACTCTTTGTGTAGTAGGATAGTCCGCTGTCTAATGGTGATACTTTAGTTTCTAGGTTGTACGCTTGGAAAGGAAGCAACAAGGTAGACAACTACCTTCATTAAATTTACATAGGCTGCTCGTGTTTTCCATTTCATAGATGTCTTTTACCTAGTCCTGAGTGTGTTGATTTTGCATGAGCGAACTGAGAATTCGTATACAAGGTAGACTATAGTGTTAAGTTTTGCAGAACTCTTTCATGTAGCCTTGCAGTGTAATGTCCTTAGCTTTGCAGCGTAATGTCCTTTCACAATTAGTAGGGTCTACATATATTATAGGACAGTGACTTTGTTTGATTTACTACTTCCAGGGTGGTGTTGTCGGTTATCAAGGACAAATTGGTGCTTAGGTTTTGTAGGAAGAAAAAGACTAGGCAGCCTATAGTGTATTTATTTGTTTATTTAGCTGTATGATTTTATTATTGCTTAGGGTAGAAGTTTCAAGTTTATTCAGTTACCGCCATTTACCGTTGACCGTTAAATTCGCACCGATCAACACAATCCTCAAAAATTACAAAAAGGGTCGTCATGGTATAATTTGACATTACGGTCCTAATAAAACTAATTTCGTTGAAAACGGTCTCCGTTTGCAAAAACAGCGCTATTAGATCTCAATTTATTCATCGGTTCACCCTTAAACTTCGCCTACCGACAAAACAACTCCGTTAGGCTTTAAACTGAAAATTTAGCAATAATTAGCGATACGTTTTCCAATAAATTTTGTTTCATCCAAAACGGAGGTCATTTGGAAAACATGTATTTTTAACGCTTATATAATAAATTTCAAAACAATTATATTAAATAAAAATATAATTGTTCAATCGTCATTTTAATAACGAATTCAATATTAACAGTCCATTAATATTTCCAAATATAATATTTAAAACCAATTTAAATATTCAGAGAAAAATCCGGGTCGTTACAGAACTGCAGCGCCATTACGGGCTCGATTATAATTATAATATAATTATACGTTCAAACTTCATTTAAATAATATATTCGTTATTCGAATTCAATTTTAAACTGAATTATATATTATATATAATCCAATTCACACAATATTGTGAATTCCACTATTTCTGACTATAGTCGAAAATAAATATATTATTCTATTATTACTATTAATTAAATATTCACTATTATTTAGTTAAACAACCACTTAATTCTCTATATCACTATTTAAATAATTAAATAAATTAATTATTATATCGCTAAAATACGGGACATTACATTCTTCCCCCCCTAAAATAATTTCGTCCTTGAAATTGCTAAGGTAGAAAACAAACCCTATTAACTGGTTAAAAATTATTTTTACTTCTTTAACTTCAGTTTCAACTGAACCAATTTATTTCAATTAAAATATTAATTCATTCTGAATAACTAAAATTTTAAAAATTCTGAAAATTTTCTAACACCTTAAATTTTTGGAAAATTTCGCCAGTACCTTCTTTGCACTGGTCAATAGCTCAAACTCCAACTTGCCTCTCTAGGCCTTCATCAACCCGAAAGAAAATCAAACAGCCAAGCGGCTTGCCAATTCGACTCATCAAAATTTCAAACCTATATATAATATAAACTGGTACCTTTTTGTCGAGCATATCGACATATCCTTTCCATGTGTTACCAATTTTGCATATACCAATGCCATCCCAATCATTTTCCAATCAATATCTGTTCAACACAGCTATTCACTTATATCCTAACCAAATCCTCGACTTATACCAACCAAATTCCATTTCAAATTCCTATATCACCAATCCAATTTTTCTCGATACCATTCTAATCCAATTCAATTTAATTACCATTGAACTGCCTTTATTTCAATTCAATTCCAGCTTAGTTTCACCAATTTCTATTTAAATTTGTTTTTAATTCGAACAATCTCTTCTTGGGAGATTTAAACAACTTTACTTTTCCAAAACAAAAACCAAATGTTCGCTTTTTGAAATCAAAACAACTTGTTTTCTCAAAACAATTCAAAACAATATCTTTGGTAGTAATCCATCACTTACAACTCGAAAATGGATATCGCTGATGTCATGATCATCATCGGAATCTATCTCCAGTTATCGAAGTGAGTTCAATACTATATCACTTTCAAAACCATATCTAAACACTTCCATTTTGAATTTCATTTCAAAATACCATTTATAGTGCTTTAAAACAATTCAAAATCTCCCAGGATTTTAAAAATTCTCATATATTTAATTCCAAATCCATTTACCAACACTTTTCCAAATTTCCAGGGTTTTAATTCCAATTCTGCTTTTAAATTTCAGATTTAATTCATTTGATTTCACGTATTTCACTTATATGAATTCTGATCGGCTATTTAAATAACCATTTCACATTTTATAATCTTATTCGAATATAATCACAACCAACACATAATATACAATAATACTTCAAATATCTATATTTTGTTTATATCAGAATATAATTTGGATAAAATTATTTCATTTACCCTCTTTTCAAAACATACAGTGTCGATTCATCGTATTCGAGTGTTTATAAACTCCTACCGATAAAGTGGATCAGACTGATCAACCAGAACCCATAAACAACTTAACCAATAAATCTCCACGATATAAAACAATTTTATATTGAATAACAAATACGCGCTCATATATATACACTCAACTCAATCTAGGGTATTGCTAACCCCATCTCTACTGAGTCACGCCATAGAGCCAGGGTGATAACTTAACCTTAAGCTCTGATACCATTGTAACGACCCGAGGATTTCACGATCCTGGATATCGGCATACAACACTATGTCGACTATTCAAGCATCGGAAACACCGAATAGTCCATGAAAGAAATTAGAGGGTGAGAATAGATAAGATAGAAACTTAGAATAGAAGAAGAATAAGAACATACAACATCAGAGTAACATGAATCTCACAGCGGAACGAACAACATAAAATAGATAACATATCCTTGAAATAAAATCAGCATATGTATACGGTATAATTATCAGAGTATAACAATTACAACACAGCAGAAATAACTACAGCTATATAATCCTGAAGCCTCCTGCTCTAAGCTCTCCAAGTATATCTGAAAAATCCTGACTACTTGACTGCCCATACAAAATTGGGCACCCAAGAGTTTAGGGAAAACAAAACAAAACAAACTATGGGTCAGTCATGGGACTGGTGTGAGTAAAACAATTTAAAACAGTTTGAGCAATAAAACGATATCTCACAAGACTACGGCGTATAACGGAACGGGTTTTTCCCCTTATGAGAATCCAAATCAATTTGATTTAACTTTCAAAATCCTTTTGAAAGAAACGATAAACTTTATATCAAAACTCTTTTGATATTATAATAATGTCTATCAACCACAACTAATTAATCATTGAGCAGAAACAATTTCATCTCACGTTCTACATATATAGTATACAATCAAAATCGCGAGCACTTATTGGATAATGGATTACCAACTATGACAAGGTATGGAACCACCTTCCGATAGTGTACCTCTAGTGAGGAATACACCGGGTTCAACAAGAACATCTTGCAACCCGGCCACACATGACTGACCATTCATTTCTTTTGAGGGTATCGAATGTATATCACCAACGGTTGGGATCAGCAACCGTTTCCCGAATGGGACAGCATCAAATAGATTAAAGAACGAAATGAATATCTCTAGATAGGTGATAATACACCCTGATTGGCAGCCAACCACTTAGCAATGCTGCCTGCCTGATTTTTGTCATTTCCTAGTTGTGAGGCTAGAGGCCACGCTTATCCCTGACAGATCACACATTTATTCACTTTGAATGTCACATCGTCATACCCACCAAATCACAAATTGATTTCCCCAAAAATACAACGGGTATACAGCAAAGAGAAACGAATTCCTCTGCCACCAAACGTACTTGCGTTTGAAGAGATCGACTTATGAGATCCATTAAATATACTCTGTTAGACATTCTTCCATACAGGTCGTCCTGGGACTGGACAAACCAAAGGAACTATTCTGTAAACAGGACAGCCCTTACATAACTCTGTCTTCAATTATCTTCATTATATTTGATCGCAACACTAACGCCCATACAGAGTGGTTTTCAGGTCATGAATCTGATCCCGGTCTCTCTGTATTGGCGACGTAAAAATGGTCAAGAACTTCGATAGTCGGTGATTTAACTATCAAAGAAAAACACGTGTGCAAACAAGGACTGTATTTCCAAATGGAAATCCTACCGATCAATCATCAATCAACATTTTCTCCCTTTAAATTAATTCATCATTAATTTATTTATTTACCCCTTCCCGTTTCCATATATATCTTCAGAAATTCTTATTTTCTAGATTAGAAAGTATTTAAATCATTGGAAAACATTTCCATATTTACTCTCATTTCTATTTGTATTTTATATTAGAAAACATTTTTGATTCTTATTTGGAAAACATTTCCAAAATCCCTCATTGGATTTAAACAGATGTTTAAATAAAACATCGCTATGCCATCTCAAAACATTACACTCATTCTAAATTCACTTAACCAACCTTCACTAACGAACCTTATCCATTCCTTAGTTAAAAATGGAGTCAATCAAGTTAGGGTATAACTACCTCTCAGACCTTAACTGAACAACATTTTGAACTTCGAAACAGACAAGGTCCATCTTTTATACCTTTAACAAACTTCCTTACGTAACTCTCTTTCGAATAAATCTCTATTCGATAACTCTTTCCATCGAATAAACTATATTCGATTATCACTCTTCAAATAGCCATGTTCGATTAACTCTATTCGATTAACTCTAATCGATTTACTCTTATCAGTTAGCTCTATTTTATAAACTCTATTCTATTGACTCTATTTGATTAACTCTATTGGATTAACTCAATTTGATTAACCCAAATCGATTAACTCTATTGGATTAACTCTCATCGATTAACTCTTAACAATTAACTCCCATCGATTAAATTGTAACACCCCACATCCATTAAGGTCACTCACAAAGGGAATGCCTTAACTTCAATGGAGCATTATGGGTACTGGAACAGAAATATTACAAGACAGACATATATAAAATAGCGGAAAGTAAAGTAAAAGTACTTCAAATCATTTATTAAATATAATTGTTTACAATAAAAGCCCATCAACTTCCAATACCCAATTACATAGCAAAAACATCTGTCTTGCTCAAAAACAAAGAAGCATAAAAATAAATTGTAGTATTCCCCAATAAAGCGAAGAAAGCCATAGCCAAGAGAAATCCAAGCAGTACATGAAAGAGCCTTGGAGCTTGGTAAGATCCAAACTAAGTTGTATTCCCACCCTGCGAACCTGGGGGGGAAATGAAAGAAAAAGAGGCGAAACAAAACGGGTCAGTCAAAAAGACTGAGTAAGTCCTGGTGACTTTTAGCATAAAAACAGGTAAAGATAACATGGCATGAATAAACTGAAAATACACATAAGCATGATGACAAGATAAGCTACAGGCACGATAACTAAGAATAACATCATAGGATTCCTGTCATATATAACATTGCGAGGTTCCCATTCAAGATGAACTAAGTATAGTTTCGCAAGATTTCTATCAAGCATCGCATGATTTCTCTGCTTCACCATTTAAAATGATATCTATTTGCTCTGCACCACCTAACTCGTGTCCCAACTAGTAATCTATATAAAATGATAAAATCATAACGTGATCCCAATCCCCGAAATTAAGGTTGCTTTCACGTATACATCTATTATTTATTCCCTAGATCTAATCTAGGGTTTTCTATCGAGCGCTTCCTACATTCAACCAGGATTTATGCCACCTAGGTCCAACCAAGGGATTATGCTACCTATTGAACACTTCTCGGATTTAGGGTTTATGCCACCTAGGTCCAACCTAGGGATTATGCTACCTATGTGTGTATCATACGGCCCCCAATGATTGTAGATACCTATGTTGGTCCCACATGGGGTGTATCAAGACCCATGGTGGCGGCCCGACGCAATTCTAGAATACATAGGTTATACTACTGGTGCCCCCAGTGCCCTGTTTGTCTGCTCCGAAGTGTGTGCACGCCCGCACTCCGTTAGAACCTACACTGTTGCACCCATCGTCGTCGCTTTGACCGCTTACAATCAGCCCAGTAATCGTGCCCCACCCTGCCTAGTTTCAGGGTACCATGATACCTAATTGGGTTACTACTGAAATGGGTCCCCGTTACTAGGGTTTCCTACTGGATAAGTGTGTGGGCCTATATATACAGATATTACCCACCTTCCCGTGATGTACTTAACCCACCGATTCAAGCATGCTTATTAATGGTTAAGTTTGTGGGCCTATATTTACTAATATTACCCACCAACCCGATATGTACTTAACCCTCTCCGTCCATCACGTTAAGTTGGTTAAGTGTTTTCTCTTGTTTTATTTAACCCTACCACACATCATGTTATATCGGTTAAGTGTTGTTCCTTGTGTTACTTAACCCTACCGCAAGCCTTGTTATACTAGCTAAGTGTTCTCCCTTGTGTTAACTTAACCCCACCGCATGTCATGTCATATTGGTCAAGTGTACATTGACTTAGCTCACCTACTTATCATGTTGTGATGGTTAAGTGTTACCCTCTGTTGTTACTTAACCTTATCACGCATCACGTTATATTGGTTAAGTGCATGTTAACTTAACCCCATCCACCAGTCATATTATAATGGTTAAGTGTTACCCTCATGTGTTTTACTTAACCCTACCACGCATCAGGTTATATCGATTGGGTGTTATCAACCTATTCAAGTTAGCCCAACCCATCCGCTAGTCATGTTATAATGGTTAAGTGTCATTATCCTAGCCACGTTACTAAACCCCCCCCATTCATATCATATTGGTTGAGCCTACATTTATAAGTTTTACATCTTCTTAACTCATACCGGTTAGGTCCACATTTACATGTCAAATTTCCATGTCATCCCATCTAACCCTCTAACCATACCCACGTCTTATTATGGTTAGTATTCCTTAATTCATTCATTATGACGAACGAATCATGACCTCTCACATTAGACCGTGCATTTTGTGGTCACTGGATTTGTCGGGCGGTTCCGGGCAGATTTACACCACAAACTGAGTCTAACCTCGTGTCATAAATCGTTACGCCTACAATTCGACCTTCGACCTCTCACATTAGACTGACACTTTGTGGCTACTGGATTTGTCGGGCGGTTCCGGGAAGATTTACACCACAAACTGAGTCTAACCTTGTGTCAAAGGTTCATTAATGGTCGTATTCCACCCACAACCCCAATATCAGTTCATGTGTTTAACATATAAAAATGTTCATGTTTCAACCATGTTCATATTTCCAGTTATATGCTAATTATCAAGTTCATAATTCACATTTTTTCCCCAAAACATATTCCCAAATTATTATCATAATTCACTATAACGTTATGCCAAGCTATAGCCTTTTATTTACAATACATGCCAAGTACCCAAAAACCCAACTTAGGCGCGTTCATATTAAACCTCTACCGAGTCATAAATTATCATATATGTTTCAACTCCAAATTTTACATAGTTAACATATTCCCAAGTTCTAGATTACATGTCGGTTTTACATATGTCAAAATCCATGATTTACATGTTTACAAAGCTAAGCTTAATTTTCATAGATCAAGTTTTATACCCAAAATTACATGTATACCACGTTTATACTAATTTACCCATAACAAGTTGTAATGACCCGCATTGGCAGAGGTATTATAATTAATTTATTTAATTATATAAATAGTGATATAGTGAATTAAATGGTCATGGAATTAAATTATGGTGAATATTTAATTAAAATAATAATTAAATAATATATTAAATTTTGAAATAATCAGAATTGGCTGAAATGGCGATATGGTGTGAACTGGATCATCTGTGATATTTAATTCAGCTTGGAATTGAATCTGAATAACGAATATATTATATAAACGGCAGTTTGAACGTATAATTATATTATAATTAAAATCGAGCTTGAAATGGCGCTGCAGTTCGTAATTTGGCGATTTGAACTTCAACTGAATGTACAGGATTCGTTTTAAGCCGGATTTCTATGAAACAAGAAACGTGTGGAGCTGGTGGAGTATATCTTTCTAGTGGAAGAGAAAAATTGGGATTTCGTCGTGTAGATTTTGAGATATGTCCAAATCAAATTTTAAAATAGTCGTTATAGAATCGTTTATCGACCGTAACGTTTTATTCGATATAACTAGAGATCGGGTTTGAATTTAGACAAGGTTCCTTTGGGACATAACGATAATTTAATTTTTAGAATTTTATGGTAATTTTTAATTAATTAAATAAGCAACTTTTAATTTGGAGTATTTGGCACCCTGTATCGACATTTCGGGGTTTCACAATAAGAGTTAATCTACCGGTATTATTATACCTTTGGGATCGTGGTACGTTGGTCGTCACAATGTTATGATCAACTCTGTCTATAGCAGTTGTATATGAATGGAATTTACGAAAATGGATATAAAATATCTATGCACTATATAATAACTTTAACAAAAGTTATAACATTAAACAAAGGACCACGTTTCACTCATTTCAACCGACCATTTCCTTTGGTTCTCAAACAAAGATGTAAACAAGTAGAACGTGGCCATCCTACAACTACATGTTACCCAAACCTTTCTAAAACCTAAATAAGGCCACGCATCAATTATTCTCAGCCACCACTCAAAACAAATATCTAGAATCCCACCCCTATATATTACCTTTAAGCGTTCTAACCTAATACTCATTTCTCCAATCAAAATCGGCCGCCACCAAACAAGGAAACTCATATCAAAACAAATAGAGGACGTGAGCTTTGACCCATTATGCTGTAGCATGGAGGGGACTGGGATTTAACGCAAGTATTGGAGGGAGGTCATGGGGTGAGTGTTGTGGGGATGGCCTGGTTAAGAGTGTACAGGCGGAGAGTTTGAATGGAGTTGTGCAAGAAGTATACAAGGAGAGAGTTGAGTTGAGGAGGCGTGAACAGTAAAGTAGGGGAGTCCAGGACACGTGCAGTATGGGTCAGAATGCCAAATATATACCAGGAGCTTGCAGTTTCAAGTGGAGGAATAACTTTTGTGAACCGGTAAGGGCGGTTGTTTCTTTTATTGGGAATATAGAAATATGGGCATCGGTTTAACAAGGGTGCACGGGCGGTTATGAATAACGTGAGGGGGATTCACGTGTACGCAGGTGTAAGGGGATTTAGAGAGGAGTGTTCGGTGAAAATTGGCTAGCTGTTTAATGGAAAGGTGTAGAAGGTGAATTACTGTTTTGAATTGGTTAGATGTATGCGGAAATGGAGCAGGGTATGGGGTTTCAAAATGGAAAGTGGCACAGGAAATATATGTCTGAAGAGAGAGAGACGGAATTGTTGTTCGAAAGTTTTAACAAGGAAGAAGAAATGATACACAAGTTTTAAAAGGGAGAATGGGCCAATGCAAATATAAGACCGTGAAAGGGAAGTTGGTTTGCTACAAAAGAAAACTACATCTGGATGTTGGGAAAGATGGAAGACACGGGTGGATAAGTGTATGGGTTTTGGGCTAAGAATATAGTATGGTAAGGCCCGAACAAATTTAATTAAGTTTAAATTAAATTGTATAAATGTGTACGCAAATTTCTAAAATACATATCTATGTCATACGATATCAGTTTTCAGCGAAACAAGACCCGTTGGGACCGTATGGACAAGAGCTCCACAATGGAACTGACTGGAAGTGAATCCGAGCTCGTTACAATTTATAGTGAAATAAATTGTCTGACTGAATCAAATAACGCAAACCATTATTTAACGGCTAATGCGCAAATGTGAGTAAATCTCACTAACTCTGAACAGTTTATAATTTCATGTTGTATTTTTAGAACTATTAAATATTAGTTGATTGACTGTGTGTTGACTGTTTGATTGAATTGCTAGTCAGTTAGTGGATTTCTATATTGATTCTGTTTAACAGAATATATCATATGGAACTGAAAGTGATGTTATCTATATTGTTTAACGTCTGTGGGTGCAGGGAAACAGGTTGGAGGAATCCAATGGATTCCTCAACATTTATTTTACTATGATTTATATATTTTGATATATGGTGTGATATATAATCTGACGTTGATTATATGTGGTTGGACTATTTTTATCGTTGTTCTATAGTGTGTTAAATATCGTAAGAAATACCAGAACATAGTAAGGGGATTTTCAAAGTTGATTTTGAAAATAAATTTATTTATATAAAATCAATGGATTTTATATATAAAAGGAAAAGAATTTCATAAAGGAAAATAATTTGAAAAGCAAAAGGGGATATATTTGTAAAACAAATATAGAGGAAAATATTTGTAAAACAAATATAAAGGAAAATATTTGTCAAACAAATATAAAGGAAAATATTTGTCAAATAAAATAGAAAGAGAAATATGTGTAAACCATTTACAAATAGAATAGAGATATAAAGGGAATATTTGTAGAACATTTACAAATAGATTAAAAAGGAGATATTTATTTGTTAGAAGAATAGATTTAAAAGGAAATATTTATTTGTTAAAATAGATAGAATAGATATAAAAGGAAATATTATTGGCTAAATAGAATAGATAATAAAAGGAGATATTTATTTGTTAAATAAATAGAAAAGATAAAAGAAATATTTATTTGTTAAATAAATAGAATTAAAAAGGGAGTAGTTATTTGTTAAGTAAACAAATAGATAAGGAATAAACGCTGTAGAAGGTAATCATTATAACTGGATAAACGTTGTAGAAGGTAATCATTATAACTGGATAATCGCTGTAGAAGGTAAAAATAGATAAGGAATAAACGCTGTATAAGGTAATCATTATAACTGAATAAACGTTGTAGAAGGTAATCATTATAACTGAATAAACGCTGTAGAAGGTAATCATTATAAGTGGATAAATGCTATAGAAGGAAATCTTTATAAAGCATTTAAAGTTAGTGAATAAGGGTAAATCGAAAAGTAGAGTTAATTGAATATCAGTTATTCAATTAGAGTTATCGAATTAGTTATTGGATAGGAGTTATTTGAGATAGAGTTAGGCAAACTAAGTTAATCGAATATTAGTTTATTCGAATAGAGTTAAATAAAAGGAGTAATCGAATATTAGTTTATTCGAATAGAGTTAAATAAAAGGAGTTATCGAATTTAGTTAATCGAAAGGAGTAAAATCGAATATAGTTATTCGAATAGAATTAAAGGAGTTAATCGAATATAGTTTATTCGAAGGGAGGAGTTATCGAATAGAGATTTTTCGAAAGAGAATTTCATAAGGAAGTGTTAAAGAGTTAAAAGATGAAATTACCCTATTTCGAGATTTGAAATGTTGTTCAGCTAAGGTCTGAGAGGTATTTATACCCCAACTTGATTGACTTCGTTTTTAATTTAGAAATGGGTAAGGTTCGAGAGTGAAAGTGGTTAAGTGAATTTAGTAAATAAGTAAAGTGGTTTGAGTTGTCGTCGCGACGTTGATTTAAACATCTGTTTAAAACCAAGTAAAGAAGATTTGGAAATGTTTTCTAGTGTTAACGTATATTTTCTAAACATAGAAAATAAGAAAATATATATAATATATATATGATTAATGATTGACTGATAGAATTTCCATCTGGAAATAATATCGTTGTTTGCACACCTGTTTTTCTTTGATAGTTAAATCACAGACTATCGAAGTTTTTGACCATTTTAACGTTGTGAATATGGAGAGACCGGTTGGATTATTATCCAAAGAACCACTCTGTATTGGCATAAGCGTTGCGAATCATATATGCCAAAGATAAATTGAAGACGGAGTAAAGTGCAAGGGCTGTTGTATAAGTCTTAGGTAACAGTGCCTAAGATGGATATACTGAATTGTACCTTCGGTTCATCCTGTTCCTGGATGACTTGTATGGACGGATGTCGGACAGAGTATTTCCAAACGATCACGTATATTGATTTCTCCAACCGTACCAAGAGTGAAAGCGGAGAAGGAAACTTCTTTTAGCTAACACATAATGTATTGTTGAGGACGTCAATCGGTTATTTGACGGATTTGATGATGTGGCATTCAAAGTGAATCTGGTGTGATGATAAAGCGTAGCTTCTAGCCTCACATCCGGTAAATGACAGAAATCGGGCAGGCAGCATGGCTATGTAGGTCGCACCTATTAGGGTGTATAATCACCTGATCTAGAGTTTCATTTATTTCTAAAAATCTACTGCCGATATTGTCCCATTCGGGAAACGGTTGCTAATCCCAACCGTTGGTGATATACATTCGATACACTCAAGCGAAATGAGTGATCGGTCATGTGTGGCCGGGTTGCAAGATGTTCTTGTTGAACCCAGTGTATTCCTCTCTAGAGGCACACTAGCAGAAGGTGGTTCCATACCTTGTCATAGTTGGAAATCCATTATCCAATACGTGCTTGCGATTTTGATTGTATACTATATATGTAGAACGTGAGATGAAAGCGTTTCTGCTAGAATTGATATCTATTTGTATTTAGACCTTATTATAATATCATAATGATATTGCTTATCAAAGATGTTGGATTCTCATAAGGGAAAAACCCGTTCCGTATTCATGGCGTGGTCTTATGAGATATCATATACATGTTCAACTGTTTTAAACTGTTTTACTCATACCAGCCCCATGACTGACCCGGAGTTTATTTTGTTTTGTTTCCTTAAACTCTTGGGTACCTAAATTTGTACGGGCAGTCAAGTAGTCGGGATTTACAGATACTTGAAGAGCTGGAGCAGGAGGCTTCAGGATCATATAGCTATAGTTTATTTCCGTTGTGTTGTAAGTGTTGTACTCTGATAAGTGCTATTGTATACATAACTGTTATATTTCAAAGTTATGTTATATATTATATGTTATTCGTTCCGCTGTGAGATTCGTGTTACTCTGATGATGTAAGTTCTTCTTTTCTTCTTCTTTTCTTCTTCTATTCTAAGTTTCTATCTTATTTATCCTCACCCTCTAATTTCTTTCACTAATTACCGGGATTTTTTGATGTTTGGTTAGTCGTCATCGTGTTTATGGAAATAACCAAAGTCGCAAAAATCCGGGTCATTACAGTTGGTATCAGAGCTTAAGTTAAGTGAATTACCTTGGCTCTGTGGCGTGACTCGGTAGAGATAGGGTTAGTAATACCCTAGATTGAGTTTGAGTGTATATATACGAATGCGTATTTGTATTTGATATAAAAATGGTTTTTATATTGTGGAGATTTATCAGTTGAGTTGTTTATGAGTTCGGGTCGATCAGTTGATCCACTGTATCGGTAGGAGTAAATAAACACTTGAATACGATGGACCGACACAGTATGGATATGTGATATATTATCACATATAGGATGTGTTGGTAGTAATTATAATCAGATAAGATTATAAAATGTGAAATGGTTATA
Organism: Allium sativum; assembly: GCA_030737875.1. Lineage (NCBI taxonomy): Eukaryota > Viridiplantae > Streptophyta > Magnoliopsida > Asparagales > Amaryllidaceae > Allium > Allium sativum. Next base: position 969,466,821 of record CM060913.1, on the reverse strand, counting down.
TATAACCAATCAGAATTTTTACAAGTGAATTATATGAAATTGAAATGAATTAAATCTGAATTTAGATCAGAATTGGAATTTAAAATCCCAGAAATTGGGAAAGTGTTTGTAAAGGAATCTGGATTAAGTATAAGGAAATTTTAAGATCCTGGGAGATTTTAAATTGTTTACAAGCCTTGTAAAGGATATTTTGAAAGTGATTTCAAAAATGAAAGTATTTAGAAATGGATTTGAAAGTGATATAGTATTGAACTCACTTCGGTAGCTGGAAAATAGATTCCAATGTTGATCATGACATCATCGGTGTACATTTTCGAGTATGTAAGTGACGGATTACTACCAAGGATTTTGTTTTGAATTGTTTTGAGTAAAACAAGTTGGTTTGAAATTCCAGGAAAGGATATTTGATTTTTGGGAAAAGCTAAGCTATTTGGGACTCCTAGGTAACGACTGTTTAAGATAAAAACAAATTAAACAGAATTTGTGAAAACCAATTTGAGATTTAAAATAAAGCCAGTTAAGTGGTAACTGCATTTGAGTAGGATGATATCAAGTAAATTGGATTGTTAAGAGTTTGGAATCGAGGATGGAACTCGTATTGGAAATGTTATTGTGGTTTGGATATAAGCGAATAATTGGTTGAGATGACATTGGTATATGTTGGGTTGATAACAGATGAAAGTGATAAAGTTGATATGCCCGACAAAAAGGTACAAGTTTATATTTGATATAAGCATGAGATTTATGAGCCGAATTGGCAAGCCGCTTAGCTGTTTGATTTTCTTTTTGGGTTGGAGAAGGCCTAGAGAGGCGAGTTGGAGTTTTACCGATAGGGCTGTACAAAGGAGGTTATGGCAAAATTTTCCGAAAATTTAAAGTGTTAGAAAATTTTCAGGATTTTGAAAATTTTAGTTAGTCGGAATGAATAAATATTTTAGTCGATATTAATTGGTTCAGTTGAAATCAGAAATAAGCGGTAAACAAATCTTAGGAATTCCAATAGATAGGGTCGTCCTCTACCTTAGCAATTTCGAGGACGAAATTATTTTAAGTGGGGAAGATTGTAATGACCCGCATTGGCAGAGGTATTATAATTAATTTATTTAATTATATAAATAGTGATATAGTGAATTAAATGGTCGTGGAATTAAATAATGGTGAATATTTAATTAAAATAATAATTAAATAATATATTAAATTCTGAAATAATCAGAATTGGTTGAAATGGCGATATGGTGTGAACTGGATCATCTGTGATATTTAATTCAGCTTGGAATTGAATCTGAATAATGAATATATTAGATAAACGATAGTTTGAACGTATAATTATATTATAATTAAAACCGAGCTTGAAATGGCGCTGTAGTTCGTAAATTGGCGATTTGAACTTCAACTGAATGTACAGGATTCGTTTTAAGCCGGATTTCTGTGAAACAAGAAACGTGTGGAGCTGGTGGAGTATATCTTTCTAGTGGAAGAGAAAAATCGGGATTTCGTCGTGTAGATTTTGAGATATGTCCAAATCAAATTTTAAAATAGTCGTTATAGAATCGTTTATCGACCGTAATGGTTTATTCGATATAACTAGAGATTGAGTTTGAATTTAGACAAGGTTCTGTTGGGACATAACGATAATTTAATTTTTAGAATTTTATGGTAATTTTTAATTAATTAAATAAGCAACTTTTAATTTGGAGTATTTGGCACCCTGTATCGACATTTCGGGGTTTCACAATAAGAGTTAATCTACCGGTATTATTATACCTTCGGGATCGTGGTACATTGGTCGTCACAATGGTATGATCAACTATGTCTATAGCAGTTGTATATGAATGGAATTTACGAAAATGGATATAAAATATCTATGCACTATATAATAACTTTAACAAAAGTTATAACATTAAACAAAGGACCACGTTTCACTCATTTCAACCGACCATTTCCTTTGGTTCTCAAACAAAGATGTAAACAAGTAGAACGTGGCCAACCTACAACTACATGTTACCCAAACTATTCTAAAACCTAAATAAGGCCACACATCAATTATTCTCAGCCACCACTCAAAACAAATATCTAGAATCCCACCCCTATATATTACCTTTAAGCATTTTAACCTAATACTCATTTCTCCAATCAAAATCGGCCGCCACCAAACAAGGAAACTCATATCAAAACAAATAGAGGTCGTGAGCTTTGACCCATTTTTCTGTAGCATGGAGGGGACCGGGACTTAACGCAAGTATTGGAGGGAGGTCATGGGGTGAGTGTTGTGGGGATGGCCTGGTTAAGAGTGTACAGGCGGAGAGTTTGAATGGAGTTGTGCAAGAAGTATACAAGGAGAGAGTTGAGTTGAGGAGGCGTGAACAGTAAAGAAGGGGAGTCCAGGACACGTGCAGTATGGGTCGGAATGCCAAATATATACCAGGAGCTTGCAGTTTCAAGTGGAGGAATAACTTTTGTGAACTGGTAAGGGCGGTTGTTTCTTTTATTAGGAATATAGAAATATGGGCATCGGTTTAACAAGGGTGCATGGGCGGTTATGAATAACGTGAGGGGGATTCACGTGTACGCAGGTGTAAGGGGATTTAAAGAGGAGTGTTTGGTGAAAATTGGCTAGTTGTTTAGTGGAAAGGTGTAGAAGGTGAATTACTGTTTTGAATTGGTCAGATGTATGCGGAAATGGAGCAGGGTATGGGGTTTCAAAATGGAAAGTGGCACAGGAAATATATGTCTGAAGAGAGAGAGACGGAATTGATGTTCGAAAGTTTTAACAAGGAAGAAGAAATGATACACAAGTTTTAAAATGGAGAATGGGCCAATGCAAATAAAAGACTGTGAAAGGGAAGTTGGTTTGCTACAAAAGAAAACAACATCTGGATGTTGGGAAAGATGGAAGACACGGGTGGATAAGTGTATGGGTTTTGGGCTAAGAATATAGTATGGTAAGGCGCGAACAAATTTAATTAAGTTTAAATTAAATTTTATAAATGTGTACGCAAATTTCTAAAATACATATCTATGTCATACGATATCGGTTTTCAGCGAAACAAGACCCGTTCGGACCGTATGGACGAGAGCTCCACAATGGAACTAAAGTGAATCCGAGCTCGTTACAATTTATAGTGAAATAAATTGTCCGACTGAATCAAATAACGCAAACCGTTATGTAACGGCTAATGCGCAAATGTGAGTAAATCTCACTAACTCTGAACAGTTTATAATTTCATGTTGTATTTTTAGAACGGTTAAATATTGGCTGATTGACTGTGTGTTGACTGTTTGATTGAATTGCTAGTCAGTTAGTGAATTTCTATATTGATTTTGTTTAACAGAATATATCATATGGAACTGAAAGTGATGTTATCTATATTGTTTAACGTCTGTGGGTGCAGGGAAACAGGTTGGAGGAATCCAATGGATTCCTCAACATTTATTTTACTGTGATTTGTATATTTTGATATATGGTGTGATATATAATCTGACGTTGATTATATGTAACAACACGAAAATCTGGGCCAGTTTGAAATTTTTATTTTGGCAATTTTAGCGAATTTTGAACATTTAAAATAGATTATTTTAAATAAAATCGACGGAAAATTTATTTTGAATGGAATTCGAACGTATATATTTATATATGTCATCGTTAGAATATAAATATTTATTTATAATTATAAATGGAATTGAAAATGGCGCGGTAGTTCGATAATTCGATTTCAAACTTCAATTGAATGTACCGGGTGCAAAACAATCCGAATTTTAGTGAAACCAAAAACATTAGGATCTAATTGAGAATATCTTTCCAATGAATCCGAAAAATTGAAATTTCATAGCGGGAATCAAAAGATATGTCCAGTTGAAAATTCTGAATAGTCGCTATGGAATTCAGGCCCTTAAAAATGGGAATTTTGCAAACGACCTCAGATTTCGACGAAACCACTTTTGTTGGATCTGTGATGTCAAATTATTGCTAGATTCCAAATTTCATAATTTTTCGAATCAATATGTGAGCGTGGCAAAGGAAAACGCGTTTGACCAGTTTCAGTTGATTTTAATCGACTGGAAAATGGCCATTTTTCCAACGGTCTCAGAATTCGACGAAACTAGTTTTGTTAGGACCGTATCGTCAATACGAAGCTAGAAAATATTTTTCTGGAATTTTTCTAGTTAGTATGTGACCCCGGTAAATTGAAATGTGCGTTCAAATTCAATATATAGAGTTATATGTTGATTTTAATGGAAACTGATCGAAACGGTCGAATCAGCTCGCGATACATATCCCATTGTGTTCGGAATGGGGGTAATTAGCTATAGACGACAGGCGGTAGGCCTCGTTTAGAGGTCGTATGTAAAAGTCAACTTTTTTTGCAATTAAAATAATAAATATAATAAAATAAACCCCTTCCTTTTCTCCTTAACCAGCCCCCCCCCCCCGTTTCTTCAAATCAGAAGAAGAACAAAAGGCGCAGCCACGCCCCCCTCCCCCTCGACGGCGGTCGATGCCGCACCCCCCTCCCCCCGTTCTGACCTCCGTCGCCTCCCTCTTCTCTTCTTCCTCCTCTTCCTTTCTTCCCTGACTGAATTCGCGAGCCCCTCCACGCCACAACCCGCCGTCGCCGCCCCTGAAACCCTAACCCCGACCCAATCTGGCCCTGCGTGCCTCCCCCCTTACCACCACCTCCTCCTTCGACGAAAAACAGTGAGTTTCCCCTCTTCCCTTTTCTATTTTCTTTAGTTTATCTATTATTAAGTAATGACATGTTTTTAAACTGAAATTAGTTTAGATTTTTAAACGAGGAAAATTGAGATTTTTAAAGTAGAAAAGACTTCGTTTTAAATTAGAAAAGACTTCATTTTTAAATTAGAAAAGATCGTATTTTTGACTATGAAAAGATTGGATTTTTATCAGAGTAAAAATTAAATTTTTATATATTAAATAGCGAAATAAAAATTCGATCTTTACATATGAAGTGGAAATATAAAAATGAAATTTTTATATAGAATGAAGCGTCGAAACTATATATGAAGAAGAAAGAAAAATAGAAAAGATTGGATTTTAAAAATAGAAAAGATTAGATTTTTGAAATAGAAAAGGCGAAATCTTTATATTTGAAAAGGCGAAATCTTTATATTTGAAAAGGCGAAATCTTCATATTGGAAAATAGAATTTTTATCTGTATAGTAGCGATGTAAAAATAGAATTTTTATCTGTATAGTAGCGATGTCAAAATAGAATTTTTATCTATATAATAGCGTTAGAAAAATATAATTTTCATATTATATAGATAATAAAAATATAACCTTTTATATTGTAGAAGGATAAAAATATGATTTTTACATAGTAGGAACTATAAAAATATAATCTTTATAAGATAGAGAATATAAAAATATCATCTTTGTATATGTAGCGAAATAAAAATCTGATTTTTATTATATATACGATGAAATAAAAAGGCGAAATCTTTATATATAAAAAGGCGAAATCTTTATATTTAAAAAGGCGAAATCTTTATATTTAAAAAGGCGAAATCTTTATATATAAAAAGGCGAAATCTTTATATTTAAAAAGGCGAAATCTTTATATTTAAAAAGGCGAAATCTTTATATTTGAAAAGGCGAAATCTTTATATATAAAAAGGCGAAATCTTTATAATTGAAAAGGCGAAATCTTTATATTTGAAAAGGCGTAATCTTTATGTAGAGAATAACGATGTAAAAATAGAATTTTTATCTATATAGTAGCGTTGTAAAAATAGAATTTTTATCTATATAGTAGCGTTGTAAAAATAGAATTTTTATCTATATAGTAGCGTTGTAAAAATAGAATTTTTCTCTATATCGTAGCGAAGTAAAAATTCAACTTTTATAAATTGAATAGCAAAGTAAAAATTTGATTTTTATATATTGAATAGTAAAGTAAAAATTCGATTTTTATATATTGAATAGCAAAGTAAAAATTCGATTTTTATATATTGAATAACGAAGTAAAAATTCAGTTTTTATATATTGAATAGCAAAGTAAAAATTCGATTTTTATACATGTAGTGGCTACGGGCAACGAAAGTGACAAAAGGCGAGCACGGTGAAGATGTTCTATATAAGAAGTGCCGTGGAGTTGGAATAGCTATTGGTGAGAACTTCTCACTCTAAATTTCTTTTTCTAGTTATATATATATACTAGGATGCAGACGGTGCTTAGCAGCACCCGACACCCGTCATCCACAGACCATGGATGGCTTGTATGCTTGTTTGATGGGTTGTGAAATTTGTTTGTGTTGTTGATGTGAAATCGATAATATAAATTAATGAGTTGAAATAAATTAATTATCGTTAAAAATATAATTTTTAACGTGAATATGAATATAGTGAAAGTGAATAAATGAATATTTATAAACAAATCGGCCGATTTGTTTATATACACTAATTTGACTGATATTGATTGGGTCAATAAATTTTACACATCGCCCAACTGCACAAATAAAAATCTTTGTTTGTTGATTTGAAACCCCACACGGGTGTTGGGATGAAATTTGGCGTACACTAATCCCAATTATTTAATTGTATGTCGATCGATTGGTCGACAGATTGTGTAAGCGTTGATTATTTATATTTGATGCTTATGTAGTTGTGTGGTGCACTTTGGATGATGGTTGATTGTTTATCGTTGCTATTATATACATGTGTTGTATGGAATCCATATAATTAACGTAATATGGTAATAGATTGGGCCTCATTCCAATCGGGAAAATAATGAATATTATAAAAGAAAATTCATGTGTTGAATATAAAAATATTCATGTGTTGAAACTGTTCATGTGTTGAGTGAAATATTTTATACAATGAAATTTACATCTTTATCATATTTAAAATTAGAACTACTTCACGGTGGAATCTAATTGAAAATCAAACGATAGATACCATAATTTTATAAAATATTTTACATAACAAAAATAGTGATGTGTTGACAGTACTCATGTGTTGAGATAAGTCGTGTGTTGAAAGAAATATAGATTCATGTGTTGAATAGAATATATATTCATTTGTTGAATAGAATAACGAATTTATTGAAATATATAAAGTCGTGTTGATTAGAGTTGCGCTATTTTGACATGAACGATATTTATATCGATTTTATTCGTTTTACAATGAATATGGAAAAAAGATTTCAAAATTTAATATTTTGAAATGAAATTCAAATTAAATTAGATTAAAATTCAAATTGAAATTTAATCGAATCAATTTGAAATGAATTCGAATCGAATAGAAAATGAATTCGATTCGAATTGAATAGAAAGTGAATTTGAATTCAAATCAATTAGAAATGAATTCAAATTGAATTAAATTGAAATTGAATTAAAAACGAATTGAAATCGTTTTGAATGAAATTTAAAACGAACTGAAATTGAATTGAAATCAATTTGAAATGAATTCGAATTGAATTAAATAGAAGGTAAATTCAAATTGAATTTAATTGAAACGAATTTGAATTCGAATTAAATAAAATTGAAATGAATTCGAATTGAATTGAAATCAAATCGATTTGAAATTGAATGTAGCGTTGAAATGGTTTTGAAAACGAATTTAAAACGATTTATAAAATACGTTTTAAAAGGAAATCGACGAAATGTATATAATATATATATTATATATATAATGGCCCGAATAGAACGCGCCGCGGTAGTTCGTGAATTTCGACCATTAACTTCGAATTGACGTTGCGGGAGATCCGACCGTCGGATTCTCCTAAAATCGGAACCGTTGGGTTCGTATCGAAAAGAGCTTTCCAATGAATATTAGAAATTTGAAATCTAACGGTTGGATTTGGAATTATGTCCAAATCAAATTTAGAAAAGGTCGCTGTAAGTGCAGTTCAATGGCCATTGATGGAAATCGACTGTACGGGCCTTGATAAAATTATTAAAAATATCTATAATTAGTGTAAAATCATAAGAAATGATTTGGAAAAAATTGGGCTGAAGAATTCCACATTTGAAAGGATAAAAATAGATTTTTATCGAAATGAACTAGTTTTGAACTAGAATTAAAATCAATTTATTTTTGAAATAAATAAATTGAATTTGAAAGTGATTTTAAAAATAATCAATATTCCCAATACGTGAATTGGACTGGAGTTGAATCGAAATTATCTTCGGAATATTTCGATGTTGGATTTCGTGACTATAAAAATATTGTTATGGGGATTTGAAAGATATATTTTATATCGTTATTTCCAATACGATATTTGTTGGTTTCAGAATTTGATATCGAATATAAGCCGATATATTTTCTATTCAGAGCCTTGTATTTAATATCAAATGTGATTTGGGTTTATCGTGAATCGTGTTTTAGATGACATTGGTTCTTTAACCCAGTTAAAGGCAGGATGTTGATTTTTGAAAAGATTAAAACTAAGTGGAGTTTTAATGAATCTTTAATTAGATTGAAATGTGAATTGATAGTTTAAATTATCAAATTTAGAATGTGATCGAGAATGGAGTACCACCAGTTTTGCTCCAAAGCGATAGTTAAATCTTTAATTAGATTTAAACGTGAAATGGTAATTAATTTTACCAATAGCACCGTGGTGTTAGATGTGGAGTTTTACCAGTTTTTTCCATGGGATATATAGGTTGGGATTGAGAAATAAAATAAATAATTACTTCGGTGTGGTTCGTTAATCCCGACTAGTTAGAAATGATATCCAAAGGAAGATTATAGAATAAATTTAGAAGAATTTATCTTGGATAAAATTAATGGGGACTTTTCCCTAAAAATGTGATTTTGGTGAATAAAAGTATATTCTGAATTGGAATGAGGCGTTCGTTGTGTTTGTGTAACATTTGTTTATTATATACGTGGGTTATTCAGAAAGGCCGGGTTATACCCATTCTGAATAACCGATTCGACGAGATGTCGAAGATGAAGACGGTGGTTGAAGACCGGAAGTCTTCACATCGTTTGGGTGATTACTGATGATCTCGATTGGGTTGTACACCCAAGATGAGGGAAACAGTTGGTGATCGTCTAGACGTACTTGGAGATGGATGGATATGCGAGGAAAGTGCCTCCGGTTTCGTTCAGACCCAGAACGAACTTGTAAATGGATTGTGTGTCTGACACTGGATTTTATTCTGTGTTGATTGATCTCTATTAAATATACATCTGTTTGGCGGCGGAGAATTTATTCTCTTGCTTAACGCCCTTCTTTGAGACGTACGAGCTCAGAGGTTGTATATCGATGGACATCAGTCGCACGGAGTGAATTGCCTGTGTGGCACGCGTAAGTGGCAATTGATCAAGGCTTCTGTTGAAAAGCAAAAGTCTTGTGGTTGATGATCAAAGCACGGTCTGTGTGACGTAGCTTTGTGTATAACGTGAATTCGCGAGCCTCACACCTCGGTATGAGTCAAAAACGGGATAGTGACTGCAGGGAGAGCACGACGTTTCTTTCTAGCTAGGGTGGTGTCAGTGACCTACCAGCTCTGACATTTATATACTTTTCACCTGTGTGGTTGTTGGATACGAGGCGCCTCGGATATAGGTCTGTAAGGACCGGGAAACATGTGTTCAGGAATAACTAATCCTCAAAAGTAAGAGAGGACCGGCCCTGAAGATCCAAGGATCAGAGTGGGGTCCTGGGACATTTGCTAGAGTGTCTCGAACGCGGAGAGGAGCTTGCCCCTTGCCTCGACTCATGATGGAATCCAATTTCCAATACGTGTGTTTCGGTTTTATTTGTAGAGCCTAGTATGGCGACATAGTAGATGGTAGCTATGCCGCCTATGATTGATATTTATGATTTGAATTGTTTTGACATTATACACTTATAATAGTATCAAATGATTTGTTTTTAAACGTATCAAGCATTATTTGGCTATTATAAGGGAAAACCCTATCCTCCGGCTTGCGTTGCATTGTGTGATGGGACCTGGGTCTTATAATAGCTTCATTTTTCCAAAGAGCATTGCGCTGTTTTGTTATATGCACTAGTATTCTTGGGAGGAAACCCGTTCCGTGTTATACGGCGTGGTCCCTTGAATTACTATCCTTTAAAGTAAAGTTTTAAATAACTGTTTTAGTTCTCACACCAGTCACATGACTGACCTGGAGTTTATTGTTTTAACCTAAACTCTGGGTGCCCCTATTTTCCACACGAGCAGCTTGTAGTTTTGGTTTTGCAGATTTATATTCATAGGATCCTGATTTACAGCTGGAATGATGCTCGGAAAGCTCTGTATCCGTGCATTACTTCTAGTTGTGCTTTTGTATTATTTTCCGCTGCGATATATTTAAATGTAATTTAAATCTATGATATTTGTTGAATGTAATTTATTCATTTATACTCTGTAGATTCTTGTATCTGATGGAATTGTTGTAATAACAATGAAATGTTCTTCCGTCTGCATTCTGATTTGTCCTGTTCTCAAAACGATCAGGGGTTTCGAATGGTCTTTGTCGGTTTAACGATCGATTCGGATCGAGCGAAATTCCTTGTCGTCTCATTATATGTGTTTGGACGATTTTTATCATTGTTATATAGTGTGTTAAATATCGTAAGAAATACCAGAATGTAGTAAGGGGATTTTCAAAGTTGATTTTGAAAATAAATTTATTTATATAAAATCAATGGATTTTATATATAAAAGGAAAAGAATTTCATAAAGGAAAATAATTTGAAAAGCAAAAGGGGATATATTTGTAAAACAAATATAGAGGAAAATATTTGTAAAACAAATATGAAGGAAAATATTTGTCAAACAAATATAAAGGAAAATATTTGTCAAATAAAATAGAAAGAGAAATATGTGTAAACCATTTACAAATAGAATAGAGATATAAAGGGAATATTTGTAGAACATTTAAAAATAGATTAAAAAGGAGATATTTATTTGTTAGAATAAATAGAATAGATATAAAAGGAAATATTTATTTGTTAAAATAGATAGAATAGATATAAAAGGAAATATTATTGGCTAAATAGAATAGATAATAAAAGGAGATATTTATTTGTTAAATAAATAGAAAAGATAAAAGAAATATTTATTTGTTAAATAAATAGAATTAAAAAGGGAGTAGTTATTTGTTAAGTAAACAAATAGATAAGGAATAAACGCTGTAGAAGGTAATCATTATAACTGGATAAACGCTATAGAAGGTAATCATTATAACTGGATAAATGCTGTAGAAGGTAAAAATAGATAAGGAATAAACGCTGTAGAAGGTAATCATTATAACTGAATAAACGTTGTAGAAGGTAATCATTATAAATGGATAAACGCTGTAGAAGGAAATCTTTATAAAGCATATAAAGCTAGTGAATAAGGGTAAATCGAAAAGTAGAGTTAATTGAATATCAGTTATTCAATTAGAGTTATCGAATTAGTTATTCGATAGGAGTTAATTCAAATAGAGTTAGGCAAACTAAGTTAATCGAATAGAGTTAAATAAAAGGAGTAATCGAATATTAGTTTATTCGAATAGAGTTAAATAAAAGGAGTTATCGAATTTAGTTAATTGAAAGGAGTTAAATCGAATATAGTTATTCGAATAGAATTAAAGGAGTTGATCGAATATAGTTTATTCGAAGGAAGGAGTTATCGAATAGAGATTTTTCGAAAGAGAATTTCATAAGGAAGTGTTAAAGAGTTAAAAGATGAACTTACCCTATTTCGAGATTTGAAATGTTGTTCAGTTAAGGTCTGAGAGGTAATTATACCCCAACTTGGTTGACTTCGTTTTTAATTTAGAAATGGGTAAGGTTCGAGAGTGAAAGTGGTTAAGCGAATTTAGAAAATAAGTAAAGTGGTTTGAGTTGTCGTCGCGATGTTGATTTAAACATCTGTTTAAAACCAAGTAAAGAAGATTTGGAAATGCTTTCTAGTGTTGACGTATATTTTCTAAACACAGAAAATAAGAATATATATATATATATATATATATGATTGATGATTGATTGATAGAATTTCCATCTGGAAATAATATCGTTGTTTGCACACCTGTTTTTCTTTGATAGTTAAATCACAGACTATCGAAGTTTTTGACCATTTTAACGTTGTTAATATGGAGAGACTGGTTGGATTATTATCCAAAGAACCACTCTGTATTGGCATAAGCGTTGCGAATCATATATGCCAAAGATAAATTGAAGACGAAGTAAAGTGCAAGGGTTGTTGTATACGTCTTAGGTAACAGTGCCTAAGATGGATATACTGAATAGTACCTTCGGTTCATCTTGTTCCTGGATAACTTGTATAGACGGATGTCGGACAGAGTATTTCCAAACGATCACGTATATTGATTTCTCCAACTGTACCAAGAGTGAAAGCGGAGAAGGAAACTTCTTTTAGCTAACACATAATGTATTGTTGAGGACGTCAATCGGTGATTTGATGGATTTGATTATGTGGCATTCAAAGTGAATCTGGTGTGATGATAAAGCGTAGCTTCTAGCCTCACATCCGGTAAATGACAGAAATCGGGCAGGCAGCATGGCTATGTAGGTCGCACCTATTAGGGTGTATAATCACCTGATCTAGAGTTTCATTTATTTCTAAAAATCTACTGTCGATACTTCCCCATTCGGGAAACGGTTGCTAATACCAACCGTTGGTGATATACATTCGATACACTCATGTGAAATGAGTGATCGGTCATGTGTGGTCGGGTTGCAAGATGTTCTTGTTGAACCCAGTGTATTCCTCTCTAGAGGTACACTAGCAGAAGGTGGTTCCATACCTTGTCATAATTGGAAATCCATTATCCAATACGTGCTTGCGATTTTGATTGTATACTATATATGTAGAACGTGAGATGAAAGCATTTCTGCTAGAATTGATATCGATTTGTATTTAGACATTATTATAATATCATAATGATATTGCTTATCAAAGATGTTGGATTCTCATAAGGGAAAAACCCGTTCCGTATTCACGGCGTGGTTTTATGAGATATCATATACCCGTTCAACTGTTTTAAACTGTTTTACTCATACCAGTCTCATGACTGACCCGGAGTTTATTTTGTTTTGTTTCCCTAAACTCTTGGGTGCCTAAATTTGTATGGGCAGTCAAGTAGTCGGGATTTACAGATACTTGAAGAGCTGGAGCAGGAGGCTTCAGCATCATATAGCTATAGTTTATTTCCGCTGTGTTGTAAGTGTTGTACTCTGATAAGTGCTATTGTATACATAACTGTTATATTTTAAAATTATGTTATATATTATATGTTATTCGTTCCGCTGTGAGATTCGTGTTACTCTGATGATGTAAGTTCTTCTTTTCTTCTTCTATTCTAAGTTTCTATCTTATCTATCCTCACCCTCTAATTTCTTTCACTAATTACCGGGATTTTTTGATGTTTGGTTAGTCGTCATCGTGTTTATGGCAATAACCAAAGTCGCAAAAATCTGGATCATTACACAAGATCTAGCCAAATTACATATATCAAGATCCATGTCAAATTACATATATCAAGATCCATGTCAAAATATATACGCTAACCCCCATTCTTGCGATTACCATTATAATTACAATACCCAAATATTCCATTTCATGTTAATAGTAGTAATACCCAAATATCAAATTTTCATGTTATGCCATCAATTCCACCAAACACATATATTCCACTAGGCAATATTCCAATACTTCCCCCGTATACCATCGCACGCATATCGTAGTTTAGGCCTAGGTCCGAAATTGACCTAGGTTCATCAAAAGAAAATAAATAAGGAAGATAGAATTTTGCATAAAAATAAGATCAGTGAGAAAAACATCATCATAGGCATGAAGATTACAACTTGATAATAATATCAACATGAATTGAGAAAACTGATTTACAACAGACTGAATAGATCATGAACTTGACATGAGAATAAAGATAAACAAGTCTCAAAAACTCAAGATTCAAGAAGCAACAGAAATAGGTCTGAATCGATAAACATACTTAGATCCAATTCTACTTTATTTCATGTCCGTATTATAATTAAATGTTTAAATCTAAAAGTAACTAGCACTTACAGAGCATGGCTAGTGAATTAGGAACTGAATTTGTTGTAAAAATGTTGCGGCGTTGTTGATTTATTGTCTTGAATCATTGTTGAAGCTTTGTTCTTTGAATTGATTTGAGTTTGAATGTTTGTACTTCAATTTGGGGGCGGCGGCCATGGTTCAAGAGGGAGTTCAACAGCATAATAGTGTAAGATTGATTTGATATGAATTAGGTTAGGTCTAAGGGTGTTTTTATAGGTGTAGCAACTAGTTTAGGCCCTTAGATTAACCTAGAATCAATCTGGACCATCAAAACACGTCTAAGGCTTCAAAAATGAGTTCTGGGTCAAAACAGGCCGACCAGGTCGACCTGTAAGGGGGGAGGTCGATTACATGGTCGACCCTAGAGTCGACCACCTGGTCGACCTGGTCCACAGGTCGACCCCCAGGTCGACCTGCCTGGTCCTATGCTGCCTAAAATCTGCTGAATCTTCTATAGCCATAACTTCTTCATCCAGACTCCGATTTTCGAAAACCCAGACTCTATTTCATGTAAATTTCGAGACGAACGCAATGACGCAACCCGTTTCCCATGATTCTCATTTAAAAATTTAATTATACCCTGATTTCTAGTTTCAACATGTTATAAAAATTCGGGTTGTTACATTCTCCCCTCCTTAAAGGATTTCGTCCCTGAAATCTTCAAGTTAAGAAGAATGTGTCCTACCATCCAATCATCCATCTACTCAATCATCAATCACAGACATCCATTGTCCTTAAGAGATTTCTAATGTTGTATGAACATATGCAGAAAGTGTGTGTATATGTTCCTTATCTAATGCAAATGATCAGGCCTGATTGATCATAATGCAAAATATGTTTAGTGCATTGAGTCCAACATGTATGCAAATAGTCCTAGTCACATAAACACTATATGTGTGCACGAACATCCATCCATATGCATCATCCATATGATAACACATCCAATTTCATCCATAAACAAGTATAAACACTCATGCATATGCAATATGGAAATGTGTCTGAGCCGATCTAGTGCCTAATGTGTGTTATGCAATCACGAGCAACCACTAGCAGCCACTTGCAACCACTTGCAACCATCAATCATAACATGTCTCAAACACATGTTTACACCCAATTGTTCCTACCTAAAGGTATAGTCGAACGATAGAAGCAAGTAAAAACCTTGTGCCCATTAGGAAATGTCAAAACTGGAAATCTATGTCACATATATACTGATTTGGAGAAGAGCTCCCAAAGCACCAACCCCGAAGACCGAAATCAACATCAGGCAGACACCCAAAGAATTAACCAACCAATATATATGTTTCTAGGAAACTAAGCATGGTGGACTCCTTTTTGGTCACAAGAAATCCCTTCCTAAGACCAACCCATATCCTATAAAACCCAAAAATTTAGTCAACCCAACGGACACTTTCAAGCCCCAACATGTATTACTAACAGATGAGTCATACTCCCTATGGGGTTTACAACAGAAATAGGATGGGGAATAGGACCGAGAGGTTATACTTAAAAGATAGCATACAGGTAAGCTCTACAGGAAAAGAGGGATCAAGGATATACTCTTAAGAAGAGATATGATGCGCATGTCTAGTCTTCAATCTTCTAAGTCGCATTTCCTTGAGCTTAACTTGAAACACCCCACCTCCGTTAGGGTCACTCTCAAAGGGAATGCCCTAATTTTGGTGGAGGTTTATAAGTATAAGTCACAGATACACAAGATAGATATAAGTACACATATTTTTAAACAGCGGAAAACAACAGCAATTTTTATTTCAACAAAATACGTGTTACACAAACCATGCCATAATTTGCCTTACAATACTTCCAAAAACATAACATCTTCATAACTGTCTTGATTACATTATTTAAAGAAGCATAAAAACATAAGTAAACTGCATAAGTCCCATAATTGCGGTCCAAAGCCATAGTCCAAAACGAAAAAGATCCAAGCAATACATTCTTTCTCTTCAAGCTGGATGTGAAAACTGGTCAAGCTGCGGTATTCCCTCCCTATGGACCTTGGGGGGGACGAAAGAAAAGAAGACGAAAGAAAAGTAGAGTCAGACAAAAAGCCTGAGTAAGTCTAGGACTATTTAGTCTATGAATAAAGAACTGGGTATGATAAGTATAAACTGGAAATGGGAAAGCACCATAAACTAAGTTAAGTTGTCTAGAGTCGAATATACTATCGTACCCCATATTAATCTCTGCGCCCCTATAAACTATTTCCCAACAGGCACCCCATAATAAGGGTGAAGTGATCCATTTCAAATGATCGACTCCTACTCTCCTAGTTACATGTGTCTTACGGCCCCCGTTGTTGTAGTTACCTATGTTGGTCCCACCATGGGGTGTATCAAGTACCATGGTGGCGGCCTGACACAATCCTAGAATGCACAGGTATGCTACTGGTGCCCAGTGCCTTATTTTTCTGCGCCGGAGTGTGTGCACGCCCGCACCTCGTTAGAACCTACACTGCTGCACCACCGTCGTCGATTTGACCTCTTACAGCCAGCCCAGTAATCGTGCCCCACCCTGCCTAGTTCAGGGTATCCTGATACACCTTGTAGGGTTACTGCTGAAAAGGGTCCCCCGCTACTAGGTTTTCTATTTCTAGCCAACATGCTACATTGGTTAAGTGTTTTGTAAACCTAACCCCAAATCAGCCTGTATAGTTTAGCATGTTCCAATTGATTAAGTATTAATTCAATTTACTTAATCCTATCAATCCTGACTCAGCCTTAATTGTCTTATTAAAGCCTCAACCTCTCACATTAGACAGGTATTGTTGTGGCTGCCTGTTGCCGGTTGGGTCCGGGAAGTCTTACGCCACAACTCAGTCTAACCTTGGGTCTTTTGTTGGGCTCCGTGTTTAACCACCCACATTGGATAGGTATTGTTGTGACTACTGGACAGCCGGGCGATTCCGGGCAGGTTTACATCACAACTCAATCCAACCTCGGGTTAAACACATCATATTTTCTACATTTACATATTTTGTCTCTTTCCTTTTTATATGTAAATATTTGCGGCCCATTATTCAAATTCATCTTTATTGGGTAAAATTAATTTATACCACTTAATTGTTTTTCAAGGTTGTTGGCATGCGTCAAACATGCCAACATATATGTTCTATATTTTAACCCAAACGTCCTTACCCCCGTTTTACCCGTTCGCTACAATATAAGATACGTTGGGTTTAACATTTAAACCCAACTTTGCCATATGAAAAGGGGAGGCTTATAACATGGTGTTTATAAGGTAACATAAAAAGCGGAGTGTGAACGCATGAACTTGCAACATAACGTTCTAATTAACATGAATTAGGCACATGTGAACTTGCATTGTAATAGCATATAATCATGGTATAAACAATACTTAAACATGAATCATTCTATTCATATAATCATGGCATAAACATACCTAAACATGAACCATTCTATTCATATAATCATGGCATAAACATACCTAAACATGAAATCATGGTTTTTAATCTATTCATGTAAATTTGCAATTGGAATGTAAATCTAACTTAATTATGTGTCACATATATCACCATATGATTTTGATAACAACTTAGGCCTAAAACATGTTTTCAACTAGGCATAACACCAAACATAGTTTAGTCATGTTCATAAAGATACTTACTTTTGTCTTTAACACAAAAGTATGGTTTTACACTTGAATCACGATGCCAATTCCAACGTAAATAAACCATAGTACTTAGTTGAATCCAATTACACACTAAAAGTGATCATAAAATTATGTACATCATATTGGCATAATGGCGAATCATATACTTGCATGAATCCCAAATAAACTACCACAACATATGGTTGTTAACATGAATCATATACTTGCATGAATCTAAATTAAACCACCACAAACATGTAGTTGTTAACTTCCAACATAAATCACATACTTGCAAATATTCAATCGTTATACCACAACATTTCCAAATCGTTAGAATCAACGCAACATGCAAATATAGATTATTATCACCACAAATCGAATACAATTCTATTTCTCATTTTACACAAATCAAACGCAATTATTTATTCACATCGGAATAGCATCTACTTACAACGTATGACGAATCTTCAATTCAGGAATCTGAATTCTGAATTTGGAGATGCTATCCTTTGTTGTAGGCGTTGTTTTGATTTTAATTGACGTTGCTTTAAGCTTTCGAATTGTCTCCTAATTGTCTCTCAATTTCTGACGGCTGTTCCTAGTCCTTCCTCAGCAGCATGACGGTCTCATCTCCATTTTTGTTTGTGTGAATTAGGGTGAGTCTTAGGTCCTTTTTATAGAGTTTGTGAATTGATTAGGACCGTCGATGGAGTTTGGTTTAATAATTGCCGTTCGTTTGAAGGAGAGACCAACCAGGAGCTGACACCTAGACCTAGTGACAAGGCAAGGCTCAGAAAATCGACCAAACACAGACCAGGCCAGCCAGGGGGGCTGGGTTCGACCTGGCTCAGGGGCCAGGTCGACACGCCAGTCAACACCGTGTCAACTTGGAAGTCGACACGAGTGACCCAGGTCGACTACCCAGTCGACCTGGGTGCCTTAGGCGGGAAAATTCCCGCCCTGGCCAATCCGGCCCGATTTTGAATTTTGAATTGGTTTTTCTGAGCTGTTTTGGTCTGTTTGAATTTTAAACTGAATTCTGAAACTTCCGGAGGCCATATCTTCTTCATACGGTGTCCGTTTTACGCAAACTCAGACTCTATCCCAAGCAGAATTCCGAGACGAACGCAATGGCGTATCCCGTTTCCCTTAATTCTTTGATTTGAAATTAGTTATACTTTATTTTGTGAATTTCATTGTTATAGAATACACGGGGTGTTACATTCTCCCCCACTTAAAAGGATTTCGTCCCCGAAATCTTCAAGTTTAGAAAGAATGTACGTCCTAACATCCAAACATCCATCTACTCATCCATCAAACATGAGCATCCATTGTCCTTAAAAGACTTCTAATGCTTCATGATCATATGCGAAGTGTGTGTACATGTACTTATCTAATGCAAAATCAGTCGGTCTACTGATTCAGTTGACCTCCTTAATGCAAATTATGTAAGTGCCATGAATCCATTATGTATGCAAATTCTCCTATTCATGATTCTACATGAGTGCACAATCATTCATATATAAATGCAACATCCATATGACAACACATTAAACTTCAACCATATACGAATATAAATACATATATGCATATGCAGTATGAAGTGACTGAGCCGATCTAAAACCTAGATTGTGTGTGTGTGTGTGTGTGTATGCAACCACGAGCAACCACTAGCAATCACTTGCAACCACTTGCAACAATCATCCATAACATGTTTCAATTACATGTTTTCATCCAAAGGGTTTCTTCCTAAAAGATAAGGTCGAGGAGATATACCTAGAAAGATAGATAAAAGCACAACTTAAGGAAAAATAAAGATCAAAGATGTACCCTCGAAAAGAAAAGGGTAGGTCGCGCGTATTCTAGCTTCAGTTTCCCAAGTTGTGTCTCCTTCGGCGTCGCTCCACTGAACTTTGACGAGCTTGACTTCGCGGTTGCGTAGCTTCTTCACTTCCGTTCCTAATATGCGGGTTGGAACTTTCCTCACGGTTGCTTCGCGTTCCACTTCAGCTTCTTCTGGATATCTGGCTCTACCACTTCAGCAGATTCATGTAGACATTTTCGAAGGTGCGAAACATGGAAAACGTTGTGAACTCCGGCCAGCTTTTCGGGTAGCTCTAATCTATAGGCCATTTTCCCAATTTTCTCAATAATAGGAAACGGTCCTACGAACCTTGGTGCTAGCTTTCCTGTGGTTCCAAAACGAACAACGTTCCTTAGTGGAGATACCTTAAGAAAAACTTTGTCCCCAACCTCAAATTCAAGGTCGGTCCTCCTCTTGTCGGCGTAGGATTTTTGTCTGTCTTGGGCTGTCTTCATTCTTCTTCGTATTAAGTCTACTTTTTCTGAAGTCTCTCGGATCATATCTGGTCCAAGTATGAGCTTATCAGTAGACTCCCACCAATAAGTGGGCGATCGGCACGATCTTCCATATAAAGCTTCGAAGGGCGCCATTCCGATGGTGGCTTGGTAGCTGTTGTTGTAGGCAAATTCCACCAAAGGAAGATGGTCTTCCCACGTCCCTCCGAAGTCAAGGACGCACTGTCTTAAAAGGTCCTCCAAAACTCTGTTCACTCTTTCTGTTTGGCCGTCGGTTTGGGGATGATAGGCTGTGCTCAAGCATAACTGTGTGCCTACCGCTTCTTGCAGACTCCGCCAAAACTCACTTGTGAAGATAGGGTCTCGGTCACTAAAAATGCTGGATGGTATTCCATGGAGTCGAACAATTTCCTTGAGGTAAAGAGATGCTAGGGATGAGGCAGTTCTTTTACTTTTGACAGGTAAAAGGTGGGCGCTTTTAGTAAGCCTATCTACTATTACCCAAATGCTAGTGTTGCCTCTCCTAGACCTAGGCAGCCCATCAATGAAGTCCATTGATATGCTATCCCACTTCCACTGCGGGACCTCTAGAGGATGGAGCAGACCGCCAGGCTTTTTCTGTTCCGCCTTAACCTGTTGGCACACCATACACTTAGAAACGAAATCTGCCACGTCCTTCTTCATGCCGTTCCAAAAGAAAGTTCTCTTTATGTCCTTGTACATTTTATCTCCGCCTGGATGTATCGTCATCTTGGAGTGGTGTGCTTCCTCGAGAACCTTCTTTACTAAATCCCTTGTCTATGGGACACATAGTCTTCCATCTCGCCTTAGCCAACCCTTATCATCGATGGAGTATCTGTTGAGGTGACTTGAAGTATCACCCCTAATTAGCCTATCAATCGTCTCCACAAGCTGAGGGTCTTCGCGTTGTGCTGTCCCTATTGAGTCCACTAAAGTCTGGCTTACCTCGAGAGATGCTAGCAAGCCCGGTACAAAATCGGAGGAGGGCCTAAAGTCAAAACTGGCTATAAACTCTAGGCTTTGTCTTTCAACAAACAGCGGGCTTAGGGTCAGTTTCTTTCGGCTCAACGCGTCTGCCACTACGTTGCCTTTGCCCGGAGTGTAGGAGATCTCAAAATCATACGAGGCAAGGAACTCCATCCATCTCTGTTGTCTCAAGTTAAGATCTTTCTGCGAGAAAAGATATTTCAACGATTTATGGTCAGTGTAAAGTTCGAACTTCTCACCTAGGAGATAGTGTCGCCAAGACTTGAGTGCAAAGACGATGGCAGCTAACTCAAGATCGTGGGTCGGGTAGTTCTTTTCGTGCACTTTCAACTGTCTTCCGCCATAAGCTACTACCCTTCCTTCTTGCATTAAGACAGCGCCTAGCCCTGTCCCACATGCATCTGTATAAAATGTGAACATCTTGCTTCCATTTGGCAACGTCAAAACTGGGGCTGTTGTAAGAGCCCTTTTTTAGTCGTTGGAAAGCAAACTCGCAATCCAAGTCCCAATTGAACACTAGATTCTTCTTTGTCAGCCTTGTGAGGGGAGCTGAGATTTTCGCAAAATCCCTTATGAATTTTCGGTAGAAACCTGCTAGTCCTAGAAAACTTCGGACCTTAGTTGCATTCCTTGGTGTCTTCCAATCCTGTACCGCTACTACCTTAGCAGGGTCCACAGCTAACCCTTCTTTGGATACTATGTGCCCAAGGAACCTCACTTCCTCTCTCCAAAAGTGGCATTTGGAGAATTTGGCTTTTAGCTGATGGACTCGCAGAGTTTCCATGATTGCCCTTAAGTGCTGAGCATGTTCCTCTTCACTCTTTGAGAAGATAAGGATATCTTCTACGAAGACCACTACGAACTTGTTGAGGAATTCTCTGAACACCCTACTCATCAAGTCCACGAAGTAAGCGGGTGCGTTTGTCAAGCCAAAAGGCATGACAAGCCATTCAAAGAAGCCGTCCGGGGTTCTGAATGTTGTCTTATCGATGCTATCCTCAGCCACCCTTTGTTGATGAAATCCGGTCGCTAAATCGAGTTGGGAGAAAACAGACGCTCCTACAAGCTGATCAAACAGATCGTCAATTCTGGGGAGAGGGTGCCTATACTTTTTCGTTAGCTTGTTGAGCTCCCTATAGTCAACACATAGACGGAGTGAACCATCCGCCTTTGTAGCGAACACCACTGGAGCGGCCCATTCTGAAATGCTCCTTCTAATGAACCCCTTCTCTAGAAGCTCTTTAATCTATTTACTGAGCTCTTTCCTTTCCCGCGGAGCCATGTGTCTAACGGGCAACGCAATGGGCTTTGCATTATCTACAAGATATATGCGGAAGTCTATCTCCCGCTTCGGCGGTAAGCCCTTCACCTCTTCGAAGACATCCGGATATTCCCGGACCACTCTAACCGATTGCAAATTTTCAACAGAGGCATCTAGCGATTCAAGATAACTAAGCATAACCGCATACGAGGGATTACAAGTAATTTCCAGAGTGTTACCGAGTTGGGTCAGAAGCCTAACCACCCTTCTCTCACAATCAAGGACGGCACCATTACTGGATAGCCAATCCATGCCCAAAATCAAACCATATCCCGAGAAGCCCAAAACAAAAGCACTACATCTAAATTCTACGCTTAGAATAGAAATTTTCAATCCCACACAGATCATAGACAAATGAGCCGGGCCCCCGATTGGATTTGAAACAATTAAGGGGTCCTCTACCATACTAGTTTCTAGGTGTAGAGATTCTACTAAAGCAGATGAAATAAAGGAGTGTGATGCGCCAGAATCAAATAAAGTGCGAACTGGGTGATCATAAAGATAAACTACACTTTCTACAGAAGTATTTATACCTCGCTGTTGCAGAGGTGGCGCTTCTAGCACATGAACCTGTGCCCCTGAGGTGGATCCAGCTCTCTACCCCTGCCCTCGTTTCTTTGGGCAATCCTTAGCCATGTGGCCTGTCTCACCGCAAGAAAAGCACCCACCATTCATCTTGGCCTTCTTTTTCCGGCAATGTTTCACTAAGTGCCCCACTTTGCCACAGAAATTGCACTTCCTCTTCTCTTGGTTGTCTTTCCCGCCCTTCTTAAAGTCTGTCTTCTTAGGCTGTAAACCCTCTTTCTTCCCTTGAGAGCTTTCTGCCTTTGTCTCCTTCTTGCCCTTATCCTCTTCGTTCAGCAGTGCCGTCTGTACCAACCTTTCATACGTAGCTCCCATGGGTATATGGGTCATGGCCAAACTGTGTAATCGCTCATTCAACCCCTTGACAAAGCGGAGAGCCTTCTTGTGCGGGGTGTTGACTAGGTCTAGTCCGAACCTAGCTAGCTGATCGAACTGATTAACATACTCTTTGACTGTCATATTCCCTTGCTTAAGAAATAAGAATTTTTCCAACTGAAGACTCCTTTCAGCTTCTGAGAGAAATTTAGCCTCAAACCTTGCCCTAAAGTCCTCCCAGGTTTCCACCGGCCTTTCTGCATTAGTGACCTCCCACCAGTAGGAAGCCTCGCCTTTAAGTAGCCATACTGCTAGTTGTACCTTCTGCCTATCTTCTACCTCAAAGATGACGAATAAGTCCTCGGTTTCTTTCAGCCAATTCCTGGCTACCACGAAGGACTCGGTTCCATGAAAGTCCTTTCCTCCCATAGCTTTAAAATCTTTACATATCTTAGCAAAAGTATTTCCTCGCGGAGGAGGTGGAGGAAGAGGTGTTGCTGCAGCTGGATGATTTCCTACAGCTGGAGGAGGAGGAACGGTAGGGCCTGGCTGAGTGGCCCTTGCTTCTAAGAATCGTCTAAACCAACCAGGTATTGGTATGCCCTCTGGCAAGTTAAGTTCTTCGGACATGCTGAAACAAAAAGGATAGATTCAAAACGAAGGATAAAAGATAGTACCTATGGCTTTGGGGGACTTTTCCTTTTTAAAATAAAATAATATTTTATCTTAAAAAAAATGCTTCTTTAAATTTTCTTTTGAAAATAAATTTTCAAAACTTTTTATCTTATCTGGTAAACCTATGCTCTGATACCAAGTGAAACACCCCACCTCCGTTAGGGTCACTCTCAAAGGGAATGCCCTAATTTTGGTGGAGGTTTATAAGTATAAGTCACAGATACACAAGACAGATATAAGTACACATATTTTTAAACAGCGGAAAACAACAGCAATTTTTATTTCAACAAAATACGTGTTACACAAACCATGCCATAATTTGTCTTACAATACTTCCAAAAACATAACATCTTCATAACTGTCTTGATTACATTATTTAAAGAAGCATAAAAACATAAGTAAACTGCATAAGTCCCATAATTGCGGTCCAAAACCATAGTCCAAAACGAAAAAGATCAAAGCAATACATTCTTTCTCTTCAAGCTGGATGTGAAAACTGGTCAAGCTGCGGTATTCCCTCCCTGTGGACCTGGGGGGAACGAAAGAAAAGTAGAGTCAGACATAAATCCTGAGTAAGTCTAGGACTATTCAGTCTATGAATAAAGAACTGGGTATGATAAGTATAAACTGGAAATGGGAAAGCACCATAAACTAAGTTAAGTTGTCTAGAGTCGAATATACTATCGTACCCCATATTAATCTTTGCGCCCCTATAAACTAGTTCCCAACAGGCACCCCATAATCAGGGTGAAGTGATCCATTTCAAATGATCGGCTCCTACTCGCCTAGTTACATGTGTCTTACGGCCCCCGTTGTTGTAGTTACCTATGCTGGTCCCACCATGGGGTGTATCAAGTCCCATGGTGGCGGCCCGACACAATCCTAGAATGCACAGGTATGCTACTGGTGCCCAGTGCCTTATTTTTCTGCGCCGGAGTGTGTGCATGCCCGCACCCCGTTAGAACCTACACTGCTGCACCACCGCCGTCGATTTGACCTCTTACAGTCAGCCCAGTAATCGTGCCCCACCCTGCCTAGTTCAGGGTATCCTGATACACCTTGTAGGGTTACTTCTGAAAAGGGTCCCCCGCTACTAGGTTTTCTATTTCTAGCCAACATGCTACGTTGGTTAAGTGTTTTGTAAACCTAACCCCAAATCAGCCTGTATAGTTTAGCATGTTCCAATTGATTAAGTATTGATTCAATTTACTTAATCCTATCAATCCTGACTCAGCTTTAATTGTCTTATTAAAGCCTCGACCTCTCACATTAGACAGGTATTGTTGTGGCTGCCTGTTGCCGGTTGGGTCCGGGCAGTCTTACGCCACAACTCAGTCTAACCTCGGGTCTTTTGTTGGGCTCCGTGTTTAACCACCCACATTGGATAGGTATTGTTGTGACTACTGGACAGCCGGGCGGTTCCGGGCAGGTTTACATCACAACTCAATCCAACCTCGGGTTAAACACATCGTATTTTCTACATTTACATATTTTGTCTCTTTCCTTTTTATATGTAAATATTTGCGGCCCATTATTCAAATTCATTTTTATTGGGTAAAATTAATTTATACCACTTAATTGTTTTTCAAGGTTGTTGGCATGCGTCAAACATGCCAACACATATGTTCTATATTTTAACCCAAACGTCCTTACCCCCGTTTTACACGTTCGCTACAATATAAGATATGTTGGGTTTAACATTTAAACCCAACTTAGCCATATGAAAAGGGGAGTCTTATAACATGGTGTTTATAAGGTAACATAAAAAGGGGAGTGTGAACGCATGAACTTGCAACATAACGATCTAATTAACATGAATTTGGCACATGTGAACTTGCATTGTAATAGCATATAATCATGGTATAAACAATACTTAAACATGGATCATTCTATTCATATAATCATGGCATAAACATACCTAAACATGAACCATTCTATTCATATAATCATGGCATAAACATACCTAAACATGAAATCAGGGTTTTTAATCTATTCATGTAAACTTGCAATTGGAATGTAAATCTAACTTAATTATGTGTCACATATATCACCATATGATTTTGATAACAACTTAGGCCTAAAACATGTTTTCAACTAGGCATAACACCAAACATAGTTTAGTCATGTTCATAAAGATACTTACTTTTGTCTTTAACACAAAAGTATGGTTTTACACTTGAATCACGATGCCAATTCCAACATAAATAAACCATAGTACTTAGTTGAATCCAATTACACACTAAAAGTGATCATAAAAGTATGTACATCATATTGGCATAATGGCGAATCATATACTTGCATGAATCCCAAATAAACTACCACAACATATGGTTGTTAACATGAATCATATACTTGCATGAATCTAAATTAAACCACCATAAACATGTAGTTGTAAACTTCCAACATAAATCACATACTTGCAAATATTCAATCGTTATACCACAACATTTCCAAATCGTTAGAATCAACGCAACATACAAATATAGATTATTATCACCACAAATCGAATACAATTCTATTTCTCATTTTACACAAATCAAACGCAATTATTTATTCACATCAGAATAGCACTCTACTTACAACGTATGACGAATCTTCAATTCAGGAATCTGAATTCTGAATTTGGAGATGCTATCCTTTGTTGTAGGCGTTGTTTTGATTTTAATTGACGTTGCTTTAAGCTTTCGAATTGTCTCCTAATTGTCTCTCAATTTCTGACGGCTATTCCTAGTCCTTCCTCAGCAGCATGACGGTCTCATCTCCATTTTTGTTTGTGTGAATTAGGGTGAGTCTTAGGTCCTTTTTATAGAGTTTGTGAATTGATTAGGACCGTCGATGGAGCTTGGTTTAATAATAGTCGTTCGTTTGAAGGAGAGACCAACCAGGTGCTGACACCTAGCCCTAGTGACAAGGCAAGGCTCAGAAAATTGACCAAACACAGACCAGGCCAGCCAAGGGGGGCTGGGTTTGACCTGGCTCAGGGGCCAGGTCGACACGCCAGTCGACACCGTGTCGACTTGGCAGTCGACACGAGTGACCCAGGTCGACTACCCAGTCGACCTGGGTAGCCCCAGGTCGACTACCCAGTCGACCTGGGTGCCTTAGGCAGGAAAATTCCCGCCCTGGCCAATCCGGCTCGATTTTGAATTTTGAATTGGTTTTTCTGAGCTGTTTTGGTCTGTTTAAATTTTAAACTGAATTCTGAAACTTCCGGAGGCCATATCTTCTTCATACGGAGTCCGTTTTACGCAAACTCGGACTCTATCCCAAACAGAATTCCGAGACGAACGCAATGGCATATCCCGTTTCCCTTAATTCTTTGATTTGAAATTAGTTATACTTTATTTTGTGAATTTCACTGTTATAGAATACACGGGGTGTTACATAACTCCATTGTGCTTTGACAGTCTTTAGATTCACAATTTCGTAGCTTCTTAATTCCTATTTCCAAAATATGAGTTGGAACTCATTTCACTGTCGCCTCTCGTTCCACTTTCACTTATTCTTTTTCTAGTATACTCGACCCAAACATAACTGCGTACTCATGGTTTCATGCAAGCTCTCCAAAATTCACTAGTGAATCCTAGATCTCGTTTACTTATTATAAGGTATTCCATGCAAAAGAACTATCTCTTGAAAACAAACAAATGCCAACCATGTTGCCAAATGTACTTACTAAGGTGATTTTCTATGACTCATGCATAAGCAAAATGAACCATTCGCCTTAGTGGCGAACACTACTCGAGCGGATCAATAAATGTATCAAGGGATTCTAGGTAACTAAGCATAGCAGAACCCTAAGGGTTACACTAGAGTTCGAGGGCATTACCAAGGCAAGTCAAGAATCTAACTACCCTCTTTTCATACTCAAGAATGGCACCATTACTAGATAACCACTCCATCCCTAGAATCAACCCATAGCCCAAAAACATAAGCATTACTTCTAAACTCAACACTTAGCATAGACATTCTCAAATCCAAACAAGTCATGAATAAATGAGCCGAATCCCCAATAGGATTTGAGACAAAATGGGATCATCTACTACGCTAGTACTAAGGTGCAGAGACTCAACTATCGGAGCAGAATTAAAAGAATGCGATGTACAAAAACAAATTTCTAACGGGATGATAGAAAAGAAAAGCTAAGCCTTTAACAGAAACGTTGCCACCTCTCTTAGGTACGCTAATAGTGAGAGCATACAATTGCCCTCTCGACGATCTTGTTCTTTGCCCTTGTCCTTGTCCTATAATACTTAATTACATGTCCCTTTTTACCATACTAAAGATATTCTCTCTTGTCATGGGTTTTTATTATTCTTTCACTTGGCCTCTTTCCTTTCACTTTTTTCCTCTTCGTGGATCAAGCCATATCAACAAGTTTCTCATCCTTAGACTTGTGTTCTTTATCCTCGTTCCTACTATCCTTGTATGGCTTGTTGAAAAGTTTCTCAAAAGCTACTTCCATTGCACGGCAACCCTACAAAGCTTGAAATAATATTAGTCGCAAGTAAAACTACTGCGGCTACAGATGGAGGTTGGACACTACTTTTCCCTCTGACATGTGTCGCATGCCTACAAACTATGGTGAAAAAGAAAGAGAGAAGAGACTCAAGGAGAGGATCAAAAGATAGTGCATATGGCTTTGGGGAATATGCCTTTCGTAAACAAAACTTTTCTTAGAAAAATGCTTCTTTGTAAACGTTTTGAAAACTAGTTCAGAAGGTTTTTGAAATTTTTTGCCCAGTCTGGTGACCTTCTTCTCTGATACCAAATGTAACACCCCACATCCGTTAAGGTCACTCACAAAGGGAATGCCTTAACTTCAATGGAGCATTATGGGTACTGGAACAGAAATATTACAAGACAGACATATATAAAACAGCGGGAAGTAAAGTAAAAGTACTTCAAATCATTTATTAAATATAATTGTTTACAATAAAAGCCCATCAACTTCCAATACCCAATTACATAGCTAAAATATTTGTCTTGCTCAAAAACAAAGAAGCATAAAAATAAATTATAGTATTCCTCAATAAAGCGAAGCAAGCCATAGCCAAGAGAAATCCAAGCAGTACATGAAAGAGCCTTGGAGCTTGGTAAGATCCGAACTAAGCTGTATTCCCACCCTGCGAACCTGGGGGGGAAACGAAAGAAAAATAGGCGAAACAAAACGGGTCAGTCATAAAGACTGAGTAAGTCCTAGTGACTTTCAGCATAAAAACAGGTAAAGATAACATGGCATGAATAAGCTGAAAATAAACATAAGCATGATGACAAGATCAGCTACAGGCACGATAACTAAGAATAACATCATAGGATTCCTGTCATATATAACATTGCAAGGTTCCCATTCAAGAAGAACTAAGTATAGTTTCTCTAGATTTCTATCAAGCATCGCAAGATATCTCTGCTTCACCATTTAAAATGATATCTATTTGCTCTGCACCACCTAACTCGTGTCCCAACTAGTAATCTATATAAAATGATAAAATCATAACGTGATCCCAATCCCCGAAATTAAGGTTGCTTTCACGCATACATCTATTATTTATTACCTAGATCTAATCTAGGGTTTTCTATCGAGCGCTTCCTAGATTCAACCAGGATTTATGCCACCTAGGTCCAACCTAGGGATTATGCTACCTATTGAACACTTCTCGGATTTAGGGTTTATGCCACCTAGGTCCAACCTAGGGATTATGCTACCTATGTGTTCGCCCCCAATGATTGTAGATACCTATGTTGGTCCCACCATGGGGTGTATCAAGACCCATGGTGGCGGCCGACGCAATTCTAGAATACATAGGTTATACTACTGGTGCCCCCATGTCCTGTTTGTCAGCTCCAAAGTGTGTGCACGCCCGCACTCCGTTAGAACCCACATTGTTGCACCCACCGCCGTCTCTTCGACCGCTTACAATCAGCCCAGTAATTGTGCCCCACCCTGCCTAGTTTCAGGGTACCATGATATCTAATTGGGTTACTGCTGAAATGGGTCCCCGTTACTAGGGTTTCCTACTGGATAAGTGTGTGGGCCTATATATACAGATATTACCCACCTTCCCGTGATGTACTTAAACCACCGATTCAATCATGCTTATTAATGGTTAAGTTTGTGGGCCTATATTTACTAATATTACCCACCAACCCGGTATGTACTTAACCCTCTCCGTCCATCACGTTAAGTTGGTTAAGTGTTTTCTATTGTTTTACTTAACCCTACCACACATCATGTTATATCGGTTAAGTGTTATTCCATGTGTTACTTAACCCTACCGCAAGCCTTGTTATACTGGCTAAGTGTTCTCCCTTGTGTTAACTTAACCCCACCGCATGTCATGTCATATTGGTTAAGTGTACATTGACTTAGCTCACCTACTTATCATGTTGTGACGGTTAAGTGTTACCCTCTGTTGTTACTTAACCTTACCACGCATCACGTTATATTGGTTAAGTGCATGTTAACTTAACCCCATCCACCAGTCATATTATAATGGTTAAGTGTTACCCTCGTGTGTTTTACTTAACCCTACCACGCATCAGGTTATATCGATTGGGTGTTATCAACCTATTCAAGTTAGCCCTACCCATCCGCTAGTCATGTTATAATGGTTAAGTGTCATTAGCCTAGCCACGTTACTTAACCCACCCATTCATATCATATAGGTTGCGCCTACATTTATAAGTTTTACATGTTCTTAACTCATACCGGTTAGGTCCACATTTACATGTCAAATTTCCATGTCATCCCACCTCACCCTCTAACCATACCCACATCTTATTATGGTTAGTATTCCTTAATTCATTCATTATGACGAACAAATCATGACCTCTCACATTAGACCGTGCATTTTGTGGTCATTGGATTTGTCGGGCGGTTCCGGGCAGATTTACACCACAAACTGAGTCTAACCTCGTGTCATAAATCGTTACGCCTTCAATTCGACCTTCGACCTCTCACATTAGACTGACACTTTGTGGCTACTGGATTTGTCGGGCGGTTCCGGGCAGATTTACACCACAAACTGAGTCTAACCTCGTGTCAAAGGTTCATTAATGGTCGTATTCCACCCACAACCCCAATATCAGTTCATGTGTTTAACATATAAAAATGTTCATGTTTCAACCATGTTCATATTTCTAGTTATATGCTAATTATCAAGTTCATAATTCACGTTTTTGCCCCAAAACGTATTCCCAAATTATTATCCTAATTCACTATAAGGTTATGCCAAGCTATAGCCTTTTATTTACAATACATGCCAACTACCCAAAAACCCAACTTAGGCGCGTTCATATTAAACCTCTACCAAGTCATAAATTATCAAATATGTTTCAACTCCAAATTTTACATAATTAACATATGCCCAAGTTCTAGATTACATGTCAGATTTACATATGTCAAAATCCATGATTTACATGTTTACAAAGCTATGCTTAATTTACATAGATCAAGTTTTATACCCAAAATTACATGTATACCACGTTTATACTAATTTACCCATAACAAGTTCTAGCCAAATTACATATATCAAGATCCATGTCAAAATATATACGCTAACCCCCATTCTTGCGATTACCATTATAATGACAATACCCAAATATTCCATTTCATGTTAATGGTAGTAATACCCAAATATCAAATTTTCATGTTATGCCATCAATTCCACCAAACACATATTTTTCACTAGGCAATATTCCAATACTTCCCCCGTATACCATTGCACGCATATCGTAGTTTAGGCCTAGGTCCGAAATTGACCTAGGTTCATCAAAAGAAAAATAAATAGGGGAAGATAGAATTTTGCATAAAAATAAGATCAGAAAGAAAAACATCATCATAGGCATGAAGATTACAACTTGATAATAATATCAACATGAATTGAGAAAACTGATTTACAACAGGCTGAATAGATCATGAACTTGACATGAGAATAAAGATAGACAAGTCTCAAAAACTCAAGATTCAAGAAGCAACAGAAATAGGTCTGAATCGATAAACATACTTAGATCCAATTCCACTTTATTTCATGTCCATATTATAATTAAATGTTTAAATATAAAAGTAACTAGCACTTACAGAGCATGGCTAGTGAATTAGGAACTGAATTTGTTGTAAAAATGTTGCGGCGTTGTTGATTTATTGTCTTGAATCATTGTTGAAGCTTTGTTCTTTGAATTGATTTGAGTTTGAATGTTTGTACTTTAATTTGGGGGCGGCGGCCATGGTTCAAGAGGGAGTTCAATAGCACAATAGTGTAAGATTGATTTGATATGAATTAGGTTAGGTCTAAGGGTGTTTTTATAGGTGTAGCAACTAGTTTAGGCCCTTAGATTAACCCTAGAATCAATCCGGACCATCAAAACACGTCTAAGGCTTCAAAAATGAGTTTTGGGTCAAAACAGGCCGACCAAGTCGACCTGTAAGGGGGGAGGTCGACTACATGGTCGACCTGGGGAGTAGGTCGACCACATGGTCGACCTGGTCCCTAGGTCGACCTGCCTGGTCCTGTGCTGCGTAAAATCCGCTGAATCTTCTACATGCCATAACTTCTTCATCCGGACTCTGATTTTCGAAAAATCGGACTCTATTTCATGTAAAATTTCGAGACGAACGCAATGGCGCAACCCGTTTCCCACGACTCTCATTTTAAAATTTAATTATACCCTGATTTCTAGTTTCAACATGTTATAAAAATTCGGGTTGTTACATAAATCCTTCGAATAAACTATATTCGATTAACTCCTTCAACTCTATTCGAATAAACCATATTCGATTAACTCCTTTAACTCTATTCAAATAAACTATATTCAATAACTCCTTCAATAACAACTTTCGAATAAACTAATATTCGATAACTCCTTTAACTCTATTCGATTAAACTACATTTGATAACTCCTTTACCTCTATTCGAATAAACTATATTCGATAATCTCCTTTCGAATAAACTATATTCGACTAACACCTTTCGAATAACTAATATTCGAATAACTCTTGTTCGATTAACTCTATTCAATTTACTCTTCGTCCATATTCAGTTTCAAATATTGATGTTGAAATCGATTCTTACTTCTCTATATAAGTCATGACTTATATATTCTATTTATCCAATGATAAATATTTTACTTAATTTATAAAACCTTATTTATAAATTAATCTTCTTACTCTATTGGTTAGAAGAGATTCTATTTAAAATCTTTGCTTTAAATCCATATCATGTTATACCCGTGTGCGAAGCACGGGTCTAAACCTTTCAAATGAACAATACTCTTTTTATACCATTCTATTCATTTTTCACGTATTTCCTTTTATAATTTATTTATTTTCTAAATAAATATTTCCTTTATAATTCTATTTATTTTCAAAATAAATATTTCTTTTTATAACTCTATCTATTTCATAAATAAATATTCCATTTATAATCTATTTGTAAATGTTTTACAAATATTTCCTTTTCGCTTCTATTTGTAAATGGTTTACAAATATTCCCTTTTCAATTTTATTTGTAAATGGTTTACAAATGTTCCCTTTTCTATTTCTTTCACAAATATTTCCTTTCCTATTTGTTTCACAAATATTTTCCTTTTATATTTGTTCTTTGGTTTTATAAAAATATTTTCTTTTATAAAATCCTTTTCCTTTTATATATAAAATCCATTGATTTTATATAAATACTTTATTTTCAAAATACACTTTGAAAATCCCCTTTTCTACATTCCAGTATTTCTTACAGTATTTAAAATACCCAAATAACAATGATCGATATCATTCAACACACGTAATCAACACAGATTATATATCACATCATATATTACAATATATGAAAAGAACAGTATTATAAATATTGAGGAATCCAGTTGGATTCCTCCAACCTGTTTCCCTGCATCACAGATGTTAAACAATATAATTAACATCGATTTCATTTCAATCTGAAATATTCTGATAAACAGAATCAATATTTGATTAACGATTTATATATATATATATATATCGTTATCTATAATTTCAACCAATACATAAGCAATTCAACCAAACAGTCAGCACACAACAATCAATCATCATTTATCAGTTCTAAAAATACGTTATAAAAATATAACTGATAGAGTTTTGAGTTTTACTCACATTGGACGGTTATCATTAAATAACGAATAACTATCTTTGATTTGACTCCGATAATTTATTTTACTATAAATTGTAACGAGCTCCAATTCATTCCCAATCAGTTCTATTGTGTAGCCCTCGTCCCTACGATCTTAATGGATCTTGTTTCGCTGAATTCTGATAATGGACGGACAAGTTATTGAGTTTACAAGTTTATACATAATATTTAAAATAAATAAACTTAGTTCTCTTATATTTTTCCTTCACGGGCTTACTAATTAATTTTCAGCCCACATCCATCCGTGAATACCAGGCCCGTACCCTCACTTCTTCTTCCCACAAATACTCCAGTAAACGTTCATCAAAGAAATGGCCATTGCCGCTCTTCTTAACGCCACAACTCCCTCCTCTACCTCACTAAACAGCAACCCGAAACCACCGTCGTGCTTCTATCTCCGGCCCCCACCTTGCTGCCACCATCTAAACTGGCTCGCAAGCCTCAGGCATTTTCCGTCCTCAGCCCTAAACCTGTGCTAACGGAACTCGCGCCTCCCATTTTTACATCAAATCCCCCAAAATTACCACAATTAAACCGATTCCAACTACTAACTCCATAACAAAACTCCAATCCGCAAATCATCACTTCAATTTGCCAAAGAGTGAAACCCTAGATTCGCTATTGAAAAACTCGACAATGACAATGAGTTTCGAACACGCCAGAATCAGCATGGAAATGTACGGAATCTTCTGAGGAGCTCACATATATATTTTACATGATTTTAGGATTTTTAATCGGTTTGATTTCATTTTCTTCATCCTAGCGAAATTTGTTTTCTAGAAAAAAAAGTGGCAGCTACTTGTTTTTGACCAGTGAAGGATTTCTGTTTAAGGTTTAGGGTAAGGGAGGTATTTATAGAATAGTTTTATATTTTTTTATTGGATTATTTATTTCTTTTTAAGCAAACCCTATCTGTATTTATTGTTAAAAATTCCTATAATCACACATGATATCCAAAAATCAAGAAACTGGACACACACCTCTAGTTAGACATTATGGACCCAACGAAACTAGTTTCGTCGAATTCCGACTTCGTTTGCTCACATAGTGTATTTTAAACTGTCAAAATACTGACTGTTTTTCACATTAAAAATCCGTACGGCCACACACTAACCCCAAAAAATCACGAAACTTGGAATCTAACAATAATTTAATATTACGAATCCAACAAAATTAGTTTCATCGAAAACGGAGGTCATTTGCAAAACTGGCTATTTTTAAAGCTCTAAATAATCCATTTAAAAATATAAATATATTTAAAAACAATTAAATATAATATTTAAAAATAAATGTTACCGTATATATATTCACATAGAATATCACTCAGCTCCATACTGGGATTCATAACTCGATATTCAAAATCCAGTGTTACATCGATATTCAATTTATATTTAAAATCCATTTAAAATATAAATAAATCGATATAAATTATAAAGGAATTCCATAGCGACTTTTCAAAAATTTGATTTGGACATAAATCAAAATCTACCTGATGAAATCTCGAATTTTCTCTTCCATTAGAAAAATATACTTCACCAGCTCCTAACGTTTCTTGTTTCATAGAAATCCAATTTAAAACGACCCCGTATATTCATTTAAAGTTCGAATCACCAAATTACGAATTGCCGCGCCATTACGGGCTCGATTATAATTATAATATAATTATACGTTCAAACTTCATTTAAATAATATATTCGTCATTCGAATTCAATTCTAAACTGAATTATATATTATATATAATCCAATCCACACAATATTGTGAATTCCACTATTTCCAACTATAGTCGAAAATAAATATATTATTCTATTATTACTATTAATTAAATATTCACTATTATTTAATTAAACAACCATTTAATTCTCTGTATCACTATTTAAATAATTAAATAAATAAATTATTATATCGCTAAAATACGGGGCATTACACATTCGGCCTCAGATGGTGTCATGGCCAAGTGCTTCCCGCTTTATCTTACGGACATTGCGGCTCTATGGTTCAGACAATTGGAACCAGAATCT
The DNA here is from genome assembly GCA_030737875.1 of Allium sativum. Classification (NCBI taxonomy): domain Eukaryota; kingdom Viridiplantae; phylum Streptophyta; class Magnoliopsida; order Asparagales; family Amaryllidaceae; genus Allium; species Allium sativum. The sequence continues at coordinate 969,430,762 of CM060913.1, read as the reverse complement.
ATCAACAGCTGGAGCATCCTAGTCGGTAGATTCGTTGAGCAATTCAGAGTTCACATTGCTCAACCTAGGAACATCATGACTTTGACATCATTCAGGCAGAGAGTAGGTGAGTCTCTCTGCAAATTTCTTAAATGATTCAATGCAGAAGTGGCATCCGTTGACAGGCAGGATTCTGGTTCTAATGACCATCGTCTTCCGCATTCTTGACAAGACAGACTTCAAGGTCTCATTACGAAAGGACCCGCCAAGAGACCTCACTGAATTCTACTTCAAGGAAAAATTATTTCTTAGGGAAGAGGACTCCCTCGATGAGAAGCCTGTATAGCAAGCCAACTCCACAATAGGCTCAGGGTAGTTTGTGCTTGATAAAGGTAAGGGCAAATCCTGGGAAAACAAAAATTTACGGCCTCACTTCGAGCCAAAGTTCCCAGTATACACCGAGCTCACTCATGGCCAGAAAATGATTTATCTTGACTTACAGGAAAGTGTGCCTTTCCAAAAGACTCCTAGGAGAGACCCGACTCCGCAACAGGCAAGCTCTGACAAGTACTGCTTATTCCACGAATTTCCTGGTCTCGACATTGACCATTGCAGCCAGTTCCGGGATCTTGTCGAAGCACACATCACGCGCGACGATGTATAGCAGTGCGTCTTGAATCCAATGACTGTTGTATCTCATTCTCTGCCCCTACAACATCCCAGGATAGGGACAGGACTAGCCGCCCCCAAGGTATGGTCATCGATTGACCTAGCCCGCAGATCCACTTTGGATTTCCCAGACCTCGATCCGACAGTTTTGTTGTTTTTTTGGTAACTTCTCACCTTTTATCTCCTTTTCCATGTAATCAAAGTGGCAACCTCAGCTCATATGCACAAAACTGGCTTGTGGTCTCCAGTCGTGTTCGGGGTTGGACTAACAACCGTTATACTCATGAAGAATTAATAAAATGCTACTTTCAGGCTCTGGCTCCACACTGGATCTTTCCAGTATAAACATAGGGGTCCGGCTCTACACTGGATCCGTCCAGTAAAAACATCGGGCTCCGGCTCCTCACTGGATCCGTCCGGTATAAACATAGGGCTCCGGATCCACATTGGATCCATCCGGTATAAGTATAAGTCTCTGGTCTCCCCCATACTGGATCCATCTAGTATAAATATAAGACTCTGGTCTGCCCCGCACTGGATCCATCCAGTATAAATATAAGACTCTGGTCTCTACCGCATTGGATCCGTCGAGTATAAATATAAGACTCTAGTATCCCCTCCCTGATCAGTCGAGTATGAACTTTGAACTCTTTTTCTTAGCTTAGGACTCCGGTCCACGACTTCCCCCAAAGATTGAGCCTATCGAATGTTAGGATACTTTCAATAAGATTGACAAATGTAATAACTACCCGAGTTGGTCTGCCAAGCACAAGAGTTTCTTATCGTGGCCCTCTTATTATATGAATCTTAACAGCCCGCCTCTTTCTATACATAACATTACATAACTTGGTCTGCCAAGTGCAAAGTGCTCTTTTACATGTATATACTTGTCCCGAAAAGATTCGACAGGCCCATGGCTTCTTATTTTCGGGGTCCCATGCATCCCAGTTCCAGCATTTCATCGTTACACAATTTCAAGGATCACTGGATTTCCATCTTCATACGATCCCAGCAATCGTCGGACTTCTATTCTAAGCGTGATATCAGCAATCTCCAAAGTTCTATTTTATTACGATCTCAGTTGTCATCCATCTTTTGCTCAAACACTACCTTCATAGTCATTGGACTATCCCAGCTATCCTGGACTTTATGGTCTTTTTAGGTTATTGGATTCTTGTAGTCTTCCGGTTATCCAGCTACTCTGGTTATCTTTGAACGATTTGTCGGCTTCCAATTGATTTCTAAATAATACGATTTCAAGAGATCGTGGGTTTCTAATTAATACGGTCTGACGCGATAGTGGCCCTTCGGTCCTCTATTTATAGAAGTTCGCTTCTGACTTCTCCTAGCTTTGGTTTTTTAGGATTTCTGATCTTCTCGCAAAACACACCTTTCTCCTATCAAGCAACACGTGATTTTGGCAAGAAAAATGTTGAAACTCTTTTTGGTTGAAGTTGTGTAACACCCCACTTCCGCTAGGGTCACTCACAAAGGGAATGCACTAGCTTTGGTGGAGCATTATCTAGGTAAACATACACAGAAATATTATAAGACAAAACATATAAAACAGCGGAAGAAGAACCAAATTTCATTGCTTTAAAATCTAGAAAGGTCTAAAACCTTTTACATCAAAATGCTATTAAATCCATTACATCGAAATCTGTCTTGCAATAGTAAAGAAGCATAAATCCATAACATCGCAAGATTTCTAAGCTTCACCATTCCACTATTTTCTTTGACTTCCTATATTCTCTGCACCAACTGTACTAGTACCCCAACCCGTATCTTCCTTTCCATGTATATGTACAGTCCCTTACCGTATATCGTACGGGTTTCATCATGTATTTCTATACTACTACAACGTAGTGCCACCATTCTTGAAATCGTTTGGACCGCCTCCCTTGTTCTGGCTAGGTTTCCTTATCATGAAATATCGCGTGTTCAATTAGGATTTATGCCACCTAGGACCACTAGGGATTATGCTACCTATTGAACGTTGTCTAGATTCGATTAGGGTTTATGCCACCTAGGATCACTAGGGATTATGCTACCTAACGAATTCCACGTAACGATCTATTAATCGATCAGCTCCCTACAAGTCTTAGCTCGTTCATGTGTCTGTGTCATACGGCCCAATCACGAAATGTAGTCACCTGTGCTAGGTCCACCATAGGGTGTGTCAAGCCCTAGGGTGCCAACCACCGACACGAATCAAGCACGCACAGTGTAAACCTACTGGTGCCCAATGCCTGCTTTTTTAGCTCAGGACTACGTGCACGACCATAGTCCGCCTGAACCTACAATGGCGCACCAACTCAGCCGTCGTTCTGGTCGCTTACAATCAGCCCAGTAATCGTGCCCCACCCTGCCTAGTTCTAGGGTACCGTGATACATCTAGTGGGTTACTGCTGAAAAGGACCGCGTAAATAGGGTTTCCATTCAGTAGGTTAAGTGTTGTCATTTAAATTCGAGACTTAACCCCATCAGTCTAGCATGTTAAGTTGGTTAAGTGTTGTCATTCAAGTTCGTGACTTAACCCGCCTACGTGTCATGTCAAATTGGCTAAGTGTTGTCGTTCAAGTTCGTGACTTAACCCGCCTACGTGTCATGTCAAATTGGCTAAGTGTTGTCGTTCAAGTTCATGACTTAGCCCTACGAATCATCTGTCAAGTTGGTTAAGTATATTCAAGCGGTTCATGACTTAACCCTATCAAATCATCACCTCCAATTGGTTAAGTATATTCAAGCGGTTCATGACTTAACCCTATCAAATCATCGCATCCAATTGGTTAAGTATATTCAAGCGGTTCATGACTTAACCCAATCAAATCATCGTGTCCAATTGGTTAAGTATATTCAAGCGGTTCATGACTTAACCCCATCAAATCATCGCGTCAAATTAGTAAAGTATATTCAAGCGGTTCATCACTTAACCCTATCAAATCATCGAGTCAAATTGGTTAAGTATATTCAAGCGGTTCATGGCTTAACCCGCCCACATATCATGCTAAGTTGGTTAAGTATTTTCTATATGTTCAAGTTGACTTAGCCCTGCCACGTGTCATGTTATATTGGTTAAATGTCATTAATCTAGACATATTACTTAACCCACCCATCGGTCTGATTAACTATTATGTTGGTTAAGCCTACATTTTTAAGTTTTACATGTTCTTAACTCATACCGGTTAGGTCCACATTTACATGTCAAATTTCCATGTCATCCCACCTAACCCTCTAACCATACCCACGTCTTATTATGGTTAGTATTCCTTAATTCATTCATTATGACGAACGAATCATGACCTCTCACATTAGACCGTGCATTTTGTGGCCACTGGATTTGTCGGGCGGTTCCGGGAAGATTTACACCACAAACTGGGTCTAACCTCGTGTACGCCTACAATTCGACCTTCGACCTCTCACATTAGACTGACACTTTGTGGCTACTGGATTTGCCGGGCGGTTCCGGGCAGATTTATACCATAAACTGAGTCTAACCTCGTGTCAAAGGTTCATTAATGGCCGTATTCCACCCAAAAACCCAATATCAGTTCATGTGTTTAACATATAGAAATGTTCATGTTCGTGTTCAAGTGAATTATCCAATACACAGTCATTTTCATGTTTCAAATTCCTAACTTTACATATTAATAAACATATGCCCAAGTTCCAAAATTACATGCCAATTTATATATATATACGAACCCAATCCTAGTCAGTTTACATACGCCCAATTCTTGCCTATTTCATGTATGCCATGTTTATGCCATTTTACCCATATCAAGTTCTAGCCAAGATTACATGTATTAAGTTTTGTACCCAATAAACCCAAATCATGATTCATGATGCAGTTATCCCAAACTGTAATTTTTTTATTACAATACATGTCAGTTGCTCAAGTTCATAATACATGTTTGTGCAAATTATCAAGTTTACAATCGCTTTCATGTTCAAATTCTCAATTCTACATATGCCTAATTAACATAAGCCCAATCTTTTGATTTAAGCTTACATAGTCCCAAACTCGTGATTTAATTTTCATGCTAATTCATGTATGCCCATTTCGTGCCAAATTATTTACATGTTATATATACCAAATCTCATGTTACGTTACATAGATCCTGTTTGTGCCAAATTCCATGTATATAATATTTATGCAATTTTTTTCATAACAAGATTATACAAAAATTTACAGATCACGCCCAAACTTGCAAATACAATGATAATATCCAATTTCATGTTGCCAATTATTACATCATATTCATATAGGCAATAATCCCATAATTCCCCCGTATACATATCGTACGCAAATCGCGATTTTAGGCCAGGGTACGAAATTGACCAAGGTTCATGAAAGAAAATAAATTGGGGGAGATAGAAATTGAATAAAATGAGATCAGAGGAAAACATCATCACAGGCGTAAATATTACAACTTGATGATAACGTCATTACGAATCAAGAAAACTGCTGAATAGATCACAAACTTGTCATGAGCATAAAGATAGACAAGTCCCAAAACACAAGATTCAAGGAGCAACAGAAATAGATCAGAATCGATAAACATACTTCAATCCAATTCCACTTTATTCCATGGCCACATTATAATTAAATGTTTAAATCTAAAAACAACTAGAACTTACAGAGCATGGCTAGTGAATTAGGAACTGAATTTGTTGTAAAAATGTTGCGGCGTTGTTGATTTATTGTCTTGAATCATTGTTGAAGCTTTGTTCATTGAATTGATTTGAGTTTGAATGCTTAAGCTTTAATTTGGGGGTGGCGGCCATGGTTCAAGAGAGAGTTTAGCAACATAATTGTGTAAGAATGATTTGATATGAATTAGGTTAGGTCTAAGGGTGTTTTTATAGGTGTAGCAACTAGTTTTAGGCCCTTAGATTAACCCTAGAATCAATCCGGACCGTCAAAACACATCTCAGGCTTCAAAAATGAGTTCTGGGTCAAAACAGGCCGACCAGGTCGACCAATAAGGGGGGAGGTCGACACTATGGTCGACCTGGGGGGTAGTTTGACCCTATGGTCGACCAGGGGGGGTAGGTCGACCCTATGGTCGACCCCCTGGTCCAGTGCTGCTTGAAAACTGCTGAAACTTGTACATGCCATAACTTCTTCATCCGGACTCCGATTTTCGAAAACTCGGACTCTATTTCATGTAAAATTCGAGATGAACGCAATGGAGTAACCCGTTTCCCTTGATTCTGACTTTAAAATTTAATTCTGCCTTGATTTCTTGTTTTAACATGTTATAAAAATTCGGGTTGTTACATTCTCCCCTCCTTAAAGGATTTCGTCCCCGAAATCTTCAAGTTAAGAAGAATGTGTCCTACCATCCAATCATCCATCTACTCAATCATCAATCATAGGCATCCATTGTCCTTAAGAGATTTCTAATGCGGTATGAACATATGCAGAAAGTGTGTGTATATGTTCCTTATCTAATGCAAATGGTCAGGCCTGATTGATCTTTTTAAATGCAAAATATGTTTAGTGCCATGAATCCAATATGTATGCAAATAGTCCTAGTCATATAAACATTATATGTGTGCACAAACATCCTTCCATATGCAACATCCACATGATAACACATTCAATTCCATCCATAAACAAGTATAAACACTCATGCATATGCAATATGAAAATGTGACTGAGCCGATCTAGTGCCTAATGTGTGTTCATGCATCCACGAGCAACAACTAGAAACCACTTGCAACCACTTACAACCATCAACCATAACATGTCTCAAACACATGTTTACATCCATTAGTTCCTACCTAAAGATATAGTAGAATGATAGAAGCAAGTAAAAACTTTGTGCACATTAGGCAATGTCAAAACTGGAAATCTACGTCACATAAATATTGAATAGGAGAAGAACTCCCTAAGCACCAGCCCATATCCTATAAAACCCAAAAAGCTTAGTCAACCCAACGGACACCCTCAAGCCCCAACATGTATTACTAACAAATAAGTCATACTCCTTATGGGGTTTGCAATAGAAATTGGATTGAGAAAAGGACCGAGAGGTTATACTTAAAAGATAGCATACAAGTAAGTTCTACAGGAAAAGAGGGATCAAGGATATATTCTTAAAAAGAGATATGATGTGCATGTCTAGTCTTCAATCTTCTAAGTCGTATTTCCTTGAGCTTAACTCCATTGTGCTTTGACCGTCTTTAACTTCACAATTTCGTAGTTCCTTAATTCTTGTTCCCAGAATATGAGTTGGAACTCATTCCACTGTCGCCTCTCGTTCCACTTTCGCTTATTCTCTTTCTAGTATACTCGATTCAAACATAACTGCGTACTCATGGTTTCGTGCAAGCTCTCCAAAATTCACTAGTGAATCTTGGATCTCATTCACTTACTAGAAGGTATTCCACATAAATGAATTATCTCTTGAAAATAAACAAATGCCAACCATGTTGCCAAGTGTACTTACTAAGGTGATTTTCTATAACTCATGCATAAGCGAAATGAACCATCTGCCTTAGTGGCGAACACTACTCGGGCGGATCGATAAATGTATCAAGAGATTCTAGGTAACTAAACAAGGCAGAACCCTAAGGGTTACACTAGACTTCGAGGGCATTACCAAGGCAAGTCAAGCATCTAACTACCCTCTTTTCATACTCGAGAATGGTACCATTTCCGGACAACCACTCCATCCCTAGAATCAACCCATAGCCCAAAAACATAAGCTTTACTTCTAAACTCAACACTTAGCATAGACATTCTAAAATCCAAACAAGTCATGAATAAATGATCCGATTCCCTAACAGGATTTGAGAATAAAATGGGATCCTCTACTACGCTAGTACTAAGGTGCAGAGACTCAACTATCGAAGCAGAAATAAAAAGGATGCGATGTACCATAATCAAAAAGGGTACGAACAGGATAGAAAGATAAACTAGACTTTCCTATAGAAACGTTTCTACCTTCTTGTTCTGAGCCTCATTTGCCTTAACCACTCTTATCCCCTCTTATATAACGTGTTAACAGGTCTCTCGAGAACTACCTCCATCGCACGGCAACCCTACAAAGCTTGAAATAAGATTAGTCGCAGATGGAACTAATGTGACTACAGATGGAGGAAAGAAAGGAAAAGGGATTCAAACAAGGAAACAAAGGATAATGCTAATGGCCTTTGGGGAATAGCCTTTAAAAAATAAAACTTTTCTTGAAAAATGCTTCTTTGTAAATGGTTTTGAAAATAATTTCAAAAGGTTTTATAAACTTTTGCCCAGTCTGGTAACCTTCTGCTCTGATACCAAATGTAACACCCCACCTCTACTAGGGTCACTGACAAAGGGAATGCACTAGCTTTGGTGGAGCATTATCTAGGTAAACATACACAGAAATATTACAAGATAGAACATATAAAACGGCGGAAGAAGAACCAAATTTCATTGCTTTAAAATCTAGAAAGGTCTAAAGCCTTTTACATCAAAATGTTATTAAATCCATTACATCGAAATCTGTCTTGCAATAGTAAAGAAGCATAAAACCATAGTCATAAATCATTCCCCAAGTAAAACAGCAAAGCAAGCCATAGCCAAGAGAAATCCAAACAGTGCATGAAAGAGCCTTGGAGCTTGTAAGATCCGAACTAAGCTGTATTCCCACCCTGCGAACCTGGGCGGGGGGGGGGGGGGGGGAGGGAACGAAAGAAAAAGAGGCGAAACAAACAGGGTCAGTCATAAAGACTGAGTAAGTCCTAGTGGCTTTTAACATAAAAACAGGTGAAGATAATATGGCATGAATAAACTGAAAGTAAACATAAGCACGATGACAAGGTAAACTACAGGCACGATGAATCAATTATAACATTGCAAGGTTTCTACTAAAGTATAACAACGCAAGATTTTTGAGCTTCACCATTCCACTATTTTCTTTGACTTCCTATATTCTCTGCACCAACTGTACTAGTACCCCAACCCGTATCATCCTTTCCATGTATATGTACAGTCCGTTGCCGTATATCGTATGGGTTTCATCACGTATTTCTATACTACTACAACGTAGTGCCACCATTCTTGAAATCGTTTGGACCGCCTCCCTTGTTCTGGCTAGGTTTCCTTATCATGAAATATCGCGTGTTCAATTAGGATTTATGCCACCCAGGACCACTAGGGATTATGCTACCTATTGAACGTTTTCTAGATTCGATTAGGGTTTATGCCACCTAGGACCACTAGGGATTATGCTACCTAACGAATTCCACGTAACGATCTATGAATCGATCGGCTCTCTACAAGTCCTAGCTCGTTCATGTGTCTATGTCATACGGCCCAATCACGAAATGTAGTCACCTGTGCTAGGTCCACCATAGGGTGTATCAAGCCCTAGGGTGCCAACCACCGACACGAATCAAGCACGCATAGTGTAAACCTACTGGTGCCCATTGCCTGCTTTTTCAACTCCGGATTATGTGCACGACCATAGTCCGCCTGAACCTACAATGGCGCACCAACTCAGCCGTCGTTCTGGTCGCTTACAATCAGCCCAGTAATCATGCCCCACCCTGCCTAGTTCCAGGGTACCGTGATACATCTAGTGGGTTACTGCTGAAAAGGACCGCGTAACTAGGGTTTCCGTCCAGTAGGTTAAGTGTTGTCATTTAAATTCGAGACTTAACCCCATCGGTCTAGCATGTCAAGTTGGTTAAGTGTTGTCATTCAAGTTCGTGACTTAACCCGCCTAAGTGTCATGTCAAATTGGCTAAGTGTTGTCGTTCAAGTTCGTGACTTAACCCGCCTACGTGTCATGTCAAATTGGCTAAGTGTTGTCATTCAAGTTCATGACTTAGCCCTACGAATCATCTGTCAAGTTGGTTAAGTATATTCAAGCGGTTCATGACTTAACCCTATCAAATCATCGCGTCCAATTGGTTAAGTATATTCAAGCGGTTCATGACTTAACCCTATCAAATCATCGTGTCTAATTGGTTAAGTATATTCAAGCGGTTCATAACTTAACCCCATCAAATCATCGCGTCAAATTGGTTAAGTATATTCAAGCGGTTCATCACTTAACCCTATCAAATCATCGCGTCAAATTGGTTAAGTATATTCAAGCGGTTCATGGCTTAACCCGCCCACGTATCATGCTAAATTGGTTAAGTATTATCTATATGTTCAAGTTGACTTAACCCTGCCACGTGTCATGTTATATTGGTTAAGTGTCATTAATCTAGCCATATTACTTAACCCACCCATTGGTCTGATTAACTATTATGTTGGTTAAGCCTACATTTGTAAGTTTTACATGTTCTTAACTCATACTGGTTAGGTCCACATTTACATGTCAAATTTCCATGTCATCCCACCTAACCCTCTAACCATACCCACGTCTTATTATGGTTAGTATTCCTTAATTCATTCTTTATGACGAACGAATCATGACCTCTCACATTAGACCGTGCATTTTGTGGCCACTGGATTTGCCGGGCGGTTCCTGGCAGATTTACACCACAAACTGGGTCTAACCTCGTGTCATAAATCGTTACGCCTACAATTCGACCTTCGACCTCTCACATTAGACTGACACTTTGTGGCTACTGGATTTGCCGGGCGGTTCCGGGCAGATTTATACCACAAACTGAGTCTAACCTCGTGTCAAAGGTTCATTAATGGTCGTATTCCACCCAAAAACCCAATATTAGTTCATGTGTTTAACATATAGAAATGTTCATGTTCGTGTTCAAGTCAATTACCCAATACACAGTCATTTTCATGTTTCAAATTCCCAACTTTACATATTAATAAACATATGCCCAAGTTCCAAAATTACATGCCAATTTAAATATATATATATATATATATATATATATATAGACACACACACACACACACCCAATCCTAGTCAGTTTACATACGCCCAATTCTTGCCTATTACATGTATGCCAGGTTTATGCCATTTTACCCATATCAAGTTCTAGCCAAGATTACATGTATTAAGTTTTATATCCAATAAACCCAAATCATGATTCATGATGTAATTATCCCAAACTATAATCTTTTTATTACAATACATGTCAGTTGCCCAAGTTCATAATACATGTTTATGCCAATTATCAAGTTTACAATCGCTTTCATGTTCAAATTCTCAATTCTACATACGCCTAATTAACATAAGCCCAATCTTTTGATTTAAGCTTACATAGTCCCAAACTCGTGATTTAATTTACATGCTAATTCATGTATGCCTACTTCATGCCAAATTATTTACATGTTATATATACCAAATCTCATGTTACATTACATAGATCATGTTTGTGCCAAATTCCATGTATATAATATTTATGCAATTTTTTTCATAACAAGATTATACCAAAATTTACAGACCACGCCCAAACTTGCAAATACAATGATAATATCCAATTTCATGTTGCCAATTATTACATCATATTCATATAGGCAATAATCCCATAATTCCTCCGTATACAAATCGTACGCAAATCGCGATTTTAGGCCAAGGTCCGAAATTGACCAAGGTTCATGAAAGAAAATAAATTGGAGGAGATAGAAATTGAATAAAATGAGATCAGAGGAAAACATCATCACAGGCATAAATATTACAACTTGATGATAACGTCATTACGAATCAAGAAAACTGCTGAATAGATAACAAACTTGTCATGAGCATAAAGATAGACAAGTCCCAAAACACAAGATTCAAGGAGCAACAGAAATAGATTTGAATCGATAAACATACTTCAATCCAATTCCACTTTATTCCATGGCCACATTATAATTAAATGTTTAAATCTAAAAACAACTAGAACTTACAGAGCATGGCTAGTGAATTAGGAACTGAATTTGTTGTAAAAATGTTGCGGCTTTGTTGATTTATTGTCTTGAATCATTGTTGAAGCTTTGTTCTTTGAATTGATTTGAGTTTGAATGCTTAAGCTTTAATTTGGGGGCGGCGACCATGGTTCAAGAGGGAGTTCAGCAGCATAATAGTGTAAGAATGATTTGATATGAATTAGGTTAGGTCTAAGGGTGTTTTTATAGGTGTAGCAACTAGTTTAGGCCCTTAGATTAACCCTAGAATCAATCCGGACCGTCAAAACACGTCTCAGGCTTCAAAAATGAGTTCTGGGTCAAAACAGGCCGACTAGATCGACCTGTAAAGGGGGGAGGTCGAAAATATGGTCGACCTGGGGGGTAGGTCAACCCTATTGTCGACCTGGGGGGGTAGGTCGACCCTATGGTCGACCCCCTGGTCCAGTGCTGCCTGAAAACTGCTGAAACTTGTACAGACCATAACTTCTTCATCCGGACTCCGATTTTCGAAAACTCGGACTTTATTTCATGTAAAATTTCGAGATGAATGCAATGGCATAACCCGTTTCCCCTGATTCTGACTTTAAATTTTAATTCTTCCTTGATTTCTTGTTATAACATGTTATAAAAATTCAGGTTGTTACAAGCTGTCACACGTTAAGATTTTGGTTAGCAATGCGCTCAAGTGCCAAAAACATCGTCAGAAAACAAAAAACAATTTGGTCAAAGTCACGGCGTATTCATAAAAATGGCCCGAAACCTCTTTAGATGACCTCTTTTGGGCTCGAAAACATGGGTTGTGGTGCTTTGCACCATAACGCTTGTAGCCCTCTGATTTAGCTTCCGGTACATATTTCGTTTGGCCTAAACGGCCTTACGGTTTGAAAGTTACGCCCATTTTCATGAATATGTGCAGAAATGTCTTCACAGTCTTTAGTGGATTCTTGGGCTTCTTGAGCTTCATCACGTGTCGCCACTCCAAAAGGCTTGCACGCACCACGCTGATCGCCCAAAACTGCTCGCGCAACTCAGCCTGGCAAAGCCCAGGATTTCCATATCTCATGGGAAGAAAAAATGCTCATTTTGTATCCCTCAAGGGGTGTGAAATTTGTGTTTCGCATCCATAGGGATACATAATCACATCTCTCTAGGGATGCGATTTCGTATTCCTCGAGGGATATGGTCCGCATCCTCAAACTTCACATCGCTCCCAAAGCCTTGCATCCCTCCATATTGATTTCCTTTGGGTTTCGAGTCCTTCAAACCGCGCCTCGCATCACATCCCCAGATCGCATGTACCTCACCCCACTTTTTATCCCTCGAGGTACAAAAATTCATATCCCTCAGAGAGATACGAAATTTTCTTCCATGCACGGGGGAAGGGGTGCAAATTTCAGGTGTTGCTTTTTCTAGGATTCGAAATTCTATTGTGGGGCTCCTAAATCTCACTTACTCCAACCTAACCCACTAATTATAAATAACCCTACCTCATTCTTCAAAGGTATGGACTTTTTGACATGCTAAAGCTCCAAAAAGCATCATTAATGGCTGTCATCTCCTTCTCTATGACAACCGGATATAGCTTGAACCACTAAAACGTTTGCATGCATGTTTTACTTCATCACTTAGACAATTTCTTGGACATTAAGACCACCTTTGGACTATTTTGGACATCTTTGTACTTCCTTGGACATTGTTGACCAAGTCAACATATTTTTCACTCGACGAAGGGGACAAAGGACATTTCAGACAAAGTTTAGAACTAGTGAACCATTTGTTGTTCTACTATACAACTTTGTACGTTGAAATTTTAGAAACTTGCACAAACATTGTAATCAACTATTGTATGATAAATAATCACTATAAAGTGGACATAGGCGTTAGTGCCGAACTATTATAAAAAACTGTGATCTCCCTGCATTTCATTACTTCACATTTGAATCATTGTGTTTTTACAACACTTACACTCGAGGGTTGGCGTGCGTTGAATCGGGGAAAATTCCCAACGTCAACTGGAGGTCATTAGAGGTTTGTACTAGATATTATGTGAGTCCAGTATTATAATTGATAGACTCCTAGTATTTTATATGTATACGATGTTCGTTAATCCGAATTAATAAGCGATTATTATTTTATCAACTATACCATTTCTTGAAACCGTTGTGTTTATTACTTTAGACCAAGACTGTTCATGTTAAAAATTGTAATGACCCGCATTCTATGCATCAGGGGATCATAGAATATTTATTTCATTCACATATGGAGTCGTATGATCGTGTAAATTTGGGGAACGACTACTGGGATCATTTCCCATGTTCTTGATTTTTGCCAAATTTTAAATGATCTTTTTCCCCTAACGAATCTTTTTTCGTTTATAACTTTTGATTGGTAAGGAGTTTTGACCTGAAATCACTTACATTGGATTCGAATGATGGTTTACCTTTCCGTAGAGTGGTCACATTAATCAAATGGACTTACCATTTGGGAGATATGGCTGAAACAAGGTTTGGAAGGTGAAAAACAGCTTAACCGGGCTTAATATAGTGGTTAGCAGCTAGGCACATAACTCATTTCGGGACTAGGGTTATGGAAGGGCTAAAAAGTTTGGGAAAATAAATATTTCATATTTCTAGCCGCGTCTTACGTCTCTTGAACCCTAGCAATGGCCTCCATCTTCCAAATCACTCCCAAATCACCTTTTAATCATAATAAGCAAAACTACGTCAAATCAAGGCAGATTAGCATCAAATCAGAGACAAAGCTGCTGGAACACATAGGAATTCATGCCAAATCGGTTAGAGTTTCAGATCTGAAATTTATTTGAAGCTAAGGTGAGTGATTAGCATGTTTTTACACTAATTACGGCTAATTAGGGTGATTAGCGATAACTAGCAAAATTATGACTTAAAAATTACGAAAAAATATGTAAAAGTTCTGAAATATTATTTATGGATCTGATGACAATTTGGGTTAATTTGGATTAAGTTTGCTAATCCTATAGTTAAAACATGGTTAAGGGGATTATGGGGGAAATCATGCTTTTTGGGAACGTTTGATCCATATTAACATGTTGCATTGTTGTTTTAGTGTTTATGGTTGATTATACATGTTGCTATTACTATTTGGTATGATTTGCAATGGCATAACAAGGTTAGAATGGTCGAAACGCCTTCGAGTGGTGTAAATAGCTCGTTGGAAATGGCGTAGGAATTCAGATCGGACTGGAGGTTAAGGGTCGGATCGGATCGTCCCTGGGGCCGTGGGTAATAACCACGAACCAAGTAGCCTCCCCCGAACCGAACCTCCTGCCTGGAGTCATCGAGCACCACCACGAGCCCGAACCAATGCATCATGAGCCACCTTTGCTCGAGTACCACGAACCCAATCCGAATGAAGGAAGGGAGGATTGACCGAAGCTGGTTGCCATCCGAACCAAAGCAGAACACCATGTCACGAATCGAACTGATCCAGAAACATGCCTCACGAGCCGCCTCCTCCGAATCGAGCCGAGTTGGAGTCACGAACCGGAGCATGCCCACGAACCACGAGCGGAGGTGTCCCACGAACCGAACGAAGGGAAGAAGGGAACCGAATGGAAGCTTGTTTTCGAACCGATCCGGAGAAGACTAAAACCCGAGATGTAAAGGAAGTCCAAATAGGAAGTTATTACTCAGGATCCAGATGGGAACCAATAAGTAAACTTCAAGGGTTGTACTTTTCTGCGGGACGTCTGCAAAGGGGTTATCTATATTTATAGCTTTGATTCACTATTGATGGGGTGGGCATTGACTACGGACTAGTGCGGTGGGGTCAAAGTTGTATGGAGTCGAACTCCATCAGGACCCCCTAAGGGTAAAGTGGTCCTAGTAAGGCTTGGATGGAGCTGAACTCTGTCATGGCCCCGAATGCTTCTGGTGATCAAAGCAGTGGATATCGTATACTTTACGCACTGAGTGAGAGATGTGAGAATGATTGCTATGTTTGATGTTTGCTATCACCATGACACGCACATTCCCATTTTCAGACCATATGCTAGTGTTACCTTAGAGTACTATACATATTGTTGTGCTAACTCTTTGGTTGCAGGTCCAGGTTAAGGTATGATTATTTATACCTGTTATTGTTTTGTTTTTCTGTTATCGCTCATACCAGACTTTTGTCTGACCTAGAGTTTTATGACTCTTCTGATTACTCTGGGTGCTCCTAAACGAGCAGACTAGAGACAGGTAAGGTGGTATGCACGAGTAGCTGTCCGGAGACGAGCATGAAGCTTCTACATACTATTTACATATATTCTCCCTGTGTTGTTTCTGGTCACTACTTTGGGCATTAGTAGTGTACCTTTTCTATTTTTCTTTAGAGACAGTATTTTGAAGTTGTAATAATGATGGTTTGGACCAAAAGCTGTATTTTGGATTCCGCTCCTATAACAATTTAGTTTTCAGCTTATGCACTGTCTCTCCTGTTTTATGTCAATTATGTTATTATTATATTTTATTCCATGCGCTGCGAGATATACTACGGGTTCTTTAATGATTCATAGTTTCAAAACCCTTTCCTTTTTGACGACCATCCCGTGCTAGTCGGGCATTAGCACAACGCATTTCGGGGAAATGACGGCTGGCTCGAGGCGGGCCGTCACACTTGGTATCAGAGCCTAGGTTGCATAGTTAACCTAGGGGAAGCATCAGGGAGAGATAGTATACGTATATGAGAGTGCGTATTTGTGATATTTTGGTTTTCAAAAGCTATATATATACTATTAGTATATCTAAGGATGAAGTCGCACTGCACTGGCACCACTATGGAGATGGTTAATTATTTTCCCTTTATAGATTGGACGATGAGCCGATATACGAGGACTACGGGTTCAGGGGCCAATGATAGGAATGTCCTTGATATGAGGACAATGTTACTACCTTCATGCGAGAGATGCTTAGGGATGCTCAGGGAGCAGTTCCTAATGCTGCTAATGGTGGTGGTGAAGCAGTGCAGGCGCCTAGGGCCGATTTCGCCAAGCTCAGCAAGGATTATACTAATCTTGGTGGAAAGCAGTTCCACGGAACGGAATCGGCTACAGAGGCTCAAGATTAGCATGATAGTTATGAGCGTATCTTCGAGGATTTGGGAATCAATGATGCAATGAAAAGGAAGTTAGCATCGCCTCAACTGCAAGGACGGGCTATGAATTGGTGGAATGTTATTAAAGCAGCTACTCCCGAGGATCATGTTACTTGGAATCAGTTTAAGACTCGCTTCAGTGACAAGTTTATTCTAGCTGCTCAGAAATCGGAATTGTTTAGGAAGTTTTTGGAGCTTAAGAGGAATGGTAGGGCAGCCTGGGAATATATTGCTGAATTCGATAGTCTATCGAAATATGGATTGTCTCTTATCGATACTGCCGAGAAGAAGAACGAGAAGTTCATAACCGGATTAGATGGTTACTTGGGGGAAAGGCTGATAAATCATATAGATGAGACATTCGAGTCTATTGTGGGAAAGGCATTGAGGTCGGAGAGCCTTTACCCTAAGTCAAAGGTCGAGGTTGTTATTACATCTACAGGGGAGCTAAAACCGCAGGCAAGCGGTGGAGGCAAGAATAATTCGCAGAATAAGAGGAAACAGAACCTAGCTAAGGATGGTCAGAAGAATAAGAAAGATGCTGAGTGTTATAGCTGTGGCAAGAAGGTCCACTATGCCAAAGATTGTCGAGCAAAGCCAGCGACAGGAAGTGCTTCAATTGCGGCCAAGTAGGACATCACAAGGATAAATGTCCACAACCTCCTAAAGAGAAGCAGATTGTGAAAGCATATGCTATCAACGTTGTTCCTTCTTCGTCGAATGCCCCCAATTACGGCGTAGAAGGGAAAGGGCGTCATTATTCAAGATATGCTTTCTATTTATAATGCTCCTGTTCGAGTGTTGTTTGATACCAGGGTTTCCTATTCCTTCATATTTGGTGACCTGGTAAATAGGTTGGGATTAGAACCCGAGATTGTCGATAGACCTTTAGTTGTGACGAATCCGATCGCTGGTTCGACTAGCCTTAATATGATTTGTCATAATTTGGACTTATCCAGTCATGGATGCATGTTTGCATGTGATTGCTTTGTTTTGGGCTTTATTGGGTTTGGCATTATTTTGGCAGTCGATTGGCTCCAAAGGGATGGGGGGTGGTAGACTGTGAGGGGTCTTCGGTGACCATTAGAGCGGATGATGGTTGGAGGATACTATTTGGTTGCCTACCTAGTAATGGGGTGATGGCCATTTTTCTAAATTACCTCGACATCCCACATGATGAGTTGTCAGATGTGCCTATTGCTGGTGAGTATCCGAACATCTTCGGGGAAGTGACTGGACTTCAACCACACCGAGAGATCGAGTTTCAGATTGATTTAGTGAAAGATGCCAGACCTATAGTGATGCCACTTAGTCGAATGGCGCCAAGAGAGCAGCGAGAGCTCGGGGTGTAAGTAAGCGATCTTTTGAAAAAGTGATTTATTAGAAGAAGTGTTTCCGAGTGGGGGGCACCAGTTGTATTTGCTACTAAGGCCAATGCTTCCCTTTGCTTATGTATAGATTATCGCGAGTTGAATAAAGTGATGAGGAAGAATACGTAACCTCTTCCGCGGATAGACGATTTGTTTGGTCAGTTAAGTGGAGCAATAGTGTTCTCCCAGTTGGATCTTGTGACAGGTTTTAATCAGCTCCGAGTAGCAGCTGAGAGTATAGCTAAAACGGCATTTCGGATGCCGTTTAGATTTTATGAGTGGTTGGTCATGCCATTCGGGCTGACCAATGCACCAACATATTTTGTGGATCTCATAAAAAACGTATTCAGGGATCAATTAAATAAGTTTGTGCTTGTGTTCGTGGACGATATCTTGGTTTACTCGAGGACAGAAGAAGAACACAAGGAACATTTGAGGACAGTGATGGAGGTGTTGAGGAGACACCAATTGAAAGAAAAATTTTCTAAGTGAAGTTTCACTTCTAGAGGAGGGAAGTGAGATTCTTGGGCCATGTTGTTTCAGAAAATGGTATTGCTGTGGATCCTGCGAAGGTGGCTATGGTGCAGGATTGGTCTATGCCCTAGAATGCAATGGACGTGAGAAGTTTCTTGCGGTTAGTTGGATATTATCGTAAGTTCATCAAAGACTTCTCCAAGATAGCGGCACTGTTAACTCAGTTGACCAAGAATAATCAAGCTTTCGTCTAGGAAGAAAGGTGTGAGAATGCATTTAAGAGTCTAAAGAAAAGGTTAACGTGTGCGCCAGTGTTAGTTATTCCAAAAGGGAACAAAGAGATGACGGTATACAAGATGCAAGTGATACCAGACTAGGTGTTGTATTGATGCAAGGAGGTAGGGTTGTAGCCTATGTCAGTCGGCAACTGAAGTCGCATGAGAAAAGATATCCTACCTATGATTTGGAATTGGCAGCGATCGGGTTCGCATTAAAGATGTGGAGACATTATCTCTTGGGAGAAAGATTTGAATTGTTTACCGATCACAAGTCATTAAAGTATATTTTCTCTCAAAAGGATTTAAACCTTCATCAGCAGAGATGGTTAGAGTTCTTGGCTTCATATGATTTCAATATCGCATACACACGCGGGAAGGGAAATGCAGTAGCTGATGCATTGAGTAGGAGACATGCCAATTTGGGGGCTATGTTTCTGGAATGGAAGCAACTAGAATATATCGCAGGATATGATTTCAGACCTAAGTGCAAATTGGATCCATAGATTTTAGCAAGTTTGATGATCATACCAACTTTGATTGAGCGGATTGGTTCCAGTCAGAGGGGCGATCCTAATCTATTGGAAATCATCTCCAAGGTAGAAATGGGCATCGACGACGAGAGAATGAACAAGTATGGTCTTGATCGAGAGGGACGGCTTCGAAAGAATGGGAGGCTAGTTGTACCCAACGTTAATAGATTGAGAGATGAAGTGCTTAGAGAGTGTCATCACTTGAAACTGACTATACATCCCGGTGGTAACAAAATGTATCAAGACATGAAGCAAATCTACTACTGGGAAGGGATGAAGAGAGACATTGGAAAGTTTATATCTAAGTGCATGAACTGCCAGTTAGTTAAAGCTAAGCAAAAGAAGCCTAGTGGTTTGTCAAAACCGTTGGAAATTCCAGAATTGAAATGGGAACAAGTCTCAATGGATTTCATCAATGGCATACCAAGGACTAGATCGGGTCATGATAGCATTTGGGTGATTGTGGATCGATTGACCAAGAGTGCAAGGTTTATACCAGTCAAGTCGAATAGGACAACAGCTAAGTTAACAGAACTGTATATGAAGTGGGTAGTGATATTTCATGGAGTGCCCAACGGCATTGTGATTGACCGAGATCCATTATTCACTAGTGGGTTTTGGAAGAGCTTACAAGAGGCCTAAGGGTCAGAATTACATCTCAGTACCACATACCATCCTCAAACCGATGGTCAGACAGAGAGGGTAAATCGTGTATTAGAGGATCTCTTAAGGGATTGTATATTGGATTTCTGAGGGTCATGGGATGACCATTTGCATCGAGTTGAGTTCGCTTGTAATAATAGTTATCAGTCCAGTATTGATATGGCTCCATTTGAAGCTTTGTACGGGAGACCTTGCAACTCACCATCATGTTGGGTGGAAACCGATGAGAAATTTGTGCTTGGGCCAGATGTAATAAGAGAAAATTCAGATAAGATCAATGTTATTCAACAGAGAATGAAGGCTCCCCAAGATAGGCAGAAAAGTTATGCTGATAAAAGACGAAAAGATTTAAAATTCTCCATTGGCGACTTGGTATTCGTCAATATTTCTCCATTGAAGAATGTAATTCGATTTGGTAGGAAAGGTAAATTAGCACCAAGGTTTGTTGGTCCATTCGCAGTTCTCGAACAAGTTGGGAATATAGCGTATAAAGTTGGATTGCCTGACAAGATGGTGGGAGTGCACGATGTATTTCATGTTTCTCAGTTAAGGAAGTTCGTGCACGATTCTGATATGACTATCTCACTCGATCAGATGGATGATATCGAGATAAAACCTGAGGCAATTGAAAGCCGCAGACCGGTTTGTATTGTCGGACATGATACGAAGCAACTTCGCAGGAAGACGGTGGAACTAGTCAAGGTCCAGTGGGGCAATAATGAGAATGACTGTACTTGGGAAACAAAGGATAACATAAGAAAGTCGTATCCAGAACTCTTTGCCTGGTAAGATTTTAATCCTGGTATAGTTACTCCCTTGTTAGTAAACCGCATGCTAGGATAGGCTTGTTGTGTTGTTATGTACGTTTGATTGTTTGTAAATGGCTGATAGGCATGCGGGGCACCATTGTATGTTTTGGTTAAGGAATTTTGGGGGCGAAATTTTTTAAGGGGAGGAGAGTGTAAGACCTGCATTCTACGTATCGGAGGATCATAGAATATTTATCTCATTCACATACGAAGTCGTATGGTCGTGTAACTTAGGGGAACGACTATTGGGGTCATTTCCCATGTTCGTGATTTTTGCCGAATTTTAAATGACCATTTTATCCCTAGAAAATCTTGTTTCGCCTACAAATTTTGATTGTTAAGGAGTTTTGACCTGAAACTGCTTCCATTGGATTCAGATGATGGTTTAGCTTTCCGTAGAGTGGTCATGTTAATCAAACTGACTTACCGTTTGGGAGATATGGCTAAAACAAGGTTTGGAAGGTGAAAAACAGCTTAACCGGACTTAATAGAGTGATTAGCAGCTAGGCCCATAACCCATTCGGGATTAGGGTTATGGGAGGGCTGAAAGGTTTGGGAAAACATTTCATTTCAGTTTTCTAGCCGCCACTTACATCTCTTGAACTCTAGCAATGGCCTTCATCTTCTAAATCACTCCCAAATCACTTTTTAATCATATTAAGCAAAATTACATCAAATCAAGGTGGATCAGCATCAAATCAGAGATAGAGCTGCTGGACCACATAGGAATTCGTGCCAAATCAATTAGTTTCATATCTAAAATTTATTTGTGGCTAAGATGAGTGGTTAGCATGTTTTTACACTAATTACAGCGAATTAGGGATGATTAGTGATAATTAGAAAAATTATGACTCAAAAAAATATGTAAAAATTCTGAAATATTATTTTATGTCTCTGATAAAAATTTGGGTTAATTTGGATTAAGTTTGATAATCCTATAATTAAAAAATGGTTAAGGGGATTAAGGGGAAAATCATGCTTTTTGGGAATGTTTGATCCATATTAACATGTTACATTGTTGTTTTGGTGTTTATGATTGATTATACATGTTGCTATTACTATTTGGTATGATTTGCAATGGCATAGGAAGGTTAGAATGGTCGAAAATGCCGTCGAGTGGTGTAAATAGCTCGCTGGAAATGGCGTAGGAATTCGGATCGGACCGGAGGTTGAGGGTCGGACCGGAGGTTGAGGGTCGGATCGGATCATCCCTGGGGTCATGGGTA
Organism: Allium sativum; assembly: GCA_030737875.1. NCBI lineage: Eukaryota > Viridiplantae > Streptophyta > Magnoliopsida > Asparagales > Amaryllidaceae > Allium > Allium sativum. The sequence continues at coordinate 969,408,836 of CM060913.1, read as the reverse complement.
CTAACCACGAACCGAATCGCCTCCCCCAAACCAAACCGCCTGCCTGGAGTCATCGAGCACCACCATGAGCCCGAACCGATGCATCACGAGCCGCCTTTGCTCGAGTACCACGAACCCGATCCGAATGAAGGAAGGGAGGACTGACCGAAGCTGGTTGCCATCCGAACCGATCTAGAAGCATGCATGACGAGTCGCCTCCTCTGAACCAAGACGAGTTGGAGTTACGAACCGGAGCATGCCCACGAACCACGAGTCGAACGAGGGAAAGAAGGGAACCGAACGGTTTCGGAACCGATCCGGAGAAAACTGAAACCCGATATGCAAAGGAAGTCCAAATGGGAAGTTATTACTCATGATCCAGATGGGAATCAACGAGTGAACTTCAAGGGTTGGACTTTGCTGCGGGACGTATGCAAAGGGGTTATCGATATTTATAGCTTTGATTCACTATTGATGGGAGGGGCATTGACTGTGGACCAGTGCGGTGGGGTCAAAGTTGAATGGATTCGAACTCCATTAGGACCCCCAAGGGTAAAGTGGTCGTAGTAAGGCTTGGATAGAGCTGAACTCCGTCATGGCCCCAAATGGTTCCGGTGATCAAAGCAGTGGATATCGTATACTTTACCCACTGAGTGAGAGATGTGAGGATGATTGCTATGTTTGATGTTTGCTATCATCATGACATGCACACTCCCATTTTCACACTATATGTTAGTGTTACCTTAGAGTATTGTACATCTTCTTGTGCTAACTCTTTGGTTGCAGATTCAGGTATGATTATTTATACATGTTATTGTCTTGTTTGCTGCTATCGCCCATACCAGACTTTTGTCTGACCCAGAGTTTTATGTATCTTCTTATTACTCTGGGTGCTCCTAAACGAGCAGACTAGAGACAGGTTAGGTGGTATGCACGAGTAGCTGTCCGGAGACAAGCAGGAGGCTTCCACATACTATTTACATATATTATCCATGTGTTGTTATTGGTCACTACTTTGGGAATTAGTAGTGTACCTTTTCTATTTTGCTTTAGAGATAGTATTTTAAAATCGTAATAATGATGGTTTGGATCATAAGATGTATTTTGGATTCCACTGCTATGATGGTTTAGTTTTTAGCTTATGCGCTGTCTCGCCTGTTTTATGTCAAGTATGTTATTATTATATTTTATTCCATGCGCTATGAGATATACTACAGGTTCTTTAATGATTCATAGTTTCAAAACCCTTTCCTTTTTTACGACCGCCCCGTGCTAGTCGGGCATTGGTATAGCGCATTTCCTGGAAATGACAGTTGATTCGGGGCAGTTCGTCACAAAAATTTATTCTAAGACTGGGTAAAATGTAAAAGCGACATGTTGGTGTTGGTTTGAAGTTATATTACATTTGATCGCCCCTTACAAACCGCATTCCCCGTGTTATTAGACGAAATTATTTTAATGTTCTTTAATGATGTGGGTATAGCAATGAGGTCGTTACAAAATGGTATTAGAGCAGAGTCAGAACATTATAGCGTGTAATATCACAGATCTAGACCTAATGAGACTTACGTTCCTATTTCTAAGGGTATGTTGTAGATAGTTATTTTAATTATCTATATAGGAATCAGAAAATAAATTAATTTTTGGGATAATAAATATAATTGACTTACGATTTATATTAGTTTTGCAACGGAAGCTAGTAAATTGTTTTTGCTGAGCATAGTATTTAGTGGTCTACATGTGTGATTAATTGGATAATGTATGTATAGTTTATTTGATGTTATGAATGATTACTTGGTTGTATTTATTTAAATTGGATGCATGTGTGCTAGTGATAATAAAATTAGCTCAACAAAAGATAACTTGTAATTGTTTATTGTGTTGACATATCCGAACATTGTTGAAGGATTTCGTTTGATATATGGCACGTCGTGTTATTGACATGGGTTCCTAAATGTCATATGAGACATTTTGACATGAGAGATATCTAATCGAAAATCTAGAAAATATTTAAGTTTAAATTAATGTGTAAGTCATCAAATAAATTGTGAAAATCAAAGGGAATAGCGAGATGATGTTGATATTATATCAACTTTGCAGCCAAGTGATGGACTGGATCACAAAAAAAAATTAGTGGCTTAATATTATTTTAGATAATGAGACAAGTTAAGAAAAACTAAAAATGAAAAGGTATTCTAAAAAAAAGTATACATATACTTGTATATTTAAACGTGAGAAATTAAAAAGGTTCAATGTCATAGATATAAATAATATCTTATAAAATGCATTTTATGTTTTAATCTTAGATAACACATGTAGACATTGACCCTTAGCGATTCTAGAGGAAAATGGAGAGTCCACGTTGATTTTGAAATCAACATTGTAGTCATCTGACAAAATAATTTGTCATAAATATATGGCGAGACAATGTCATTAAATCATCTAAGGTTGAAAATTTGAATGTACGTTTTCAAAATATATGCTAAGTGTTGAAACGCCTTTTTACAAGGTCGTCACAACTCGAATTATATCAAGAGAGCTACTCAGGACTTGAGTATAAACTTCCTATAATTTGCATTCACTTGGATGAAGTGATAAAATGTTAAGAAGTTGAATCATGCATGCATGGAACTCCCGCTCGGATTGAAATACTCAAGTCAAGTTAAAGTAGCTTTACTTCATCACACCATCATCGGGTCAAACTCAAACCGACCACTACATGCTAATGGACTTGGTGAACAGTCACTTCGGGTCGAACAAGCATGCACCAGACCCTCCCTTGAGCAGTTACACATGAATGTGGCCCTATTGAAGCGGTCCATTCTCCTATTAATGTGGATCGGATTCCACCTGGCCACACACGAATTATAGAAATGGATCGTGGCATGGAAGGGCTTCAAGTCCTTGGTCTCAAGTTTTATCTGGTCATAGGCCGACTTGAAGATTATATTGACTAAGCTTCCTGAATCGATGAGGATCCTTCGGACATAGGACGGACCTATCTGTGCAGAGATAACGAGAGGGTTTGTGGTTGGGATCTCAATTCCCATAGACTCTCTCTCTCTCTCGCGCGGAAGACGATATCGTCCCATATTTTCTTTTGGAGCTTGGCGTGGATAGACTCATCCAAGGAGGAGCATGCTTTGTAGTTGGCATGCTTAATGGAAGTGGCGTACTCTTCCATGTCCTAGAAGCTATCATGTGTGGGGTGAGTCCGAGTGCAAATAGTATTGATCAAGATGCCACGTGGTCTCTGATTGGACGACTCTAGGGCTACACTGGCTGGAGGGAGTGGGAGCATTAAAGGACCCACAGCTACTTCTGGAGGAGTAGAATTCTGAACATATTGTTCTAAATGTTTCTCGCAGATGAGCTTTTCTATCGCATTCTTGAGGTGGAGATAGTCGTTGTTATTGTGCCCAAACACATCATGGAGTCTGCATTACTTGCCATAGTTCTTCTTGTGGTTGGTAGATTCTCTTGTGTTAGGCTTTTTATACTAGAGGGTATTATAGGTTTGTAGGTAGGTTGCCTCTAACTCTCGGTTGAATGGAGTGTAGTTCTTGTAAGTGCAATAGAGGTCATGTTTTTTGGGGTCTCCACGAGCCAAGTTGTTATTGCGACAGCCGGGGTCACCGTTGTTTGGTTTGGACTTGAACGGGACCACGCCATTACCCTTGTAGGAAGATTCTCAGACTTGTTTTCTATTGACACTATCCATGATAGTGCCTGAGTATGGGTTATTGGGGTGGCCGCCTTGAGCTTCCCTGTTGCATTGTGTTTCCTCTTGACATAGAAACTGGTCGGCCTTTTCATAGAAAGTTTCCAAAGTCTTGGGCTGCTTTCTATCGATCCACGCTCCAAACTCGGAACTGGGGATGATGCCATTGGCAAGATGGACAAGGACCGTGCGAGGCTCCGGGTCGTCAACCTCAACGAGGGTGGTGTTGAAACGCTCAAGGTAGCATTTAAGGGTTTTAACGAGGGTTGTGCATTCTGAACTGTTTTACCATTTCAGAAGCTAGTTGGTTAAAGGTGGAGATAGATCGAGCCGGGAATCAAGTAAACCAGACGAGAGTTGTATCTTCCAAGAAATCCGGGAAGCATTTTCACTTGACGTCATCAGTGGCCCAATTGGAGTCCATATGCCATTCGTAGCGGTTTAAGAAGCCACAAGGGTCAGTTTTCTCACCTTAAGGTGCTAATTATGGCATGTTAAAGCATCAGAGTCACTCAGCTTCATGCACGGCCCCGGTGAAGGAGTTACATCTCATGTTGGTTTCCCACATGTCGTTGACATTTCCGTGCGTCTCTCTCATATTTGCTCGGATCATGTCGGGGAGATACACATGATGAACCTCCGCTAGAATCCACTGGGCATTGTTCACCTCAGGGGTCCTAGGCCGTGGACGTCTTTTGGGATGAACATCGGTATCACCTCCATCCATATCATCAGCTTGATTCTGGTATGGTTAATAAGGCTGAGCCGGTTGATTTTGATTAGGCGAAACTTGGAACTGCTGATTTTCTAAAAGAATAGGCTCCAAGTTCAGAGTGGCGACAGATGGGTTCTGTCGAGGAGGTTGCTGGTTACTAGGACCTGGTTTATCATTATTAACCAATCGGGAACGATCGTGTTGACGCGTTTCCTCGCTGAAATTGACGGTAGTACCATTACTATTTCCATTTTCGTTGCCATTGATATTGACATTAGTGTTGGCAAGGGCATCGGCGTTAACAGTCGTCCCCCTTCTTTGGCTTTGGCCCCGGGTATCAGAAGAAGAACTTTCTGAGGCATTGAGCTACGGCTAAGCTTTTTTCTGATTAAGCTGGAGACGAGCAATGTGACATTGACTTTCTTGAAGTCGATGCATTTGCTCAATGTTTGTCTTCAACATGTCATTGAGCTCTCAAGTTATTTTTATTAAGCGCGTAGAACTGCGTGTGGATTGTTAGAGCTTCAAGATTAGTAGGAGGAACGATATTCATATCGATCGGGTTCACCAGAGACTGGGGTTGTTGAGAAGCAGCAGTGTCAGCCACTGTGGACGGTCCTACAATCGGATTATTTGCTCATTTAATCATCGTAAGCGGACTTGAATTGTAGGTTGAGAAGAAATTTGAGTAGCGCTTGAGATGAAAATGTACGGAAAGAAGTGAGTTTGAGTTCTCAGTGAACGCACTAAAGTGTTAACAGGTAAAATGATCGTTACACCCAAATATTCTCTAAACTCAAGAATTTGTGTTTCGCGTATGGAAAATTAAAGTGCATAAAATAGAAATAACATAGAGATTTATAGTGGTTCGGTCCACAAGGAACCTACGTCTACTTTGAAGGAATTTGAGGATTTTATTGATTATTGAGAGTTATAAGTACATGTCATCATCGAAGGAATATTGACTAAGTATTTTGGAGTCATATTTTCAATATGCTATATCTTGGGAGAAAAATAAAGTTCTTTTACTTCGTCGAGTTCTAGGAAGCCATTAATGAATTCCTATGACCTTGTAGAGCTCTCAAATTAGCCAAAGTCCAACCCTCATAAAGGATGAGCAACGGGGTATTTATAGGTAGTGGGTTAGGTAGGAGTAGGTGGGATTTAGGGACCATACAGCAGAAAATCGCATCTCGGGCCTCCTTCCAAAAGAAAATCGCTTCCATCCCTTTGTTTGTAAGAAATCCTGCATCCCGCTTCAGGAGGACGCGAATTACGCATCCTAGGGGATGCGAAATTCACACCCCAGAGGGATGCGATTTGCTGTAACCTGGGGATGCAATGTATCGCATCCCGAGGGATTTGAAATATTGCTTCTAAAGGGATGCGAAATATCGCAACCTATAGGAGGGATGTGAGGTGGAAGGAGTCAAACTCTTAGGGATTCGTAATTCTACAGTGCGTAGGGACTCGAGACTAGGGAGTCGAAGTTCGGGTGCGAGGACAAGGGGTTTGGCAATGTGAAGTCATGGGATGCGATATAAAGCTTCCCAAGTCGAGCTATGGAATGTGATACCAGGGATACAAAAATTATGTTTTGAGGTGTTGTGAGGCCTATGCTCATGTGACTCCACCCGGACTTGAATCCTTAGTGCTCTGGCGATTCGGACTTTGGTGCTACGCGACAGGTCGAGTCGAGTGGGCTTGGTATGCTTATGGGAATCAGACCAAAAGGTCGGTTAACACACCATTTCTTCATTCCCACTCAGAATAGTCAACACAGAAGCACTCATCAATCTTTCTTTCAAAATTCTAAAAGCTTGCTCACACTTTGCATTTCATGCGAAGACCTGATTCTTCTTCGTCAACCCGGTTAACCGTGCAGCTATCTTCGAGAAATCCATGATAAACCATCGGTAATACCTAGCTAAACCAAGGGAATCCTTAACATCTGTTGCATTCGTGGGTTGAAACCCAATCCTGGATTGCTGCCACCATAGCAGGATCCACCGCCATTCCTTGCCCCGATGCGACATGGCCCAAGAACCTCATTCTACCTTATAGAAGTGACACTTCGAAAATTTAGCCCTCATCTGATGTTTTCGCAAGATTTCCAAAAAAATCCTCAAGTGTGTCTTATGTTTCTCCTCGGTCTTGGAATAAACCAATATATCATTTACAAACACAAGCACAAACTTGTTCAATTACTATCTCGAAACTCAATTCATATGATCCACAAAATATGATGGCGCATTAGTCAATCCAAATGGCATCACCAACCACTTATAAAATCTGTACGATGTCCTAAAACCAGTCTTTGATAGACTATCATTAGCCACTCTCAGTTAGTGAAATCCTGTAACAATCCAAATTCCAATGGACTCGGATTTTTCAAAAAGTTTAAATTTGAAACCACTGAAACTTGATTGGCGTGTCTGGTATCCTGCAAAAAAGACATAGATAATAAATATATCAGAGCACGATAAAGTCATCTCACAGCGGAATGAACAAAATATAATAATCAAACATAACCTTACCGAAATAATGGAACTGCGTAAAGTGTCCAAAGGCTACCAAATCTCTACTATAAATCTAACCCGCTATTATGTTATGAGGAGAGGGTTAGATCGCAATTTCTGGTGAGATGAAAAATTTTACATTCTGAAATAACTCTACATATAACGTTCAGTTACATTTTCTTAATTATTAGGTTATTTGGGTTAAATAGCACTCAAGGCTTTGCCCACACGTGGCTCCCATCTACTCCCTAGTAGACTAAACCTTATATAATATATATGTAGCTATGTCCAACATCTCAAGATACTCCCCATAGTACCCTCCTTATACGATCTCCGTCGTCACACCACGGAAGTATGCAGAACCTCCATCTTATGCCAAACCATGCACGAAAATCTATATCGTTATGCCACATAATTGTACAAAACCACCTACGCTATGCCACAGAAGCGTACGGATCCTCGTATCCGAAGTACTCGGTCAAATCATGTCTCAACACGAAGTAATACCCTAACATCTACAATACATCACCTATTGCGTGTATCTAGACCCTTACACGAACATACTGCCTATTATAACCCGAGTCCCGTAATAGAGTTGCATCTAATGCACATAACTTGGTCGAGAGCTTTCAATATCTGTAAATATAACTTCGTTAGGCCTACAATACAGATATTCACATATGATTTGTCTCTTTTCACGATGGCTATGGCCCCACCCCGGCTTTCCCTCAATTGATGAAAAACTACATCAAGAGCTAATGACGTGCCCCTAACAACCAATCTAGCATCCAATTTGATGTGTCCCTCAACCAACGTCCCGATAGCAAAAATTCGTTGGTCTACTGGTTTAGCACTTAGTCATTCCGCATCCCACTGAAGGCTGATGACAAGTATCCGACGATTACCATCCTTAATTTTTTCCTGACCAACTCCTCCCAGAGCGAGGCAAACCGCTGAATCACCCAACGCCATCTACCATAGCCTTCTGACTACCACACCATAGTTGCAGTCAAGGTATACGCTGAATGGTGCAACAAACCTGCCTCCGGGCGATGACTTCATTGGGTTATTCCCCAAAGGTTGATGTGCACGTAAATATGTACATTTATATTCATACGTTTATTCTTATTTTAGTTAAATAAATGACATATTGGGCACTTTTTACATGTTTTAACCAAAACACAAAATTCTTAAATTATCATGCATTCATCTTCATATTGGAGCAAAACCATCATTTTTGTTTGTATTAATTTTTGATAAAATTTACTTGTTCAATTTCATATTGTTTTGTAGAAATTTGGGTACAAATATGAAGAAGGATCATGAAGATATACATACGCAAAGAGGAGATAAAAGAATGAAGAGGGAATTAATTCACACACCACTTAGTGGAGAATCTCACTTATATATATATATATATATATATATATATATATATATATATATATATATATATAGGGAATTAATTCACACACCACTTAGTGGAGAATCTCACTTATATATATATATATATATATATATATATATATATATATATATATATATATATATATATATCCCTCCTTCCTTAAAGCAACTATTAGAGGCTAATATAAATTGTTATGAAATCTTGAATTTGAAGTATTTTAATAATCTATATATCAATCGTATATGTATACAAAAACACCAATAAAAACAACTGTGTTTAACTATATAGATATATAGATCACATATGTATATTTATGTATATAAACAATAATAACAAAGTTAATTTGTAAATTTACTGTAACCATTTATATACATAAACAATAAAATCATCATACACAACGTTTAAAAAATTCTATTTTTAACTTAGAATAATTCCGCATTAAAATCTTTGTAATCTTTTTATAAAAAAAATCTCAATTTATTTATATTATTTACTCTTAAGTCAATATATTTAACTAATTACATAATTTCAAATTTAATAAATATTAAAGAAATAAATTAAATAATATTTGTTATTTCATCTAATTATAATATGTCAATTTCAACATGGATACTTGCTTCTTGTAGTAAAAACGATAAAATTATTGTTTTACTTCAAAGAAATATAAGCTATATAACACACACCACATATAAACAACAACTATAATTTGTATTATATTTATCTTGCCGAATTCATCGTATGTTGTTTAATAAAGTTCCAATTTTAATATTGAAATTTAAAAAACTATATTCTATAATATTATTGTGTGCAACACATGAGTTATACACTAGTAGAAAATAATTATGAAACAATTTCAGTGATCCATGAATCAAGATTTCTCAAATAAAAATTAATTATAAAGCAAATCCATAAGTGTAGATCTAGTAGATATCAAATTTGGGTACGAAATATTACAATAGCTCTAACAGAATCTCGTGCTGATAACGTGTTGTAAACTGAAAGAAAATGAGAAACTATTAGAGGAAGAAAAAAAGAAATTTTATTCACTTTAAATCTTTTTGTACATCTTTTCATTACATACAAGCTCTTCTTCTTCTTTTTTTTTTTTTTTTTTTTTTTTTTTTTTGAAATTGAGTACTTTATATACAAGTTTAAGTAGTGTATACCATATTATATTGGATTAAATCCCATGGAACGGGATTCAAACCCAATCGACCCGATGATATATAAGCTCATTTATATACAAACCTTGGAGTTTTAGATAGAACTCATCCCACGATGTGAGACTAAGTAAAACCATGAAAAATTCAATATCATATCAATAGTCTATTCACTTATTTATAAATATTATAATATGTTTTTGTCCTCTCTTTTTTACATTTGTTTTCTTATCCCTTTTAGCGGTCCAGTGGAAGCTGGAGAGTGTCCCAAGTGGAGACCGTGAAGACGGGAAGGCTTGAGATGAGTGGCTCTTTGGTAAAGAAGCAAGGGATATTGCAGCTGAACACAATATCAGAACCCTTTTCATCCCTTCATGATCTCTTATGAAGACACAAACTGTGGTGAAAATGTGTTTAAGTCTCTCAACACTCCAGACCGTGCTGGTTAGCAAAACATGGATAATTTATCATTTGATCATTAACTAATGTGAATCGAGATAAAGTACGTTAAACCATCAGGCATCATGATACAACGAAACCATGAATCAAACGAGAGCAAAGAAGACATCATGTTAAACTCCTTTTTATATACTATAACAGAAAAATTAAGACTACACCAAGAAAACCTTTGAGAAAAACAAAGACGGCAACCAGAGACCGAAGAATATACATAAGAGAAAATTTTATAAATTCAAGTAAACTATTCCTTTAACCTTTTACATCCCCCATATATATCACAATATATGAACTCAGGGTGTTTGACACATGACACGCTACCAGAGCAAGTGCTTTTACAAATATAAGCCTTTTGGCAAGTAATTTCATGTCTTAAAATCAGTATCATCTGTATTATATTTCACATTGCAACCTCGAGCTTTTGCACATGAACCGACAAAATCAGCTACATACAGACTATGGAACAGAAGACAGTTGAAGAAGAAACTAAATATGGTGATGGTCCCGCTTATGATATTCCCTTGCTCCAAACTTCATTGATCATCAGCCAAATAATGATGGTTGTAGGTCAGGAGACATCATTGTAGCCACACACATAAACTGCAATGGTGGAAGTAAATAAAGGCAAATATGAGCATTTTTTTTGAAACAAAACTACTTTATTTATGACCATTGTTTTGTAATAGAATTTCTGGTGTACTGTACAAATTCAGATGAGATGAGACCAAGGGCTTTGGTTGATTGTTGAATAGTGTAAAACCTTAAATCTCTCATAATCCAGTGTACGTGTACCTTTGATTGCCCATACTTTTCCCGGATTGCGGTTAAGGGGCAGTTACTTTTATTCATTTGTAACTCCTGTAATGCAATAATTGTTGGCTTGAGTTCTGAGCTCTTGTAAGAGGTATAATGTTCCAGAGTTTCATTCTGCGTAATGCATTTCAAACAAAAACCCTTTTAGAGAGGAAAATAAGACCAAAATAGAAACTTAATTATACATTATGAAGTATACCCATGGGTTATCAGACTGCTCAATTGTCCATCTTGCAAGGAAAATTGAAGATGCAGCTATAACAGATGGCAGAAATTTTAAAAAGTCGTATTCAATCAAAACCAGCTCTGCTAAATAATTCGCAAGATGACTCAAAGCCGGAGGAGGAACCTACATATAGATGAAGGAGAAAAGAATGTTTTTTTGAGTCATACAATTTAAATTTAAGCAAAGCGAAGACTACTAACAAACAAGAAAGGAGTAAAAAAAAACAACAGGAAAAATGATCTTCGAGTATGGTACAATTACACAAGTAAAAATGCAACTCTTACATGAGAATTGTTGTGATGATACTATACATATATATACCTAAATGAGCATGGGTACACATGTGTAGTTGAATGAGTATGTACATAGTAAGCATATTAATGGGGTAGTTCCTGGGAAACAATATGTTAAAGCACTGAAACTAGTGATTCCAAATATAAAATTGTATCTCAGTAAGCCATGCTGGAGGCTTAAGCGCCTCTTCAAGAATTAGGACCATAAGCTTGTATATTAAGAATAATGACTTTTTTTAATTATCTCATATAAGAATTGAGTCCAAAACCATCTCCAACAATTGGATGTCTACTTCATGTAATAAAATAGGAATTTACTTCTACTCTCCAACCACATAGAATCCTAAAAGTAGGCTTGCATTAGATAAAATCTGTTTTGGGGTCTACCTTCAAGCTCCTATTAAATAGATGCATAGTTAAAGACGACTATTAAATACACTGTTTGGATCCTTTTTCAATTCGAACATAAACTTTGGTGCTCAATTGATCTGAGATGACACTATTATCTCATTAATCAAGAGGAGGATTAACTCACACTCCTCTAAGAAGTAAAAACCTATCAGTGCGCTTCAGCAATAAAGTAAGAACCTATCACTGTGCTCGTCTAAGAAGTAAGAACCTATCAGCAATAAAGCATAAAATGTATCATCCCAAAATAGAAAGGACTGAGTTAAAAGTGCTAACCTTGTACAATGCATTTGCCACTCGTAAAAATCTCCTGCAGATAAATTGTAGGAATTTAACGAAAATATAGTGCTTAATAGTGCTGATATCAGCATCAACAGATGCAAACATTTTACCTGAGAAATGTTTTGATGGTGGGTACAGAAAGTTGAAAATCCAAAAGCTTTAGTACATCAGCTTCCATTTTAATCACCTGTTATTCAACCAGTTCAGAAAAATTTAACTGCTTTTTCCAATGTGTAACAAAACAATCACCGAGACATGGATCTTGACCAAATACGCGATAAAAAAGCTTATCTACCCTTAAAAAATAAAATAAAATTTGTTTTTGGGCTACTACATCTCAGTTTATTTTAGCATGGGTCTTTCACAGGAAGTTCAAAAGTCAAAACATGACAAAAATAGACAGTCTGCATTATTTTTCGGGTAGATGGTTATAGCTACAAAGCAATGGGATGAGCACAAAAATAAATAAACACAGAGATTGGTGCACTACTGAAGATACAAAAATGCATGGAAGAATGCATATGCTTTGTTATGTATGTTATCTGTAAGAAAGCAGAACTGATAGGATAAAGAAATAGATGGCCTGTGTTATTTTCCAGTTAAAAGAGATACACTGGAGTTATAAATAAATTTAGTGGGCGGAAAATAAACTAAAAGACAGAGATATAAATGCATCAGCATATAAACTACAGTGCATGTAAAGAATACCTCTGCCCTGGTATATGTGTTGTCGGTAATAGAGCAGAACTGTTCGATAGGAGGAGCACATATCTCTTCATATTTACTGCATAAATTTAATAAAGGTTACAAGGCATGGTAAGTTGATGCGATTAAAAAATATAATCATCGTATTTCCTTATATTGTTAGCTTTTATATCTATGAACAATATTAACAGAGTGAAAAAACATTTTCAGCAAACTGATTTTATAAAACAAAATGACTGGGAAAAAAAAAAACACTGCATATACAGGTTATGTTGCTACTCAAGTAAGCACTATTGCATAGGACTATGGCTCTTACCAGGCAATCAACATGCATGTAATGCCAAGTAGTTGCAACCTTTGACGCACTATACAACTTTCAGAAAGATATCTGTCAATGTAGTTAACGGTGAGATAGAGTGTATCTGGGACAAGCCTGTACTCATCAGAAACCTGAAGAAAAAAAGGAATTGTCATAAACAGGATTGCCATGAAGGCACGCTGCTTGAAAAATACTTTGTAAAAAGATGTTATGCATCTTTATATTGTTTTAAAGGTCAAAGTATTTTGGAAACGTCTCGTTGTACTTCAATAAATTTGAACCATTTCAGTGAGGAAAAGAATAACCAAGGAAGATCAGTTATATAATGCATCTTTTTCCTGAATATATAACCAAAGGTGACAAAAAAAATGTTATGCCCCAAAATGCCAAGCTGAAGGAGACTGCATGTACCTCAACAAGCCAGTCGATTAAAATACTCCGCATGTTTTGATTGATATCTTTTTGCACGGTTTCCATGAATTTATAATAAGGCCTTCTGAGTAGCTGAAAAAGTAATGAAATTTCTCATGAACAATGAATTAAAATTGTCAAATAAAAAGCAAGAGAGAACTGGAAAAACAGACAAGTGCATAACACTGTTCCTTGGCCCTAGTTAAAAACTAATAATTAATAGGGACTATTACAAGTAATATGATCAAGTGCTATGCTGTTGCAGGTGAAACAAAAATACTATGCTTACCCAGACCTACCGCTCATAATAAACTTAATAGTGATTCAGTAAAGCTAATAAAGTTTAAACTTCAGTTGAAATGAAACACATAATATATGTATTTGAAAAAAAGGAAAATGGGAAGGAGTACAAAGATATGTACGGACAACTGAATGATAGAAGATACAGATTATATATACATACATATACACATGTATATGTGTGTGCGTGTGCATATATATGTGTGTATGTGGTGCACACGTGCGCGTACGTGTGTGTGTATGTACACACACACACACATATGGCACCCTTATTCCGAAGCACTCGTTTTCACCCGGTATGGACAACTGAATGCTAGAAGATACAAATTATATACACATACATATACACACACATATGTGTATATATGTGTGTACATGTGTGTATGTGTGTGTATATATATGGCATCCCTGTTTCGAAGCATATATTTTTCACCCGAACCACAGCCGCTCATTATATCTAAATAAAAGGTCAGTGGAAGAGCGAGGTAATTGATGGAGAGAGAAAAGGTAGTTTGGGGTGCAGAGGAACACTCTTCATACACACACACACACACACACACACACACACACACACGTGTGTCTGTATGAGGAACATTTTGTTGCGTCCCAAACAGTACAACACCCCTAAATATCCTCTGATTTCCACTATATAACCATCTTTCTCTCTACATCCACTTACTCTCTGTCCCACTCGGTCATTATTTAAATATAAATGAGTGGTTGTGGTTCAAATGCAAAAGGAGTGTCATATAACCATGTGTGTGTGTGTGTGAGTGTGTGTGTGTGTGAGAAAGAGAGAGCAACAAACCTCTGCAGCACGTTGATGATTGTTTATTTCAAATGAATAAGAGCTGCACATCAGGGGATTTGCATGTTCAGAATCAATATCTACAATGTCCAAGCAAGGTGAATTTACACAATTCTTGCAGTCAGCTGCAGGAAAAAAATGATGTGGACTGTTTACAAATAATTTTATTAGAAAACGAAAAGCAGCTAAATTATACAAGTGTCGAATTAATGAATCATAGATTGCATATGCATTTTCCGACTTCAAAAGACTACTATAACGTACAAATTATGTTTCATTGAATCATGCTAATCTAATCTAAAACTTATCAAGCTATTGCCACAGACTTTAATTTATTTATCAACTATGTTGGCGGTCTGACAATCAGCTGTGCATTCAACTTTTGGTCAAATTGTTGTCAACTGAAGTTTTTAAAAAAGGTACTGCTTAAAAACTATAATCATGATTAAAAATGCAGATTACTTGCCATTGTTTTCATGTTCTTTTGTAAGGTTGCACTGGTCAATTTGAATGGTGCAATTTTGGAAATTTTCTTGGTCTAGGGAGGAGTTAATTTCATTGACATTTGACGATAGAATGCCTTTCTGTGACCCCAGTACTCCTGAATCTGGTAAATATCCATCGACCTTGTTTTCAGGCACCAACATGCTTTCCTCGTAAATATCTGAAGCTAAATTGTTAATCTTCTCACCAGAATGCTTGGAAGATAATTTAGCATTGGAGTTACACCGTTTTAACATCTTGGGCACCTTATCCTGTACATTGATGCAAAAGGAAAATTCTCAAACTTTTGACAAGAGAAAAGCAAAAAGGAGGAAATTTCAACATTTCAAATGAAATTTTGCAGTGTAACTTCTTGGTTTCAAACATGCATCATCAAAGCAAATGCTAAACGGAAAGATGGTAATACATAATGGAACGATAATCATTCCAAACTCAATATGGTATGCATGACATAAATCTAAACACTATTGCAATGCTGAAATTATAACAGTCAAGGCAAAGAAGAAAGTGCATATTTCTTAGTCACGGCATCCTAGTTGGCAATTGGGAAATAATCACCATTGGTTTCCTTGATTAACCAGAGTGTGCATAAACTAAATCTTAAATAAACTGTTTGAACCTGAGATTTTGTAACGTTGACACGTCCCTTGGCCGAATTAATGCAAATGTTCGTTACATCCTTCAGCACTGCCCTTTTCTTGCACTGAGAAGCCGCAGTTGGAGCAGCATAACCGTTCTCCTCTCTCTTTGTTTTACCTAGTTGTCGCTGCCTTATAGTGGGTTTAGGAAGAGGAGGTTTCGGATGGGAATGCGCCGGATGAGATATCTGTGCATCAGTTTTGCAAGCAGCCTTGGAACGTGTAATTCGACCACTAGGAACTACGTTGCTTTCACTTGCAATATTTCCCCTCTTCATTCCACTGGAGCTAAATAAAAGTACACACCAAATTAGTTGTTGAAGTTGGACATACGTTGAAAAATGAGTTGAGCGTCAGCTTATATTTATATATCGCGCACGGAAATCATTACAGAACAATAACCAAGAATTGGAAGAATAACTATGCAAAAACACAATTTTTGTAAGATGCCCATAATCGGTCTATTTTCATACATGGACCATATCAAACGCCTTCCATGCGACTCGAAGATAGGCACTTTATTTGCACTCAAAAATTGATTTTTTGTTGTTAAATCTTTTACGTAAAGACCAACAGCATTATCAAAAGTTGTACTGAACCAGTGTCAACTGCAAAAATGCTGCTGAGTTCAATTTTGGCACCCCAGCTTGCTTGGTAACAGTCTTTATGATTCAGACAAAATCCGTCTAACTGCAACAAGGACCATTGAGTACCATAGTGTATTTCCCATATTGAAGCTTAATTATCATTATTTGTATGCCTTCTACATGGACGGAGTTCCAAAGATGCATCCAGACTATAGATCCTTAATGTTCAAAACTTTCACACGCAATTCAACCATGTGTTCATGGGAATACAAAAGGCTTGACAGAACATATTATATTTGCGCAACTATGAATAAATTGTTGGATGATAATATAGAAGCAAATCAGAAGTACAGGATGTGTGATTGGTATTATTGTCTCTCATAGCACTGAACATTACAGTCCAGACCTTATGCAAATAGCAAAAACAAGACGATTCTATCATAAAAGTTTAACCAAACAATAGCGTTGAAAATATTTAAAATCAGACCTACCAGTGAAGTTGAATAAAGCTCATTACCCATTCCATAAAACTAACTGTCGGTTTTGACCAGAAAATGAAGGTAAGTGTTATAATAACGGGAAAAGTTCGACAAAAATGCAAAAAAAAAAAAACAAGTTGAATAAAGTTGACTTTACTCCTTGTTGTAGAAGAGACGAAACACATTCGTTCAAATAGTCGTATCTAACAATATGACAATTTAGATCAAAGTTTTGTTGTAATAGGTGATGCAAATGGTATGTACATTGAACAACTTGGAGGCAAGCATAAAATGATTGGAATTTTAATCGGGAGGGGGCGGGGGGGAGTTATGCTTTCGGAAATGGCGCAGTCCCAAGGAATTTCCAGTGTGAAATAAGTGTACGGTGAATGGAGGCCATTTTGTTCCACTAAAAGGTAACTCGTATTCCATTGTATAAGAAGCAGTGCAATGGGATGGGACTCTGATATAAGAAGCAGTGCAATGAGAGGGTACCTCACGGTCCCATTACTATCTACAACGAGTCAAAACATCACACATCTTCTTCTTCTTCTCCATCTTCCTCCTGCTTTTTCTTCACAAAAGCATTTTTCAAGATTAAAATTCCAAATCTGCACTTTTTACTTCTAAATGTTTGCTTATGGATACAGTATTCGTCAAAAGATAACTCAGTTGGCATGGCATATGCGCATAGAAATGATTGATAAAGAAGAGACGTTAGGAAGAAAATTTCTTTACTACTTTCAATGATATTTTAAAGACGAATTAAAACCAAAAATAATTATTAAAAATAAAAAAGTAAAAACTTGATTGAAAATGTGAAAATTTTCAAACAAGAATGATGCAAAGAAGAAAAATAGACCAAAGGAAATTAACGAAATCAAAAAATAATAGTAGGTCTGTCAACATTGTGTTTCCGAATGTGGATAGTGCTACATCCACATCCACATCCGAAACCATTTCCGGTATGTGCATATGCAAATACGGACAAATATCGAATAATTATCATATCTGCTAACAATTAATAAATCAAGACATTTAAATGAAATTTTATAGCTTAAAATAGACATTTTGCGGTCATATTGATTGTTAAAATGTTAGAGATGTACAAATATGATGATAGTAAATAGTTTTTAGCAACTAATATGTATTTAGTTCATAAAAAATATACTTGAAACTTAATAAAACAATAAATAAATATTTTCATTGTAGTAAAATGCACTTAATTTAAACTATAATCTTGAATAAAACAAGATGGATAATTTCAGATGTGGATGTCTTCGTATCCGCATCCCTTTTTTTTTTTTAAATATCGAATATTTATCCGCTTTTCGAACATGGATGTGGATACATTTTGGATTTTTCGGGTATCCATCAACAAACCTAAATAATAGTCAAGTAGGACCGAATACGACTATAAACTTTAGTTTTATTTGGCCATTCAACCTCATGGCCAGATAGGTAACTTATTGAAGGATAAATAAACATTTTCCAAAATCCACATAGATTTTTGGCGTGAAGAGAATTGAAGTAGGGTATCAAGTATCAACTTATTGTGAAGCTACTTTCTCACAAGCATTTGGAAACATTTTCTTAAATTTGAGCTAGTTTCTCCAAGTCAAATGGAAAAGGAGCAACAAGTTGCTGCATATGTTTTCCAATATCAAAACTTAAACAAGTTGTTATAAGTCATTTTTGAAAAGTTTGTTTCCAAACACCCTTAAGTTGCTTCTATTTGCTGCAAAAAAACATGCGCAGTATATTAAGTTCCGCAATCCAACACTGAATAAAGACAATTACTTCTAAGATCACAGACGTTCATTTAAATTTCTGTAAATCGTGGACTTCTTGATGGGAAGCATTCACATAACATGGACAATTAAACATATATAAGGCATCGAAACCTTAAAAATGAATAATCCACAGCAAAAGCCACGTTCTAAATACTAGCCTACAATGTGCTTCTGCGCATGACAAAAAATCTCAATCCACTTTAGTTTCTATAAAAAAACCAAAACTTGAATACGAGTTTGAAATTAAATTTACCATCAATTGATGGTTACCTAGCCTAATCAGAATCTTGAAAAATCCAAGTAGACATAAGAAATTTACAAAACAAAACAAAATAGTAGTAGGAAAGAAAAAGGTCAACAATAATAACTCTTTGCTCAAGCTAATTGACAATCGATCTAAATTTTTTACGGTAAGCTAAACAAGTTACAGACAAACATCGCCTGTCAAACAAAGAACGTCACTTTGAACTTCTTTTATCAGCAATCCTTAACTAAATCCCCTTCAACTACAGCAGCCTCGCCAGACTCAACATTTCCTTCAGATAAACTGTAACAATATAGCACCATTTTCTGTGGAAAAAACATTTAACAGAAAAGCATGGAAAGTGATTTTCTTGAATTTACATCACGAGGCCACCGACGGAAGAACTATAGATAAAACACAAAATCACTCAAATTGACAAATAGACATTGTTGTCGGGACTTAGAAGAGGATCCGAAAGAAGATTGAAGTCAGGAACTGACCTAACACTGTCGACGATCGGAGCTCCAGGGACGACGACGATGCTAGATGCGGCCAAATGAGAGAGAGTGAGAAAGAGAGTGAGAATAGCAGTAGCAAAAGAGTGGACTGAGACTGAGATATAAAAGATTGAATGAAGGCACAGAGGCGCCCATTATATCAAACACATTAACGGCGTTAATATCCATCGTCGGTTTTAACGGAGCTGTCCGCAAGTGATACAGCTGAATGGTAAATGCTCAATAATAATAATGGTAAAAAGGAAATTCTATTTGGCAAGTGTAAGTCAGTGACCTCAAAAAATAAAAAGGTAAAAAAAAAAAATTAAATCATCAAAGGAAAAATAAATAGTAGTTAAAAGAATGCAATAATGAAAAGTGAATGTAGTTTTAATATCAAACAACTTCATCGGTTTTAACACAGCAATCTACATATCATACCTCGAATCATAAATGTTCAATAATAACGCTTAACGGCGTTAGCATTCATCATTGGTTTTAACGCAGCAATTTACAGATTATACACCGAATCATAAATGTCCTACAATAACACTTAAACGGTGTCAATATTCGTCATCGGCTTTAACACAGCGATTTACAGATCATATCACGAATCATAAACGTTCTACAATAACATTTAACGGCGTTAGTATTCATCATCGGTTTTAACGTAACGGTCTACAGATCATATCATGAATCATAAATGCTCAATAATAACGCTTAAGGGTGTTATACTCATCATTTATTTTAAAGCAACGATTTATAGGTCACAACGAATCATTAGTGCTCGGTAATAACAATAAAAATGAAATTTATTGGGCAAGTGATGTGCAGTAAAGAAATAATACGGTGTAAGTTTGTATATGCGTTCAAATATCCCAATGACGTTCGTCAAAAGCGCACCCAATATCTTGATTCGTATGATTTTTATTTCCGTCATTAGCATTATGTAGTTTATCCATCACATTTTAATCAATTGGGATAGTTCTATAGAAAAATTATAATTTTCGGTTATAATGTATCGTTTTAATTGCTTTAAAAATTATTTATTTATAACTAGTTCATCATTTCAATCAATATTCAAATTAGTTCTTTTGTAGTGTAGCAAAGTTCTTCAAATTTCATTCCCTTCATAAGAAACTTTTTTAAAGAGTTCGAATGTATGATATAAAATTTTGGTTGGTTTCAATTTTCCAATTAAGAAGGGTTTGGAATAAAAGCATCATTGTATGGAGATGGCATGCAAATGATTTCAAATGAAAATTGCAAAGCTTGAATTTTTTTTCAACCTTGCATATTTTTATTTTCATACTTTGTGCTTTGTTCTTTTAAGCAAAAAATTCATTGTTTTAATTTTGTATTCCCTATATATTTTAAGCAAGAATTCATTGTTTCAAAATTCAAAGTTGAATATTTTCATCCTTGAATTGGTTGGAAATGCTCACGATGGAGTTTGCTAATGCTAATTTATCAATGCTCACTTTTAATTTTCACTATTTTTAGTTTACATGCCTTCTCATGGATACATTTATGTAGTAGTGGCACTAATTAAACTTAACTTGTTATAAGTCAAGTTTCAAATATTTTTAACAAAATAGAATTTATCGAAATTCTTTTTTTTTTTATGTGCTGGCATTTTATAAACCTGTAAGAACTTTCATAATGGATACAATCATAAATAGTCAAAATGTATTTTAAAAGAACGTCAAAAACTTTGGTTTTAAATTTTTTTTTTTCAAAAAACACAAATCATGTGGTAATGGTACTCAGTGTAGAAATTTAACTTGCAAAAGCTAAAATTTAAAATATGCTATGTTCGGTTATAAAACCGGTGGGAAACGATTACCTTCGTGTGTGTGTGTGTGTGTGTGTGTGTGTGTGTGTGTGTGTGTGTGTGTGTACACACACACATATATATAAATACAATTTTCATGAATCATGCATTAATGCCTCTTTTATATTTTACAAAATTCACAATTTATTCAAAAAAACAAACTTTTTCCACTATTGCATGGAAGCATGAAATAAAATCCTCAAACTGATATATCGTTTCATCCAACAATTTCCCATTTTAAAATATTTATTATTCAATGAGCCATAATGAGATGACCTACGAGTGTATTTATTTTGATCACTTGAATGGAAGCAATATGTGACTATTTTATTTCATTTTCTAGAAAGAATGTAAAATTAACATGTCAAGTGTTAATTTTTCACTTTTATATATCCTATGGATGCATGAAACGAAGATAATGTTGACTAGGCATCTATTTGGTGGATTGAATTATGAAAATTAGGATGATTATTTAGGAAAAAAAAGAATCTAAATTTTGTAAATAACAATGTATCATAAGATTTTGGTACACGTACATACATAACCAGCTGTAAAATATAAATAGTTAGGCAATTTAACATGTGAGTAAAATATAAATGGAAATGCAATTCGGTAATATATGATATGGTAAGAATGAACAACTTAATAAATTGTATTTTTTGTGCCAAGTATAATATCAATATGCCACTTCGTGCACCAAAGATACATGCAAAGATACATTATAACATTTGGTTACACACTCAGATATACAATGTAAGATTTCAAATATAACTGTAAGTTAATGTCGTGCATGTATATGGACATGACATACTGTTGTATCATGCCTTGGTCGAAACATGATATTTTAGCATTTTGGTTTTGAAAATTGCGTTAAAAGGACATGTTAATACATAATAAAGGATTTTTTTTTTTTTCTGATTCAGCTACCTTTAAAAAACTTATCATTTATATAGTCTAGTTTTAAAACTTACTACGGCCGTAGCTCGATTTACGTCACATCAGCTCAAAACTGTTATTAATATAAACGGCATTTGAGATGACGCTAACCGCGGCATCCTAAATGACGCTTAAACGTGGGTTCTATGCGTCATACCAAATAACGTTTCACGCGTCATCTCAAATGCCGCTAATGTTAATAACGGTTTTGAGCTGATTAGACATAAATCAGACTACGATCGTAATAAGTTTTAAAATTATGCTAAATGAGTCAAAAGTTTTTTAAAGGTGGCCGAATCGAAAAAAAACTCTATAATAAATCATACAATACAGTTCCAACTGCCATAGCATTTTTGGACTTTTTTTTTTTTTTAATTTGGGAAAAAGAAAAGAAAAACGTTAACAAAATAAAATAATAAGTTCCAAGAGAAATAAACGTGAAAACAGCTTAGGCTTAGGCAATAAAAGCAACTTATATTATAACAAAATAAAATAAAAAATTCAAATAATGTACTTTTGGAAAGTGTACTTTTGTCGTACAGCTACTTATTACCAAATATAGCGGCTAATTATAAATTTATGGTATACGGTCAGTTGTACGTCCTTCTGTTTTGTATTTATTGTTTTGATTAATTTCACTTAACTGGAAAATCAATGTTAAATTGCATGTGAATTATACGGTTTTGATAATAATAATACCGTAACGGCTGTATAATTGGTACAAAAATTCAATCAAAACACGAGTTTTAATTACGAAATTAAAGCTGTATATTATTGCCTTATAGAACACGATGTTTGGATTGCTTTACAAATAAAAATGATCTCATTTGAACAATCTATTAATTAAGCTCGATTACATTAACTTTAATTTCTTAATTATTTTACCATGATAAATTTAATGTAGATATAAAAGCATGGATAAAATTTAATGCCCAGCTGTACATATACCACGAGATTTACTGGGTGAAGGTGGTTAATAATTCATAATTCTCTGCCTCTCTTAAATAAATAATACACTAGCAGAAGAGAACAGTAAATATTATAAATTTATGTCAAAAACAAATAAAAACGGGGCTTTTAAACCAAGTTTCTGATACTGTACGCAATTCACGCAACAATCAATCAATCACCGTGCAAAATTATTTCGCACGACAAACAACTGTCGACCAACACCGTTTTACACGATTATTTATCGCTAAACTACTGTTGATCGGTGATTGATCATCGCAGAAAACAGTGTTGATCGACGGTTGTTCGTCATACAAAAATAAATAAAAATAACGTATTTGGTAGCCTCTAAAAAAGTTTGATATTAGGAAGAATGGTATAAAATTTTATGGTATCTTTAGTAATGATATTAGTAAGAAGAAAATAGGGTGTCCTTAGCAGCACACAAAATATAAATTCAACTTCTCATGGCTCAATTTAGAAATGAAAGGGAAAAGGCTTGTTCTATTTGAACCTATATTTTTACCGAGTAAATTCAGAAAAAACGATAACCAAACTGTCCTTACTTTGCAATTTTTTTCTTTCAATTTTCAGCATAACTTGTATGGGCTCTACTATATTCTTTACTGAACCTCGTAGGGACTCTACTAGATTCTTTATTTAACCTCATAGTAATATTACGAGATGACCTAAAGGCACCTCATAAGGCCTCTTCGAGGTACACTAAAGAATCTCGTAGAGCCCGTACGAGGAAGTTAAAATTATTTTTATTTTTTAATAATACACGAACGAACTCAACAAAATGATAGGTTATTCTCATTTTTTCTGGGTATACCCAGTAATTTTTTAGGTCTAAATAGAATCAGCCAAGGGAAAAAGAAGCCCTATATTTGTTCAATGCTTTGGCTGGGTTGAAATTAAAATAATTTGTAATTTATTATATAAATTACCTATTGAAATTAATAGTTTTTAAATTGCAATGAATACTTAATAACCCATTAATTTCTATAAATTAATAATTATTAGGTTAATAAATTCGCAACTATAATGTGGTTGGTAACAACAAATTTCTTGTTAAGTATTCTTGGGGAGCAACTTCAATTCCTACACTAGACGATTTTCATATTGTAAAATTGGAATCTTTACAGAGAGTGATACATGTGCAAATGCTTATTGGTTACTTCATAAACTATATATCTCATTTGCAAATTATAATAAATATCCAGTGATCTATAATTAATAAATGTGACTGGTAAACAATAATCTATGGTTTAATAATGAATAAATTATAATTAATAATCAATAAATAATAATTACTCGAATGATAACTAAAAAACAATCAGTAACGATTCCCTCACATAATATTGATCTGGACAAAATTAATAAAAACTTCTTTGAAAAACAATCACTAAGGATTCCCTCACGTTATATGGTTTAATAATGCTTATTGATTTCAATTTTTCGTTGTCTAAACTTTATTGTTAAACCGTTCTGGACAAAATTATGCAATTTTAGTGTCATATATTGTCACATATATAAGTTGATTAGTTTTTCTCGTTTGAAATAAAGCACGCTTTATGCTATACTATTATTATTATTTTTTGGAAAGGCTGACCGGTTTTAAAGTGATCCGTAACACTTTTTATTTATACAAAATAAAAAAGGTAATTTTTATTCTAATTCACAATTTTAGTAAGTTAAACCACCCTATTTTACAGGATTGTTGATTTTTACTCAAATTTTAATTTTAATTAGTGTATCCACCTAAAAAAACGTACATATTTTTCTTCTTCTCAGTCTTCTTCTATGCGTTTTGCGTCGTATTTACCACCTAAATCCAAGTGTAAATGGAGTAATTCAACGTAATAACAGTATGTAGTTATCTTGCTTCTATTGATGATGCATCTTCCTCACCGTTTTCTGCTTCTGATAAGGCTGGGGAGTTTACTCAGCGGTACTTATCTGGGTTTTGTATCATAGAAGGACCTGAAATGGTTCAGGATTTTGCTAGGGTGGAGTTGTAGAAAAATTACTTAAAATACACAGGCTACAAAATATAACGATGTATGAATAAAATTAAAACCATATGGTTAACACATGATATATTTTGACAAGCTAAATGTGGCACTACGAGTACAATTGGTTTTGCTGTAATTAACCGAGCATGTCTGATTTGATTCTTTATCATTATATATGTCCTACATTTTTTAATGCATATGTAAGGTACTCCAGTTGTTCTCCATGTCAATTTCATACATTGACCTATCGACCTATAAACTTAAAGATACAACAAATAAAATGACTGCATATATCCACTATTTTGCATGCACCGTTAAACCATTTGTGTTCAAGTAGTTAACTAAATGCGGATATGTTGTTCTTGTGAATGGAGTTGCTCATGTAAAATTTATATTATATAACACAAAAATGAATTTCCCTTCATGTATTTTTTGTAAATAAAAATAATAGGTAGGCAACTTTTGATCGTTGATCCGAACGCTGAAATTTATTTGGATAGACCTACAATATGGTGCTATTTGAAAATCCCTTCATTGTTTGTATGCAAAAGTTTGTATTAGTGATGCTGCATACTTTTGAATTCTTTTACTTCTAATTTTGTTACGTACCAACTGGTGACTTTTTATGTCATATGATTTGAAATATAACCAGTGACTTTTTTTACTTCTAATTTGGATACATACCAACTGGGAATGGCCATAGCGAGCGAGCATGATCCACGAATGGTCCATTTGATTAAGCATTACTGTGTTTGATTGGTCTTCAGGTGTTAAAGATCAAAGTTTTACGTTCTTATTTCCAGTCATATTTATAGAGCATGTTTACCCGTTGATACAGTTTTGAGAATATATTTTCCCTGTATGTACTACTAGATACTGTAATGAAATTAGATATCAAAACTAAGAGGAAAAAAAAACTTTAAGTTAATCCACTCGCGGATTAACTTACAAAATAGTTGTGGATTAATTTATTAAAGTAAAATGGTGGATTAACTTATTAAAACCGTGGATTAGAATAAAAATTACCAATAAAAAAATACATTAGAACTCAGGTGATGTTCAAACTGCACACCAGCTATTAGCACTTCTACAGACGGAAGTAGTATACAACTCACATTAAGGCTTACATTAAGACAAAATAACATTACTTGGTAAGTCGTTACATAGCGAATTGCATTATAGTATGACTTACACGAAAGAGAGGGCAGCCCACTCGTCCTCTGCCTTTGTCATCATCAAGCCCTTGAAGAAGCTCGATTTTCTTTCTTTTTGTGATGGGCACACTCCTCAACGTACGACCAGAAGATAAGTCTGGAGTTGGCGTGATATTAAAACTATCTGAAGGCGGCGCTTTGTAGCCTGGCGGTGGGAGTATGTGATCATAAGGATTTGCTTTTTTACTCTTTTCTGTAGCCTTGGTCGAATAACCAGGAGCACATGTCGTAGTTAGGCTGGCCTGCTTAGAACTTATTTTATTTTTTTATAGCATGGCAAGCCGGTTTTATAGTAGTTGTTTCCGAAATATGCTTAGAACTTATTTTGTCTATACTAAAATATGCTTTCACCTATTTCTAAAACGTTAAAACCCCTAAAGATGGGAGCTTTTATGTTATGGTCATTTCCGAAAGCCACCTATCAAATGTTTTACAACTTTAGGTTGTACAGTATATTCTAGTACGTGTGAGTTTTCAGAGTAAATAGTCTGCCACTTGTTTGAAATTGTACAACTAAGGATATATATATATATATATAACATCAATTTTCTATAAAAAAAACCTATTAATAAATGATAATATCACTAACTGAAATGCTAATGCTAAAAATCAAGTAGTCTAGTATTTATTATAAACCACATCTCTCATTTTAAATATAATTCCACCGCACAAGTGTGATTTGAGGTATTCTTAGAACCTTATAAAGCCATCTCACTTAGTACACGATGATATAAAGCAAATGCTAAGACCTAAAAGACGGTGTATATCAGCACTGGTTGATAAAACAAGCAGTGCATAATAGCTCAAAAGGCCTTAGAAGTTGTCCACATGGACTGTATCATCGAGATGGCCACATCAATTGATGCACTACAATTTACAACAATATGAAATTCTAATAGTGCTCTTGATAACATTATTATTAATGGTGTGAATGGTGTTTTTATGAAGACTATAAATCAACATATGGATATAGATCAGTAACTTACGATAACAACTAAAAAAATGTCATTAGCAAGCCATTTTGATAGCATTATGAAAAGCATGGAATGAAGTAAAATGATATGTCGTTAAAGTAAGCGATGTTAGACAAAAAGAAAAAAAAACACTATCAAATATCATTAATGATGTATTTTTAAAGTTATGAAATGCCACTAACATAGCATTTATATGATGCTATCAAAAGTTTTTGGCGATAAAGGAAAGGTTCAGAAGAACTTAGCCCCAAATGAAAGGTTCTGATAAAATGAAACGCTTAAACAACTATATATGATGCACTTTCATTCAAGTTGCATGATTATCCTAGGGAGATATTAATTCTAATTCACAAATCTTAAAATGAAACAAATAACTATTTTAACATGTTAATGGCAGCCATGCACAATTAATTTTATAAAACATAATTAATTTCTATAAATTTATTTAATTATTATATATCATGTTACTAAACTTTTATAGAACTTGGTTAGGTTTTACAAAATTAATTATATATTCAAATTTTTATAAAACTTGGTAAGCTTTTATAAAAGTAGTTAAAGTTTTATTGACTTGTTTATTTTTATAAACCTAGTCAATTTATTTTAAAGCTTCATTAAATTATATAAACTTTGCTAATTTGTTTAAATTTATTTGATCTTGTAATTAACTTTTTAAATGATTAAATTATTTTTACATATTATGTTAATTTTTATAAAACTTAGTTGTCTTACATTTTTTTATAATACTTAGTTAATTTATTTCATTTATATAAAATTTTGTTAATATTTAGTTTTTTTTTAAACTTGGTCAACTTAGTCAATATTTTGTAAAATTCTAGTTGGTCTTTATAAATATATTAATTTGTGTAAAAATTAGTTAATTTTAAGAAAATATTTATTTTTTGTAAAACTTCGCTAACTCGGTTAAATTTTTCTTAAATTTGTAATTACTTTTTATAAATGTTGCTAACTTTTACAAACGGATAAATTTAAGAGAAATGTTTAATTTTTATAAAACTTCGTAAAATTAGCTTGGTTAAAATTAAAAGTGGGTATTTGTTTTAAGGTCACATTTTAAAAAAAAAATAGATCAAAGCACAAGCGACTATGTAAATCAAAGACAACTTTCATGTTTAACTGGAAAAAGTCCAAATATTTTAAACTAAGGACACACGTTGACAATTCACATGTATCAAAAATTAATACAAAAACGTTTTCCTGTGATTATAAGATTAAAATATAATAAAAATTAATTATGAAATGTTTTTTGTTTCGTAAATATGGGAAAAAGGAATATAAGAAAATTCAGGACGGAAAGCTAAATGCACATAGCTTCGTTGTAATAACTCGGAAATCCGACCAAATTTAAAATTTTATTTTGGCAATTTTAATGAATTTTGAATATTTAAAATGAATTATTTTAAATAACAACGACGAGAAATTTATTATGAATAGAATTAGAACGTATATATTTATATAGAGCGTCGTTAGAATATAAATGTTTTATTTTAAATATAAAAGGAATTGAAAACGGCGCGGTAGTTTGAAAATTCGATTTCAAAGTTCAAATGAATGTACAGGATTCAAAATAACCAGATTTTAGCGAAACAAAAAAATATTAGAATTAATTGAAAATATCTTTCCAACGAATCCGAAAAATTGAAATTTCATAGCGGGGATAAAAAGTTATGCCCAGTTGAAATTTCAGAATAGTCGCTATGGAATTCTGGTCCTTGAAAATAGAAATTTTGCAAACGACCTTCGTTTTCGACGAAACTACTTTTGTTGGATCGGGGATGTCAAGTTATTGCTAGATTCCAAATTTCGTAATTTTCTGAATCAATATGTGAGCATGGTGAAGTAAAACGTGTTTTGATAGTTTTAGTCAATTGGGATCAACCAGAAAATGGCCATTTTTCAAACAATCTCAGAATTTGACGAAATTAGTTTTGTTAGGACCGTATCGTCAATACGAAGCAAGAAAATATTTTTCGGGAATTTTTAGAGTTAGTATGTGGCCCCGGTAAATTGAAAAGCACGTTTAAAATAGAATATATAGATTTAAATTTAACAGAAACTGATCATAACAGCTGAACTGGCTCACGAAACATATCCCATTGTGT
Source organism: Allium sativum (assembly GCA_030737875.1). Taxonomy (NCBI): domain Eukaryota; kingdom Viridiplantae; phylum Streptophyta; class Magnoliopsida; order Asparagales; family Amaryllidaceae; genus Allium; species Allium sativum. The sequence continues at coordinate 969,379,524 of CM060913.1, read as the reverse complement.
TCGGAATGGGGGTAATTAGCTAGGGGCGACAATCGTTGGGTTCAATTCGGAGTTCGAACGGGAAATCAACTTTTTTGGAGAAATTAAATTAATTAAATATTTAATTATATATTCCCTACCCCCTAACTCTCTCCCCCCGTCACTTTTGAAAAGAAAAAAAAAACGGCAGACCCCTTCCACGAACCCGTCGCTCCTCCTCCAACGACTGACTTTTGAAAATAGAAATAAGTTTGGATTAGTGAATGGAAGTGAACTAATCAGAAGTTGATTAGAGATTTCAAAACTGGGAGTTGGATTGATTTGAAACCAACTGTAAGTGGATATATGTATGCTGAGCAGGTATTGAATGGAAGCTAAGGCAAGAGATAGAATTTCTGCCCGACAAAAAGGTACACGTTTACAATATTACTTTGGTTTAGTGATTTATTAGCCTATGGGGCTAGCCGCTTAGATTTTTGATTTTCTTTTGGATTGAAAAAGGCCTAGAAAGGCGAATTGGAGTTGTACCGATTGAGCCGTGCAGAGGAGATGCTGCCGAAATTTTTCAGAATTTAAAGTATTAGAAAATTTTCAGAATTTTGAAAATTTTCGTTAAGAAGAATAAATTAATATTTTAATTGAAGTAAATTGGTCCAGTTAAACTGAAGTTAAGAACTGAAACAAAAATGATTTTTGGACTTAGTTAATGGGGTATGTAGCATCTTTTCCTACCTTAGCAATTTCGAGGACGAAATTATTTTAAGGGGGAAGGAATGTAACGACCCGGATTTTTAGCCATTGAATTCTGAATATTTAAAAATAGGTTTAAATATTTTATTTGGATTATATATAGGAATTTATAAATTAAAACGAAGTTTGAACGTATAATTTATAATATAATTATAAAACGAGTTCGAAATGGCGCGGTAGTTCGTAATATGGAGTTTTGAACTTCAACTAAGTATACAGGATCCGATATAAGTCGGATTTCTGTGAAACGAGAAACGTTGGAACCGTATTGATTATAATTTTCATATGGAAGAGAAAAATCCAGATTTCGTGTTATAGTTTGTCAATTATGGCCAAATCAAAATTTGAAATAATCGCTATGGAAATCATTATTAAAATATAGGCCTTTAAAATAGCCGTTTTACAAACGGACTCAGATTCCGATGAAATCAGTTTCATTGGAACCGTATCATTAAATTATTGTACAGTGTTGAATGGCGTGGAAAAACGATTTCGTATGTGACCACGGTAGCTAAAAATGTCCGTTCATTTTCTATAACGCGTAATTAATTTAATAAAAGGGTAATTTGGGTATAACTTGAACAGACGATCGAATTAGGCCGCGAAACCAATTTCGTTGAGTTCGTATTGTCGATTAGAGTCAGGATAGCTATATAGTTTGTTATTTTTGGAGACCGGATAATTTGACGTTAAAAATGGCATTGCGGTACGTGTAAAATTAGCCTACCGGGGAAACAGTCTCAGAATGCGACGAAACTGGTGCCGTTGGGTTCGTATCGATTAATTATTTTATGATTTCAAAGTTTCAAGTTGATTCGATTTAACTAGTGATCGTGGAAAAATTAAATGCGTGTTTATTTCTGGTTTTATAAAGGAATTTTTTTCAAACGATGTCAGAATTCGACGAAACTTGCCCCATTGGGTCCGGAATACTTTTTTACACCAAGATTAGCTTTGTTATCAGTAGACGAAAGTCGACGGTGGTTAGTTTTACTTGATACTTCACTGCGAAGTTTCGTTATAATATAAATTAATATAAAACTCTACTTTTCCATCCAACTAATCAACCCCGTGCCTCGCAAGCCATCTCAACTCCGTGCTCTCCATGAAACTTCAACTCCGTGCATCCCAAGACATTGTAACTGTGGTCCTCAAGGTACTCAAGTATATAAAAGAAAAAAGCCATCCTTCTTTATTTTACTGGGCTTCAGAAAGAACGAAATCCTTCCCTCAAAATTAAGACTCCAGCTTCTAAATTCCTCTACATATAATTTTATAACGCTCGATCACCATTTCAACTTGCTCAAGCTTTCACCGTGGTACGATATTTCATCACCGATTATGGTAGATCAACCGAAGTCGCAGGAGTTCTGGCAATTGGTGGATCTCGTCAAGGGCTTCCGATTGGTAGGGTTAAAGCCACCTGAAGGCAATCGAAGGACAGTAAGGATTTAAAACAACGTGAAGTTTTTGGGGTTTACTGATTGACGACGAGGAGTTAAGGGACCGGAGCTGTGGTGTTGGGAAGAGGACGGTAGGTATGTCCGATGGTGGTAGCGGCAGTAGGTACGGTGGCCGTAAGGTGGCGCAATGAGGATTGAAGATGGGTGTTGCTGTGTTGTTATTTTGGGCGATTGGTTTGATTTTGGGTTCTGTGAAGGGTCTGTAGAGCACTAGATGGTTTCAGGGTCGTCGGAGGTGAGAGGTTAGGTTGGTGGCATGTCGGAGAGGGGTGGTACGGTTGCCGGTATTTTGCCTGTGGTGGAGCAGGAATCGGTGAAGTAAGGGGAACAGTATTGTGATTTTTTTGGGGAAAATGACTGGAATGGTAATTGGGATTTAGGAGGGAGGTTAATACTTTAAACATATGGGTTATTATTGTGAATGGGATAGGGAAGATTTCGGTTTTGTGGAGATACAAAGGGCAGTAGGATTGAAGGGAGATACGACAGTGTTAAAGTTACTGGAATGGCATTATACTCAATTGGAGAAAAAACATCTCAAAGAAGGAATTAACGGTAATACATATAATTAAAAGGATAACAATTAAAATTTTAGTTAACTCTAATTGTTTAAAAACAACATTATATTCGAATGTTTATAACTCGATCATTTGTTAACAAAATTAGATGAAACAAGCCACATTGGAAATGAAGCGACCAGGCCTACATTGTAGAACTGACATGATTAAGAAGTGAGCTACTGGAATTTAATAGAAAATCAAACACCAGTTTGATTTTAAATGAAACAAATGCAGAATCGCCAACTGCAAACGAGGTGAGTAAACTCACTAACTCTGCTTCGTTTATATTTTTATATAAACGTATTTTAAATTTATTTTATACCGTGTGATGGTTGCTTGGTTGAATAGTTGATAAAACTGGTTGATAGGATTACATCATTGATCAATCTTTAGTTTGACATTTCATATTGATGTGAAATAATATTATTGATGTTATTAACATCTGTGGATGCAGGGAAACAGGTTTGAGGGACCCAACTGGGTTCCTCAATATTTATATTACTGTTTTCCTTGGTTGTGATGTATGATATGATATATATATAACCAGTAATTGACTTTGTTGTGTTTAAACTACCCTGACCTAGAGTATTGGTATTTAAGTACTACCAAATATTTTTAGGTATCGAAAAGGAAACTGGAGTGTTAAAAAGGAAACTTATTTTCGAAATAGAGATTTAATTTTGAATAGAGTTGAAAATAGAAAACTTGTTCAGATGAATAAATCAAGGATTTGTTTATGAATGAGAACATATACTAATTTAATTATTTATCATTAGATATATTGAAATATAAATTCAAATTTGAATTTATACGGAGAAGTGGAAATCGGCTTTAAAGCCAATAGTTGAAATGAGATGTAAAACTTAGCTATTATCAAGAATATGTTAAACGAGATTTTAAATGATTAAAATAAAAAGAAATGAGACTTATGTGAGTCATTCTGAATAAAGGTTATAAATAGAATTTGGGGTTTAAGGTATTATTTTTAAGTATGAAAATCAAACTGATTTGATTTTATATAAAAGGAATATATTTACGATTAAAGTGAATAATGGGTCAAAGAAAGTATTTTGTAAATGAATTATCTACAAGGGAAATTTAGATTGGAAATATAAATCTAAATTGGAACTTGAATGAGAAAGGGGGAAATGAGTAATTGTTTTAAAAGAAAGTGATGTGTTTTATCTCAAATGGGATTAGAAATCGAATATAGATTATTCGAGAAAAAGTTGTTTATTGGAATTCAATTTTATCGAATTAAGGGAAGTTGTTACTTTTACTTTCCGTTTCGAATCAAATTTAATTATTTGATTATTTACTTATTAATTAAATTAATAAGTACAAGTATATTTTTATATAAATCAAATATTTGAAAACACAGCTATTATATTGTTGCTATAATAAATGTTTTGAAAATTCTAGATAGTGATTTTAACGCTACCGCTATAATAAGTGTTGGTAAATTCTAGACAGCGATTTTAACGCTGCTATTATAAAAGATGTTTTGAAAATCTTAACAGCGATCTTAATGCTATTGCTATAATAAATGTTCTAAAATTTTAGACAGCGATGGTAACGCTGTTGTTAAAAGCAATGTTTTATAAATCAAATATTTGGAGACAACGATTATAACGCTACCGTTATAATCAACATTTTTCTGTAAAGGAAGTGTGTTCTTAGATTAGAATCCGAGAGTTACATAAGAAGTTGTTAAAGATTTAAAAGATAAACTTTGACCATTTCAAAGTTCAAAACGTTGTTCAATTAAGGTCGGAGAGGTAATTATACCCCAACTTGAATGACTTCCTTCTTAACTAAGGAATGGTAAGGTTTGATCGTGAAGGAGTTTTGGAAATGTTTTCCAAACGAGAATCAGAAAGGTTTTCTGATAATAGAAATAAGAATTTAGAATATATAGAAACATGAGATAAGTAAATTTATGAACTAAAGAGATAAATGTTGAATGATGATTGATCGATATAATTTCCATTTGGAAATGATATCGTTGTTTGCACACTTGTTTTTCTTTGATAGTTAACTCACCGACTATCGAAGTTTTTGACTATTTTAACGTTGTTAATATGGAGAGACCGGTTGGATTATTATCCAAAGAACCACTCTGTACTGGCATAAGCGTTGTGAATCATATATGTCAATGATAATTGAAGACGGAGTGAAGTGCAAGGGCTATTGTATAAGTCTTAGATAACAGTGCCTAAGATGGATGTACGGAATAGTGCCTTCGGTTTGTCCCGACCTAGGACAACTTGTATGGACGAGTGTCTGACAGAGTATTTCCAAAGGGATTACGTATGTTGATTCCTTCGAACGTACGAAGTTGGTGGCATAGAAGGGAAACTTCTTTAGCCTAACAATCTGAGTATTTTTGTGGGAATCAATTAGTGATTTCCGATGGATCTGACAATGTGGCATTCAAAGTGAATGATGGCCAGATGTTCTGGAAGATAATTCAAACCTCAAGCCTCACAACCGGGAATTGACAAAAATCGGGCAGGCAGCATGGCTATGTGGGTCGCACCCATTAGGATGTATAATCACCTATCTAGAGAAATTCCATTTGTTCTTTAATCTATCGATGTTGTCCCTTTCGGGAGACGTTTGTTGATCCCAACCGTTGGTGATATACATTCGATACACTCAAGCGAAATGAGTGGTCGGTCATGTGTGGGCCGGGTTGCAAGACGTTCTTGTTGAACCCAGTGTATTCGTCTCTAGAGATACACTATCGGCAGGTGGTCCCATACCTTGTCGTGTTGGAAATCCAATCTCCAATAAGCGCCCTGCGGCTTTTGATTTTATATTATATATGGAGCGTGAGATGCAAGCGTTCCGCTAGATGGTTATTTATTTGTTGTAGACATTATTATAATATCACCAGATTTTGATATAAAAATGTTTTGGGTTATCGTAATGTAAAAACCATCCATGTTTATGTGTGGATCGGTCTTACGATTATCATTTCTTTTGAAAGGATTTTTGAAAGTTAAACCAATGGTTGGAGTTTACTCACACCAGTCCCCTGACTGACCCAGAGTTTATTTTGTTTGTTTCCCCTAAACTCTTGGGTGCCCAAATTTGTACGGGCAGTCAAGTAGTTGGGATTTTACAGATTCGCTTGGGGGAGTTTGAAGCAGAAGGCTTCACCAGTAGTTATAGACTATCATATTTTCCGTTGTGTGCTATGTTGTATCTGGAAATAGGTGTTTATAACTGTTCCAGAAATTGTTGATGTGCTCTGATGATGGCATGTATATAAAGTTACTGAATTATATTTCAAAGTTTATGTTATCTAATATATTTTATTCGTTCCGCTGTGAGTTGGTGATCTTCGTTTTCTTCTATTCTAATATTTCTTTCTACTTCTCATCCTCTAACTTCTTTCTAAAATTGATTCCTATTTCTGTGCAATTTGGGTTGGACGTGTGGTATGATTAGTCGACTCAAAGGGTACGGATTTGCGGGTCGTTTCAATTTTTCCGCTGCTATGTAATTTATTATAATCTCTGATATTTTTATGATGTGTAATATTTATTCATACTCTGTATATTCTTGTAATCTGATGAATTGTTGTAATAGGCAATGAAATGTTCTTCTTTTTGTGTCCTGATGTGGCTCGTTCTCAGTTCAATCCGTGCTTTCCTTACCGGGGAAGTTTGAGTCTTTATATTCGTTATTTACGATATAACTTTTTTTATGGCGTAAATGAAATTAGCTTTAAAATGACTTAATTATGTATTTTGGTGAGATAATATAAAGCTATATATTTAAGTTATAAAGCTATATTCATTTAGCTTTCTGAGCTGATTATTTTCATATGTTCATAATAAAATTAATCGACTAAAATAATTTTAAAATCACCTTTTTTTCTTTTAATTTTGAGAGGTATTTTTTATTTTATAAATTAATTCACTAATGATGAGAATTAAAGTGAATTTTATGTTGACATAATAGAATTTACCCTTTGTCCTTAATATAATTATTAAACTTAGTTGTCTTTGGACCTAATTTTTTTAAATGTGTCCTTAAAACTAAATACCCCAAATTAAAATTATTTAATACCAATAATCATTTTTAAAATTTGTCAAATTTTTATAAATTAGTGGATATTTATTTCAAGAACACATTTTAGAAGAAGAAAAATTAGAACTAAGGACAAAAAACTTTTGCTACCTAAATTAATGACAACTTTCATGTTTTAATTGAAAGAAGTCCAAATATTTTAAATTAAGGACACAAATTGACATTTCACAAATAATAAAAATTAATACAAAAATTATTTTCCTGTAATTATAATATTAAAAATTATTTAGTAAATATATATTTGTTTTGTAAATATGGAAAAAAAGAATATAAGAAAATTCAAGACGGAAAGCTAGATGCATATAGCTTCGTTTTTTGCTTTTTTTAGTGATGTAAACGACACTAACTTTAAAATGACTTGGCTTTGTGTTTAGGTGATACAATATAATGCTATATTTTTAAGTTATAAACTTACATTCATTTAACTTTCTGAGCTGATTGATTATATATGTTTATAATAACATCAATCGACTAATATAATTTTTAAATTCCATTTTTTCTTTCAATTTTGAGGGCAATTTTTTATTTTTTAATTAATTCAGTAATGATGATAAATTAAAATGAATTTCATGTTGATATAATACAATTTGGTCTTTATCATTCATTTAATTATCAAACTTAGTTTTCCTTTAATCTAATTTTTTTGGGAATGCGTCTGTAAAAACCAGGAAAATCGGAACCAATTTAAAATTTTATTTTGGCAATTTTAATGAATTTTGAAAATTTAAAATGATTTATTTTAAATGATAACGACTAGAAATTTATTTTGAATGAAATTTATTTTAAAATAATTATAATAATGGTAAAAAGGAAATTCTATTTGGCAAGTGAGTCAGTGACCTCAAAAAAGTAAAAAGGTAAAAAAATTAAATCATCAGAGGAAAAATAAATAGTAAAAAGAATGCAATATTGGAAGTGAATGTAGTATTAATATCAAACAACTTCATGGGTTGTAACATAGTAATTTACATATCATACCACGAATCATAAATGTTTAATAATAACGTTTAACGGTGTTAGCATTCATCATTGGTTTTAACGCAGCAATTTACAGATTATACACCGAATCATAAATGTTCTACAATAACACTTAAATGGTGTTAATATTCGTCATCGGTTTTAACACAGCGATTTACAGATCATATCACGAATCATAAACATTCTACAATAACATTTAACGGCGTTAGTATTCATCATCGGTTTTAACATAACGGTCTACAGATCATATCATGAATCATAAATGCTCATTAATAACGCTTAAGGGCATTAGTATTCATCATTGAATTTAAAGCAACGATTTACAAGTCACACCACGAATCATTAGTGCTCAGTAACAACAATAAAAATGAAACTTATTGGGCAAGTGATGTGGAATAAAGAAGTAATACGGTGTAAGTTTGTATATGCGTTCAAATATCCCAATGACGTTCGTCACACCCAATATCTTGATTCGTATGATTTTTATTTCCGTCATTAGCATTATGTGGTTTATCCATAACATTTTGATCAACTGGGATGGTTCTGTAGAAAATTTGTAATTTTCGGTTCTAATGTATCATTTTAATTGCTTTAAAAATTATTTATTTATAACTAGTTCATCATTTCAATCAATATTCAAATTAGTTCTTTTGTAGTGTAGCAAAGTTCTTCAAATTTCACCTCCTTCATAAGAAACTTTTTTAAAGAGTTCGAATGTATGATATAAAATTTTGATTGGTTTCAATTTTCCAATTACGAAGGGTTTGAAATAAAAGCATCATTGTATGCAGATGGCACGCAAATAATATCAAATGAAAATGGCAAAGCTTGAATTTTTTTTTTCAACCTTGCATATTTTTATTTTCATGCTTTATGCTTTGTTCTTTTAAGCAAAAACTCTTTGTTTTAATTTTCTATTCCCTATATATTTTAACCAAAAATTCATTGTTTCAAAATTCAAAGTTGAATATTTTCACCCTTGACTTGGTTGGAAATGCTCACGATGGAGTTTGCTAATGCTAATTTGTCAGTGCTCACTTTTATTTTTCATTATTTTTAGTTTACATGCCTTCTCATGGATACATCTATGTAGTAGTGGCACTAATTAAACTTAACTTGTTATAAGTCAAATTTCAATAACTTTTAACAAAATAGAATCTATCAAAATTAATTTTTTGATGTGTTGGCCTGTTATAAATCTATAAGAACTTTCATAATGGATACAACCATAAATAGTCAAAATGTATTTTAAAAGACCACCAAGAACTTCTATTTGATTTTTTTTTTTTCAAAACACAAATCATGTGGTAATGGTACTCAGTTTAGAAATTTAACTTGCAGAAGCTAAAATTTAAAATATGCTATGATCCGGTTATAAAAATGGTGGGAAGTGATTATCTTCGTTGGTCGATATATATATATATATACATACATATATATATATATATATATATATATATATACATACATACATATCTGTGTGTGTGTGTATATATATATATATATATCCAGAAAAACAAACTTTTTCCACTATTGCATGCGTTAATTCATTAAGCAATTGTACATATTATATTACGAGAGATGTATGTTTTAATGTATGTTTTAAAAAATTTATAAAGGGAAAACGATCATAATTTGAAATATGCTTATTAATCACGATCTTATTTTATGTTATCATCGACAACGAAATTATATTAAGTTGCATCAACGGATAACGTGGATGAGTATTACACCGGAGTGTGGAATAACTCAAACTGGTATATCGTTTCATCCAACAATTTCCCATTTTAAAATATTTATTATTCAATGAGCCATAATGAGATGACCTACGAGTGTATTTATTTTAATCACTTGAATGGAAGCAATATATGACTATTTTATTTCATTTTCTAGAAAGAATGTAAAATTAACCTGCCAAGTGTAATTTTTCACTTTTATATATCCTATGGATGCATGAAACGAAGATAATGTTGACTAGACATCTATTTGGTGGATTGAATTATGAAAATTAGGATGATTATTTAGGAAAAAAAGAATCTAAATTTTGTAAATAAAAATGTATCATAAGATTCTGGTACACGTACATATATAACCAGCTGTGAAATGTAAATAGTTAGGCAATTTAACATGTGAGTAAAATATAAATGGAAATGCAATTCGGTAATATATGATATGGTAAGAATGAACAACTTAATTAATAAATTGTATTTTTTGTGCCATGTATAATATCAATATGCCACTTCGTGCACCAAAGATACATGCAAAGATACATTATAACATTTGGTACACTTAGATTAGATATATAATGTAAGATTTCAAATATAACGTGCATTCAAATCAAGTGCATTATAATCAGTTAATCACGCATGTACACTATGTTAATGTCGTGCATGTATATGGACATAACATACAGTTGTATTATGCCTTAGGTCGTATTATGCCTTAGGTCGAAATATGATATTTTAGCAATTAGGTTTCGAAAATTGTATGTAAAAGGGCACGTTAATAATAAATCACATAATACAGCTTCGGATGATACTAGTATGCCCGAAAGATTATTAATCAAAATACCCAATTTAGACGGAAAAGTGTAATTCATAGAGGATAAAAATGTCATTTGCTGTGGATCTTCCGAAAATATTGTTTTTTGGCTTATTAATTCACAAAATTCTGTTTGTGTAGAAGAGCATTTTCCTATGGTTTTAACTACCATAGCGTTTTTTATTTTTTATTTTTTTGAAAAAAAGAAGAAAGAACTTTATAATATTATTATATATAACAACAAATTAAAATAATAAGTTTGAAGAGAAATAAACGTGAAAACAGCTTAGGCTTAGGCAATAAAAGCAACTTATTATAAAATAATATAAAATTCAAATAACGTACTTTTGGAAAGTGTACTTTTGGGAAGTTGGCGCTTAGTCGTACAGCTATTATTACCAAAATATAGAGGCTAATTATAAATTTACGGTATACCTTGAGTTGTATGTCCTTCTGTTTTGCATTTATTGTTTTGATTAATTGCACTTAACTGGAAAATCAATGTTAAATTGCATGCGAATTATACGGTTTTAATAATAATAATAATACCGTAACGGCTGTATAATTGGTACAAGAAATCAATCAAAACCCGAGTTTTAATTACGAAATTAAAGCTGTATATTATTATTAACATGATGCTTGAATTGTTATAGACTTTACAAATAAAAATGATCTCATTTGAACAATCTATTAATTAAGCTCGGTTACATTAACTTTAATCTCTTAATTATTTTACGATGAAAAATTTAATGTAGATATAAAAGCATGAATAATATTTAATGCCCAGCTGTACATATATCACGAGATTTACTGGGTAGGTGGTTAACGATTCATAATTCTCTGCCTCTCTTAGATAAATAAATACAATAGGACAAGAGAACAGTAGAAATTATAATTTTATGTCAAAAACAAATAAAAACGGGGCTTTTAAACCAAGTTTCCCCTACTCAGAGGGAAATCTATTAACACAACTAAAAATCTAAAACATTTTAAATTCTTTATGTTTTCTAATACCACATTGATCTTAGAACAAATAAAATTAACCGAGCGAACGGTGATCAACATCACTGAAACAATATACGTACAACAATTAACCACGTTCGAAAATGTTGTTCGCAGTAAGAAAGCGTTGTTCCATCAACTTCATTCGCGTCAAATTACACTCAGAGAAATGTTCAACCAAACGAAATTAGGGTTAATAACTTAGTTGAGTGGGGTTGAGACGACGATGCATCTGCAGTTTTCTTCTTTCTCGGCGTTAACGGCGTCGAATGATTTCATGATGATCAGAGTTAAATTTCGGTTTTTCGAGAAAAAGAAATGATGAATTGAAGATGAAAGGGAGAAATATGTATAAAATATGATAGCCCCTATTTTTTAGTGTGATATATTAAAAAGAGTGAAAGGATAATTTTATTTTATTTTTAGTTGTGGTAATAGGAAGAGGTAATTGGTGTGCTCTTACGACAACACAAAATATAAATTCAACTTCATGGCACAATTTAGAAACGGAAGGGAAAAGTAGCCCTATACTTGCTGAATGTTTTGACTGGATTGAAAATAAATTAATTTGTAATTTATAATATAAAATAACTATTGAAATTAATAATTTTAAATTGCAACAAATAATTAATAACCCATTAATTTCTACAAATTAGTAATTATTAGGTTAATAAATTCACAACTATAATGTGGTTGGTAACACCAAATTTCATGTCAAGTATTCGAGGTGAGCAACTTCAATTCGTACGCTAAACGATTTTTATTGTGAAAATTTGAAATCTTTATAGAGTGATGTGCAAATGCTTATTGGTTACTTCATAAACTATATAATCTCATTTGCAAATTATAATAAATACTCGGTGACTTATACTTAATAAATGTGTCTGGTAAACAATAACATATGGTTTAATAATGAATAAATTATAATCAATAAATAATAATTACACGAGTGGTCACTAAAAAACAATCACTAACGAGTCCCTCACATAATATTGTTCTGGACAAAATTAATAAAAACTTCTTCGAAAAACAATCATTAACGATTCCCTCACATTATATGGTTTAATAATGCTTATATAAAGTGCAACTTTTCTATAAAAAAAAGCCACTATTAATAATTGATATTATCATTAACTGAAATGCTAATGCTAAAAATCAAGTAGTCCAATATTTATTATAAACCACGTCTCTCATTTTAAGTATAATTCCACCACACAATGTATGATTTGAGCTATTCTTAGAACCTTATAAAGCTATCTCACTTAATACTTGGTGATATGAAGCTATACTTGTTGCTAAGGGTTACATCAGAAAGAGTTAAACTTATAAATTCAACTTCATGGCACAATTCAGAAACAAAAGGGAAAAAGAAACCCTAAATTTGTTCAATGCTTTGGTTGGATTGAAAATAAATTAATTTGTAATTTATTATATAAAATAACTATTGAAATTAATAGTTTTTAAATTGCAACAAGTAATTAATATCCCATTAATTTCTATAAATTAATTAATAATTATTAGGTTAATAAATTCGCAACTATAACGTGGTTAGTAACACCCAAATTTCATGTCAAGTATTCATATGGAGCAACTTCAATTGCTACGCTAGACAATTTTTATATTGTGTTTTAACTTTGTAGCATGTCTATGCTGTTATTTTGCTGTACTGATAGTGCTAGGACACTTCAAACCAGACTTGTTACTCTGTGCATGTGCAGAGTACTAATGTATTTCTAGTTAATATTGAGTGACTTACCAAAACGGTTGCCTTACCAAAAAAAAAGAAATTCATATTGTGTAAAATTGAAATCTTTATAGAGTGATATATGAGCAAATGCTTACTGGTTACTTCATAAACTATATAACATCATTTGCAAATTATAACAAATATTGAGTTACTTATAATTAAATGTGACTGGTAAACAATAACTTATATTATGGTTTAATAATGAATAAATTATAATTAATAATCAATAAATAATAATTACATGAATAAATAATAATTAATAATCAATAAATAATAATTATAAATAACAATAACTTATATTATAGTTATACATGATTCATTTTACAAATTCCCCAATGTGGGACTTGTTTCAACAAAAACCTTATTGTTAAATTGTTCTAGTCAAAATTATGCAATTTTAGTGTTATATATTGTCACATATATAAGTTGATTAGTTTTTCTAGTTTGAAATAAAGTACGCTTTATGATATGCCATTATTTTGTCTATACAAGAATATGCTTTCAACTATTAAAAGCTATTTCTAAAACATTTAAACCCCTAAAAGATGGAAGCTTATATGTTATGGTCGGTCATTTCTGAAAGCCACTTATCAATAAATGATATTATCATTAATTGAAATGCTAATGCTAAAAATCAAGTAGTCCAACATTTATTATAAACCATGTCTCTCACTTAAAAAAAATTCCACCACACAACATATGATTTGAGCTATTCATAGAACCTTATAAAGCTATCTCACTTAATACATGACGATATAAGGCCAATGGCGTAACGATGAATGCAAAAATGAAGAGGCCAAAACTTTAAGAGGAGCAATATATTGAAGAGTTTGATGAAAATGATCCACTTTCTTTAAACTTTTTTTCTGAATGGGCGGTGGCCTCCCTCTGGCCCATAGCTGGCTCTGCCCCTGGTTAAGGCCTAAAAGACGGTGCATATGGGCACTAGCTGATAAATCAAATAGCTTAAAAGGCCTTAGAAGTTGTAGACATGGACTGTATCATCAAGATGGTCATATCAATTCATGCATTTCAATTTACAACAATTTGAAATTCTAATAGTGCTTGAAAACATTATTAATGGTGTGAATGGTGTTTTTATGAGAACTATAAATCAAACATATGGATATAGATCAGTAACTTACGATAACAACGTAAAAAATGTCATTAGCAAGCCATTTTGATAGCATTATGAAAAGCATAAAATGAAGTAAAATGATATGTCGTTAAAAGTAAGAGATATTAGACAAAAAGAAAAAAGACGCTATCAAATATCATTAATGATGCATTTTTAAAGTTATCAAATGCAATTAACGTAGCATTTACATGACACTATCAACAGTTTTTAGGCGATAAGGGAAAGGTTCAGACCTTAGCCCCAAATGAAAAAGTTCTGAAAAAAAATGAAATGCTTAGACAACTATATATTATGCACTTTCATTCAAGTTTCATGATTATGCTAGGGAGATATTAATTCTACTTCACAATTCTTAAAATGAAACCAATAACTATTCTAACATGTTAGTGGCAACCATGCATAATTAATTTTATAAAACATAACTACTTTCTATAAATTTATTTAATTATTATATATTACGTTAGCTAATTTTTATAGAACTGGGTTAGGTTTTACAAAATTAGTTTTATATATTCAAATGTTTATAAAACTTGGTAAGCTTTTATAAAAGTAGTTAAAGTTTTATTAACTTATTTATTTTTATAAACCTAGTTAATTTATTTTAAAGTTTGATTAAATTTTATAAATTTGCTAATTTGTTTAAATTTATTTGATTTTTATAAAATGTAATTAAATTTTATAATAATTAAATTATTTTTACATATTAGGTTAATTTTTATAAAACTTAGTTTTCTTATATAATCTTTATAATACTTAGCGAATTTATTTCATTTAAATAAAATTTTGTTAATATTTAGATTTTTTTTATAAAACTTGGTCAAATTTTTGTAAAATCCTAGTTGGTCTTTATCATTAATATATTAATTTATGTAACACTTAGTTAATTTTAAGAAAATATTTATTTTTTGTAAAACTTGGCTAACTCAATTAAATTTTTCTTAAACTTGTAGTTACTTTTTGTAAATGTTGCTAACTTTTACAAACGGTTAAATTTAAGAGAAATATTTAATTTTTATAAAACTTCGTAAACTTAGCTTAACTAAAGAAAAAATTATTCAATACCTATAAACTTTATTAAATTTAGTCAAATTTTTATAAAATTTAGTGGATATTTGTTTCAAGAACACATTTTAGGAAAAAAATAGAACTAAGGACAACTAACTTTCGTTACCTAAATTAACGATAACTTTCATGTTTTAATTGGAAGAAGTCCAAATATTTTATAATAAGGACACAAATTGACATTTTACAAATAATAAAAATTAATAAAAAATGTTTTTTTTTGTAATTATAATATTAAACAAAAAGTGGAAAATAGGGAGAAGGACAAAAAATTAATTAGAAAATATATATTTGTTTTGTAAATATGAAAAAAAAAAGAATGTAAGAAAATTCAGGACGGAAAGCTAGATGCATATAGCTTTATGTTTTTTTTTTGGGTGTAAACGACATTAACTTTAAAATGACTTGGTTTGGTGTATAGGTGATACAATATAAAGCTATATTTTTAAGTATAAAGCTATATTCATTTAGCTTTCCGAGCTGATTATTTCTACAAGTTTATGATAACATCATTCGATCATATTTTTTTTCTTTTAATTTTGAGGGCATTTTTTTATTTTTTTAATTAGTAATGATGATAAATTAAAGTGAACTTCATGTTGATATAATACAATCTGGTCTTTGTCTTTCATTTAATTATCAAACTTAGTTGTCCTTTAATCTAATTTTTTTGAGAATATGTCCATAAAGCTAAATATTCCTAAAATTTAGTTATATTTTATAAACTTTGTTATTTGTTTATAAAATGTTATTATCTTAGTTAAAAAAATGCAAAACTTTGTTAATTTTTATAAACATGTTTGATTTGATAAATTTTCTTAACAAAGTTATTTCTGTAACAGTTAGTTAACTTTATTAAATTATCATTTCATAAAATTCTAAAACATCTCTTTTGCATGGTCGTGCTTTATCGCAACCCCAATTCAATGTATATATATGTAATGTATATGTACGTATGTATGTATGGATACACGTGTCTATATGTTTGTGTAGGATCAAAATGTGATCGGATTCACATCATATATAACAAAATATACTTCATGATAGCATGTACGAAAACATATCTTTTATTAGCAATTCTAGCTAGCAATCTCCATAAAGCAGAGCAAAATTTTGTGTATATGTATAGCAAAGTAATGGATATAATTAAGATGCAAATTTATGACTAAAAACACTTGTATATTTAGGGTTTCCACTTATGCATTTAACATAAACATCATTAGCCAAAACACGGCTATACCTAATTCAATGGTAAAGTATCTCTCTGTAACTCATGAAGAATACTTTCTTATGCCTTTTAATCGTAAAATCATCGTATAATATTCTTATGATCCACATATTTTCCAAACGTCAAACATACATGAGAAGTAATCAAGGAAAAAAGAAGCATGGGATGTTATTAAAGCACTCCAAAAAAAGCAAGAGGTATTTACTATCTAACATCAAGATCGTTATCAAGCTCCTATTCAAAGGTTAAGTACCTTAAAAAAATTAGCAAATAATTAGGGGTGTAAAATAACAAAGGTTGTCAAATTTAAGATAAAAAGGTTGTTGAATCTATACAACTAGAGCAGATTGTTTCAGGTCTTCACAACCATAACAGTTATCAAGCTTATAAAGAAAAGGATGATAGCAAAACCTCATGATATCAAAAGAAAGATTTGAACATCTAGTAGTAATGAAAATGTCAAACCTCAAGCAGTTATCGAGCTGAGAGATTTATTGAGTCCCTAAAGGGAAACATGAAGAGTTGTTGAGTATTTAACAAATAGAAGTTATGTCGGACATTCACAATGAATCAAGGTATCAACCTGTAAGGCAATAAAGGTGTCCAATCATATATATATATATATATATATATATATATATAAAGCTATAATCTAGGTTAGGGGAGGTATAAGGTTTTGATGGGCATATATATGAAGTATATGATTGGTATAAGCAATAAAGTATACCAATTTTCAAAAAAAGAAAAAAAAAAATGAGCTATAACAAGCCTAGAAGATTAGGGACATTGAGCTTCTACAACAAATCCTATTAAATCCAAATATAATAGGGTTATTAAAGACATAGGAGGGTATGTTGAACCTCTATAACATTGAGTGTTATATAATATATAACAAAGGAAGGATATTGCACTACTAGCAGATGTTGAGTATTTAACCACAAACTAGGGATATCAACTTTTTTTATGGAAAATCCACCTTTGGTGTAATGATATTTATTGAGCCTTTACTACACTAATCGATGTAGGGTATCTACAAGTAATCGATGATATCGAGTTTCTACAAGAATTATAAGCTTTTACATTGTGTAGTTAAAGTGGGTAGTGGTTTTATAGCAGTGGAAGTGCAAAAAACTGTAGCTGAGCTGTGACATAATGATAGTGCAAAAGGTTCTTTAGATTAAAAATCAAATATTAAAAATTAATTAATTATCATTCACATGATTTGTGTATGAGAAATTAACACTGTTCATTCTTATATAACAAAAACAAAGAATATCATGGTTATGCACAGTGAATTTGGTGACTACAATATATATCTAATTTATACTAGATACTTCTGCTTTAAAATTAGCTCTTTATACTAACTTTTTTGATTTTAAAACAAAACTAGTCAAACTAGCATATTGTATATTAATATTACTAAAGCAGATACAAAAAGCATTGACTTGGCGAATGCAACATAAAACAACATGGTATAAAGCAAATTTACTATTCATTAGTCTAACACCCCAAAATTTAATATGGTATAACCATACATTAAGATAATAATTTAGGTAACTTAATTAAACATTCAGAATTAAGTGAAAACGACATTACCGTTGCGTTCGTCTTGAAATTCTGGTTCATATAGACCCTAAGTTTGCGTAAAACAGATAACATATGAAGAAGATATGGGCATTACAAGTTTGTATACATATAAGGAGCTTGTATATAAATAAATAATTCCGTAAAATCGTACGAACGAGGTGGGAAAGAGCAGGAACCAGGTCCGTTGTGGCCGACCCATGCTGAGCCTGGGCCGACCGAAAGGGGGCTGGGTCGGCCCACAACAGATCTGGGCAGATTCATCCGCCGAACCTAAACAGTTTCGTGGCTTTATTCATTGCTGACTCAACATTATATGTACGGTTTAGATTTAAAACCTAGAATCTAAAGGCTGATGTTGACTCTGTGAAACTATAAATAAGTGGCTTCTCCCATTTCCAATTCACACAAATTCTTCATATCTTCTTCTACCTTGATGAAATTATTCTGAAAAATATAAACATATAATGGGGGAATGCCGCTGAGGGTTGGATCAAATAGAGACAACATCAGAACTTGCAACTTTGGATTGGACTTTCTTCTACAGCATAGTTATATATAAAAGAGATTTATTCTCTTCTTCACCAAGACCCACTGTAAGTTCTATGTGATTTTTAGATTCAGTTATTTAAGAAGGTTTTGGACAGTAAATAAGATTGGATTGGATATAAACAATGCCTAAAATAATCTCTATATATGTTAATACATGTTTTTCTATTTAGATCTACAAGATATATTATGAACTTTAATCTTCCTTGTCCCTATTATGTCTTTCATCTATTTACAGTCTTTCTATTATGCCTGTTTACTCGGTCTGAGATCTGTTTTCTCCCTTTTTCCTTTTTATTCTACGCAGAACCTAGGCTACTCAAGCCTAGGCTATTACGTTAATTACGTATAGAGGACATAAATTGGAATAATTAGATAGTGACACATAAATTGGGGAAATTGGGCATATTATGCACTAGAAACCTTGACTGAAAGAATGAGGATAATTACATGTTGATCTATTAGAATTGGATAATTACATATTCATCTATTTGGGATAATTACATGTTACTCTTTTAAAGTTGGGATAATTACATGTTAGGAAGAACATGCGACATGGTAATCAGTTAAATTGGACTTAATGTGATATTAAGTATGACATGTAAGAACAGAATAGTACCAAATGTGGAAACTAAGTAAATTACTATAAGTCTAGTTGTACATTTAGGTAGGTTCTCATTGGGGAAAAAGGGTTGTACGCTAATAACATTTAGATAAATGTAATTTTACAACGGGCTTATTGTTGAATTTAAACCTGTTAAGTTACACCTGTTAAATAATAAGCTAAAGAGGTCCCAAGTCTAGCTGTTATATCAAGTTATCGGGACACTTAAATCCTAGGTACGTGGGGACACAAGCCTAGGGGTTGGCTTGTGTCAAGTTGTGTGGAAGACATATCAGTCAGTATCCCTGTTGGTATCTCGGTAGGGACCCCTGTAACGACTCGTATTTTAGCGATATAATAATTAATTAATTTAATTATTTAAGTAGTGATTCAGAGAATTAAATGGTTGCTTAATTAAATAAATTTGAATATTTAATTAATATAAATAATATAATAATATATTTATTTCCGAAATAATCGGAAATAACAGAATTCACAATATTGTGTGAATTGGACAATTCGAAATATATATAATTCAGTTTAGAATTGAATTATATTAACGAATTTATTTATAAATGTCAGATGAACGTATAATTTATATTATAATTATAATCAAGCTCGAAATGGCGGGGCAGTTCGTAATTTGGAGATTTGAACTTTAAACCAATATACAAAATCCGTTTTAAGCCGGATTTCTGTGAAACAAGAAACGTTCGGAGCTGGTGAAGTATATTTTTCTAATGAAAGAGAAAAATCAAGATTTCATCATGTAGATTGTGTGTTGTGTCCAAATAAAATTTTCGAAAAGTCGCTATGGATTTCCTTTATAATTTATAACGATTTATTTACATTATAAATGGATTTTCAATATAAATTGAATATCGATTTAACCCGGATTTGAAATATCGAGTTATAAATACATATATATTTGTTTTGGAGTTGTACGATATTCTATGTGAATATATATACGATAATATTAATCTATTAATATTAAATTTAATTATTTTTAAAAATATTAATATTTAAATGGGTTATTTAGAGTTTTAAAAATAGCCAGTTTTGCAAACGACCTCCGTTTTCGACGGAACTAATTTTGTTGGATCCAGAATATTAAATTATTATTAGATTTCAATTTTCTTGATTTTTGGAGTCAGTATGTGGTCGTACGGGATTTTAATGTGAAAAATAGTCAATAATTTGACTTTAAAAATGCGTTGTGTGAGCAAACGAAGTCGGAATTCACGAAACAAGTCTCGTTAGATCACTACTAGAAAACATAGGATATAGCTAGGAAAATTTCCGATGACATTTCAACGCCAAAAAAGTGGGGCGTTAGTATGGCGTCGGTATGGCATAATAAAGTAGCAGGATGTCGAACAGGCATCGGAAAATACAGCTGTCATTTCAGTTTTACTGTATTGTTTCACTGTATTTTTGGTTGGAAGCAGATGGCGTCGAAATGGAATCAATAACTATCGACCCCTTACTGATGCCATCACACTCACTTACTAGATTTTTACAATATTTCCAGTTTTCCTCTTAATTATCTACCCAAAATCCAAACCTTAAGCAATCCTAAAATCCAAACAAAAGCCACGCCTAAAAGGAATATGAGAAAACCTAGCTTCTCGTCTAACTGCGCCTCCACCTTGTACGCTTCACTTCTCTCATCTCCACCCCCGAGTCGCGCTCAGCCCGTGCCACCATCGAAACCCTCAATTCCACCGAGACCCCCATCGCCATTGCCTCGAAGATAGAAGTGCCCCGCATCTCAAATCCACAAGATCTGACACCATCATGACATTTCAACGGCCATCTGAGCCCTTCTATTTCTGCAAATTAATTTCGATTTAGGGATGGAGTAAACAATATGCTGATTTATTTTAATACACACATTCGGTAAGTATACTAAACTGAATATGGATGTTGGATTTTGTGTTTCGGCTTCTTCTTTTTCGTGATTTGTTGGTTCCTACCCATATTGTAGTTAGGTATTAGGGTTGTATTTCATATCTGCTAGCACCAGTTTCTAAATCATTATTTTTTATTATTTGTTTTTCATACGAAGGTCTTCTTACATACTTAGATCCAGATTGTTGTATAATCATGGATTAATATTGACTCTTGTAATGGACATACAGAGCCAAGCCAAACAATCGGCACTTAATTTGGTTTTTCATTCTTACCTTTTCTGCTATTGTTGACCATCAAATCTCGTTTTACTATATTAAAACAAAACAATATGCGGAGGATGAGCCCAACACGAGGTGGTGGGTTAAGCCTTAAGACGTGAATGCGCTTTAGTCTCTGAGTGTTTTTTTGGACATGATTGGTGATGTAGATGGTTAGTAGAATATAAGATTAGTAAAATATTAAAATCTCATTCTGCTATGATTTTCATTTGTGTTCGTAGGCATCATGATCGGAGATAGTTTTTATGTCACAAACATGAAAGAATCCACGATCCCTACAGGAGGAGGTGCTGATCATCAGTCTAGTAAGCATATTTTATACTACTTAAAAATTACATATTATTTGAGATGAAGTGATAATATTTGTTTAGTTTAAATCTTTGGATTATTTATGCTAAAATTAGTTTGCTTTGAGGTGTATTTTGCTATATTTTTTCTGGTATCTGGCTGTCAGACCATTTTCCGTGAAACGGTGACTATACTTTCGTTGTGTATGGGTGAAACTCGACATCTACTGATCTCAGATATTATTACGTAGTGATAAGTCCCTACTTGTTTTTGATTTATGACAGGTTATGTTGATTATGAATTATGAGGATTTAGCATACATGCTCGTACAGATGGAAGATTTTACAAGATGTAGCAATTTCTTTGTCAGACTTTTATATGCCTCAATACAATCTTAGCATTTAGTAAGATATTATGGTCCTTACCTGCATTTTTAATTGTTATCGATGTTGGAACATTTCATAAAATGGGTCCGAGTGTGTCTTTTGGTGATAGCCCCTGGTTAACCCACTAAGCTAAAGCGGCTGTTACAGTAGCAGCTGCGATATTTGGAGAAGCTATGTTTTCTGATGAAGTTATCTTTGAGGATGAACCAGATGCTGCTGCTGCTACTTCCGCTGCTGCATGGGCTGAAGAATTTTGCAACAAAGTAGATATTATAAAGCCTGAAAGTTTACACTTATTGCTGGTATACATTTCCAGTATTGCTGATGGATGATTTGTAGCATTAGCGATATCATCATTAATGTTTCCTCCTTGAAATCAATAGGAATATAATTTTATATCTTTCTTCCCCTTGTGCTTCTCTTTACTTTGTCAGATTTTCAAGTTCTTCAATGTTCTCTTGCATTTTTTTCTCTGATGCTATGCAACATGTCATATTAAGAGTGGATATCTTTAAATAACTAGAAATATGGAAAAGACTTGGTATTTCAGAGCATTTCCTATTCTCATTTGTCTGACTGAAGGCGAAAACATACAAGGAAGATAGCATTAAAGGATCCGATTAATATAAAATATGAAGGTAACAGTTTAACCATTTATAATGTAATGTACCTCCCAATTGGAAATATCGTTGATGTTTATTGCTTGTTTATTGCTATAAGTATATTCATAAATTTGCTTAGATTTTTTTTTATTGTTTACATTGCATAATCATGATAAAATTTATAATTCAGTGTTAGTTTGGTCCTTTAAATTATTGAAATATGGTGATTGTGCATCAAATCAACTGCTAACATGAAACAAAAAGAATTCATAGATTAAGATGTTATGTTTTTATTACTTTGTTATTTTTTCGAAGGAAGACGAGATAAAAAGATGGAGAACAAATGGACAAAATAATAGAGCAAAGAAAAGAGGTTAGAAATTTTTTGTATCCATCTATACATCTACTTAGTAAGTGAATTTTTATTAGTTTGTTTTGATTGTATCAATGTGATATTCTTATTTGGTGATTTGAATATTGTGACATCTTGGTAACATGGATTATAGATTGTATTTTGGAATTATTTGTGAATGCTAGCTAATCGTTATAACGATAAATGTGCATTTTATGTATAGTTGACTATTTTTTATTCCTAAAATTTACTGTGATATGATGTTACAGACTTGCAGTCCCAAGATCTATAAGCAAATTGGAGGACAAGCAACCAAGCCCTGTTAGGATAGATCCATGCAGAAAGTAATAAGCTTTTTTATATACAGGTGCAGTTCTTTTTTTTATTTTGTATAACTTCAGACATTATAATGCATGGATCCGTGAGCTATGTAAACATAATTTTTTTATTACGTGGCACTAGTTTTAAGTTGTATCGGATAATGTTATGAATGTTGGGTGTTATGTGAATATTTTATCAATTATTATACCATTTTTTATTGTTATATAATTTTTTGTGATATTAATTTGTTTAGTTGATATATATATATATATATATATATATATATATATATATATATATATATATATATATATTTCATTGCACGTTGAGTATTGAATGTTGAGAATTGTTGAAATGAATGTATTTGATGTCTAGACTGATGGTTAGAATTCCTGCAAAATTGTTTCATAATATGGTAAATTTCAAAAGCATATTTTAGAAATGGCGTCGATAAGATGTCGGGAGGTCAATAAGAGAATGGCGTCGGAGAGGCGTCAAAAATATGGCATCGGAATGACGTTGGAAAACACTTGACGTGTTGTGGCGTCGGGAAGGCATCGGAAATTTTTTCCATGCAAGTTTTAACTACGCCAAAAAAGGCGTCGGAAAGGCGTTGGTAATCAGTTTTTCGATGCCATACCGATGCCATTTTGGCATCGGAAAATTAGCTTTTTTTTGTAGTGGGTTCGTAATGTCAAACTGTAGCTACATGCCCACTTTCATGATTTTTGGAATCATGTATGATCATAGAAATTTTTAGAAGACAAGTACAAGCAATGATCGATTAAAATGGAATAGAAAATTGAATATAAAAATATTATATTTATCCTATAAATATCCTTACCCTTCTAAACCTAATTCCCTTATTCCTCTGGTTAAATAAAAATGCGCTGCTACTAGGAAAAAAAACTCTTCAAACATTCGTGAACTTCTAAAATCCACATAATCCAAATTAAAAATTAAAAATCACGAGAAATATATATACAGACTCGCGAGATGTTTCTCTACATGATATGAGAAGATCGGAGCTTTCGATCACCTTCCAGCTCGATGTCAGAAGTGTTGCGTTAGCTAGGATTGAGGAAATCCGAAGATATAAACTGTTTTGCTTGAATTCGATTTTACTTTTGAGGTTGTGAGGTGAAATGGCACATGTGTGTGAAATTTTGAGGGTATCGGTGCTGTTCTTGTTCGATGTCTGTAAGGGATTTGTAGGCCAGAGCGATTGAACGCGACGCTAATAACGATGTCGAGCTTGATGTTTAGGATATAGATAGATAGAGTTTTTGATGATAGGAATTTTGGAAATTTCTGTGTGATTGTAAGTGGCGAGATAAGGAAGTTTGGATCAAGGAAGAAGGACGCGATGACCATGAGAAGTTCGAGTTTGACAGGGAAGAAGAGGCACTGAGCGGGTATGGGCTTGAAGGAGATGGGATGAAATGTTGGTGAGGCCCAAAGTAATTATTTAAATTAAGTTTTATTTGAATTGAGAAGTATATAACTTGTAAAATGAATATCTCTATCATACGGTATCAGAATTTAACGAAATTGGATCCGTTGGGATCATATGGACGATGACTACAAATGGAACTGATTCAGAGTGAATTGGAGCTCATTACAATTTATAGCAAAATAAATTGTCCATCTGAATCAACCGACAATTATCGTTATTTAACAATGACCGTCCAATGTGAGTAAATCTCACTAACTCTGCACAGTTTATATTTTTATAAATATAATCTAGTATTGATAAATGATGATTGATTGTTGTGTGTTGATTGTTTGGTTGAATTGCTAATTTATTGGTTGAAATTATATATATAAAAATCTTTAATCTAATATTGATTCTGTTTATCAAAATATTTCATATTGAAATGAAATCGATGTTATTTATATTGTTTAACATATGTGAATGCAGGGAGACAGGTTGGAGGGATCCAATTGGATTCCTCAATATTGTAATACTGTTTGTTTTCATATATTGTGATATATAATGTGATATAAAATATGTGATTGATTATGATGACACTGGTCATGTTATTTGGTATTTTAAATACCATATGAAATACTGGAATGTAAAACGGAAATTTTCAAAGTGAATATTGAAAATGAAATATTTATATCTAAAATGAATAAGATTATATAAAAGGATTTATATAAAATAAATAGAATTATATAAAAGGATTTATATATAATAAATAGGATTATATAAATGGAATTATAAATGAGATTTAAGTGTTAGAAATAAAAAGGAGATTTGTATGAATAATTCTGCAAATAAAAATATAAATACAATTTGGATATTTGGTTTTAAATACGAAATCAAACTAGTTTGATTATATAAAGAAATATTATTCACATTCTATGTGAAAAATTAGATTAAAGTAAATATTTTGCAAATAAAATATTATAAAGGAATTAGGGGTTTGAATTAGGAATTTAAATGGAATTACTGAAATTAGAAACTAATTAGAAATTAGTTGAGTTGAATGGCTTTCTGGGTATCGATCTGATGTTGGTTTCGACCTTCAGGGTTTATGCTTGGGAAGTTGTTCTCTTACTAGTTTACAATTAGATACCGATAGAGGTGGGAAGATATCGATGCGTGAATCAGAAATGGAAATGTTTTCCAAAGTTAATAACGTATATTTTATGATTTTAGAAAATAAGGAATTTATGAATATATGGGAACGATAAATGGGAAATTGGAAATGAAATGATGATTGATTGGTAAGATTTCCATTTGGGAATACGACCGTTGTTTGTACACATGTTCTCCTTTGATGGTTAAATCACCGACTATCAAAGATTTTGACCATTTCCTTTGTTAATACGGAGAGACCGGGATCAGATATATTATCTGAAACCACTCCATATGGAATTAGCGTTACGAATCAAATATTATGAAGATAATTGAAGATGGAATTGTGCAAGGGCTGTTCAAAAAATCTTAGGTGGAAATTTCCTAAGATGGATTTACAGAATAGTGCCTTCGGGTTGTCCAGTCCCAGGACAATTGGAATGGACGAATGTTTGACAGAGTATATCTGGTAGATCGCGTGAGTTGATCGTTTCAAACATATTTACGTTGGTGGCAGAGGAATTCGTTTCTCTTAGCTGTATACCCGTGTTATTTTTGAGGAAATCAATTTGTGATTTGGCAGGTATGACGATGTGACATTCAAAGTAAATAAAGATGTGATATATACGATATGGCCTCTAGCATCACAACCAGGAAATGGTATAAAATCGGGTTGGTCGCATGGCTAAGAGGTTAGCTGCCAATTAGTGTGTATTGTCAACTGATCTAGAGAAATTCCATTTACTTCTATAATCTATTTCGATGTTGTCCCTTTCGGGAAACGGTTGCTAATCCCAACCATTGGTGATAATACATTCGGTACACTCAAGCGAAATGAGTGATCGGTCATGTTTAGCCTGGGTTACAAGATATTCTTATTGAACCCGGTGTATTCTTCTCTAGAGATACACTAACGGAAGGTGGTCCCATACCTTGCCAGTTGGAATTTATTACCCAATAAGCGCCCGTGGTTTTTGATTATATATGTTAGATCGAAATTTGGACCTAACACCCAAATTGTTATGAACAGTAGAGAATTTCAAATGAAGAACAAGGAAAAAGAAAATAACACTCAGAATTTATAGTGGTTCGGCGTTAACGAGCCTACGTCCACTTTATATATTATTGATTATGCTTTAAAAGCTAATACAACAATGATTTCCCTCAATATTTCAGCAGTTTGACAACAATGGCGGATTCAGTACTCAGTATTGCCAAAAAGATCCCGAAAAATGCCAAGCTCTGGGCTATTTATAGCTGATTTTGTCAGGCGGATCGTGGACACGTGGCACGAATCCCGAGAACATCGGAACGCATCGCAATCGTTGGAGAAACAGTCAAATTAGCCGTTGCGGACAGGTGTCGTGATCTGCTTGAAAATTGGATCGTGCAGATGGGGAGAATCGGTCCAAGTGACGGTTAGGGACACGTGTCGCCAGATCCATGCGATTCGGATCGCTGAAGACTAGATCGTGCTTGAACAGGTCAGAGGGTTCGCCATGCACCAGGGGATCGGATCGGTTCGCTCAGGGTAACAATGTAAGTTTGGATCGGATCGCCCAGCCGCCTTGTTCGCTGATGAGATGGGGGCGAGACGATGGTGCGCGATCCGATACTGGACGAGACGATGGTACACGATCCGACGGTGGTCGAGACGGTGGTGCGCGATCCGATCCTTCATATTCTTAGGGAACGTGGTTTCCTGCTTTCCTCTTACAAATGATCCTGGCTGGCTTGATCAAAAAGCGAGCCAACATTTTGCCCCCTCGAAGTATGTTTTATCGAAGATGGAACATGCTTCGAAAAATTGTATCTTCCCATCAAATCGCGGGTCACAAAACTCTTCTTTTTCTGTGATTTTCTCAGAATCCTTATTTCTGAATTTACCGATTCGTATCGCGGTTTCGAATCGCGTAATGTCAGCGAGACGTTTGTTTCGTTCTTGGGTGTGCACCTGGTCCTCGGAACGAAGTGGGCTCCCCCTCGAGTCGTGGTGGGCCTTTGGTTCGCGGCCCATGGGTCTTTCGTGGATCGAGCAGGACAAAGAAGGGGAGACAAACGGTCGCCCCCGTTGCCTATATAAGTCGACCCTCCCCTCTTCACTCTCCTTCTTCTTTCCCTCTGCCGTAACGTTTCGCCTTAACCATCGAAAAACGAACCCAACTTTTTCAAACTTTCGAAAATTCAAGCATTCTCTCAGTTTTTAGAAAGGTAACTTCATAGAAAACATTCTCATTGGTAAATGTAGCACTTTCCTGAGCTTTTACGACCGATTCGAGGGAGAAACAATGGAAACTTGCAGTTTTTTGAAGAAATCACCAAGTGGCCATGGCCATTGGGCGCATAGCTCGGAATTCGAGGATGGGAAGGAGAGGAGGAAAACGAAGGAGGAAGAAGGAGAAGGAAAGCCGACTCGGATCGTGGTCAAGGATAGAAGACGAAAGAGAGCAGCGAGACGAAAGATCGTGGTGGCAGCAAAGGGACGTATCGTGGGGGTCGCAACAGTTCGTGAAGGAGCGATCCCTTCGCCCGGCGATTCGATGGGGGGAGATTCCCCTGCCCTGCGATCCGAAGGGGGCGATCCCTCTGCTTTGCGAGTCGAAAGGGGCGACCCCTCTGCTTTGCGATCCGTCTTATAGCTAACGATACGAAGAAATTTCAAACTTTAATCAACGCCTTGTCACCATAAAACTCTGAACAGTTAGGCTAGAGCCGCGACGTTGGTCTTTCTGGAATAAATGACCTCATAATTTGATTGCATATGACGCCTAATGCTTCTGATAACCTTGATCGCTTTTATGCTTTATTTTTTGTTAATGCGCACACACAAGCACACACACCGGCACTTGCACACACGGGGGACGGGTAGTGTTAATCTTATTGTTCATATTTTCTCGTCCTAGCAGCAATGTCGAACGATCACTCTTCCTCAAGATCTGTAGCAGAAGCGGAATCCGAGACTCCTGAACAGTATAATCCTGAAATTCCTCCAATGAATCCGGGAGGTGAAGATTCTGGATCTGAATACGAAGCCACAGAATCAGATCCGACAGAAAGTACTTCATCCAGCAACAACTCTGAGACTGATGAGCGAGCTCCTGACGAAATCCCAGGCGCACTCGGGATAGATAAATTTTCTGATTCTTTAGCGTCCAAGCTTGACGAGATAAAACTTAAGAGAATCTGCTCAAGACACGGCATGTAACACCCCGTGTATTCTATAACTGTGGAATTAACAAAGTAAAGTATAATTAATTTGAAATCAAAGAACTAAGGGAAACGGGATACGCCATTGCGTTCGTCTCGGAAAAATACGCGAAATAGAGTCCGAGTTTTCGAAAAACGGAGTCCGTATGAAGAAGATATAGCCTCCGGAAGTTTCTGAATTAAGTTTAAAATTCGAACAGAATAAAACAGTTTAAAATTAAAAACCGGGCCCAATTGGCCAGGGCGGGAAAAATCCCGCCTGATGCACCCAGGTCGACTGGGCTGTCGACCTGGTCTAACCAGGTCGACAGGGCTGTCGACCTGGTCCAGAGCCAGGTCGAACCCAGCCCAACCTGGCTGGCCTATTCTCTGTTAGTCGATTTTCTGTAGTCTGCTTTGTCATTAGGGCTAGGTGGCAGGCTCTAATTGGTCTCTCTTTCGAATGAATGGCTACGATCAATCCAAGCAACATCGATGGTCCTAATCAGTTCATAAACTCTATAAAATGACCCTAGACTCTACCTAGGTTTCTTACACAATTCTCTAGCCTCCATTGCTCTCTTCTTCTAATAAAAAAATAAAAATGGCGTCGCTGCTCTGCTGGAATTAAAACTAGAAGATAATCAACATCAGCCTAAGCAACTCAATTCAAACTAGAGATTAGAGTTTCTGCAAAGATTCTACAAGTTAAAGTTCTTTCTTTAATCCAATCAAGGCAAGTACAGTTATTTTCCGCTATAAACGTTAATTATAATTTTGATATGTTTTTAATTCTGAATCTGAGATGGTATATATATTCTCTTCTGTCAGATCTGTTTTTCTGTGACTGTTCTGTATCCCTTTTCTTCTGTTTTTATAGCCAGGCTACCACGAGCCTGTGCCTAATCTCATAAGAGATGAACGTATGAACGCAAATTTTGGGATAAATAATGAATGATGCATTGAATGTATGACTTTAGGTCTGAGGCATAAAATATATTGGACATATGCATAAATTCGACTATGAACATATAGTTTATGCATGTTGTATGCATAGTTATGTTGTAATTTAGAACTGTAATTAATGAGCATATGTTGTAAACTAGATTTGGATCTATGCATATTCTATGATAGAAGAAAAGAGGAACTATTGTAAGATTACATATGATTTGAGATTTTGGACAAAATGCATATAAAAGTCAAGATATGATTTTTAGAAGATATGATTTAAAGATTTATATTGTTGGGTATAGTTTGCATAATGATTCATGACTCAAAAAGAAGAAGATATGGAAACTTAGGTGTAAAGATTTACATTAATTAGGATATCTATTATTGTGATTACACCTAAATAGGGATTTTTGGATATATGGCATGCATTGAAATTAATGGTTTTATTTGGTATAATTTATATGTGAATCTGCTGTAAAATGCTAGTTTAACAAAAATTGGAACATAGGTTATATGGCAAATTATGTCCATATTCTGCGCTTATGCAAACATGGAGTATATGTTGTGAATCATGACAATTATGTAAGCATATGAATTTAGGCCAATTTATGATTGGGCAAGGCATGTAAATAGAACTTTTAGAAATATTAAATTTGCTAAATCTGCTAATTTGTCAAGTTGCCTAAACTACTAGTTTTGTTATATTGCCTAGACTGCTAATTAGATTGAAATGCCTAATCTGTTAAATTTGTCAGTTGAAATGCCTAACCTGTTATATGCCAAAATCTGCTAAGTTGCTAAATCTGTTAAATCCGTTAAGTCATATAAAATCTATTATCTGCTATGTTGATATAATCATCCTGTTATTGATATAATCTGAATTGGCATATATATTGGGCGTGCGCATAAACGGTAAATTATTAATTAATTGGCCGCAAAGATAAACATGGCTAACTCGAGGTTAGAATGAGTTTGCGGCGTAAATCTGCCCGGAACCGCCCGGCACATCTAGTGGCCGCAAACAATAGGTTCTAATGTGAGAAGTTAGTCATAACATGCGTAAGACACGAGGTTAGGTCTGGCTTGTGGCAGAAGTCTGCCCGGAACCGCCCGGCATATCCAGCGGCCACAAGCTACCGACCTAATGTGAGAGGTCTGTGCATTAATAATTAATTAATGCAAATCTAAGATAAGAATGACGTCTAAAACATATTGGGGAAAAATAGGGTTAAACCAAAGGGATTAATAGATGTAGTAAAACCCGTCCATGAATCTGTAGGCCCAATACAAAGTTAGACAAATCTGAAAAATCTGTACATCTGATCCGTTAGTCTGAAAACTTGTTAACTTAATTTGTGAATTAGTAAATCTGAATTCTGTATGTCTGAACTTGTAAACAAGTTAATCTGAAATCTGTTAGTCTGGGGACACAAGGTTAGGAGGGGAATTACTTGTGTCATCTGTTGTTTGGGACCCATATTAGTCAGTAACCCTTTCTGGTATCAAAACTTTGACCCAACAGTAAGTAGGGTCCGGGCACGCTTACTGAACTAATTATAAGAGGTTCATTCTGATAATGGCGAGGGGTGTTGATGGTGCGTTCCAACCGGGTCATGTGCGTGCATGGATCCCGGTCTGCCTCTGAGGATGTAAGACGCCGTGACATCTGTAAATAGGTCTGTGCCAATTGGTTGTCACTTTAGGGAGTGATACACCCTACTGTGGGGCCGACACAGGATATTTATGTATTAGGGAGCCGATCGCTTGGGGTAGGGTTTTAGGGTACGCTTAGTTCTGTCTGTTTCTGTTGGTACCGTCTGTTTCTGTTGGGTGGTAACACCTGTCTGTTTCTGTGTGGTACCGTCTGTTCGGGTGGTAAAGGCCCATTACTAGTGTACACCTAATTCCACATTCTGTTTCCATAGGGATAAATATGTTTCTTCTTCTGTCTGTTTCTGATCGGGTAGTAAAGGCCCATTATTAGCATTCTGTTTCTGTTAAAGTATTCTGGACCCGTTCCTGCTTCAATTTAGACATTAGGGAGACACCTAATTCTGCTATACTAGTATTAGTGCAGAGAAGTGTAAAACAATAGTTTATATCATTCTGTTTTTCTGTTATATCTGCTACACCTGTTATAGTTATCTCACATCCAGTTTTATGTTCATATCATATTATTATTATCTGTTCATATGCTGAAAGTCACTGGACTTGCCAGACTTTTTGTCTGACCCTTGTTGTTTCGCCTCCTTTCTTCCGTTTCCCCCCAGGTTATCCAAGGAGGGAAATACTTTAGCTTGATCCGGATTTCTCTTTGCTTGAAGTGCTTAAAGTATGGCTTGGCTCTGTATAGCTTCCGTTCCATGGGGATTATGATTTTAAACTATGTATTTTGAAGGCTTTTGTACAAGACTGATATTTTGTACTTGAATTCTGAAATTGAAAGGATGTAACCATATTAATTTCTGTTTCCGCTGTAATAAAGTTAAAATTTTTCAAGTACTGTTTTATCTGTCTTGTAAGTTTCTGTCCTGTTTACTAAAATGCTCCACCAAAGTTAAGGCATTCCCTTTGTGAGTGACCTTAACGGAGGTGGGGTGTTACACTTGGTATCAGAGCTGAAGGTTACCAGATTGGGTAAAGTTTTTGAAAACTGTTTTCAAAAAGGTTTTGGAAGGAAGTATTTTCAAAAATAAAGCTTATTTTGGAAAACATGATCCCCAAGAGCCATATATCTTTCTTTCAGTCCTTTTTGTATTGAACCTTTCCTTTTTCGTTCCAGCATGTCTGAAGCATCTGAGATACCAGAGGGTGTTCATGTACCCGGTTGGTTTCGTCAATATCTTGAGGCTAGGACCGCCGCTGCAGGTCCAGCAAATGATCCCCCTCCTCCACCCCCTCCTCGTGCAATTGCTTTCTCAAAGATCTGTAGAGATTTTAGGGCCATGGGTGGGAAGGATTTCAAAGGAACTGAATCATTCGTAGAAGCAAGGAATTGGCTCAAAGAAACTGAGGATCTATTCGTTATCTTCGAGGTGGACGATAGGCAGAAGGTACCGTTGGCAGTATGGCTGCTCAAAGACGAAGCTTCCTACTGGTGGGAAGTCACTAACGCCGAGAGGCCGGTTGAGACATGGATGGATTTCAGAACAAGGTTTGAGACAAAATTCCTCTCGCAAGCTGAACGAAGTTTACAATTGGAAAAGTTCTTGTCTCTTAAGCAAGGAAGTATGACGGTCAAGGAATACGTCAACCAGTTCAACCAACTAGCAAGATTCGGATTGGATTTAGTCAACACTCAGCATAAAAAGGCTCTCCGCTTTGTTAAAGGATTGAATGAGCCACTGCACAGCCTAGCCATGACCCATGTACCCATGGGAGCAACTTACGAGAAATTGGTGGATATGGCACTACTGCACGAGGAAGACAAGGGCCCGAAAGAGACAAAGAAGGAAGAACCACAGAATAAGAAAGCGGGGCCCAAAAAGGAAACACAAAAGAAGGATGAGAAGTTTGAAGATAAGAAGGGGAAAAAGTGCTTTACTTGTGGGAGCTCAACTCATCTGAACAAGGATTGCAGAAAAAGGAAGGGCGCTTGCTTCAACTGTGGGGAGATGGGACACTTCACTAGGGACTGCCCAAAGAGACGAGGACAAGGAGGGCAGGCGAACACTCTTGAGGCTAGTGGCTAGGATAGAAATAGGAAAATTTCTATAGTAGGTTTAATTTCTTTATCTGATTGTGACTTTTTCTGATTTTGGTATTTTGATTTTGTAATCGATACTCTGCACTCTAATGCTAGTATTATTTCTGAATTCCGCTATAGACTCAGACCCATAAGGGTTATGGATCATCTGTTTGAGACTGGGTTTTGAGGGATATCTGTGTTAGGCGTCAAGTATGACGCATACATTCTGAGTTTTCGTGGGGTATCAATTTGATGTTGGTTTCGGTCTTTGGGGCCGATACTTAGGACCCATGTCTAATGGGAACCAAATTTTCGTTCTATCTGTACTCGCTTCCATCATTCGACTGTATCCTATCGATTCAATCTTCGAACTTTAGGTAGAAACTAATGGGTGTAAACATGTGTTTGAGACATGTTATGTTTGATGGTTGCAAGTGGATGCAAGTGGTTGCTAGTGGTTGCCCGTGGATGCATATACACACACTAGGCACTAGATCGGCTCGAAAACACTCTCATACTGCATATGGATGGGTGAGCACTTTTCAATTCTTGTGGATGCAAATTGGTTGATTCAGCACATGGATGTTGCATTTGAGTGAATGGTTGTGCACTCATATAGAAATAATATATATCATCAGAATTCTATTGCATACATGTTGGACTCATGACACTGACATAATTCGCATTAAGGAGGTCAACTGAATCAGTAGACCGCCTGATCTTTGCATTAGATAAGGAACATATACACACACTTTTGCATATGTTCATACAACATTAGAAGTTTTCTAAGGACAATGGATGCTTGTGGATGATGGTTGAGTAGATGGGTGATTGGATGGTAGGACACATTCTTCTTAACTTGAAGATTTCGGGGACGAAATCCTTTTAAGTGGGGGAGAATGTAACACCCTGTGTATTCTATAACTGTGGAATTAACAAATTAAAGTATAATTAATTTGAAATCAAAGAACTAAGGGAAACGGGATACGCCATTGTGTTCGTCTCGGAAAAAATACGCGAAATAGAGTCCGAGTTTTCGAAAAACGAAGTCCGTATGAAGAAGATATAGCCTCCAGAAGTTTTTGAATTAAGTTTAAAATTCGAACAGAATAAAACAGTTTAAAATTCAAAACCGGGCCCAATTGGCCAGGGCGGGAAAAATCCCGCCTGATGCACCCAGGTCGACTGGGCTGTCGACCTGGTCCAGAGCCAGGTCGAACCCAGCCCAACCTGGCTGGCCTATTCTCTGTTAGTCGATTTTCTGTAGTCTGCTTTGTCATTAGGGCTAGGTGGCAGGCTCTAATTGGTCTCTCTTTCGAATGAATGGCTACGATCAATCCAAGCAACATCGATGGTCCTAATCAGTTCATAAACTCTATAAAATGACCCTAGACTCTACCTAGGTTTCTTACACAATTCTCTAGCCTCCATTGCTCTCTTCTTCTAATAAAAAAATAAAAATGGCGTCGCTGCTCTGCTGGAATTAAAACTAGAAGATAATCAACATCAGCCTAAGCAACTCAATTCAAACTAGAGATTAGAGTTTCTGCAAAGATTCTACAACAAGTTAAAGTTCTTTCTTTAATCCAATCAAGGCAAGTACAGTTATTTTCCGCTATAAACGTTAATTATAATTTTGATATGTTTTTAATTCTGAATCTGAGATGGTATATATATTCTCTTCTGTCAGATCTGTTTTTCTGTGACTGTTCTGTATCCCTTTTCTTCTGTTTTTATAGCCAGGCTACCACGAGCCTGTGCCTAATCTCATAAGAGATGAACGTATGAACGCAAATTTTGGGATAAATAATGAATGATGCATTGAATGTATGACTTTAGGTCTGAGGCATAAAATATATTGGACATATGCATAAATTTGACTATGAACATATAGTTTATGCATGTTGTATGCATAGTTATGTTGTAATTTAGAACTGTAATTAATGAGCATATGTTGTAAACTAGATTTGGATCTATGCATATTCTATGATAGAAGAAAAGAGGAACTATTGTAAGATTACATATGATTTGAGATTTTGGACAAAATGCATATAAAAGTCAAGATATGATTTTTAGAAGATATGATTTAAAGATTTATATTGTTGGGTATAGTTTGCATAATGATTCATGACTCAAAAAGAAGAAGATATGGAAACTTAGGTGTAAAGATTTACATTAATTAGGATATCTATTATTGTGATTACACCTGAATAGGGATTTTTGGATATATGGCATGCATTGAAATTAATGGTTTTATTTGGTATAATTTATATGTGAATCTGCTGTAAAATGCTAGTTTAACAAAAATTGGAACATAGGTTATATGGCAAATTATGTCCATATTCTGCGCTTATGCAAACATGGAGTATATGTTGTGAATCATGACAATTATGTAAGCATATGAATTTAGGCCAACTTATGATTGGGCAAGGCATGTAAATAGAACTTTTAGAAATATTAAATTTGCTAAATCTGCTAATTTGTCAAGTTGCCTAAACTACTAGTTTTGTTATATTGCCTAGACTGCTAATTAGATTGAAATGCCTAATCTGTTAAATTTGTCAGTTGAAATGCCTAACCTGTTATATGCCAAAATCTGCTAAGTTGCTAAATCTGTTAAATCCGTTAAGTCATATAAAATCTGTTATCTGCTATGTTGATATAATCATCCTGTTATTGATATAATCTGAATTGGCATATATATTGGGCGTGCGCATAAACGGTAAATTATTAATTAATTGGCCGCAAAGATAAACATGGCTAACTCGAGGTTAGAATGAGTTTGCGGCGTAAATCTGCCCGGAACGGCCCGGCACATCCAGTGGCCGCAAACAATAGGTTCTAATGTGAGAAGTTAGTCATAACATGCGTAAGACACGAGGTTAGGTCTGGCTTGTGGCAGAAGTCTGCCCGGAACCGCCCGGCATATCCAGCGGCCACAAGCTACCGACCTAATGTGAGAGGTCTGTGCATTAATAATTAATTAATGCAAATCTAAGATAAGAATGACGTCTAAAACGTATTGGGGAAAAATAGGGTTAAACCAAAGGGATTAATAGATGTAGTAAAACCCGTCCATGAATCTGTAGGCCCAATACAAAGTTAGACAAATCTGAAAAATCTGTACATCTGATCCGTTAGTCTGAAAACTTGTTAACTTAATTTGTGAATTAGTAAATCTGAATTCTGTATGTCTGAACTTGTAAACAAGTTAATCTGAAATCTGTTAGTCTGGGGACACAAGGTTAGGAGGGGAATTACTTGTGTCATCTGTTGTTTGGGACCCATATTAGTCAGTAACCCTTTCTGGTATCAAAACTTTGACCCAACAGTAAGTAGGGTCCGGGCACGCTTACTGAACTAATTATAAGAGGTTCATTCTGATAATGGCGAGGGGTGTTGATGGTGCGTTCCAACCGGGTCATGTGCGTGCATGGATCCCGGTCTGCCTCTGAGGATGTAAGACGCCGTGACATCTGTAAATAGGTCTGTGCCAATTGGTTGTCACTTTAGGGAGTGATACACCCTACTGTGGGGCCGACACAGGATATTTATGTATTAGGGAGCCGATCGCTTGGGGTAGGGTTTTAGGGTACGCTTAGTTCTGTCTGTTTCTGTTGGTACCGTCTGTTTCTGTTGGGTGGTAACACCTGTCTGTTTCTGTGTGGTACCGTCTGTTCGGGTGGTAAAGGCCCATTACTAGTGTACACCTAATTCCACATTCTGTTTCCATAGGGATAAATATGTTTCTTCTTCTGTCTGTTTCTGATCGGGTAGTAAAGGCCCATTATTAGCATTCTGTTTCTGTTAAAGTATTCTGGACCCGTTCCTGCTTCAATTTAGACATTAGGGAGACACCTAATTCTGCTATACTAGTATTAGTGCAGAGAAGTGTAAAACAATAGTTTATATCATTCTGTTTTTCTGTTATATCTGCTACACCTGTTATAGTTATCTCACATCCAGTTTTATGTTCATATCATATTATTATTATCTGTTCATATGCTGAAAGTCACTGGACTTGCCAGACTTTTTGTCTGACCCTTGTTGTTTCGCCTCCTTTCTTCCGTTTCCCCCCCAGGTTATCCAAGGAGGGAAATACTTTAGCTTGATCCGGATTTCTCTTTGCTTGAAGTGCTTAAAGTATGGCTTGGCTCTGTATAGCTTCCGTTCCATGGGGATTATGATTTTAAACTATGTATTTTGAAGGCTTTTGTACAAGACTGATATTTTGTACTTGAATTCTGAAATTGAAAGGATGTAACCATATTAATTTCTGTTTCCGCTGTAATAAAGTTAAAAATTTTCAAGTACTGTTTTATCTGTCTTGTAAGTTTCTGTCCTGTTTACTAAAATGCTCCACCAAAGTTAAGGCATTCCCTTTGTGAGTGACCTTAACGGAGGTGGGGTGTTACACGGCATTCCTTGGGACGATGTCTTGATGCCTGGAAGCGAAGATAGACCCCACCTAGCACCGGAAGGGTATATGGCGATTAGTCGAACAATGTGTCTAGTAGGAGCTATCCCTCCGTTCCCTCCGATTGCCATCGAAACTTTAAGACGACTGGGTATTGCTCCAATGCAGCTTCATCCAAACGCCTACGCATCTCTATACTCTTTATATGTTGCATATGCGGAGATCCTGCATGCCGACCTTAAATTCAAAGATCTGGTATTCTTCTTTCTTTTCAAGCACCGTTCTTCGGCAACTCCAAACTTTTCCTTCTTTGAATCAGTGGCGAACAGGAAGGTTCTGTACGATGGTTATAGTAATATAGGGGACCCTAAATCTGATTGGTTTTATATAAGGAAACAGGTCGGATGCTCACGAAGATGGCTTAAATCAAGTAAACTTCGATCTTCTCATCGAATATCTTGCTTGAGGAGTCTAAGTATTAACATTTTCCCCCCTTTTTCTTTGTCTTAAACAGATCATATCTTCCCGAAAACGGAGGGTCCGTTATATAACCATCGATTATCCATTCTTTCACAGAGCAGATCCGACTTTCTGAGAATCAAAAAATGCATTACTGATGATAACCTTCACAAGCATCGTCTTCTAGACAGAAGATTTGGACTTGGCACTGGCGGCAAACCTTATAAGTATGTGCCCCCAACGGAAGGAGAGGGAACTTCGCAAGCGGCAGAGACAACTAAGTTTCGCAAGAGCCCTTCTCCGATAGTCATCCAAGACGATGAGGACCTGAACATATACAGAGGGAATGAGGTCCGCGATGACGTGTCCAAGGAAATTCCTATTTCTGCTCCAATTGAAACCGTTGCTCCTGATGACTTGACAGAAGAGCAGTTATTTGACGAGCTGAACAAAATCCCTCTACCCGATATTGTATATACAGAAAAAGACTTCGGAGAGGAGCCTTTCTTCTCTGCTTCCGAAGAGGCGATCGCTTCAACTAGGAGACGAGAAACTGGTCAGATGAGCCTGTCTCCAGGCCCGGGTCTGTTAGGGGGAATTATATGGGATGCACACATCACACACGCTGCCTGACCTTGCACTATTATATCGTGGGTATTCAAAGTTTTAATATGCTCTTCTTTCTTTTTTGCAGGAACGATGTCCCGCAGGAAATCTTATTCGTATCGTTCTCTCCGCGAGGGCACACCCAGCCTTCGCCCGGATACTGAGCGCCCTCGCGGTCCTCCTCATAGGCCGAGTTCCTCGCAACCTCGATCTCCACCCAAATCAACCTCTACCAGGCCTTCGAGTCATCCGACAATTCCGACCGGGGGAAAGAGACTTCCGAAAGAGTTGACTCCTCCAAAGAGTGCACCTTCCCACAGTCGATCGTCCAAAAGGCGTCACGAATCCAAAGATAGGGACAAAGATTCATCCAAAGAAACAGAGAAAGAGGGGAGTGATATTGTCCCCACCAGCCAACCAGAGTTAGCTG
Organism: Allium sativum; assembly: GCA_030737875.1. Classification (NCBI taxonomy): domain Eukaryota; kingdom Viridiplantae; phylum Streptophyta; class Magnoliopsida; order Asparagales; family Amaryllidaceae; genus Allium; species Allium sativum. Next base: position 969,339,776 of record CM060913.1, on the reverse strand, counting down.
CCCCCGGGTCACGGGATTACGTCCACGGTTCTGAGATCCAAGGTAGGCTGGGAAAGCTGCGGGAACAATTCCCAGACATATTCTTTGACAGGATGGTATTTGTTCCTGCCTTGGAACCGGTCCCCAAGAACTGGGATAGCGAAGTTGTCGGACACATCCGCCATGTTGCCAGACAATACGAGATGATGAAAAAACACGCAGTTAATCTTTCAGAAGTCATCCGAACACTTGAAATAGAAGCTCACAGATCTAAAGCAAAACTTGAAAACAACGAGAGGGCTAGGACAAAATTGGAGAAGGACCTGGAAGATGCTCAGGCTCAGCTTGCTTTAGCACGGAGGGACGCTGAAAATTATAAGACTGAATTAGAGAATGCCAAGCAGCGCTTTCATTCAGAGCTGGACTCCAATAGTCAAGAGAAAATGGCGTTAAAGAAGGAGGTTGAAGATCTAAAAATGGCCAACGTCGAGTTGAAAACAGCACAGGGCCATTTTGAAGCTGAGAGGGCTGCTTGGGAGGCGGAAAAAGCGAGTCTAAAAGAAAGTTTGGCTCTGGCAGAAGCAGAAAAGGTGATCTTGAATGACCAGGTTGCGGACACGGAGAGACGGGCAGCTCTCGCCGAAAAGAATGTTGAAAGTGCCATTGAGTTGGCCACTGCTTCTAACAACAAGCTTCTCGAAAGAGAGAAGGATATCGAGGGGTTTGAAGAAATGATTTTCGATTTCCTTGGCCAGGTTCTCAAAACTCGCAACATCTCATGGATCCTGGATTACCATGTTACTTTGGCCAACTTATGGGATGCCATTGTGGAGGGCGAAAAACATAGACTGGGGGTCGAAGAGATCAATGAGGATGAATTGATGAAGAGCATCCTAAGAGACAACGAGCCTGAGGACCTGGCAGAGGGCCGTCGCCTCATCCTGGCGGAAATGGAAAAGGAGAGAACCTTGGCTAAAGGTAAAAGCAAAATTGACGAAGGTTCCAGTTCCGCCGCGAAGCCTAAAACCTCCGAAGTTGAGGAGTACCATCCTGATGATCCGCTAATCCCTTTAGGCCTAACCCCCATGGTTGTTGGAGCATCTGGAACTACTCAAGAGGGAGCATCTGCTGAAGGTATCTCTCTCTTTTCCCCGCAATTTGCTAAAGCAATTGCAAATTGTCGTCGTCTGGCAGAACAACCAATTGAATTAGTAATGTGTGTCTCTCGTAATGCAGGTGGCGAGCCCGTCGACAAGGGTGCTGAAAAAGAGAGAGAAGTGGAGAAGGAGACTGCCCTGAGACTGCCCTGTCGGGTGCTGGTATTGATGTTTCAGAGCGGGTCGAGGTCACAACAGTAGAAGGAAGCATCCCGGCGCCTAGCACCGATGTACCCAAAGATGCTGAGACTATCGAAGCTTTAAAAGACTTGGATGGTCGTCATGTGGATGACGAAGAGGACATTACCGGCACCAAAAAGGCCGATGATGATGATGATGACGAGGAACCCCTGGCCAGCCGAAAAGCCAGACAAGAGAAAGAGTTGGTTTCAAAGAAGGTGGGAGATGAGGCTTTGGACGTAGTCCCTCTTGCAGAATTCGATCCCAAAACTGGGATGATTGTGAAATTCCAGCCCAAGTCCATCAGCGGGCAGCTTCACTTCGCAAACCCCGATGACTTCCCGACTTCCCTCTCTAGTAGAAGCAAGAGAAAAGAGGTGGAAGAGGAGACTTCAGAGGAGTCGTATGTTCCCCTCGTAGACAAGCGGAAGAGGAAGAAAGGGGATCCATCTGAAGCCGACAAGGAGAGGCTGGAGAGGCAGAAGCAAGAGAAGAGATCAAAGCGTAAATAGGATGTTTGTTGTTTGTTGATATTTTGTCTTTAGATTTTCCACTGGCCAGGAAGTGTAATTGTGAGACTGGCCCTCACCTTCTTGTCTAGGCTGTTTTTCACTTTGTTGATTCTTAGTACATAAATAAGGGTTTATCTCTCCTTGCATCATCGTGTACCTGTATTCAGAGAAACTTTCCATGTTTAGTCATTAGCCAACTATTAATAAATATAAACCAGTCAATCAACAGGAAGAAGAATGTCCATGCTATGTTACACTATTGTATCAAAATTTAGTGTTTGCACATGAGTGCATGGTGCCCCCCAATCAGTTGTTATCGTAGCATCTGACTGGGGTTTACTAGGGATTGATTAGTACAGTCGGCAAGTTGCCCCCTATTTCGGAATACGGGGGTATAGGAGATTTCATGGGATAACAGTAGTCCAGTCAGCCCTTGTTCCTTTAGCAGGGAATAAGTTCATTCTCAGCGCTCAATCGGAGACGCTTTTATACTGTCTCTCTCTGGAGAGTTAGAGTTTGAGCTCAGCGATTCACTCGCTCCCCGATCCTTCAGCGGGAAAGGAGCTCTTTCTCAGCGCTCAATCGGAGACGCCTTTATACTCTCTCTCTGTCTGGAGAGTTAGAGTTCGAGCTCAGCGATTCACTCGCTCCCCGATCCTTCAGCGGGAAAGGAGCTCTTTCTCAGCGCTCAATCGGAGACGCCTTTATACTCTCTCTCTCTCTCTGGAGAGTTAGAGTTTATGCTTAGGCAGCTCCGATCATGGTACACCGCCGTTATTCGTGGATGTCGATTCTCTTGTCCTTTATACTCTCTCTCTACTCTGGAGAGTTAGAGTCACGGATCAAGCAGTCTGCAATCATGCATTCTTATCAAACTCATCCTTGGTGTGTACTTTAACCCATGCTCCGTGGATTAAAGCTAGTCGGACAAGCAGTTGGAGCCTTTGCCAAAGCTTTGGGTTCCTCTGATTAGTTTACGGGAGGAACGGTTGGCACCGGACTTCGGGTACCTGCATTATTCACATTGATTTTCATAGGCAAATAAATAAAGATGCAATAAAGGTAAATGACACACAGTATTTTTATAGTGGTTCGGTCGAATCATGACCTACGTCCACTTTATAATCTCTTGCTTTAAGGAATTAGACTGTTCTAGGCAAGTCATGCCCGGTACATAGTTTTTTAACAAAGCAAAAGAATAAATTTGAAACTTCTCATGTTAAATATGGCCGTAAATGTTGGGCATTCCACACTCTGGGGATTTCCTTTCCATCTACGGTTGCCAGCTTGAAGGTTCCATTATCAAGCTTGCTCAGAATAGAGAACGGTCCTTCCCACTTCGCTCCCATATGAGTTGGGGGTGGAAAGACACGTTTCAGAACCAAGTCTCCGGGTTCCCAGGTTCGGGCTTGGACCTTTTTGTTGTAATATCGGGCGACCTGTTGTTTGCATCTCAGGGCACGCAGGTCTGCTTCATCCCTCTTTTCTTCGATCATATCCAGGGACTCAAGGAGCAATTCATTATTGGTCATTGGATCATAATAGGTCACCCGATGAGAAGGTACCTTTATCTCAACCGGGATGACTGCTTCCGTTCCAAAAGCAAGGGACAACGGGGTATATCCCGTTGCCGACTTATATGTTGTCCTGTAGGCCCATAGTGCCAAGGGCAATTCATCAGCCCACATGGCTCTAGCCCGCTTCATTCTTCTTTTCAGAATGGACTTAATTACTTTATTTGCCGCTTCGACTTGCCCGTTTGATTGTGGGTGTGCCACGGAGGTGTACCGATTCTCGATGTGGTATCTTTGGCAGAAATTTCTGAATTCAGCACTATCGAACTGAGTTCCGTTGTCTGCTATCACAATCTTTGGAATCCCAAATCGACAGATGATGTTTCTCACGATGAAGTTGATCACTCGTTTAGTTGTGATTGTAGTTAGTGGTTCTGCCTCGACCCACTTAGTGAAATAATCTATGGCCACAATAGCGAACTTTGCTCCGCCCCTTGCTATGGGGAGACTTCCTATGATATCAATTCCCCACATAGCGAAAGGCCATGGACTCATCATTGTTTTTAACTGACTTGGAGGCGCTCTAGGTATCTTTGAAAACCTCTGGCACGCATCACATCGTCGCGCGTATCTTACTGCATCCTTGTTTATGGTAGGCCAGAAGTAACCATGCCGTAATACCTTTTTTGCCAAAGTTTGCCCTCCAGTGTGGTCGCCACATTCGCCTTCGTGGACTTCTTGCAGCACACGTTTAATGTCATCGTGGGCAACGCACCGAAGGAGGGGCATTGAAAACCCTTGTCTGTAAAGAACTCCGCCTTGCAAAACGTATCGAGCGGCTTTACGAATCACTTTACGCCTCTCGCTTTTCTTGGTCGGAAGCGTTCCATCCATTAGGAAATTCTTTATAGGGGTCATCCAGGACTCCCTTTCTGGTTCCGTCTCTAGTACTGGGTCGATTTCCATCTGATCTATGCTGGGGGACCGAAGTACTTCAACAGGGGCTAGCCCAATCACTTCAGGATCGTTAGAACTAGCCATCTTTGCCAACTTGTCTGCCTGCTGATTTTCTGACCGCGGAATATGACATATGCTGTAGTGATCAAAATCATTCAGCAGTTCTTTCACTTTCTTTAAGTATAGAATCAATCTCGCACTTTTAGCTTGGAATCTTCCAGTGACTTGATTCACAACTAACTTGGAGTCGCAGAAGATGTTCAGCTTTGTGACTTCTAGTTCCTTTGCAATTTTTAATCCGACTATCAGAGCTTCATATTCGGAATCGTTGTTAGTGGCCTGAAACTCCATTCAGATGGCATAGGTTATCAATCGTTTCTCGGGGGTTTCAAGCACTATTCCAGCGCCGGATCTTTTGTCATTCCTAGCGCCATCAGTATACAATCTCCAGGCATTAGGATCGAAAAGTAACTTTGAAGGTTCCACTTCTTCGTTTGCTATATCTTCTTCAGGAACAGTGAATTCTGCTATGAAGTCGGCTATCACTTGCCCCCGAATTGACCGTCTGGGCAGAAAGTTCAAGTCAAATTGACTTAACTCAATATTCCATTTGAGTAACCTTTCAGATGCCTCCGGTCTCTGTAAAACTTGCTTGAGTGGATGATCGGTGTATATGGTGATAGGATGTGCCTTAAAGTAGTGCCGAAGTTTTCTGGAGGCAATCAGTAAATTATACGCCAGCTTCTCTATCCGTGGATAATTACGCTCTGCTGCTGTCAATTTTTTGCTCACATAATACACAGGTCTTTGGACCTTATCCTCTTCCCTTACCAACGCTGAGCTGATCGCATGGGATGACACTGCCAAATACACGAATAAATCCTCGTGATCTATTGGTTTAGATAGAACCGGAGGTTTCTCCAAGTGCCTGAGCAAATTCTGAAATGCTTCTACGCAGTCAGGTGTCCATTTAAAGTGGCGTTTTGCTCGCTTTATTAATTCGAAGAATGGGATGCACTTATCCGTAGCCCTGGAGATAAATCTGCTTAGTGCGGCCACTTTTCCGGCAAGGCTTTGCACATCCCTAATTTGCCTAGGTTCCTGAATGTTTCTGATTGCCGCGATCTGGTCTGGATTAATCTCGATACCGCGGGAACTGACAATGAATCCCAAGAATTTTCCAGAAGCAACACCGAATGAACATTTGGTTGGATTGAGTTTCATTCCATACTTTCGAAGAATGCCGAACATCTCCGCCAAGTCAGTAGTGTGTTGAGAAGATTGCTTGGACTTAACCAACATATCGTCGACGTATACTTCCATTGTTTTCCCAATTTGGTTATAAAACATTCTGTTGACCAAACGTTGATATGTTGCGCCTGCGTTCTTCAAACCAAATGGCATTACCACATAACAATATAATCCCAGATCAGTGATAAAACTAGTGTGCTCTTGATCTGGAACATGCATCGGAATTTGGTTGTATCCTGAATAAGCATCCATAAATGAGAGAAGCTCGTGACCTGCCGTCGAGTCTACCAACTGGTCAATTCGAGGTAATGGGAAACTATCCTTTGGACAGGCTTTGTTCAAATCCGAGAAGTCGATACACGTTCGCCACTTCCCGTTGGCCTTCTTTACCAGGACTGGGTTCGAAATCCAGTCTGGGTAGGTTGAATCTCTGATAAACCCATTACTCTTTAGCTTTCCAACCTCTTCTTTCAAGGCAGCGGACCTCTCTGGGCCCAGCATTCGCCTTTTTTGCTTTACTGGAGGATGTTTGGGGTTAATGCTCAAAGAATGGCTCATGATTGATGGGGATATCCCGCACATGTCCGCATGGGTCCAAGCAAATACATCCAAATTGTTCTTTAAGAAATCTGTCAATTCTTCAGCAAGATTCGGACTTAACTGGGATCCAATCTTAAGGACCTTCTCCGGGTCACTGTCATTGATTGGTACATCCACAGTTGCCTCGTAGGGAGTCGCCATTCTGCCCCCAGGTTCTTGATCCTCTCTGGGATCTATATCCTCGGGCATCTCTCTAGGCAACTCTCCAACGATTATCCTCTTTGGTTGCTATAAGGTCTCCGCCCCCGAAGGGGGAGAAGTGCCTTTAGTTTCGATATCCCCTCCGTTGCGAAGTAACTGTAGTTCGGCCACGTAACACGCTCGCACAGCAACTTGATCCCCTCTGACGATACCAATGCCAGCTTCTGTAAGGAATTTCAATAACAAGCACCAGGGGGCTATACAGGCTCTGAACTTTGCGAGGGCCGGTCGGCCCAAGAAGGCATTGTATGGCGATTCAACATCCAAAACCACAAAGGGAAGGATTCTCACTCTCTGACGTTCTCCTTCCCCAAGTGTAACTGGCAACTCCACATAACCCATTGGAGCGGTGGATGCTCCGTTGAATCCACCGACCCATCCTTGGCAGGGCTTCAAGTCTTTTATTTCAAGATTCATCTGGTCAAAGGCCTTTTTGAAAAGAATATTAACGGAACTCCCGTTGTCCACTAGAACCTTATGAACAGTGGCTGGCCCAATGGGTATCGTAATTACAAGTGGATCTTCAGTTGGAGCATGGACTCCGATGCTTTCTCGTTCTCGGAAAACAACATCATCGGTCATCATCTTCTGCTGCTTCACCGGAATACTGTCCTCGGGGTTGCTACATTCCCCCACCTCAAGATGTTGTTTGGCCGCATTGACGTATTGATCTAATGCTTTGGAACTGTGCCCAGCAAGATAAAGTCCTCCGATCACGGTATTGATAACAATATTCTTTCCTTTTTGCTGAGCAGTCGGCCTAGCAGCAAGTTGATTTTGATTCTGATTCGGGGCCTGCACTGCTTGCCCCCTGTCCCTTGGCGTTACTCTGTATTCATCTAGCTTCCCTTCTCGGAGCAGCCTTTCGACTACATCCCTCAGGTGACGACATTCATTCGTCGAATGGCCGTGGATTTGATGAAAGAGGCAAAACTTCCCTGTCTCACGCTCTTTCTCTGTCGACTCTCTAGGAGGTGGCCTCTTATTCTGGAGGACTTCGTACGCATCCAGGAAGATATTTTCCAGAGTATCACTTATGGGTGTATAACTTTCAAAGGCCCTGGGACGAGTCCTTCTCTGGGAGTCGTTCCCTCGGCCCCTCTTCCGGTTGTTGCCGTTGCCATTGTTATTGTTGTTACCTGGCTGGCGACCACCCTGATTCTGATTTCCGACGTTAACTTCAACTTTCCCCGAGCTGTCTCCAGTCTGTTTGATGGCGACATTGCTCTGAATTTCCTCCTTATCGGTTGTTTTAACCTTTCGGTTTGCGTATACCTCTTCCCGGCGTAGATGTACGTTGGCTTTCTCGTAGAATAACTCTCTAGTGTGGGGCGGTTTACCTGCCAAGTACCTCTCGAATTCAGTGTCCTTATCTACTCCGTCAATCAGTGCTGCGACAGTGGTCGGTTCATGAGGATCTTTAACCTCAGTGGCGGCCAAATTGAAACGATCCAGGTACATCTTTAGACTCTCGCCTGGTCGCTGTTTGACAAGGAATAAATCGATCATGCTTTTTGTCTTCTGTGCGTAGATACGGAATTGTTCTACGAACTTCTCGCTCAGCTCCCGGAAGCTGGAAATCGATCTCGCCGGCAGGCGAGTAAACCATAGCAAAGCCACGTCCTCCAGGAATATGGGAAACGCTTTACACTTAACCGCGTCAGAAGCGGCGGCAGCGGTCATCGACCAAGAGTATCTCATTAGGTGCTGAACAGGATCAGATCTTCCCGCATATCGGTTCATTTGTGGCATGTTGAAACGCCTTGGAAAAGTCGCATCCAAAATATCGTCAGTAAATGGAGTATGACTGCGGTCGATCCCCCAATCTTCGTTCCGCTGTCCGCGGCTGTCGGCCAGAATCTGGTGGACCATGGCTGCAACATTTGCACTGGTCAAAGGAGGTTCAGGGTCAGTGCCTCTGGCCCGACGAGGTTCTCTGATCTCTCTTCGGGAAGCAACCACAAAATCTGGGGCTCGGACAGGGCTTCGCTGCCCCCTGTTATCATGAGTATGCATGTGGCGATGGGGCTGAGGTGGTTTGTTATGCATAGGACTGTTCACATCTCGAGTCCTGAGGGCCGTTGCTTGACCATTCACATTACGGTTTGTGGGCCCCGCCCCTAGTTCTTCTTCTTCCTGTGAGGGCAGGGTTCCGAACCGAAGCTGTTCTATGTTTTCGGCTCTCTCATACGGTCGCCGCGGAGGTCTCGGCGATTCTTCAGACGAAGAAGAATATACTGGGGTGAGTGGACGAACCGGCGATGCTCTTTGCCTTGCTAGCTCATCAAGTCTTCTATCCATAGCTGTCAAATTTTGCCGCAGGATGGAACTCTCCTGCCTTTGGGCAGCCAACTCATCAAACAACCTATCCCACATTTCGACGAAACGAGAGAGATCCCCCTCAGTGACAGGAGCAGCAGGATCATAGTGGTCATCATCACTCTCTCTTATGCGCAAAGAGCTCGAACAGGGTCGAGCAGAGGTTCCGGGACGATAGGAGTGGGTCATAGGTTCTTTTCCAGGTCGAGTTGTAGTCTGACCATCAGTTCGGATAGCTGCGGTTCGTGGAGGGCGATTCGCTGCGCCCCCCTGAGATCGACTCGTGGTCGTGGTACGCGGAGGCTGCGAGGTGCTACCTCGGGATCGAGTAACAACCCCTTCAATGGCACGGATCGTCTCGTTCTCATCGACTCAGAACGAGGTGTCTTCGTCGGATCGGTTCGCCCCCTGCGCTCCGCGATCCAGAGTTTCTTCGTTGCCCAGTTCGTGCACACTCTCCTCAATCGTTTCGTTGGTCTGCGAAGCTTTAGATCTTTTTCCAGCCATGATATCCGAATCGCTGGAATCCTCAAAGAAACGAATAGTGAAACTTTAGGACTGAGTTTCTCAGTGAAAGCACCAAAAATGTTAGATCGAAATTTGGACCTAACACCCAAATTGTTATGAACAGTAGAGAATTTCAAATGAAGAACAAGGAAAAGGAAAATAACACTCAGAATTTATAGTGGTTCGGCGTTAACGAGCCTATGTCCACTTTATATATTATTGATTATGCTTTAAAAGCTAATACAACAATGATTTCCCTCAATATTTCAGCAGTTTGACAACAATGGCGGATTCAGTACTCAATATTGCCAAAAAGATCCCGAAAAATGCCAAGCTCTGGCCTATTTATAGCTGATTTTGTCAGGCGGATCGTGGACACGTGGCACGAATCCCGAGAACATCGGAACGCATCGCAATCGTTGGAGAAACAGTCAAATTAGCCGTTGCGGACAGGTGTCGTGATCTGCTTGAAAATCGGATCGTGCAGATGGGGAGAATCGGTCCAAGTGACGGTTAGGGACACGTGTCACCAGATCCGTGCGATTCGGATCGCTGAAGACTAGCTCGTGCTTTAACAGGTCAGAGGGTTCGCCATGCACCAGGGGATCGGATCGGTTCGCTCGGGGTAACAATGTAAGTTTGAATCGGATCGCCCGGCCGCCTTGTTCGCTGATGAGATGGGGGCGAGACGATGGTGCACGATCCGATACTGGACAAGACGATGGTTCGCGATCCGACGGTGGTCGAGACGGTGGTGCGCGATTCGATCCTTCATATTCTTAGGGAACGTGGTTCCCTGCTTTCCTCTTACAAATGATCCTGGCTGGCTTGATCAAAAAGCGAGCCAACAATATATTATGTATGTGGAACGTGAGATGAATGCGTTCTGCTATATGATTATTATATTGTAATTGATAAACATTATTATAATATCAAAAGAGTTTTGATATAAAGATCATCGTTTCTTTCAAAAGGATTTTGAAAGTTAAATCAAGTGTTTTGGATTCTCATAAAGGAAAAACTCATTCCGTGTTATACGGCGTGGTCTTATGAGATATCGTTTATCTTCTCAAACTGTTTTAAATTGTTTACTCACACCAGTCCCATGACTGGCCTAGAGTTTATTTTGTTTTGTTTTCCCTAAACTCTTGGGTGCCTAATCTTGTATGGTAGTCAACTAGTCAGGATTTTGCAGATATACTGAGAGCTTGGAGCAGGAGGCTTCAGGATTTTTAGCAATTGATTGTTGTGATGTAAGTGTTATACTGTAATGATGTTATGTATATACAAATGACAAATTTGTATTTCAAAGATATGTTGTATGCTATTTTATTTGTTCTGCTGTGAGATTCGTGTTACTCTGATTTGGCTGTATGTTCTTCTTCTTCTTCTATTCTAATTTTCTATCTTATCTATCCTCACCCTCTAACTTCTTTCATTAACTATCCGGTATTTCCAGTGCTTGGATAGTCGACATTGAATTTATGTCAATAACCAGGATTGCTAAAACCCGGGTCGTTATAGTGCTATGAGAGCTGAAGGTTAAGTGATTACCTTGGCTCTGTGGCGTGACTCAGTAGAGATGGGGTTAGCAATAAAATAGACTGAGTTTGAGTGTATATATACGAGTGAACGTATTTGTTATTTGATATAAAATGGTTTTATATTGTGGAGATTTATTGATTGAGTTGTTTATGAGTTCTGGTCGATCAGTTTGATCCACTGTATCGGTAGGAGTTAATAAAAACTTGAATGCGATGAACCAACATGGTATGTTTTGAAAAGAGGGTAAATGATATAATTTACCCAAAATATATTTTGTTACAAAAGGAATTTATATATTGGAATTATTATAATATATAGGATGTTTTAGTTGTTATTATAATCGAATGAGATTATAAACTGAAATGGTTATATAAATAACCAATCAGAATTCATATAAGTGCAATGTATGAAATTAGATGAATTAAATCTGAATTTAAATCAGAATTGGAAATAAAATTCCGAAAACATGAAAAGTGTTTGTAAATGGAATTGGGTTAAATATATGAGAATTTTAAAATCCTGGGAGATTTTAAATTGTTTACAAGCATTGTGAAGGATATTTTGAAAGTGATTTCAAAATAAAGGTGTTTAAATATGATTTTGAAATTTGTTATAGTATTGAACTCACTTCGATAGCTGGAAAATAACCCTGATGATGATGGCCACATCATCAGTGTCATTTTCGAGTTGCTAAGTGACGCATTACTACCAAGGATTTTGTTTTCGAATTGTTTTGTGAAAAGCAAGTTGTTTTGAATCCTAAAAGGGATATCGGGTTTTAGAAAATCTAAAATTTTTAAAAATTTCCTAGTGGAGATTGTTTGGATTGAAACAAATTAAATTAGAATTTGTAAAAGCAAATAGAAATAGAAATCGAATTGAAACCAATTAAGGGGAAAATGAATTGAGATAGAACATATCGAATTAAATTGGATTGGAGATAATCCAAAATGATATTGGGCTGGTAAGTTAAGAGTTGAAATTAAAAATGGAATTTGAGTTAAGAGCAGAATTTGGCTTGGGTATAACCGAATGATTGGGATGGCATTGGTATATGCAGAATTGGTAACAGATGGAAAGGATGTATTGATATGCCCGACAAAAAGGTACCAGATTATATTTATATTGGGTATGAGGTTTTTATGAGCCGAATTGTCAAGCCATTTGCCTGTTTGATTTTCTTCTGGTTTGAAGAAGGCCTAGAGAGCGAGTTGGAGTTTGAGCTAATGACGAGTACAAAGGAGGTGCTGGCGAAATTTTTCGAAAAGTTAAGGTGTTAGAAAATTTTCAGGTTTTTTGAAAATTTCCGTTAGTAGGAATGAATAAATATTTAATTGAAATTAAATTGGTTCAGTTGAAACTGGAGCTAAGAAATAAACAAATAATTTTTTAACCCAGTTAATAGGTTTTGTTTTCTACCTTAGCAATTTCGAGGACGAAATTATTTTAAGGGGGGGAGAATGTAACGACCCGTATTTTATCAATATAATAATTAATTAATTTAATTATTTAAGCAGTGATTCAGAGAATTAAATGGTTGTTTAATTAAATAACTTTGAACGTTTAATTAATATAAATAATATAATAATATATTTATTTCCGAATAATCAGAAATAACAGAATTCACAATATTGTGTGAATTGGACAATTCAAAATATATATGATTCAGTTTAGAATTGAATTATATTAACGAATTTATTTATAAATGTCAGTTGAACATATAATTTATGCTATAATTATAATCGAACTAAAAATGGCACGGCAGTTCGTAATTTTGGCGATTCAAACTTTAAACGAATATATAGAATCCGTTTTAAGCCGGATTTCTGTGAAACAAGAAACGTTCAGAGCTGGTGAAGTATATTTTTCAAATAAAAGAGAAAAATAGAGATTTTGTCATGTAGATTGTGAGTTATGTCTAAATCAAATTTTCGAAAATTCGCTATGGAATTCCTTTATAATTTATAACAATTTATTTATATTATAAATGGATTTTCAATATAAACTGAATATCGATTTAACATGGATTTGAAATATCGAGTTATAAATACATATATATTTATTTTGGAGCTGTACGATATTCTATGTGAATATATATCGATAATATTAATTTATTAATATTAAATTTAATTATTTTTAAATATATTAATATTTAAATGGGTTATTTAGAGCTTTAAAATAGCCAGTTTTGCAAACGACCTCCGTTTTCGACGAAACTAATTTTGTTGGATCCAGAATATTAAATTATTGTTAGATTTCAATTTTCGTGATTTTTGGAGTCAGTATGTGGCAGTACGGGATTTTAATGTGAAAAACAGTCAATAATTTGACTCTAAAAATACGATGTGTGAACAAACGAAGTCGGAATTCGATGAAACAAGTTTCGTTAGGTTCATAATGTCGAACTTTAACTACATGCCCATTTTCCTGATTTTTGGATATCATGAATGATCATAGGAATTTTTAGAAGACAAGTACAAGCAACGATCGATTAAAGTGGAATATAAAATAAAATATAAAAATATTATATTTATCCTATAAATATCCTTACCCTTCTAAATCTAATTCCCTTATTCCTCAGGTCAAATAAAAATGCACTGCTACCAGGAAAAAAAACCCGTGATTTTTGGAAATCATGTGTGATTATAGGAATTTTTAGAAGACAAGTACAAGCAACGATCGATTAAAGTGGAATATAAAATCGAATATAAAAATATTATATTTATCATATAAATATCCTTACCCTTCTAAATCTAATTCCCTTATTCCTCAGGTGAAATAAAAATGCGCTGCTACCAAGAAAAAAACCTCTTCAAACATTCGTGAATTTCTAAAATCCACCATAATCCAATTTAAAAATTATAAATTAAGAAATATATATATATATATATATATGGACTCGCGAGATGTTTCTCTACATGATATGAGAAGATCGGATCTTTCGATCGCCTTCCAGTTCAATGCCAGAAGTGCTGCATTAGCTAGGGCGGAGGAAATCCGAAGATATAAACTATTTTGCTTGAATTCGATTTTACTTTTGAGGTTGTGAGGTGAAATGGCACACATATGTGAAATTTTGAGGGTATCGGTACTATTCTTGTTCGATGTCTGTAAGAGATTTTATGCTAGAGCGGTTGAACATGATGCTAATAACGATGTCGGGCTTGATGTTTAGGGTATAGATAGATAAAGTTTTTGATGATATGAATTTTGGAAATTTCTCTGTGATTTTAAGTGGCGAGATGAGGAAGTTTGGATCAAGGAAGAAGGACGCGATGGCCATGAGAAGTTCCGGTTTGAGTTTGATAGGTAAGAAGAGGCATTGATCGGTTATAGGCTAAAAGGAGATGGGCCGAAATGTTGATGAGGCCCAAAGTAATTATTTAAATTAAGTTTTATTTAAATTGAAAAGTATATAACTTGTAAAATGAATATCTCTATCATACGGTATCAGAATTTGATGAAACTGGATCCGTTGGGATCGTATAGACGACGACTACATAATGGAACTGATTCGGAGTGAATTGGAGCTCATTCCAATTTATAGTGAAATAAATTGTCTATCTGAATCAACCGATAGTTATCATTATTTAACGATGACTGTCCAATGTGAGTAAATCTCTCAAACTCTGTATAGTTTATATTTTTATAAATATAATCTAGTATTGATAATTGATGATTGATTGCTGTGTGTTGATTATTTGGTTGAATTGCTGATTTATTGGTTGAAATTGTAGATAACGATATATATATATTATATATATATATATATAAATCGTTAATCAAATGTTGATTTTGTTTATCAGAATATTTCATATTGAAATGAAATCGATGTTATTTATATTGTTTAAGATCTGTGAATGCAGGGAGACAGGTTGGAGGGATCCAATTGGATTGCTCAATATTGTAATACTGTTTGTTTTCATATATTGTAATATATGATGTGATATAAAATATGTGATTGATTATGATGACATTGGTCATGTTATTTGGTATTTTAAATACCATATGAAATAATGGAATGTAAAAAGGAAATTTTCAAAGTGAATATTGAAAATGAAAAATTTATATATAAAATGAATAGGATTATATAAAAGGATTTATATAAAATAAATAGAATTATATAAAAGGATTTATATAGAATAAATAGAATTATATAAAGGGAATTATAAATGAGATTTAAATGTTAGAAATAAAAAGGAGATTTGTATGAATAATTCTGCAGATAAAAATATAAATACAATTTGGATATTTGGTTTTAAATACGAAATCAAACTGGTTTGATTATATAAAGAAATATTATTTACATTCTATGTGAAAAACTAGATTAAATTAAATATTTTGCAAATAAATTATTATAAAGGTATTTGGGGTTTGAATTAGGAATTTAAATGGAATTACTGAAATTAGAAACTGACTGGAAATTAGTTGAGTTGAATGGCTTTCTGGGTATCGATCTGATGTTGGCTTCGAGCTTCGGGGTTTTTGCTTGGGAAGTTGTTCTCTTACTATTTTACAGTTAGAGAATGATAGAGGTGGGAAGATATTGGTGCGTGAATCAGAAATAGAAACGTTTTCCAAAGTTAATAACGTATATTTTCTAATTTTAGAAATAAGAAAGTTATGAATATATGGAAACGATAAATGGGAATTTGGGAAATAAAATGATGATTAATCGGTAAGATTTCCATTTGGAAATATGACCTTTGTTTGTACGTATGTTCTCCTTTGATAGTTAAATCACCAACTATCAAAGATTTTGACTATTTTCGTTGTCAATACGGAGAGACCGGGATCATATATATTGTCTGAAAACTACTCCGTATGGCATTAGCGTTGCGAATCAAATATGATGAAGATAATTGAAGACGGAGTTATGCAAGGGCTATTCAGAAAATCTTAGGTAGAAATTGCCTAAGATGGATTTACAGAATAGTGCCTTCGGGTTGTCCAGTCCCAGGACAACTGGAGTGGACGAATGTCTGATAAATTTATGGTAGATCGCGTAAGTTGATCGTTTCAAACGTATTTACGTTGGCGGCGGAAGAATTCGTTTCTCTTAGCTGTATACCCATGGTATTTTTGAGGAAATCAATTTGTGATTTGGCGGGTATGATGATATGACATTCAAAGTGAATGAAGATGTGATATGTACGATATGACCTCTAGCCTCACAACCAGGAAATGGTATAAAATCGGGTAGGTCGCATGGCTAAGTGGTTAGCTGCCAATTAGGATGTATTGTCACCTGATCTAGAGAAATTCCATTTACTTCTATAATCTATTTCGATGTTGTCCCTTTCGGGAAACGGTTGCTGATCCCAACTGTTGGTGATAATACATTCGGTACACTCAAGCGAAATGAGTGATCGGTCATGTTTAGCCTAGGTTACAAGATGTTCTTGTTGAACCCGGTGTATTCCTCTCTAGAGATACACTGTCGGAAGGTGGTCCCATACCTTGCCAGTTGGAATTTATTACCCAATAAGCGCCCACGGTTTTTGATTATATATTATGTATGTGGAACGCAAGATGAAAGCGTTCTGCTAGATGATTATTATATTGTGATTGATAGACATTATTATAATATCAAAAGAGTTCTGATATAAAGATTATCGTTTCTTTCAAAAGGATTTTGAAAGTTAAATCAAGTGTTTTGAATTCTCATAAGGGAAAAACCCATTCCATGTTATACGGCATGGTCTTATGGATATCGTTTATCTTCTCAAACTGTTTTAAGTTGTTTACTCACACCACTCCCATTACTGACCCAGAGTTTATTTTGTTTTGTTTTCCCTAAACTCTTGGGTGCCCAATTTTGTACGGGCCGTCATGTAGTCAGGATTTTACAGATATACTGAGAGCTTGGAGCAGGAGGCTTCAAGATTTTTAGCAATTATTTATTTCTGCTGTGATGTAAGTGTTATACTCTAATGATGATATGTATATACAAATGACAGATTTGTATTTCAAAGATATGTTGTATACTATTTTATTCGTTCCTCTGTGAGATTCGTGTTACTTTGATTCTATTGTATGTTCTTCTTCTTCTTCTATTCTAATTTTCTATCTTATCTATCCTCACCCTATAGCTTCTTTCATTAATTATTCGGTATTTCCAATGCTTGGATAGTCAACATTGAGTTTATGTCGATAAGCAGGATCGCGACAACCCGGGTCGTTACAACCCCGCACTAGGTAGGGGTCAGGGCATACTTTGCTAAACTTAATTATAAGAGTTTCAAGGTTTAAGGGTGTACATGGCACGTTCCGGTAGAGTCATGAGCATGCATGGGTCCGACTGCAGGAAACTAAGCCGCAAGTAACACCTACGGATATGGCTATGTTTTATAAATTGTTGGATTAGGGACTGATACACCCTACTACCAGGGCTGACACAGAGTATTAGGGTAATATGACGCTGGTCGCATAAGTAATAATTAGGGTAACACCTAATCAAGTTAATACTAGTAAGTTGGTGTAGATAGTTTGATTTTTGGGATATATATGAGAAATTTAATCTATCTTTATCTTGTTTGGCATCTCGTTTACCTCTTGCATATATACATGTTTTACTGTACTTTCTCTTCAAGTATTATTGATCTATCTTGATACCTTTTCATATACATATGCTAAAAATTACTAGAACTCGCCAGACTTTATGTCTGACCTATTTTGTTTTCCTTCTCTCCCTTCCTTTCCCCCAGGTTCTTAGAGTGGGAGTGGTAAATAGTTGAGATCGTGATTCTGCTTGGACTTGGATATCTCTTCTTTTTCAAGTATTTTCTTTAGTTTATTCATGCTTATTGTAATGACATTTGAGGGATATTGTTATGGATTTTGTACTCTGATTATGAGACAGATTAATTTTGAGTATTAGAGAAAAACATGATGCTCTAACTTTGAGTTTGAAATGTGGGATTTCTTGATTAATAAAAAAAGTTCTAAGTTTTTCTGTTGCATTATTTACATCTATCTTGTACATTTAATTATTGTTTACCTATTGCACTTCACGAAACTTAATGCATTCTCATTAGAGTCACATTAATGGATGTGGGGTGGCACAATTAGCGCTAAATTGATATATCTTAGTGGTTTGCGATTGAATAGCGGTATGGGTTATAACAGAGATTTTATAAGGTTTTAACGGGTTTTTAACTGTACAATTTCACATTTACAAAAAGGTGTTAGTTTTCATAAGAAGTGAGGGCTGTTGATTCTCAAAAGATGAAGAGGATGTCGAATATTCGCAATATGAAAGATAGTGAGTACTTAGCCAGGTGGACATGTGGCAACCGTCTTTCCTATCACTACTTCTATAAATAGACCCCCTCCAAAGGGGAATGGTTTCTTTCTCTTTTTCTCAAATTACAAGTTGTAAAATCCTAATTGATTTGGTGATTTATTGAGATAACTGTGACTTTGTACTTTTTTAGAGCAAAGGACTTAGATGTTTGATATTGCATAACATAGTTCTTCTATACTTGCATATTTAACTACTTATGGCAGTGGACATATGTAAATTTAGCTTTGAACTTGGACTTGCATATTATCAGTTTACCAAATATTACTTAATCCCTTGTTTGAATTAAAGCTTATCATGCATATTAACTATCATGTCCATTGACATATGAATGAACGACCATCACATATCTATATGAATTGCCCAATTGTGCAATATTTTTTTTACTAAACCTTACGGCCATATCGAAACCAACGTACGCCATTGGAACTCTACAAAATGATACTACTTTATATGACATTATGGGTGTCAATCCAATTTTGGTTTGATATTTTGCTACTAGGAGGACTAGAATCTCCATCTCATTATTTCCTTACTTTGAGGTTATGTAAAAATATTTTTTGGGAATAATGTTGAGACAAAAAAACTCAGTATTTCGAATGAAGAAGTAATATAATGAACAACCTTGGAGGATAATGTCACTCCGCGCTTTAATCCTGAGAATGTAGGACCATCATGTAATATCGTCCATTCTAAGGCCCAAAACTAAGTGTTATAGATAGTGCACTCATTTACATTATTGATTCCTAGCAACATAATACAAGTATGTTAATGATATCAATATCAATAGCACATGAATATGAAACAATTTTAAATAATTTGTAAAACACGATCCATATTCATTAAATTGTTTTTTTCGTATTCTTTGTATAATTCTGAAATGCTTCTCAGGTTCTGACAAAACATAATAATATAAATACTTTAAGAGAAACATATGAGATTATCTCCTTGGTTGATCACAGTACTAGTATCTGACATTTATTATAACATTCAAACATCAACAAAACATAGCTGACTCCAAAATTTTGCTCTCAAATAGTTTTGCCTCCTACATGTCTTTGAAAGTTTTAATCATCAAATAAGAGCCGAGAGTTAGAGGGGGGAAAACAGAAACTTTAATAAGTCTGATATGAATGATAACGCACCAAATTAATAATTAGATACCTAGTTTTATCACATCGCTGAGTTAAATGAGTTTTCTCCTGACTTGCATCCTTAGTCACATCAATTAAGCTTAGCACCTACAATAACAATGGTGATTAGATATAATAATCCCTAACAACTATATATACACATGTCCCATGGTAATCCCGACTATCCATCTTTACTCTATATTTTTTCTAGAATAACTATAAACCTATTTAGTCGACTCAGTCATACCAGATATAAATATCTAATAGAGTGCTAGACGCAATTTGACGGTCTATCCAAATATAAGTTGTTTGTCTGACTTCCTGTCAAACTCATAGTTTTAAAAAGTTGACTAAGAAACTAATGTTTTTGTGGGTTAACCAATAATCTATCTTATTATGTATTACTTTTTATGTATAACACTATAACCTACTTTTAGTTTAATCCTAACCCTGTCCTAAGCATTAGAATTGTGGACTTATTTCATATATGGGTGGCAGCTGAAGTATAAGGCATAACCCTATATATATCCCATCTGATTTTCTAGTTATCTGACTTAAATCTTTCCTTATCTCAATGGCACCACCACCCATCAACTTTATTCCATGAAAATACAAACCTTATCTGAACCCCTCCTCCACCTAAACTTCCTTGCCACATCCTTTCCAAACCTGTCGCTTCATATAAACCTCCATCCCGCTTTCTTCATCTCAGCCTATGCAGCTTGTAAAATCATCATGTCCCTCCCTCCATCATTTATCGCCGGATAGTTCATCAATGACCAAAACTTATGCACAGGTGGTGGCTACACCATCCCCACAACCTCCGCTCTACCTGAACCACCTCTAGCTAAGCGAAGAAGACTGTTGCCCACCTTCAAATCTATTCACTCCATGACAAACTTCCTGAAGGCGAAGAGTTGTTGCCTTCGTTGCGTAGAAAAGGCCACGTGGCCAAATCGTGTAGAGACATTATAGTATGTTATTATTGTAGTTACTACGGGCAATCATGCGTGCGCTATCCTTACAAAAAAAATACCTCATCACACTTGAGATATGACAACTCACTTGTTGTTTTCCAATGCTCAAGTACAACGGGCCCAAATATCGCACAGATACCACTCATAATGTTCAGAAAAAGTGGGGCCATATGTTGAATCGCAATTCAAACACGAATCACAATTCAAACACAAATCATATCCAACATTAATCTAATAAACTTAGCTCACCTGCTTTTTCTCCTAAACCAATTAAACCGAAACCTCCAAAAATCTTTACCATGAAAGATTTCTACCTCTACCTCACCGCCCCATTATCACTGGTTATTGGACCATCGAAACCCTCCACATTGATTTGACTACCAACCTAAATCATGGCCAATGGCCAATATGGATTTTGACTAACAACAACTTTCTCTTCGGCAGCCCTTCCTCCTCCATCAGAAACCATTCCCTTCTCCTCAAAATCCTAACAAAACCTGGAGGAATTATCTTGATTCAACCTTGGCCAGATTTAGAACAAACTCCACCTCCAAACCTTGAACCGGAATCATGGGCAAAGTTTTAAGGCTTCCCGGAGTTTTTACACTACAATATCGAAGTAATCCAAGATGCCTTAAGTTCTATGGGACGTTTTATCGAGCTGGACAACTGCGACTGATCTCATTTGGATCATTGCTTCATGTATCTCAAAATGCAATACTATGCAGGGGTTGTCACTTCTTGTTCTTTCACTACTCATATCAACAACGAAGAAGTTATGATCTCTATTAATCATTGGGAGCATGCACATCTAAGTCAAAAACCAGAAACCCTACTTCTTGGGTTAGATTATGAGCACGATATGAGGTGCTTTCAAGAGCAGGTGACCTCTGATGAACTCAAATCCGATGACCATTTTGACACAGTGATTTACAAACTTCATTGAACCCTCGCCCTCCCCATAACATGCAAGCTGAAGCTCACGACGTTTCTCTAGCTGTGTTGAACCAACAAGGAAGAGACCCATCGTTTGTTCTCAGATGGGACCCTCCGGCAGATCTTGACCTTTCAAACCCTATTCACCAGCAAATGCCCTACCAATCCACTATACCACTCCCTCCGTCCATTGACCAACAAACCACATCAACGCCACATCTCACGCTAACCCTTGTTCGTAGAAGTTCCAGAATCAACCGTGCCAAATCTCTTCCAGGTGGCTCGGGTAGCTTTTTTGAACTCGCTATTTTTTCGTTGCTAATAAAAGGTTAAATAAAAAATTGGCATGTTGCATGGGTGCATGTTTGCCTAATGAACGCTACATTGCCATGCAAACAATTGAATCTTAGCATTTTTTCCCTATCCCAATGATGATTGTCTCATGGAATGTTATGGGGTTAGAGGACCCCACCAAATGCCACGCAATTAACCTTATTCTTTCCCCACATAAAATAGATATTATCTTTCTCCAAGAATCAAAGTTGTTTGATCCGTCCCCGTCCACGATAAGACAAATTTGTAGTCCCTTTCTCACTGGGTGGTCCCATGTTAATGCTTTTGAATCTAGAGGAGGTTTGATTATAGCTTGGAATGAAGTCATGTGGTCCTTTTGTCAAATAATCACCCATCCATCTGCTTTACATGTAGCCCTTCGACATCTTCAGTTTGCCACAACCTTTTTCTTCCCTAATATTTATGGTCCTCATAGCACACATGAGGGAGCTGATCTTTAGAGGATTTGTTTGGATTTTGCCTCACAAATCAATGGTCCATAGCCCATCGATAGCGATTTCAACACAACTAGGTTCTAATAAGAAAGAAATTTGGGTAACTTTTCACAAGATTGTTTAGCTTTCAACTCTTTCATCCAATCAAGCTCTCTTATTGACTCACCTATCAATAATCGGTTATTCACCTGGTCAAATCGAAGATTTGAACCCTCTTTGGCTAAACTTGATCCCTTCTTGTTTAACTTGGCCTGGGATGACCCCCGCCCTCTTTCCTTGGTTAATGATCTAGCTACAGTCATCTCCGACCATTATCCACTACTGTTAGATACAGGTTCTGTTCAATACCCCAAACGTCCCTTCAGATTCGAACGATTATCGCTTTTGGAACCCTCTTTTGACAACTTCATCAAACTGGCATAGACGCAACCAACCGAGTTACAATCTGCCATAGCCAGAGTGGTCTTTAAACTCTGATCTTTACATAAAATCATTTGTCCTTAGGCCAAAACCATTTGGGGATCCCTTATATCTCGTATCTGGTCTATTTAGGAAGCGATTCTTAACCTTAATATTCTTGAAGAATCTCACCTTCTTAGTGAGGCCGAATCATTTAACCTAAAGGAGCTTGACAGACTCATCAAACAAGAGGAAATTGGTTGGAAACAATGCTTAAAGGCAAAATAAATAGAGGAAGGCGACAAAACACCACTTACTTCCACCGACTTGCGAATGGATGACATAGACCTACCTACATCTCTGGAATTAACCACAATGACACAACATTCACTGATCCGTGTGACCTTTGTCGTCTCTTCACTGAATTCTACTATAACATCCTTGGTAAAAGCTCTCCTCCCCTACCAAATATTGATTGGAATCTCCTTTATCCAAACTCTTCCCCTATTTAGATCGACCACCCTTTCTCAAAGGAGGAAATTTGGACTATGCTCAAAGAAATGGAGGATGACAAGGCACCGGGACCAAACAGCTTCGGTCCCCTTTCCTTCAAACATTTCTGGTCAACCATCAAATTTGATATCTTGGAATTGTGTGCTAAATTTCAATCCAACTCCTTATCCATGGCAAAACTTAGTTACGCCAACATCATTCTTCTACCCAAAACCTCTGGCTCCAACACCCTTGCTTCCTTCCGTCATATCAGCCTTCTCAATACAACTTCAAGATCATTACCAAGGTCCTTGATAATAGACTGAAAACTGTCATAGCTTCTTTGATAGGGACCGAACAATCTGCCTTCATACTTGGTCAAAACATCCTTGATTTTGTGGCAGCCACGCAAGAAGTTATCTCCTTTCATCACTTTACCTCGACACCTGGCATCTTGCTTAAACTCGACCTTTCCAAAGCCATTGATTTAGTTAACTATAACTTTATCCTCGAGCTGATTTCACATCGTGGTTTTTCCGCTAAGTGGTGTAATTGAATCAGTTGCATTATAAACACATGTTTCTCTTCTATCCCTATCAATGGTGAGTCGGGTGGGCTCATCAAATCAAAACTTGGATTGAGACAGGGTGATCCACTCCCACCCGTAATTTTTGTTCTTATCACCGATATCTTTAATCAAATGGTCAGGGTAGCTACTGTGAATAACATCCTCGCTGGTATCGTTCTTTGCAACTCCAATTTGATGACCTCCAGTCTCCAATTTACCGATGACACCATCCTGTTAGTTTCACCTGAACCCAAATTCATTCACTATCTTAAAGTCCTCCTCTACACTTTTGAATTAATTTTTGGTCCCTCAATTAACTTCAAAGAAAGTTGTATTATCATGCTGGGCAACTCCTCTGACCTTGGTTCTTCCATCTCCACCTGTTTAAACTGCAAACTCGATGCATTTCCAATCACCTATCTAGGTATCCCCCTCCACCCTACTAGACATTTCAGATCAGACTAGCTCCCACTCATCATAAAAATCTAATCAAGGCTTGCTTCATGGAAAGCGAATTCCCTATCTACCGTAGGTCGTCTTTTCCTCGTTAAATCTGCCCCTTCAGTCATCCTCTTGTATTGGATGTCACTCCACAAAGTCCCAAATTGGGTTAACAAAATCAATGCCATTAGAAGCTTTTTTCTTTGGAATGTCGGTAAGACTAAGAGATTGTTGACACCAAAAATTGGCACAACACCCAAAGAAAGGGTTATGTAGAGAATAAATGAAGATAAATGATTGTATAATCTGAAAGTAGAGGAAATCACACACAGATTTATAGTGGTTTGGCATTAATGAGCCTACGTCCACTTTATAATCTCTTTTATACTCTTTCAACTATTAGACAGAATAGTTACAATGGTAGTACAACAAGAGATCAACAAATACTCAAAAGTTAGAGTATTCAAACTTCCAAAAGTCCCCTCTTCTAAGTCTAAAAGGGGTATTTATAATTGATACAATATTTGAGCCAGCTTGGACACGTATGCTAGGATCCAAAAAGGTAGTTAAGTCTGAAGAAGTATTTTCCTCCTAAGGAATCGGTATTCCTCTAATTATTAGCAATAGGTGGCAATTGATCCGTCTGATTTGGATGGCTTGGAACAGGTAAGGTCAGGCGTGAGCTATTCTATAGGCGGGCCTCTGGTTCGCAGCTAGGTGCGATATGTCTAAGTACGACCAATCACAGCGGGCTTCTCTTAGACCGCGCCTGGTGTGAGAGATAAACTTAAGTGACCGGCCTCATCGATCGGGCCACTTCTTGACTTTGGCTACCTACTTCGGGCATCTACGGCATAGGCCCGTGGCATTATCGATTCTTGATGGGCTGTCTGAAAGGCCCATCAACACTTTGCTCCCCAAAGTATGTTGCGTTGTAGACGGGACATACTTTGTAAGCACGCCTCTGAACAAACCTTTACATGTTAATCGAAAAATTCAACAGGTTGGTTTGAGCCGCCCGTTTAATGAACTTTATATATTGATATGAGTCTATCAGCCATTTTGGAAACTTAAATGAGCTCAGGTAATAATGTCACCTTACTGTCATCTGTCTTTTCGGCTCACCACGACTCAATGGTGGCTTTACATGTAAGCAGAGTCTGATTCGCAGGTCATGTCAGTCGAATGCGAATGACCAGCCCATCATTCTGTAAAAGGAAAACTCTTTTTATCTTTTACTTTTTACTTTTTCCTATTGCAAAAACTAATTTACTGCTCAAGAAGAAGAAGAATAAAGATTATCGCCTCCAACCAAGATCATCTTTTCCAGGTAAAAATCAGTTCTTTATTTTTTTGAAACACTTCGACATAATTCTTGTATAAGATCTCTCTTCTACCCATCTTTTTTCATAGTTTTAGCCCCATGTAATCACTAACTAGGATCATCGGCGTCAGATCGCTGGAGTCAGTGGTGATGCGAATGCCTGTGGCAGGTCTGATGCCATTTTAGTGAAATCCGACGGTGTTGGAACCACCAATCCCGAAATGTCACAGAGGTGGAGAGGTTTCCCGCCTTTTCATAGTGTCTTGTTTGTCAGGGTGTTGTTAAACCCTTGGACACATGGCAGTGTTTGAGAGGGTGGTGATAAAGATAGTGATCTTTGTATAATCTGACATATAAGAACAAATTGTGATTTCTGTGGCTTGTCATTTACCGAGATAGCCCTGTAAAGAGGAACTAACCCCTTTTAAATCAATCTTTAATTTCATCTCAACAATCTTTAATCAGCAATGGTTAAGACACAAGGCAACCTTAAGTATGGACCGAGTAAGAAATTACCCTTGTTTGTCAGAGTAGATAGCACCTCCGAGTCTTCGACTTATTCTTAATCTAATTCGAATAACAACTCCTAAGGTCGGTCGACGGGTTTGCTGCCTCCCCCTAAAGTTAAGTTTGAGTTGAATGAAGCAGCACCTATTCCAATAGCACCCGACATGCTTCCAGGTGTAGATATTCTAAGTAACCCCTCGGATGCTCTGGAGACCGAAATAACTCTCAAACAACTGCAAAACCTGATCGCTAAGCATAATATTCCTTTTGTAGACGTCCTTCTCCCTGAAGAAAGTGATCGATCTCACATTCCTTCCGAGGGCTACATGGCATGATCTCTCCCAATATGCAACGTTGGAGCTATCCCCCCTTTTCCTTCATTTGTTATCAATTTCTTAATGCGTATGAATCCGGCCCCAATGCAGTTCCACCCAGTTGCATACGACAACCTGCTATCTTTTCACTAACTATTCATGAGATACCAGGGATATCCTCCGACCTTTGATGACTTGGCCTTCTTCTTTCATTACAGACACAACGAGAAGCAGTCTCCCTCCCTTATTTACTTCGAAGCTGCCCGAGGTTGGAAAATTATTGAAAAGTCCCGAGAAAGGTGGGCGACCCAAAGCGGGAGTGGTTTTGGATAAAAGAACAGCCAAGGTGTGCTCGATATTAGCTCTAATGCAGTAAGTTTCTTTAATGCCTGATACATTCATTATGTATTTTTTTTATACTGGCCATTTCTTTCGCAGGGGGTGACCCAAGAAGACCCAATGATAAAGTGTTTGAAAGGCGTTACAGACACTTGGTCAAATTCGAATTTGAGCGCGAAATTTTTGGAAGTGCTTGTCTGATAAACACCTACTTTAGTATGCTCTTCTTAATGAGAACAGAACAATCGGATCCCAGAAGGAGGGATCTGGATCGATCGCACTGAGTTAGGGTAGAGTGCCCCCAAGGAAAAGAAAAACAGATGATACACAACAAACCCATTTGGTCGGGGAATCCTCCATCCATCCCTCACCCGGGGAGAAAAAGAAACTCCGTCCAAAAAAGCCTTCTTTCAAAGGCAGGTTCGAGAGGTCGAGCGTCAGAAGAATGAGAAAGTTCTTGCTAAGAAAATTAAAAAGAAAGTGTGAGGGGAGCCAGCCAAAGAGAACCCCACTGAGGATCGCTCGAGAGATTCTGAGGTCGAGAAAGATTATTCTGCGGTCTGTGGCTTACAGGAAGAACATGCTGCATTTCCTCTTCATAGTCTGGAGAAGCTATAGATGCCAGAGACCATACTTTCCCTCCAGAGCTTAGACCCAAATTTTTTTTTTTGCCAATCAGTCCGAGGGGATGTCTTTTCCAATCGGGCAAGAAGGTGTCGAAGGTACAATCCTAACCTTAGTATAGGGTCAACCTAAATAATTTGCCACATAGCACTGCACGTTATAGTACCACTTTTCTAGTGTAAATTGAACACCGACTGGACCCATTAGGGTTTATTTTTCTTTTCTCAAAGGAAATAAATGAGGAGTTTTATGGCAACCTTTTTGCTTCCATCTCAACGAAGGTCGGGCCAGTGGAGCCCGCCTTACAAGAATTTAGGCAAGGAAACGATGAGAGAGATGACAACGACGAGATGAAGAAGGAAAAAAGAAAAAAACAGAGAGAAAAGGAAAGACAAAGAGAGAGAGAGAGAGAGATAGAGAAAGAGAGAAAGAGTTGAATCAAGACCAGAACGAGAAGAAGAAAAGAAGTATGGGGAAGCATGATCGGGCACTGAAGGAAAAAGAAGAACCTGGGAGCATGTCCAAGAAGAAAAGAGGGCATAAGTGCCCCGAGCTTCGGCTTTCCCCCGTCCTCAAGACAAGATCCCAGGGGTGGCGAGAAGGCAAACATTCTCGGGCTGTGTTAAGTTGCCTTAGGCTCTCGGTTTGATCCATACTCCACCGATCAAATTAAAGAATTGGAGTGAGATTTTTCTGATATCATCTTTACCAGGATTGAACGTACCTCAGAATTACAACCGCTTCCACGGAATTTCCGCTAAAGCATTCGAAACAATCTTGACCACACCCTTTTCCAATATGATGTGATGCATGAATACACCAAGCAAGTAAGCGGGGTATTGAAAGACAAGCTGGCTGAGGTTACTGACCATAAGAGGGATGCGGAGAGCAATAAGAGAGCCTTCGGGTTCCTCGAGAAGAAAATTAAAGATTATGAATTGTGGGCGGCGGGCGATAAGGAAAGATATAAAAAGGTAGTCAAGGACCAAAGTGACAGAGAATGCAAATCTTTGAAGGGCGAGGTCGAATCTTTAAAGGATGAAAAGTTCATATGGGCCTGGAGGTGCAGAATCTCAAGGCTCTTCTTCATTCATCTGAGTTGGCCAAAAGTATGGCTAAAGAAAATGCTGCTGCGGTGATCGAGTAGCTAACGATTTAAAGCTTCAACATGATATTGACATTGATACCACCAAATTTGATCATGCTCGAGAGGTATCCGAGATAAACAAGAAAATGTTGTTGCGGTGATCAAGCAGCTAACAATTTAAAGCTTCAACATGATATTGACATTCAGACCACCAAAGTTGATCATGCTCGAGAGGTATCCGAGATAAACAAGAAAAGAGGGCGTCAAACTCTTACATTTTTTACAAGGGTCGTTAGTCATATGGGCTTGTCTTGGTTACCGAGATACTCCACGGTGTTGACCGATACTTGGAAAATCATTTTGAGAGAAGAGAGAGCCGTAACCCAAGGACAGCAGTGGATGAGGAGGCTTTGATGACCCGACTTTTAATTGATAATGTGCAAGCAATATTGGATGAGGGAAAGAGCTAAGAAAAGAGGATGGCAGAAGCCGAACGCTGCAGATTGAAGGGAAAGTCCGTCCCTGAGAAAGAAGTTAGTAGTAGTCGGACCACACCCTCTCTTTCCCTTCTTCAAATATTGAGATGGGCTCGACATCTGTCCCTCCACCCGAGCCAGCCAGGGGCGTGGAAGAGCAACCGACCGAGTCTGATATTGGAGAAAGCTCGTGCACTGGTCCTAAGTTTACTCATTCGACCTTGACTTATGTTTTCTGTTATAGGTGCTTCATTGATAAAGGAGAGTGTTGAGGCAGAGACTGTTACCGGAGAGAAGAGTAGCGCTGGCAATGCGACCGAAGTCTTGATGGAGAAGAAGATCGACAAAGGAACATTGGAGGACGACGACAATGAGATTGTCGAGGAGTCTAAGAGGGATGATCATCCATCCATGGCCGAGATTAGAGATCAGAGTGAGAAGGACATTTCTTCCATAAAGCCCGAGCCACCCGAAGACCCTTTGAATGTTCAGCCTATCCAAGCTATCCTTCCGACCTTCCTTTCTGTGGTCGAGGTTCCTCCCTTCGTGGACTCTTCCGACCCACAAGTCTCAGCACCAGTTCCCCGTTCCTTCGAAAGCATGTTTGGGGGGATCCAGGCACAGGAAAACCACTGAAGAAATGCAGCAAATGATTAAATAGGAAAAGATGGCAGAAATGATCAAGCGAGGAGAAATGCCAGCTCCATTTTAGAAGTTCTTTTGTTGTAATTTTACTTTTAGGCCCTCTGGAAGTTTCATGCGAGTGTGTCCCTCATGCTTTTTTCATTATCAAGCTTTTGTACTTTTAAGGATGAAATTTTAATCATACCTGTCATGGAGAAATATTTTGTAAGCATGACACGTTAATGAAAATCAACTTTTCTTTAAACACTTGTGTTAATAATGTGTTGAGTATGTTAAGAATGGGAATGATGTCTGGGTTCCCTATCTTATTCCATCTTTCGAGGGTTACTTAGTCGTTACACTAGTCCGGGTTACTCATCGACCATCTTGCCCCTGGTGTCGGGGTAATTCAATTGTTTAGCAAACTCCTCATTCATACTTAAGGTGGTCTTAATCTAGATCGAGGGTCAAATGTCCCTAAGAAAAAGCGCTTTTAGTCTTTTATAATCACCCTCTAGTCGATAAGGGGTTGAGTTCTTCAGGATCGAGTGGTCTTTTGTCTGGGTTCACCTTTCACACTCGTCCGTCATTTATACTCTTCCTCAAGTCGTGGGGATTAGAGTTATACCCAAAAAACCAGTCGTTATGTTTGGTTAGGTGTCATCCCTAACTTTAGTCAGGAAAGTAGGAATCTTAAACTGGTTGATCAGTCTGAGTTTAGGATCGATATTTCTGAAATGATTGATATTTTATTCTTATTTTAGCAACACTGGCATGCTTTGTCCAGGGCCGACGTGCTAGGGTGTCAAGTTTTGAGCTAAAGTTGGTTGAATCACAACATTTAGCTTTTATAACAATGAATCAGAGCAGGAAACGACCATTTTATTCATGAACTATTGCAATCGATAAATGATTGTTTATTACAATACTAAGAAAAATAAAATAACAAAAAACTAAAAATGTTAAGAAAGATAAGGTCGAAAGTGCTCTGCATTCCAAGATCTTTGAAAAGGCCCGCAATCAACAATAGACAGCCTGAAGCTTCCATTATCAAGCTTTTGTTGAATGATGTAGGGCCTTTCCCACTTGGGGCCCATGTGGATGGGAATTGGGAAGACCCGCTTCAAAACAAGGTCTCCAATATCGAAAGTCTTTGGTTGGACCTTTTTATTATAGTATCATGCGATCCTTCGTTTGTGAGCTTCGGCACAGAGATTTGCTTCTTCTCTTCTTGTCAATCATGTCTAATGACATTAAGAGAAGAGAATTATTAGACACTGGGTCATAGTAAATCGTTCGATGAGAAGGGACTTCAAGTTCTATCAAAAGGATAACGTCTGAACCGTAGGACAGAGTGAAAGGAGTATGGCCAGTGGCCGTCTTATAGGTAGTGCGATGTACCCAAAGGGCTAGAGGCAATTCGTCAACCCATTTACCCTTAGCTCGCTCTAGTCGGTTTTTCAAGAAGGTCTTGATAATCCTATTGACCGCTTCAACTTGGCCATTAGATTGGGGGCGAGAAACTACGGTATACCTCTTCTCAATGTGATACTTCTCACAAAAGTCTCTTAATTCTAGGCTGTCGAATTGAGTTCCATTATCTATGATAATGGTCCGAGGTATCCCATACCGGCATATGATATTCCTCACGACGAAGTTGATGACTCGCTTTCTTGTGATCATGGTCATCTTCTCGGCCTCTTCCCATTTTGTGAAATAATCCACTGCCACGGTTGCAAACCAGGCGCCTCTCTTCAAAATGGGCAGAGCTCCGATAATGTTTATCCCCTATATAACGAATGGCCAAGGACTAACCATTTGAGTGATCTCTATCGGAGGAGCTCATGGGATTTGCCCGAACCTCTGGCATTTATCGCATCTTTTGGAATAGTTAGCTACATTTATGTTCATAGTCGGCCAAAAGTACCATATCGCAACACTTTCCTAGCCAGGGTTTGTCCCCCGGTTTGTGCTCTACAGCCCCCTTCATGTACTTCTCTCAGTATCCTCTTGATATCATCATTGGCCACACACCAAAACATGGGGACGGAGAAACCTCTTCTATATAATTGGTTTTGTTGAATGACATACCTGGAAGCCTATCGTACAATAGCTCGTCTCTCGTTTCTCTTTTCGGGTAATGTGCCATGGAGGAGAAAATTTTTAAGGGGAGTCATCTAAGATTCTCTTTCAGGCCCAGTATAAGCTTGGTCGATTTCCATATGTTCGATGCTCGATACGCTCAGAGTCTCTACAAGAACTATCTCCATCTCATCCGGATGGTCTGAACTGGCTCGTTTTGCCAACCTACCTGCTTTTTTATTTTCCTTTCTGGGAATATGGGAGATGCTATACTGGTTGAAGTCACGTAATAATTTTTCGACTTGTTTAAGATAGGAAGTCAGTCGAGCTCCTTTGGTAAGATATTCCTTCTGAACCTGGCATACCACAAGTTGTGAATCAAAAAAATTTCGAGTGACGTTATTTTCAGATCCTTCGCAAGTTTAAGCCTGACAATCACGGCCTTATACTCAGAATCGTTGTTTGTTGCCAAAAATTCCATCCTTAGAGCATAATAGACAGAGCATCTCTTGGGAGACAGCAATACGACGTCGACACCCGAGCGTCGGTCATTACGAGCTCCATCCATGTACAACTTCCAAACGACTGACTTTGACTTGATCTTCAGGGGCTCGGTATTATCTACCTGGTCTTCCTCTTCCGGGGTAGTACATTCTACTATGAAATTGGCTAAGGTCTGCCCCTGGATAGATTTTCGCAGAACAAAAGTTAAATCGAATTGACTTAACTCGATGTTCCATTTAAGCAATCTCCCACTTGCCTCGGGTCTCTGCAAGATTTTCCAAAGGGGTTAGTCAGTAAATATTTTAATTGGATGGGCCAGGATGTAGTGCTGAAGTTTTCTCGATGCAATTAATAAGCTGCATGCGAGTTTCTCGATCTTTGGATAGTTGTGCTCGACATCTGTCAATTTTTTGCTTACAAAATAAACCAGTCGTTGCACCCGATAGTCTTCACGGATTAGGACCGATCTGATTGCATGCGCTTATAATGCTAAATATAAAAATAGGTCTATATGATCGATCGGTTTGGATAGGATGGGGGTTTCTCCAAATGGTCGAGCAAGTTTTGGAAAGCTTCGACACAGTCTGGTGTCCAAGAAAAGTTTCGTTTGCCTCTTTTAATTAATTGAAAGAAGGGTAGGCATTTGTCGGTTGCCTTAGAAATAAATCAACCCATTTATGCTACCTTACCTTCTAGGCTTTGTACATCTTTGATTATTCTAGGTTCCTGGATTCCCTTAAGGGCCGAAATCTGGTCGGGATTAATCTCGATACCTCGGGAGCTAATTATGAAATCCAGAAACTTACATGATGCTACTCCAAAGGAACACTCTAAATGATTTAACTTCATTCCATACCTCTGGACTATACCGAACATTTCTGACAAGTTGCTTACATAGTCAGAGGATTGTCTTGATTTTACCAGCATGTCATCTATATATACCGCCATTATCTTCCTTATATGATCGTGAGACATTCGATTAACCAATCGTTGATAGGTTTCCCCCGCATTATTCAGTCCGAAGGGCATTACTACGTAATGATATAACCCAAGGTTAGTGATGAAGCTGATGTGCTCTTGGTCAGGAACATGCATAGCAATTTGGTTGTGTCCCCAATATGCGTCCGTGAATTATAATAGTTCGTGTTCTCGGCCGAGTCAACAAACTGATAGGTCCTAGGTAATGGGAAGTTGTCCTTAGGACAAGCTTTATTCAGGTCGAAAAAATCAATACAAGTCTGCCACTTTCCATTAGCCTTCTTTACGAGTACTGGGTTATCTATCCAGTCAGGATAGGGCAAGTCCCGGATGAATCCATTGGCTTGTAGCTTTCCAATTTCCTCGTTCAAGGTCATAGACCTTTCGGGGCCGAGCATTCGTCTCTTTTGCTTTATGGGGGTATACTTCGGACTGATGCTGAGAGAGTGAGTTAAAACAGAGGGTGAAATTCCACACATGTCTGCAGGGGTCCATGCAAACACGTCAAGGTTCGCATGGAGAAATTCAGTCAATCCCCTCGTTCGTAGGGGATCAAGATGGGATCCGATCTTTAGAACCTTTGTAGAGTCATCTCCATCGGTTAAAATCTCCACGGTAGCCTCGTTCGGGGCTTCCTTTCTACATCCCGGTTTTACGTCCTCTTTAGGGTCAATGTCCTCGACCTCACAAATGGATGGTACCGACCGGGATGATCTCTGTAATTGCTATGCCTCCTTCCCCTCCGTAGTGGGAGGATTATCTTTTGATTGTTTTCCACTCTCGTTCTGAAGATCTTTCCACTCTGCTAAGTAGTAAGCTCGCCCCGTCACTTAGTCCCCATGCACCGTTCCAATTCCTTCATCAGTCGGGAATTTCAATAGTAGGCACCAGGGGGCGATGTAGGCTCTAAACTCCATTAAAGATGGCCGCCCTAAAAACACATTATATCGAGAGTCGATGTCCATCACAACAAATGGTAGGAGTTGTATCCTCCTCCGATCTCCGTCTCCCAGTTCCATGGATAGCTTGATCATTCCAGTAGGCTCGGTGGAGGATCCATTGAAGCAGCGTATCTGACCAGTGCATGGCTCCAAGTCTTTCAGCTCTAACTTCATCTAATCATAGGCTTGCTTAAAAAATATGTTGACCGAACTCCCATTATCGACCAACACCTTCCCCACTGTTGTCGGGCCTATGATTGTGGTTATTACTAGTGGGTTGACCGTTGGAGCTTCTATGACAATTGCTTCCCTTTCTCGAAAGATAACATCTTCTGCCTCCATTTTCCTTTGCTTCATGGGGCTTACAACTTCAGGGGTACTGGTCTCCGCAACATCAAGCTGTTTCACAGAATTTACATATTTCTCCATAGTCGGGATGCTGAACCGAGTAGGGTGCAGTCCTCCAACAATGGCGTTGATGACTATCCCTTACCCCTTCTTTTGGGCGGTAGCTCAAGGTGTAGCCTGACTTTACTTGGTTCTGAAGTCCCTTGCCTACTATCTCTTGAGGCTATCATATATTCATCAAGTTTTCCTTCTCGAATCAATTTCTCAGTGATGTCCTGAAGATGTTTGCATTCGTTGGTTGTATGTCCGAAAATTTATAAAATAGGCAATACTTCCCAGTCGCCCACTCCTTCTCAGTAAGTTCACATAGGGGCGACTTCTTATACTAAACTATGCTACAGGTATTGAGATAAATATTCTCTAGCGTTCATTCAAGGCTGTTTAAGTTTCGAATACCTAGAACCTAGGTCGCTTTCTGGCGTTACCTCTTTGTCCAGAGTTCCCATTGGCTTACTTCGATCCTTCGCCATTTCGTTTGCCGCGGTTTCCAACATTTACTTCCACTTTTCCTGAGTTGTCCCCAGACTGTTTGACCATGACATTTTTCTGGATCGGTGAGGTAGATGTATCTTTTGGCTTATCCTCCTCCTCTAATTGCGCATTCTCATGCCTATGTCAGATGTGGGCTTTTTCATAGAAAGTTTCAATCGTTATGGGTGGCTTCTGGTCAAATACTTTCCGAACTTTATTCTCTTATCGATGTCGTCGACCATGGCCATCAATACGGTTTCATGATTAGGGTTGCTTACTTCGGTGGCAGCTCGATTGAATCAATCAAGATAGTTTCTCAAGGATTCTCCCCTTCCCTGCTTGACTGCTGAAAGAGCCATGACATGCTTTGATTTGGTGGCATGGAGATGGAATTGATTCAAGAATTTCTCACTCAAATCTTTAATACTCGGGACCGACCTTGCAGGAAGGCGCACGAACCACATGAGTGCTACTCCGCTCAAAAAAATTGGAAAGGCTTTGCACTTGATAGTTTCGGGAGCTACTGCCACTTCCATATTCTACAATTACCTCATCTGATGCTGTTGTGGGTCGGAGGTGTCGTCGTACTGGTTCATCCAGGGAATATTTAATCTATTGGGGAATTCTGCTCGTAAGATGTCATCGGTGAATGGTGTATGACTTCGATCAACTCCCCAGTCCTCATTCCTATGCCCTCAACTGTCATTCGTGATCTACCGTACCATGGTAGTCAGATTCGGTGGAATGATTGTGTCTCGATTGGCTTCCTCGACCGACCGACCTCTCCTGGTTCTTTCATCAGGTAACGTTTGACTTGTCGTCCGAGCAGTCCTTTTTCCTCCCCAGTTATCTCGGTTGATCACAAGATTCCGAGGGGGAAGGGGGTGAATAGGGGTCTGATCTCCTCGGGTAGCATCCTAATGAGCAGGAGGAGAGGCTTCTCGGTTTTAAGGGGCCATGGGACCTAATGTCGCCACCTCGAGTAAATCAACCTGAGTTTGGTCGCCTGCCCCTGGCTGGTCCAAACGTCCCTCGAGACGCAACTGGCTGACATTCTCGTGTCTTTCTAACGGAGTCGATACTGACGTGGATCCCTGCTTCCCTAGGATGATGATAAGCTCTTCGAAATATAGTCTAACTGGGGAGGAGCGAGTTGATGGTCCCTGACCCCCCTCCCCCCGAGTTTGCTGATTCCTAAACTCCTCCCATTGCCTTAACATGCAATTCATATCCTGTCGCATCATAGCATTTTTGCGAGTGTGAACTTTTAAGGCATCCATAGTTTCCCGAATCTGACTTAACACAGTCATAAATTTGTCTCGGGTGGCGAAAGCTGATGATGGAGCAGGATCTGCCGCCGGGGGCAATACAGGTTGATCCGAAGCAGTTTCATGTGCGGCCGATCTGCCGGCCACCTCCGTAGATGTCCCAAATTGCGGTTGTTTTCCGGTATTGCAAGCTGTTTTTCCATCCATAACTCAACAATGTAAGAATGAAGGTAATATTTTCTTCTCGGGCTTGGTGATCCGAAAGTAGAACAAAATTCTTATTGGGCTAAGAATATCAATTCTTAGTGTAAGCACCAAAGTGTCGACAACAAAAATTGGCATAACGCCCAAAGAAAAGGTTACATAGGGAATAAATGAAGATAAATGGTTGTAAAAACTGAAAATAGATGAAATCACACACGAATTTATAGTGGTTCAGTGAAAATGAGCCTACGTCCACTTTATAATCTCTTATATACTCTTTCAACTATTAGACAGAATATTTACAATGGAAGTATAACAAGAGATCAACAAATACTCAAAAGCTAGAGTATTCAAACTTCCAAAAGTCCCCTCTTATGAGTCCAGAAGGGGTATTTATAAGTGATACAGTACTTGAGCTGGCTTGGAAAATTGTTGTGGGACCTAAAAGAGTAGTTAAGTCTGAAGAATTATTTTCCTCCTAAGGAATTGGTATTCCTCGAATTACTGGCAATAGGTGGCAACTGATCCATCTGATTTGGATGGCTTGAAACACATAAGGTCAGGCGTGAGCTATTCTACAGGAGGGCCTCTGGTTTGCAGCTAGGTGCAATATGGCTAAGTATGCCTGATCACAATAGGCTTCTCTTGAATCGAGCCTGGTATGGGAGACAAAATTAAGTGGGAGGCCTCGTCGGTCGGCCCACTTCTTGATTTAGGCTACTACTTCAGGCATACAAGGCATGGGCCCATGGCATTGTCGAGTCTTGATGGGCTGTCCGAAAGGCCCATCAACAGAGACTAATTAACCAGCAGATAGTTTGTTTACATCGTGACCACAGTGTATTAGTTTTTATTAATCTTTCCTTATTCATTCTAGCCTTACTCACCAAATGGATCTGGCGTCTCCTTACACCAGGCATCTTCATCTGGAAGCTTGGATTCTCATGCGTCTTTATCACTCTGACCCTAATCTTGTACTTCACTCTTCTCCAAATTCTAGACCTTCTCATTTTTGGGCTGGTGTTATATCTACCATTCCCCGCATCAAATCCCTCTTCCATGTCAAGATTGGCAATGGAAATAACTCTCTTTTGGCTTGATATTTGGCATGGACAATTTCCTCTCGCTCGCTTTCTTCCTAACCTGTTCATTTTTTGCACCTTGCCCGATTTATCGGTTTTTAACATTATAGGCCTTAGCTTAATGGGACTTCGCCTGTCCTCTCTTTTTGGGCTTTACACACTCAATGAATTTTTCTCAGCCTCTAACATTTTGCGCTTCTACCATTTTTCTGATCAGCCTAATCGTTACTACTGGTCTTTGAGCCATATGAAAGGATTCTTGGTTTCAGTATGCTATAACTTCCTCAATCATCCTGGCCATCTATTCTCTTTCACGTGAAACTAGAAATGTCATCTCTCTCCCCACCTACTCTTCTTCCAATGGTGTCTTATCCATGCATGTATTTACACCAAGGATAGGCTCTATCGTTTGAATATTGTTGTTAATCCGACCTGCGTAATTTATTCATTGCAGGACGAGTCCATAGCCCACCTCTTTCTCGATTGTGATTTCTCCTACTCTATTTGGGTGGTGACTAGTTCCTTTGTATTTGGATTTATCCCCACCATTCCCTCTTTTTTCAAATACTGGCAGCATAATCATACTGATCAAAAAGTTGACTCTCTCATAACATTTTTTTGCTAATGTACATGGAAAGATCATAATGCACATATATTTAACAAACCGAAGAAACACTTCACTGGCATTTGTAGACAAATCTCATATTTATTTCTTTTCTGGACATATTCTTCACGTCCTACTCACTTTAGGTTCGCCTTATCAGCTTCAACTGCTTCACCGGGATCGCAAGAAAGTAGTTCAACAGATCCTCGTGGATAAAATCTTTATGAACTATGTCTGAAAGTCCCTTCTGTTTTGTGTAGTAGCACCTTATTATGTATATGACGCTATGTTCTCTTCGTTGTATGCTGGCTTATTGTTCTGGCTGACTTTAAGGACCTTCTTGTGTCCTAGACTACTTATTTTTCCACTAGTCGAGCATGTTGACCAGAGTAATTATTATATATATCTATGTTAATCGGCTGTGTAGCTCCACGCTACACCACCAGTCTTGCTCCAGAAAAACCTTTCCTCATCTCATTTATCAAGGCGTGATAGGAACACTAACTACTTTAGTAAAATGCTATGTCAAATACCCTTAGTATTTCTTTAAAAAAAATTAGCCTTGACAATTATTTCAATTCTTTTAAATTCATTAAATAAAGAAATTTTATAACTCTTTGCTAAACAATCATTATGCTAAAATACATGCTTTAAAAACTTTGTAGATGACAACTAGTAACATATAGAAATAAGCATACTTCATAACTTTAGGCTATAAGCCAAAACTTTTAAAATAAATAATTATAAACAATAAAGGCGATATAGGATAGAGGCGGTACACAAGGGCGTGTTGACCTAATTAGTTTCAACACTAAAATATTGTCACATGCTTTTAACTTTGGAAATCAAACGAGGCAACAACCTCAAAATACTTAGAAAGCAATAGAGGTGACAACCTCAATATATATTGAAAACTATAAAGGAAACAACCACATATTACATGAAAAAGTAGCAACGTCAGCTTGGCTTAAGGGAGACAGGCCTTGTGGAGCAGTTATATAAAAGCGATAGAGTTATTAGGTGACCAAGGCAATAAAACCAAGCTGAGAAGAGAAGGTGCCAACAAGCATTTTGATGCATTATATACTAACTTGATATTAAAAGCGTTAAAGGCATGTCAATTTAATTGAGAGAAATTGGGAGTTTAGCCCCTTTCTTCACAAGCAATGGCCTATTTGTAATTTACTTAAAACCTGATTTTTGTCTTTTCAAAGCAATTCCTTTCACCTACTCAACGTATTGTCAAATCATGTTAGCCAATGTTTTATTTACTAACATGCTTTTCAGGTTTGTCATAAATCTGAGAATTTGAAACCATTA
Organism: Allium sativum; assembly: GCA_030737875.1. Lineage (NCBI taxonomy): Eukaryota > Viridiplantae > Streptophyta > Magnoliopsida > Asparagales > Amaryllidaceae > Allium > Allium sativum. The sequence goes on along the minus strand of CM060913.1, from coordinate 969,300,860 downwards.
AAATATTATCAACCCCTTAATTAAAGCTCACACTTAATTAAACCCTTAAGCTTTCTGTCTTTGAAAATTCAGCCAATTCATAAAAACATGGGAAAAACCCCCAAAATTCGCATTAAACCTTTTTATGTATTTTAACTCATATGAAAGTTTCGAGATCAAAATATTTATTTAATTGTTTTAATAATCAAAACCCGAATTGAACACATTTCTAACTTAAGAAATTCATCAAATATTCATACAAGCTTAGAAATTATAAAACATGAAATCCACTTCCAAAATAATGTTCTAACATCACACTAGAATCTAAAGTCATTTGGGTTGAAATGTTATGCTTTCTAACCCAAACATACACCAAAATTTCATGAATAACCATATGATTATCAACAAACATACATAACATTATCCATCATTCAAATTTTCCATATCAAATATAATCAACATCAATGATTCAGGTTTACATTAAATCCAAACCTAGTTAAACAAATAATAAGATAGTTTTATTTACCTTGATTTGAGTGTGAGAAGATGAAATTTGTTGGTTCTTTAAATTCCTGAGCTCTCCTAGCTTTTCTTCTCTTGTTTTCCCTTGTTATGACCGACCTCCTTAGTATGGCTTTGATCTTAGTTAAAATGAAAGGAAGTGAAGTGAGGAAGATGAGAGAAGAAGAGTTTAAGTGTAGCTTTTCAAAAAGAGTTTAAGTGTAGGAAATGTGATCTTTTCACATTTTCCCTCATCAGAATCTTCCTTCTTATTACTAACACCACTCACTTTAATTGGCTAATTGATTACGACACAAACCACTTGTTAATAAATTTCAGTCATCTCATTAATGCACGTTATTTGATTTTATATATCTGATTAATTATTCTAAATGATGTCTAATAAATTTAGGGATGTTACAAACTCCTCTCCTTAAAGAATTTCGTTCTCAAAATTACAATAATGTACACGCATCAAACAATCAAATATAATGATTGAACATACTATTGAGCAAATTAAGTTAAACATGCCCTTAGTTTCCCAAGTACAAATTCTCTCATCGCCACTCCACTAAACTTTCAAAAACCTAGTTATTTTGTTTCTTAGTTTCTTCTCACCTCTAACTACTATCTTAGCGAGATGTCTAATAATAGTCATGTCTGGTTCTACTATTTAGTCTTACAATACAGTTGGATCAATAATAATCCCAGGATCTTGAACATACTTCCTAAGGTGGGTAAAGTGGATGAGGAAATGCTGATGACCTAGAACTTAATGGATGGGGAGCACCGGGTCTCAGCGGGAGGAAGAACTATACTCAGAGAAGATGCCGACGAAGAGGAGGAGGAATGACTTGCTGCCGAGAAGAGGAAAGCAATTGTTACATAGAGCAAGGTGGTAGCTCATGAATTTGAGGGTGCTACTTCCCAACAGCTGTGAGTCGTTCCTCCTGGTCCTTTTGGCGGCCCATTCGTGTTAGATCTCGTAGTTAGGGAGTATGATCCCAACCATCTAGAGTTGGAGCGCGAAGGCTTCCTTCCGTCAGCAGCCGAAACTGTTGTGTTGATAGAAGCCATGTAGCAGATGATAGGAGGTATATTCACTTCCTTGTACATATTCAAAAGATTGGTAACACAAAGTAGAAGTTGACTAACCCGTCTTATTCTTGAGTGCACGGGTTCTTCTGGAGTGGGGCAGACAACGGCCCTGAAACGACGATGGTTGCCGAGCCCGGATTCAATATCGAGGCCTAAAAGAGGCAAACGGGAGAGGAGTTCGGCCATCCCGATGTGTTCAGGTGCCTGGAGATGGGAAAGATAGGGATGGGTGATTTTGACAGACTTTTTGAGGAGAATAAGGGAAGGCAGGAAGTTGACCCTCATTTGACCGAACAGACGGAGGTAAGCAGGCCGACTATGAATGAGTATGTTGAACAACAGCAGGCCCAAATGCTAATGAAGTCTGAGGAAATATAGGCGAGGAGGAAGGTCGATGAGGGAGCACTACTCAAGGCCGAGATAGAGGCCAAGGAGAAGGCCGAAGCGGATGCCCAAGCTAATATTCAGGAGAAGGCCCGGAGGAAGGACAAAGAGGATGCCACCGGGAAGAGGGAAGGGGAGGAGTTCGCAAGGCTAAAGGTTGATAGGGAGGCGAAGCTGAAGGCGATGGCCTGGAAATAGGCTGAGAGGATGCTAAGAGGAAGGCCGACAAGGAGGCCAGGAAAGCTGAAAAGGCATCCCTGAAGGAGGTAGATAAAGTATGATGTTGGCACTACCGATAGAGCCTCATCCTAAGCCGCCGAAGGTCGTGCCTAGCCCCTATGTGGAAGCTGAAGTCATGGAGGTCGCAGGCGACTCTATGGAAGAATTGATTCTTGAAGGAGACATATGGTTCAAGATAAGGCCTTGCCCCCATCTTACTACGCGGAAGGGGCAAAAGGGAGACGACATAAGTAGCTCCAAGAGGAAGAGGAAAAAGTAAAAGGGGAGCCACCGAGTCTAGGTCAAAGAAAAGACAAAAATATAGCTATTTTGAGTGATGATTATAGATAGATTTTGGTTTGTGAGCCGATAGGATACGCGATTATATCCCTCGCTTTTGGAGGCATGATGTTGTTTTGATGTACATCGTTTCGTTAGAAAGAAACATTTTGACTTGTGAATGTACTTCGCTTACATCAAGCATTGTTTTAAGTGTTCAACTATTCTTTATATTCTCCAGTGCTGTACTTATGTAAATTTACTTGTCGTTACACTTAAATTTAAGTTGCCCGAGACTCCTCTCTCAAGTCGAGTGAGTTTGAGCGTGTTAACTCCATTCTTGAGTTCTCCTTTCCGTCATCGATTTCAAGATGTATGGAGTCTAAGTGCATGAACTTCTCTCTCAAGGCCTCCTTTCGACCGTTTGTCTTGAGTTGTGCGAAGTTCAGGTTTGGTGATTCCACTCTCGGAATATTCTTATGGTCATTAATTCCAAGTCGTGAGGAGTTATGGGTGGACATCGTTGTTTCATCTTTTATACTTCCCTATTGTTTCGTTCGGGCTAGAGTTAAGGGCATCGTTGTTTTGCAGTTTCACACCTGGATCTGAACCCTGGGGATCAGAGTTAGCCTAGCAAGCAGTTAGCATCACACTTACTTGAACGATGGGTTGCCCCAAAGTTTGGAGATTAAGGAATGTAGTTGGACACTCAAGTTAACAAGCATCACGAGTTATTTATACTCGACCTCATCGTAGGTTCGAGACTCAATTTGATTTGTGTAAGGAAGACCACTCCAAAAGGTTTCAGTCTTAGTAAATACTCAGGATGGTGGATTGATTCCAAACTCGAGGTGTCGATCCAGTTTTGTGTGCTCATGCATACAAGTCGATCGTAGTTATAGCTTTAACATACGACGCAAAAAGTAAACACACCAAGTACATGGAGATATGAAAACCTTTACTGATAAACTATAGGGAGTAACTACCTTTTCTTTTATAATGCCCTCAATTGAAAAAAAAATGTTTGTGGAAGGCAGTAAGTATTTATAGTAGGCTAGGTGAACTAGCGACGAAGATGATAAACGTTCCATTCTCTCGATAGTTTGGTACCATCAACGGTCGTTAGCCTGAAAGTGCCATCTCCAAGCTTCCGTTGAATGACGTACGGACCTTCTTAGTAACGACCGAGACCTTTTGGTGCGACACCCCACATCCGTTAATGTCACTTATAAGAGAATGCATTAAGTTCCATTAAGCGCAATAGGTAAAAAGTACAGTGATTTACAGGGCAAATATAAAATAAGCAGCAGAAAATTTCCAACTATATTATAAAATAAAACGTAGTTCTAAAAACCAGTTACATCAACCACTTAAAAGTACTTCAAATATGTCTTTCCAATCAAAATAACATAATGCCATAAAATAGAATCATATCCCACGTCATAAGCCATGATGAAGTAAGGTCAAAAAGGTACATATCAAGAAATCCAAGTCCAAGCTACTAGAGAAAGTCCTAGTCACTGTTGAGTGCTTCCACTCTGAGGACCTAGGGGAGAATGGAAGAAAGAAGCGAGATAAAAAGGGTCAAATATAAAGCCTGGCGAGTTCCAGTTATTTTCAGATGTGCATAAAATAGTAATGCCAAGGCAGGTAAATAAGACTGGATGAGAAAGGTACAGTGTCATATAACGTAAACAAAACAAAACATAAGAATAGACAGGAATAAAATGGAATAAACTATGATCAAGTAATGTTTCACATTTATATCTTAAACAAGTATATCTGCACCAATACTAGTACAACAAGTTCAACATGATTACACATCAATAGGATTAATAGCAGAATTAAACAGCAGGATTAGGCGTACCCTAATTACAATCATATTAGGTGTTAACCTAATTATACAACAGCAGGATTAGGTGTACCCTAATTATTACCCACGCGATCGACTCCCTACTATGTAAATACCCTATGTCAGCCCCGGCAGTAGCGAGTATAACTCCCTAACCCTACAACTATATAACACAAACCTATTTACGGGTGTTACAGCGTCTTATCTTCCCTAGTTGGACCCATGCACGCTCATGACTCCACCGGAAAGCCCCCGTACCCACCCCATGTGAACCTTTTACTATCTAGTTTAGTAAATTGTGCCCTGGCCCCTAACTAGTGCGAGTCCCCCTCTATCAAAATACCAATAAGGATACTGACTGATATGGGTTCCAAATAGCAGATTGACATAAGCCAAACCCCCTAAGTTTGTTCCCCTAAAACTATGATTTAAGAGTCCCCAAAACTCGATACACCTACAAGAACGAGGAACCTCTTAGGTTATTAATACTCATGTTTAACCTAGCAGGCTTAGGTTTACTAATAAGCGTGGTTGTAATAATTACATGTCATTATGTGTGTACAACCCTTCCCAAAACCCCTGCCCAGATGTATACAATTTCTACAACATTTCAGTTTATTAACCTACATCTGGTACTTAAAATATTCTAACATGTTATTTAATTAATGTCTATATTAAGTCAAAACTAACATGTCCAATTCATATGTATACTATTCATCAACTATGTCCCCATTTTACCACATGTACAGGTTTATGCATATTATCCATTTACAGCAAGTATATACACATTATCCCTTTTTATTAGTTTATAGCAAGTCTAAACATGTATATATTACTCCTTTTCCCAAATAGTCCCAATTTAACAACATGCCTAAATTCCTCTTTGTATGTCATACATTATAGCCCAAATTATATGCATAATTATGAACGGGTATATCCTAGGCTTCCAAAGGCCCAGGCTTAACGTAAAATAAAAAGAAAAAACCGAGGAAGGAGAATAAAATCAAATCACATAGGAATATAAACTAAAACATAGAAACAGGGAAAAGGAAGATAGATAAATATAACTTGTTAATTATCCAATAGTTAAAGCATATGTTTTACTTATCGTATCGACATAGGTGACTAATAGCGAAAACATGCATAATTTTTATCTTACTAACACTATATATCCTAACCCAATTATATTTAACTATCATGTTATAGCCTAAGAAATCAAATTTGAAAATGACAGGAAACTCACAATGGGTCTTGGTGAAGAAGATAATAAATTTCTTATATATGTATATTTAACAATATGCAGTAGAAAAGTCCAATCCAAGTTCTATGTATGCAAGTGTTGAATGTTGTCTCTGTAGATCTAGATCTCAGTAGCATTCCCCCATTATATGTTTATATTTTTCAAAATAATTTAAAAGAAGCAGAATAAGATATGAAGAAATGGTGTAAGTTGGAATGGGAGAAGCCACATATTTATAGATTCACAGAGCCAACCTCAGCCTTTAGATTCTAGGGTTTTAATCTTAACCGTACACATTGTGCCGAGTCAGCAAAGAATTTGATCATAAAACAGTCCAGGTACGTCACTCAAAATCTGCCCAGATCCAGAGTGGGTCAACCCACAAATCCATGTGGTCGACCCTAAGGTCAAGCCGACCGACCATAGGTCGACCCAGGCTAAGTGTGTCCCTCCCACAATAGTCCTGGTTTTCGCTTTACTTTCCTGCTTTCTTTGTTCGAAAATTCTGGAATTATTTTTATAGTATATTCTCATATAAACTCCCTTATATGTATACAAACTTTTAATGTCCATAACTTCTCCATACTTTATCTATTTTAAGCATGGTTATAGTGTATTAAATTTTAGGGTGTTACATTTGCCCATACTTAAGGGATTTCGTCCTCGAAATCTCCAAGTTAAGAAGAATGTTACTATCCTAATATCCACCTACAACCATGTAATCATTATCATCCACATGCATCTATTGTCAAGCAAGGATAATCATTGGAATATAACACATTAATCAACATTAGCAGATTACAGATAATAGCATGAACATGAAATAGCATAATTTACATCAATACAACGGAATCATAAAATGTCATAATCACCAAAATTGCACGGTTATAGGATACAACTTAGCGCATAAAAAAACTTAAGAAATTCTAATGGTTGTATGAACATATGCAAAGGTGTTGTGTGTATATGTCCTTACACTAATACAAAAATCAGGTGCTCGACTGATTCAGTTGACCTCCTTAATGCAATTTATGTTTGTGCCATGAATCCAAAATGTATGCAAATAATTCTAGTATATATGAACTCTATATGTGCACACAATCATTCATCAAAATGCGACATCCATATAATGATTCACACATTTCCATCCATAGAAAGTTAAAAATGCACACATATCCATATGCAATATGTAAGTGGCTGAGCCGATCTAGTGCCTAGTGTGTGTACATGCATCCACGAGCAACCAATAGCAAACACTTGCATCCAATTGCAACCATCAACCATAACATGTTTCAAACACATGTTTCCAACCATTGGATTATACCTAAGGATCTAAAGGTTCAAATGATAGGATAACGAAACTTGAAATGAAAGAAGCAAATGCAAAGTAAAAGCTTGGAAAAGAAGTCAAGAATGTACTTCCAAAAAGAAAAGGATAAGAAGCGGAATTCTATCTTGTGGTTCCCACGTTGCATCTTTGTGGTCTTCACCCCACTGCACTTTCACCAATTTGATATATTGTTACGTAGCTTCTTGATTTCTGATCTAAGGATATGAGTAGGAACTCTTCTCACCAATGCTTCCTTCTGAACTTCCATGCCTTCAAGTGTGCTCGGCTATACTATCTCTGCCATATTATAGAGACATTTCCTCAAATGGGAAATGTGAAATACATTGTGTACGCCCGCCAGTCTTTCCGGTAGCTTAACCTTATAAGCCATCTAACATATCCTCTCTACTATAGAGAATAGTCCCAAAAATCTCTGCGCCAGTTTTCTTACCGAGCCAAAGCGAACTATATTCCTTATAGGTGACATTTTTATAAAGACCATATCTCCCATTTCGAATTCCAAATCGATCCTCCTTTTGTTAGCATTTGATTTCTGTCTGCCTTGTGCGGCTTTCATCCTTCGGTGGATAAGATCAATATTCTCGGAAGTATCTTGAATCATCTTTAGTCCAATTAGAAGTCTGTCTGCAGACACCCACCAACAAGTCGACGATCTACAAGGTCATCCATATCATGATTCGAAGGGTGCCACGCCTATGCTCGATTGGTAACCGTTGTTGTAGGCGAACTCCACCAATGGAGATGCTCCTCCCAAGTCCCTCCAAAGTCTAGGACACACAGTCTTAGAAGATCCTCAAGAACTCTATTCACCCTCTCAGTCTGCCTATCTGTCTGAGGGTGGTATGCTGTGCTCAAACGTAAATGTGTACCTAACGCCTCTTGCAAGCTCTTCCAAAATTCGCTAGTAAAGATCGGGTCGTGGTCACTTACTATGCTGGAAGTTACCACATGCAACCGAATTATCTACTGAAGATATACTGACGCTAGCCAAGCCGCCATCCTCTTACTCTTAACAGGAATAAAATGAGCGCTCTTAGTAAGTCTATCCACTATAACCCAAATGCTTGTTTTGCCCTTCCTTGATCGGGGCAATCCATCGATAAAATCTATAGAGATGCTCTCCCACTTCCATTGTAGGACATCTAATGGCAGAAGAAATCCCCCTGATTTCTTTTGTTCAGTCTTTACTTATTGGCATATTAAGCATCGAGCTACAAATTCCACCACATCCTTCTTCATGCCAGACCAAAAAAAATCCCTCTTCATGTCTCAGTACATTTTGTTGCCACCCGGATGGATAATCATCCGAGAATGATGAGCTTCCACTAGCACTGCTTTTAGTAATTCCCCAATCTTAGGGACGCATATCCTTCCATCTCGTCTTAGCCACCCTTTCTCGTCCACAACGTATCTAGCAAGGTGACTAGAAGTTTCTCCTCTACCAAGCTTATCCAAGTTGTCTGAAATTTAAGAGTCCTCCGGAGTTCTGAATGCAGTCTTATTAATGTTGTCCTCTGCCACTCTCCACTGATGAAACCCCATGGCTAGATCCATCTGCAAGAAAACCAATCCGCCAACTATCAAACAAGTCATCAATTCTCGGTAACGGGTGCTTATTCTTCTTGGTGAGCTTATTCAGCTCCCTATAATCCACACATAAACAAGTGAGCCATCTACCTTAGTTGCAAAGACAACTGGAGCTCCCCATTCCGAAATGCTTCACATAATAAAACATTTCTCAAATAGCTTCCATACTTGCTTGCTGAGCTCCCTCTGGCACACTAGTAGAGCAACTGGCTTCACATTCTCTAACATGTAAATCTGGAAATATATCTCATGCCTTGGAGGTAACCCCTTAACCTCCTTAAACATATCTGGGTAATCTCTAACTATGGGCACAGACTGTCAATTTTCGACAGAAGTATCAAGTGTTTCTAGAAAATTAAGCATCACCGACCCCCGTGGGTTTCAGGAAATTCGAGTGTCCTACCATGACAAGTAAGAAGTCTAACCACTCTCTTTTCACAAGTAAGGATGACACCATACATGGCTAGCCAATCAATGCCTAGAATCAAACCATAGCCCATAAAGCCTAGCACATATGCATCACATTCAAACTCGATGCCCAAGATAGAAATTCTCAAACCCCTACACATCATGGATAAATGAGTCGATCCCCTTATGGGGTTTGAGACTGCTACGGGATCAGAAATTATACTATTATTAAGGTGTATACCATCTACTAAAGAACTGGATAAAAATGAATGTGAAGCGCCAGAATCAAATAGGGTCCGAACAAGATGGTCAAAAAGGGAAATCAAACCTTCAACCATGACTTTCCTACCTCGATTAGGTCCACTAGCCTCTAAAGCATGCGCTTGTCCAGAAGTTCCTACCCCTTATCCTTGCTTGCTACAGAATTGTTTGATGAAGTGTCCTACTTGTCCACAATTAAAGCAGGCTTTCTTTGCCCTTCTGTATTCCTTCACAAAATGACCCATAGCTCCGCAACCATGGCACTTATCCTTCTTGATCCGAGCCTTGTCAAGATTTTCACCTTTCTCTTTCTTTTTCTTTCCTTTTCCGGGCCACCATTTTTATTTCTCACCCTTAGTTTCCTCAGTCTTAGTGTCTTTCTTCTCATCCTTAACATCTTCGTGCATAAGTGCCATATCAACCAGCCTTTCAAAAGTCGCCCCTCCATCGGTATATGAGATAAAGCAAGTCCTTGGAGAGGTTGGTTCAACCATCTCGCAAATCCAAGCGCCTTTTTGTGGAGGCATACTCACCAAGTCTAGTCCAAATCTAGCCAGCTGATTGAACTTATTCACATAATACATAACAGACATGTCCCCTTGTCTTAAAGCCAAGAACCTCTCAATCAGTAATCCCTCTTCCGCTTGAGATAGGAATTTCATCTCGAATCTCTGCCTGAAATCATCCCAAGTAACTGGTTGTCCAACTTGCGTTACTTCCCACCAACAGGAAGCCTCGTCCTTTAGTTGTCATGCAACCAATTGTACCATCTTCGGTCGTCAATCTTGAAAAGCCCAAACACGTTCTCCGTCTCTCATAGCCAATTCCATGCCTCAATAAAGCTTTCAGTACCACAGAATGGTTTTCCTCCCATAGCGCAGAAGTCTTTGCATAACTTATAAAAGTTATCTACTCGTGGAGGTGTAGCGATAGCGGCTGCAGCTGGGGGAGGGGCATCCCCTTGACCTCCGACAGGTGCCGTAGCTTCAAGATACCTATAGAACCATGTTGGTAGCGGAATGCCCTTGGGAAGATTGGGTGCTCCAGACATGCTGGAAAGAAAAGAAAAAGAAGGGGATTCAACAAGAGATCGAGAGAATATTGACTATGTCTATGGCTTGAGGGGATGTGTTTTTCAAAAATAGTTTTTTATTTGAAAAATACTTCGCTTTTGAATATAGTGTTATAAACTTTGTCTCTGATCTTGTAATCTTTGGTTCTGATGCCAAATGTGACACCCCACGCCCGTTAATGTCACTCATGCATTAAGTTCCGTGAAGCGCAACAAGAGGTAAACAGTACAGTAATTCAAAGAACGGATATAAAACAGGGTAAGTTTGGCTCACTTCCCTAATAGGTTTGGAAATTAGGCTCACGTCCCTGTGTTATTTTGATATAAATTACATCCCTATTTTTGAAAAATCATCAAGAAATCAAAAAAAAATCATGAAAATTCATAAACAAATAGAACAACTAATCATCTCAAATTCATGCGTTAAAATAGCAAAAAACATACAAAACAAAAAAAACAAGAAACTGCAGTACATTGCATCAAACGATGCATTTATTTGCAATTTATGCATATATTTCTGCACAAATTGCAGTTATGCATCAAACTGCAGTATTAATGCAGGAACGTGTGCAGTAGTACTTTGATGCATTAATTAAATCCTGGCTTATTTTTTCAAGCATACGCCTTCTATACATACATTTCAACATTTATAAGCAATAAATGCATACATGTCAGCATATATTCATAAGTCTTCATCCATTATAACATTTATGCATACATTTCAACGTATAATACAAAATAAATGCATACATTTCAGCAACAATTCGTATCCCATGCATATTAATTCATCTTAGTATGCATACATCTCAGCAAGTATAACCAATATATGCATACATATATGCATACATTCACCCAGTTTTTTCAATATAAAGTTTGGATGAATATATGCATACATGCATGCATATATTCAACATTACTGAGATGTATGCAATTTATTTATTTTAGGTTGATTCTGGAAATATTTGTGAGTTTTTTAACGAGCAGCCCCATATTTTCTTTGAAAAACACGTAATGTCCAAAAATAGGGACTCGCTTTGCAATATACTTCACAGGGGGAGGACATTTACATTTGGAACAATTATAGGGACGTGACACTAATATTCACTATAAAATGAGTAACGAAAAAAAAATTCAGCTTCATTATTTAAATAAAACGTTGTTCTTAAAACCAGTTACATCAACCACTTACAAAGTACTTCAAATCTGTCTTTCAAAACAAAATAACATAATGTCGTAAAACAAAATCATATCCCTCGTAATAAGCTATGATGGAGTAAAGTCAAAAAGGTACATCTCAAGAAATCCAATTCCATGCTGCTAGATAAAGTCATAGTCACTGTTGAGTGCTTCCACTTTGAGGATCTAGGAGAGAAAGGAAGAAAGAAGCGAGAGAAAAAGGGTCAGACATAAAGTTTGTCGAGTTCGAGTTATTTTCAAATGTGTATAAAATTGAAATGCCAAGATAGGTAAATAAGACTGGATGAGATAGGTACAATGTCATTTAACGTAAACTAAACAGAATATCATAATGGAAAGGAATAAACTAGAATAAACTATGATCGAGTAAGGCTTCACATTTATATCTTAAACAGGTATGTCTGCACCAATACTAGTACAACAAGTTCAACATGATTACACATCAACAGGATTAACAGTAGAATTAAACAACAGGATTAGGCGTACCGTAATTACATAAACATATTAGGTGTTAACCTAATTATACAACAACAGGAATATGTGTACCCTAATTATTACCCAAGCAATCGGCTCCCTACTGCGTAAATACCGTGTATTAGCCCCGGCATGAGGGTGTGTCACTCCCTAACCCAACAATTACATAACACAAACCTATTTACTGGTGTTACAGCGTCTTATCTTCCCTAGTCGGACCCACGCACGCTCATGAATCCACCGAAACACGCCTGTACCCACCCCCATGTGAACCTCTTACTATCTAGTTCAGTAAGGCATGACCTGGCCACTACCTAGTGCGAGCCCCCTCTAACAAAATAACAATAGGGATAGTGACCGATATGGGTTCCAAACAGCAGATTAACAAAAGCCAAACCCCCTAAGCTTGTGACCCCAAAACTAGGATTTAAGAGTCCCCAAAACCAAATACAACAGTGAGAACTAGGGACCTCTTAACTTCTTAGTACTCATGTTTAACCTAGCAGGTTTAAGTTTACTAATAAGCATGTTGTAATTATTACATGTCATTATGTGTGAACAGCACTTCCCAAAAACACATGCCCAGATGTATACAATTTCTACATCATTTCAGTTTATTAGCCTACATCTGGTACTTACAATATTCTAACATGTTATTTACTTAATGTCTGTATTAAGTCAAACCTAACATGTCCAATTCATATACATACTATTCATCAACTATGTTCCCAATTTACAACATGTACGGGTTTATGCATATTATCCATTTATAGCATGTATGTACACATTATCCCTTTTTATTAGTTTACAACAAGTCTAAATATGTGTATATTACCCCTTTTCCTTAATAGTCCCAATTTAACAACGTGCCTAAATTCCTTTTATCATGTCATTCATTATTTCCCCAATTATATGCATACTTATAAATGGGTATAGCCTAGGTTTCCAAAGGCCTAGACTTAGCATAAAATAAAAAGGGAAAACAGAGGAAGGAGAATAAAATAAAATCACATAAGCATATAAACTAAAACATAGAAATAAGAAAAAGGAAGATATATACATATAACTTGTTAATTATCCAACTGTTAAAGCATATGTTTTACTTATCATATTGGCATAAGTTACTAATAGTGAAAACATGTATAATATTTATCTTACAAACACCGTATATCCTAAACCAATTTATTTAACTGTCATGTTATAGTCGAAGAAATCAAATCCAAAAATGACAGGGAAATCACAATGGGTCTTGGTGAAGAAGAGAATAAATCTCTTATATATAACAATATGCCGTAGAAAAGTCCAATCCAAGTTGTATGTATGCAAGTCCTGAATGTTGTCTCTATAAATCTGGATCTCAGCAGCATTCCCCCATTATATGGTTATATTTTTCAGAATAATTTCATAGAAGTAGAAGAAGATATGAAGAAATTGTGTAAGTTGGAAAGGGAGAAGCCACCTATTTATAGATTCACAGATTCAACCCTAGCCTTTAGGTTCTAGGGTTTTAACCTTAACCGTACACATTATGCTGAGTCAGCAATGAATCTAGTCACAAAACAGTCTAGGTACGTCACTTAGAATCTGCCCAGATCTGGAGTGGGTCGACCCACAAACCATGGGTTGACCCAGGCCGAGTATTGGTCGCCGCACAACGATCCTAGTTCACGTTTTACTTTCCCGCTTTCTTCGTTTCAAAGTTCTGGAATTAATTTTATATTATACATACATATAAACTCCTTATATGTATACAAACTTCTAATGCCCATGACTCCTTCATACGTTATCTGTTTCATGCAAACTTGGGGTCTATATGGATAAGAATTCCGGGACGAATGCAACGGTAATGCCGGTTTTACTTAAATATGAATATTTAATTAAGTTATTCCAAATTTATTATCTTTAAGCATGGTTATAGTTTATTATATTTTGGGGTGTTACAGTCGGTGTAGGAAATATTTGCTTAAGGACGAGGTCGCCTGTTACTACCAAAATTAACAGTGAAGTGAGCTGGCGGTGAAGGGGTATCGGATGACCAAAAACTCACCGAAAACTTTTTAGAAAGTAGGGCCAAGTGCTAGGAAGGGCTAAAATCAGGAAGAAATAACCCAAAAAGCTACATCAACTGAAATCATCATAGGGGAATGGATCGTAAAAGCTATAGGATATAACCAGCGGGATCTGTCCGCCAGGGTCAATCCGACAAAATCCCTCTGACAGTATCAGTTCGACAAAAGATTCTGTGGCAAAAAGTCATCCTAATCCGAAACCAAGAAGGGCAAAAGAAATAAACCCGTTAGATGAAGCCCAAAGGGATCTTCGGTAATGACCTGCCTGAATGTCTATACACCTGAAGCCAAGGGCATCAAAGGTACTAAACCAAGATAACGCAAGGATCATCTAGATCCAGCTTCCGGAGCATCTGTCATACGAATACAGAAAGGACGCATTAACAAATAACAGAAGCATCACCAAAAGCCACCCTCAGGGAATCCAGGCTACCGCAAAAGCTTCGCCAAAAGACTAATTGGGACCCAAGCAGAGATATAGGCTGCCCTTACTGATTTTCCTAGTACCGAAACCCACAACGGCTTCGAATCGACACTCATTAACATACTTCAAGAGGGCAGGCCCCTCTAAGTATTCATGATAAAGGCGGAGGCCTACATCCGAAAGCTTACGTCCGAGAGCCTACATTTAGGAGCTTTTACTAGGGGTTCAAATAACATCCAAAGACCATAGCTGATACTCCAAGGATGGCCGGAAGCCAAGTGCCTGAAACCAAGGAAAAAGCGATCAGCAAAGGCCCCCATAGGCCCAATAGCCCAACAGTGGAAGGAGCCCAAAACCACTGTAAATAAGATTCCAGGGGTCACATTTGGGGGGATCAATTTTCTTCATACTAGTACTCTTCAAAGAAGCTTAACGCTAAAATTAACCAGAGAATTTCTCCTATTACATTCATGTACTCCAAATGAAAGTTAATAAAAAGGATCTTCTTATAGAATATTGCTCTGTAAGTTTATATTATCATTTCCAATCACCACTGTTGCAGTTTACTATTCATTTTCCAGACAAGCATGGATCCTCGTCTCAATATGTCCTCGAGTAGGAGGATACATCTCCTTCTATGAGTTTAGATCCATTCTGGTAGTCCTTAGCAATCCCGCTCTTCCAGACATCAATATCTTGGGTGGTGATCCGATTTAACCCAAAAATAGCCGGACCGCCTGTTTTTCCCTTAGAACTGCCCCAGTTGATCCATCTTTGGCGTTGACGAAAAATATCGTTAACATTTTGGCGCTTGAAGGAGGGCCTGACCTCCGATCCTTTGGTTAACCCCATCACAAATCTACCTCAGTTGTTCCGTCCTGGATTGGACTGGCTTTGAAGAAGCAAAGATATGAGTAAGGGATCCTGACAAAAGTTTTCAGGATCTCGAACAGACAAGTCAAAAATCACCAATCCTAGGGTGATAGAGGAGAGAAGATTAAGAGCAGAGGCCTTGTACGTGATAAATCAGAAAGGAAAAATGGAACTGCATGCTCAAGATACTTGGGATGATAGAATTTCCCACATAGGACGAGCCTTAACGCTCCCACCCAATGGTTCTACATCAGAGGATACCAGCGTTTTCTCTTACCTAAAGAGCGCTCTCTATGAGAAAGTTATGGAATGACATTTGAACGATAAATAATGGATGATTTCAACCACTTCGCCAACAAATGGTCCAAAGAGATAACATCTCAATTTTAGTACGTTACGAGAGGAAGCAACATACAGGCACTACAGCTAGGCTAAGTCACAAAAGGATTAAACCCCAACAGCAAGAAGAAGGATGTGCGCCAAGGGTACCCAAGGAATACTACCTCATCACTTCAATGGGGAACATTTATTTCCTAACCAAGCACGAAATACTACCTCATCACTTCAATGGGGAACATTTATTTCCTAACCAAACACGAAATACTACCTCATCACTTCAATGGGGAACATTTATTTCCTAACTGTTGGCCATCCATGAAGAAAAAGCCCAAATACGAAAGGACAACAGGAGGGTCTTACTACCATTGCCACATGATGAATGGACATGAGAATAATCACTGCAGAATCCTTGGGGAAACCATCATTAGATTCATCAGTCAAGGCCAATTATGAGAGTTTATAAAAAAATCAAGGTGAATTCGGGAAAAATCCTTAGGAAAAGGATTACAAAACATATGCAAGGGTATGGAAAACCCACCTCTCGGAATTTAACAGGAAACCCAAAAGGGGTCTAGTTACAATTGGATTAAATACCTCGTCATCGCCAAATTGGTCAGGGCGAGGCATCCCCTGGAAGGGGATGGTGTGTTAGTCTTTCTCCATGCCCAAGTCAGAGGGGGTAGGGTTAAAGCATCAAAAGCGCAAGCCTCCATTTCACACCAGAAATGGTCGGGGCGGTGCCTCTAACCTTAGCACGCCCTGCCTCTACTCACAGAAGAGTACACCCTGTCTCTGTTAAAACTAAGCACATCCTACCTCTACCGTAGAAGAGCACGTCCTACCTTTGCTCGTAGAAGAGAACGTCCTACATCTGCTTGTGTTCCGTGTTACCTGCAAAAGGGAACGCAAACCCCTATAATCACCTACAATGGTCATGATACAGCACCCCTCGGAGGGGATGGCGTATAAGCCTCTATCAGAACCTACAATGGTCTGTATAGAGCATCAAAAGAGTAAACCTTAGTTCTGTGCCTACGATGGCCCCGTCTAAGTTTCTAAGACCTTGTCATCGCCTACGATGGTCAGGATAAGGCGCCTCCTGGTGGGAGGTCAGGTAAGTCCTTGGGCCTTACTTGTAGATAAGCTAGCCAAGCGAACGGAACACACAGGCCCAGAGAGTGGCTAACAAAGCATGTACATCCTCTGCTTTGACATCAAAAGCCCAAGAAGTGGCTCAAGAAGCACGTACAGTCTATGCTTCACAGATCGAATCCAAAAGGGATGCCAAAACAATTAATATCGGAGGGGGTTCCGGTTTTCTATATTAAAACCCGAATGTGGGTCAATTCAGCTCTTCACAAATACTGGAGGGGGTTCTGGTCTTCTATATTAATACCTGAATCTGGGTTAGTTCGGCTCTTCACAAATACCGGAGGTGGTTCCGGCCTTCTATATTAATACCCGAATCTGGATCAACTCGGCTCTTCACAAATACTTGAGAGGGTTTTGGTCTTCAATATTAATACCCAAATCTGGGTCAATTCGGCTCTTCATAAATACCGGAGGGGGTTCCGTTCTTCTATATTAATACCCGATTCTGGGTCAATTCGGCTCTTCAAAAATACTAGAGGGGGTTCCAATATTCTATATTAATACCTGAATCTGGGTCGATTCGGCTCTTCATAAATACCGGGGAGGGGGGGGGGGGTTCTGGTCTTCTATCTTAATACTCGAGTCCGGGTCGATTCAGTGCTTTACAAATACCGAAAGAGGGCTTCGCGATTCCCAATCTTTTATTATTTGGATAAGGGTTATTTCGGGACTTCCACTAGAGTCAAAAAGGAATCTCTAGCCTATAATCTTAAATACCCGAATCGGGGTCAATTTAGTTCTTTACAAATATTGGAAGAAGCAATCCGACCTTATCTCGATGCAGAGCCTAGGCGCAAATCACAGTCGGATGTTGGGTCCCAGTCTCAACACAAGGCATACGGATCTGGATCGACTCAGATTCTTAGAGCTGAACAAGAAAGAGTTAGTCAACCCTTGTCCCAACTCAGATCCGGCTTGGAAGCGTATTTCCACCATTAATAGGCACAAACTGGTAGCCTCCTTCATTTTCTTTCGCTCAGGAAAGTGTCTTTGATTTATACGAGTATATTAAATGTTCGCACTAACACACAAAACACGAATGAGCATTATAAACCTTTCATGTTGGACGCGCTTTGATACTGTTGATCCCACAAAGAGTATAGGACGCTATTTAAAAGCCCATAAGACAAACTCCCAATGAAACATGCCAGAGATGTGCACCTTGTCTTGATATAACCATAGCTAAAGGAAAAGTGTTTATACTAAAATGCGCAGTCGCGTGTTAAGTAATATCATTGTAGGTCCTACCCATATTTTGTCTCTATAGAATACTATACTCCACTGACAAAATGCTGTGTACTTCGTACATTAAATAATTTTTTACAAGAAAGTTCATGAAATACATACATTTTCAAAAAAAAGGAACCATGCGCCAGCACTATAACTCCCGTATAAGCAATATCTAACCCTCGGTAGAATGCGTCATGAGACCAGGAAATGGTGGCTGAACGATGAATTGCGGCACGCAAAAGCCCATTGACCTTTCGCACCTTCTCTATGACCACGCATGAGTCATCCAAAGGTTTAGGCTGCCACTTTAAAGCTTGATTGAAAGCCTTTCCCATCACATGAAGGTTTTTTTTCCTTCCTCAAGTTAAAGGCATCATTGCGCAAGGACTTTTTCTCCTTTTGTAATTTCTTAATTTTGAAGGTATAAAAATCGGTACGATGCGAGTTGCCCTCAATCCCCTTTCTATCATAATTTTTTTTTCATGTTGGCCTTAACGCGTCTATGCCACCTGACAGCAAGGGAATAATCCATTCCAGAGGGAAAATACAATATCCCAAACTCTGAAGATTCAGATCTTGTCGAAGCCTGCGAGACGCCAGAAGCGGAGATCCCAAGAGCGCATCCAAAGACAATTCCCCATTCTTTACATTTTACTAGTACGTCTTTGCATCTCGCCTCTAAGTCAATATCTTGACACTGAAATTCGTCCTTTTCTCCATCAAAATCGATAGAAGGATTCGTCTTTATACTCCTTTTTGCTTCAAGGATGTCTTTATCCTTTTGCTTTATTTGAGCCCCCAATACACTTATTTGTTCTGTTAAGCATTGCGTAAATCGCTCCCCGGACAAGGCGGATCCACCATCAATACCGGTAGCGGAATTCCCTAGAAAATCTTCTGAGCGCAAAGTATGCAAAACACCTTTATCTACGAAAGAGGAAGTGTCTTCGGGTGAATTTCCTGTTCATATAAACAAATAAGCTACCTTTTTCGAGATTTATTGCCAGAAAACATCATTATTTGAGCCCCGGAAATGTATGCAATAGAAAGAAAATGAAAACGAATACAATTCGCGTCCAAACGTGCTATTGTCAACTAAAAAGAATACAAAAAGTTATTTTCTCTCTCTGATACTATTTTCCTTCATATTACATATTAACTTTGCATGATGAGTTCTAAGTTTCTTTAACATCTTCTCCCTATCATTCCCCAAGAAGTTAAAAGATAACTGAGGGTATTTCATATAAATACATTTGAGCTTCTTCAAGAAGCATTCCTTTCTGGATTTATAAGTAAGCTTAGTAAGAAATTCCCTCTTCAACTTAGAGAGCGAATGAAGGCATCCTTGAAAAACAGGGTAATTAGCAAAAATAGAATTTCCATCACCATAAGAACAAGTCATCAAGGGTCAACTTCTACGAGTAAAGAAAGAATTTAGAAAATGAGATTTATTCCTAAGGAATGAGGGAGGATGTGTGCACCGCCTGTTCTCTTTAATCAAGCTCTAAAGGATTGACTCCCTCCATAAACCCATAATCCCCGCACTAGTCGCCTACATTACCACCTCCTATATGCCAAATCAGATTTTCATCATCTCCAGACATTGAACAGTCGGGCAGCTTTCGACAAACAAAAGATCCTCAACCTTCACCTTTTTCCCTTTAGAAACCTCAGTGTCCCGATCTGAAGCAATAGCACCCCTCAAGATCCTATTTCGAAGGGATGAGGAAGAGAAGGAAAGTCTATATTCGGGAAATTGCAACAGTTATCATGGAAAACAAAAAGGAGAGCCTTTTATAACAATCAGACATCATGTCTAAAAAATGCACCTTCAAACAGGAAATCTGGTCCCGAGTCTCCTAAACTATCCGCCTGACATCAGAAAGAATTGCTTTCCTTGTTTTCAATCTTCCTGCATGCTTCATCAGCATATCCGACTGCTCACACCTGAGGGCCGAAACTTCAGCAGCTAAGGAACTATCGTCAGCCCTTTCCCTCTCAAGGGACACCCTCAATTGGCTACAAACCTCTTCATTGCTACTTTTTCAAAGGTTAAATCATGAAGCTTAGACTCTAACATGGTCTTCTCTTCTTGGAGTTCTTTCTTCTCCTGGGATAAGGAGGTAGCTGTTGCCCTGGCAACATACCAATTCCTGGATATCTAAAAAAAAGAACGATGTGATGTTAGTCCTTACATCAATAAGGCAGATAAAAAGTCTCAGGGAAATAAAAGTACAAACCAAAAGTTGTCGTTTAACAAGATTAACGTAAAGCTTAAACCATTCTTAGGAGGAAAATTCCGGATGATCGGAACATCAATAGAGGGTAAGACAGATCCGATAATCTTGTCAAAGTCCAAGGCCTGAAAAGAAGGACTCATGGGGCCACACAGCCGATAAGGAGAAAGGAGCGACTCACACTCTCTTAAATCTGAATCTCCCTGAGAACCAGATCTTAGAAAACTAGTAACAAAATCACTTCCTATAGTCTCTGCTGAGGAAGGACAGACGTTATGAAAACTTCCAGAAGAAGGTGAAAGAGGGGTATGCAGTAGCCGACGACATGACGACCCAACAATTTCATCTCCTGAAGTACGAAAAACAAAATTTGCCCTCTTATGATCCCCTAAAAGGACTGCTGTTAAGGGCCGAAGCAAACCTCTCCTTAGACAAAAAACCGGGAGGGGAAGAAACCCTGGAAGGTCGGTATGAACCATCCCTAAGAAATACAGAACGAGAGAGAGTAGGTTGTTCTAGAAGATCTTGTCCCAAAGGTGAAGGGGCGCGCCCGCAAAGAAAATTCGAGAATAACAGGGTAGAATGCTGGTTCAAGACACCTAGGACTTCACCTATGGCACTATTCACTTGAAGTCCCTTCACTTCAAGCTTCTCCTCTGTCAAACAAAGCCCGAATTTATTTGGGATGGAATTACCAATTTATGAGATCTCAGACATAGTCCTGCTAGATGATACCATAACATAAACATGTATTTTAATCTAATTTCTATTTAATGATTGTACACAAACAACACACAGACATACAAGTGATATGGAATTGTATTATCCTATGGGACAACGATCTTGACTGGAAAGATCATTGTCAGCATGTTGAATTACCTTCTATTACACGTTATTTGTTTGTACAAATTTTACTTCCTAAAGCCCTGGTAATAAACATGGATGGGTATGAATTCCTAAAAGGTCGTCATTAATCATTAGTTCAGATGATTAGTGAGAGTTTAATCTAGTTAGAATCATCAATTCCCGATTCAAAGCATAATCCAAATCGGTAATTGGAGTTCGGACAAGAAAACTTACTACTAGATGGATTTGAAATCCTGGGGAGATAGTATGACAAATTTCAATGAACAGTAATCTTGCTTTAGTGAAATGCTATGCAGGAAAAAGGAGGAGAGGGAAAAAGAAAATTCCTTTTTTGGAAAAAGGAGGAGAGAGAAAAAGGAAAATCCACCTTGCCTCTCAGCCGTACTTCTGAGACCAGATTGACAAACAGGATCCATACGAGGAAAACATAAATGCTGGCCAGGGGTAAAAAGTGGAAGGAAGAAGAATTTGTATTCAGAATCCAGAGACGTTCTAGACCGCCCAGAAGGGGACCGATCGATGCACGTGATTGAAGGAAATCAGGAGACATAGGAATAACACTTCAAAAAAGACAAAAAGCTTGACTTGAAAAGTTGAAAATACCCCTTCACCAAAGGGGAGAGGGGGAAAGGTTACCACCAAAATTAGCAGTGAAGTGAGTTGGCGATGAAGGGGTATCGGATGACCGAAAGCTCACCGAAAACCCTTCAGAAAGTAGGGCCGAGTACTAGGAAGAGCTAAAAGCAAGAAGAAATAATCCGAAAAGATGCATCATTCGAAATCCCCTTAGGGAAAAGGATCATAAAAGCTACAGGATATAACCGGCGGTATCTATCCGCCAGGGTCAGCCCAACAAGATCCATCCGACGGTATCAGTCAGACAGAAGATTCTATGCCAAAGAGTCATCCTAATCTGAAATCAGGAAGAGAAAAAATAATAAAACCGTCAGATGAAGCCCAAAGGGATCTTCGATAATGACCAGCCCGAATACCAATGCACCTGAAGGTGAGGGCATCAATGGCACTAAACTAAGAGAAAGAAAGGATCATCTAGAACCAGCTTCTGGAGCATCTACCGTACGAATACTGTAAGGCTGCATTCATAAATAACAGAAGCGTCACCAGAAGCTACCCTCCGGGAATCTAAGCTACCACAAAAGCTCCGCCAAAAGACTAACTGGTACCTAAGCAGAGATACAGGCTACCCATACTGATTTTCCTAATACCAAAACCCACAGCGGCTTCGAATTGATAGTTATCAACATACATCATTAGGGCAAGCCCCTCTAAGTATTCACGATAAAGCCGGAGGCCTACATCCAAAGGCTTACGACCGAGAGCCTGCATTTAAGAGCTGTTACGAAGGGTTTAAATACCATTCGAAGACCATAACTGATACTCCAAGGACGATAGGAAGCCAAGCACCTAAAACCAAGGAAAAAGCGCCCACAAGCCCAATATCCCAAAAGCCGAATGAGCCCAGAACCACTGTAAATAAGGCCCTAGGGGCCACATTTGGGGGGTTTGATTTTCTTTATACTAGTACTCTTCAAAGAAGCTTAGTGCTTAGATTAACCAAAGAATTTCTCCTATTACATTCGTGTACTCCAAATGAAAGTTAATAAAAAAGGATATTCTTATAGAAAATTGTTCTATAAGTTTATATTATCATTTCCAATCACCATTGTTGCATTTTACTTTTCATTTTCCAGATAATCATGGATCCTCGTCTCAATATGTCCTCGAATAGAAGGATGCATCTCCTTCTCTGAGTTTAGATCCATTCTGGTAGTCCTTAGCAATCCCACTCTTCCAGACTTCAAATCTAGGGTGGTTATCCGATTTAACCCAAAATAGCCGAACCACTTATTTTTCCTCTAGAACTGCCCCAGTTGACACATCTCCGGTGTTGATGAAAAATATCGTTAACATCGTCGATGTCAAAGGGCTTTGGAAGGACTTTGGTGTCGAAGTATCGAGCGACCTGTTGGTGGTGTGCAACTGCTCTGAGTTCTAACACATCCCTTTTATCTTCAAGTAAGTCAAGAGATTATAGCAGGGGATCTTTATTGGCATTTAGATCGTAATAAGCGAACCGGTGGGAATTACAACTTCGGATCCATACGAAAGAGATAATGGAGTGTGGTTGGTCGTTGATTTATGGGTTGTCCGATAACCCCAAAGGGCTAGAGGGAGTTTATCTACCTAGTTGCCTCCAGCCTTTTCCAAACTCTTCTTGATGATGGATTTGATGACTTTTTAATAGCTTCGACTTGTACATTGGCTTGAGGATAAGCTACTACCGAGAATCATTCTTAATATGGTGACGACGATAGAAGTTTTTGAACTCAGGGCTCTTGAATTGGGCCCCATTATCAGAAATGATAGTTTCGGAAACTCCAAAACGACAAATGTTGTAGGCAAGAAAGTTGATTACTTTCTTGGTAGTGATTGTCAAAAGGGCCTCGGCTTCGACCCACTTCGTCAAGTGATCAACCATGACTATGGAATATCGAGCACTGCCTTACCATCGGAAGAATTTGATGATGTAAATTATCCACATTGTGAATGGCTATTGACTGATCATCTGAGTAAGTTCTATAGGTAGGCTCTAGGAATCGTGGAGAATATCTGGCACTTGTTGCATTTTCGGGTTTAGTCTGTTGCATCCCATAAGAGAGTTGGCCAAAAATAGTCATATCAAAAAATCTTTCTTGCTAGAGTTTGTCCCCAGTTTGGTCAATGCAGTCGCCTTCATGCACATCCAACAATACAATTCTGGTGTCATTATGGGCAACACACTAGACTAGTGAAACAGAGAATCCTCTTGGGTAGAGCACTCCTTCTTGAATGATATAGCGCGATGCTTTACGAAGAAGCGATCGATTTTCATTTTGAGAGTCCGGGTGGATTCCATGTTGCAAGTAGCCTTTGATTGGAGTCATCCATGACTTGGGAAGTGGTCATGCTTCTTGGAGTCCTTTTCCTGAATGTTGCGGCTCCAAGGTTTGTTATTGTTCGGTTTGGGCTTGAACTGAGCGATCCCTTTACCTTTGTCGAAGTTTTTCTGGCTTGTTTGGCTTTGACTCTATCTTAAGCAGAGCCCTGGTGCGAGTTCTTGGGGGTGGCCAGCTCGAGCAAACCTTCTTCTGCGCGCTTCTTCCTAACATATGAACTGATTTTTATTCTTATAGAAAACTTCCAAATATTTAGGTTGTTTTTTATTGATCCATGCCCCCAAACTCAAAATCTGGTAGCACTCCTTTGGTAAGTCGAACAAGGATGGTGCAGGGCTCAGGATCTTCGACCTCAGCTAAGGTTTCGTTAAATCATTCGAGGTAGCTCTTTAGAGATTCCTAGGTGCCTTGGTGTATGTTTGAGAGCGACAAAGTGTCTTCCAGTCTGGTGATATTTATCATGATCTGCTATACCAACTTGGTAGCAAGCTGATCAAAAGTCGCTATGGTTCACGATGGGAGTTGAGAGAACCAAAGTAGACCCGCATCTTCGAGAAAAACGAGAAATCACCTTCACTTTACCACATTAGTAGGGTGGCTAGTGTCCATATGCCACTTATAACGGTTCAGGAAGTTTCGAGGACCGGTTTTCTCGAGTAAGCCATTAGCTGAGGCATGTTGAAACATCTTGGCCAATCTACATTAAGGGCAGCTGGAGTGAAGGGGTTACGTCTCGTACTGGTTCCCCAGATGTCATTAACGTGCCTGCGAGATTCCCTTATAATCCCATGGAGCATGTCGGTGAGAATCACTGGTTGAGCCTCAGTTGGATTCCAACGGTCATGGTCCACGTTTGGAGTTCGTGGCCTAGGTTGCCTTCTCGGATGAATATCTGCATCATCCTCTGGTAAGTCGTC
This sequence comes from Allium sativum, assembly GCA_030737875.1. Lineage (NCBI taxonomy): Eukaryota > Viridiplantae > Streptophyta > Magnoliopsida > Asparagales > Amaryllidaceae > Allium > Allium sativum. The sequence continues at coordinate 969,275,893 of CM060913.1, read as the reverse complement.
AACCTTGACTCTTTGATTTTGTGGAGGTGGGTTAGGAGGAATTTGAGCTTTATTCGTACCTGGATGTGTTAGCAACAGGTTCTGGATGGATGCAAGCAGAGGCTGCCTTGTAGAGGGTTGGGCGCTAGCTCCAGGGTCAAGACTAGGCCACAACTTGATGCATTCGAAATGATGGGTCCCTCTCTGATAGTGAGCATAGCATCATTACCACTAATCCTTTGCCTTTTTCTATGGTTGCTATGATAAGTATCGAAGAAGAGTTTTCGAAATGTAATGAGGAGGCTGAACATCCCTTTTCACTTAAAGGCACATGATGTCCCTATAGGTACTCTAGTGCAAGCCTTGGCACATCCTTTGCATCAAATCATTATTCTGTTTAACTTGGTCGTCAAGCATTCGTTGAGTTTCCTCTAATTTTTTGGTCACTTCGAAGAATTGAGATTGTGTGAATAGAGCTTCCGGGTTGGAGGAAGTAGCTATGTCCGTAGCGGTTGGACTTTCCAAAGTTTGACATCGAGGAAAGTTCTCCAGATCGGTAGTCGAAAACACAACCAAAGCAGCTTTCCCTTTCTTCACCATTTCAACAAAATTGGTTGGTAAGTCTAAGGAGACCTAAGTAGCACTTCCAAGTTTTAGTAGAAGAATGGTAGGAAAGATGAAGTCTTTAGCTCTTGGTGAAAACACCAGAATGTTGATGCTCAAGAGCTGGTACAATACCCAAGAGTTCCAAGGCAATGAAATTAAACGCCCGGAGTGGAAAATTAAGTAGAAAATTAAATCAACCCAGAGTTTATAATGCTTCATTTCATGTGAAATTATGTCTACTTTGAAGGTGTTGCTATTTTTATTCACTTTTTAATCAAAGTACAATGGTGGGAACAATACTTTTTGTTGTTTACAATAGCAACGATGGAAAATAAATTCAAAAAGGTCCAAAATGAAGCCCAACTTCTTCTCCTTGAAATGCCTATGTAGTCAAAACAGTCCAAGTGTCCAAAAGAGGTAAGTATCTTCTTCCCGAAATGATGGAGCAAGCTTGAGAATAGAATAGGCAATATCTTTTTCCTGAAGCGTCAAGAGATCAAAAATTCAACCATTTTCTCAGATTTGAAGTGGGGTATTTACAGTAGAAGGGAGCAGGTAAGAGCAAGTAGAAGTGGAGGCTAGTGAGCATGTGCCACCATTTTTCATATCGATCCTGGGATTGGTACATATCACGGGATACTTATATTATTTCTTACCCTACTCTGAAGCTCTTGAGCTCTTCGTTGACTTTGTGTCTCATGATGCATGTTATTTTGTATCGATCCCGCTTTCCACGAAGTCATGCACTGATCCGGGTAGTTACTATGGAGATTCGAACTCGGGATACATATTGTGGAACGGTGAGGTGGGACACAAAATCTTAGGCGAATGCAAGGATGCAAATTATGGAAGATGAAGTTTTGGAGACAAATTCTGGAGAGAGAGTTCTAAGATACGAAATGGTGAAGTAAGTGGGGACACGAGAAGTTGAGGACTCCAGGATACAAATTTTGTGTAAAGACCCGCAACTTCCCCGTAAAGGAAAGCGTCGGATAGTTCGAGAACAAACCACAGCAGAACGCATATAAAAGAACATTTCATGGTATATTACAACAATGCATCAGATTACAAGAATATACAGAGTATAAAAGAATATTACACAGAAATATCAGAGATTTAAATTACATTTAAATACATAGCAGCGGAAAATAATACAATACACAACTAGAAAGAGATATACGGATACAAAGCTTTCCGGATATCGTTCCAGCTGTAAACCAGGATCCTGTGAATATAAATCTGCAAAACCAAAACTACTAGCTGCCCGTGCCAAAATAGGGGCACCCAGAGTTTAGGTTAAAACAATAAACTCCAGGTCAGTCATGGGACTGGTGTGAGAATTAAAACAGTTATTAATCTTTATTTTAAATCATTAGGTAAATCAAGGGACCACGCCGTATAACACGGAACGGGTTTTCTCCCAAGAATACCAGTGCATAAAACAAACAGCGCAATGCTAAATAAAGAAAAATGAAGCTGTTATAAGACCCAGGTCCTATCACACAATGCAACGCAAGCCGGGGGATAGGGTTTTCCCTTATAACAGCCAAAGAATGCTTGATACGTTTAAAACAAATCATTTGATACTACTATAAGTGCATAGTGTATAAAACAACTTCAAATCATAAGTATCAATCATAGGCGGCATGGGTACCATATATCATGTCGCCATATATAGGTTTACAAATAAAACCGCAAATGTCACGTATTTGGAAAATGGATTTCCGTCTATGAACCGAGGCAAAAGATAGTCCTCAACCGATTCGAGACAATCTAGCCCATGTCTCAGGATCAGAGCTCGAGTGATCCTTGGATCGTCAGGGCCAGTCCACCGATGTGGATTAAACTTAAACCCTGAACATACGTTTCCCCGCCCTATGGGGCGTAAACGAGCCAACTAAATGACTCCATCGGTTCGAGAACGACCGATCAATCCGAGGCGCCTCGCAACAGCAACAACCACATAAGTCAAACTCGTCAGGGCGTGTAAAACCACTGACGCCACTTCTAGCTAGAAGGAAACGCATGCCCTCCCTGAGGTCCCCTCCCGTTTTTGGTTCATACCGGGTGTGAAACACGCGAGGTAAACGTTACACAAAGCTACGCCACAAAGGCCGTGCTTTGATCATCACCACAAGACTTTGCTTTTCAACAGAAGCCTCGATCATTTGCCACTTAGGCATGCCACACAGGCAATTCACTCCATGCGATTGATATCCATCAATATATAACCCCTGAGCTCGTACGTCTCAGAGAAGGGCGTTAAGCAAGAGAATAAATCCTCCGCCGCCAAACAGATATATATTTAATAGAGATCAATCACACGGACTAAAATCCAATGTCAGACACACAGTCCATTTACAAGTCCGTTCTGGGTCTGAACGAAACCGGAGGCACCTAGTACCCCGCACATCCATCGATCTCCAAGTACGTCTGGACGATCACTAACTGTTTCCATCTTCTTGGGTGTACAGCCCAATCAAGATCATCAGTTATCCCCCAAACGACGTGAAGACCTCCGGTCTTCGACCATCGTCTTCATCTTCGACTTATCGTCGTATCAGTTACTCAGAATGGGCTAAACCCGGTCTTTCCGAATAACTCGCGTATATTTTAAATAAGTGTTACACAAACACAACATACGCCTCATTCCAATTCATTAGTCACTAACCGTAAATTAATCAAGAGAATAATTCCCCAAATATTAACCCCGAAGGCCGAAACCAACATCAGATCAATATCCAGAAAACCATTCTGCTTGGCTAACCGCCAGTTAGTTTCTAAATTTCACATTCAAATCTAATTAAAGATTTAACTATCGCCTGGAGCAAAACTGGTGATACTCCATTCTCGATCTTTTCAATCTAATTAAAGATTCATTAAAACTCCACTTAGTTTTAATCTGTGACTGGGTTAAAGAATCAGTGTCATTTAAAACACGGTTCACGATAAACCCAAAGTCACATCCCATTAATTATCGGGTTAAAGAACAAGTGTTATTTAAAACACTGTTCACGATAAACCCAAAAATCAATATCCATTTAATTCCAATTAAATATTATTTAATTGGTACACTTCATTAAATCTAAATAAAAAGATTTAATCTTTTCTCAACTGGGTTCAAGAACAGTGTTAGTGAAGACACCATTCACGACAAACCCAAATCACATTCATTAATTATCGGGTTAAAGAACAAGTGTTATTTAAAACACTGTTCACGATAAACCCAAAAATCAATATCAATTCAATTCCAATTAAATATCATTTAATTGGTACACTTCATTAAATCTAAATAAAAAGATTTAATCTTTCCTCTACTGGGTTCAAGAACAGTGTTAGTGAAGACACCATTCACGACAAACCCAAATCACATTCCATTAATTATCGGGTTAAAGAACAAGTGTTATTTAAAACACTGTTCACGATAAACCCAAAAATCAATACCAATTCAATTCCAATTAAATATCATTTAATTGGTACACTTCATTAAATCTAAATAAAAAGATTTAATCTTTTCTCAACTGGGTTCAAGAACAGTGTTAGTGAAAACACCATTCACGACAAACCCAAATCACATTCCATTAATTATCGGGTTAAAGAACAAGTGTTATTTAAAACACTGTTCACGATAAACCCAAAAATCAATACCAATTCAATTCCAATTAAATATCATTTAATTGGTACACTTCATTAAATCTAAATAAAAAGATTTAATCTTTTCTCAACTGGGTTCAAGAACAGTGTTAGTGAAAACACCATTCACGACAAACCCAAATCACATTCCATTAATTATCGGGTTAAAGAACAAGTGTTATTTAAAACACTGTTCACGATAAACCCAAAAATCAATACCAATTCAATTCCAATTAAATATCATTTAATTGGTACACTTCATTAAATCTAAATAAAAAGATTTAATCTTTTCTCAACTGGGTTCAAGAACAGTGTTAGTGAAGACACCATTCACGACAAACCCAAATCACATTCGATATTCAATACAAGGCTCTGAATAGAAAATATATCGGCTTATATTCAATATCGAATTCTACGACTAACAAATGTCGTATTGGAAATAACGATACAAATATATATCTTTCAAATTTCCATAACAACACCTGTAATATCACGAATTCCGACATCGAAATATTCCGAAGACAATTTCGATTCAAATCCACTCCAATGCAATCATTGGAAATTTTGGTTATTTTCAAAACCATTTCAAATTCAATTTATTTATTTAAAAATAAATAGAATTATAATTCTAGTTCAAAACTAGTTCATTTCGATAAAAATCTATTTTTATCTTTTCAAATATGGAGTTTTTCATCCCAAACTTTCACAAATCATTTCTTATGATTTTACACAAATTATTGCTATTTTTAATAATTTTATCAAGGCCCGTACAGTCGATTTCCATCAATGGCCATCGAACTGCACTTACGGCGACCTTTTTCGAACTTGATTTGGACGTATCTCCAAATCCAACCGTTAGATTTCAAATTTCTAACATTCATTAGAAAGCTTTTTTCGATATGAACCCAACGGTTCCGGTTTTAGGAGAATCCGACGGTCGGATCTCCCGTAATATTCGTTCGAAATAAATGGTCGAAATTCGCGAACTGCCGCGACGCGGCGCGTTCTATTCAGGCCATTATATTATATATATAATATATATAATATATATTTCGTCGATTTCTATTTAAAACGAATTATATAAATAGTTTTAAAATCGTTTCAAAACCTATTTCAACTTCCATTTCAATTCAAAGCAAAATTGAATTCTTCTTTATAAATTCGTTTTAAAATTCATTTCTATTCAATTCAAATTTCAATTCAATTTGAATTCATTTCAATTCACTTCATTTCGAAATCGTTTTCAATTCAATTCATTTCGAAATCGTTTTCAATTCAATTCATTTCGAAATCGTTTTCAATTCAATTCATTCTGAAATCGTTTTCAATTCACTTTGAATTCGTTTTCAATTCAATTCATTTCGAAATCGTTTTCAATTCAATTCATTTCGAAATCGTTTTCAATTCATTTTGAATTCGTTTTCAATTCAATTCATTTCGAAATCGTTTTCAATTCAATTCATTTCGAAATCGTTTTTAAAATCGATATAAATATCGTTCACGTCAAAATGGCGTCAATCTAATCAACACGGCTTCATATATTCCTTTATTTTCAAATATTCTATTTCAAATATTTCTTTTTCAAATATTTCTATTTTAAAACTGGAATGAGGCCCAATCAATTACCATATAAGGTTAATTATATGGATTTTCATACAACACATGTATATCATAGCATTGAAAAATAATCAACCATCAACCAAAGTGCACTACACTGTATAAGCATCAAATATAGATATTCAACGCTCATAACAGCCTGTCAATCAATCGATCGACATATTTAATCAATCAGGATGAGTGAAATTCATATTTCATCCCAACACCCGTGTGGGGTTTCAAACAACCAAACACATATTTTATTTGTGCAGTTGGGCGATGTGTAAAATTTATCGTTCCAATCAATGTCATTCAAATAAGTGTACATAAACAAACCATCTGGTTTGTAAATGAATATTTATTTATTCACTTCACTATTTTCATATTCACGTTAAAAATTATATTTTTAACGATAAAACATTTTATTTCAACCTATGAATTTCTATTCAGTTCATTTGTTCAATAAAATGATATTTTTATTTTTCTAACATATTTTAGAAAATTTCGGCGGCATAACGGCACGATACTAGAAACGGGACGAGGCCTAGCCTTATCCCCGGTCTAGTGAAGGCCCACGCCATTCACTCATCAATCAAATCAATTTCATTTTGCAAACCACAAAATTTGGAGTAAGGGTCTAACCTAGCCTTACTCCTTCGCCTTATAACGGCGCACGTCTAATCCTAACCAATTTATCGATTCGATTTTTCACACCACAAACCACATTCAAACCAATATCGCAATCAATCACCAAACAGTCAAACAAACAAGTCCATGGTCTGTGGACGATTGTGTCGGGTGCTACTAAGCACCGTCTGCATCCTAGTATATATATAACTAGAAAATAAAATTGAAAGGTGAGAAATTCTCACATATAGCTATCCTAGCTCCACGGCTCTTCATTTGCAGAAGTCTTCGTCGTTTCGCCTTTTTGTCACCTTCGTTGTCCGTAGCTACTACATATATAAAAATCGAATTTTTATTTCAAAGTTCAATATATAAAAATCGAATTTTTACTTTAAAGTTCAATATATAAAAATCGAATTTTTACTATCGAAGTTCTATATATAAAAATTCTATTTTTACATCGTTATTCTATATATAAAGATCTTGCCTTTTCAACTATAAAGTTTTCGCCTTTATAAAAATAAACACTTCATTTCAACGTATATAAAATAAAAATCAGATTTTTATTTTGCTACATACACACAGATGATATTTTTATATTGTCTATCCTATAAAGATTATATTTTTAATACTTTAAAAATATAAAAACCCCATTTTTAATATTTCTATATAGTAAAGACTATATTTTTAATACTTTAAAAATATAAAAATCATATTTTTATCACTTTAAAAATATAAAGATCATACCTTTTTTATTTTAAATTCTTTTTTAAAATCAGTTTTAATTTGCTTTTAAAATCAGTTTTAATTTTTCCTAAAAAAAATCAGTTTTAATTTTTCCTAAAAAAATCAGTTTTAATTTACTTTCACTTATATAAAATAAAAAAATAAAACAAATAAATTAAAAAACTACTTACAGGGCGGGGAAAGAACTGTCGACTGCGGTGGATTGCGAGGGGGGGTGCGGCTGTCGATGGAGGAGGAGAGGGGGGGGGGGGGGGGAAGAAGGAGGGGCGGCGCGGAGCAGGGGTTTCGAAGGGGGAAGGGCGATGTGGTGGCGGCGCGTTTACTGTGGAGGAAGGGGGTCTCGATGTGGAGGAGAAGGGGGAAGAGAGGCGGAGGATCCCTGGAGGTCGGCGCCAGGGTGCGGCGGCCCTGGTGGCAACGGCGGCGGCGGCTTTGGCCCCCCGTCGTTCGCCTCTTTTTCTTTTCCCCCTTTTTTTTTTTTTTTTATATATATATCTGTTGAATGAAACGAGAAGGGGGGGGCCTATATATTATATTTTATATTTTTAATTTAATTCATTTAATTGCAAAAAGTTAACTTTTACTACCGAACTCGAAACGAGGCCCACCGCCTGCCGCCCGTAGCGTTTCACCCCCATTCCGAACACAATGGGATATGTATCGTAAGCTGATTTGATCACAACAATCAGTTTCCGTTGAATTTACATTTAAATCACTTTATTGAATTTTAAACGTACATTTCAAATTACCGGGGCCACATACTAACTAGAAAAATTCCAGAAAAATATTTTCTAGCTTCGTATTGACGATACGGTCCTAATAAAACTAGTTTCGTCGAATTCTGAGACCGTCTGAAAAATGGCCATTTTCCAGTCGATTAAAATCAACTGAAATGGTCAAAACACGTTTTCCTTTGCCACGCTCACATATTGATTCAAAAAAATTATGAAATTTGAAACCTAGCAATAATTCGACATCACGGACCCAACAAAACTGGTTTCGTCGAAATCCGAGGTCATTTGCAAAATGTCCATTTTTAAGGGCCTGAATTCCATAGCGACTATTCAGAATTTTCAACTGGACATATCTCTCAATTTTTAAAGTGAAATCTCAGTTTCTTACATCCGTTAGAAAGATATTATCAATTAGATCCTATCATTTTTGGTTTCACTAAAATCCGGATTGTTTTGCACCCGGTACATTCAATTGAAGTTTGAAATCGAATTATCGAACTACCGCGCCATTTTCAATTCTATTTATAATTATATATAAATATTTATATTCTAACGACGACGCGTATAATATATACGTTCGATTTATATTCTAAATAAATTTCTCGTCGATATTATTTAAAATAATTCATTTTAAATAATCAAAATTCACTAAAATTGCCAAAATAAAAATTTTAAACTGGCCCAGAATTTACGGGTTGTTACAATCTCCCCCACTTAAAACTTTTCGTCCCCGAAAAGGAACAAAGTCGAAAGTGGTTTGATAATTCAACTCTACGCTCGATCTGGCTTCCATTCTCTAACTCTTCAGTTTCTGAGAATTTTCAAAATTTCAAAAATTTGGCTAACACCCTAAATTTTCGAAAAATTTCGCCATAACCTCCCCTGCAATGGGAGCATCGGGGAATTTCAAATAGCTTCCCCGGTCCTTCAGATCTCAAAAAGAAAAAGAAAAAGCCAAGCGGCTAGCCAATAGGCTCACAAAATCATCATCACCCAAACAAAACAGGAAATTATGTAGTAAACATGTACCTATTTGTCGGGCAAACAAATTTTATTCTCTGGCTCTAGCCTCCTTGCTATGTCCTGTTCAATGTAAGTATATGCATATGCAAGCAAATGCAACCAATTTTTTGGTAAAGTTCAAAATGTGATGCAGTTAGGCATAATGGTTCAAGATTATCAAACAATTAAACAAACAACACAATCATCAATCAATTAGTGAATTTAACGTTTCAAATTCATAATTTTGATATATATACTGAAAATCTTGTTTTTGATGCCAATTCACAACAAGGTGTTCTAACTATATAAGTTTTGGTTCTCACACCAGTCTAATGGAAATATATAGATATCACACCTTCGTCACTCGAAAATAAATACTGGTAACGCTGCAGCATTATCAGAATCATCCCCGGGCAACTAGAATGTGATTCTATATCTACCCAATATATTAAAACTTTGAATACACGCGGATCAGACGTATACGCAAAACCTATATATAGTGGATTGTCCAACTCAATATAAATAGATTTTCAAATACGAATAATTGATTTATATTTCAAAACAAGATTTGTTTTCATTTTCAAAAATATACTCTTCACACTCGTTCTAGGATACTACTGATCCTATCTCTAACGAGTCATCCCATTGGATATTACTAATCCAATTATCTGATGAATTCTTTCGTATGATTCTAATGTGTCTTGTTCTCTGCTTTGTAAACCAAAGCTCTGATACCACGTGTAAAGACCCGCAACTTCCCCGTAAAGGAAAGCGTCGGATAGTTCGAGAACAAACCACAGCAGAACGCATATAAAAGAACATTTCATGGTATATTACAACAATGCATCAGATTACAAGAATATACAGAGTATAAAAGAATATTACACAGAAATATCAGAGATTTAAATTACATTTAAATACATAGCAGCGGAAAATAATACAATACACAACTAGAAAGAGATATACGGATACAAAGCTTTCCGGATATCGTTCCAGCTGTAAACCAGGATCCTGTGAATATAAATCTGCAAAACCAAAACTACTAGCTGCCCGTGCCAAAATAGGGGCACCCAGAGTTTAGGTTAAAACAATAAACTCCAGGTCAGTCATGGGACTGGTGTGAGAATTAAAACAGTTATTAATCTTTATTTTAAATCATTAGGTAAATCAAGGGACCACGCCGTATAACACGGAACGGGTTTTCTCCCAAGAATACCAGTGCATAAAACAAACAGCGCAATGCTAAATAAAGAAAAATGAAGCTGTTATAAGACCCAGGTCCTATCACACAATGCAACGCAAGCCGGGGGATAGGGTTTTCCCTTATAACAGCCAAAGAATGCTTGATACGTTTAAAACAAATCATTTGATACTACTATAAGTGCATAGTGTATAAAACAACTTCAAATCATAAGTATCAATCATAGGCGGCATGGGTACCATATATCATGTCGCCATATATAGGTTTACAAATAAAACCGCAAATGTCACGTATTTGGAAAATGGATTTCCGTCTATGAACCGAGGCAAAAGATAGTCCTCAACCGATTCGAGACAATCTAGCCCATGTCTCAGGATCAGAGCTCGAGTGATCCTTGGATCGTCAGGGCCAGTCCACCGATGTGGATTAAACTTAAACCCTGAACATACGTTTCCCCGCCCTATGGGGCGTAAACGAGCCAACTAAATGACTCCATCGGTTCGAGAACGACCGATCAATCCGAGGCGCCTCGCAACAGCAACAACCACATAAGTCAAACTCGTCAGGGCGTGTAAAACCACTGACGCCACTTCTAGCTAGAAGGAAACGCATGCCCTCCCTGAGGTCCCCTCCCGTTTTTGGTTCATACCGGGTGTGAAACACGCGAGGTAAACGTTACACAAAGCTACGCCACAAAGGCCGTGCTTTGATCATCACCACAAGACTTTGCTTTTCAACAGAAGCCTCGATCATTTGCCACTTAGGCATGCCACACAGGCAATTCACTCCATGCGATTGATATCCATCAATATATAACCCCTGAGCTCGTACGTCTCAGAGAAGGGCGTTAAGCAAGAGAATAAATCCTCCGCCGCCAAACAGATATATATTTAATAGAGATCAATCACACGGACTAAAATCCAATGTCAGACACACAGTCCATTTACAAGTCCGTTCTGGGTCTGAACGAAACCGGAGGCACCTAGTACCCCGCACATCCATCGATCTCCAAGTACGTCTGGACGATCACTAACTGTTTCCATCTTCTTGGGTGTACAGCCCAATCAAGATCATCAGTTATCCCCCAAACGACGTGAAGACCTCCGGTCTTCGACCATCGTCTTCATCTTCGACTTATCGTCGTATCAGTTACTCAGAATGGGCTAAACCCGGTCTTTCCGAATAACTCGCGTATATTTTAAATAAGTGTTACACAAACACAACATACGCCTCATTCCAATTCATTAGTCACTAACCGTAAATTAATCAAGAGAATAATTCCCCAAATATTAACCCCGAAGGCCGAAACCAACATCAGATCAATATCCAGAAAACCATTCTGCTTGGCTAACCGCCAGTTAGTTTCTAAATTTCACATTCAAATCTAATTAAAGATTTAACTATCGCCTGGAGCAAAACTGGTGATACTCCATTCTCGATCTTTTCAATCTAATTAAAGATTCATTAAAACTCCACTTAGTTTTAATCTGTGACTGGGTTAAAGAATCAGTGTCATTTAAAACACGGTTCACGATAAACCCAAAGTCACATCCCATTAATTATCGGGTTAAAGAACAAGTGTTATTTAAAACACTGTTCACGATAAACCCAAAAATCAATATCCATTTAATTCCAATTAAATATTATTTAATTGGTACACTTCATTAAATCTAAATAAAAAGATTTAATCTTTTCTCAACTGGGTTCAAGAACAGTGTTAGTGAAGACACCATTCACGACAAACCCAAATCACATTCATTAATTATCGGGTTAAAGAACAAGTGTTATTTAAAACACTGTTCACGATAAACCCAAAAATCAATATCAATTCAATTCCAATTAAATATCATTTAATTGGTACACTTCATTAAATCTAAATAAAAAGATTTAATCTTTCCTCTACTGGGTTCAAGAACAGTGTTAGTGAAGACACCATTCACGACAAACCCAAATCACATTCCATTAATTATCGGGTTAAAGAACAAGTGTTATTTAAAACACTGTTCACGATAAACCCAAAAATCAATACCAATTCAATTCCAATTAAATATCATTTAATTGGTACACTTCATTAAATCTAAATAAAAAGATTTAATCTTTTCTCAACTGGGTTCAAGAACAGTGTTAGTGAAAACACCATTCACGACAAACCCAAATCACATTCCATTAATTATCGGGTTAAAGAACAAGTGTTATTTAAAACACTGTTCACGATAAACCCAAAAATAAATACCAATTCAATTCCAATTAAATATCATTTAATTGGTACACTTCATTAAATCTAAATAAAAAGATTTAATCTTTTCTCAACTGGGTTCAAGAACAGTGTTAGTGAAAACACCATTCACGACAAACCCAAATCACATTCCATTAATTATCGGGTTAAAGAACAAGTGTTATTTAAAACACTGTTCACGATAAACCCAAAAATCAATACCAATTCAATTCCAATTAAATATCATTTAATTGGTACACTTCATTAAATCTAAATAAAAAGATTTAATCTTTTCTCAACTGGGTTCAAGAACAGTGTTAGTGAAGACACCATTCACGACAAACCCAAATCACATTCGATATTCAATACAAGGCTCTGAATAGAAAATATATCGGCTTATATTCAATATCGAATTCTACGACTAACAAATGTCGTATTGGAAATAATGATACAAATATATATCTTTCAAATTTCCATAACAACACCTGTAATATCACGAATTCCAACATCGAAATATTCCGAAGACAATTTCGATTCAAATCCACTCCAATGCAATCATTGGAAATTTTGGTTATTTTCAAAACCATTTCAAATTCAATTTATTTATTTAAAAATAAATAGAATTATAATTCTAGTTCAAAACTAGTTCATTTCGATAAAAATCTATTTTTATCTTTTCAAATATGGAGTTTTTCATCCCAAACTTTCACAAATCATTTCTTATGATTTTACACAAATTATTGCTATTTTTAATAATTTTATCAAGGCTCGTACAGTCGATTTCCATCAATGGCCATCGAACTGCACTTACGGCGACCTTTTTCGAACTTGATTTGGACGTATCTCCAAATCCAACCGTTAGATTTCAAATTTCTAACATTCATTAGAAAGCTTTTTTCGATACGAACCCAACGGTTCCGGTTTTAGGAGAATCCGACGGTCGGATCTCCCGTAATATTCGTTCGAAATAAATGGTCGAAATTCGCGAACTGCCGCGACGCGGCGCGTTCTATTCAGGCCATTATATTATATATATAATATATATAATATATATTTCGTCGATTTCTATTTAAAACGAATTATATAAATAGTTTTAAAATCGTTTCAAAACCTATTTCAACTTCCATTTCAATTCAAAGCAAAATTGAATTCTTCTTTATAAATTCGTTTTAAAATTCATTTCTATTCAATTCAAATTTCAATTCAATTTGAATTCATTTCAATTCACTTCATTTCGAAATCGTTTTCAATTCAATTCATTTCGAAATCGTTTTCAATTCAATTCATTTCGAAATCGTTTTCAATTCAATTCATTCTGAAATCGTTTTCAATTCACTTTGAATTCGTTTTCAATTCAATTCATTTCGAAATCGTTTTCAATTCAATTCATTTCGAAATCGTTTTCAATTCATTTTGAATTCGTTTTCAATTCAATTCATTTCGAAATCGTTTTCAATTCAATTCATTTCGAAATCGTTTTTAAAATCGATATAAATATCGTTCACGTCAAAATGGCGTCAATCTAATCAACACGGCTTCATATATTCCTTTATTTTCAAATATTCTATTTCAAATATTTCTTTTTCAAATATTTCTATTTTAAAACTGGAATGAGGCCCAATCAATTACCATATAAGGTTAATTATATGGATTTTCATACAACACATGTATATCATAGCATTGAAAAATAATCAACCATCAACCAAAGTGCACTACACTGTATAAGCATCAAATATAGATATTCAACGCTCATAACAGCCTGTCAATCAATCGATCGACATATTTAATCAATCAGGATGAGTGAAATTCATATTTCATCCCAACACCCGTGTGGGGTTTCAAACAACCAAACACATATTTTATTTGTGCAGTTGGGCGATGTGTAAAATTTATCGTTCCAATCAATGTCATTCAAATAAGTGTACATAAACAAACCATCTGGTTTGTAAATGAATATTTATTTATTCACTTCACTATTTTCATATTCACGTTAAAAATTATATTTTTAACGATAAAACATTTTATTTCAACCTATGAATTTCTATTCAGTTCATTTGTTCAATAAAATGATATTTTTATTTTTCTAACATATTTTAGAAAATTTCGGCGGCATAACGGCACGATACTAGAAACGGGACGAGGCCTAGCCTTATCCCCGGTCTAGTGAAGGCCCACGCCATTCACTCATCAATCAAATCAATTTCATTTTGCAAACCACAAAATTTGGAGTAAGGGTCTAACCTAGCCTTACTCCTTCGCCTTATAACGGCGCACGTCTAATCCTAACCAATTTATCGATTCGATTTTTCACACCACAAACCACATTCAAACCAATATCGCAATCAATCACCAAACAGTCAAACAAACAAGTCCATGGTCTGTGGACGATTGTGTCGGGTGCTACTAAGCACCGTCTGCATCCTAGTATATATATAACTAGAAAATAAAATTGAAAGGTGAGAAATTCTCACATATAGCTATCCTAGCTCCACGGCTCTTCATTTGCAGAAGTCTTCGTCGTTTCGCCTTTTTGTCACCTTCGTTGTCCGTAGCTACTACATATATAAAAATCGAATTTTTATTTCAAAGTTCAATATATAAAAATCGAATTTTTACTTTAAAGTTCAATATATAAAAATCGAATTTTTACTATCGAAGTTCTATATATAAAAATTCTATTTTTACATCGTTATTCTATATATAAAGATCTTGCCTTTTCAACTATAAAGTTTTCGCCTTTATAAAAATAAACACTTCATTTCAACGTATATAAAATAAAAATCAGATTTTTATTTTGCTACATACACACAGATGATATTTTTATATTGTCTATCCTATAAAGATTATATTTTTAATACTTTAAAAATATAAAAACCCCATTTTTAATATTTCTATATAGTAAAGACTATA
The DNA here is from genome assembly GCA_030737875.1 of Allium sativum. NCBI lineage: Eukaryota > Viridiplantae > Streptophyta > Magnoliopsida > Asparagales > Amaryllidaceae > Allium > Allium sativum. The sequence goes on along the minus strand of CM060913.1, from coordinate 969,260,643 downwards.
TTTTTAATACTTTAAAAATATAAAAATCATATTTTTATCACTTTAAAAATATAAAGATCATACCTTTTTTATTTTAAATTCTTTTTTAAAATCAGTTTTAATTTGCTTTTAAAATCAGTTTTAATTTTTCCTAAAAAAAATCAGTTTTAATTTTTCCTAAAAAAATCAGTTTTAATTTACTTTCACTTATATAAAATAAAAAAATAAAACAAATAAATTAAAAAACTACTTACAGGGCGGGGAAAGAACTGTCGACTGCGGTGGATTGTGGGGGGGGGGGGTGCGGCTGTCGATGGAGGAGGAGAGGGGGGGGGGGGGAAGAAGGAGGGGCGGCGCGGAGCAGGGGTTTCGAAGGGGGAAGGGCGATGTGGTGGCGGCGCGTTTACTGTGGAGGAAGGGGGTCTCGATGTGGAGGAGAAGGGGGAAGAGAGGCGGAGGATCCCTGGAGGTCGGCGCCAGGGTGCGGCGGCCCTGGTGGCAGCGGCGGCGGCGGCTTTGGCCCCCCGTCGTTCGCCTCTTTTTCTTTTCCCCTTTTTTTTTTTTTTTATATATATATATCTGTTGAATGAAACGAGAAGGGGGGGGCCTATATATTATATTTTATATTTTTAATTTAATTCATTTAATTGCAAAAAGTTAACTTTTACTACCGAACTCGAAACGAGGCCCACCGCCTGCCGCCCGTAGCGTTTCACCCCCATTCCGAACACAATGGGATATGTATCGTAAGCTGATTTGATCACAACAATCAGTTTCCGTTGAATTTACATTTAAATCACTTTATTGAATTTTAAACGTACATTTCAAATTACCGGGGCCACATACTAACTAGAAAAATTCCAGAAAAATATTTTCTAGCTTCGTATTGACGATACGGTCCTAACAAAACTAGTTTCGTCGAATTCTGAGACCGTCTGAAAAATGGCCATTTTCCAGTCGATTAAAATCAACTGAAATGGTCAAAACACGTTTTCCTTTGCCACGCTCACATATTGATTCAAAAAAATTATGAAATTTGAAACCTAGCAATAATTCGACATCACGGACCCAACAAAACTGGTTTCGTCGAAATCCGAGGTCATTTGCAAAATGTCCATTTTTAAGGGCCTGAATTCCATAGCGACTATTCAGAATTTTCAACTGGACATATCTCTCAATTTTTAAAGTGAAATCTCAGTTTCTTACATCCGTTAGAAAGATATTATCAATTAGATCCTATCATTTTTGGTTTCACTAAAATCCGGATTGTTTTGCACCCGGTACATTCAATTGAAGTTTGAAATCGAATTATCGAACTACCGCGCCATTTTCAATTCTATTTATAATTATATATAAATATTTATATTCTAACGACGACGCGTATAATATATACGTTCGATTTATATTCTAAATAAATTTCTCGTCGATATTATTTAAAATAATTCATTTTAAATAATCAAAATTCACTAAAATTGCCAAAATAAAAATTTTAAACTGGCCCAGAATTTACGGGTTGTTACATTTTGGCAAGAGAATCGGGATGCAAAATCTTGCCCCTAAGCACATAGGCATATTTGAGAAGTTTGGACGAGTTGTGATGACTATTCTCAAGCGACTCCATCTGGGCATGATTCTCAGATTTTTTGATGACATCTTGGACCGTTTACCATGCAATCGGTTGAGTTTTGTTAGCCTGGCCTGATCTGGTAGCTGGGCCAAAAGGCTGGGTAGTAGTAAAATCACAAAACACTGCTATTTCACTAGAAATCAAATTGTGATATTATAATTTCAAATCGTTTATTGATACACATTTACATTGAGCAAGATCATACATAACTCTAATTGATATGAAAATTGAAATCTTACAATAATTTATCATTCTGGGTCCGACAAAACTAGTTTTGTTGTATTCCAAAAATGTTTGCCAAATGACTTTTTTCACGCATTAATGAAAATCTAATAATAATTTGATTTCTAAACACTCAATATCATTGATAATAATTTATTTTTATCATTTATATTCAAATAGAGTTTACATATCTTCAAAATAAACTTAACTAGATTGTAAATTCGGTATTTTAAGTTTCACGTTAATTCCACATTCAGGCTATGTTTTAAATTTAATTCAAGTCATTAAATCTTAAAATTAATCATTTTAATATTTAAATTAATTAAATGTTCTTATATTAAAAATTTGGGTTTTTGCATTCTTTCCCTCTTAAAAGAATTTCTTCCCCGAAACCCAAGTTAAGAATCATGTCACAAACCGATTAATTTTACTTAAAAAATATTTCTCATGAAATCATGTTAAAATTTTCTAACACTTAAAATCATGGAAAATTTTGGTGGAAGCTTTTTTGTGCGGCTCAATCCCGAAAGTCCACAAATGCCACACAGGGTCCCAATCAATCAAAAAGAAAATAAAATCCAAGCGGCTACCCATATTTGGGACATAAATGTCCTAAATCAATCAAAACATAAATGTGTACTTATTTTTTGAGTAATCAAATTCTACTTATAAAATCAAAAGCAACTAATGACTTTTGCTTGCATAAACCTATATATACTTACATAACTTAAAAAGGAGTTAAACAAATAAACAAGTAACATAGTGACATCTAACATATGCATAAATAACACATCAATCACATGCAACAACCAACTATGATGCAACTGCAATATTAAGTAAATCAGCAAACAACAAAATATAGTACTATAAACACAAACAAATTATAACTCACGGTTCATCTAGGTTATAAACCTCATCATCGCACAAGGATGATAAACAACCAACTAAGTGTTACCATTCACTCAATAACCTCAAGTTATTACTTAACCAATCATTTATGCTATCTCAAATAATTAAAATCCCAAATTCATCACAATTCAACATAGCATGGAATATTTATTATATACCTTTTCCCATAGTCCATACCATTTTTATTTATTAAACTTAATATTTTGAATTCTAAAATAGTCGATTTTATAAGTTTATCGTTTTAGTTTATAAGCTGCCATTTTTTTTGAAAAATTGATTTTGACATAACTCAAAATCTACAAAATGAAATCTTGATTTTTTTTCTCTCTCATTAGGAAGGTATAATCCAATAGATTCAAAAGATTATTGTTTTAAAGAATTCCGACTTATATTGGATTCTATATAATTATTTAAACTTTAAATTGGAAAATTACGAACTACCGCTACATGGTGAACTCAATTTAATTTAAATTAATTTATATGTTCAAACTTCATTAAATTAATTAATTATAACCATATCCTCTTATGTATTTATATGCCCAGTTTCCAAATTCAATTTGGAAATTTTGACTTTCCAAAATCGTTAAATATTCCATTCCCTTTACAAATGAATTCTAATAACATCCTTTAAATGAGATGAAAATATAACAATTACAATATTATATATAATATATGCATCAACAACATATCTTAGTTGAAATTTTCAGAACCTAATGTTAAAATTTCACAAATCATATGTGTTCCATTCAAAACTAAAATTCATTTTAATCTAAACAATTTCTATGGTGCAAGTTCTAATTAGAAACTCAAAAATGAATACAGATGATGTCGCAATCATCATCGAAATTATTTTCTAATGACCAACGTAAGATCAGTGCTTTCAAAAATTCATTTATTCATAAACACTTTAAAATCATCCTAACATTTCTTTTAACACTTGGAAAACCATTTTTCCAATTTACCAGAAATTCAAATCCTTCCATTTTCAACCTAAATCCATTTCCTATTTATACATCTCGTTTATAAATTACACTTATATAATTCGAGCTCTATATAGGATTACTTCACATATCTTCATCCTTGTTTATATTCATGTTAAACAACTTTACTTAGGTTGATTCTTACCAATAACATTATCGAACGTTGTATAGTCAAAACATGAAACTAAATTCACAAGGTGTTTATTTTCAATGCTTTCGTAACACCCCGTAAAACAAACCTAAAATAAACGTGAGGTAATTTAGTAATAATCATCAATAATAAGTTAATGGGATGAAAATAAATTTTTGAATAATCTAGAATTGGGGCACGAATGTATTATAATTGCGTTCATGGCGATATTCTGAATAGTTTTCATATTTTATTTACTAGAAAACAGAGCCCGTATGTAAAAGATATTAATAAAACAAGTTGTGCATAAATATTAACACATAAGGGTTGAAATTTAAATGGAATATACATATATATATATCTGAAATATATTGATTATGGATTATCATGAAAATAATATTCCAATCGAGTTTGAAATTGTGTGTATATATTTATATACAATGGAGGACAAAGATAATCAAACAAAGCAAATAAATCAACCTAATAAATAACGTTTAATAAATTGGACAATTAGCTAGGAAATTAAATATCTTGGGCAAATTTCAACCCAAGGGGTCAACCGTCCTCCTACCAGAGGGGTCAACCTCCTTAGTTGAATTAGGGTGGTGAAGTCTTGTTTTATAGAGGGTTTTTATATAAGTTGCATACACAAAGTACTTGGATTTAATCTAATAGATCCTATGGTCTTTATTAACAATTGCACTTATATATACTACCTTCCTCGCCACTCCCTAACCCTATTCTTCATTTCATTCTTACATCTCAATTATATCCTTTTATCATTGCTAATTCCATATCTAAGAAGGATTGGAACATGATTACAGAGGCTAGACCCAAATCAAATTCTACTCATACTCTGTTGATTCTTATTCCCAAAGCACAGTGAGTGGAAGCCATCTAAGTTTTATTTTTTTTTGAAAAGCCGATGGGGTTAAGGGCCCTTGCCTTTATTGAAGCATTAAGAGAAAAAAACAAATCATCTGACAATGTCAAGTGAGAATTACAGAGGTAAACAATGCTCCAATCACGGGAAGCACAAAAATAAAACAAAAATATAAAAAATGATCCATCATATAGCAGTAAATGTTGTATTCCAGGATCAATCACAAATTGGCATGCAAAAAGGATTGATGTATATCATGTAACTGCCATGCCTTCAAAATCTATGCATCCTTTCTTTGGTCTGGTGTAAAGATGTTAACGTTTCTTTCTTTCCAGATTGTGAAGACGAATTTCTTCAATATCATGTTGTTCTTCCTTTTGCCATTATCTCTGATGCCAGTGTGTTTATATATCTCATCCCAAGAAACGTCTATACCATGCCTCATGCCATTGCTCCAGCATACATGACAACATGCTCCCATATACTCTTCACGAAATAGCAACCAAAAAACAAATGCTCTAAAGTTTCAAGTTGAACCATACAAAAGCTGCAAGTACCATCTATCGCCAGTCCTCTTCCGATCAGAATATCTTTGGTTAAGAGAGCACCATTCAGCACCTTCCAAAGAATCAAATTCTCATTTGCCTTGCTGTCTTTTTTCCATACCCTTCTCCTACACTTCCAATTAATTAAGGGATTGTTTGTGTGATATGATCATAAACAGTTTTTATACAAAAGCAACCTCCATTATTTTTCTAGCGTCTTGTGTCTGAGTTCTGAGAAATTGCTACATTTGCACAAGTCTGGCTTCCTGTCCTCTGAACTGATTGTTGACGAGTGCGTTTTCAGCAATGTTAGTTTGTACCATGTTAGTGTGTTCCAGTCTTTTGGCAAGAATTTCACCAAAGTTAATCCATGGGTCCTCCTAAAAAAATATAGCGCGAGCACCATTCACATTATATTTAACCAATTGAATCATTACATCCCTGAGTTTGAATAGATTGCGCCATGTACAACTACATCTTTGTGGGATTTCCATCGTCTAGAAGTTATGAGTCTTGATGATATATTTTTTAGGCCATCTAGGCCACAAGGTGTCTTGTTTGTTGTGGTAACTATCTAGGTGTCTGGCATGCGCAGCTCTATTCCACGCAAGAAGATCAATGGACCCTAAGCCTCCTTTAGCTACAGGCTTTTCCATGTAAGTAAATGCAATAGACTCACCATGGTTGATCTAATTAATTTGATGGGTTTAATGGGTAGAACAAATGTTTTTGCCCAATAGACTTGCATAGAAAAAATAACAGCTTTGAGCAACGTGACACGTCCAGCTTGGCTCAAGAGTCTAAAAGACTAACACTCAAGTTTCTCGATTATTGTACCGTATAGAGGTAAACATTGCGCCATAGTGATTTTAGAAGTGACCATAAGAAGGCCAAGAAAAGACATAGTGCCTAAATTCCTCCTAAACCCAGTAATATTAATGATTTCATTGATTCTGTCAGAGTTAATTCCAACAGCAGCAAATTCAGTTTTTTCTATATTTATTTTAAGACCCATCATCTTGTAAAAGTTGTTAAGACATAGCAAAATTGCATTGATAGTGTTTAGGTAAGATTTACAGAAAATAACTAAATCGTCGCAAACATGAGGGAAGCAATCCGTAGATCTTTGCGTTTAGGGTGCAGGTTAAAAAGTTTATGCCTGACAAGTTTGTTAAGCATTTGTGTAAGGAGTTCCATGAAAATAATAAAAAGGTACGAAGACATGTGGTCTCCTTTACGTATGCCTTGTTTTCCTCTGAAAAAACCCACACATAACCCATTGAGCATAATGGACTAACTGACCGTAGAAATACACGCATAAACCCAAGGGATAAATGCAGATCCATGCTTTGGGTTGCCCTAGGCGCACAACATACGTATAACAGCATGCATAAAAAAAATGTTTCCTTCACAGCATGAAAACTGAAAACCTGAAGGCACCAAAACATTTTCCCTTGTAAGGGGTAAAACTGGCGCACAACATGCACAACAAAAATATGTTGCCCTCCAGTATGGATACTGAAAAGATGAAGGCACCATAATATTTGCACTTCCAAAGAGTAAAAATTAGAAGCTGAAGCCACCATGAGTTGAACGCTTTGGGTTGCCCTAGGCGCACAACATACGTATAACAGCATGCATAAAAAAAATGTTGCCTTCGCAGCATGAAAACTGAAAACCTGAAGGCACCAAAACATTTGCCCATGTAAGGGGTAAAACTGGCGCACAGCATGCACAACAACAATATGTTTCCCTCCAGTATGGATACTGAAAAGATGAAGGCACCATAATATTTGCACTTCCAAAGAGTAAAAATTAGAAGCTGAAGCCACCATGAGTTGAACCTACCACCTCAAAATTCACAACCACAAACACAACAACCTGAGCTAGCAATGAATTGTTATACTGCAGTCAATAGCATTAATGTTATTTAAGTAATTTTAGCATTATCACTGGCAACTTCCAGCAGTTGTTGCTCCCTTCCCGGGGGGTTGCTCTAGGCCAGGGCCTGCTGGGCCTTGCCCTTAAGCCGGCTCTGGGTAAATGGAACACATAAGTTCATGTAACCTAGAATTCTAACTTTGGCATCCTAATGAATGGAGTCAAAGGCTTTTTGAATGTCAATCTTAATAACAGCACGAGGCGAAGCCTGTGAATGATTATACCCATACAAAAGTTAGTGAGGAAGTAAAACAATATCTAAAATATTTCTTATAGCAAGAAAAGCAGTTTGATTATTCAAAATAATGGAGGGAAGAACTTCTTTTAACCTTCTTGCGGTGATTTTCAATATGATCTTGTAAATGACATTACAACATAAAATGGGTCTAAAAGATTGCACTTTGTCAGGATTCTTAACTTTTGGAATTAAGGCAATATTTGTGTTATTGAATGAGTTTTGCATTTTGGCTCTTTTGAAAAATTGCTTGACTTCTTTGATAACATCTTCTCCAGTGTCTTGCCAAGTAACTTTGAAGAAATCAACATTGTACCGTCAGGTCCACAACAAGTTATAGTTTTCAAAGATTTAAAAGCTTGTATCATTTCTTTGTCAAGAATTTCAGCAGAAAGGAAAGTTTGTTCCTGAGCATTTATCCTTGGCAGAATAAAGGGATCAATTGCATCAGTGTTTGGGACAAACCTGTCAGAATTACCTAAAATATCAGAGAAGTAATTAATAAATGCATTTTGAATATTAATTGGAGTGGAGTGCAAAGTACCCCCTTTATCTGTTATGTTGTAAATATTGCTGCATTTGTGCTTGGCCTTCAATGCGGCATGAAAGTAGGAAGTGTTTCTGTCACCATCAATGCTCCACTTAATTCTGGCTTTTTACCAGGTCATTTTATTTTCAGATATCACGGCATCAAGATATTGCTTACATGCTTCGGTCTATTCAGCTATCAGGGAGGTGTTATGAACATTACTAAGCATATTTCTTTGTATTTCCTCAAGTCTGGATTTATAACATTCGGATAACTTACTGCCTTTGCCAAACTTATCATTAGCCCATCTTCTAAGCACATCTTATTTTTCCTAAGTTTCTCGTAAAGGACATACATTGGGTTACCATATATAACTTTGGTCCATACGTCTTCGACAATAGCACCAAAATATGGTTCCTTGCCCCAATTATTGAAGTATTTAAATGACACTTTTCCTTTGAAATCTTCAGTACTAAGGGTTATAATTTGCAGCGAGCAGTTAGAGAGCAAGGGGTTTAGTTTATGATAGTACATTTGCGGCCACATCTTAATCGCTGAGAGATTGGAGAAACTATAATCAATCTTCGAGAAAGTCATTTTGCCTTGTTTCTTTTGTTATTCCATGTGAAGTAAGTGCCTGTGGTCTTTATTTCTACAATATTGGCGTTCTTCATGAGATGATTCAGAGGTCTAACATCATTTACGGTGAGTGGGTTGCCACTAATACAAACAGCAAGTAAAGTCACTATAAATTAGTTACGGATGTGTTTATTGCCTCCAATTGGGAAGATATTGAAAGAAGTCCTCTCTAACTTTGGCAGTGTTGTCTGCATATATGAATGTGATGTAATATGATGTAGCCGAAGGTATATGCCAGTCATGGCAATGAATCATTTGCCTATTGGATTCAAACATAGAAAGCTGGTGTATGGTGGGATCATATACTATAAGAATCCGACCATCAGGAGAATAAATCGAGTTGTTAAGCATGTTCCAATTTGGATTAATGTAGTAAGCATTATGGTTGGTAAGAGTTACATTAAGCTTCATTTCTAGAATTCCAAGCAAACTTAAGGAGTTTTCCCTTATAAGATTTTTAGATCTAATTTTGCGTCGAGTTGAGCACATCATATATTCCAGACACCAATCTTTTGTGTCATGGATTAACCTTTTGATTGAGTAATTCATTTTCCTTGCTCCTAGTAATGGGAGCACTTGTACTTGTGTAACTAGAAAGAGTGGCAGATGTCGGAGAGTTAGTGCATCTGCTATTTGAGTTTTGTTTCTTGCCTGGGTACACAAAGGAACATTCTTAGTAGCATTTGTACGCTGTGCCTTATCAATCATGCCGACGACATCATCTCTAGCAAGTGGTGGAGGTGGCTTGTAAGCAGGTGGAGGGTTTATGTCCTTGTATGGTGCCCCATGGTTTGTTTTGTTTTTATCACTGTACATGACATCGACCTTTCCTTGTTCCTCATCAGTCTCATCAGAAGTTTTTTTGCTTGTCTTTGTATTGCTCTTTGGTAAGAACGGTGTCCTTCCTTGCATATGTGTCATGTGATTCTTCATTAACTTGATTTAAGTGACCAACTGGAGATGTCATGCACAGGGTAGATGTAAACTCTATGTCATCATAGTGCCCCACGTTATCTTTGTTCACGTGTGCTGAATCGGTTTTCTCATTTATAATAGGAGCATCAGATAGTAGTTTCAACCAAAATAATCACTGAGGTAGGAGTTGGAATGCAGGTGGATGAATCATCCGCGTTTTCCTTGCCAGAAGCTTGTGCACAAACATGTGCTGCACCAACCTCTTCTGTTAAACCCATATCATCAGGGGGGTCATGCAGTGTGTTTATCTCCTTTTGTTTCATGAGAAATAATTTTTCTTTCTCCCTGTTTCTCTACATCAGTAACTCTAAGTCAATTATTCCTACTAGTTTTTCTTTTATTATCTCCCCTTCCTCTATTTCCTCTTCCATCCCTTCTTCTATCTCACTCACTTCCTTTACATGTTCAATAATGATAGGTGTGACCTTCATCCTATAAATTTTCTCTTGAACTCTTTTCCCCTTAAAGCCTACCCTCTGCCATCTTATTACATTAACTCTGCTTGGTTACTTTGGTTTGAGTTTTTATTGCCTTATATGTTTTTCTTTGGCAACTTCTTCTAAGCTATCTACTGTTTTATTTTTGCCTCACAAGTGGTTGTTTTGTGCCCAAATTCTTTTCATAATACACAAATACCAGGCTTCCAAAGATATTCAACGCGTATAGCTTGTGTGCCACCCTCCAAAGTTTTGAATTCAAAATCTTCAATGAGGTCTTTATCTGCCTTGACTTCTATCAAACATTTAGCATACGCCAGTTGATCCAACCTTTCCGTTGATTCATCCATTAAAATTAACTTTCCCAGCCAACATGAAAACTAGTTAATGCCATAGTGCGACCAGGCAAAGATCCGTATATTGAAGTATTATACCCAAACTGGTGCAGATCTAATGCTACCTTGAACATTGCTAACAGCGGAGTCATTATGCTTGATGATAAACAGTTTATTTCTCATTATAATCAGATCCCCTTAGAGGATCTTTTCTCTATCATCAAAACAAGAGAATTTGAACATAAAATTGTACCGTCGGATCTGACTTTAACCTCTCCTTTTAAGTTCCAGATCGTATCCAATTTTTGAATGACTGCAGAATACGGCAGTGGATGATCAAGAAAAACCCCACGAGAGCATCATTCCACTATATGTTGCTAGCTTGTATCACTTTATCAGTGTAATTCATCGCGTTACCATCAAAACCAGGCCTAAGTCGACTGGCATGTACTTTCCCGCGTTTCTAGGTTTAAGTTTAAAAAGTGAAGCTATTGTCAGTTTACTACTACCCATACTGTTGTGGTTCTTCGTGGGGTGAGCCATTCCAGAAGCACCCGTTATTGGAGGTAGATCAGGTGGGTTAGGGGGAAGAGTTGGGGATGTACGCGGTGGAAGCGTTTGTTGATTGAGGGCCGTAGGAAGAGAAGAAGTGGAGGCGGTTTGAATTGTTGTTGCAGCGGTAGCCATTTTTAACCGTTGTAAATTCTAGACATTTTTATCTAAGTTCTATTTTTTATTATCTTTTGTATTTTAGATTTGGAATATTATGCCTGTATGGGATTTGGTTTAAACGATAATATAATTCTAAAACTCCACATATCCTATCTTTTATTTGTCGTTGGAATGGTTAATCATAAGTGTTGTATTTATTGGTTTGTGTTATTTGGACAATGGTGATTTATTCTTCGGTTGTTGTGAAATCCTCAGTCTTGGTTATGATTCACTTAATATAAAAGTGAAGCAGTGTCAAAAGCAAGGGTTTTCATATGTAATTGGACAAACTGCATCTTGCCTATATTTCTGTTATTCAAATAACTATTCAAGCCTAGGGTGCAAGTTTATTCATATATTTTGTTATCTCCCTTTTTTCCATAAATTGTAAATATACATGCTGGACCATGTTAATTAGGGAAATTGACTTGTACACCTTAATTATGTTTGATAGGATTAACATTTCAAAAGTGATTAGATCTTTATTCTCATTCACATAAATTACGTTATTATATATATAGCGTAATTAAACATAGTATTAATGTGCATTAGGTGCGTGATAGATACATTTAAATTAGGAAATAGAATTTGAATGTCCTATAGGAATTTTTATATATGTGTGAGTTAATGGCCTTAAATATAATTAATGATACAAACATGAGGTTAACCATTACTTGTAGTAGAAGCCTGCCCGAAACCAACTGGCATATCCAACATCTACAAGTAAGACTAATTATGTAAGAGGTCTAGATGCCATGGGTCATTATAATTATTACACTTAAGCCTAACTTGTAGTAGAAGCCTGCCTAGAACAGCTCAGCAAATCCTGAAGCTACAAGTGGTTGGCTTGATATATGTGTGTGTGTGTATATTTGTGTGTGATGCAGGCCTGCCTTAGGAAAGTATTAAGTGGATGACCTACCTCTTGTTGGGTATTAAGTGGTTAGAACTAGTTTTGTTCCTAAGGTTCATTCTTTAGTTCTAAACCCTAGTCATGGGACCTGCACTTCGAGGTTTTAGGTAGTTATTGGGTCCACATTTCTCTTATAAGGTATTAAATGGTCTTTATAGAAGATATCATTTAAGTAGGGTAGTTCTCAAAGTAATGTCAGCTTCTTATCTAGGGGCTTAGTGAGGGCTGACCTACAAACGGTTTATACAAATGACCTAAAGGAACCACCATATAATAGAAGATTAAGTGACTAAGAGTTCACCTGTAGGGACAACTAGATTGTAAAAAGATAACTCGCCAGATGGGTCTAAAATGAAACGGTGTTCCTACCTAAGTCTGGTATTAAGTGGCTATTACTATTTCTCGACTTAGAAGGAAAGTGTGTGTGTATATATATATATGTATATAAATATATGACGTTGACGTTATGGACGAGGCCTTAAGTAGCTAGGGGTAAGCCATAGGGTCTTAAGTGACTGTAGGGATGCCCATCCTTAATAAATTAGAAAATGACCATAAGTGTCATGGGGTATTAAGTGAATGTATGGATGTCTGCCCTTAGATTACTCGTGGGGTATTAAGTAACTATAAGGATGCCTGCCCTTAGATTTACATATAGGCCTAAAGTTACTGTTATGATGTCCTCCTTATATGTTTAGTTGTACATGTTTTTTGCATAGACATAATATGTCGAATTTACATTGCCAAATATAGGAAATAGTCATTTCGAAACTTATATGTTTTTACTCACCAGAATTTTATGTTCTGACCTCCCTCTTCTTAATTTAAACAGGTAAGTGGGTGAAGATCTTGAATATGTGATGATTAGTGATCGCTTGGAGGTGGAGCCTTTGGATCAAGATTTAGTTATTTATGGCAATATTATTATTATTGTGCTGTATCATTATGTACTTGGGATAATTATTGATGTACCCGTTTTCTGTTGAGACTCGTTGTATTTTACATTATGGTTTCACTTATAGTACATCTGTTTTTATGATATTATTTTTATCCCTTTAGTTTGTGAGATCCTAATTTTCGTTTAGACAATTCTGTGATATTTGTCCTTAGTATTTCCTTATATGAACCAACAATCCATTTAAAATGACTCTAAGTTCTGATGGGCCTTTATTGGTCGGAGTTTAGGCCAATTCCGAGTGGGTTGTTACATTTGGTATCAAAGCATAGGTTACCCAATTATGGGAAAATATACATAAGAGAGACATATTTGTTATTTGAAAAGGTTTCCAAAACTACATATTGTGTATATATTTACTATACCCCACAAACATACACAATTATACTAGGCAACCTTATCTTTCTTCCTTTTTGGGTCTTGATACTATATTAGGAAGTCCACTGAAGGATTTTTCCTTTTCAGATAATAGAAATGGCTGATAACCAGCCCAAGCAGGGGAACATGGCAAGGCCTTGGTACTTGGTTGAATGATTCCAACGGTACCTAAGGATGTGGAACAGGTCTATACTGCTAATCCTGCCCTAGCGGAACCAACAGCTCAACCTGTTGAAGTTTCTCTCAACTTCCCTCAACTTTGCAAAGATTTTGTGAGTTTAGGAGGAAATCCATTTTTGGGAACTGAGAACTTCCTTGAAGATAAAGCATGGATAACCAAGTGCAAAAGGATCTTTGAGGCTACCAGATCAGACGATCATCTTAAGCGTAGGGTAGTGGCTTAAAATTTGAAGGGAGAGACCCTTGAATGGTGGAACATGATTTCATAAGAGAATGTGGGTAGAGTGTTTACTTTGGGAAGTGTAGGACCCACTTTGAGAATAAGTAATTACCTAATGCTAAGATGAGCCTACTACTAGGAAAGATCATTCAGCTGAAGCAAGGAGAGTTGGATCTACGAGAGTATGTAGTGAAATTTATAGAATTATCCAAATTTGGGAGAGGGTTGGTGGACACCCCTATGGATAAAACCCTTATGTTTGTTAAAGGATCGAATTCCCAATCGAGGGAAATGCTTTTGGCCCAGTTGACGTTCAGAGCTATGTTTGAATCCCTTGTTGAGCCAGTTATTCCGTATACAACCGAGGAGGTTCATAAAGTTAAGACTGATAAGGGAGAAGATAATTCTAATGCAGGGAAGAACAAAAAGAAAAGTTTTTGGCTTAAGAAGCAAAAGGGAGGAAAATTCAAGAAGGAGGCCAAGACATGTTCAAGTGCCACAAAAAAGAGCAAGAGGTAAAGGACTGCAGAGTAAACTTAGCAAAGTCAGAATTCAAAGGGAAATGCTTTAATTGTCATGAGGATGGGCACTTGGAAAGGAGTTGCCCTAAGCCTAGAGTAGTGCAGAGTGGTAAAAATTATGCCTTGAAGGAAGCGCCGATTAAAAGTCAGCCCTTAGAGATCAAGGACAACTTGATTTGGAAGGTATAATTTCTATCCTAGGAATTTATATAGATAACCTATTTGATTCAGAAGTTACCCACTTCTTTATTTCTAGGAAGTTTGTTGATTCTTTGAAACTTCCCTTATCCATTTCAAGCCATCCGATAGGGGTGCCTAACCCTATCGAAGGAACTATGTGACTTTCATTTGTGTGCAAAGACCTAGTATTGAGCATCAGTGATGTTGACTTCTTTTGCAATGCGTATGTACTTGAATTCGAGGGTTATTGTCTCATTTTAGGAATGGACTGGATATCATTTTATTATGCCATCCTTAACTGCGATAAGGGAATAGTCTGCTTGAGAAGGTGTGGAGGCTATATCTTAGAGATTCCTTGTAGGATAAGGAATAGGGATTCGACTTTATTTCCTTTTCTTATGATGTAGAAGGACCATCTTCGGTACCAATTGTATGTGAGTTTCCTGATTTTTTTAAGAAGGTCGTAGGACTCCCACCCCCATCGGGAAATATCATTTAGGATAGACCTTGAGAAGGGTGCGAGACCAGTAGCACTGCCTTTTAAGGCGTATGGCTACAAAGGAAAGGAGAGAACTTGATAGATAAACCTTGAAATTATTGCAGAAAGGGTTTATTCATAGGAGTGCATCTGAGGGGTGTGAACCAGTAGTGTTTTCCACAAAGTCTAATCAATATTTAAGGTTATGTGTGTACTATAAGTAACTAACAAATTAACTAAGAAGAATAGATACCACTTATCGAGGATTGATGATTTGTTTGACCATTTGGGAGGAGCCCAAACAGCTTCTCAGTTAGATTCGGCCATCGGATTTCACCAGTTGAGGGTTTCAGATGAAAGTAAGTCTAAGACAACATTTAGGACGTCAGATGGATTTTTAGTTTGACGAATGCCCCCGCTTTCTTTGTAGACCTTATGAGTAGGGTATTAAGGGTCATAATCAACAAGATTGTGGTAGTATTTGTGGATGACGTCCTTATCTTTCCCAAGAACTTCAAGGAACATGAGGATCACTTGGGAAAGGTCCTAGGAATTCTGAGGGAGAACCAACATAAGGCCAAATTCTCGAAATGTCATTTTTGGAAGTGTGACGGCAAGGAATTTCGCTCGGTCCGAACCAGTCGCTAAACCGATCCAGGCCGTTCGAAACGCCCTATCGTTGAGAACACGACAAAACAGAACGCATACACAAGAACATTTCACTGTATATCACAACAATGCATCAGATTACAAGAATATACAGAGTATAAATGAAAAAATGTTACACAGAAATATCATAGATTTAAATTACATTTAAATACATCGCAGCGGAAAATAATACAATACACAACTAGAAGAGATATACGGATACAAAGCTTTCCGGATATCATTCCAGCTGTAAACCAGGATCCTGTGAATATAAATCTGCAAAACCAAAACTACTAGCTGCCCGTGTCAAAATAAGGGCACCCAGAGTTTAGGTTAAAACAATAAACTCCAGGTCAGTCATGTGACTGGTGTGAGAACTAAAACAGTTATTAATCTTTATTCTAAATCATTAGGTAAATTAAGGGACCACGCCGTATAACACGGAACGGGTTTCCTCCCAAGAATACCAGTGCATAAAACAAACAGCGCAATGCTAAATAAAGAAAAATGAAGCTGTTATAAGACCCAGGTCCCATCACACAATGCAATGCAGCCGAGGATAGGGTTTTCCCTTATAACAGCCAAAGAATGCTTGATACGTTTAAAACAAATCATTTGATACTATAATAAGTGCATAGTGTACAAAACAACTTCAAATCATAAGTATCAATCATAGGCGGCATGAGCGCCCCATCCCACTATGTCGCCATACTAGGCTCTACAAATAAAACCGCAAATGTCACGTATTTGGAGACTGGATTTCCATCTATGAACCGAGGCAAAAGATAGTCCTCAACCGATTCGTGACTCTCTAGCCCGAGCCACAGGAACAGCCGCAACTGCCCCTTGGATCGTCAGGGCCGGTCCACACGGAGTGGATTATTATACCTGAACAATACGTCTCCCCACCCTATGGAGTGTAAGTCTGGTCCGTCAGCCGACCAGAATGCATTCGGCCGAAACCGATATAACCGAGGCGCCTCGCAACCGCAACAACCACATAAGTCAACTCGTCAGGGCGTGTAAAACCACTAACGCTACTTCTAGCTAGAAAGAAACGCAAGTCCTCCCTGAGGTCCGTCTCCCGTTTTTGGTTCATACCGGGTGTGAAACACGCGAGGTAAACGTTACACAAAGCTACGCCACAAAGGCCGTGCTTTGATCATCACCACAAGACTTTGCTTTTCAACAGAAGCCTTGATCATTTGCATCTTAGCATGCCACACAGGCAAACCATCCTATGCAACCGATATCAGTCACACAGAATGAAATCCGATGTCAGACACACAGTCCATTTACAAGTCCGTCCTGGGTCTGAATGAAACCGGAGGCACCTAGTGCCCCGCCTATCCATCGATCCCCAAGTACGTCTGGACGATCACTAACTGTTTCCATCTTCTTGGGTGTACAGCCCAATCAAGATCATCAGTAATTACCCAAACGACGTGAAGACCTCCGGTCTTCGACCATCGTCTTCGTCTTCGACTTATCGTCGTATCAGTTATTCAGAATGGGATAAACCCGGTCTTTCCGAATAACTCGTGTATATATTATAAAAGTGTTACACAAACACAACATACGCCTCATTCCAATTCATTAGTCACTAACCGTAAATTAATCAAGAGAATAATTCCCCAAATATTAACCCCGAAGGCCGAAACCAACATCAGATCAATATCCAGAAAACCATTCTGCTTAGCTAACCGACAGTTAGTTTCTAAATTTCACATTCATAGGGAAAGGTTCCCATTAATTTTATCCAAGATAAATTCCTGAATTTATTCTTTAATCTATCTTTGAATATCAATTCGAATTAGTCGGGATTAACGAACTTTACCGAAGTAATCATTTGTTTTAATTTCCCAATCCCAACCTATTCATCCCATGAAGTAAAACTGGTAATACTTCATATCTAACACCACAGTGTTATCGGTAAATTCAATTACCATTTCACGTTCAAATCTAATTAAAGATTTAACTATCGCCTGGAGCAAAACTGGTGATACTCCATTTTCGATCTTTTCAATCTAATTAAAGATTCATTAAAACTCCACTTAGTTTTAATCTTCGACTGGGTTAAAGAATCAGTGTCATTTAAAACACGGTTCACGATAAACCCAAAATCACATTCCATTAATTATCGGGTTAAAGAACAAGTGTTATTTAAAACACTGTTCACGATAAACCCAAAAATCAATATCAATTCAATTCCAATTAAATATTATTTAATTGGTACACTTCATTAAATCTAAATAAAAAGATTTAATCTTTTCTCAACTGGGTTCAAGAACAGTGTTAGTGAAGACACCATTCACGACAAACCCAAATCACATTCGATATTCAATACAAGGCTCTGAATAGAAAATATATCGGCTTATATTCAATATCGAATTCTACGACTAACAAATGTCGTATTGGAAACAACGATATCAATATATATCTTTCAAATTTCCATAACAACACCTGTATAATCACGAATTCCAACATCGAAATATTCCGAAGACAATTTCGATTCAAATCCACTCCAATGCAATCATTGGAAATTTTGGTTATTTTTAAAACCCTTTTCGAATTCAATTTATTTATTTAAAAATAAATAGAATTATAATTCTAGTTCAAAACTAGTTCATTTCGATAAAAATCCATTTTTATCTTTTCAAATATGGAGTTTTTCATCCCAATTCTTTCTAAATCATTTCTTATGATTTTACACAAATTATTGCTATTTTTAATAATTTTATCAAGGCCCGTACAGTCGATTTCCATCAATGGCCATCGAACTGCACTTACAGCGACCTTTTTCGAATTTGATTTGGACGTATCTCCAAATCCAACCGTTAGATTTCAAATTTCTAACATTCATTAGAAAGCTCTTTTCGATACGAACCCAACGGTTCCGGTTTTAGGAGAATCCGACGGTCGGATCTCCCGTAATGTCCATTCGAAGTCAATGGTCGAAATTCGCGAACTGCCGCGGCGCGTTCTATTCAGGCCATTATATTATATATATATATATATATAATATATAATATATATTTCGTCGATTACTATTTAAAACGAATTATATAAATAGTTTTAAAATTCGTTTCAAAAGCAATTTCAACTTCCTTTTCAATTCAAATCAAAATTGAATTCTTCTTTATAAATTCGTTTCAAAATTCATTTCTATTCAATTCAAATTTCAATTCAATTTGAATTCATTTCAATTCGTTTTCAATTCAATTCATTTCGAAATCGTTTTCAATTCAATTTGAATTCGTTTTCAATTCATTTCATTTCGAAATCGTTTTCAATTCAATTCATTCGTTTTCAATTCAATTTGAATTCGTTTTCAATTCATTTCATTTCGAAATCGTTTTCAATTCAATTCATTTCGAAATCGTTTTCAATTCAATTCATTTCGAAATCGTTTTCAATTCAATTCAATTCGAAATCGTTTTCAATTCAATTCAATTCGAAATCGTTTTCAATTCACTTTGAATTCGTTTTCAATTCAATTCATTTCGAAATCGTTTTCAATTCAATTCATTTCGAAATCGTTTTCAATTCACTTTGAATTCGTTTTCAATTTAATTCATTTCGAAATCGTTTTCAATTCAATTTGAATTCGTTTTCAATTCAATTCATTTCGAAATCGTTTTCAATTCAATTCATTTCGAAATCGTTTTCAATTCAATTCAATTCGAAATCGTTTTCAATTCACTTTGAATTCGTTTTCAATTCAATTCAATTCGAAATCGTTTTCAATTCAATTCAATTCGAAATCGTTTTCAATTCACTTTGAATTCGTTTTCAATTCAATTCATTTCGAAATCGTTTAAAATCGATATAAATATCGTTCACGTCAAAATGGCGTCAAACTAATCAACACGACTTCATAAATTTCTATTTTCAAATATTCTATTTCAAATATTTCTATTTCAAATATTTCTATTTCAAATATTTCTATTTCAAATATTTCTATTTCAAATATTTCTATTTCTAAACTGGAATGAGGCCCAATCAATCACCATATAAAATTAATTATATGGATTTTCACACAACACATGTATATAATAGCATTGAAAAATGATCAACCATCAACCAAAGTGCACTACACTGTATAAGCATCAAATATAGATATCTAACGCTTATAACAGCCTGTCAATCGATCGATCGACATATTTAATCAATTAGGATGAGTGAACTTCAAATTTCATCCCAACACCCGTGTGGGGTTTTCAAACAATCAAACACAGATTTTAGTTGTGCAGTTGGGCGATGTGTAAAATTTATCGTCCCAATCAATGTCAGTCAAATCAGTGTACATAAACAAACCGTCCGGTTTGTAAATGAATATTTTATTTTGTTCACTTCACTATTTTCATATTCACGTTAAAAATTATATTTTTAACGATAAAACATTTTATTTCAACCTATGAATTTCTATTCAATTCATTTATTCAATAAAATGATATTTTTATTTTTCTAACATATTTTAGAAAATTTCGGCGGCATAACGGCACGATACTAGAAACGGGACAAGGCCTAGCCTAATCCCCGGTCTAGTGAAGGCCCACGCCATTCACACATCAATCATATCAATTTTATTATGCAAACCACAAAATTTGGAGTAAGAGTCTAACCTAGCCTTACTCCTTCGCCTTATAACGGCGCACGTCTAATCCTAACCAATTTATCGATTCGATCTTTCACACCACAAACCACATTCAAACCAATATCACAATCAATAACCAAACAGCCAAACAAACAAGTCCATGGTCTGTGGACGATTGTGTCGGGTGCTACTAAGCACCGTCTGCATCCTAGTATATATGTATAACTAGAAATAAAATTGAAAGGTGAGAAATTCTCACAGATAGCTATCCTAGCTCCACGGCTCTTCATTTGCAGAAGTCTTCGTCGTTTCGCCTTTTTGTCACCTTCGTTGCCCAAGGCCACTATATATATAAAAATTGAATTTTTATTTCAAAGTTCAATATATAAAAATCGAATTTTTATTTCAAAGTTCCATATATAAAAATCGAATTTTTATTTCAAAGTTCAATATATAAAAATCGAATTTTTACTTCAAAGTTCAATATATAAAAATCGAATTTTTACTTTTGCTTTCAACATATAAAAATATGATTTTTACTTTTGCTTTCAACATATAAAAATATGATTTTTACTTTTGCTTTCAACATATAAAAATATGATTTTTACTTTTGCAAGTTCAAATCTTTTTCTACTAAAAGATTAAACCTTTTTTTCCTATTTTAAAGTTCAAAATAAAATCAGTTTTTCTCTTTTATAAAAATGTAGTTTTTGAATCTTTTAAAATTCAGTTTTTATTATTATTATTTTTTTTTAAAAATCCAGTTTTTAACTTTATAAAAAATGCAGTTTTTATTTAAATAAAAAATGCAGTTTTTATTTTTTTTTATAGATCAGTTTTTAACTTTTTTTTTTTTAAGAACCAAATCAGTTTCTATTTTTTAAAAATAAAAATCAGTTTTTAATTCTTATCTAAAATCAGTATTCACTTCAATTTCAGTTTTTAATTTTTAACGAATTAAAAAAAATAAAAATAAATTACAATAAAATACTTACAGTGCTTCGAAGAAAAAGGGGGGAATGAAGAGGTCGTCGGCGGCACTTCTGGGGGGGGGGGGGTCTTCGCAGCCGTCGAGACGAGGGGGGGGGCTTCGTCGTCTTCGATCGTCGGAGGGGGGAAAGCGGCTTCGATGGAGAAAAGGCGGCGGCGACTGCGGGGGTTCGAACGGAGAGAGGCGGTGGGCGGCTTCGGGGTTTCGATCGCCTGCTTAGGGTTTTTTTTTTCTTTTTTTTTTCTTCTGTTAGTAATCGAATGAACGGGGGGGGGGGGGGGGGGCAAGCGGGAGATAAGGAGGGAAGGGGGGATTAAAATATATATATTTTTTTATTTAATTATTTAATTTCGCAAATAGGTTGACTTTTACATATGACCTCGAAACGAGGCCCACCGCCTGTCGTCCATAGCGTTTCACCCCCATTCCGAGCACAATGGGATATGTATCGCAAGCTGATTTGATCGTTACAATCAGATTCCTTTTGAATTTACATTTAAATCACTATATCGAATTTTAAACGCACATTTCAAATTACCGGGGTCACATACTAACTAGAAAAATTCTAGAAAAATATTTTCTAGCTTCGTATCTACGATACGGTCCTAACAAAACTAGTTTCGCCGAAATCTGAGACCGTTTGAAAAATGGCCAATTTCCAGTCGATTAAAATCAACGAAAACTGGTCAAACGCGTTTTCTTTTGCCACGCTCACATATTGATTCGAAAAATTATGAAATTTGGAATCTAGCAATAACTTAACATCACGGACCCAACAAAACTGGTTTCGTCGAAATCCGAGGTCGTTTGCAAAATGTCCATTTTTAAGGGCCTGAATTCCATAGCGACTATTCAGAATTTTCAACTGGACATATCTTCTGATTCCCGCTATGAAATTTCGATTATTCGAATTCGTTGGAAAGATATCATCAATTAGATCCTATTGTTTTTGGTTTCACTAAAATCCGGATTGTTTTGCACCCGGTATATTCAATTGAAGTTTGAAATCGAATTATCGAACTACCGCGCCATTTTCAATTCTATTTATAATTATATATAAATATTTCTATTCTAACGACGACGCGTATAATATATACGTTCGATTTATATTCAAAATAAATTTCTCGTCGATTTTATTTAAAATAATTCATTTTAAATATTTAAAATTCGCTAAAATCGCCAAAATAAAATTTTTAAACTGGCCCAGATTTTCGGGTTGTTACAATCTCCCCCACTTAAAACTTTTCATCCCCGAAAAGGAACAAAGTCGAAAGTGGTTTGATTAATCAACTCTACGCTCGACCTGGCTTCCATTCTCCAACTTTTCAGTTTCTGAGAATTTCTAAAATTTCAAAAATTTGGCTAACACCCTAAATTTTTGAAAAATTTCGCCATAACCTCCCCTGCACCGGGAGCATCGGGGAATTTCAAATAGCTTCCCCGGTCCTTCAGATCTCAAAAAGAAAAAGCCAAGTGGCTAGCCAATAGGCTCACAAAATCATCATCACCCAAACAAAACAGGAAATTATGTAGTAAACATGTACCTATTTGTCGGGCAAACAAATTTTATTCTTCGGCTCTAGCCTCCTTGCTATGACCTGTTCAATGATATATATGTATATACAAGCAAATGCGACTAATTTTCAATATCGTTCAATATTTGATACCATTAGGCTAAATGGTTCAAAATTAGCAAACAAATAAACAAAACAACACAAACATCAATCAATTAGTGAATTAGAGTTTCAAATTGATAATTTTGATACATATACAAAAATCATGTTTTTGATGCCAATTCACAACAATAAGCCCTATCTAATTTTGGTTCTCACACCAGTCAATAGGAAATATGTAGAAATCACACCTTCGGAGCACGAACATAAATATTGATGATGCCATGGTCATTATCAACATCATCTCCGGGCGACTAGAGTGTGATTCTATATCTATCCAGTATATTAAAACTTCGAATATACGTTTGCAAGGCGTATATGCAAATTCTTTATATACTGGACTGTCCAAATAAATATAAATAAATAATCAATTACGAATAATTGATTTAAATTTTCAAAACAAAACTTGTTTTCATTTTAAAAATATACTCTTCACACTCGTTCTAGGATACTACTGATCCCATCTCTAACGAGTCATTCTAATTGGATATTACTAACCCAACATCTGATGAATTCTTTCGTATGGTTCTAATGTGTCTTGTTCTCTAGCTTTGTAAACCAAAGCTCTGATACCAACTGTGACGGCAAGGAATTTCGCTCGGTCCAAACCAGTCGCTAAACCGATCCAGGCCGTTCGAAACGCCCTATCGTTGAGAACACGACAAAACAGAACGCATACACAAGAACATTTCACTGTATATCACAACAATGCATCAGATTACAAGAATATACAGAGTATAAATGAAAAAATGTTACACAGAAATATCAGAGATTTAAATTACATTTAAATACATTGCAGCGGAAAATAATACAATACACAACTAGAAGAGATATACGGATACAAAGCTTTCCGGATATCATTCCAGCTGTAAACCAGGATCCTGTGAATATAAATCTGCAAAACCAAAACTACTAGCTGCCCGTGTCAAAATAAGGGCACCCAGAGTTTAGGTTAAAACAATAAACTCCAGGTCAGTCATGTGACTGGTGTGAGAACTAAAACAGTTATTAATCTTTATTCTAAATCATTAGGTAAATCAAGGGACCACGCCGTATAACACGGAACGGGTTTCCTCCCAAGAATACCAGTGCATAAAACAAACAGCGCAATGCTAAATAAAGAAAAATGAAGCTGTTATAAGACCCAGGTCCCATCACACAATGCAACGCAGCCGAGGATAGGGTTTTCCCTTATAACAGCCAAAGAATGCTTGATACGTTTAAAACAAATCATTTGATACTATAATAAGTGCATAGTGTACAAAACAACTTCAAATCATAAGTATCAATCATAGGCGGCATGAGCGCCCCATCCCACTATGTCGCCATACTAGGCTCTACAAATAAAACCGCAAATGTCACGTATTTGGAGATTGGATTTCCATCTATGAACCGAGGCAAAAGATAGTCCTCAACCGATTCGTGACTCTCTAGCCCGAGCCACAGGAACAGCCGCAACTTCCCCTTGGATCGTCAGGGCCGGTCCACACGGAGTGGATTATTATACCTGAACAATACGTCTCCCCACCCTATGGGGTGTAAGTCTGGTCTGTCAGCCGACCAGAATGCATTCGGCCGAAACCGATATAACCGAGGCGCCTCGCAACCGCAACAACCACATAAGTCAAACTCGTCAGGGCGTGTAAAACCACTGACGCCACTTCTAGCTAGAAAGAAACGCAAGTCCTCCCTGAGGTCCGTCTCCCGTTTTTGGTTCATACCGGGTGTGAAACACGCGAGGTAAACGTTACACAAAGCTACGCCACAAAGGCCGTGCTTTGATCATCACCACAAGACTTTGCTTTTCAACAGAAGCCTTGATCATTTGCATCTTAGCATGCCACACAGGCAAACCATCCTATGCAACCGATATCAGTCACACAGAATGAAATCCGATGTCAGACACACAGTCCATTTACAAGTCCGTCCTGGGTCTGAATGAAACCGGAGGCACCTAGTGCCCCGCCTATCCATCGATCCCCAAGTACGTCTGGACGATCACTAACTGTTTCCATCTTCTTGGGTGTACAGCCCAATCAAGATCATCAGTAATTACCCAAACGACGTGAAGACCTCCGGTCTTCGACCATCGTCTTCGTCTTCGACTTATCGTCGTATCAGTTATTCAGAATGGGATAAACCCGGTCTTTCCGAATAACTCGCGTATATATTATAAAAGTGTTACACAAACACAACATACGCCTCATTCCAATTCATTAGTCACTAACCGTAAATTAATCAAGAGAATAATTCCCCAAATATTAACCCCGAAGGCCGAAACCAACATCAGATCAATATCCAGAAAACCATTCTGCTTAGCTAACCGACAGTTAGTTTCTAAATTTCACATTCATAGGGAAAGGTTCCCATTAATTTTATCCAAGATAAATTCCTGAATTTATTCTTTAATCTATCTTTGAATATCAATTCGAATTAGTCGGGATTAACGAACTTTACCGAAGTAATCATTTGTTTTAATTTCCCAATCCCAACCTATTCATCCCATGAAGTAAAACTGGTAATACTTCATATCTAACACCACAGTGTTATCGGTAAATTCAATTACCATTTCACGTTCAAATCTAATTAAAGATTTAACTATCGCCTGGAGCAAAACTGGTGATACTCCATTTTCGATCTTTTCAATCTAATTAAAGATTCATTAAAACTCCACTTAGTTTTAATCTTCGACTGGGTTAAAGAATCAGTGTCATTTAAAACACGGTTCACGATAAACCCAAAATCACATTCCATTAATTATCGGGTTAAAGAACAAGTGTTATTTAAAACACTGTTCACGATAAACCCAAAAATCAATATCAATTCAATTCCAATTAAATATTATTTAATTGGTACACTTCATTAAATCTAAATAAAAAGATTTAATCTTTTCTCAACTGGGTTCAAGAACAGTGTTAGTGAAGACACCATTCACGACAAACCCAAATCACATTCGATATTCAATACAAGGCTCTGAATAGAAAATATATCGGCTTATATTCAATATCGAATTCTACGACTAACAAATGTCGTACTGGAAACAACGATATCAATATATATCTTTCAAATTTCCATAACAACACCTGTATAATCACGAATTCCAACATCGAAATATTCTGAAGACAATTTCGATTCAAATCCACTCCAATGCAATCATTGGAAATTTTGGTTATTTTTAAAACCCTTTTCGAATTCAATTTATTTATTTAAAAATAAATAGAATTATAATTCTAGTTCAAAACTAGTTCATTTCGATAAAAATCCATTTTTATCTTTTCAAATATGGAGTTTTTCATCCCAATTCTTTCTAAATCATTTCTTATGATTTTACACAAATTATTGCTATTTTTAATAATTTTATCAAGGCCCGTACAGTCGATTTCCATCAATGGCCATCGAACTGCACTTACAGCGACCTTTTTCGAATTTGATTTGGACGTATCTCCAAATCCAACCGTTAGATTTCAAATTTCTAACATTCATTAGAAAGCTCTTTTCGATACGAACCCAACGGTTCCGGTTTTAGGAGAATCCGACGGTCGGATCTCCCGTAATGTCCATTCGAAGTCAATGGTCGAAATTCGCGAACTGCCGCGGCGCGGCGCGTTCTATTCAGGCCATTATATTATATATATATAATATATATAATATATATTTCGTCGATTACTATTTAAAACGAATTATATAAATAGTTTTAAAATTCGTTTCAAAAGCAATTTCAACTTCCTTTTCAATTCAAATCAAAATTGAATTCTTCTTTATAAATTCGTTTCAAAATTCATTTCTATTCAATTCAAATTTCAATTCAATTTGAATTCATTTCAATTCGTTTTCAATTCAATTCATTTCGAAATCGTTTTCAATTCAATTTGAATTCGTTTTCAATTCATTTCATTTCGAAATCGTTTTCAATTCAATTCATTCGTTTTCAATTCAATTTGAATTCGTTTTCAATTCATTTCATTTCGAAATCGTTTTCAATTCAATTCATTTCGAAATCGTTTTCAATTCAATTCATTTCGAAATCGTTTTCAATTCAATTCAATTCGAAATCGTTTTCAATTCAATTCAATTCGAAATCGTTTTCAATTCACTTTGAATTCGTTTTCAATTCAATTCATTTCGAAATCGTTTTCAATTCAATTCATTTCGAAATCGTTTTCAATTCACTTTGAATTCGTTTTCAATTTAATTCATTTTGAAATCGTTTTCAATTCAATTTGAATTCGTTTTCAATTCAATTCATTTCGAAATCGTTTTCAATTCAATTCATTTCGAAATCGTTTTCAATTCAATTCAATTCGAAATCGTTTTCAATTCACTTTGAATTCGTTTTCAATTCAATTCAATTCGAAATCGTTTTCAATTCAATTCAATTCGAAATCGTTTTCAATTCACTTTGAATTCGTTTTCAATTCAATTCATTTCGAAATCGTTTAAAATCGATATAAATATCGTTCACGTCAAAATGGCGTCAAACTAATCAACACGACTTCATAAATTTCTATTTTCAAATATTCTATTTCAAATATTTCTATTTCAAATATTTCTATTTCAAATATTTCTATTTCAAATATTTCTATTTCTAAACTGGAATGAGGCCCAATCAATTACCATATAAAATTAATTATATGGATTTTCACACAACACATGTATATAATAGCATTGAAAAATGATCAACCATCAACCAAAGTGCACTACACTGTATAAGCATCAAATATAGATATCTAACGCTTATAACAGCCTGTCAATCGATCGATCGACATATTTAATCAATTAGGATGAGTGAACTTCAAATTTCATCCCAACACCCGTGTGGGGTTTTCAAACAATCAAACACAGATTTTAGTTGTGCAGTTGGGCGATGTGTAAAATTTATCGTCCCAATCAATGTCAGTCAAATCAGTGTACATAAACAAACCGTCCGGTTTGTAAATGAATATTTTATTTTGTTCACTTCACTATTTTCATATTCACGTTAAAAATTATATTTTTAACGATAAAACATTTTATTTCAACCTATGAATTTCTATTCAATTCATTTATTCAATAAAATGATATTTTTATTTTTCTAACATATTTTAGAAAATTTCGGCGGCATAACGGCACGATACTAGAAACGGGACAAGGCCTAGCCTAATCCCCGGTCTAGTGAAGGCCCACGCCATTCACACATCAATCATATCAATTTTATTATGCAAACCACAAAATTTGGAGTAAGAGTCTAACCTAGCCTTACTCCTTCGCCTTATAACGGCGCACGTCTAATCCTAACCAATTTATCGATTCGATCTTTCACACCACAAACCACATTCAAACCAATATCACAATCAATAACCAAACAGCCAAACAAACAAGTCCATGGTCTGTGGACGATTGTGTCGGGTGCTACTAAGCACCGTCTGCATCCTAGTATATATGTATAACTAGAAATAAAATTGAAAGGTGAGAAATTCTCATAGATAGCTATCCTAGCTCCACGGCTCTTCATTTGCAGAAGTCTTCGTCGTTTCGCCTTTTTGTCACCTTCGTTGCCCAAGGCCACTATATATATAAAAATTGAATTTTTATTTCAAAGTTCAATATATAAAAATCGAATTTTTATTTCAAAGTTCCATATATAAAAATCGAATTTTTATTTCAAAGTTCAATATATAAAAATCGAATTTTTACTTCAAAGTTCAATATATAAAAATCGAATTTTTACTTTTGCTTTCAACATATAAAAATATGATTTTTACTTTTGCTTTCAACATATAAAAATATGATTTTTACTTTTGCTTTCAACATATAAAAATATGATTTTTACTTTTGCAAGTTCAAATCTTTTTCTAGTAAAAGATTAAACCTTTTTTTCCTATTTTAAAGTTCAAAATAAAATCAGTTTTTCTCTTTTATAAAAATGCAGTTTTTGAATCTTTTAAAATTCAGTTTTTATTATTATTATTTTTTTTTTAAAAAAAATCCAGTTTTTAACTTTATAAAAAATGCAGTTTTTATTTAAATAAAAAATGCAGTTTTTATTTTTTTTTATAGATCAGTTTTTAACTTTTTTTTTTTAAGAACCAAATCAGTTTCTAATTTTTAAAAATAAAAATCAGTTTTTAATTCTTATCTAAAATCAGTATTCACTTCAATTTCAGTTTTTAATTTTTAACGAATTAAAAAAAAATAAAAATAAATTACAATAAAATACTTACAGTGCTTCGAAGAAAAAGGGGGGAATGAAGAGGTCGTCGGCGGCACTTCTGGGGGGGGGGGGGTCTTCGCAGCCGTCGAGACGAGGGGGGGGGGCTTCGTCGTCTTCGATCGTCGGAGGGGGGAAAGCGGCTTCGATGGAGAAAAGGCGGCGGCGACTGCGGGGGTTCGAACGGAGAGAGGCGGTGGGTGGCTTCGGGGTTTCGATCGCCTGCTTAGGGTTTTTTTTTTCTTTTTTTTTTCTTCTGTTAGTAATCGAATGAACGGGGGGGGGGGGGGGCAAGCGGGAGATAAGGAGGGAAGTGGGGGATTAAAATTTTTTTTTTTTTAATTTAATTATTTAATTTCGCAAATAGGTTGACTTTTACATATGACCTCGAAACGAGGCCCACCGCCTGTCGTCCATAGCGTTTCACCCCCATTCCGAGCACAATGGGATATGTATCGCAAGCTGATTTGATCGTTACAATCAGTTTCCTTTTGAATTTACATTTAAATCACTATATCGAATTTTAAACGCACATTTCAAATTACCGGGGTCACATACTAACTAGAAAAATTCTAGAAAAATATTTTCTAGCTTCGTATCTACGATACGGTCCTAACAAAACTAGTTTCGCCGAATTCTGAGACCGTTTGAAAAATGGCCAATTTCCAGTCGATTAAAATCAACGAAAACTGGTCAAACGCGTTTTCTTTTGCCATGCTCACATATTGATTCGAAAAATTATGAAATTTGGAATCTAGCAATAACTTAACATCACGGACCCAACAAAACTTGTTTCGTCGAAATCCGAGGTCGTTTGCAAAATGTCCATTTTTAAGGGCGTGAATTCCATAGCGACTATTCAAAATTTTCAACTGGACATATCTTTTGATTCCCGCTATGAAATTTCGATTATTCAAATTCGTTGGAAAGATATCATCAATTAGATCCTATTGTTTTTGGTTTCACTAAAATCCAGATTGTTTTGCACCCGGTATATTCAATTGAAGTTTGAAATCGAATTATCGAACTACCGCGCCATTTTCAATTCTATTTATAATTATATATAAATATTTCTATTCTAACGACGACGCGTATAATATATACGTTCGATTTATATTCAAAATAAATTTCTCGTCGATTTTATTTAAAATAATTCATTTTAAATATTTAAAATTCGCTAAAATCGCCAAAATAAAATTTTTAAACTGGCCCAGATTTTCGGGTTGTTACAGGAAGAGAGAAGTCAAGTTTCTCGGACATATTGTTTTGGGGAAAATATTAGCGGTAGACCTCGCTAAGATAGAAGTTTTCCAAGAGTGGAGGATACCTCGCAATGCGACGGAAATTAGAAGTTTACTTCGGTTAGCAGGCTATAATCGGAAATTTATTAAGGACCTTGCAAGGATTGCAACCCCTCTAACCCAATTGACAAAAAAGGATCATAAGTTTGTGTGGACTGAGAAGTCCAATTGACAAAAAAGGATCATAAGTTTTTGTGGACCGAGAAGTCTAGGATTTCCTTTGAGAGATTGAAGGAATCTCTCACAAGTGCACCTATTTTTATTATCCCGAATGGAATGAAGATGTTCACAGTTTTTAGGAATGCATGTGGGACTGGTTTAGTAGCGGTACTTACGCATGAGGGTGGAGTAGTATCCTATGCAAGTAGACTATTTAAGGATCATGAGAAAAGGTACCCCGTCCATGAATTAGAGTTAGTAGCAGTAGTTTTTCCTTAAGATGTGGAGATATGATCTTTCAGGGGAAAAGTTTGAACTGTTCATCGATCACAATTTTCTTAGATATTTTTTTTCTCAGAGAGATATGAATCTTCGACAGCAGAGATGGATGGAATACATAGCATATTTTGATTTTTCCATTTACAATACCCTTGGAAAGGGTGATTTCATGGCCGACGCTTTGCGTTGAAAGCATGCTGCCCTTAGTGCAATCAAGGAGTGGAGACAGTTAGAGTTTCTCTCTAATTTCAATTTACAACCTCCATTAGAGGCAGCTCAAGGATTTCTTGGAGCTGTGCAGGTAGGACCAGTTTTGATGGAAAGGATCAAGAATGAGCAAGACCATGATGATGAGTTGAGGGTATTAAAGGAAAAAGTTTCTATGGGAGAATCTTCCCCTCATTTTGGTAGATATTCTATGATAGTAGCTGTAGTTTGAGGAGAGACAGTCGACTTTGTGTCCCTAGGAGTGCGGACCTTAGGAAGGAGATTCTCGAAGAGTGTCATTGGTCAAGGATGACCATACACCCCGAGGTGACAAAATGTTTAAAGATACGAAGAGAAGCTTTTATTGGGAAGGAATGGAAGTGATGTTCTAGAGTTTGTTTCTAAATGCTTAACACAAAGACAATCAAATAAAGGAAAGAAATCAACCCAGTAACAAACATTTAATAAATCGAGCAATTAACCACCACTCGATCACCCTCCTACTAGAGCGATCAGTTGCCTTGATCAAAGTAAGGTGGTGAAAGCTTATTTTGTAGGGTTTTTATATAAATTGCATACATGGACTGCCTAGATTTAATCTAATAGATCCTTGCAGTTTTTATTAACACTTGCAACTATATATACAACTCTCCTAGCTTCACCCTAATCCTATTTTTCATTTCATTCTTACACCCCCATTATATCCTTCTACCATTTTTAATTCCAAATCTAAGAAGGATCGGAGCACGATTGCGAAGGCCAGATCCAAATCTAATTTTACTTATATTCTGTTGTTCCTTATTCTTAAAGCATAGTGAGTGGAAACCATCTAAGTTCTATTTCTTATCAATTGTAGTTTAGATTTAGAATATTATACCTACATGGGATTTGGATTAAACGATAATATAATGCTAAAACTCCCCAAATCCTTTATCTTATTTGTTGTTGAAATGGTCAATCAAAAGTGTTTTATTTTTGGGTTTGTGTTTTTTGGATAATGGTGATTTAGGATATTGTGAAATCCTCAGTGTTGGTTCTGATGCACTTAATACAAAAGTGAAGCAGTGTCAAAAGCAAGGGTTTTCATATGTAATTGGATAAATTACATCTTGCCTATATTTCTATTATTCAGATAACTATTCAAGCCTAGGGTGCAAGTTTATTCATATATTTTGTTATTTCCCTTTTTTCCATAAATTGTAAATATACATGCTGGACCATGTTAATTAGGGAAATTGACTTGTACACCTTAATTATGTTTGATAGGATTGACATTTCAAAAGTGATTAGATCTTTATTCTCATTCACATAAATTACGTCTATTTATATACATTTATTGTGTAATTAAACATAGTATTCATGCGTAATAAGCACGTGATTCAAACGTTTAAATTAGGAAATAGAATTTGAATGTCCCCATTGGAATTCGTATGTATGTGTGTGAGTAAATGGTCTTAAGTATAATAAATGATACATAGACACGAGGTTAACCGTTACTTGTAGTAGAAATCTGCCCCAAACCGACTAGCATATCCAACATCTACAAGTAAGAGTGGTTAATGTGATAGGCTAGGTGTCATGGGCCATTATAATTACTACACTATGATACAAGGTTAGACCCAACTTGTAATAGAAGCCTGTCGGAATCGCTCGACAAATCCACCATCTATAGATGGTCGGCTCAAAGTGAGATGTCTAGTGTATGTATATATCTATTTATGTGTGAAGTATGTCTTTCTTGGGAAAGGTATTGAATGGCTGACCTACCTTTTGTTGGGTATTAAGTGGTTATGACTAGGTCTGCTCCTAAGGCTCACTCCTTGGTTCTGGACCTAAGTCATAGGACCCGTCCTTCGAGGTTTTAAGTGGTTAGGCCTTTCTCTTATAAGGTTTAAAATGGTCTTGGTAAACGATAACGTATGAGTAGTGTAGTTCCCCAAGTAATGTCTACTTCTTATCTAGGGGATTAGTGAGGGTAAACCCAAAGACGGTTTATATAAATGGTTAGAAGAAACCACCATCTAAGGGAAGTATTAAGTGACTTGGAGTTCACCTGTAGGGACAGCTAGATAGTAAGAAGATAGTCTACCAAGAGGGTCTTAAATGAAATTGTATTCCTACCTAAACCTAGTACTAATTGGTTATTACTATTTCTCGACTTAAATGGAAAGAATATATATATATATATATATATATGACGTTAGGGATGAGGTCTTAAGCAGATAGGAGTCTGCTATAAGGACTTAAGTGATTGTAGGGATGTCCACGCTTGACAAATAAGGAAATGGCCATAAGTGACTAGGTATAGCCTGCTTCGTGGGTATTAAGTGACTGTAAGGATATCTGCCTTAGATTACTTTTTTGGTGTGTTAAGTGACAGTAAGGATGTACGCCCCTCGAGTATATGCGGATATGGAATAAATTTTCATTTCTTGGAGACTTTAGAAGTTTTCGACTTCGAAACTCAACTTCACGAATTTGAGTTGCTTCGCGACATTACGCAATTGGGTTGAGAGTTAAACGAAAGCATCATTGCATATCGCGTTAACACTCGAAAGAAGAACCTGCTTGGGCTGATAATTCGGACATACAAATAGGATTAGAGTATAAACTCGGACTATGGACATATGACTAAACTACCTATTCATGGACTTGATTTGCAACCCGATCACGATGTAATCGCGACTCAACGCAAATTTGATAACCTCAGTTGGTGACAACGATTGTTTAAGTTTAGGAAACTAGAAACCGTCGATGCATTATGACATGTTTTATTATAATTGCATCAGCAAGCATAACACTGCACGTTCCAGGTTAATTTACACCAACACAGGGGTACATCTCGTCATGCAGTCACTAATGCAACTATCTTGAGACTATAGTTTACAATGGCCCAAAGAGGCCCCGAGTGACTTCAAGGTTTGGAAGCCAAAACCGCAGAGCCATCGTCAAGTTCTTCCAAATCTTCGTACCATTTCAGCTTTACGGGTATTGAGCTTGAGACTTCCGAGGCTCCAACTCATTCCAAAAATATGATCCCATACGACATGCATGACGAGGAGGTGTAACTAGAAAAACCGAAACATTCAGAGAAGCATCGGAAAGAGCCTGTCATCCAAAGAGAGGCAAAATCTGCGGAAGTGGAGCCGAACGGAGAAGAGGACGTTGATGGCGAACAAGAAGGCATTATTATGGCATTATACATGGTGGATAATGCCATTATTCTATAGAACCGGTCGGATTCGATTATCTCATGAGTCAACGAAGCTCCATTATGGAGAATTTGTTCGAAGTACGAAATATCCTAGAATGTTGTTCTGGTGCACGGAAAGTATGATCGGGCGCATGCACTCTCGGAGGGTTATACTGCCTAGAATAGGCATAGTGCTCTATCGGGTTCGTATCCCCGTCACACCCGTACATCCATAATTTCTGTCTAGCATCAATGCAGTTTCACCCAAATGTGTAATCCTTTCAACTCGTCACTTACATCCTTTTCGTTGAGCGTTGGGTATAGAAGCGAATGGGAAAGACATCTGATTCCTATATTTAGTGAAGAGAAGAAGCACTTCGCCTTCCCTTGTCTTATTAGTGGTGCACGCCAACAATCGCGTTATCCTGGGGTGTGGAACAAGCTTAACTACTTCAACCAGGAATGGTTCTTCGTCCAATGTCGTCCAGGATTTACATGGATATGGTTCGTGGGCCGTAAGTATTTTAGAACTAACGATTTTATTTATAGTTAATTGATTCATAAGCTTTACACTAACCTAAATTTTATATGGAATGTATCCCGGATTTCGAGGGGAAGTGTTTACTATGAGGGAGTTTTGGGATTGTGGAATGTGTCAAACGCATATCGTGACGCCTACACTCTGCTATCTGATTATCTGCTTTACCTATTGTACTTGCTTCCCCAGGGTAGCTTGACATACCATAAGGATGGAGGTAAAGGAGAGGTGGAAGCTGAGGGAGGAGTGACCCCTCCAGGTTTGCAAATGGAACTTCCCCCTGTCGTGCATCCCGCCATGCCCCCAGTCAAAGAGGAAGTTCCAGAAGATCAAAAGGAAATAAGTGGCCATGATAATCATGATGATGAGGAATTCACAGGAGGAGGTGAGTTGATGCCCACTCCATTTCCATCTTTGGAAGAGAAGATGAGGTTGGGAGAAGGTATCGAACCAACTTCTCCAGTAATGACCTCTAATCCCAATGCATCGAACCAACTAGACATAGTCCCTATTAAGACGTCTACTTTCGAGTTCAGCAACAAAAATATCGAGAGACTATTGCTGAGAATTGGGGAAATTACCCCCTTCAAGCAGGCCGATATCTGGCCTGCGGAGAGAACACTTAGGACACACATACTCATAAGAATTTCATGACACAACACTTGTTCGTGTGTGCGGGAGGTTTTTTCTGACTCGAAGTTTGCTCTGTGCAGGCGTAATGGTCCGAGAAGCTGACAGAAACTGAGATCGAAAGTTGAAAATTTCTCAATGACTGAAAGGGGAGTCATAATAAACTTTACTTGAAGTGAAGTGTTACGATCAAAACCTCGTGATCTTACGACTACAGAGGGCAACTGACGACATCGAGACAAACCCCGGCATTGGGCTTCTTCATAAAAACACGTTGATTTTGCAGAATATCATAGGTCGAAGATTATGCTCGCACACTTACCCAATCTTGGGAAAAGTTGGTGGAGTATGAAGCTACCGTCCAGGAAGTGGAGACAATGGACAAGGAAAAGCTGATGGCCTGGTACTTGACAGACGAAGAGCGTCGGGTGTAGGGGTAGAGCAATGCTAAAAGGGGACGCCAAAGCAGATGAGGCGGAATAACTTAATGCTACCAAAGGCAAGGCTATTTTTATGGAGAGCATCGTGATCGTCCACAAACTAATGGTTGTGCTTCAAAACAACAACAAATCGTTCTTTTTGTTTCCGCCGACAGTCCGTTCGTGCCAACTCTCGGTCATATAATATAATCCGGACAATTCAAAGTTGGTACATGGATGCTCTCTTCAACCAATTACTGAAAGCGTTGTGCCATTGCAAGCCACACAACAAGGGGTGTAAGATATATCCACTTAATCAATGGTATCCAAAAGGATGGTAACACGAAGTCGAAGTAGACTAATTTGTCTTCTTCTTCATCGTGCGGGCTCCTCTGGAGTGGGGCGACAACCTTTTTTATGAGCTAACAGTGCTCCATGCCTGGGTTTGATGTGGAGGTTTATTGAATGCAACTGGGAGAAGAGTTCGTCCACCTTGATGTGTTTCCACACCTGGAAATGGGAGAGATAGGAATGAGCGATTTTGACAAACTCTTTTTGGAGGAGAAGAGGAAGAAAGAGGCAGAACCTCAAGATACCAAACAGGCGGAGGAAGGAAGGCCGACTATGCACGAACTAGTAAAACAGTAGAAGGCCAAAATGTGGGTGAAGTTGGCGGAGATGGTGGTAAAGAAGAAGGCCGACGAGGAAGCCCTGCTCAGGGCCCAGTTAGAGGATAGAGAGAAGGCCGAAGCGGATACTTGGGCAAAGGTTCAAGAGGAAGCCTGAAAGAAGGTTGGGGAGGTAGTGACCTGAAAGAGGGAATATGAAGAGTTCACAATGTTGAAAGCTGAGGGGGAGGAAAAACTAAAGGTTGAGGCTTAGAAGAAGGCTGAATGGGATGCTAAGAGGGAGGCTCACAGGGAGGTCAAGAAAGCCGAGAAGGCAGTCCTCATGGAAATGGATACTTCTATGGTATTGGCACTTCCCATGGAGCCTCAACCGAAACCCTCAAATATCTTTCCGGGCCTCGATATGGAAGCTCAAGTCATTGAGATTTCGAGTGACTCCGAAAAAGAAATGTTGCTCTAGGGAGATCCGAAATTCGAGATAAGGCCTTTCCTCCGGCCTACTCCGCCTAAGGGATAGAAGGGAAGTGGAAGAATTAGCTCCATAAAGAAGTGAAATAAGGAGGAAGAGGAAGATAAGGAGCCACCCAAATTTGGATAAAAGAAAAGACACAATGGTGGCCTTCCCAAGTGATGGTTATAGATAGCATTTTGGTTTTAGGCTAATATGATACATGAGGACGAGGTCGCCGATGTCGAAGTGCTTTGGACGGACTTTAGAGTTGTAGCGAGAAACCAGTTGGTAGTGTGTAGATGCTTTGAGTTTGGACTCATTCCTTTTCTCTTCGAGCACGTGAGAGATTTCAAGAGGAGAGCTATGTTGGTCTTTGTATCGTAGTAAGTGACTCAATGAGATTGTAGTTGAAGATCGATGGGAATTATGGCTTAAGATCTATATGAGAGAAAAAATGGAGTGTAGCCACTCGTTGTTTGACTTATGGCCGGTTCGGTAAGCCCAAAGGGCTAAAGGGAGTTCATCTACCCACTTGGCTCCAGCCTTTTCCAAATGCTTCTTGATCGTGGATTTGATGACTTTGTTGATTACCTTCTTAATGGTGATTGTCATAAGGGCCTCAACTTCAACCCACTTGTTAAAGTAATCAACCACGATGATATCATATAGAGCACCGCATTTTGCTATCAAAAGAGTTCCGATGTTATCAATTCTCATGTTGCGAATGGCCATGGAGTGACCATTTGGATAAGTTTTGTAGACAGGGCTCTAAGAATCTTCGAGAATCTCTGGCATTTGTCGCATTATCAGGTCTCTCACTCGCCTTCAAGTACATCCAGCAGAACATGTTTGGCGTCATTTTGGGATACACATCGGAGTAGTAGAACAGATGATCCTCTTTGGTTCAGTACTACTTAAATGATGTAGCATGACGCTTTACGAAGGAGCGATCGCCTTTCATTTTGAGAGTCTTGGAGGACTCCATGTTGCAAGTGGCCTTTGAGTTGATTCATCCATGACCCAGGTTCTGCCTCAATCTCCATCATTGATATCATATCAGTCTCCATCTAATTAATACTCAGAGATTCGAGCATTTCGACGGGGAGAAGCCCCAAGTGTTGCGCATTCCTCGAACTCGCCAATTTGGCCAACAAATCGGCCTTCTTGTTTTACTCTTAAGGGATGTCAGTAATGATGTAGTGCTCAAAATGAGAAAGCAATTCACAAACCCGAGCTAGGTAAGGAGCAAGCCATGCTCCTTTGGCATGATATTCCTCAAGTACTTGGTGGACGATGAGTTGTGAATCTGAGAATTTTTGGTGTGCCTTGATATTGAGTTTAATTACTGTTTTTAGTTCAGTGATCAAGGCTTCATACTCTGCATCTTTGTTAGTTGCGGGGAAGTTGATCTTTAAGGTGTTACAAATTGAGAAATCCTCTAGAGTAACAAGTGCAACCCTGGTGCCAGAACATTGATTGTTTGATGAACCATCTAGGTACTACTGCCATTGGATGTTAGGTGGCTCACTATCTTCCGGAGGGTCTTCAGGAGTAGTAAACTCTACGATGAAGTCTACCAGGGATTGTTCGATGACGGCACTTCGAGGAATGTAGGTAAGATAAAATTGACATAGCTCGATGTTCCATTTCAAAAGTCTCCCTAATGCCTCAGTTTGTTAAAGGACCGGTCCTAGCGGCTGGTCAGTATGGAATTTCATTGGATGTGACAAAAAGTAAGGGTGAAGCTTTTGGGAAGAGAAAAATTAGACGATAAGTGTGATAACCCAAATTTTGGACCCTCCAAAACCAAACTAACACGTTCCAGTGTTCACATGTCACAAATTCGAGTGTAGGAAATTTGGACTATCTAGGTAAAAAAAACAAAAGACAGAAAATAGAAACACAGATTCTCAGCAATGTCATACTAAGATATAAATACACATATAGAGATTACAAACCATCATTCTAAGCAACTTTACATCAGATTCACAATCGATACTAACCCAAACAGGAGTAGTTATAACTACCTATTCCCACACTTGCTGGTACAAAATACATATATAGGTAGATGATACATAAACTGCAGCGGAAATACAATTAGATTGGTAATATCTTCATAGGTCAACCAACTCGAAGCTACAGATCCTGAATGCTCCATCTATAGCCTGACTACTATTCTGCCCATGAAAAAATAGGGGAACTTAGAGTTTAAAAAAGGAAGCAACTCCAAGTCAGTCATGAGAGTGGAGTGAGAATACTTCAAAACTTATTTGCTTTTGAAAATAAAAGGTATACCATAAGACCACACCCGTAAAAAAATTGATAGATGGATTTTTACCCTATGGTAACTGTTAGCCTGCTTTGTGATCAGGCTACCCAAGGAAAAGATCATGTTGACACACTTTTTGGCAAATGATGTCACATATGGAATCTCGGGATAACATCACTCTCCGGCATTGGAAACATCGTTAGAAGACACATGGCAGATTGGTCAAAATCGCAACATTAGTATAAACTTGCCTGAAACCACTATCAAACGACATCATTTAGATCTAAACATATCAAATATTCGTAGCCCTCTGAATTAGCTTCAAGTAGAGCTTTTGTTTGGTCCATTCGGCCTTACGGTTTGAAAGCTATACCTGTTTCCGTGAATGCATGCAGAAATATGGAAAAACATGGATTTTGGCATTTTTGAAGACCGGTTCGTGAGAACCCCCTGGGGTCGGTTCGTGACCACCCCTTGAGGGCGGTTCATGACCACCCCCGGGAGCGGTTCGTGACCACCCCCTGGGGTCAGTATGTGACTACCCCCTGGGAGCGGTTCGTGACCATGACCCGGCCTGAGCATCACCAGCTCACCACCCCGGCTCATGAACCATGACCACAAACCGCAACAAGGACCTGCTACTACACATGTAGATCTTGACCTATTCTTGAGGATATGACCGCTCCTACATTCCGGATTTGGTGCCCGTTGTCCTACCACGACCCGATCACCATATGGGCTCTCCTACAGCTATAAATACACCTTCAAATGGCATTTTCAAGGGACTTTTGGCATCTCCTTGTTCATAGCAGCCATGGCCAACACCCCACCATGAACCACCATTACCTCAATAAAATCAATGGGTTCAGAGAGAATTAATCATTGAATTCGAGTGATTGAGAGGCAATATTCATTGTAATTGTAATTTCTGATTGAAATGAGAAAATATGAAGTGGACGTAGGCTCATTAACGCCGAACCACTATAAAAATCTTGTTGCCTTGCTTTTTCTCTTATTTTTCGGTTATTTCTTCATATCCTACGCTCTAAATATGACAATTTTGGTGTTAGGACTATTTTTTGGTCTAACAGTAACAAAAACCTTTGATACATAAAATCACTTAAATTATTATTAAAGTTTATCCCCTTTGAAAGCACTTTTCAATTAAACTTATTCAAATACAATCGAAAGTATGCCCATTAATAACCTTTGGCTTATACAATAAAAATTCGCATGGGAGCTTATCTGAAAATGGATTTCCAACAATGGCTAGGGTAAAGGACTACCCTACCGTACTGTGCACCTCTAGAAGAGTGCACCCGAGCTACCCGTCCGATGCACTTACAAGGTCAATCCTGATCATACTTTGAAAACATACCAAATATGACATTTTACCCCGGTCGTTACTGACTTATTCTGGGATCCCACATCACTTACTCAACATTCAGCGTTTAATCTAACTGACGTTAACAATATCTATTCTAGGTCGCATGCAACCCTATACCAAATGTGATACTACACATCCCTTAACGTCACCCATATGAGAATGCATTAAGGTTTATGAAGAACTTAGGTATAAAGTAATAACACAGAGACAAAAATTCACAAGAAAGAAATATAAAACATAGTGGAAACTTTAAAACATCTATTAAATAAACAAGTCAAGCCACAGTAATTATTACATTTCAAAATACAAGATAGTCTTCATCATAAACAAGTATACTATCTCGTGAAAAATATCAGAGTACATAAGTAAAACCATAAAAACTATCCTATTATAAGGCAATACAATGATTAGAAAACAAGAACTGAACATTACATGAATTTGAAAAAAGTTCAAATCCAAGCTGAACCAAATAATCATGAATCACTGCAGAGAGAAGGAGAAAACAAATTAGGTCAAACATACATATGGTGAGTTTTAGTAATTTCTAGCATGAGCATAAGATAAAGAAGCATTTAGACAGGTGAATAATTCTAAGAGCAATGGACATAAAAGCAGAAATAAATTAGCAGTAAAGGTAAATACTAAATAAGAGAGGCTTCTCTTTCATGTCCAAAATTGTTGCACCAACCACCAAAATATCATAATTAGGCTTTACCTAATTTCTACCCGTCGATTTGCTACTTTACCCAAAATGTGATAACCTCTGCTAGCTATGGAATTCAGGGTTATCAATCCCAATCCCATCAACTAAAAGGGCATAGACGTTAATCATGGGAGTTACAGTGGCTTATCTTCCCCAATCAGAACGATGCATGCTCATCGTTCCACCGAGACGCGCATGTATCTACTTCGTTTGAACCTCTTACTATCTTGTTCAGTAAAGCATTGCCCTGGCCTCTATTTTCCATGATAACAAAGGGATATTAATTGATGCTTTTTCCCAACAAAAAATGTAATTGACACAAGTCACTCCAAGACTTGGTCCCCATTCATTACTTTATTAGCCTTCTTATCTTCCCCAATCAGCCCCACGATGCCGAAACGGACCAAAACTTTATACTATTAGGCCTCTTATCTTCCCCAATCAGCCGGACGCTACCTGAACGGACCTAATCTACGAGCCACCTATCTTCCCGAATCAACCCCATGCTATTGGAACGGATTCCCTTTGCCTTAGCTTATTAATTTCATCAGTTATAACTTAACATGTTTATGTTTATTAATAAGCCCAATATAACCTCATGTTATCTCCTAGGTTGTATTAACATTTCTAATTAATATAATCTTTTTATACAACCCATCCCACGTTACTTAACATCCTATTAATTTCAATCGATTCCAGTTTACATGTTCTCCAATTATTTATTAAGGTTTTATTCCCAATTTACAGTTTAATCTGATTACAACACTTAATCAGTTTCAATATGCCTAAAAAAAATCCCGTTCAACTTAACTTCAATATTACTCCAATTAACGAAAAAATAACAATAAATGCTTAAGCTCTTTTCAAGCCTAATTTCAATGCCAAAAGAAAAGGGAAATGGTACTCGTAAGGCCTAGACACATAATAAACAAAAGCATATAAAATGGGCATAAACATAACTATTAATTAGCTATAACAAATAAGAGAACAAGAA
The DNA here is from genome assembly GCA_030737875.1 of Allium sativum. Taxonomy (NCBI): domain Eukaryota; kingdom Viridiplantae; phylum Streptophyta; class Magnoliopsida; order Asparagales; family Amaryllidaceae; genus Allium; species Allium sativum. Next base: position 969,218,486 of record CM060913.1, on the reverse strand, counting down.
GAAAGCGTACTACTTATAAATAATAAAAAACTGGAAAGAAACGGGCATAAACAGTAAATAAGTTATAGTAACTTACAGAAAAACCGAACATATAGATACTGTAAACATAAAAATTGCAAAGTAAAATTACTTAACTGTTTAAACATTCCTATACAATAACTAATCTAAAAAATATGTAAACACTCATAAATTTGATGAACAAAGCTTTCCACTGGCCTTCTTATAAAATCTAGCAGAACTCCGCCTCTAGAAGTGATTATAGAAACAAAATATTAAAACATAAGAATTTCTATTCACCCCTTAAAAATTTAGTTATGTGCACCCTCCTAATTTTGAGGATAGGCCTGGGGAAGAAGAAGAAGAGAGAATGGATGTGAAGAAATGAGAGAGGTTGGCTAGTCTATTTATAGGATTTACAAGATGCCCACAGCCGTTCAATCTAAGATTAGATCTGGTCCATCCATGTCATCAGACCAATAAGAAAGTTCCACATCAGCCTTTGGTTTAAAATAAACCAATAAAATAGTGCCTACTCATATTATATTGTTAGATAAATAAACTCAATTCGCTGCCTTGTGTGCCAGGCAAGGCACGCAACTTCCTTTAGCTGGGTCGACCTACCCGCTATCCTAGGTCGACACACAGGTCGACCCTTAGGGTCGAAACACGTATCGACCTAGTTAGCCTGGGTCGTCCAGTGATCGTTGGTCCACTTGTTTTTTTATTTAATTTTTTTTGTATTTTTCTTTAATTCATAGCTAATTCAATTTAACTCTGATTTCGGAAAACCAAGTGTCCATTTTGATTAGAAAATTACAACGGGCCCAATGGTGCTAGCCACGTTATATAATTTTGATTATTATTTAGTTTATTAATCTTTTATATTTAATTATTGTTTATTAAAATTGGGGCTGTTACACTTAGAGGTAGGTTAATACTGGTGTTGTTGGCCAGGTTTACGTGAGAAGTAAGATGGTTCATTGCCATCATTCCCTTCGACATAAGTGACGTACAATTGTCTGTTTTCCTAAATTGCTTTACAAACTGCTTTTATAATGCAAGGCTTATGCCTATAACCATGTAGACATCTTTAATGTTGATCGAGACTATTTATTTTTGTTTTCTAATAACACTTAGAGGGTTATCAATGTTTTTTAATTCGAAGCTCATGCTATGGAAATCGTTGAATCCATTGCCAACGAAGAAATGCCCTTGTTTTCTAAATTACTTACTTAGTTCGAGTTGCAGTCAACAAGGAACGTTTTTAACTGAAAACGTTTTTTCGGTTTGCCACCATTGCTTGTCAGTTTCAATGATGTTCGACAAGGAGAACCTTTTGTTAAATCATTTTCTAAATCAGCTAATGGTTACTACCTCTATTTATTGTCACCATTACATTTGTCGAAATGACTTAAATGCATTCTTGTTTGTAGGAAGTTTGTATGGTTTTGCCTAACACAGAAGCATGAATATTAACTTTGAGATCCATATGGGAACCAAAGGCGATTTAGGGACGAGATGGGTGTTTCGCCTATTGAATTATGCATATTGTTCCGATAGAAAACCACATAATGATTATACTGTTTGATACATAACCATTGTTATGACATTTCATTTGTGTGAACACATTGGGGATACCAATGACATAAACGAAAGGGATATTGAAGGTACCAATAATATTTGGAGCATCCTGGGATGTCTAGTCCCATAAAGTTGTTAGGTTCATGGTTAACCAAAGGCATGAATACATATGGTGTTTGAGGATTACTCGCGTTTCTTTGAATGAGTGGTTCATAGTTATCCAAAGGATACAAATTTAGGGAGTACGATAGACAATCCATGCCTATATTGAAATAATGAATTCAAGTATATAACTTTACAATGGGTAGTTGACCTATTGCTAAAGAAACTAATCGGAACCGTTAAGACAACTTGCACATCACTATTGCTATTTATATTGTTATGTGCTAACCATTAAATTGCAGTAGCATTGGATAGGTTATGTTATTATTGCTTAATACTAGTGAGAGGGAAAACCATTTTGCTTAACTACATGATCTCACTAGATATCTATCGTGTCAAGTAGAATGTATTATTCTTTACATTAGTTTTTCAGGTCATCTTCTTCAAAATATGCTTCTAGAGGCGAGCATGAACCTATACCTATTTAGGCGCTCTTCCACTATGTAGTGTTTATGTCTTTTACATATGTCTAAGGAAAAATTGTTTATTGCCCACGTTTTTATCTCTGATCAACTAAGGGGAATCTTTATATGTCGCTCTTGGGGAATGTATTTTGTTATGGATATATCTTGATTTGAATGGGGTTTTACATGTGGAATGAAATGAATGTTTTTTCAAAACAAAAAATTGTATTCCATTATTAACTGATGTTATGTTTCATTAACAATCTATTTTCTATCACCAAAATTTAATACTATAAAGGAGTGTAGGCATCTATAGTGCTCGGCTTTGGGCCTTAGAGAATGGGGTGTTACATTTGGCATTAAAGCATAGGTTAATGCAAACTTAACAATCAAACTCATAAAAGTGGTTTTTCAATTAAGACCTAAAGATCAAAGAAAAATATCTGGTTCTGGAAGAGACATAATATAACCTGCTGGTATTTGTATTATTTAAGTATGCAAACTCCAACAATCTTAGGGTCACCCTTTAGAATCCTACAAAAGTTCAGCTATAGAAATGGAATTAAGATATGGAGAAGTAAAGTGCAAGATTGAAAGTCGGTGGCAAAAGCATGATAACTAATGGAAATGCTTAATCAAAGGCTTGACGAGATCAAGGTCAAAGGGCTAATGAGAATAAAGGTGTTGCAGCCCTACCTGTGGACATGAGGAATTTGTATCAATTATTACTTCAGATGATGCAAGCCAGAGTTGTTGTTGATCTCGTATACCAATTACGCCAAACTAAGTAGGGATTACACAAGTCTAAGAGGAAACCATTTTCTTTAAACCGATGAGGCTACTACCGTTGATATTTGGTTATTACATTACGTAAGAATCTTTGAAAACTTAGTCTAGAGCAATAAGCAAAAACGGAGGTCGGCTCGAGATAGCTACAAGGTGGTGCTTTGCATTAGTGGAATGGAATTTCAACAAGATCACCAAAAGCAAAGATCACTTAAGAAGATTTCCAAGGGTTGCTTAGGGAAAGGTTTGTCATAAAAGCCACCCAATCTTCATTGGTGATGAAGTTCGATGAATTAAAGAAAAAAGAGATGCCAGTGGTATAGCACGCAGCTAAGTTTGATAAATTGGATCGTTATTCCCATGGAATAATTGATGATTATATCTGAAGGAATGAAAATTTCATAAAAGGGCTTCAATTGGAGATTGCTGGGGCGACTACGCCTCAATTACAAGACCCCGATGTCGTAGAAATAGCCATCGGCAATGAAGATTTTATTACAAAATGCAAAAGATCTAATAGAAACAAGACCTCCAAGGAAAGAATAGAAAGGTTTTCAAAGGTAGGAAAGCTCCAAAAGGAGGGAAATCTAAGAAGAAAAAGATGAATTTGTTTGCTATAAGTGCAACCAGAAGGGCTATTTTCAATAAAGTGTAAATTAGGCAGGGCCTGGATCTTTATTGGGAAGCCAAATGTCAAATTCTACATTTGCAACCAACTTGGGCACTACAAGAGTAATCGTCTAGAGGTAGCGAAAGTAAAATTATTGTTTTGGAACCCTCCTTTATAAGACCCTCTATTGTGGGAAGAGGGAAAATGGTGTCGGAAGACAAACTTTTGGGTCATAACATACCATTAAGAGTTTTTTGACACTGGTGCATCACAATCGTTTATATCTTAATGTGCAGTATATAAGTTATCATTTGAACTATCATACCTTGTTACTTACTTTATGGTAGCTAATCCTATAGAAGGTTATGTAACTCTTGGAATGAGATGTGATGGCCTAGATTTCAAATTAATAAAGTATACATTTTATTTGATTTCAAAGATTTTGGAATCACATAGAGTATGAATAATTTGAATTACTATGATGCAAGAATATTTTCCCAGAGTAGGGAGATATCATTGACATATCCTAATTGTAATAGTCAGATTGTGTATTTGATATGAAGCGCAAGGCATAGATATTTTCCTTGTTAGGTGCACTGGAATTAGAAGCGGAAGTGAGTCGAGTTCTTATCATCAAAGAGTTCTCTAATGTGTTTGAACCATCGACCGTGTTACCCCCAAAGAGTGCTACCGAGTTTTTAATCGATCTTGTACTTGGAGTTGATCCAGTGAGTAGACCACCTAATTGGATGACACATATGAAAATGAATCGAAGGTGCAACTAGTGGATTCGAAAGGGAAGAATTTCATCCATCCATGCAATTCACCATGGGATGCAGCTTTGGTTTTGTGAAAAAAGATAGATGGATCATTGAGCATGTGTATTGACAACCGAAATCTTAAATAACAAGTATCATTTTCCACTAGTTGATCATTTGCTCGATCAGCTAAGTGGAGAGAAAGTGTTTTTGCAATTGGACTTAACTGCTGGTTTTTAGAAATTTTAGGTAGCAGAGGAGATCATTCCATTGACTTAGTTTCATGCAAGATATGATTGTACGAGTGGATGGTCATGCCACTAGGAATGATGAATGCACAAACTTTCTTTGTGGACCTGATGAACCAAATGTTTCGAAAGCACTTGGATAGATTCGTGCTAGTTTTCATATATGATATATTGGTATATTCCAGGGATTTTAAAGATAGCATGTCTCACCTTTGGATTATGCTTGAGGCTTTCCGAAAGCACCAGTTGGCTAAGTTTTCCAAATGTCACTTCTGGGAGAAGAAAGTAAATTTTCTTATTCATGTTTTTTCAAACAAAGGACTGTCTATGGATCCAACGAAGGTAGATGATATTAACCGTTGGAAGAGGCCAAAGGGTGTTTTTGAAATTAATAGCTTTCTTGTGTTGGCTAGTTAATATCAAAGATTTATCAATAATTTCTAACGAGTTGTGGCACCGCTTACCAAGATAACTAGAAAGGACGATAAGTTTATTTGGTCAGATAAGTGTGAGGAGGCATTCCAAAATTTGGAACACTTTTTAACCATGCTCCTATGTTAGTAGTGCCTGTTGGAAATCGAGATTTAGTAGTTCATACCGATGCTTGCGGAACAAGGTTGGGAGATATTCAAATATAGAAGAAAAGGTCATTTCTTATGCTTCTAGACAACTAAGACCACATGAGATAGGATATCCAACAAGTGATTCAGAGTTAGTTGTTATTGTCGTTGCATTTAATATATGGAGACACAATCTATTGGGAGAATGGTTTTAACTATTCACAGATCATAAGTCTTAGAGATACTTATTCTCCTAAAGAATAATTGAACATGAGACAAACAAGTGGCGAGGTTCTTCACAACTAATGACATTCACATCGAGTATACACCTAGAAAAAGGAATAAGGTTTTAAACACCCTTAGAAAAAACATCAAGGGATTATAGTAGCTATGTTGACCAAATGTGATGTAGGAATCAAGTTGATATCAAGTTTGATTAGGATTACATCTTTCACATCTGCCTATAGGTATGATCGTTTTTGATAAACAGAATTGCTTTTAAGAAAGAAGAGAATCCTTCATTGGCTGGAAGGATCAAAAGGCTCTAAGACAGTGTAGAATCCTATGAATTAAAGGATTTTGCTCTAGACCAAAATGGTTGGTTAAGAAAGATACGAAGATTGTGCATCCCAAATTTTGGCTACCTTGGGAAGGAAAATCTTAAAGAGTTTCATCTCTCCATGTTCAAGACACACCCTGGAGGCACTTAAATGTACCAAATTATGATGAGAAACTTCTTTTGGGAAGGCATGAAGAGGAATGTTGGTTTATAGGTAAAGGAGTGCATGAACTGACGACAAGTGAAAGATGAATATCATAAGCCAAGTGGTTTGCTTCATCCCATAGAAATTCCAATTTAAAAATGGTATTTAATATCCATGGATTTCGTTGACCTGTTGCCTAGATCAAGAAAATGAAAGAATGCATAAGGGTTGTCATGGTAAACTAACCAAGAGTGCCTATTTTACTCCGCTCAGGACAACTACAATTACAACTGTATTAGCACAGTTATTCTTGAAAAACATAGTAAGAATGCACTGAATTCCTAATATTATTGTTAGCGAGAAAGATCCACTATTTACTAAATATTTCTGGAAGAGCCTATCGAATGCATTAGGAACTAAGCTTAAAATGAGTACCATTTCTCACCCATAGATAGATGGGCAAACCAAAACAGTGAACATGGTACTCAAAGATTTACTGAGAGCATGTGTTCTGGATTTTTGTGGTTCACGGGAAGACTACTTATATTTGGTTGATTTCCTCTATAATAATAGCTGCCAGGTTAGTATATGGATGGAACCATTCAAAGTATTGTATATAAGACATTATAAGTCACCATCACGTTGGTTGGACGCCAGTGATAGATTGATTTTAGGTCCGGATTTAATATAAGAAGCCACAAAAAAGATTGAGTTCATATGAGTCTGATGAAGGAAAGGTCGTCTAAGTAAGGAAGAGTTATGTTGATAAAAGGAATAAGGATTTGGACTATACATTAGAGATTGGGTTTTCATTGAAGTTTCACCAATGAAAGGCATAATTTGCTTTGGGAAGTCGAGGAAGCCTGCAACAAGGTTTATTGGACCATTTACCATATTAAAAAAGATTAAAAAGCTTAATTATTGGGTTTAGCTACTCGAAGTCGAGGAAGTCGAGGAAAGGTCGTCATGAAATTGTGATATGATGTGTGTTATATCATTTTGGAGAAGGTTTTGAATTTCATAATTTTTTGAGCACTTTGGAATATTTTATAAATTTTCTAAGAAAGATTATTTGTTAATTATGGGTTAATTAATTAAAGCGATTAATTAATTATTTTAAACTTGAAATTTTTATACAAGAAAGAGGAAGTTATTCCCCTAATTCTATGAACTTTTGGGGTTTTCCCATGATTTGTCTAGTATTATGAATTACCTAATATTGATTTTGATTAGGAAAACTTATGCATTATTTAAGGGGATAACACATATATAAAAATATTTTATACATTGAAATGTACAAAATACTGAAAGAACTCAAAATTTTTTGTTATAAACTAATCAAATTTCTATAAATATGGTGGACTTGGTATAAAATATGGCTTTGTAAAGAAATAAAACTGTTCTGCTCATATTTACTATCAGTGCGATTGCTAGATTCAGAAATACCCTTCCGATGCTTTTTGAAGTTACCTTTCAGTGGCGTTAGTTGCTTAAAATATCATATTTATTATATGTGAAGTATTCAAGCTCCCGCCTTTACTTTTCGGGTTTGGTCTTATTTCTAATACACATATATTTCCTTTTTTGAAAGTTAGCCACTCTACATAAGGCTACTGCCCAACCCCTTCGGTAGGGTTGAAAGGTTTTTCTTTTCTTGAATGAACTTGTATTGTAGAAGAACCTAGTCTAATGTCTTAGTACCCTTTAACTAAGTCAAAGGAGTTATTTTAGTTAGAAATTGTCATTTTGAAAAGAATAGGAGCTATTGCCTCCACACACCTTTTGGTGGAACCAAAAGGGTATTTAGTGGTTATTACCCCTGTTGACTATAATATATGGAGCATAAGGGGCTATAGTCCTAGTACCTCTCGACTGTATCGAAGAGTGTTGTTTTTTAAACTATGTTTACCATGTAATGAGGCTATCGCCATGTGCCTTTCAACTTAATCGAAAAAGGTTGTACTAGTTCCTAGTTCTATTAATTTGATACGAGACTATCACCTTAAGAATTTTCGATAGTACCGAGAGGACTCTTTTCCTAAGTATACCTTAAATTGATAGAGGCTACTTCCTTAATGCCTATCGGCGAAATGGGTTGTTATACTTAAAACCTTATTTTTATTAAAAAAAGTAAGGGGTTACCACCTTGCTACCTTTTGAGGGTACCCTAAGAGGTTTTCTTTAGAAATAATGAATAAGAGGTTATCGGATCAACACCCTTTAGTGGAAGCGGAAGGGTGATTTTTCTTACATAAGTTGTAACATATTGAACCTCTTGATTGTTTTTTATTCACGATATTTTTGATTCATGACAACAAAATAGAGATTAATGAAGATCGTATCGAAGAGTTAGGTTCATGCATATATGATTATTTGGTTGTGTTAGAAATGTATTAAAATATATCCTCACAGTATAACACAAATGCACATATTTTTAAACACACACACACACACACACACATATATATATATATATATATATATATATATATATATATATATATATATATATACGAATTCATGTATAGAAAATAACATTACTGGACTGGTTTCACTTAACTAGTCGATTGGTGGAAAACTGACTAGTCAACTGGTCAGGGATCTAGAGTCTAGTAACAGCCAGTTTCTTTTCATATTTAAATATATATATACGATTTTGTCAGTTGACCAGTCAACTAGTGGTTTTTCTACCAGTCGACTGATCATAAATAACAGTCATTTTTTGTGTGAAGAGTTGCTTCATGAAGAGATTCCTCTTCATTTATGAATATAAATGGATGTAATTCTTCGCTGAAACTCTTCGTGAAAGATTACTACTCTTCTACAATTATAAATACACTTCAAACATTATTTCCATATGACTGACTTTCAATTATTCTATTCTAATTTCTGATTTACATCTCTATACTCACTGCGTTCTAAAAGCTCTCTCCAATTCAAGTTACTTGTTGAAACTTTGAAGTTATTTCATATCTCTTGATTCAACAAGCAACATATTTTCTTCAATCTTCACATACACATCAAATACTCGAGTATAAGATTATAGGAAGGGTGTACTTAACTATTGACTATTCAGTGTTGATAAAGAACACATCCATAAGTCAAAACTCTTTTGTAATTTGTGAAATCCTGTGTGGGTACTCAGGCGGGGGCATCCTTGTTGATGGTCAGGTGTATTGTGACCTATTCCTCTAGGTTAAGAGAGGGCGTGGTAGTGAATTCCGAAGAGGAGCTTCAGGACTGGATGTAGGACGGGAAGTCCAAACAAGTATAAAATTCCTGGTGTCTTTACTTAGTAGCATTTACTTATTTGTGATATATTTATATTTCTTAGATATATTTGCATAAATATTGTAGCTTATAAGTTTGCTAGTTATATCCAATTCCGCTATACCCATATACAGATGTGCTCTTTCAACCGAAAAAAGAGTCATTTTCTGCAGTAAAGGTTTGAACTATCATATTATGATCTGTCTCAAATTTTTGTTTCCCCCCCTGAATTCTCGTGCATTCATTCTTAGATCCTATCTTTCTCACCACTTTTTCCCTCGGTCATTCTAGCATCATCCATCCATATAAAGATCCTACTTAAGTCACCGCATACCGCCGTTTCATTTGGTATCAAAGCCTGGTGTTTCAGAGATCATAACAACATCCTAGAATAAAAGGCAATAGAGAAATCTTGTCAAGGGATTAGAAAGAGCAACCAAGCAATATCAAGAGAGCAAGGAAGCAAATGTCTCATGGCTAAAGTCAGATCGCAATCAGTATGTGTAGATTCATTATATAAAGATCTTTTGTTAGACCATGAAAAATTGTTAAAAGATTTTAGAAATTTAGGTAAACTTAATGCAATTATTTTTGCCAAGTTTAAAGATTGTGAGCAAGAAAATTCCAAGATAAAAGAGGAAAACAATTTTTTGGTAAAACAAGCCAAATGTTTTGAAAATACCTTAGAAGGGCTTGTTTTTCAAAAAGATTTCCTTCAAAAAGAAAATGAGAGACTAGAAGATAAAAACAATGTTCTTTTAAAGGAAATCGATCTTTTGAAAAATAAAAATAAAAATTTAGAAGATTCTTTAAATAATTCTAGTTCTTCAATTTTGTCTCCTAAAAAGGAGAATAAGTTCTAATTGAAAAGAATCTAGAATTATCTAAAGAATATGATTTTTTAAAATTTTGTAATAATGTTTTGCAAAATGAAATTTGTGACCCAAAAGAAAATTTTAAAAGATTACAAATTTCTTTAGATAATTTAGAATCTCAAATTTTTTATTTTAAAAATGAGAATGATACTTTAAAAAGGGAGAATTCTGAATTAAATAAGGAAATTGATATCTTGAAAACAAACAAAATTTCTTTCGAAAATGTTAATCGAGACTTTGTTATAAAATTTAAAAAATGTACAAGTAAGTTCACGAAATTTAATAAAGGTCAGAATGATTTAAACGAGATTTTGTCCAGTTCAAGACCTTTACATGATAAAAGTGGTTTAGGATATAATAAAACCAATCATAGAACTAGTACTAGATATGCTTTTATATATAATAAAAATATCACTGCTATTACTAATGCATGAGTAAATCCAAGATCCAATCATTATAGAATTTCGAATACTTCTATTACTAGTAATATCTATAATAAGTCTAGAAGTACAAAACGAAAATACCAATAGAAGTTATTTAAGTATTTGGGTTCTTGTAAGTTGGAAAAATAGAGAAAAATATATCGATGATTATTTTAATTCAATAATCAAAACGAAAATTTCATTTTTAAAGGTTCCATAAAACCCTCTTGAGTATGGTTACCTTCCATCTAACCCCTGGACCCTAGCAAAGGAAGTGGTTATCAAAGTGTGTGTATATATATACACATATATTTCATTTTTTTTTTGCAGGTACGCCACAACAAAAATAAGGCTATTTCGATATCTTTAAATACCTTGTAAAACAAAAATACAGTTTCTTGAAAATACATGATCCAATATCTCCTGAAGGTGCTATAATTATTTAGGTTCTCGGTATGCTCGATTACTACTTTATCATGATACTTGTTCTTTTTAATCGATGACAAAGGGGGAGAGAAAAATTGATTATATATATTATATATACTAACATTTTGTTACAGGAAGTCACACGGTAAGTATGTACTCTATTATGAACTAACAAAATGTTGCAGAGTTTCAGGGGGAGATAAATATATATTCAAGCATGCATTCAGGTGGAGCAATTTAATATTTCAACAGAATGTGTGTAACAACCCGAATTCCGATAGATCGGATTTTTTCCATAATTCTAATCTATCGAAACTTGTATTGGTTTACCTTTGGTGTTAGAGCAGACATGCATGTATCTAGACTGTCCCACGTACATACCGTTAGTTGTAGCTCGGTGCACATTAGAGGACATACTCGCAGGTTAGATCTGTGGCATAGACATGATGGCTCTGGATACTGGTTAGGCAGTATTATTAAGATGGTAAGTCTACACTTGAGTACATTATATTTTATCCATTCCGCTGTGAGATATTTTCTAAACTCTGACATATTTTTTGTCTCTGTCTTTTTTGCAGGATACCAGAGCAAACCAACATGAGTTTCGATAGATTAGAATTTTGAAGAAAAATTGGTCTATCGGAATTCGGGTTGTTACAATGTGAGATGTTGTCATCAATCAAAAAAGGGGGAGAATGTTGATTCATGATATTTTCGATTCATGACAACAAAATAGAGAATAATGAAGATCGTATCGAAGAGCTAAGTTCATATATATGTGACTATGTAGTTGTGTTAGAAATGTGTTAAAATATATCCTCACAGTATAACACAAATGCACGTATTTTTAAATATATATATATATATATATATATATATATATATATATGAATTTATGGATAGAAAATAGCATTACTGGACTGGTTTCACTTAACAAGTAGATGGAAAACTGACCAATCGACCGATCAAGGATCCAGAGCCCACTATTGGCTAGTTTCTTTTCATATTTAAATACATGTATACAATTTTTCTCAGTTAAGCAGTCGACTAGTTGTTTTTCTACTAGTCGACTGATCAAATCATTTTTTTACAAAGAGTTGCTTTTTTATGAAGAGATTCCTCTTCATTTATGAACAGAAACGGATGTGATTCTTCGTTGAAACTCTTCGTGAAAGATTACTACTCTTCTAGAATTATAAATACACTTCAAACATGATTTCGAAATGACCAATTTTCAATTATTTTATTCTAATCTCTGATTATCTCTATACTCGCATCATTCTAAAAGCTCTCTCTAATTCAAGTTACTTGTTCAATCTTTGAAGTTATTTCATATCTTTTGATTCAACAAGTGACATACTTCCTTCAATCTTCACATACACATCAAATACTTGAGGATAAGATTATAGAAAGGGTGTACTTAATTGTTGACTATTCAATGTTGATACAAGAGCACACCCAGAGGTCAAAACTCTTTTGTAATTTGTGAAGTCCTGTGTGGGTGCTCAGGCAGGGACATCCTTGTTGGTTCTTGGGTGTATTATGACCTATCCCTCGAGGTTAAGAGCGGGCGTGATAGTGAATTGCGAAGACGATCTTCGGGACTGGACGTAGGACGGGAAGTCCAAACCAATAAAAAATTCTTGATGTCTTTACTTACTAGCATATACTTATTTGTGATATATCTATATTGCTTAGATTTATTTGCATAACTATTGTAGCTTATAAGTTGGCTAGTTGTATACAATTCTACTATATCCATATAAAGATCCTACTTAAGTCGCCGCACACCGAATTTTCAATTGTATCCAACTTGTCAACACAAATGTTATCGATTGGGAATTGTTTTGTCTCTTTGCCTTAGTATCAAGCTGACACAGATGTAGTTGGCCAAGTTTATTTGAGAAGTAAGATGATTCGCTTCCATCTTTCCATTCGGCATAGATAATTCGAGGCGACTGTTTTTCCAAATTGCTTTATAAACTGACTTCGAAACCCAAGGATTATGCCTATGGCTGTGTTGACACCAAGGCCCAACTGTATTTGTTTTCTAAAAACACTTAGAGATTTGTCCTCTATCCTTATCGTTGTGATAGGGTCTTTTTGTAAACCATGTTTTCTAATTCGTAGCTCGTGCTTCCAAAACCCTTTAAGCTATTGCCAACAACTATAAGCCTTTATAGACTTGTTTTCTAACTTACTTCCTTAGACGCAGTTGTGGTGAACAAAGAATTTTTTTAACTAATGTTTTTTTTTGAAGACACTGCCTCCGTGGCCTTTTGGTGTTGTTGTTGATCAACATGAAGAACATTTTTTAAAATCATTTTCTAAATCAGTTGGAGGCTATTGCCTCTATTTCTTATTGGCATTATATTCGTTGATTGGACTTTACTGTTCGCATATTGCAATAAGTAGATAGGGTTTCACCTATCACAAAAGCATGAATATTGTCTTTGAAACCCAGATGGGAGTTAAGGGTGATTATGGGGTGACTGGGGCGTCGTGCCCTTTGGATCATGCCGTATATTTTGGTGGAAAACAACTGAAATTCTTATGTTGTTTGGATGATAACCATATATATGGCATTGAATTTGTGTGCATGCATTGAGGATGGTTATGGGATAAACAAAAGAGAAATAAGTGGTACCAATAATATTCAAAACATACGTAACATTGAGAGTTCATAGTCAACCGAAGGTAAAAGCACATGGTGTTTGAGTGTTACTCACATTGCCTTGAATGAGTGGTTCATAGTTATCTGAAGAACAGACTTATGGGGGTGTGCTATAGACAATCAACTCCCACATTATAATAATGAATTCAAGTAGACAATATGCCGATGGGAAGTTAACTTGTCGCTATATAAACTAATCAAAACTATAAAAACAGCTAGTCGGTATAATATGGATGAGCAATACACTGTATGTTGCAAGTTCCACATCACCATAGAATTGGTTAAGTTAGTATAGCTTGACACTACTGAGAGGGAATCCCTCTCCGCATAGCAGCGTGGTTTCAATAGATATCTATTGTGTCAAGTAGAAAGGATCATTATGCATACCTATCTTTTTGACTGGACCTTAATTTTTGTTTTTTCCCCTTAAACTCTTGGATACTCATTCAAGTAAGTTAAAGGTTAAGGTATTTCAAGTTATTTTCTTTGAAATAAGCTTCTGAAGGTGAGAAGGAGGCTATGGCAATCAAGGAGCTCTCCGCTGTATGTGTTTATGACTTTTGTATGTGCCTAAAGCAAAATTGTTTTATAGCCTATATTTTGAAATCTAATCAACCAAGGGACATCTTCGTATGTTTCACTTGGAGGTTACATTCTATAATACATTTATCTTGATTTGAATAAGATTTCACATGGGAATGAAATGTTTATTTACGAATGAAAATTATTTCAAAATATTTCATATTCACGTATTATCTAATGCTATGACAATCTATTTTTTATCATTGAAATTTAATATTATAGATGGTAGTAGCATTTGTAGCACTCAGCTTTGAGCCCTAGAGAACAGGGTGATACATGATTGTTGTAAAAACTTCTTCTCTGAAGAATGCTGTTAGGTTTAGAAGGAAAGAGAAGATAGCACCAAGATTTATTGGAACATTTCTAACAATATAAAGGATTGGAATGTCAGCTCATAGATTTACCTCCAAAAATGAAGAACATGCGTAAGGTATTTCATATCTTCTATCTATAAAACTTTGTGCATGAATGGAGTATAACAGTAGCACCGAATCTGCTATAAGATGTTGTAGTGGAGCTAGAAGTTACTAAACATCATTGGTCGCTTCAAGTCATCAAGCATGATATGGAAAAAATCAGGAGGATTTTTTTTAATCTAGTTAAGTTGCAATGGAGTGAGGATGATATCAATTGCAAATGGGAGACTAAAGAGAGATTTAGTATGGAATATCTAAAACTCATCGTAAGAACCATTTCTCATTGTACTTTGGCAAAGTCGTCCGGTTTTTAAGGCGACCGCAAACACCTTTTTATTACAACTAATAATAAATACAGATTAGTACAGGTGATTGATAGTTGTCAATCAGCTACAAATAGGTTTTTACGATGGGTCGTCCACCACATAATCTTCCATGCAAGGAAGAGAGTATGATCAAACAAAATAACATACACTCATTACATTAAAAACTAGCATGAATAAAGCATTGCACATTAACTAACTAGTTAGCCAAAACTTAAATTACACTGCAATATGCAGATTCTAACCATTTTCGTGTAAGTTTCTCAGCAATTCCTTTTAATTACTTTGGATAATGGGTATTTTAGGCCTAGTTTTATCACCCGAAGTAGCTGCAAATTGATCCATCAATATGTCAGGAGTCCTTTCCTTGTGTCTGGGTGGAGGTAGGATGCTGTTATATGGTGAAACAACCTTAAGCAGAGACTTATCTTTATCACTGACCTGAGAAGTTAGAGTAGATGTCTGACATACAAGGTAATTTGGAAGGTAGTGTTCTTTTCAGCATAACAGAAATTGTCCCTCTTTGGTTCTTGTTTGTTTCATTGATTTTCATGCTTGACTGAAGAAAGAAACAATCTTTCAACATCTTTTAAGATAAGCACATTTTTCTTCACTCATCCCTTCTAATGGAATTGCAGTTTTGATTCTCCCAATAGTGGTATCAACTTCTCCAGACTGCTTCTTAAAAACATGCAAATCTGGTACTTGATTTTCACTAACTGCTTGGGTTACATCATGATCACTCCAACAGTTAATATCCATTTTGTCAGGTGGTTTCTTCCTACCCTGTTATGGCCACTTCCTTTAGTATCCTTACTTGCATTACTTACAGATTGTTCTGTTTCAATATAAGCATTGTTAGGCAAACCAGTTTCAAGTTCAGTAACTAATTCATCACCTTGAACCACACCATAAACCTTAATATTATCCTTACCATAAGAATTAGTAGGTTTCAAAATCAGATTTTGCTTCACAGTCACTTCCTTTTTCTCTTCAACGGAATTATAATAGGAAAATGCTTTAGTAAGCATTGCGTCTATGCATGCAATTTCACCATCTTCTAGTACATTAGCATTTGGATGATTATGACCATCGTGCTGTTGTTCATTATCCATCTTAGCTTCATTATGCAAGTCATCAGACACCTCATTTATCTGATCAAGCATGCCAAAAATGTTTGCAAATTCAATATTTGGCATACTTCTGCTGCCAGCATGACTATCAGGCTCATGTGTAACCTTTCTATAAACTTTCCTGCTAGTACTATTGCTTCCTTTATAAGGTGCATGGAACACACTCCTATGTTTGTATGCGACTCTTCTCCAATCATTTCTATTTTTGGTTAAAATCTCCTCCTCTCCCATCCGCTTCTACATATTACCATTATTATTTTTCTTTCTAATCTATATGCCTTACCCATATTGTTTCCTTTCTTCTTTATAACTTCAGGATTGTCACTGTGCCTAGATGTTCCATGTCCATTACTGTCTTTCACAGTACTATACAAACCAGTTGACGTACAATTATATTTGGAGTGACCAAATACCCTGCAAACTCCACACATATCTGTCTTCCACAAATAATGTACAAACACCATCTGCACATTATTACTAGGCAACTCGGCTAGAAACTCAGTAATTAGGGGAAAATCAGGTGTAACCTCAACCATGCACTTTGCTATTCCAACCTCTCAAGCCTTTCTGTAGAAGTGTCCATACATAAGAATTTACCTAGTCTAGATGCTAGCCAACTTATTCCAATTTTCATCTACGCATAAAGAGGAATATCTTGCATCTTAATCTAAACAGGCACACTACGAATTAAACTAACACCATTGCCTAGCTGAATATCCCATGGTTTGATTATAAAAAGCTTATTTTGAATTATAACCAAGTCATCTCTAGAAATTCTAATTCTATCCTGAACATTAGATAGCAGAAAGAAGAAAACACTACCATTTGATTCAATCTTAATACCTCGAGTGGATTCCAAAGACGTTCCAAATGTGTCATGATTGCAGTGTAGCTAAACGGCTTCTCAAGTGTTCATGCTATTGACCTTTGGTTACAAGCAAAATCTGTTTGTAGGAACTACAACTTTCCTGTTGAATTGAGAGTGACTAGTGGCGGAGCGTAAACTCCTGCGTTCGTCGGCTTTACATAAAACACAGAAGCACATTTCTTTACTTCGGTTTGGTTGCAGTCAAGCATCTACGATGGGGAAGGGTTTGCAGTGGAGATTGGAAGATCTGGGATCTGGGTAGATAATCATGACCTTAATCCCCATAAACCAGAAATAATATAAATCGGGCAGGCATCATAGCTATACAAGTCATTACCATTAGGTTGTGTCATTGTTATCTCGAGAAAATTTATTTGTTCCTTATTCTATCACTTCTACAAGCTTACATGAAACGGTTGGACGACCGACAACCGCAGTGATGATATATTCAGCACACTCAAGTTGAATGAGTGGTCGGTCATGTGTGGTCCGGTTGCAAGATGTTCTTGTTGAACCCCAGTATTTCTTCTCTAGAGAACACTAATTAAGAGGTGGTTCCAAACCTTGTCATGTTGGAATTTCGAACTCCAAATACGAGCCATACGTTTTTAGATGTGTACCAACTATGTTGGGAAGAGAGATGCAAGCTTTCCAGCTATATTCCTATTTTATTTGTTATTTGATAGACATTATTATAATATCATTGAATTTTGATGTAAAAAGTGATTTGGTTATTGTAAGATAAAAATACATGTCATGTTTATGTGCATTCGTGTCTTACGATAGTTCTGTTCTTTCAAAGGATTTCTGAAGTTAAGCAAGTTGTTTGAAATATGAATTTATCACTGAAAGTATTCCAGACTAATCCAAGTTGATTTTGCTTTGCTTCAAAATGTGTTCAAGTCAGACCGATTATATTTCTAGGTTAGGTTTCGCTTAGAGCTTCAGAAGAGAATTTGAAGTTGAAATGTATTCACGTATTTTCTGGTATTAACTTATTTTTTGCTGTGTGAGTTGTATTAATCTAGTGTGAACTCTGATGTTATACCATTTTCTTTTGAGTAAAGAATTGTTGATATATTATATTTTATTCCCTCTGCTGTGGGGTTTTGATCTTATTCTTTTATTCTAATATTTCTTTCTTTCCACTTCTCACCCTCTAATTTCTTTCTTTTAACCATCTGGGTTATTCAATACTTGAGTTTTGGCAAATAAATACAGGATAAATGTATTATTGTCAAAATTCGAGCATCAAATTTCTTCCGGGTCAATACATCTAATATCTTCTTCAGCAAACCTGGAGGGAAGTTCGAGACTTCTATGGGATGTGATGAAACTCTAGGATAGCCCTTTAGGGTAGGCTTAACGAAGCTACACCCCAAAGACAGCTAGCGGTTTCATCAAAAGAGTATGCCTTAGCTGCATTTATATAGAGGGCAGTCAAAGGACTGGTGGTGACTTTAGGATTTGGCGGTTGCTTTGTCTACAAGAGTAGACTTCGTGGAAAATACCGAATGAGGATAGTAATCGTTCGGGTACCTGTTACCATCGGTCAAAGCAAGTACGAGAAAGACTAGAGCTAAACCAACCTTCTGATGACTTTCACTATCGAGAGATTGTATGAGAGACAACGCCAATTGGATTTTTAGATTATTTGTTGCATGGAACAATCACTTAGATCTCGATGGTCTTTCATTAGTTGAAGGGGACTGCAAGGAGCCACAGCCATGGGAAAAGAGACAGACCAAATTTGATATTTTTATTATAGACCTAACGAAGCTGTAATTTACAGATATAGAAATCCCCGACTGAGTTCTGCACAAGGGTGGACCAGATAGTAAACAATACGACTACCTGTAGTCCTCGATGTATGCACCGAGTGGTACGTCATGGATGTCCAAGCATTGGAACGACTTGATGTGGATGCGATTTCATGTTTACTTATTTAAAGATGAAATATCTATATTAAAGGCCTCACGAAGTTGTACTTTACCAATGTAGTTAGAGTAATCTTTCATAGTCTGACAATAGAGACCTATCGAGGAGGGTACCATGAGAGTACCTAGATATATTGGGTATATAGCTATATATATATATATGAATTATTAGGTTTGACCTACTAGGAGGCGGATGAGTACGATTCAAGTGTAGAGGCGGGAGTGTTATAAATCCTAATGGCCTAATAAAAAGTCAATCCATGATAAAATGGTATATATGTTGTAATTCATAAAAAGTAGAATTTGTCTTTTGCAATGCTTTAGTTCTGATCCCTTCCTCATAATCAAACTCGCATGTTAGACGGATGGTAGAGATATTACAGCTTAAAGACACTCGAGTCAGTGTCACTATTAGTGTAAATACTTGCTTATTATCATATTTTACTCATTTCCCTTGTGAGATATTTATTATAGGCTCTGATATCCTTTCTGCAGGATACCATACAAACCAACTTTGGTTTCAGTGGACATGAATTTTAGCATTTTGCAAAAATTCTAGCCCGTAAGAACTTGGGTTATTACAAAATAGAAGAAATAATGCAATACCGAAGTTGTTTGGCATGTGTTAAGGGCCCTTAGCACCAATTGGGTGGCTCTTTTAAGTAAAGCTTTGATAGTTTTCTCATCATCCTAGTTCATGGAATTTAAAGAACACGTTGAAATAAACTGACAACTTATTAGTATAAGTGGTGAATAAGTTAATAACATGGAATTATTAGGAAACTTACGAGTAGAAGAAAACACTTCAGGAAGCTTAGAGCACCATCTAATAAAAAGGTAGTTTCCCGATCTTTTTGGTCTATTGGTTCGATCGGTGATTAAGTTGCCGGGGTATGGGTTAAATCAATAGAGAATGTTCCTTTAAATCTCATTGTTTTTATATGGGCATGTTATATGGTGGAACACTTCCCTACTTCCCGAGCAAGCATCTACAAACAACACAAATAAGTACAGGAGGTAGGCCACAACTGAATAGGGGAGACTCCTAGATACTCCAAATATTTTCGAATAAAGTAAAGAAAGGGAAGAAACCCTATACTCCATATATGAATTGGGGAAAAAATGAAATATCCTTGTGAGCATATTGTGTCAATAGGACCACCATAGATAACCTCTATTCCCGTGATTCCAAAATGCTTAAGAATGAATTCCACTTCAGTGTGAGAAGTAATATCAGAACAAAAGGGATGGTTTTTCTTGTTCTTTGCTCCTTACAGCCTTGAACAAGTTTTCTTAATGAATTTTCTCTTCAACTGCTTAAGAGATTCCATGTTTCTACTAGTTGATTTAATTCTCAAAGCTTAAGTCTCAAAGTGATGGTAAAATTTTAAAGTATTTTGGTAAGTTAATGGTTAGTTGAGGAATTAATATAATGTCCCATAGTTCATTGCTTTAATTCAAAAATTAGCTTAAATGAGATTGATCAAATGAAGTAAAACAAATGAATATTTAGAAGAAGAAAAATTTAAAAGAAAATTTCCTTTATTTCCAGGGAAATTAAGTTTGATGATTACAAGTCGTAAAACTATTTTATCAAATCTATATATATTTTAAAGCCAAAAATATTTTTAATGGCTACGATAGAATAAATATATGGTTTTGTGTTGAAATAAAGTAAGTAGGTATTAGGTCATAAGGAATAAGGCATTATCTCAGGTCGTTCAAAGCCATTATTTTAAATTAATATATTTGTGCTTCCAAGCTACAGAGTTTTAAGTCATCGGTCTTCATAGCCAAGACTTCAAACTATCCTTAACTCGTTGAAGCCCATTTAGTTTCGAAATGCAAACTCTTTGAAACCAGAGCTTCGAACAGTCTACTTGGAGTTTCGAAGCTAACTAAGACCCAAATAACAAGTCCTTTGAAGCGAAAACTTCAAACCATTCTTAGAGCTTCGAGATCATTTGGATTTTAAGCCTAAGCCCTTTGAATTCACAACTTCAAACTACACAACTATACGCTTTGAAACCTTTCTTTATTCGCCAAAGCTTCGGATTATTTTGATTCATGCTTCAAAATCTTTATACGCTAGAAGCGTAAAATTTTAAAACTCAATGCTTCGAGTTATCTTGTTCTTCGAATCATCCTCCCTTGTGTTTCGAAAATATTTAAAACTCAAAGCACAAAACTTTCAAAGTGAATATTTCATATTATTTTCATGTGCTTCAAATCATTAAGGTTCCTAAATTTCAAAATACAGATCTTGATAAAAAAAAAATTGAAACAAATGTTTTACTTCAGTGCACTGAAATTTTGAATAAAATAGCTCAACTCCAATACAATCTCACACAAAGCCTCCTTAAAAATCATTATTTGCTTTCTTATTTTTTTCAGCTAATCAATTTGTTGATACGCTAATTCTTTTTCTCAAGCAACTAGTCATATATGAATTAGCTAGAATCAAATAGGATTTTAAAGTAAGAAAAAAAGTTAATGATAAGTGCAATCATCATGAATCGTTCTCAGAAAAAAAAAATGTATAAATACCTAGACAATTGATAATTTGAAATGCGAATGAGAAAGAGGTTTTGAACTTCGATTATTACTAATTAATTACGAAGGGAATGGATCTTTTCAGAAACTTTATTTTCTTTTCCTTTCTCGAGTGTTTAATGTTGCCAAAGAAAGAAGAAGAAAAGTAGGAAAGAATTTATAATAAGGGATTAGAGGAGCCATCATTTCTAATGCATGGATTAAATGCTACATTTCAAAGTGAGCGCTTGTGATGAAATGAACAACTAGAACCGAATTAAAATTGGTACTCTAATCAAACTAAAGGGCAAGCATTACAGTATGATCTGCTTCATTCCCGAGTTTCGTTCGCTAGAAAAATGGGATTCACAACAAAGTGTGGTAACATCGAAGCTTGCTTCGATTAAGGAAACTCGAAGGAAGAGCACAACATTGTACTTAAAAGAACTCTACTTCAAAGAAATTCATTTCGGAGCATTCAAATCGCATTGTCATCGCACCTAGGAGACTTCAAAGTAGTTATAATAGCTTTGTATCATCAAAGTAAGAAGAAACGTTTGCTTTGAATCAAGGAGAATTAATGGCATTTCAAGTAGCTCAAACCAGCAGGTGGTCTTTAACGATAAAGATATACCATCTAATCAAAAAGTTAAACTTTGAATCAACTGCTTTGAACGCCGAGTGGTTTTACATTAGCATTGGCTTCGCATCAAAAAGTGGTTAGCATCATAGCACTTCCTAAATTTCTTTAAAACAAATAAAGATAGCGTTTATAAACCATGATACTTAGAGCCATTCCTTTCAAAAACTAGTTTCTTCAAGGCCATAACATTTGAAATAAATTTTCTTGAAGTCGACTCCCTCGAAGCCGAAGCCTTCAAAACTGTGCCTTCGAAGCAAATGATTCCATAGAAAAGCAAAGTTGCATGCACATTAATCCTTTTGAATTCATACCTTCAAAGCTAGATTCTTCGAATCTATGGCCTTCGAGTCAAGAGCAACGAAACTCCACCTGCATGTTCGAAGTTCTACCTTCCTGATTGAAGCGATGCATGTCTGAAGAAACTCTGAACCCTCAACTATAAATAGGGTTGAGAAGACACCAAGTGAAGGGTTGATCGCTTCATTCCCTCTACACTCTATGTTTCTGCGTAGAAATCCCAAAATTGATTTGGTGAAATTCTCCCAAGATCATTTTGAGATTTGTACGTAGACATTTTATTGATTTGGAGATCGGCATAGCATGTGAGATTGATTTATGACTAATTGACCTGGCCTTACTTTGAACTCTAAATTACTTTAATGAATATTAAACTATCGTTGCACATTGCACACATTATTGAATTATCATACTTTGGAGAATAAAAGATGACTTAAACCCTTTCGTAGCGAACTGAATTATCTTGTTTCAAACTGCCTTCTACCTTCCTTGAACATATTCATAAAAAAAATCTATTGGCCTTGAGTCATTGGCTCAATAAAGAGATTTCACAAAGACTACTGATATAGTCTTACCCATTTAAGAAGCCTCATGGCTTTACTCTAAACCTTCGAAACTGCTTTGAGGATTTCAAATTCGCTTATGTACCTTTCGTAGCACTATATTGGCTTTAAACCTTTCTTTTGAGCCTCTAGATAATCTTCTAAATTCAAGTTTGCTTATTTAGCTTTGAGCCAAATGTGTAACTTCGCTAATTTGACCTCACAAAGAATATTTGGGGTGTTCGGCCATTTTTTTATCAAACATCCATAAAAATGATTTGATATATAAAAGGATATGTATATTCTATAATTGTTATTTCAAAATGATTTAGATTAAAGCCAGGCTCGGTTTTAGGGCTAAGCCAACTAGGAGGACGAAGAGGGCAACCCACCTCTGGTGGGGCAATAGCCAGGGTGGAGGAATTTGCGGTGGTTGTCAGTAAATTAAACAATTTAAGTAAACGTGTCAATTTTTGTTGCAAGAGGCATATGTAGGCCAGTCGATTATGTGTTGAGTATTCACGTGTAAGGCGTGTTGTTAGATTCATTGCTTTTTTGCTACTTTTACATCTTTTTCTGCCTATTTTTTTGCCCGGCAGCTTTTTACAACTTTTCTGCTTATTGTTTTGCCTGGCAGCCTATCCATTTTGTCACCGCTTTGCCATACTGCCTACGGAAACCCTCCTCCTTAAGCTGACCCTGATTAAAACCCAGGTGACTAATTCTAATGTTTTCAAATTAAGTTATTATTTGGATGCATGTATATTAGGGTAATCAAATTTTGCATCTTATTTTTTATATTGTTTAGTACGATCCATCATACTTAAATTGAAATAAAGTTTCCAGTGGTTTTGGAAAATCTTAATTTCCCAATTCAAACTGAAAAAAATAAGCTAAGTGATGTGAAAAACACAAAGAAGTAAGTTTATAACATAAAATTTTATAAAACAGAAGTGAAAACTTATCTAAGTTTTGTTGAATATTTTTTTATAATAAAAACTTTAGTATGGGAGGTTATAAAAAATAAAATTTTTGTTATAAGATGATTTGAATTTGAGTTTAGTGATAAATATAAACTTAAGTTTTAAGCAACTGAGTTTACCTAAATTTGCTGTAAGACTTTTCTGAAATGAAGTAATATTTTTATGAAGTAGTTCATTATCAATTTTACTATGGGAGAAAACATAATAAATATGAGAAAAAATGTGAATAAAAAGAAATAGATATAGTGATAAATCAATATGAGAAAGTACGCAAGATATAAGTAGGCCATTTTACATGTACAAATTTTTTTGGCTTAGATTCGAGTACATGACATTGAGATAATTTGTATTGGGTCAAACATAGAATTTCACTTGATTCTTGATAACAGATCATGAATATGGATGTCTGATATTATTCTTTATCATGGTACATGCCTATGCAAGGAGGAGGATGGACTCTAATCACGGAACAAGATCGGAGTCTGCACAAGAGTGATTAAGTGAGTCAGACTACTTCGTAAGCAAAATTGTGTGATAGAGCGAGAGATAGTATTAGCTATTGCGTTCAAATGACATATTTACATCGTAGGAACTTTGTATAGAATTGTATGATTTTGACATTTATACTACAAGATTCTGTAATCGAAGATAACATGTTATGTAAATTGGTTTGCTAAATATATATTGAATACTCTAAGACTCATGTTGTATGTGGATGTATTATCTAAATTTTCCCATAATTTTGAGACTTATAATTTAAATAATCTATCTTCACCAAAATTGACTTTGAAAAGTAAATGAGTTTGGTAGCATTCTTTCTGCTTTGTGAATTTCGAGGATGAAATTCTTTTAGGAGGGATAATGTAATGACCTATAATTTTGGTCAATAGATTTTGGGTATTAAAATAATTTTAAATATTGATAAATGTGTACGTGCTTTAAAATTTATAATCTGAATTTGAAAATATGAATTATTTGAGATATTTGAATTATAAATTCAATACTGGATATTGATTTAAAAATTGAATCCTGAATTGAATATTAGGTAAACAGGTTTTATAAGTTAATTTATTTCCATTTAAATTGAAAGATAATAACAGTAAATTCATTTGTAAATTTAGCTGCAGAGATAACTAGTTAAAATAAATAATTAAGGAATACTCTTTTTCAATTCGATATACATACACATATTTTTGATTTAATTTATTTGATTATTCTATATGTTTTAAATTTGGAAAGCATTTAAATAAAATTTGATGATATTTCAGGAAAATAAAAATGTTTTGATGAAAAGGGCACAAAGAAAAATAGTGTTAATGGCGACCATTGAAGCTCCATTTCATTTTTCTCATTCAAAACCCGCCTTATATCAAGATTCAGACTTTCATTCATCTCATCCTTCAAATCTGAGACAAAATCCACAACATGCAAATCAAAAAAAGATGCTGAATCCTGAAGCTCCTTCTCAAGATCTGACTTCGAGGATTCAGTTTCCAGATCTAATATCAAACTCTCAGATGACTAATAATGAAGCGAGTTTAATTCAATCTAAGGCTTGGATTAATGTTGTTACTAAAGAAAACTCCCATCCACGCTCAATTTAACTCAATTACTACGAACCGGTCATAGAGGGTAATCTTAAATTAGCTTTTATTGATGAATATATGATTAATACGGCTAGAGAAAAGTGGGTATTCAATAGTCTTTTATGTATATGGTAGTCGCCCCAATTACAAGTTCCTGAAAGAATACATTGATAGCAATTGAGGTATGCAGGGAAGTTATCAGTTATATATGCGTGAAAATGTTTTTTATAATCAAATATGAAAATATAGAGGACTATGAAAGAATATTGGTTTCGGGGACTTACTATTATAATAAACGAATGATTTTCATGAAAAAATGAAAGACTGGAATGAATTTGGCTCATGAATTTCTGCATTTGATTCCTATTTGGACAAAGTTCCCGTATCTAGATCTTGATTTCTGGTCAGTTGAAGCTTTAAGTAGGATTGCTTACTTATTAAGTCACCCCCTTAAATTGGACAATATTACTGAGGACCTAATTACAATTTCTTATGCACAAATCATAATAGAATTTAGTAGTGACTTTCCTTTCCCTGAGGCAATTCCTATTAAATGTTATAATGGAGAGTTAATATGGCAGAGGGTAGAGTATGAATGGAAACCAACTGTGTGTTTAGTTTGTAAAATATTTGGGCATAATGTTGCTATGTGTAAAGCTATTAAATTGTGGACTCCAAAAGAAATTTTAGATGTAGCAAATAACATGGATATAGAGACTAGTCTTGACAATCAGGAAAATGTTAATGGAGAGGTTTCTGATTGGAGAGATGATGCAATCAAAATTGATAAAAACAGAGAAGGTAAAAGCAAACAAAATGTTTTTATTTCCTTATCTCATGGTGAAAAGGTAAACACAGATAACCCTATTAAAGTGCTTGCTGACAATAATATTTGCATGTAAGAGAATATGGAAGAAGCTGTAAGTTATCATAGTGTTGAGAACTAGAATAAACATTCTGATCCGATCTCTGGTGATTCCCAAGGAAATTCTAAGGAGATATCAAAGTCTTTAGTTTCTAATGACAAGTTGAGGAAAGATAAAAAGTAGTCGAGAGAGGGATTTACTAAGGGAAAGCCTGATATTAATACTGAAGTTGTTGAGATGATGGATAGAGAAACTTATAATTCATTTCAGGTTAATGAAGATATAAGAAGTAATGATTTCTCAATAGATGATTTTGATAGTTTTGTGTGTAGTTTCATTAGTAGGAGATCAAAACAGAAGAAAGGCAAATTAAGAAGGGTTAGTTCAATAATGAGTAGAGAACTTCTAATGGAAACTAATCCAGAGTGGGTGAAGTTAATGTCCCAAATTCAGCCTAGATCGAAATCGAAGAAGACTAAAGAGCAGGGACGGAAGTACCGACGAATTGGGGTGGGCAGCTTCCCGGCTCAAAAATTAATAAAATTATTAATAGGGTCTGTTATATATCTGCTTCAACAATTGATCGTTTTATTTAATTCCTCTTCCTCATTTACATGGCAACTTCAAATAAATAAAAAAGCCGCTTCGTTTAACTCCTCTTCCTCATCGGCATCTTCAAATAAAAAAAATAAACACGGATCGACTTCTTCTTCTAGAATCACGGAACGACTGTTGCTTTCTTCTTCAACAATTGACAACTTCAATTCAAATCAAATTGACCGACTACTGCGCCTCGCCTCGCCTGCTCTGACTAACTGTTGTGTCTCACTTTTTTTGGAATCACGAAATCGAAGTGAGTTAATTACTATCTTCTTCTTTTTTTGATTTGAAATAAGAAATGTTGTGTGTAATTAAATCAAGTTTTTGCTGCCTAGATTTCGTTAATTAGGTCATGCATGTTTATATACTATAAATTGGGGATTTTGTTAATTTGGTATCTTGATAATGAAAATCCTCATATCTTGATACAAAGTTTATTTTACCATTTGAAGCTATGTCTAAAAGAACAACACAAAATTTGTTCTCATTCTACTCAATATGTACGCATTGATCCTCACTTTTCTAATGTTGTCAAGCTCTCAGAATTAAATATGGTGCTAGTCAAGACAAAAAACGCTAAAAGATATCATCTTGTTCATAGATTGATTTGTCTTGTCTTATCTCTTTTTGTATCAACTGCTACCACCAAACATGCCTTTTCAGCTATGAAATTGATCAAGACACCATTACGCAATAAAATGGGTGATAGTCTGCTCGGAAATCATATGATAACATATGTTGAAAGAGAGATAGCCAGAAATATTGATATCGAGGCAATTGCGGATGAATTTGATTTTCATGAAGTTCTTAGAGCACGACTTAAGTAAAATGACTAGTAGTATATGTTATTTTAGGTGTGAATGTTTGTAATACATTTGTTTGTAAATACACTTAGACTTAGTTAATTTTGGTTATTTTGATATGCATTGATGTGATAAATTTATGTGTTATTTTTTTCTTTTTGTTTGATCACTCATATAATTTGCGCACCTTAAGTTAAATCTCTGATTACGTCCCTGCTAAAGAGGATGGCAATTCTACCTGAGGGATCTTAAGGGGAGGAATTTCAAAAAAGAGCTAGTTTTTTTAGTGTTGGTGCTTTAGTGCATTGGCTTTTTGGTTTGAAGTATTTTTACTGCTGGTTGAAGTGTATTCAAAAGTTGATGCATGCTGGGTTTACGTGTGATGCTACAAGCTTCGGAGTTTTCTGCTTGTGGCTTTACGCTTGTTTTATTGCGTTTTCTACTTAGACTAACAAGTGGTTTCATGTGTTTTTTAATTTAGACTTGCAGTGTTTGTCGATAGAGCTGGAGTTGTTATCGTGTATAGTATTCGTTTTAGTTGTAGTTGTATTTTGCTTCCAGCGCTACCATATATTTGTATCTTGTTTTGTTTGTAATACAAGTACCCCTTCATTCTAAAAAAAACGTTGTTTTGATGATTTTTCAGGATTAAATAACTACTGTATATTTCTGTTGTTTTATAATTACAAGGATGGTCTGATCATGATGGCATTACTGTTCATATGTAAATGATAATCTATGCTAGCAAACTCCATTTTACCCAAATTTCAAAAAATTGTTTACGATTACATAGCACACACTTGCCCAAGGATGGCCCTGTGCCATTCGAAGCAATCGGATTAAAATGTACTCAGCAATGGGAAGTATTTAACTTCGCTGTAAAATTATTCGAAGAATAATTCATTAAATTGCATCAGGAAAATACTGAGAAAAACAAAAGACAATATTTGAATTTTGATGAATTAAGAATTTGGGATCAGAGAGGTAAAGACGGAGGGTGGCCAAGTGTCGTAACAAGCTTTAGGCGGACACCCCTCTCACACAGCTTTTGTGAGTTATAACCATTCATCACTTCCCGTTAGCTACCTGAAGGATCATGCTTACTACATTGCTTTAACCTCCTCCTATATACTTGATTCCACGTTTGACTATATACATTTTTGACGATGTGGGATTAAGCCCAGAATTAAGTATCTATTTTTAAGCAGTTGGGTTACAAATAAAATAAAATTCAATTAGCTGTATATATGCGGACATGGATCATGTGAATAGTCCTAGTTGTAAAGATCAGTGTCCCACTGCATGTAGCAGTTAATTGCTGTGTCCTGCTGAAAGCTCAAGCAACGGTGAATGCACAAGGGATAATTGGTGATATTTGGGCTTACTCCGATGCTCTGCAGCTCTTGGGAGAGGAAGTTATTTCGTGTACAGGCACTGCCTTGATCTGTCCCAGTTGATAGTGTGAGTTTGTTTGGGTATCGGTGTTTGGAAATTGGGGCTTTGGCGATGGGCATGAACGTCTGCCATGGACATGAACGTCAATCATGGCTGTCAAGGCCTTCCTTTATTTTTGTCAATGCATGTAAATTTTGAATTTTTTTTATTGCTAAAACGCATATAATATAAATTACAATCTTCATAATCTGAATGTGACTATATTTTGAATGCATATGCCTTTGCAATAACCTGGGTTTCCCGAATTTGGCGTAGCTTCTTAACTTTTCGAATATTGTCCTGGTTGTAATTTCGTAGTTCCATTTTTCAATCAATCATGTGTTGGTTCCGATAAAGGAGTAAAGATATAAATTTTTTTTTTGATAATATATTAATAAGGTTTCGTGGAGTAGTTGGTTATCATGTCAGTCTAACACAATGAAGGTCTCCAGTTCGAGCCTGGACGAAGCCATTATTTAGCATTTTAATGCTTCGAAAATAGAATCCTTTACCTTCATCGTCTATATTTGAAATTCACTTGATGAAATGTACAACTTAACATACAATTTTGCACACAATTATTTTTTATTTTTGACTTTTTTGTTACTAAATTACCAAACATATTACATGTGTATTAAAACAAAGGACTCTTCGTAGGTTTATGCATTCGATTCATTTTCACCACAATGCCACCAGCGATGAAGCTAGGAATCTAGTTTGTGTTGGGCTAAACTAGGAAATGTTCAAATATTTTATAAAAACAATTTAATTAACGAAAATGCATTGGAACGGAAAAAATTTGTACATGCACGAAAGTTAAAAAGCTTTGCATATAAAAAAACATCGATTACTAGTTTGTTGCGTGGAGAGGGCGATTGCCCATCTATCCCACAACATTGGCTTCATCACCGAGTGTAACAATTCAACTTCACACGTCTAGGCTCCTCTGCATTTCTCACCTGCAAATTGATGATTGTTCGTACCAACTTTTATTTATTGTTGTATACTTCTGGTGTTCATGGTTATTGAAATGTGTCTGGCAAAGTCTGAAAAAAAGACAATATTTGAATTTTGATGAATTAAGAATTTAGGACCAGAGAGGTAAAGACGGAGAGTGGCCTAGTTTCGTAACAGGCTTTAGGAGGACACCCCTCTCACACAGATTTTGTGAGTTATTACCATTCATCACTTCCCGTTTACTGCCTGAAGGATCATGCTTACCACAGTGCTCTAACCTCCTCCTTTATACTTGATTCCACGTTTAACTATATACATTTTTAATGATGTGGGATTAAGCCCAGAATTAAGTATACATTTTTAAGCAGTTGGGTTACAAATAAAATAAAATTCAATTAGCTGTATATATGCGGACATGGATCTTGTGAGCAGTCCTATTTTTGTAAAGATCAGTGTCTCACTGCAAGTAGCATTTAACTGTTGTGTCCCGCTGAAAGCTCAAGCAACGGTGAATACACAGAGGATAATTAGTGATATTTGGGCTTACTCCAGTGCTCTGCAGCTCTTGGGAGAGGCAGATATTTCGTGTACAAGCTCTGCCTTGATCTGTAAAGTTGATAGTGTGTGTTTGTTTGGGCATTAGTGGTTGGAAATTGGGGCTTTGGCGATGGGCATGAACGTCCGCCATGGACATGAACGTCAGCTATGGCTGTCAAGGCCTTCCTTTGTTTCTATCAATGCATGTAAATTTTGAAATTTTTTATTGTTGAAATGCATATAATATAAATTACAATCTTCATGATCTGAATGTGACTATATTTTAAATGCATGTGACTTTGGAATAACCTGTGTTTCCCAAATTCGGAGTAGCTTCTTAACTTTTCGAATATTGTCATGGTTGTAACTTCGTAGTTCCATTTTTCAATCAATCATGTGTTGGTTTTGATAAAGGAGTAAAGATATTTTTTTTGACAATATATTAATAAGGTTTTGTGGTGTAGTTAGTTATCATGTGAGTCTAGCACACTGAAGGTCTCCAGTTCGAGCCTGGACGAAGCCATTATTTTGCATTTTAATGCTTCGAAATTAGAATCCTTTACCTTCATCGTCTATATTTGAAATTCACTTGATGAAATATACAACTTGACATACAATTTTGCACACAATTATTTTTTGACTTTTTTGCTATTAAATTACCTAACATATTACATGTGTATTAAAACAAAGGACTCGTCATAGGTTTATGCATTGGATTCATTTTCACCACAATGCCACCAGCGATGAAGCTAGGATTCTAGTTTATGTTGGGATAAACTAGGAAATGTTGAAATATTTTATAAAAACAATTTAATTAATGAAAATGCATTGGAATGGACAAATATTGTACATGCACGAAAGCTAAAAAGCTTTGCATATAAAAAATCATCGATTACTAGTTTGCTGCGTGGAGAGGGCTATTGACCATCAACCCAACAACATCAGCTTCATCACCGATTGTAACAATTCAACTTCACACGTCTAGACTCCTCTGCATTTCTCACCTGCAAAACGATGATTGTTCGTACCAACTTTTATTTATTGTTGTGTACTTCCGGTGTTCATGGTTATTGAAATGCGTCAGCCAAAGTCTGAAAAAAAAAACAAAAGACAATATTTGGATTTTGATGAATTAAGAATTTGGGATTAGAGAGGTAAAGACGGGGAGTGGCCTAGTGTCATAACAAACTTTAGGAAGACACCCCTTTCACACAACTTTTGTGAGTTATTACCATTCATCACTTCCCATTTGCTGCATGAAGGATCATGCTTACCACAGTGCTCTAACCTCCTCCTTTATACTTGATTCCACGTTTGACTATATAAATTTTTGATGATGTGGGATTAAGCCCAGAATTAAGTATCTGTTTTTAAGCAGTTGGGTTACAAATAAAATAAAATTCAATTAGCTATATATATGCGGATATGGATCATGTGAACAACCCTATTTGTAAAGATCAGTGTCTCATTGCAAGTAGCAGTTAACTGCTGTGTCCCGCTGAAAGCTCAAGCAATGGTGAATACACAGGGGATAATTGGCGATATTTGGGCTTACTCCGGTGCTCTGTAGCTCTTGGGAGAGGCGGTTATTTCATGCCTTGATCTGTGAAGTTGATAGTGTGAATTTGTTTGGGTATCGGTGGTTGGAAATTGGGGCTTTAGCGATGGGCATGAACGTCCGCCATGGACATGAACGTCAGCCATGGCTGTCAAGGCCTTCCATTATTTCTGTCAATGCAAGTAAATTTTGAAAAAAAAATTATTGATGAAACTCATATAATATAAATTATAATCTTCATGATCTGAATGTGACTATATTTTGAATGCTCAGACTATATTTTGAATGCATGCGCCTTTGCAATAACCTGGGTTTCCCGAATTTGGAGTAGCTTCTTAACTTTTCGAATATTGTCATGGCTGTAACTTCATAGTTCCAATTTTCAATCAATCATGTGTTGGTTCCGATAAAGGAGTAAAGATATAAATAAATTTTTTTTTTTGACAATATATTAATAAGGTTTTGTGGTGTAGTTGGTTATCACGTCAGTCTGACACATTGAAGGTCTCTAGTTCGAGCCTGGATGAATCCATTATTTAGCATTTTAATGCTTCGAAAGTAGTGTCCTTTACCTTCATCGTCAATATTTGAAATTCACTTGATGAAATGTACAACTTGACATACAATTCTGCACACAATTATTTTTTATTTTTGATTTTTTTGCTATTAAATTACCTAACATATTACATGTGTATTAAAAGAAAGGAATCTTCGTAGGTTTATGCATTCGAATCATTTTCACGACAATGCAACCAGGGATGAAGCTAGGATTCTTGTTTGTGTTGGGCTAAACTAGCAAATGTTCAAATATTTTATAAAAACAATTTAATTAATGAAAATGCATTGGAACAGACAAATATTGTACATGCACGAAAGTTAAAAAGCTTTGCATATAAAAAACATCGATTACTAGTTTGCTGCATGGAGCGGGCAATTGCCCATCCATCCCACAATATCGGCTTTATCACCGAGTGTAACGATTCGACTTCACACGTCAAGGCTCCTCTGCATTTCTCACTTGCAAATTGATGATTGTTCGTACCAACTTTTATTTATTGTTGTATACTTCCAGTGTTCATGGTTAGCCAAAGTCTGAAAAAAAACTATATTTGAATTTTGATGAATTAAGAATTTGGGATCAGAGAAGTAAAGGCGTAGAGTGGCCTAGTGTCGTAATAGGCTTTAGGCGGACACCCCTCTCACACAGCGTTTGTGAGTTATTACCATTCATCACTTCCCATTTGCGGCCAGAAGGAGCATGCTTACCACAGTGCTCTAACCTCCTCCTTTACACGTGATTTCACGTTTGACTATATACATTTCCGATGATGTGGGATTAAGCCCAGAATTAAGTATCTATTTTTAAGCAGTTGAGTTACAAATAAAATAAAATTCAATTAGCTGTATATATGCGGACATGGATCATGTGAACAGTCCTACTTGTAAAGATCAGTGTCTCACTGCAAGTAGCATTTAACTGTTTTGTGTCCCACTGAAAGCTCAAGTAACGGTGAATACACAGGGGATAATTGGTGATATTTGGGCTTACTCCGGTGCTCTACAGCTCTTAGGAGAGGCGGTTATTTCGTGTACAGTCACTACCTTGATCTGTGAAGTTGATAGTGTGAGTTTGTTTGGCTATCGGTGGTTGGAAATTGGGGCTTTGGCGATGGGCATGAACATCCGCCATGGACATGAACGTCAGCCATGGCTATCAAGGCCTTCCTTTATTGCTGTCAATGCATGTAAATTTTGATTTTTTTTATTGCTGAAATGCATATTATATAAATTACAATCTTCATGATCTGAATGTGACTATATTTTGAATGCATGTGACTTTGCCATAACCTGGGTTTCCCGAAGTTGGAGTAGCTTCTTAACTTTTTGAATATTGTCATGGTCGTAACTTCATAGTTCCTTTTTTAATCAATCATGTGTTGGTTCCGATAAAGGTGTATAGATATTTTTTTTTTTTTTTGACAATATATTAATAAGATTTCGTGGTGTAGTTGGTTATCACGTCAGTCTAACACACTAAAGGTCTACAGTTCGAGCTTGGATGAAGCCATTATTTTGCATTTTAATGCTTCGAAAATAGAGTCCTTTACCTTCATTGTCTATATTTGAAATTCACTTGATGAAATATACAACTTGACATACAATTTTGCACACAATTATTTTTTATTTTTGACTTTTTTGCTATTAAATTACCTAACATATTACATGTGTATTTAAACAAAGGACTCTGCATAGGTTTATGCATTCGATTCATTTTCACGACAATGCAACCAGCGATGAAGCCAGGATTCTAGTTTGTGTTGGGCTAAACTAGGAAATGTTCAAATATTTTATAAAAACAATTTAATTAATGAAAATGCATTGGAACGTAAAAATATTGTACATGCACGAAAGTTAAAAAGTTTTGCATATAAAAAAACATCGATTACTACTTTGCTGCATGGAGAGGGCGATTGCCCATCCATCCCACAACATCAGCTTCGTCACCGAGTGTAACAATTCAACTTCACACGTCTAGGCTCCTCTGCATTTCTTACCTGCAAATTGATGATTGTTCGTACCAACTTTTATTTATTGTTGTATACTTCCGGTGTTCATGGTTATTGAAATGCGTTAGCCAAAGTCTTAAAAAAAACAAAAGAAAATATTTGAATTTTGATGAATTAAGATGGGATCAGGGAGGTAAAGATGGAGAGTGAGCTAGTGTCGTAACAAGCTTTAGGCGGACACCCCTCTCACACAGCTTTTGTGAGTTATTACCATTCATCTCTTCCCGTTTGCTGCCTGAAGGATCATGCTTACCACAGTGCTCTAACCTCCTCCTTTATACTTGATTCCACGTTTGAATATATACATTTTTGATGATGTGGGATTAAGCCCAGAATTAAGT
This sequence comes from Allium sativum, assembly GCA_030737875.1. Taxonomy (NCBI): domain Eukaryota; kingdom Viridiplantae; phylum Streptophyta; class Magnoliopsida; order Asparagales; family Amaryllidaceae; genus Allium; species Allium sativum. The sequence continues at coordinate 969,183,501 of CM060913.1, read as the reverse complement.
ATCTATTTTTAAGCAGTTGGGTTACAAATAATATAAAACTCAATTAGCTGTATATATGCGAACATGGATCATGTGAATAGTCCTATTTGTAAAGATCAGTGTCTCACTGCAAGTAGCAGTTAACTGCTATGTCCCGCTAAAAGCTCAAGCAACGGTTAATACACAGGGGATGGTGATATTGTGGCTTACTCAGGTGCTCTGCAGCTCTTGGGAGAGGCGGTTATTTCGTATACAGGTACTGCCTTGATATGTGAAGTTGATAGTGTGAGTTTGTTTGGGTATCGGTGGTTGGAAATTGGGCTTTGGCGATGGGCATGAACGTCCGCCATGAACATGAACGTCAGCTATGGCTGCAAGGCCTTCCTTCATTTCTATCAATGCATGTAAATTTTGAATTTTTTTTATTGCTGAAACGCATATAATATAAATTACAATCTTCATGATCTGAATGTGACTATATTTTGAATGCATGTGCCTTTGCAATAACCTGGGTTTCCCGAATTTGAGTAGCTTCTTAACTTTTCGAATATTGTCATGGCTGTAACTTCGTAGTTCCATTTTTCAATCAATCATGTGTTGGTTCCAATAAAGGAATAAAGATATAATTTTTTTTTTTGACAATATATTGATAAGGTTTCGTGGTGTAGTTGGTTATCACGTCAGTCTAACACACTGAAGGTCTCCAGTTCGAGCTTGGACGAAGCCATTATTTTGCATTTTAATGCTTCGAAAGTAGAGTCCTTTACTTTCATCGTCTATATTTGAAATTCACTTGATGAAATGTACAACTTGACATACAATTTTGCACACAATTATTTTTTATTTTTGACTTTATTGCTATTAAATTACCTAACATATTACATTTGTATTAAAACAAAGGACTCTTCGTAGGTTTATGCATTCAGTTCATTTTCACCACAATGCAACCGATGAAGCTAGGATTCAAGTTTGTGTTGGGCTAAACAAGGAAATGTTCAAATATTTTATAAAAACTATTTAATTAATGAAAAAGCACTGGAACAGACAAATATTTTACATGCATGAAAGTAAAAAAAAAAAACTTTGCATATAAAAAAACATTGATTACTAGTTTGGTGCATGGAGAGGGCAATTGCACATCCATCCCACAACATCGGCTTCATCACTGAGTGTAACAATTCAACTTCACACGTCTAGGCTCCTCTGCATTTCTCACCTGCAAATTGATGATTGTTCGTACCAACTTTTATTTATTGTTGTATACTTCTGGTGTTCATGGTTATTGAAATGCTTCAGCCAAAGTCTTAAAAAAGAAGAAGACAATATTTGAATTTTGATGAATTAAGAATTTGGGATTAGAGAGGTAAAGACGGAGAGTGGCCTAGTGTCGTAACAGGCTTTAGGCGGACACCCCTCTCACACAGCTTTTGTGAGTTATTACCATTCATCACTTCCCGTTTGCTGCCTGAAGGAGCATGCTTACCATAGTGCTCTAACCTCCTCCTTTATACTTGATTCCACGTTTGACTACATACATTTTTGATGATGTGGGATTAAGCCCAAAATTAAGTATCTATTTTTAAGCAGTTGGGTTACAAATAAAATAAAATTCAATTAGTTGCATATATGCGGATATGGATCATGTGAACAATCCTATTTGTAAAGGTCAGTGTCTCACTGCAGGTAGCAGTTAACTACTATGTCTCGCTGAAAGCTCAAGCAACGGTGAATACATAAGGGATAATTGGTGATATTTGGGCTTACTCCGGTGCTCTGAAGCTCTTGGGAGAGGCGGTTATTTCATGTACAGGCACTGCCTTGATCTGTGAAGTTGATATTGTGAGTTTGTTTGGGTATCGGTGGTTGGAAATTGAGGCTTTGGCGATGGGCATGAACGTCCGCTATGAACATTAACGTCAGCCATGGCTGTCAAGGCCTTCCTTTATTTCTATCAATACATGTAAATTTTGAATTTTTTTTATTGCTGAAATGCATATAATATAAATTACAATCTTCATGATCTGAATGTGACTATATTTTGAATGCATGTGCCTTTGCAATAACTTGGGTTTACCGAATTTGGAGTAGCTTCTTAACTTTTCGAATATTGTCATGGCTGTAGCTTCGTAGTTCCATTTTTCAATCAATCATGTGTTGGTTCCGATAAAGGAGTAAAGATTTAAATAATTATTATTTTTGATAATATATTAATAAGATTTCGTGGTGTAGTTGGTTATCACGTCAGTCTAACACATTGAGTGTCTCTAGTTCGAGCCTGGACGAAACCATTATTTTGCATTTTAATGCTTTGAAATTAGAGTCCTTTACTTTCATCATCTATATTTGAAATTCACTTGATGAAATGTACAACTTGACATACAATTTTGCACACAATTATTTTTTATTTTTGAGTTTTTTGCTATTAAATTACCTAACATATTACATGTGTTTTAGAACAAAGGACTCTTCATAGGTTTATGCATTTGATTCATTTTCACCACAATGCAACCAGCGATGAAGCTAGGATTCCAGTTTATGTTGGGTTAAACTAGGAAATGTTTAAATATTTTATAAATACAATTTAATTAATAAAAATGCATTGGAACAGACAAATATTGTACATGCAGGAAAGTTAAAAAGCTTTGCATATGAAAAAACATCGATTACTAGTTTGCTGCATCGAGAGGGAAATTGCCCATCCATCCCACAATATCGGCTTCATCACCGAGTGTAACAATTCAACTTCACACGTCTAGGCTCCTCTGCATTTCTCACCTGCAAATTGATGATTGTTCGTACCAACTTTTATTTATTGTTGTATACTTCCAGTGTTCATGGTTATTGAAATGCGTCAGCCAAAGTCTAAAAAAAGACAATATTAAAATTTTGATGATTTAAGAATTTAGGATCAGAGAGGTAAAGACGGAGAGTGGCCTACTGTCATAACAGGCTTTAGGCGGACACCCCTCTCACATAGCTTTTGTGAGTTATTACCATTCAACACTTCCCGTTTGTTGCCTGAAGGAACATGCTTACCATAGCGCTCTAACCTCCTCCTTTATACTTGATTCCACGTTTGACTATATACATTTTTGATGATGTGGGATTAAGCCCAGAATTAAGTATCTATTTTTAAGCAGTTGGGTTACAAATAAAATTCAATTAGTTGTATATATGCGGACATGGATCATGTGAACAGTACTATATGTAAAGATCAGTGTCTCACTGCAAGTAGCAGTTAACTGTTGTGTCCCCCGAAAGCTCAAGCAACAGTGAATACACAGAGGATAATTGGTGATATTTGGGCTTACTCAGGTGCTCTGAAGCTCTTGGGAGAGGCAGTTATTTTGTATACAGGCACTGCATCGGGTTAGTTTTTCAGACAACCAGCCCATTGATTATGTCCTAAGCTGCTTCTTCAAACTTAATTGTTTATTCTGTTGTGTTGCTTCTAGGAATTGCTGATGCAAACCTTACATCTTTCCTCTCTCTCTCCTTTTCTTTCTTCTTCCATAAGTGCTAATTGTTGTGCACCAACGATTTCCATATTGAGATCCATCATTTGTAGCAATAGCATTATTTTAGAACTTGACATTATTTGATATAATAAACTAAGATGACACATTATTTTTTATAACATGTTTTTAGGAATTTCAATCTCGAAGTTATCTAAATATGCTAATTGTTATGATAGCATAACTGTTTTATCTGGTTTAAACTTTATTTTCTCATACAAAAATGGCCAAGCAAATGACTGGAAAAGATAATAAAAAAATTTATTGCTCCATATATGTTAATTTTGTTTGATTACAAAGGTAAAAAATTATTGCTCCATGTATGTTAATTTTGTTTGATTACAAAAGTTATTACTCACTCCTTAGAGCATCTCCGGTGGTTTTCAATTCAGAGATGATTTTGATCTGTAGTCGAAGTAGTACGTCTTAATATTAAAGTTAATATTTAGGATTCAATGTAGGATCCTGGATGGGGCTTGTGATTGAGCGTCCATTAAATAGACATCCAAGATCTCCTGCCCCACATTAACCAGTCAAAATTTGAAATTGCAACCGTTTAAATTTTGAAATTCAATAAATTCTCAAGTCAAACGCTTATTTAAATAATGTCTGACTTCAAGCGTCCATTAAATGGACGCCTGGCCACCAAGGAATTCCTTTGATTTAATCGTTGAATGTTCAACACTTTGAATATTCATGGCCGAACCATTGAAGTTGCTATTGATTGATCTACCAAAAATTGTTCTGTGGGTATATTATAAAATATTAACGTACTCTAGATGTTCGTAAGTGTTATGGAAAACTGCGCCTTTGCGGAAGCGTTCAGGATCTTATTCACCCAATTACTTAAAGATGATTTCTATGGAAACAAACACAGATATGAAATCACACGCGCAAACATAAGATATTCCACCCAACCACCCTCTTTATTGATTCACAAAAACAAATTTTGTTTACACTCAATGGATCAAAACCAACAATAAACAAAATTACAAGAATCAATAACCTTATTGAGAAAGGGAAAGAATATCTAGATGACTACAACTTCAGTTGGGGGAGGAGAACAATGAAGAACGACTGCTAACCCTTGGATTAATTGGGAGGCACCAATCCTCTCTAGGGCACCAAGCCCTAGAGGCACGCAGCCACCACTCTATTCGGTCATACATTAATCCAACCCAATGTGCTGCTTTTATAGGAGAATAGAAGGCCTAGGAAAAATATCCAATATTCCTCTTAGAGATATATTAGGAATATATCCCCTCAATACTTGCAGATAAGTCACAGAAAGACCGGGTCAAAATCCAGCAATAAATCCGCTCAAACGCCAAACTGCTCCTTCTAACCTTCTTTCTGTTGCTGTACCATCTCCTCTACCGCCAAGCACATCCACGCCTCGTCTCTATCAACATATGTGATTTTATGTCACGAATCACAACACTCCACCTTGATATGAAATCACATCAACAACAAGTCAACCGACTTCCATGAACATGTGAAATCACCATCACAATGCTCCACCTTAATCTGAAATCATATCAACACTCCAACAATCAGCAAACAAGTCATCTAGCTCTTTTAACGACACCTTCTCTCAATTAAAACCAACCTCGATTTCTAGGCAACGAGATACACCCCACCTGTTCCGAGTACAGGGACTCAATTGATTTCAGGGCAACAATCACACCCAGTCGATTTGAAAGGACTACGACCACACCTCAATTACAAGCACAACCCACCGCCTAAAAAAGACGCATCTACCATCTGAGCTACACCGTGCTTACACCAACGGTTTAAAAAATGCTTGCAATACCACAAGATCTCCATCGTCTTTGTGGATTTCAAAACTCGACATCCGGCTTCCGTTTGACATGATCTCTTCATCTCCGGGATCCCTCGAGTATCATCAACATCTAGACCCTTGTCGATACCATGATCCTCCACCTTAGGACCATCAGCAGTGACTATATTAACCTCTCCACCTTGCTGTGGACTTGGTTCTTCAACCGTCACTCGTCTTCCACATCAACACCCGTCTACCACTTGACTAGAGCTCCTTCCTCGAGCATCATCAACGTGAAGACTCATGTCGAAAATATGAACCGAATCACCAAGGTATAGGTAAATCAAACCAATTGCCAACATCTTCGTCTTCTTCCATCTTCCCTCATCCACGTCGGAGGGCTTCTCTTCATCTCCATCAACCAAACCATTGAGGCCTTCAAATCCCCAATCAAAATTAGTCATCACCAACAGCGCCATCATATCCGACATAAAAAAATCAATTTTTTTTCCCGAACAAAAATCAATTTTTTCCAGTCCAAAACCACTCTAAGCTTTGCGATGATCTAGCTCTGATACCAACTGTTATGGAAAACTGCGCCTTTGCGGAAGCGTCCAGGATCTTATTCACCCAATTACTTAAAGATGATTTCTATGGAAACAAACACAGATATGAAATCACACGCGCAAATACAAGATATTCCACCCAACCACCCTCTTTATTGCTTCACAAAAACAAATTTTGTTTACACTCAATGGATCAAAACCAACAATAAACAAAATTACAAGAATCAATAACCTTATTGAGAAAGGGAAAGAATATCTAGATGACTACAACTTCAGTTGGAGGAGGAGAACAATGAAGAACGACTGCTAACCTTGGATTAATTGGGAGGCACCAATCCTCTCTAGGGCACCAAGCCCTAGAGGCATGCAGCCACCACTCTATTCGGTCATACATTAATCCAACCTAATGTGCCGCTTTTATAGGAGAATAGAAGGCCTAGGAAAAATATCCAATATTCCTCTTAGAGATATATTAGGAGTATATCCCCTCAATACTTGCAGATAAGTCACAGAAAGACCGGGTCAAAATCCAGCAATAAATCCGCTCAAACGCCAAACTGCTCCTTCTAACCTTCTTTCTGTTGCTGCACCATCTCCTCTACCGCCAAGCACATCCACGCCTCGTCTCTATCAACATATGTGATTTTATGTCACAAATCACAACAGTAAGCATTTTCATGTAACCAAAAAGGGCTTTGTAAAATATATCAAAATTATGTTGGACGGATATTAACATCTAACAGAAAGTGTAAAGAAATCGAGGCCCTTTCCATTTCATTTATTTTGCATCTTGTGAAGGAGTTAAAATGTTGATAGTTTTGTTATTAATGTATACAGCTGCATTTTACTAACATGATTAGTTTATTACCACTGATGATTGGTTTATTATCATGAAAATTCTCTTGATTAAATTTGATTTAAGATGGGGTATAATAACACATGCTTTTGCTAACGAATATAGGCCTGAATGGTGCAGACTGCAGAGTGATCCGAGCCGCACATATCATTTCCCACCATGAATTACAGATAGTGTGGTGCTAAGGGCACCTCAATATGTTCTTCCTAATACCGCGACTAAAAAATACCACAAGAATTAATATTATACTCTTCTTAATACCACACACTTAAAAAATAGGGGCTCCCACATTATTTTACCTTATTTCTATTTTGCTTGATATTTGTTCGTCCTTATTTCTAAAATCGATCAACAAGTTAAACCCTATATCTATGACCGATCAACGAATTCGATGCCGTAATGCTGAGGAATATACAAAAGCCGTGAATAAGGTTTGAGTTAAGCAAACTAGAAGAGAAAGTGAGAGACTAGCATTTTAAGATCACCAAACAATTGGGAGATTACCGTACGAGTTTGAATTTCCCACGAGAGATGCGAAGAAAACAACAGTTACGAAAGATTATGGTTTTTAGATTAGCTTAGTACGTGATTAGTTCGACAAATAATGATTGAGCAAGAGATTAAAATGGAGGGGTAACATAGTATTAGGAAGCATACAAAATTTAATGAGTTTTATTTTTTTAATTGCGGTATTAAGAAGAATATATTGGGTTGCTCTTAGCTTCACACTGCAGGTATGAGATTATTTTCATAGCAGAGTCCAATAACATGGTTAGACTGACAAAATAAAACTTTCAAACTTCTTAATATAAAAATACAAATGAAATTATTTTTAGTGCTGCTAGTAGTCTGTATTTGTACATGGAATTGGTCACCTAATTTGTGAATATAACACAAGTAGAAGAAAACAAAGAGAGCCAAGGCTTAAAAAAATGGGGCGTTGGTGCTTTTATTCAGTGCCGGCCCGTTCAGAATCTGCTACCCTAGGCAAGCTATGCGGGGAGAAAAGTTGAAAACATTCAGAGAGGCAGAGTATGGCAAAGGCAGGCACCGAACCCGTGCCAATCAACTTGAAGCACAGAAGCAAACCAACTGGACTCCAAACACAACACGTCTAAATTTCCCATAGCTACTTTCCTATTTACTTAGTTATAAACTTATTCACCTTCACAATTGCTCCTCCTCCCTGACTTCCGGTGTGTTTCCCTAGGCGAATGTCTCGTCTGCCTTACCCTTGGGTCGGGCCTGCTTTTATTCTAACGAAGAATAATAGTAACATGTGAAAAAGATCTGTCCTTGGTTAATAGGTGATCAAAGCTTTAGGTAGATAATTAGTAGGATAAGCATATAAAAATAGTATGGTAGCGGCTACTGAAACAAAAAATTAAACACAAGATTAAAAACATAAATTGTGTGTCATTGGAATCATTTATCCCTTTATGGTGAGTGGAATTCATGAAAAGATGTAATGGTTCATATTGTTTGTGTTTAATTTTGTGTTATTGTCTAGTATTAAAATAGACTTTCCCAAATCATAATGCACACATTAGTATATAATAAAAAAGATAAATGCTAGAGAAAATTTAGATTGGTCACATAGCACTGCCTATATAAGTGTTTTGTTATACCTATACATGACGCCGCATATACCCATTTTGCTTTCTAATGAGCAGGTGAAATGGATTAAACCAAAAGTTTAAATTAAAAATAGTGGAAACGGATGAAATGATGAAAATAGTTGGTACATATTCCATATTACAGATGTTTTTAATGTTACCTCTTTCAATTGAAGTATAGGAAAATCGTTAGTTTAGAAATTTAGTGAGGTTTTCTTGAAGGAACTTTTTTCCATGCGTAACAAGGCCTGAATGGAATAGATTGTTCTTTTTAGAATTGAGATTAAAGTTTCCTCCATGAAGTTAATGCATTGCAGCATTTGATGTGGTGTGCTTTTCAAATATTGGTTTTTAGAAGGTTACAGTCTAATTTACTTGTCTTTCAAGCCATTAACGTGATGTGTAATTATAGCATTTAATCTAAGTATTCAGCTGTTATACAAATTATCATATATTTTTGCATGCTTCACAGTGCAACTATGAAATAATGTGTGTTCACGTACAGACAGAGACTTGATCACATATTGTGTACTTACTTCAATGGTTAGACCATTACCAACAATTGGCTTGTTCACTTCATTCTCTCTACTGTTTTCAATTGAACAAACGATTTGTACAACCAGGATGTTGAACCAGCTATGAACTGTTTTTATTTTTGGTTTATAACGGTGAAGTCTTTGCCGTTATAAACATATATATGCTGTTTTTTAGCACAAAAGGTTTATAATGGCAAAGACTTTACCTTTATAAACTCAAAACAGCAAATACTTCATCGTTATAAATGATAAGAAAACGTCAGCATTGATTAATTCAGTATTGTTAGGATTTTTAGTAATAAAGTTGTTGTTCAATAATATGGCTGCATGTGTGACCTGGTCTCATGTAGACCCGTAGGGAGTTAGCTAGTTTTATGGTAGGTTTTTTGTATTTTGAATTTCTCGTTTTCTACATCGTAAGTTCTCTATTTAAGAGACATCTTATCTTCTATAATATTTATCAACTAGAGATTTGATCAAACACAGTGTGCAATTTTGATAACCAATTTTAACAATTGGTATTAGAGCAGCGTCACAAGAGGCCTGATTGAGAGTTTAACACTAGAGGGTAGCTAGTCAGTTCAAATGGAAGAGTGCAGCAACAACGGGAAAAAAATTTGTTGTCCCAGCTATTCCAAAGTTCAATGGTCATTATGACCACTGGGCTAGACTAATGGAAAACTTCATCCGTTTAAAGGAATACTGGGATCTCATCAAACATGGAATGAACAGACCAGAAGGAGCAGTGCCAACCGCAGCAGAACGGAAGATAATTGATGAGCAGACTTTGAGAGATCGCAAGCTCAAGAATTTTTTATATCAGTCAATCGATATGGAGATTCTTGACACGATCCTCAATACTTACACCAATAAACATATATGGGATAGCATGAAGTTGAAGTATCAAGGTTCAACCAAGGTCAAAAGAGCTCAACTGCAAGCCTTGCGCACAGACTTTGAGATACTTCGCATGATGGAAGGAGAAACTGTTAATAGTTTCTTTGCAAGAGTTCTTGCGATAACCAAGAAGATGAAGTCATGTGGAGAGAATGTCCAAGAAACCACCGTTATACAAAAGATCATGAGATCTTTAGCTCCAAAGTTCAATTATGTGGTATGTGGTATGTGGTATGTGCTATTGAGGAATCAAATAATATGGATACTCTCACACTTGATTAATTGCAGAGTAGTTTGTTGGTTCACGAGCAATGCATGAAGGGTGCAGTCAAAGAAGAGCATGTGTTTAAAATTTCAAGTGAAGAAAGGGGAAGTGGAATAAGAGGACGAGGAGGCTATAGAGGTGGACGTGGTCGAGGCAGGAATAGCAGAGCAACAATTGAAGTTTTCAAGTGTCATAAACTAGGACATTTTGCCAACGAGTGTCCTAATTTGGAGAGAAGTGCAAACTATGCGGAGCTAGATGAAAAGGAGGAGCTTTTACTCATGGCCTTCCTTGATAAGGAAGGAACACAGAGAGATGACTTATGGTTTCTAGATTCAGGGTGCTCGAATCATATGCTAGGTGACAAGAAGTGGTTCACTAATTTAAATGAAGAGTACTATCATTATGTCAAACTGGGAAATAGCACAGGATGCAAGTACGAGGAAAGGGAAATGTCAGGCTTTTACTTGCAGGAAGAATATATGTGGTGGGTGATGTGTATTACGTACCAGACTTATCAACAAATTTACTAAGTCTGGGACAGCTACAAGAAAGGAACCTGGCTATACTAATTAAGGATGGAACCTGCAAGATATACCATCATGAACAAGGGCCGATTATGAATACATTCATGACCTCTATTAGAATGTTTGTGTTGTCAGCACAGGTGTTGGCATCATCGTGCCTTCAAGTAACTCTCATCATAGAAGACATTTCGAATCTTTGGCATCAAAGATTTGAGCACTTAAATCAAGAGAGCTTATATTGCTTGTCAAAGAAGCAAATGGTGAAGGGGCTGCCGGTAATACAAAAGACCAGCAATATCTGTGAAATATTTGCCAAGGGAAAGCAACATCGAGAGTCAATTCCAAAAGCTGCCAAGTGGAGAGCCTTAGAACAACTTCAGCTTGTGCATACTGATATCTGTGGGCCGATTACACCAATGTCAGCAGGAGAAAAGAGGTATATTTTGACTTTTATTGATGATTATAGTAGGAAAATCTGGATTTATTTTCTATCAGAGAAAAATGAAGCACTGGCACACTTCAAAAATTTTAAGACCATAGTTGAAAATGAGGTTGAAATGAAGATTCGTTGCTTAAGGAGTGATCGAGGAGGTGAGTTCAATTTTAAGCTTTCAATGAGTTTTGTGATGCTAACGGTATTAAGAGACAACTTATAGCTTCCTATACACCCCAGCAAAATGGGGTGGCGGAGAGGAAAAATCGTACCATTACGAACAAGGTGTGATGTTTGCTAACTGTGAAGTGCATGCCTAAGAAGTTTTGGGGAGAAGCAGTGGCTCATATTTTAAATAGATTTCCTACCTCTGCTGTGAAGGGTAGAACGCCTCAAGAAGGATGGAGCAATGTCAAGCCTATAGTAGATTATTTCAAGGTATTTGAGTGTGTCAGCCACGCACACATTCCAATTCAGAAGTGAGCAAAGCTTGATGACAAGAGCGGAAAATGCATTTTCTTGGGTGTAAGTGAGGAGAGTAAATCCTATAAGATGTATGATCCAGATTTACAGAAATTCGCTACTAGCCGAGGTGTAATATTTGATGAGAAGCTAGGTTGGGACTGGCAAAGAACATCAGAAGAAGCGGAACAAGATATTTGGTAGTTGAGAAGGATGAAGGTGATGCAAGCAGTCATGAGGAGATTTCCAGTACCATCTCTGGATCTCAAGGAATTTCAAGTGATGATATGAATGAACATGAGGTAGAAAATCAAGTGGTGGATCAAACAGGAAGAGAAGGCAGAAAGAGAGCTGCATCGCGATATTTACAAGACTATGTAAGTGGAGAAAGATTCTCTGAAGATGAAGAAGAAAAAGAAGCCGACCAACACTTAGCTATGTATGTTTATGTGAAGATCCAATGAGCTTTAATGAAGCTGTGAAGGAGGATAAATGGAAGGCGGCTATGGATGCAGAAATAAAAGCTATAGAAAGGAATCATACATGGGATTTGGTGGACGTACCTGCTGGGATAAAGAAAATCGGGGTAAAGTGGGAATATAAGACTAAGGTAAATAAGAAAGGCGAGGTTGATAAATATAAGGCTAGATTGGTTGTTAAAGGATGTGCACAGAAGTACAGTATCGATTATGATGAAGTTTTTGTGCTCGTTGCTAAATGGGACACTATAAGGATGTTGCTTGCAGTATCTGCACAAAAGGGTTGGAGTATATTTTAGCTTGACGTCAAGAGCGCCTTTCTTCATGAAGTGCTGAAGAAACTATTTATGTTGAGCAACCTATCGGACATAATGTATGTTGTTTGCTTCTTAAGTAGATTCACGTCTAGTCCAAAGGAGGCTCGTTTGACTGCAACTAAACAAGTCTTGCGTTATGTCAAAGGATCATCGAAGTTGGGACTGTTTTACAGAAGAAGCAAAGCTAATTCATTGGAGGGCTATTTTAACGATGACTTTGCAAGAGATTTTGATAGTAGCAAGAGTACTTCTAGGTATGTATTTGTGATGAGTAATGCAGTAGTTGCTTGGAGTTCAAGAAAAAAACATGTTGTTACATTGTCTTCAACCGAAGCCGAATACGTAGCTGCTTCTGCTTGAGCTAGTTTACTGTAGAACAGAAGATCAAGTTGTTGATGTGATGACAATGCCTTTGAAGCTTGAAGCATTTCTGAAGATGTGTGGTTTACTTAGAGTATAAGATTATGATGTTGCAAACTGAATTACTGATTACGTTTGTAACTTTCAGTTTGGGGGAGGCTTTGATAAGAAAAAGTCAGCATTGGTTAATTTCGTGTTGTTAGGGTTTTTAGTAATAAAGTTGTTGTTCAATAATATGGCTGCAATAACTACCAGCATTTGTACAGTGAACTAGCCATCAGATAAGTTCAAACTAGCCACGGTAGAGTGAACAAGCCACGCCCAAATACTCCGTGACTTATTTAGTAACTAAACAAGTCATGTTGGTTGTGCCATCGAGAGGGGAGATTTTTTCAAGTTTCTACACATGTGATTCATGCTAAGGTCAAATAAACAATATGATAGTAGCCTAAGAATTTGTACTGTAGTTATATTCGGAAAAAGGTTATGTTCCCACGAGCGTTGTGATAATTATATAAAAGAGGGGAACTATGAAAGTTTATCCATTACTCTTTCAAGATCATCTATAATGCTACCAAGCACGATTAGTATTTGAAACTTTGTTCGTATTGGAAACTTTCGTTTTTCCTATTGTGTTAAACGCGTAGATTCAAAAAAAAATATAAGTATAACTAGCTAACTTTATTCTTTTTCTCAGGTAGCATGAGAAAATGCGAGCTATCTAAAGTGGCATCAAAGAGAAAATCATGACAAATTGCTAGGTCTATTTCTCAGGTAGCATGAGAAAATGTGAGCTATCTAAAGCAGCCATTGTGCATTAATCATGTCAAAATTTGTAAGTGAGCTAAAGTTGAAGAGTTTGCAGTCGAGGGAAGTGATTATAGCTTCAATGGTTTGTACTGAATTCAAATGAAGACTTTACAAAATTCAAATGCAGACTTTTTTATCTTTACTTTAATATAGGAATTTTTATATGTAACATGTAATGTGATCCATTCAATAATGGAATTTTTTTTTGAATTGGTTTAGGAGGGAAACTGACCGGAGTCGTAAAACCCTCCCTAGTGCACCTAGCCTAGTCCGCGAGCATCACATAAGTGGTTGATCTTAGCGTATGCCCATGGTAAGCTCTTAGTATACCATTCCGCGTTTCGTACCCACGCCGCTATTATCATGACGCAAGTCCTTAACCGCTGGGCTATTGCTGCAGACTCAATAATGGAAATTTGACATATGCAAAACTTAACTGTTAATACTTAATAATTACGGATGAAGTTAACACCCTACTTGGATGTTTTCACTTAGCATAATCATTACTGTTTTTAAGGAATACAATGGTTGGTATTACTGTTTTTAAGGAATACAATGGTTGGTTGTAATTCGTAGTTTTCAGAGGTACTATATATATATTATGGCACAACTTGATTAATTAGCAAATATTGAGCTTTGCTAAACATGGGATTTTTTTTCCCTCACTGATCAACATTAATATTTTACAAGCAACAACTATGTCCTATGCCAACTTATGATGTGGATCCACCACTAGGCTCAGCCATTTCTTTGCATGTGTGATTCTCTTTCTGCTGAGCGTCTATTTTATTTTGCTGCTACCATTTCTTGTGTAAGTTGGCATACAAATGATATATTTTTATGTTGACAAATGGGTTCTTGTATTTCCGAGAAGGTTAATTGTTGCCTTATGCTTAGGTAGCGTTTGATTTTTCAATTGGGCAATTTAAGTTCGCATCTGCGTCAAACGCGTCAGATGCGTCAAGTGTTGGCCCCACCACTTTGTCCAGTCGAGCTTAACGGTTGAAATCGTAGCTCTGCGTCGGACACGTCGAATGCAGATCTGATGCTAACAGCAATATCTTCAACGACTCTCTTCCCTCCAACTTATAAAAATAACACCCTTCCACCCTTATTTCTAACCCATTCCACACCTCAAACACCATATTTTTCCATCAACAATGGTTGAAGTACAACGTCCGAAAATAACATTTCAACGACCTCCGAAAGTTTGGTCTCAGTTTGCAACTTCCGAGTTTCTCCGTATAGTTGTTGAAGCTTACCAAGCAGCTAGAAGGAACAAAAAAGGGATTCACAAATAGGATTGCAAATGCTCTAAACGAGGCTTTAGCTATACACCGACTGAGGAACCAGTCTCGGTTGATCAAGTGACAGCGAAATACGATGCTTATAAGAAGAAATAGACTGTATGGCGCAATTTGAATGATAAAACAGGCGCCGAATGGAATCATACATACGGAACAGTTAGTGGAAGCGAAGCTTGGTGGGTTGATCGACTTGCGGTAAAACATTTTACGGTTTAAACGTTTAGTAACGTATTTCATCTATAATTTTATGGTATAAACGTTTAGTACTGAACATAAACGTCTATTTAGGAGTACGGACATACGGTGTTAAAGTACAAGACACAACCAATATAAAATTTGACTGAACTGGAGCAAATTTTTGGGAACAGTGTTGCAACGTGTTCTGTCGCTTACACTCCAGGCTCTACAAGTCAGAACATGCAACCAGAGCCACAATCTCCTCCACCCGAGTTCGTACAACCGACGTTCTTCAATGAATTTCAAGTGCCACTAGAAGACCTCCAGACTCAACAATCGTTTCATGAGCCTACTAACCAACCACGGGCTATAGGTTCTTCATGTAGACCTCGTTCTGGAAGAAGAGGATGAACTGAAAATTATTCGAAGGTGGAAGAAATCGTTGATATGATACACTCGAGGCAATTGAGCAAGAAATCTCGTTCTGACTCCGACAGTCCAAATTCACATCCTGATACAAATGCTAGTAATTCTCCCTTGTCTAACGCAAGCCCACTTTGTTAAAATTAATGAGACTTAAAACACTGGGTTATATTGCACTTAATTTCGTTCAAATTCAAAAATGAGATCTTGAGCAACACCTTGGATGAAATTAAGGAGACTTAAAACACTGGGTTATATTGCACGATCCAAATCGTTAAATAAAAATCTCAAGCTCTTTGAATTCCAGAATATCTTAGTAGAACTATGCAGTTTGGAACTGTAAATTAGGAGGCTGCTAGATTACTTCATCATACACATCATTCTAATAATCCTCTCTTTTTATAAGCACTTGCATATTTCATTCAGTAAAACTATGCCTAACTAAAATTGTTTTTCCTTTTAACTTTCAATACAGATGGACGTAAGAGGCAACATATACGGACTACTAGCAGCACACCCAGTTGCCCCACTAATCTCCTTGCATCACCTAGATTCGATCGAACCCATATTCCCAACTGCTCAAACTCAACTAGACGCTATAAATACTCTGCTCGATGCATCCAAACCCGATCAAGCCCGAACTCTACAACAAACCCTTTTTTACATGTCATCTCCGACTTTCAATTGGTCAGTTTCAGTCTAAATAAGACATAACTCTACTCAATACAAGATAATATATAGGAAGCTTTATTTCATTTATGGGCTGTACTAGGCTTAGCCCATTTATTACATGTAAACATAATTTACCTGTTGCCGCTTGTACTCTCTACAACATGTATATATACACGTACCCTGTAACCATTTTGATCAAGTTGAATACAATTCTTTCATTCACAAATACATCAATCCCTTCTGAAATCTCAAAACATTAAAATCCAAAAATCTAATCTGGTATTAGAGCCATACTTTAATCTGCATTTAAAACAGAAAAAGAAATTTTGTTTGCAGATTCATCAGTTAGATTTCATCACTTGAATCTGACTCATCAAAGATCATTCATTGATCTTATCCTTTGAGATTTTTTGCTCCTGAATTGACCAAGCCACTGTGCCACGCTCAGATCTAGCCGGCTGCATTAGTGATTCAATCATCAAGAGAGAGGAAATCAAATCTGAATCATTCTTTACCGATCATACAACTCCAGAAGCATTCACAATCAAGAAAAAGAGCATTAAGAAAGCTACCAGAAACAATTTCAACTGAAAACTCAGTGTGAAAATCAGTCATCATCATTTAAAATCTCTCTGTGCTCAAGTTCTTGATCACAAAACAACTTCTTGAGCAATTCAATTCAAAGCAAAGAAATTCAGTTCGAATTACCTCTTATTTCTGCACTTATCCTCATTACAATCTTTGGAATGGCAAACAACAATATTGAATCCAGCAATACTTCAGAAGCTTCTCAACCTGTAAATCCACCTTCTAATCAGAATGGCAAACAACAATATTGAATCCAACAATACTTCAGAAGCTTCTCAACCTGTAAATCCACCTTCTAATCATCCTCCCAAGAATGTGATCAGTCTCAAGAGTCAACTAATCACCATTCCTCTTGATCAAAACAACTATCTTCTCTGGAAATTACAGGCGGAAACCTCTCTTCAAGGATACGGCCTGGAAGGATACATTCTTGGCACCATACCAATTCCACCAAGGTTTGTAACTGATACATCAAACACAATAGTAAGTAATGATGATTATACATCATACTATAGGCAAGAAAGATTAATCAGTGCATGGTTATTGCCATCTATCTGTCCTGCCCTAATGCCACAAGTTATAGGATGTAAGACTGCTAATGAAATATGGATTACTTATGAGAAAATCTTTAATTCACAGTCTGTAGCTAAGTCCTTATTCTATAAAAGGCAACTCAAAAATTGCAAGAAAGACAATATGAGCATGAGTGAATACCTAGAAAAAGTTAAAAACATTTGTGACATGTTGAAAGCCTCAGGAAGCAATGTTGAAGAATCAGGTCAAGTTCTTTCTCTTGTAAATGGACTTGGAGATGAATATGAGGCCGTAGTAGCCATTATTACATCACAAAAGGTTACACCACCATTAGATGATGTGCACTCTATGTTACTTTCACATGAGGCAAGAATCTCTCACAAGAAATCCACTGATTCAGACTACTCACTCAATTATGTTGCTAATAATAGAGGCATGGGGCAAGGAAATTACAAAAACAACCCTAATCAGCGAGGAGGATATCCCTCTAGAGGAAGGGGCAGAGGCAGGTGGTCAAATAATAACAAACCCAAATGTCAAATATGTGAAAGGGTTGGCCACACTGCTCTCAAATGTTACTTCAGATTTAACTCAAACTATACTGGAAATCAAGGAAATAACAGTAATAGTGACAATAATCCCAATGCTAACATGGCACAAACACAATCAGAATCATCAAACCAAGCACAGTGCAATCAAATTGATACAAGCAAGTCAGATTCTACATTGGATGATAATTGGTTTCCTGACTCAGGTGCTACTAACCACATGACCAACAACCTATATAATCTCAATCTTGGAAATAAAGAATACAGAGGTAAACAGTTAATAACCACGGGTGATGATAAGTGCATTAGTATTTCTCATACTGGTAATGCTTTATTAAAAGGTAAGAAACAATTGTTCTTGCATAAATTACTAAGGGTACCCAAGATTAGGAAAAACCTAATGAGTGCGTCACAATTTACAAAAGACAACAATGTCTACTTCGAATTCTATCCTAACTACTGTGTTGTCAAAGACATGCTAAGACATGATATTTTATTGCAGAGTAATGAAACACATGGACTATACACTTTCAAGCTTGGAAATCAATTACACCCAGCAAAAGAGAAATAGTGCTTTGTCTCTACAATTGATAATCAAAACAGTAACAGCAATAATGTTTTTGATCTTTGGCCTCACAGATTGGGTCATCCTAATGTCAATATTGTTAAGAACATTCTGAATAATAGTAAAATTTCTTACTGTGATGTAAAATTACTATCTATCTGCACATATTGTCAAATGGGTAAAAATCACAAATTACCATTTGATGATTCATCCACTGTTTACTCTAATCCTTTTGATCTAATAGCTACTGATTTGTAGAGTCCAGCCTCTATAACATCTGATTTTGGGTATAAATACTATATCTCTTTCATTGATGCTTACTCTAGGTATACATGGATCTGTTTCCTAAAGTTTAAATCTAATACTCATGATGTTGTAATAAAATTTTGTGAATATGATAGAAAATCAGTTCAACACCAAAGTGAAAATATTTCAGACTGATGGTGGTACCGAGTATAAAACACTTAGCAAGTATTTTGATGAAAAAGGGATAATTCATAGACTCACATGCCCATATACGTCTGAGCAAAATGGTTTAGCTGAAAGAAAGCATAGGCATATAGTAGAAAGTGCCTTAACTTTATTAGCAAAAGCTTCATTACCTTTGAAATTCTGGTCTGAGTCATTTAATACTGTAGTATATTTGATTAATTGGATGCCAACCAGAGTATTAAATGATATCAGTCCACTTGAAAAACTGTATAAAGTTAAGCCAAACTATAATGATTTAAAAGCCTTTCGCTCTCAGTGCTTTCCCTACCTTAGACCTTACAATGCTAACAAGCTCAATATTGGATCAAAATCATGCACATTTTTGGGTTATGCTGTCAACAAAAGGGATATAGATGCATTGATGAAAATGGCAGAATCTATGTAAGTACGCATGTTATATTCAATGAAAATGTCTTCCCTTACGCTCAATCCAATATCAAAACCACCAACAAGGTAATCAGTAAAGAGGTAAATACACCTAACATCCCAGTGTACTCTGAACTGCCGTCAGTAGCAAGTGAAAAGATGGCTGCTGATAATCAAGTAATGCACATCACTGAGGACATTCAACCCAGCAGTGATGAGCCTGTCAGCCTCGCCAGTCCAACACCTGAACATGACAACAACAAAAGACTAGAAACTCAAAGTCAACACCTGCCACTGAAGATAGTGCAAGACAATCTGAACAGCACACTGATCTTCGTCCCATCATTACTGGTCATCCAATGAAAACCAGATCCAAAAGTAGTATATTTAAGCCAAAGGCATACCTAATCACAGAAAGTAAAGATGAACCAACAAATTTCACTCAAGCCATCTGTAACACCCCGAATTTTTTGAGAATATTAAAATTAACAAATTCATGAACACTTAATTTTTAGAAGAAGAATTAAGTGAAATGGGTTGCGCTATTACGTTCATCTCAAAATTTTGGTCAAGATAGACATTTGGTTTGCATAAAAAGGATACTTATGAAGAAGTTATTAAGCCTTGAAGTTTGTATGCATACGAGAAAAATATATATATATATATAAATTAAACAAATAAATATGCAAAAAAGTTCAAAACAACGAATCGGGAGGGGGGAATAACCGAATCAGCCCAAGCCTTGCTGGGTTGACTAGGGCTTGATTCAGGGTGTTTTGCTATCAACCCGTGGGTCGATTCGCTCTAAGGCAGATGTGGCATCTGATTGGTTCTGATGGACTCCTTGCTGAGTCATTAGGGCTGATGTGGCTATTCTATCTTGTCTGAATGGATTTGATTTGCTCTAAGTTAATCTGACAGTTTCTATTAAATCAAACTTCTATATAAGCAACCAAAATCTAAACCCTAAGCCACACAAAAATATTCCTAGAGCCGTCATGCCGTCAATGGTGAATCTAGAATTGCCGTCATCTCTTTCAACTCAAAGGCATG
Organism: Allium sativum; assembly: GCA_030737875.1. NCBI lineage: Eukaryota > Viridiplantae > Streptophyta > Magnoliopsida > Asparagales > Amaryllidaceae > Allium > Allium sativum. The sequence continues at coordinate 969,163,375 of CM060913.1, read as the reverse complement.
ATAGAAGCTACATCAAAATCAAATCAAAACTAATCTAATTCAACTAAGAGAATTCAACGATCTACATCAAAGGCGAGCAATTCAGTTTCAGAATACAGATCCCTGAAATCAAGTTTTTCCTTTTGATTGTAAGTGTAGTTATCTTTCAGATGTGAATAAATTAAAGACATGATTTGTAATGAATTGTAAAATAGAATTGTATCAAGTTGTATGTGATGCTGATTCATGTTTATTCATGTCTATTTTATCATATATGCCTATGAACTATTGTGGTCCATCGAACCTATCATGTTATGTGGAAATTGGTGAGTAAACCTATGATGTTGTATAAGAATTTGGGAATGAAATTATCATATGTAAGTTTGGTGATATTATGATACATACAAGTTTTAGGCTAAGTCACGTTTATGCCTAATTGTTCAGAGCCATTATGCATACATGTTTAGATCTACGACTTATTTGTTTAGATCTACAACTTTATATGTTAGATCCATATGCCTTTATGATAGATTTAATTTGCAAGTACACCACTACATGCCAAGTTTAACTTGTATAATTTTATGTAAATTCATATGCTTGTGGTTCATGTTGCATAGATCAAATTTGCAAGTTCATAGTTAAAAGTATATTGTTCTATGCCAAATCCATGTGACATATGTGTAGTTAGATCCATACTTTTGTATGATGTTGGAATGTTGCAAAGTTCCTCTTTTCCCCTTTTTGTTTTATTGGTTAGGCTAAAATATCGAGCCTAACATTCTATGTAATTTTGCGAACATACAACGGGGGTAATGTTGGGGAAAACATGAAATTACATGTAATTGACATGTTTGACACATAAGCATGATAAGTGGCATGAAAATGGTATAATCTATATACCTAAAATTTTGACCGTGATTTAGAAGGAAAGTGGGCCATGACAATAATTGATTTATAATTTACATATAAATATATAGGATAAACATGAAAAATTATATGGCATAGATTGGTTTATGAAATGATATATTTAGTATACCATTAATTATGAGCATAATTAAAAGGATAATTATGCGTAATTAAATTGGGAATAATTTACATATGGAATTTGTCATAAATAAGAAATATGTAAATTTAGAAAAGACGAATATGCCTAACCCGAGGTTAGACCGAGATGTGGTGTAAAACTGCCCGGAACCGACCGGCACATCCAGTGACCACAACAATACCTGTCTAATGTGGGTGGTTAGTGCATTGAGCCCAAAAAGGACCCGAGGTTAGACTGAGTTGTAGTGTAAAATTGTCTGGAACCGACCGGCACATTCATGACCACAACAATACCTGTCTAATGTGAGCGGTTGGTGCTTTAATAAAGCTAAGTCAAGATTGGTAGTGTTAAGTCAATTAAGGAAACACTTAACCAATTCAACATGTTAACTAAACTGATGGGTGAGGTTAAGTAAATTTAGAACACTTAACCATTATAACATGTTAATTAGACAAGTGGGTGAGGTTAAGTAAATTTAGAACACTTAACCGTTATAACATGTTAATTAGATAAGTGGGTGAGGTTAAGTAAATTTAGAACACTTAACCGTTATAACATGTTAATTAGACAAGCGGGTGAGGTTAACTAAATTTAGAACACTTAACCGTTATAACATGTTAATTAGACAAGTGGGTGAGGTTAAGTAAATTTAGGACATTTAACCTTTATAACATGTTAATTAGACAAGTGGGTGAGGTTAAGTAAATTTAGAAACAATTAACCAATATAACTTGATTTATGGAAAGGTTAAGTTAAAATAAGAGGGCAACTTTTAACCAATATAACTTGATTTGTAGTAGGGTTAAGTTAACACAAGAAGGCAATGCTTAACCAAAGTAACATGACACGAAGGTGGGTTAAGTTAACTTGAATTGATTGATGACACTTAACCAATACAACAAGATGAATAGGTGGGGTTAAGTTAACAAGAAACACTTGACCAATATAACTTGATGAACGAACGGGGTTAAGTTAATAGGAAACACTTAAACGATCCAACATGATAAGTAAGGAGGGTCAAGTTAATAAGAAATGCTTTTCCAACATGACATGATGAATGAGTGGGTTAAGTTAACATGAGAGGACAACACTTAACTAATATGGCGTAATGTGCGGGAGGGTTAAGTACATATCGGGTTGGTGGGTAATATTAGTAAATATAGGCCCACAAAACTTAACCATTAAATAAACATGCTTGAATCAGTGGAAGGGTTAAGTACATATCGGGTTGGTGGGTAATATTAGTAAATATAGGCCCACAAAACTTAACTATTAAATAAACATGCTTGAATCAATGGGAGGGTTAAGTACATCTCGTGTAGGTGGTAATATTGGAACATATAGGCCCACAAAACTTAACCGTTTATTAGAAATGCTTGAATCGATGGGAGGGTTAAGTACATATCGGGTTGGTGGGTAATATAAGTAAATATAGCCCCACAAACTTAAACAATAGGAAACCCTAGTAACGGGGACCCATTTCAGCAGTAAACCACATGGATGTATCACGGTACCCTGAACTAGGCAGGGTAGGGCACGATTACTGGGCCGATTATAACCAGTCAAAGCAGCGGCAGGGGGTACGTCAGTGTAGGTTACGATGGTTTACGGGCATGCACGTACTCCGGAGTGGGAAAAAGCAGACACTGGGTACCAGTAGTTATACAATGTGCATCTTGAATCGTGTAGGGTCGCTATCATAAGGACTGACACACCTTATGGTGGGACCAACAGAGGGTATCTACACGCAAGAGAGGGCCGATTGACAAAGACACATGGAACATGAATACAAGTAGGGACCCGATCGATAGGCTAGTAAGGGTACATCTAACATGTTCATGGCAGTTAGGCTGATTGAGGTGGAATCCTCACGATAGATGTACACCTGAAGGCTACCACAATTACGGGGATTGGGATCACGATTATCATTTTATACAGATTACTAGTTGGGACACAATTAGGTGGTGCAGAGACAAATATAGAAATCAGATTAACAGAGTAGTTGCGAAGCAGAGAAAAAGTAAAAGCGCATTCAGTTCACCTTGCACTTATCTTGTCTTTAGTTACCTTGTTTTTATGGTATTGTCCTATTTTCGGTTTATTCATGTCATGATCCTTTATCTTGTTTGCATGTTGAAAGATCACTGGACTTACCAGACTTATGTCTGACCTATTTTGTTTTTCGCCTCTTTTCTTCCGTTCCCCTCCCCCCCAGGTAGCCAGGGAGGGAATAGCTCAGCCTAACTTGGTCCTCTTCGCTTTCCAAGCTTGAAGATTAGTTGGTGTATCGCTTTGGACTCTCTCTCTCTTCCACTGCTATGGCTGGTTCATGCTTTATCGGGGAATATCATTGTTTTTATGCTTCTTTTATTCTTGGAGGTTTTTAAATCAATACAGAAGTTTTATGTATTACATTTAAGTATGATTGAGGAAATTGTTGTAAAAGCTTGACTGAATTAAGTTGTTTATAAAATGACTTTATTTTCCGCTGCTTTATTTGTCTGTCTTGTAATTTATCTGCATCTTTTACCTATAATGCTCCACCAAAGTTAAGGCATTCCTTCTGTGAGTGACCTTAATGGAGGTGGGGTGTTACACTTGGTATCAGAGCTGACGGTTACCAGATCAGATAAAAGATTTGAAAAATTATTTTCAAAACGATTTTAAAAGAAGCATTTTCAAAAGAAAAGTTTTATTTTAAAGGCGTATTCCCCAAAGCCATATGCACTATCTTTTGATCCTCTGTTTGAATCCTTGTTTCCTTCTTTCCTGAGTCTCCGGGGCTCTTGGCTTTCTGGGAGGTACCCTCATCGCGACATGGTTCCGTAGGCTCGACGAGACTACGACACTTGTCAAAGGGCAAACAAGTGCCCAACTTCCATCTATAGCCATAGTAGTTTCACCTGCGGCTAGTTTTCTTTCGAGCTTTGTAGGATTCTCCATGCGATGGAGGCAGCTTTCGAGAGACCTGTCAAGAAGTTACACAAGGATGGAAAAAATGAGAATAAGGGAGTTTGGCTAAGGAGCGCAACACAAGGATGAAGAGCTCACGGATATGGACTTGGTTCACAAAGGAGGGGAGGAAAGAATAGTAAAACCTAAAACAAGAGGAAGTATCTTTATTTTGGTATAACGGGTCGTATAATTAAGGGCAAGGGCAAGAACAAAAGACAGGATTTTCCGGAAGGCAAGTGCATGCTCTCACCACCAGTATACCTGAAAGAGAGGTAGTAAGGTTTCTGTTGAAAAGTTTAGTTTTTCTTCTTGTTCATCATGCTAGTACTCTTTTTGATTTTTGTGCTTCGCATTCGTTTATATTTGCTTCCATATTTGAGTCTCTGCACCCTAGAGCTTGTATAGTAGAGGATCCCATTATTGTCTCAAGTCCGATTTGTGGTTCGGCTCATTTATTTTTGGTTTGTAAGGATTTGAGATACTTATGTTTTTGGTTTCATAAGCTATGGGTTGATTCTAGGCATGGATTAATTAGCTAGTAATTGTGAAAGGAGGGTAGTTAGACTTTTGACTTGCCTCGAGAATTCCCTTGGAATTTCGTGCGATCCTAAGGGATCAGTTTGTCTTAGCTACCTAGAATCACTTTATGTATTTATCGACGATTTTTGATCCGTTAGGGTAGTCCATGAGTACACAGATGTTTTTTTGATTAAGGTTAGGAGTTTTCCCCCTAAAAACTCGAGATAAACTTCCGCATATATCTAGTTGGCAATGCAAAGTCAGGTATGCAATCAACGGTAGTTTTGGAGTAGGATTGGCGAGGATAGCCAGAGTCGGTTAAGTTCTCAATTGTTTGGTTGTTTTACTAGTATCATCTCACATAAATCGTCCAAATTCGGAGGAGATATTCCTTGGGTGCTTGTCTGATATTGGTTTAGGCCTTTGGAGCTTGTGCTTGAGGGATGCCAAGTTCGACTAGGATGGTTTGCATGAGAGATATCGACCCTCAGATTTGTGACATGAGGGATAAGCTAAGTAGAAGAAAGACCTTTAATCATCTTAGTATATACACTTGGTATTATGGTTAACTTCTGTTTATCTTGGAAAGATAGTTTGACAACATTAGATACCCTCTAGCATAGTACATGATCGAAGTCCTATCTTTACTAGTGGATTTTGGAAATGGAGGTCAAGAAGCTTCATGATCGTGAAGTTAAATTAGCTAAGGTACAGTGGAGTGAAGCTCAAAGAAGATGCGATTTAGAAGACTGAAGACTAGATAAGCGCATCATACCCTTTTTGAGGGTATATCCTTGATTCCTCCTTTTTCTGTAATATTTATTTGCATGCTAGTCTTTATCTTTTAAGTATATCCTCTCGGTCCTATCCTCGATCCTTAGGTAGAAGCCAATGGATGAAAACATGTGTTTGAGGCATGTTATGATTGATGGTTGCAAGTGCTTGCTAGTGGTTGCTCGTGGATGCATATACACACATTAGGCACTAGATCAGCTTAGTCACTTTCATATTGCAAATGCATGTGAATGTATTTGTATATGGATTGAAACTTGATGTGTTATCATATGGATGTTGCATATGGATGAGTGAATATGCACACATATAGTATTTACATGATTAGAGATATTTGCATACATATTGGACGCATGACACTCTCATGATTCGCATTAAGGAGGTCAACTGGATCAGTAGACCGCCTGATTTTGCACTAGATAAGAGACATATACACACACTCTGCATATGTTCATATGGCATTAGAAGTCTTTTAAGGACAATGGATGCTTGTGGATGATGGATGAGCAGATGGATGATTGGATGTTAGGATGCATTCTTCTTAACTTAAAGATTTCGGGGATGAAATCCTTTAAGAAGGGGAGAATGTAACACCCCGAATTTTTTGAGAATATTAAAATTAACAAATTCAAGAACACTTAATTTTTAGAAGAAGAATTAAATGAAATGGGTTGTGCTATTACGTTCGTCTCAAAATTTTGGTCAAGATAGACATTTGGTTTGCATAAAACGGATACCTTATGAAGAAGTTATTAAGCCTTGAAGTTTGTATGCATATGAGAAAAAAAATATATATATATATAGATATACATAAAAATTAAATGAATAAATATGCAGAAAAGTTCAAAATAGCGAATCGGGAGGGGGAATAACCGAACCGGCCCATTTTTGAGGTAGACCCGAGCCTCGCTGGGTCGACTAGGGGTTGATTCATGGTGTTTAACTGTCAACCCGTGGGCCGATTCGCTCTATGGCAGATGTGGCATCTGATTGGTTCTGATGGACTCCTTGCTGAGTCATTAGGGCTAATGTGGCTATTCTATCTTGTCTGAATGGATTTGATTTGCTCTAGGTTAATCTGACGGTTCCAATTAAATCAAACTTCTATATAAGCAAATTAAATCTAAACCCTAAGCCATACAAAAATAATCATAGAGCCGTCATGCCGTCAATGGTGAACCTAGAATTGTCGTCATCTCTTTCAACTCAAAGGCAAGATAGAAGCTACATCAAAATCAAATCGAAACTAATATAATTCAACAAAGAGAATTCAACGATCTACATCAAAGGCGAGCAATTCAATTTCAGAATACAGATCCCTAAAATCAAGTTTTTCCTTTTGATTGTAAGTGTAGTTATCTTTCAGATGTGAATAAATTAAAGACATGATTTGTAATGAATTGTAAAATTAAATTGTATCAAGTTGTATGTGATGCTGATTCATGTTTATTCATGTCTATTCTATCATATATGCCTATGAACTATTGTGGTCTATCGAACCTATCATGTTACGTGGAAATTGTGAGTAAACCTATGATGTTGTATAGGAATTTGGGAATGAAATTATCATATGTAAGTTTGGTGATATTATGATACAAACAAGTTTTAGGCAAAGTCATGTCATTTATGCCTAATTGTTTAGAGCCATTATGCATACATGTTTAGATCTATGACCTTATATGTTTAGATCTACAACTTTGTATGTTAGATCCATATGCCTTTATGATAGATCTTATTTGCAAGTTCACCACTACATGCCAAGTTTAACTTGTATAGTTTTATGTAAATTCATATGCTTGTGGTTCATGTTGCATAGATCAAATTTGCAAGTTCATAGTTAAAAGTATATTGTTCTATGCCAAATCCATGTGACATATGCGTAATTAGATCCATACTTTTGTATGATGTTGGAATGTTGCAAAGTTCCTCTTTTTCCCCTTTTTGTTTTATAAGTTAGGCTAAAATATCGAGCCTAACATTCTATGTAATTTTGTAAACGTACAACGAGGGTAACGTTGGGGAAAACATGAAATTACATGTAATTGGCATGTCTGACACATAAGCATGATAAGTGGCATGAAAATGGTATAATCTATATAGCTAAAATTTTGAACGTGATTTAGAAGGAAAGTGGGCCATGACAATAACTGATTTATAATTTACATGTAAATATGTAGGATAAACATAAAAAATTACATGGCATAGATTGGTTCATGAAATGGTATATTTAGTATAATATTAATTGTGAGCATAATTAAAAGGATAATTATGGCATAATTAAATTGGGAATAATTTACATATGGAATTTGTCAAAAATAAGAAATATGTAAATTTAGAAAAGACGAATATGCCTAACCTGAGGTTAGACTGAGTTGTGGTGTAAAACTGCCCGGAACCGACCAGTACATCCAGTGACCACAACAATACCTGTCTAATGTGGGTGGTTAGTGCATTGAGCCCAAAAAGGACCCGAAGTTAGATAGAGTTGTGGTGTAAAACTGCCCGGAACCGACCGGCACATTCAGTGACCACAATAATACCTGTCTAATGTGAGTGTTTGGTGCTTTAATAAAGCTAAGTCAAGATTGGTAGGGTGAAGTCAATTAAGGAAATACTTAACCAATTCAACATATTAACTAAACTGATAGGTGAGGTTAAGTAAATTTAGAACACTTAACCATTATAACATGTTAATTAGACAAGTGGGTGAGGTTAAGTAAATTTAGAACACTTAACCGTTATAACATGTTAATTAGACAAGTGGGCGAGGTTAAGTAAATTTAGAACACTTAACCGTTATAACATGTTAATTAGACAAGTAGGTGAGGTTAAGTAAATTTAGAACACTTAACCGCTATAACATGTTAATTAGACAAGTGGGTGAGGTTAAGTAAATTTAGAACACTTAACCTTTATAACATGCTAATTAGACAAGTGGATGAGGTTAAGTAAATTTAGACACACTTAACCAATATTACTTGATTTAAGAAAAGGTTAAGTTAAAATAAGAGGGCAACACTTAACCAATATAAATTGATTTGTAGTAGGCTTAAGTTAACACAAGAAGGCAACACTTAACCAAAGTAACATGACACGTAGGTGGGTTAAGTTAACTTGAATTGATTGATGACACTTAATCAATACAACAAGATGAATACGTGGGGTTAAGTTAACAAGAAACACTTGACCAATATAACTTGATGAACGAACGGGGTTAAGTTAATAAGAAACACTTAAACGATCCAACATGATAAGTAAGGAGGGTCAAGTTAATAAGAAATGCTTAACCAACATGACATGATGAATGAGTGGATTAAGTTAACATAAGCGGACAACACTTAACTAATATGGCGTAATGTGCGGGAGGTTTAAGTAGATATCGGGTTGGTGGGTAATATTAGTAAATATAGGCCCACAGAACTTAACCATTAAATAAACATGCTTGAATCAGTGGAAGGGTTAAGTACATATTGGGTTGGTGGGTAATATTAGTAAATATAGGCCCGCAAAACTTAACTATTAAATAAACATGCTTGAATCGATGGGAGGGTTAAGTACATCTCGTGTAGGTTTGTATTATTAGTACATATAGGCCCACAAAACTTAACCATTTATTAAAAATGCTTGAATCGATGGGATGGTTAAGTGCATCTCGGGTTGGTGGGTAATATTAGTAAATATAGGCCCACAAACTTAATCAATAGGAAACCCTAGTAACGGGGACCCATTTTAGCAGTAACCCACATGGATGTATCACGGTACCCTGAACTAGGCAGGATGTGGCACAATTACTGGGCTGATTATAAGCGGTCAAAGCAGCGGCAGAGGGTACGTCAGTGTAGGTACCGACGGTTTACGGGCATGCACGTACTCCGGAGTGGGAAAAAGAAGACATTGGGTGCCAGTAGTTATACACTGTGCATCTTGAATCGTGTTGGGTCGCTATCATAAGGATTGATACACCTTATGGTGGGACCAGTACAGGGTATCTACATGCAAGAGAGGGCCGATTGACAAGGACACATGGAACATGAATACAAGTAGGGAGTCGATTGATAGGGTAGTAAGGGTACATCTAACATGTTCATGGCAATTAGGCTGACTGAGGTGGAATCCTCACGTTAGATGCACACCTGTAGGCTACCACAATTACCGGGGTTGGGATCACGATTATCATTTTATACAGATTACTAGTTGGGACACTAGTTAGGTGGTGCAGAGATAAATATAGAAATCAGATTAATATAGTAGTAGTGAAGCAGAGAAAAAGTAGAAGCGCATTCAATTCACCTTGCACTTATCTTGTCTTTAGTTACCTTGTTTTATGGTATTGTCCTATTTTCGGTTTATTCATGTCATGATCCTTTATCTTGTTTGCATGCTGAAAGATCACTGGACTTACCAGACTTATGTCTGACCTAGCAAGGTACCAGATTAATTGTCACCGGAAGCAGTGATATTGAAATAGCAAAACTTGTCAAGTATCTAAACAAAGAATTCTCAATCAAAAATCTAGGGGACATCAACTAATTTTTGGGCATAGAAGCCAAAAGGATTTCAAATTCAGAACTGCTACTAAATCAAAGAAAGTACATTACTGAACTACTAGTCTAAACAGACATGATTGAAGCTAAATCCCAACCAACCCCTATGATTTCTAGCCAACAATACTCTAAAAACAGGGGAGAAGCTATAAAAAATATCAAGCAATACAGGAATATTGTGGGGGCACTACAATATGCCACCATGACAAGACCTGACATATCTTTCAGTGTTAACAAGGTATCTCAATTTTTGCAGGAACCTAAAGATGAGCACTGGAAAGCTGTAAAAAGGATCCTAAGATATCTAAAAGGCACTCTGGATTATGGGCTTACATTAAAGGGCAACAAGGACCTAAATATCACTGGATTTACAGACTTAGACTGGGCTGTAGATCTAGATCACAGAAGATCCATCACTGGCTACTATATCTACCTGGGAGACAATCTAGTATCATGGAGCTTTAAAAAGCAATCTACTATATCAAAGTCAAGTGCAGAGGCAGAATACAGGAGTATTGCATGTGCTACAGCTGAAATCATGTGGATACAGTCCATACTAAAGGAACTACAACTATACAATTCATTAAAGGCTACAATCTGGTGTAACAATCAGAGTTCAATCTACATGTCAGCTAATCCTATTCACCATGCTCGAACAAAGCACATAGAAATCGACATTTATTTTGTTCGAGAACAAGTGAACGACGGAAAATTGCAGATTAATTACATACCTTCTTTCCATCAGAAAGCAGACACACTTACCAAAGCCCTTTCGGCTAAAAATTTCACTAGACTTCATGAAGAATTAAAAGTAAGACGATGCACTGCACTGGAATCAACAACGAAGCAAAAGGCAAACACTGAAAGCTCACTTTCTTCCATCAGAGACAAGCAGAACTCTCGAGCTTCAGATTTGAAGACCAATTGCTCAACAAGGCTGGAGACAAACCCTGGAATCTCGTCGCTCAACTTGTTTGAAAGCAAACCTCAAAAAGGATGTGGATAAAGGCATCGATTCATCAGAGAAATCAAATTTAGGGTTCCTGCTAACCCTAGATTTGAAGGGGGAAATAAGACATATGAATGAATCGGTGCCGTCTCTACTCAATACAAGATAATATGTAGGACGCTTTATTTCATTTCCAGGCTGTACTGGGCTTAGCCCATTTATTACATGTAAAAATAATTTACCTGTTGCCGCTTGTACTCTCTACAACATGTATATATACATGTACCCTGTAACCATTTTAATCAAGTTGAATACAATTCTTTCATTCACTAATACATCAATCCCTTCTGAAATCTCAAAACATTAAAATCCGAAAATCTAATTCTGCTACTTTGGACGCAAGCAGAAAACTACTGCTTTTCTTTTTGTGCGCAATAATTACCATGTGTATAACAAGAGTATTTTTTTATGATGCATGATACACTTCCAACAACCCCCTTGAGCCAAATTATTGTTCCACCAACTATTTAAACACAGTTCCAATTTTCACATCTTAGAATGGCCACAAACAACAACTTCTTACAACCTCAGCTTCCCCGATTAACTTCAAAAATTACAGTCTGTGGAATATCATGATGAAGACCTTATTTACTTATTAAGACCTCTGGGATATTGTCGAGACTGGTTACACTAAACCTGCTGATCAGACTACACTCAATCAACAACAATCGATAACTTTAAAGGAAAATCGCAAGAGGGACAAAAAGGCATTGTATTTTATCTATCAATCTGTAGATGAAACAATTTTTTAACGAATTTCGGTAGCAAACTCATCAAAAGAAGCATGGGATATTCTCAGTGCAGCCTACAAGGGAGAAGACAAGGTAAAAGTGGTAAGGCTACAAGTTTTACGAGGAGAATATGATTTTATTTGAATGAAAGAGGAAGAATCTGTTGAAGACTATTTTAATCGAGTCATTGTTGTTTCAAATCAAATGAAAATAAATGTAGAAAATCTTTCGGATCAGAGAATCATAGAAAAAATTCTTCGAAGCATGAGAAAAATCTATGAGCATGTCGTTGTTCCAATTGAAGAATCGAAAATTTTAAGTGAACTCTCTTTGGAATCTTTGTTGGGTTCATTACAATCTCACGAATTACGCATCAAACAATTTGAGACTCCTACAAAACAAGCTTTTCAAGCACAAGAATTTCATCGCGGAGGCTTTCGAGGACAAGGACATAGAGGAAACTTTCATGGCCGAGGTAGAAGCCAATTAGATTTTTACACAAAAGGGAAGATTCGAGCAGGAAATTATTTATCCCAATCCAATCAAGAAAAAAATCCAAACAATCACTACGAGAGAGGAAGAGGTCGTAGATGACATAGAGGCAGTGGAAGAGGTAATTATCAATATCAAGTTCGATGCAATTTTTGTCATAAAATTGGTCACTTGAAGAAAGATTGCTATTCGAGACTGAAAAAGGAAAAAGAAGAGTCAAGTTTTTTACATGAAAATTCTGATTCAAAAGATGAAGAATCTGTACTTCTTATGTTCAGTGAACAAAAGATCTCTTCCAAAAATATATGGTACGTACACAGTGGGTGCAGCCACCACATGACTAGAAACGAAACCATGCTTATTAATCTTGATGAATCTGTCCAGCATGAAGTAAAAACAGGACATGACAAACAACAATTGGTACAAGGATGCGGTGATATCCCAATCCAAACCAAACATGTGATAAATTTTGTTTGTGATGTTTATTATGTTCCAGGTCTGAAACACAACCTTTAAAGCATTGGATGACTTTTAAAAAAAGGGCATAATGTGATCTTCAAGAATGAGCAGTGTGAAACAAGAGATAAGAGTCATACTCTTATCGCATAAATGAAAATGACAGCAAACAAGATGTTCCCTTTGAAGTTGAATGACACTACGCTTAATTGCTTTTCAAGTACTATCAACGACAAGCATGGTTGTGGCATCTTTGTTACAATTATTTGAGCTTTAACACATTGTCAAAGATCTGCCAACATGATATGGTCAGAGGCCTTCCATATATTCAGCGACAAGATCAAGTGTGTGAAAGTTGCGTATTTGGGAAACATAATTGAGATCCTTTTCTAAGTGGAATGGCTACGAGGGCATCTCTAACATTAGAATTGGTGCATTCTGATTTATGCGGTCCGATGTGTGTAAATTATCTTGGAGGTAATAAACTTTTTCTCACGTTCATTGATGTTTATAGTAGAAATATGGATATATTTTCTTAAACAAAAATCTGAAGTTTTTGGGGTTTTAAAAACTTCAAAGCACTTATTGTAACAACCTAGAAATTTTGACATTTAAAAATATAAATTAAATTATGATTTAGCACAAAAAAATATTTATATCTGGAATTTTGTCTATTTTGAGCGATATTTAAGTGAACTCTTTCCGTGGATTTATAAACATTTTAAAACAAGATTTACAATTGTAACCGATTTGAATATTTAACGCTAGAGTTCCACTGTTGAATTTAATATAAACATTTTTCGAAACAAGAATTATTACCGTATTGATTTTAATATTAATTGTGTATTTTGATTTAAGCAAAATGTATGCTTTTATTTGAAATCCAATATGGAACCTGGACTTTTATTTTGAATGTAGTATTCAATTTTTGAAATAAAATGACATTTGTAAATATAATCTTAGTGTAAATCAGGATTTGGAGTATAAATTAAATATCTATATTTGGATTTCGGCTTGGACTTGAATTTTATTTATTTTGAACCTAATACGTAAGGTCCAAATGCTATATTTAAAGCTTCTGCTAATAAGAATTTATTTGCATAGATTGTGCAATAATTGTCAATATATTCTACTTATTAGATATTTATGGATGATTTCTATTTTATTAACTTTATATATTATGGAAAGGTTAACTGCATATCTTGCAATTAATTAGTATAAATTCGAATTATCTTATATATGTATACATAGAAATGTCTTTAATTTTATATGTGGCAAAGGTTTAATTGTGCATGTAAGAAATTAACTGGGCATTGACTGACAAATATGTCAATTAATAGGTTTCAAAATATATCCATTTATTACCGGTTTTTTTATGGTATATTCAAATTGGTTTTTGTCATAGACTGGATGAAAACAATAATGAACATATAAAATACATTCTAAAATCTTACTTCTCTGCAAAGTAATTAATATAGCTGTTGTGATGTAGCTAAAGAATTTTTAGTTTTAATATAACGGACTAAATTAAGCTTTAAATATATATGGATTATTTTGTGAATTTAAATTCTTAATATGAACGTTTTGCTAATAGAGAATGTTTTAACTTTATATGTAATTTAACTTTGAAGAAAGGAATTTTTTACCGTTGGCAATTTCAAATTGAAGTTTAATATAAATAGTGATTAATATTGTTTTAAATAAACCGCTAAATTTGTTTCATCACAGGACTATTTATAATACAAGAGGTGTAATCAAACTAGAAAGCTAACTTATATATATATATATATATATATATATATATATATATATATAAGAAATGCGTAATAAAAAGGAAGCAATAAATTATGAAATTAATGCTCATATTTGGCGTTAACATTTGAATTTAATTTACGGTGTATAACGGTTGAATTTATAACGTTCTGAAATAATGTAAATAACGTTGTTTGTTAGTTCAAGTTTCAGCCTAACATACTGTCTATAAGGAACAAATAAAGTTTTCCTCCTTTTAAGGAGATATGGTAGGCAACAAATATGTGATTAAATCTAGCCTAAAATCTTGCCATATCAATGTAAAGATTTGTAATATTCCTTCTGCTTTTTGTTCCTATTCTTTCGCTATAAAAAGGACGTACCTCCTTCTTCGTTGGTCCTTCACAACAATTCTCTCCTCATTCTCTTTAAATTTCTGAAGGACATTTCTTCTCTAAATACTACAATTTGAACCCCTTCCTCTCATATATACACTGACCCTCTTCCCTTCCTTTTCTTAAAGATCGCATCTTCCTTAGTACTTCACTGCTTTGAGAGTTGGCAAATGCGGTAGTTACAAAGAAGACGTTGTGTGCGTCGTCCGTGAAGTCGCACGAGTTCATTATTCCAATGATTGGCAGTTGATACAGAAGCAGTTTAACGGTGAACAATTTGGAAAGCAATTTTTGGTGAGAACACTAATTTAATAAATTTTAAATTTATTAAATTGATTAGTTTTAATTAGTGGTTAGACATAGTTTGTTCATAAGTATATGCAGTTGATGTGTAAATGGTTGCTATTGCATGCGATGGATGTTTGTAGCTAGAACACACCATACACTAAGTGTTATTTAACATAATGCTTGCGCACCATTGTATAAATTATTTGATTGTTTCCATGTTGGTGGATGAACTTGTGTTTTATATAGATTGATTTTTTTGCATCACCCACACACTGTAGTCGTGGGATATATGGGCAGTCAATTTAAATCTCCTTCTTATGCGAATCATGATTAGAAATAAAGTGAAAATTTAATTTTGAATTCAAACGTCTAAATAATTTGAAATGTAAGTCATGAATAATTAAACATTTTTTAATAGCAATGAAATGATTTTGGAAATATCATGAAAATTTGTTTTGGACTCTTAAGATTTGAAATCTAATTAAAAATTTGATTTTTAGTTATATTTGTTTAAGTAAATGTTTAGCTATCCATAAGCTTTAGATGTAATTTAAGAGAAGATTTGATTTAAGCATGTAACTAAACATTGGTTTATCAAATACACTTTGGTTCATTATTTTAAAAGACCATTTGTAAGCTTTAAACAATTAAACAAATTTGGAGCTATTATGTTAAGTTTTCGATAAAAGTTGAACTACGGTTTTAATTGAAGTATGAAACTTTAATCAAGAATTAGAGAAGGATAATTTTTTGAACTATCACTAAATGCATGAAAACGTATGTATATGTTAACGGCGTTTCTTCCAATAATACATATATATGCCTAAATATTATAGGGTGACAGAGATGATAGTGTCTAAGGCTTGGGTTTGGAAAATACAGTTTCCTGTTCTCCGTGGCTATCCCTAAGGTTTGCAATGTTTATTAAATTGGAAATTTTCTCGATTTAAACCATCAATTCACATTGAGATTTGAAATAAAAATATATTCTCCTTCGGATAAAAATCGATGTTTAAATAATCATGATATTGGTATGAAATTTCAGTCTAATTTGAATATGAATTTGGAGGAAGATTAAAATGGGAAATCCGTAATGATCCATAACTATTGTTTAAAAAAGCGCTTATTATTTGGGAAGGCCGGGATTGAATATATGTTCGAAAACCATTCCAAGTAATAATACGACGTGATAAAGAAACTAAAGACGTGGAAATGACAAATGAAAACTGGTAATCTTTGGATTTTTTTTGGATTGACTGCTGATGTCTCGATTGGGCTGATCACCCATTACGAGATTATAAGTGGCATGAGGTCTGAATACATTTGAGGATTTTCGGATTTTGTTCCGTTCAAACCCAGGATGGACTTGTATAGATTGTGTGTCTGACATTGCAATTGACTGCGTAGCATTGATTTTTGTTAATATATATCGGATTGTGACAATTAATTATTCTCATCTCTAAGTTTTACGTGCTTAGAGGTTATGTATTGATAGAAATCAGTGACATTTTGTAAATTGACAATGTGTCATACTCAAGTTATGAAATGAGCCAGTGATGATCAAAGATTGGTTTATTGAAGCAAAGCATTGTGTATATCGTGACTGGGTCAACCTCACACCTCGAATTGATGGTAAACTGGCGGTTAGGTTGTATGCATATCTCTATTGAAACTCGAAAGCTTCGGCGGTAGATCTACTTTGGAATCTAGGGAAATAAGGGTATGTTCGGTGTCTGTGTCTGGATGTTAACCATTGATTTACCGGTGTTTGGTGTTCGTTTTTGGATGAAAACCGTGAAATGCACCTTGATCGTATTCCCGATTGATCTTTCATGTAAGGAACCATCATATTGGAAACCCACAACCAATACGAGCCTTTCGTTTTGTTTGTAAACTATGTATGTGGGCATAGCCACTATGCTTGCTAAGATTACTATATTTATTTACGAAACAGTTTTCAACACTATGCACTAATAATATAAAGAGGATTTTCACGTATGAAGGCATTTTTGGTTATCATAAGACAAAACTCTCCCATCTGGTGTGCGCTTGCATTGTGTGATGTGGGACGAGCTTATGATAGCTTTATTTTTCCAAAAGTCATTGCGAATTCATATGCATGGGAAATCACATGGAGTAAACTCGTTCCGCACTAGCGGCATGGTCTGGTGAATTTCCCCAACTTTAAAATGAACCCCAAAGATAAACGTTTTATGTTCTCACACCAGTCCCATTACTGACCTAGAGTTTATTGTTCCTTCCTAAACTCTGGGTTCCCACCAATTTTCACACGGGTAGCTAGTGGTTTAGTTTTACAGTTATAGATCTTTGGAGCAAGATTTGAAGCGCTATCTAAGTTGGAGCTTCGAGCAAAAGTTGGAGTTTCTGCTGTGTAATATCGTTTCTTCCGCTGAGAGTATATTTATGGTCCGCTGCTATATGTGTGTAACTCTGATATTCCTTGTAACTCTGATGTAATTTTGTATAATGATATGAAATGTTCTATTATTTTGTTCAATGTATGTTAGTACCCATAACAACTTGCCTTTGTGAACGGTTAAAGTTGGTTTAATTACCGACGAAACTGGACAAAAAGTTAGGTCGTTATACTTGTTGAAAAACAAAGTGATTATTAATTAAAGGCCTTACTTTCAGATCAAGGTGGTGAGTATATAAGTGGAGAATTTGAAGCTTTCTTGAAAGAAAATGGTATTAAACATCAACTGATTGTTGGCTACAGTCCCCAACAAAATGGGGTGGCTGAATGAAAGAACCGTATTATTATGGTGTGCAGCATGTTGAAGACAAAAAGACAACCATAGTTTTTCTGGGCCGAAGCTGCTGCATCCGTGTGCTATGTTTTAAATCGTGCTGCTACTAAATGAGTGCAAAGAAAAACCACAGAAGGGGCTTGGAGTTGCTATAAGCCTTGTGTCTCTCATCTTAAAATTTTCGGAAGCATACGCCGTTCTCATATAACGAAAGAAAGGCGAGGCAAGTTTGACGACAAATCTAAAAAGTGCATTTTTGTTGGCTACAGTGAGAATTCAAAAGCATATAAGTTATTCGATCCAATCAGTAAAAAGATTATTATTAACCGAGATGTAATATTTGATGAGAAAACGGCATGGGATTGGAAAATTGGAAAATTGAAAAAAAAAGTAGCACTCATGTATATGATGACACTTTACTGCAACCATCAGAAGAAGAAACACAACCTGATCAAAATAAAGTATTGCCACAAGCATCACCAACATCATCAAGTTCAATTTCACCACCTCGCAAGACAAGAAGTTTGGGAGAAATATATAATCAAACATGGAGAATGCTTGAGGAAGAATTTTCAGATTTTGCTTTATTTGTGGATAGTGATCCAATTAACTTTGATGATGCTGAAAAGAAAGAAAAGTGGAGAATGGTCATGAAAGAAGAAATTGACTCAATTGACAAAAATCAAACATGGGAACTGGTGGAGCTTCCAGCCGGCAAGAAATGTATTGGAGTTAAATGGATTTATAAAACTAAATGAAATGCTCAAGATGAAATTGAAAAACACAAAGCACGCTTGGTTGTGAAAGGCTATAAACAGAAGTATGGTATTGACTACCAAGATGTTTTTTACCCCGGTAGCTCGGCTTGAAACAATTCAATTAATTCTTGCACTTGCGGCTAAGAATAACTAGATTTTCAAGCGAATGTAAAATCAGCATTTTTGAATGGTGTTCTGCAAGAAAAGATCTACGTTGATCAGCTGCCTGGTTTCATGGAAAAGGAAGAAAATAAAGTTTATCGGCTTAAAAAGGCACTCTACGGACTGAAACAGGCACCTGAGCTTGGTACAACTGCATTGATGATTATTTCAGCAAAAATGGCTTCAAAAAATGTCCATTTGAACACACTCGTTACATCAAAGAAAGCAATAAAGGTAATGTTCTAATTATCTCCTTATATGTTGATGATATAATCATCATGGGAAGCAATACAAAGGACACTGAAGAGTTCAAGAAAAGTATGATGCATGAATTCGAAATTACTGATTTTGGGTTGCTGCATTTCTTTCTTGGTATGGAGATAAAGCAAAACGATGAAGACATATTTCTTTCTCAACAAAAGTATGCAAGAAATCTCATGAAAAAATTCAGAATGGAGGATGCTAAGCCTATCAATAAACCTGTTGCACTTGGCACAAAGCTGAGAAAGAACGATGATTCAAAGAATATTGATCCGACACTATTTAGGAGAGCCACGTTGAAAATTTAATGTATTTAATTGCCATGAGACCTAACATTGCATATTCAGTCAGCTTAATTAGCAGGTTTATGGAGTGTCCAAAAAGGTCTCACTGGGATGTAGCAAAAAGGATATTGAGATATATAAAGATGAACTCTGACGAATGGGATTTGCTACCAACGAGCAAATGAAACTCAGATCGTAGGATTTTGCGATAGCGATTGGGCCGGAGATTATGATGACAGCAAGAGCACTTTTAGAAATGTGTTCTTCATTGGATCAGCTGTTGTATCATGGATGTCAAAAAAACAAGCAGTTGCCGCTCTATCAACAGCCGAAGCGGAGTATATTACATTAGCTTGTGCAGGATGTCAAGCTTTATGGATTGTATGGGTGCTTGAAGAACTTAAACAGTCCTTTAAAGGTTGTCCAATAATTTATTGTGACAACAATTCTGTCATTGCTTTAAGCAAAGACCTTGTTTTTCATGGTAGAAGCAAGCACATACGAATCAAATACCACTTCAATCGGGACTTGGTCAAGTATAAGAAAATTTCTGTTAATTATTGTAAGACTAAGGAACAAGTTGCGGACATCTTTATGAAAGCCCTAAGAAGCGATGTGTTCAAAGATTTTAAGATGAAACTTGGCGTCACAACAATTTAACTTAAGGGAGGCTGTTGGAAGTATAAGCTAGATAGTTCATGAACTGTCTATTTCGCTTATACTTCCAACATAATATACTCCGTGAAAGCGCTGTTTGGAAAACAAATGGTTAGGTGAAGAGCGGTTTGTTTGTAGTATTCTGCTGCTTATATAAACTGCATGAAAATATTGTTCGATTGTATATAATCTGCTGCTCTATATTCCAAGAGTATTATGTTTTGTCTTGAGGTTTTCTAAATTTACGCTAGTTGTGCTACAAGGGTTGTAATCGGCTGACCCTTTAGTCAACCGAGCCAAAAGGGTTGAGCTATCATACATAACGAAAAAGATCGGGTTAAATTTTACTTAACCCACATATGACCCTATCTCACCCTTTTGACACCGCTAAATTGTGCGGCACAGGCACAATTATATTAATGCAACCTTGAAACAAAATAACAAAAGAATGAAAGTGATATAATGAGTATTATGAGATTTTCCTTTCTAGCATCCTAGTAACTTAACTTTAATTTAATTATTGAATTATTATTGTAAGTTGTACTCTATTAATTTTGATTAGAAGTTTTTTCCTCTTTGCCATGGGAATTCAAGCACGTTGTGCATAGTCAAATGTTAAGGCTCAACTATTACGTTTATTTATGCATAATATGATCAAATGTTTTTTTATAGTCAACTTTAGCAGGTAATTCACACAATTGAAACGTGCCACTTTTTAGCAAGTGATTTGTATGATTGAAAACATTTTTATTTCCAATGCCTAGCATACCTTTTTAAAAAATAAGCAGTTTACTTATACTAAGTCTCAATTAAAATATCCAAAATTCAAAAAATAATACATCAAGATTATGAAAAAATTTGAGTGTGTGGTATGGGTTCACCCTAAGTAGTATTAATTACTTAGATTGCTAAATTGTTAGCTTATAATTTTAATAACTTGTTCCTGCGAGGTCTGGTTCAAATGGCGTCAGTCGCATTAGATTTGAATCGTCACCGTCTACGCGATGGAATAGAACTAGTTGCATTTGTAAGGGTGCGTTCTTAACGAACGTGAGCGTGACATTTGAGCGTGGTACTGTAGCGAAGGGGAATTGTGTTTTTAGCTACGAACGAGGTATTTGAGCGTGGTATTTTTAAAATAAGATTTAAATAGAGATGGTTTGACAAATTCGAATACAAATACAAATACAAATACAGTTTCTAATACAGATACAAATAAAGTTGAGCGTGCCAAAACTTTGCTGCGAACGCACCCTAAGTAGCAAGATCTAGAGCTGTAACCAAACATTGTTTGGCTCCAGGCTAAACAGAAAGCAAAAGCAATAGTTGGAATAATGATGAGTTAACACTCATCTTTAGGCTAATTAGTTACAATTATATAATTTTGTAGATTTGAAAACCAATTATGCCTGCATAAATTGTTGAATTACCGATTGTCTGAGTATGACTTAGGACTGTGATATAACACATTGAAATGCTATTAGATGTCGTTTGATATTAAATATATAAATAACTTAAATCATTTAACATTCATTTCTCTGTTTATATTTCTTTACAAAAATGAGAGTTGAATGTACATACAAATTACTATACAATAAAAATGATAAAGTTATTTATTCACTTATATATACAATGATTATATCTCATGTAACATGAATTATTCATATCTATATTATAAAGAAATTTAGTTTTTTTTCCGTTAAGACATTAATAGCTGGACATATATATAGGCAGCGATAATTGAATAACTTTTTTAATTTTTAATTGATATATTACAATTAAATTTGAAAAAACTATATACGACGTGCTATTTTTACAATAAATAAAATGTAACTACTATTGTTAACAGCAGATTGAAGTAATTGGGTAAAATGAACTCGGCACTGGAAAGTATAGATGTTGTAATCTATTATATTATATTTAAAGCTTAATATTATTTTGATTTTTTGCCTCCACCTTATTCATTCTTACTAAAATGCTCAATTTTCATTCATTTTAGCCACTTCCCGTTTTCAGTCATCACACGAATAAGAAACTGAAACCACATATGTCAACTCAAGTAACTACAGACGTGAGAGTTTTTTGTAGCAGAGTCCAATAACACAATTAGACTGAGAAAATGAAACTCTTACCCTTCTTATTAAAAAAATACAAATGAAATTATTTTTAATACTCTTCATGGTCTGTATTTGTTTCCGTAGAATTGGTCATCTAATTACATCAATATTACATAAAGTAGAAGAAAACAAAGAGAGAGCTAAGGCTAAAAAAGGTGCACTGGTGCTTTTGTTTTAACGAACAATAACAGTAAGTTGTGAAAAAGATTAATAGACGATCAAATTCAAAGCTGTAAATATATAGACAATTAATAGGATGAGAATATAGAAATCATAATGCACGCATTAGTACATAATTACAAAGAGAAATGTGAGGGAATATAGATTGGTCACATAGCGCTGCCCATATTAGTGTTTTTTTTATGCCTATGGCTATACATGACACTGCCTGTACACATTTTGCTTTCTAATGAGCTGGTGAAATGGATTAAACCAAAAGCTTGAAATTAAAAATCATTAGTTTAGAAAGTTAGTGAGCTTTTTTTTAAAGGAACTTTTTTCCATGCGTAACAAGGCCTGAATGGAATAGATTTTGTTCTTTGTAGAACTCAGATTGAAGTTTCCTCCATGAAGTTTTAATGTAAAAATAATATGCACTGCAGCATTTGATGTGGTGTGCTTTTCAAACATTGGTTTTTAGAAGGTTACAGCCTAAGTTACTTGTCTTGAAAGTCATTGTTGACGTGATGTGTAATTATAGCATTTAATATAATTATATAGCTGTTATATAATACAACTTGTTATATATTCTTGCATGCATCACGGTACAACTAGGAAACAATGTGTGTGTGCACATACAAACATTACCAATAATGTGGCTTGTTCACTTCATTCTTTCTACCGTTTTCAATTGAATCAGCGACAGCGAGCTGCACAACCAAGATGTTGAACCAGCCACGAACTGTTTCTTTTTTGTTTTTGTTTATAACAGCGAAGTTTTTGCCGTTATAAACATATACATGATGTTTTTAACACAAAAAGTTTATGACGGTAAAGACGTTCATCGTTATAAACTTTAAAACGGCAAATACTTTACCGTTATAACTACCAGCCACCAGATCAGTTCAATCTAGCCACAACACAGTGAACAAACCACACCTGAATGTTTCGTGGTTTGTTTAGTAATTGGACAAGTGACTGTTAAGAAAAGTGAGATTTTTTCAAGTTTCTACACATGTGATTCGTGCTCTGGGTGAGAAGGAAGCTGCTTGGGTGCATGCCCCTACTGGAATGCATAGTGACACTAATGAAGTCTTCTTCATATTTATTGATGACAAGGTGGAAGATCGTAGTCGTTTATTCTTTACACCCGATGATGGCAAACTGATTATGAGAAATGACGGTGAAATTGGAGAAAACAATGAGATTATTATGAATGATCCTTCATGGGATCAAAATCTTCTTTTACCTCTTTCCAATGTTAATGATTTGACTCTCCGTTTTTGGATCTTTAAGCGTAATATGACTCCTTACACTGGATTTTACTACAACGAAGGAGATGATCCATAGGAACTGTCTATTGGCTCCTCCAAAGTAGTTGACTTGGCTGTATGCTCATGGTTCTTTTAACGTTATATGACTCCCACATTTTTTCCTCTCAGGTTCTTCTGAAGTTATGTTGCTTTCCTAGTGTTTATCGTTTGTAGGCTATAATGTTGTTATTTTTGCTATTTTGACGTTTTGACAGTGACTGGACACTTCAAACCAAATATGTTACTCTGTGCATGTGCAGAGTACCAGTTCCATTTTCTTAATATAGGTGTTTGCGGTCACCTTAAAAAACCGGTCGGCCTTGCCAAAAAAAAAAAAAACATTACGATATTGGCGTAAGAGTTTGTACTGTTGTAGTTATATTCAGAAAAAAGTTATGTCTCCACGAGCGTTGTGCTAATTATCTAAAAGAGGGGGAATTATGAAAGTTTATCCATTACTATTTCAAGATCATATATACAATGCTACTAAACACTATTAGTATTTGAAACTTTCGTTTTGTCTTTTATTTCAAACACATAGATTCAAAAAATATAAGTATAACTAGCTTACTTTATTCTTTTTCTCAGGTAGCGTGAGAAAATGTGAGCTATCTAAAGTGGCAATCATGACAAATTGCTAGGTCTATTGGTCCACTTAATCATGTCAAAATTTGTAATTGAGCCAAAGTTGAAGAGTTTGCAGTTGAAGGAAGTGATGATAGCTTCAATGGTGTCTAATTTAAAATGCAGACTTTACTAGATTCAGATTTTTTTTTTTTTTTTTTTTTTAAATATCGACTTTAATGTAGGAACTTTTATATGTAACATCTGTTATGCGATCCATTCAGTAATGGAAATTTTGACATATGCAAAACTTAACCGTTTATACTTGATAATCGTAGATGAATTTAACATCTTATTTTGATGTTTTCACTTAGCATAATCATTACTGTTTCTAAGGAATATAATGGTTTGTTGTAATTCGTAGTTTCAAAGTAGGGATGACAATTAGACCCGACCCAATAGACTTGGATCCGACCCGATGGATCTTGATTTCGGACGTGTCTGAATTATACATTTAAAAAATTTAGACCGAATCCGATCCCAGCTTCGGTTCGGGTTCAGTCGGATAGTAACACTAAAAATACATATATTTCAATGTTTTTTGGTCGCATCTTCCGAGTTGGGTCAATTCGAGTTGGATTTGATCAGTTTTTAATTGTATTTTTTATCACCTAGACCCGAGCCGAGACTCATCGGGTTCAGGTCTTGTCGGGTCGGGTCGAGTCGATTCTGTTCAGTTCGGTTCTTGATTCTTAATAGCCAGCCCTATTTCAGAGGTACTAAATATTATGGCACAATTACATTAGAACAACCTTGAAACAAAATAACCAAAGAATAATAGTGATATGAATACTAAAATAACTTCTTTTCTAGCGTATTAGCAACTTAACTTTTAATTCTTATTGGATTATTATTGAAAATTAAACTCTATTAGTTTTGGCAAGTAGTTCACACCTTTGAAACGTGCCAATTTCCGCGAGTGATTTGTAACATTGAAAAACATTTTTATTTTCCAATACCCATCATATGTTTTTTAACAATAGCGGTTTATTAATGTTGTGATTTGTGACATGAAATCACATATGTTAGTGAAGAGGATGTAATTAATTAAGTGATTAATTGATTGATTTAATTGATTAATTAATTAACTAATTGATTTGATTGATTGGTTGATTGATTGATTGGTTGGTTAATTTTATCATAGAAGAAAAGAAATGAATGTTTATATTCTAAATATATTTCTAAGGGGAAAATTAGATATTTTCCTAGACCTTCTATTCTCCCATAAAAGCAGCATCTAGGGTTGTAACAACCCGAATTTTTAAATAACGTGTTAAGACAAGAATCAAGGCAGAATTAAATTTTAAAATAAGAATCAAGAGAAACGGGTTGCGCCATTGCGTTCGTCTCGGAATTCTGGTTGGAAACGAGTCCGATATTTCGTAAATCGGAGTCCGTATGACCGAGATATGGCCTCTAGAAGTTTCACGAAAAATCAGAAAACGAAAACAGATTTTCAAATTTCGAATTTAGCCCCAAACAGACTGGGCGGGAAAATATCCCGCCCAGCCCCAGGTCGACTGGGGAGTCGACCCCCCAGGGACCAGGTCGACTGCACAGTCGACCTGGGTGTCGACCTGGGGGTCGACCTCCCTGGTCGGACTGGGTGCGTCTGGCTGGCCGGTTGGTCCTGCTTGGTGGCCTGTGACGAATTTCAGTGGTCCAGATCTGTTCTAGGGTTAATCTAAGGGCCTAAACTAGTCCTAACTTCTATAAAAACACCCTAAGACCTATCCTAATCCACTACAATTCATTCTAACAACGAAGTGCTGCCCAAATGTCTCTTGATCATGGCCTCCATCTCCAACTTCAAAGGCTTGAGCATCCCAACTAGATCCAAATCAAAGAGCAACGCTTCTACAACAAATCAAGAGGGTAGATCAACATCAGTACAACGATTCTATGATGATTCTTGCTCCTAATTCACTAGCCACGCTTTGTAAGTTCTAGATGCTTTTAGATTGAAACGATAACTTGAATATGACATGTGATAAAGTTGAAATTGGATCTACGCATGATAATCAATCCATGCTCATTCTTGTTCATTTTGGATCTTGACCTTTGGGGATGTTGCTATGACATTAATTTGGACCTATGCATGTTGCAAATCACTCTTTCATATCCTTATCATGCATGTAATGATGTTTTTCTCTCGGATCTTGTTTTATGCAAAGTTTCTACCTTCCCCTATTTATCTTCTTTTGATGAACCTTGGTCGATTTCGGACCTAGGCCTAAACTACGATTTACATGCGGTTTGTATACAGGGGAAATATTGGGATTTCATCTATTTGGACATGGGTGTGTGGTAGAATTGATTTCATAACATGAACAAGGGGAATTTGGGGTATTGCCAATGTAATTTGCAAGTTTGGGCATACATGAATTGTCATATGAGTTAAATCACGAGTTTTGGGGACTATGTAAGTTAAATCAAGGGATTGGGCTTATGTAAATTAGACATAAGTGGAATTGGGAACATGAACCATGATGTGGGTTTATTTGGGCATGAACGTGACAACATGTAACTTTGGCTAGAACATGATTTAGGGTAAATTGGCATAAACTTGACATACATGCAAATAGGCGAGAATTGGACATATGTGAAGTGGCTAGAATTGGGTACACATTTTGATGGACATGTAATTGGGAACTTGGGAATATGCTTAGTAATATGTAAAGTGGGGATCTTGACTTAGATGACACATATGTAATTAACAATCTAACGGATGCCTTCGACACGAGGTTAGACTTGAGTTGTGGTGTAATTCTGCCCGGAACCGCCCGGCATATCCAGTGACCACTACAATAATAGTCTAATGTGAGAGGTCGTAGGCAAAGATTAGATTGTGGTAATGCTTGGACCCGAGGTTGGAATGGGTTTGCGGTGTAATTCTGCCCGGAACCGCCCGGCGTATCCAGTGACCGCAAATAAGTCCAATATGAGAGGTTGATGCATTAGTAAATAATAAATGAATATGACATGGACGGGTGGGTTAAGTAACTTGATTAGACTAATGACACTTAACCAATATGACATGGATGGGTGGGTTAAGTAACTTGATTAGACTAATGACACTTAACCAATATGACGTGGATGGGTGGGTTAAGTAAAACCGGACTTGATTTCTTGATGACACTTAACCATATAACACGATTAGAGGATGGGTTAGTCTAACCTGAATAGGTCGAAAACACCCGACTAGTATAACGCGATGCATGGTAAGGTTAAGTAAACTCAAAAGGGTAACACTTAACCGTTATAATTTGACTAGTGGATGGGGTTAGGTTAACATATACTTAATCAATCTAACATGATAACTTGATGGGGTTAAGTCATGAATCACTTGAATATACTTAACCAATCTAACATGATAACTTGATGGGGTTAAGTCATGAATCGCTTGAATATACTTAACCAATCTAACACGGTAACTTGATGAGGATTAAGTCATGAGTCACTTGAATATACTTAACCAATCTGACATGGTAATTTGATGGGGTTAAGCTTGAATATACTTAACCAATCTAACATGATAACTTGATC
Source organism: Allium sativum (assembly GCA_030737875.1). Lineage (NCBI taxonomy): Eukaryota > Viridiplantae > Streptophyta > Magnoliopsida > Asparagales > Amaryllidaceae > Allium > Allium sativum. The sequence continues at coordinate 969,135,766 of CM060913.1, read as the reverse complement.
GGGTTAAGTCATGAATCGCTTGAATATACTTAACCAATCTAACACGGTAACTTGATGAGGATTAAGTCATGAGTCACTTGAATATACTTAACCAATCTGACACGGTAATTTGATGGGGTTAAGCTTGAATATACTTAACCAATCTGACACGGTAATTTGATGGGGTTAAGCTTGAATATACTTAACCAATCTAACACGGTAATTTGATGGGGTTAAGCTTAAATATACTTAACCAATTTGACACGATGATTTGGATAGGGTTAAGTCATGAACCGCTGGAATATGCTTAACCAACTTGACACGTGATTCGTAGGGCTAAGTCATGAACTTGAATGATAACACTTAGCCAACTTGACATGACATGTAGACGGGTTAAGTCACGAACTTGAATGACCACACTTAACCAACTTGACATGCTAGACTGATAGGGGTTAAGTCTTGAATTTAGATGACAACACTTAACCTGCTGGACGGAAACCCTATTTACGCGGTCCTTTTCAGCAGTAACCCTCTTGAAGGTATCACGATACCCTAGGGACTAGGCTAGGGTGGGGCACGATTACTGGGCTGATTGTAAGCGACCAGAACGACGGCTGAGTTGGTGCGCCATTGTAGGTTCAGGCGGACTATGGTCGTGCACATGAGTCCGGAGTTGAAAAAGCAGGCATGGGCACCAGTAGTTGTACACTGTGCGTGCTTGGAATGGTGTCAGTGGTTGACACCCTAGGGCTTGATACACCCTAGGGTGGACCTAGCACAGAGTAGCTACATTCGTGATTGGGCCGTATGACACCGACACACGACGAGTTAGGACTTGTAGGGAGCCGACCGATTAGATCGTTACGTGGAAAAAGGGCGTTGTTCGATAGGTAGCATAATCCCTAGTGGTCCTAGGTGGCATAAACCCTGATCGAATCTAGAAAACGTCCAATAGGTAGCATAATCCCTAGTGGTCCCAGGTGGCGTAAATCCTAGTTGAACACGCGATAATTCATGATAAAGGAATCTGGCCAGAACAAGGATGGCAGTCCGAGCGATTTCAAGGATGGTGACACTACGTTGTAGTGGTACAGAATAACGTGATGGAACCCGTACGATATACGGCAAGGGACTATACATATACATGGAAGGGATGATACGAGTTAGGATGCTAGTACGGTTGGTGCAGAGGACGTTAGACATGCGATGCTATTCCGAGTTTATCTTGTTATCTTGTTACCTTGGTTATCCTGTTACCTTGGTTATCTTGTTACTTGAGTTTATCTTGTTATCTTGTTACCTTGGTTATCCTGTTACCTTGGTTATCTTGTTACTTGAGTTTATCTTGTTATCTTAGTTTGATCTGTTTATCTGGTCATCATGTTTATGTTTACTTTCAGTTTATACATGTCATGTTACCTTTACCTGTTTTTAGGCTGAAAGTAGCTAGGACTTACCAGTCTTTATGACTGACCCCGTTTTGTTTCGCCTCTTTTTCTTCCGTTCCCCCCCCCCCCCAGGTTTACAGGGAGGAAATGTTGCTACTTAGTACGGATTTTCTGCTTCAAGATCATCATCTATGGCTTGGACTTTTCTTGGCTATGGCTATTTTACTGTTTTACTTGGGAAATAATTTATGACTATGGTCTTATGCTTCTTTATTATTGCAAGACAGGTTTCGATGTAAGTAATTTAATGGAACTTTGATGTAAAAGATTTTAGACCTTACTACTTTTATAAAGTAATGAAATCATGTTTTCTTCTGCTGTTTTATATGTTCTATCTTGTAATATTTCTGTGCATGATTACCTAGACAACACCCCTCCAAAGCTAGTGCATTCTCTTGTGAGTGACCCTGGCGGAGGCGGGGTGTTACAAGGGTTGGACTGAAAACATGGGATTGAGACCGAGATAATTAATCCAAGAGTTTGCCATTAATCTTCATTATTCTCCTTCTCCAACAAGAGTTGTAGTCATCTGGATATTCTTTCCCTTTCTCAATAAGGTTATTGATTCATTGTATTTTGTTTATTTTTGGTTGTTGATCCATTATATGTAAACAAAATTTGTTTTGTTGGATCAATAAAGAGGGTGGTTGGGTGAAATATCTTGTGTTTGTGTGTGTAATTTCATGTCTGTGTTGTTTTTCCATAGAAATCATCTTTAAGTAACTGGATCAATAAGATCTTAGTCGCTTCCGCAAATGCGCAATTTCCATAATAGTTGGTATCAGAGCTAGATCATCGCAAAACTTAGAGTAATTTTGGATTAGAAAAATCTTTTTTTGATGTCGGATATGATAGCGCTTCCGAAGATGACTATTTTCGATTGGGGATTTTGAAGGCCTCAGCGGTTTAGTTGATGGAGATGAAGAGAAGCCCTCTTATGTGGATGAGGGAAGATGGAAGAAGATGAAGATGTTGGCAATTGGTTTGATTTGCGTGTACCTTGGTGATTCGGTTCATGTTTTCGACTTGGGTCTTCACGTTGATGACGCTCAAGGGATCCGGGGTGATCGAGGAAGGAGCTCAGATCAAGTGGTAGACGTGTGTCAATTGTGGTATGGTCGTAGCCCTTTTAAATCGACTGGGTGTATCTCGTTTCCCTGAAATCGAGGTTGTTGGGTATATCTCGTTGCCTTAAAATCGAGGTTGTGGGGTGTATCTCGTTGCCCTGAAAATCGAGGTTGGTTTTAATTGAGAGTAGGAGTCGTAGAAAGATCTAGATCGACTTGTTTGATGTTTGTTGGAGTGTTGATATGAATTCAGATTAAGGTGGAGTAATTTATGATCGATGGTATCACATGTCCATGGAAGTTGGATGACTTGTTTGTTGATGTGATTTCATATCAAGGTGGAGTGTTGTGATTTGTGACATTAAATCACATATGTTAATGAAGTGGATGTAATCAATTAAGTGATTTGATTAATTAATTGATTTGATTGATTGATTAATTAATTGATTTATTGGTTGGTTGGTTGGTTGATTGATCGATTGGTTGGTTAATTGATTGATTTTATTATAGAAGGAAAGAAATGGATGATTATATTCCGAATATATTTCTGAGGGGCAAATTGGATATTTGCCTAGGCCTTCTATTCTCCTATAAAATCATCTTTCAGGATTGGATGAGGATGAGATCGAGTTGAGTTGAGAGATTGAGAGGTTGTGTGCCTCAAGGGTTTGTGCCCTGGAGAGAAAGATTAGGAATTGAGGGCTGAGAGAAGCTATTCCTATCGGCGCCTCAGATTGTCCAAGGGTTTGCCGTCATTCTTCATTGTTCTCCTTCTCTAGCAAGAGTTGTAGTCATCTAGATATTTTTTCCCTTTCTCGATAAGGTTATTGATTCATTGTATTTTGTTTATTTTTGGTTGTTGATCCATTGTATGTAAACAAAATTTGTTTTATTGAATTAATAAAGAGGGTGGTTGGGTGGAATATCTTGCGTTTGTACGTGTAATTTCATATTTATGTTGTTTTTCCATAGAAATCATCTTTAAGTAACTGGGTGAATAAGATCATGCTCGCTTCCGCAAAGGCTCACTTTCCACAACAATCAATACTAAGTCACAATTAAAATATCCCAGAATTCGAAATAATACATCAAGATTGTGGAAAAGTATGTGTGTGGCACGGGTTTTCTCAATTTAGTATTAATTACTTAGATTGCTAAATTCTTTGCTTATAATTTTAATAACTTGTTCCTGTAAGGTCAAGTTCGGAAGCCGTCAGTCGCATTAGATTTGAATCATCAACTTCTACGCGATGGAGTGAAGTTGGTTGCATTTGTAAGTAGCCAGATCTAGAGCTATAATCGAACATTGTTTGGCTATAGACTATACAAAAAGCGAAAGCAATAATTGAAATAATGATGAGTTAAAACTCATCTTTTGGTTAGTTAGTTAGTTAGTTGCAATTATATAATTTTTTATATTTAAAAACCATTTATGCCTGCTTAAATTGATAAATTATCGAGTGTCTAAGTATGATTTAGGATTGTGATATAACATATTGAATTGCCATCAAATGTCGTTTGAGAATAAACATATTGAAATGTCGTTTACAATTATATAACATATTGAAATGCCATCAAATGTCGTATAAGTATGTTAGTTTGTAAGTTGATATACTGCACATTTTTAATTCATGTTATGCAAATTATAAAATAAACTAAATTTATATATTACGCGTATTTACTTCGTGTTATGGAAATTGAATATAACAACTTATTTTATTCGTAGGTTAGGGCCATTCAGAATGTGTATCAGAAGGTTCAGGATAAAGCGGAAATCGCAAAGCTACAAGCACAGATCGCCAAGCTACAAGAGCACGACCAGCATTGTGCTATAAAGATGGAGTAGTTGAACTAGTGCTTGGCCGAACATGGAGTGCCATATGGCATTCTCCTCATCCGGTTGTTTTGGTGACTCCGGGGGTTTTGATGTAGCTTGGGAGGTTAGTTTTGATATGTTTTGATTTGTAAATATACATTATGAGATGGTGAGGAAGATTTTGATATAACATAATATTGTTTGACGAATATTTGGGCTTGTTATGTGGATTAGATGGATGTTTGACTTGCATTTGGGTTTGTTTTGTTGTATATATTGGTTGAATTGATGTTTTGGCTATGGTTTGACGTTGTCGTTGTGTATATTGAATGTGTTGTTGTGTTTATTGTACATTTGTTTATGTATATATATACTTAAGTGAGCTTGTTTATATATTTGTGCTCAAAATAGAGCTATTAGATTAATTATAGTATGTGTGATGGATTGGAAGAGGAAGGGTGACATTGCATATAAAAAACATCCAGTATTTTTGACGGCTTCCGATGGATTATCAGTAAAAAAAAATCCGTTGTTTTCTAAAGACATGTGTCAGAAAGTAGCTGTCGGACCCGGTAGCTATGTGATGTTGAAAACTGTTGGAAGAAGCATGTTGATACCATTGGAAGTCATTGCCAAGGGAGAAATGTATTGCGACGGCGATAGCATCGGTTTCCGATGACCATTGACGACATATCATCGTCGGAATTTGGCTATGCTCTTGTAGTGTTCTTTACAATCAAGTCGAATATTTGTACTAAATGAATCAAAAGTCAAAGTATTTATTTCTAGTAGTAGAATCACTAATGCTAATATTGTCGCATTCAAACAAAAGTTGTGTCGGTCTTATAGTAAATATTAAAAACCCATTCTATATAAACAATGTATAGCACGTATACTTTGTAGTCTCTACACATCCCTTCAAGTGTATGTGATTTTTCTATACTTAGTGGAGTTAACACTGACTAATGTTCACATAACTTATGCCTAATAATAACAAGAAATGAATTCAAACTGAACACAACAACTCAAGTTACTATTATCGTACGTGAAAATGGCTAAAATAATACTATTATCACAAAAAAGAAATGAATTGATAAATTATAAAATAATGATTCTACACAAAATAGCGCTATATAACATAATGACAAAACAAATATGAAGACCATTACTGCATAATTGTATGTATTATAAGAAATATAATAACTAGTTCAATTTAGCAAAATAACAAATTACGAGAATGATAAACCCCGACAAATTTTAAAAATCAAATAACAAGGAAAATAAGTATACCCCTCTGAACTAAAAGAAGAAATATAAGAACTTCCGTTCTCGATTAAAACAAGAACCTGCAATTTTTTTTAAAACATTCAAATTGAACAAAAATTAAATACAAATATTCTACTCAATCTCAGCGTAATTCGATGAACCAGTAGATGGAAAAGAATAGATGTAGTACTGAATTTTTCTAAAACAAAAGTTATGTGGTGGCACAATACCATTATGTACTTTCTATGAGAACGGTTTTTTGTTGAATGCTTATCATATAACGTAGAAAGACTTAGCATTATATTAGAGGTATCCTTGAATGAAAAGTATTGGTATAAATGCCAAAAAAAATCTCCCATTCTTATTATATAATGGGTTTTCCACAAACTATTAGAAGCTATTTGGTTTATTTTTTATTATATATTTTTAGTTTCAACATTGACCACAAAATAGGAGAATAGTTGAAGACTACGAATGGAATGAAAGGAAGATGGAGTGATGATGGACGAGATGAAAAGACATAGAAACGATAAGTTATTTCTCATATTTCGCGTGTTTCTCAGAATAAGAAAAAGTATAAAATAAAAATTGTTTTTGTTCGATATGTTAACCCCATTTTTTAAAATAGTCGGTATGTGTGTGTGTGTATTAGAGAAGTAAACAAATGAGACTACCGGCCTCTCTCTCTTATCAAATATATATTACATTGTTGTAATGGGCTCGGACCAATATTAATATGTTACTTGTGTGTGTTTGTATATCAGCCTGTATAGCTGAATACGCCATCATTCATTTTTCCTACAATAATACAATTACTCTACTTTGCTACAATCTATTCTACTCAAACAAAGTTTAAATCTCTGATTACTATCACTCAAAACATAGTGATTATCTAAACTGATCTAAGATCTTTTCATGGTATGAGAGCCGTCGTTGAAGCCTAATAGCGTAAGCTCTTCAATCCAATCAATGTTGGGATAGATTAACGCATCATAGAAATTTTGTCATTTGGGTTGCCTCCCATCAGAGATTTCTCTCCTCACTTGAGAGTTGTTGAATCAGATCAACAATTCAATGTCTCGCCATAATCATAAGACCAGGCTGCGTTTAAATTCTCCATCGAATCCAGTAAAAGCAATCAAGAAAAAAAGAAAAAAGAAAATCAAGAAACCAGAGAAGTTGATCAGAAATTTTAAGAAGTACCCTACGACTACCCATAAGACTTGCATCATCATTTGGGTGTCTTTGAACATACCTGATATTGATCAGATCTTCGGCTTACTTTAAATCAATCTTCTGTTAATATGAAACTACTCCTCCTCTATCAGATCATCACTTCTTTGTAGATCAGATTAAGATTCTGCCCCTGCTCTCTCAATATGACAACCATGTCATCATCAGCAGCAGATCCAAATACAACAAATCAATAGACAAAATTATATGTTGAACATCTAGTAAAGACTGTGATAAGTCCTCGGAGTCAACTTATCACAGTCAAGCTTGAAGAAGGTAATTATCTTTTCTGGAAATTTCATGTAGAAGCTGCAATTCAAGGTTATGGCCTAGATGGATTCAACTATGGCACTCTGGACATCCCACCAAAGTTCTTAATGGACAAGATAACAATGTCATCAGTAATGAAGAATATTCAAAGTACAACCGACATGACAAAATCATATGTTCTTGGCTACTATCCTTAATAAGTCCAAAACTACTGACTCAAGTTGTTGGCTGTAGAAGTGCAAATGAAATATGGACGAAAGTTGAAAGAAACTTCAACCCCCGGTCTGCTGCCAAGATTATGTACTACATGAAATATTTACAAAATGTAAGAAATGAGAACTCATTTATGAGAGAGTATCTCACTAAAGTAAAAAACCATATATGATACCTAGGGCTGTCGATTTCCTACACTCTCCGAAACCCGCATCGAAATTAGCAAGTTGACCTGACCCGTTTAATTGGCGGATCATTTTTGGGTCAACCCGAACTTGACCCATTTATAAATGGGTGGTTTAGGGTTGACCCTCTAATAACCCAATTTTGACCTATCAAACCCAATTATATATTTTATCTCCTCCATATTGTTAATCTTTTATGTTGTTAATGTTAGTCTTTTATGTATGCAGCAATCAGTATTTGCGTAAGCTATCATATTTTACTAATTTATTCTTATGTGTTGTCATTTATATTTTAATTATAACAATGGTATCTCTTCCGTACTATTAGTCTTTTATGTATGTAGTATGCTCATATATTCTTATGTATGGAGAATGATTTTTGGAAATGGTGATTTCGTGCTTTATATATCTACTGCGTGTTGGTGATTTTGTAACTTGGTGTTAGATGGTGATTTTGTAACTTGTTGCTGGTGATGATTACATAATAGTACTACCTATTGGTGATTTGGTTATTTTGCTGTTTATATTAGTGTGCAATATTTGTCAATGGGTCAAATGGGTAAATCTGGCTTAACACGACATGTTTAGTTAAACGGGTTACACAGGTCGGGTCAACCCGTTTATAATGGGTTGGGTTAGGATTGGGAAAAAATGACCTGTTTATAAATCGACCCGAACTTGACTTGACCCGACCCGAACACGACTCGATACGGCCCATTGACAGCCCTTCATATACCAGCATATTATCAATGTGCAGATAATTTGATTAAAGCATTATCAGCAATAAATTTCTCGAGATTCAAAACAGAACTCAAAGTTTGTGAGCTACCTGTAAGTCGAAGCACAACAAATCAATCGAAGGATACTTACATATCTCTAGAGCATCAGCACTCCGAAAGCTCAAAGACTCATGAATCTTTGAAACATCAAAGCTCGAAGACCAACAAAACTAAAAATCAGAAGCTTAGAAGCAAAGATGATGAAGAAACAAAGGAAAATCAAGCTTCAACCCTTCAAAATGCCATGGGAGAAGGCACCAAAATAAAGAATCTCAATGTAACAGCCCGCATTTTACGTATCGGAGGATCGTAAAATATTTTTATTAATTCCTTGAGGTTGGATCATTCTCACATTTTGAGGCGTTGTTTATGGGGATGTGAGACATGCCCAAATTTTTTACCAAATTTATTTGTTACCATTTTCCCCTGTTAGTTTTGTACATGGCATAACTTTTGACTGGGATCGAATCAGGTGCTGAGATCGATTTCATTGGAAAGGAATTGGTGTTTCCAATTCCATAGATAGGTCACGTTAAAGATTTGGTTCAGTGGTTTGGGAGGAATCACTGTTTTAGTGCTGCACAATTTCTGTATAGGTTTGGCCAGTCATTAGTGGGCTGATTTGGTATGGCCCATTAGTGGGCTGGTTTGAGGCTATAAATAGGGGTTAGAGGCATGGTGAGACTGTAACACCCCACGTCCGTTAGTGTCACTCACAAAGGGAATGCACTAAGTTCTATGGAGCATTTAGGGTAAAAGATGCAGATAAATTACAAGACAGACTTAAATTAAACAGCGGAAAATAAAACTTTTCTTTATTGATAAAATAGTTTGTACAATGGTTTCTTTACAATATCAGAGTATCATCTGTCTTACAAAATAAAGAAGCATAAAAACAACATTTATATTCCCCGATTTTAGCAAGAGCCAGCCATAGCATCTGAAAAGAGAATCCAAGCAAACTTTGACAAATCTTCAAGCTGGGAAAGAGTGGCAGTCCAACTTAACCTGAGCTAAACTATTCCCTCCTTTACTACCTAGGGGGGGGGGGGGACGGAAGAAAAGAAGACGAAAGAAAAACAGTGTCAGACATAAAGCCTGAGTAAGTTCAGTAATTTCTAGCATGTGAACATGGAAAACAAAACGACATGAATTAACTAGATACAAGATTACACCATGACGATAGGGTCAACAAGATTAGATAAGGTAGTCACAAGATATGCTAAGATAAGATAAACTGGATATGCTCTAATACCTTCGCCGCTTCGCTATTTCCTTGTTATACTGATTTCTATATCTCTGCACCACCTAACTAGTGTTCCAACTAGTAACGATAACGTGATCCCAACCCCTGTAGTTTCCATTGCCTTCAGGCATGCATTTATTATTTATTACCTAGATCTAATCTAGGGTTTTCTATCAAGTGCTTTCTAGATTTAACTAGAGTTTACGCTATCTGCTGAACGCTTCTCGGATTCAGGATTTATGCCACCTAGTCCAACTAGGGATTATGCTACCTGTCGAACGATGCCCCCAAGTCTAGGACACACTACCTAGAGTGGTATATGTTCCTATACTTCCCCACGCATGTATCGCGAATCGTTATCGCTTGTCTAGATGCACATGTCCTATAACGTGCGGTCCGAGTCCTGTGATAGGGAAAATCAAGGAATACAAAACTCGGTCGGGAGCTTTCAGATATCTGCCGATGCAGATGCTAAGGTCTGTTTTTATTCCAGTGGCTATGGTCCCACTTGACCCCTCCCTCAACTAATGAAAGGCATACCTTGTAAAATGAGAACTATACGCCGGCCCCCGGTGCCCCACTATCCTATGGCCATCCGCAACCATAACTAGATAGCAAGTATATGGTCTTTTGGAGTTCTCCGCCTTTCCTCTTCACGTATCTCGATTGACTCAAGATGGATGGTAGACGACGAGTTGCTATCACAGGGCTACCGTCTTCTCGCCGAATCACGCTGGTCCATCCAGGTCTTTAGGTTGCCATGTATTGCAACCAAGGCATACTCCTGGTTCTTCTACGCAGACCTTAACCTCTGTGAGCCCGGGAGAATCATCTGCAGCCTCACAGAGGGATACCAAGAGTACCCTCACGTCCCCTCGATGCCTCGGGCTTCGTAACCCAATTTGTTGGAGCCTTCTTTTTACTCAGATGGACATTCGCTCCTTCCCGTGTTATACTAAGAATTTTTACTTAGTTTTACTAACTAAGATTTACCACTTAGTTTCCAGAATCGTTGTTTTCTTAACTAAGGTATACTACTTAGTTCCCTTTCCCGTCAATTTGGATTGGTTAAGTGTCATTAGTCAATTCAATCCGACTTAACCCTCTTCATTTATCTTGTCGAACTGGTTAAGTGTTATCAGTAATTCATGTTGACTTAACCCCACCACAAACCAAGTTATATTGGTTAAGTATTTCTTATTACTTAACCTTACCCATTCACCCTGTATTGGTTCAATGTTCCTTTTTAACTTAACCTTGCCCGTCTGTTTTAACTAACCTGTTATTAACGGTTAAGTATTATCCCTTCATGTTTTAGACTTAACCATATTCCTTTATCAAAATCTGATGGTTAAGTGTTCAAGTTTACTTAACCCTACGGTCTAGCCCAGCTAACATATCAAATAGGCTAAGTGTATTAAATCTTACTTAACCCCAACCTCTAGTCTAGTTAACATGTTAATTTGGCTAAGTGTATTAACTTTACTTAACCCCACTTTCTAGACTAGTTAACATGTTAATTTGGCTAAGTGTTTTCTTAGTTACTTAACCTCTACAAATCATGTCTTGTTACCATGAGTTTGGTTAAGTGTCCCAGTGGCCTTAGCCCTCCGTTCTAGCTTAATTGTGCTTCAGTTGGTTAAGTGTTCCAATGGACTTAACCCTCCCATTCTAGCTTAACTGTATGAACCTAACCCCACCTACCAGTCTTGTTATCATGTTGAGTTGGTTAAGTGTCTTAGTTAACTTAACCCTAGCATTCTTGTTCTAGCTTTAACTAAATAAATTAAAGCCACGACCACTCACATTAGATAGATATTGTTGCGATTACTGGATGTGCCGGTTGGTTCCGGGCAGGTTTACATCGCAACTCAGTCTAATCTCGGGTTAGGCCTATTCGTGTTTTCTAGTTCAAAGGGTTTTGATTAATTTTCAAATCAGGTTTTGAAAGTAACCATCCCGTCCGTCGGATCAGTTAGGGATAGCCATGGAGAGCAGGAAACTTGTATTTTCCAAACCCAAGCCTAGACACTATCCTCTCTGTCACCCTAGAACTTTCTGGTTTATTATTAAAAGAGATGTCGTTAACAAACCTTTGATTTGTCTAAATTAACATTTCCTCATTTAGGACAAATTCTATAAGTAAGTTAATCCTAATTTACTTATTTCCCAATTACTCTTTTAATGTAAATTGTCAAAATTTATTCTTATGGCACATTTTCCCCTCTATATCATGTTTATGCTTTTTGGTATGTAAACCATACCAAATGAAGTGTCACTAACCATGATTTTGCTAATCCTGACAATTACTCCCAATTATGGCCAATTTCAAGTTTATGCCAATATACTTATCGAGCTAAATTAGCTAATCCAATTCTGATTTAACATTCTAATTCACGTCAAACTAGACTTATTACTCTAGTTCACTATTCATGTAAATACTAGATTTACGCGTCAATACAAGATTCAAATTACACATCTCATAATTTATGTCAAATTTATCCAATTTGCATTTCTATGAACATGCCATAATACATGTTCCCAATTTATGCCAATTTCTAAGTTTATAACTATGTTTTAGTAAATTTCATATTTTGCCCCAAATCGCATTCCCACCGTTCGTATAATCGTGTTTCAATCTAGAATATAGATAAATCTAGATTCGTAGCAAATAGGGAATGAACCAAAGATTGCTATGAAAAGGATAGATATAACAACTGGCATAAAATGGTTTTGAATAACGACGTAGGTTCAAGAACATGGGTAGACCTAACTTAATAGGTAAATTCCCAAGGTCTAAAACCAAGAATAGACAGAGTAGGTTCAAGAACATGGGTAGACCTAACTTAATAGGTAAATTCCCATGGTCTAAAACCAAAGAAAAATAAGGACAGGCAGAATAAAAAATCGGGTTTAGACCCAATCTCATAATCACAAAGCTTAAACAATACTTTCCTAGTCATGAATCAAAGGTGTTTAATCACAGATGTCCTTGTTATGTCAAAGGCAATAGTTTATGTTTTCTTATCAAAGGCATAGGCTTAGTCAAGGAAATAATCCTCATAGTCACAGTCACAGTCATAGGAAATGTTCATAGTCATAGGCAATGTCCAAAGTCATAGGCAATGTTCATAGTCATAGGCAATGTCCAAAGTCATAGGCAATGTTCATAGTCATAGGCAAATGCTCATAGTCATAGTCTTATTTGTCCTCGAATCATAACAGTTCTTAATTAGGTTCAAGAATGTAGGCACTGATTCGAATAGAGAGAGAGATTTGGCATTTTCTTTTATTCCTTTAATTTCATGTCACGAACAAAGAAAAACGTTCAAATCTAAAAATAACTGACTTACAGAGATTAGATTAGAACAGAAAGATGGCGTTGCTAAGATTCGTAGAAAAACAGTTGTTGAAGTCGTTTGAACCTCCTCTTGAATCCTAGCTTGACTTGAACCTCTTCTTGAAAATCTTTTAGCAGCATTTCCTCGACTTGGTTTATTTTATATATATTATTTTAGAGGAGGAGGAGTGTAACGACCCGTATTCTACACATCATAGGATTGTAGAATATTTATTTCTTTCTCGTATGAAGTTGTATGGTGATGTGACTTTGGGAAACATCTATTAGAGTCATTTCCCATGTTCATGATTTTTGTCAATTTTTAAATGACCATTTTGCCCCTAGTTGGTACTGTTTTGACCATAACTTTTGATTGGAAAGGAATTTTGACCTGAAACCACTTCCATTAGATTCGTTTGATGGTTTACCTTTTCGTAGAATGGTCATAATATGGCTGAAATAAGGTTTGGAGGGTGAAAAACTGCTTAACCGGGCCAAATCGGGTGATTAGTGAGTAGGCCCATAACCCATTTCGGGATTAGGGTTATGGGGAGGCTGAAATGAGGTAGAGGATCATTCCATTTCAGTTTTCTAGCCTCCACTTATCACCAAGGAACCCTAAAAATGTCCTCTAACCTCTAAATCACCTCCAAATCATCTCTTGGTCAAGGATTTGGCTTAGCAACCCCTAATCAAGGAAGATCCTCACCAAATCAACACTGGAGCTGTTGTTTAGCATAGAGATTCGCATCAAATCAGAGAATCATTTCAGATCTTAGTTTATTTGTGGCTAAGGTGAGTGATTTGCATAGTTTTGCACTAATTATGGCTAGGGTGATTAGTGTTAATTAGCGAATCTAAGTATGATAAAATTCGGGAAAAATGTTCATAAATTCTTAAATGATGTTTTAGACCTCTGATATGAATTTGGGTTAATTTGGTTAAGTTTTGCTAATCCTATCATTAGTTTCACCTAAACATGCTTAGGGGGAAATATGGGGTTTTGGGTATGTTTGATCCATTTTAAACTATCATGTTGATGTTTTGATGTTTGTGGTTGATTATGCATGTTGCTATGACTGTATGAAATGCTTTGTGACTGATTTCAATAGTTAGAATGGTCGAAAACGTCGTCGAATGGCGTAAACACTTGCTGGAACAGTTTCAGAAAACAGTGCAGGGTTCGGATCGGATATGGGGCTCAGATCGGATATGTTGAACCGAGCAAGGAATTTGATCGGATTGGAACCCAACACTTGGGAAAAGTGGCAAAAAGGAAGGCCACGCTAACTGAACTGGGATCGGATCGGATTAAGGAGGACGGATAGGAGCGGAGGCATGAGGATGGATCGGATAGGAGCATGTGAAGGACGAGGAGACGGATCGGAACGAAGGCACGAGCTAGAGGGGAGATGACACCCGACGCGACCCGAGGTGAAGCACCCGACCCGAACCGACGAAGGACACCCGACCCGAACCGCACCAGGAGAAGACCCGACCCGAACAGATGGAGGATAACCGACCCGAACCGATGGCTTGAGGAGGAACCCGACCCGACCCAGTATTGACCAATAACCCGAGATGCAAAGGTAGTTCAATATGGGAAGTTAGAGCTCAGGATCCAGTTGGGAATCGATGAGTTCACTTCATAGTTGGACTTTGCTGCGGGACGTGTGCTAAGGAGTTGTCGACGTTCATAACTTCGATTCACCACTAAGAATGAATGATGGGCTACTTATCAGTGCAGTAGGGTCATTATGACCTGAGGGGCAAGGTGATGGTAGCAAGACTACGTTATCAGTGCAGTAGGGTCATTATGACCTGAGGAGCAAGGTGATGCGTAGTAAGACTATAAGCCAGCGCAGATGGGGTGAATAACTCCATGGGGCAAGTGGACATAGTAAGGATTGGTAAGGCTATGAGCCAGTGCAGTGAGGTTCTTGTGACTCCATGGGGCAAAGTGGACATAGTAAGGATTGGTAAGGCTATGAGCCAGTGCAGTGGGGTTCTTGTGACTCCATAGGGCCAAGTGGACATAGCAAAGGATTAGTGGCTACGTTATCAGTGTAGTGAAGCCATTTATGACTTCATGGGGCAGAGTGATCGTAGCAAGGTATGTTGGGTGATCGAAGTGGTGAATATCGTATGCTTTACGCACTGAGTGAGAGATGTGAGGATGGATGCTATGTTTGATTGTTTGCCATCCCTATGACATGCACACCTCCCCCACCTCCGTATCTTTACACTGTTTGATGTGGTACCTTAGAGTGTTGTACAGTATGTAGTGCTAACTCTTTGGTTGCAGGTCCAGGTTCAGGTATGTTTTAGTCTACCTGTTATTGTTCACTTTAGATGCTTATCGCTCATACCAGGCTTTATGTCTGACCCAAAGTTTTATGTCTCCTCTTATTACTCTGGGTGCTCACACGAGCAGACTAGAGACAGGTTAGCTGGTGATGCGCGAGTAGCTGATTCGGAGGCGGGCAGGAGGCTTCCACGTATGATACATATATATACACATTCTCCCTATGTCGTTGGTGGTCGCCACTTGGGCGCATTAGTAGTGTACCTCCTTTATCTTACTTTTGCTTCGAGATAGTTTGAAAGTTGTAATAAGCTGTATTTTGGATTTCCGCTGCTATGATGTTTAGTTCTGATTTTCAGCCTATGCACTGTCTCTCCTGTTTTATGTCAAGTATGTTATTATTATATTTTGTTCTATGCGCTGTGAGACATTCTACAGGTTCTTTGTATGTTCATTTCCTTCTTCCTTTTCCTTCTGACGACCCGTTCCGTGCTAACTGGACATGTGTACAGCGCACCTTTGGAGTAAATGTCGGTTGGTGCGGGCGGGCCGTCACACTTGGTATCAGAGCTCTAGGTTGCGTAGTTAACCTAGGGAAAGACACTAGGGAGAGTTAGTACGTATATGAGAGCGCGTATTTGTGATTACTTTGGTTTTCAAAAGCTATGTATATATATACTATTAGTAGTATAAGAATGAAGTCGCACTGCACTAGTACCACTATGGGGTCGTTAATCGTTTCCCTTTTCAGATTGACGATGAGCCGAGACACGAGGGGTGCTGGTAGAGGGACCAACCATGGGAATGCCGCTGAAATGAGGGCGATGTTTACTAACCTCATGAGAGACATGCTTAGAGAAGTGCAAGGGGCAGTTCCCAATCCCGGGGTTGGTGTTGGCCCAGTAGTGCAGGCGCCTAGGGTCGATTTCGCCAAGTTGTGCAAGGATTACACTAATCTTGGTGGAAAGCCGTTCCATGGAACGGAGTCGGCCACAGATGTTCAAGATTGGATGGATAGCTGTGACCGTATCTTCGATGACTTGGGTCTTGAGGATGCGATGAAGAGAAGGCTAGCGTCTCGTCAGCTGCAAGGGCGAGCGATGAATTGGTGGAATGCCATTAGAAAAGCTACTCCAGAGGACTAGGTTACTTGGGTTCAATTCAAGGCTCGCTTTAGCGAGACGTTTATTCCAGCTGCCCAGAAGTCAGTATTGTTTAAGAGGTTCTTGGAACTCAAGCAGAATGGTAGGGCAGTTTCTGATTATATTGCTGAGTTCGACACTTTGTCGAAGTATGGACTGTCTCTTATCGACACTCCTGAGAAGAAGAATGAGAAGTTCATTACTGGGTTGGATGGGTACTTGGGGGAAAGGCTTATCAACCACATCGATGAGACTTTTGAATCGATCGTGGGGAAAGCTTTGAGATCAGAGAGCCTTTTCCCTAAGTCAAAGACTGAGGCTGCATCTGCAGAAGGGCCAAAGCCGCAAGCAGGCGGTGGAAGCAAGAATAACTCTCAGAATAAGAGGAAGCAGGACCAATCTAAAGGTGGTCAGAAAAAGAGTAAGAAGGATGTTGAGTGCTTCAACTGTGGATAGAAGGGCCATTATGCTAAAGAATGTCGGGCCAAGCCAGCGGAAAGGAAGTGCTACAACTGTGGTCAAGTGGGACATCAGAAGGATAAGCGTCCGCAACCTCTTAAGGAGAAGCAGATTGTGAAAGCATATGCTATTGATGTTGTTCCTTCTTCGTCGAATGCCCCAACTGCGGCGGAGAAAGGAAAGAATGTTGTTATTCAAGGTATGCGTGGTAGACTGTGAGGGCTTTTTGGTGACAGTGAGGGCGGATGATGGGCGGAGGGTAGTGTTTGGTAGTCTACCTAGTGATGGGGTTATGGCTAGTTTTGTAAATTCCCTCGACATCCCGCAGGATGAGTTGTCAGATGTGCCCGTGGTTGGCCAGTATCCGGACGTCTTCGAGGAGGTGACCGGGCTTCCACCACACCGAGAGATTGAGTTCCGTATTGATTTAGTGAAAGATGCCAGACCTATAGTGATGCCACTTCGTCGTATGGCACCAAGGGAGCAGCGAGAGCTCGGGGTGCAAGTCAGCAATCTTTTGAAGAAGGGATTTATTAGAAGGAGTGTCTCCGATTGGGGAGCACCAGTTGTGTTTGCCACTAAGGCAGATGGTTCCCTTCGTTTGTGTGTGGACTATCGCGAGTTGAATAAGGTGACGAGGAAGAATAAGTATCCTCTACCGCGGATAGATGATTTGTTTGATTAGCTGGAAGGAGCAAGAGTGTTCTCCCAGTTGGACCTCGCGACAGGATTTCATCAGCTTCGAGTAGCGGATGAGAGTGTTCCGAAAACGGCATTTAGGACGACGTCTGGATTTTATGAGTGGTTGGTCATGCCGTTTGGGTTGACCAATGCACCAGCCTATTTTGTGGATCTTATGAATCGATTATTCAGAGATCAGTTGAATAAGTTTGTTCTTGTGTTCGTGGATGATATCCTTGTTTACTCAAGGACAGAGGAGGAACACAAGGGGCACTTGAGAATAGTGATGGAGGTGTTAAGGAAACACCAATCGAAAGCGAAATTCTCTAAGTGTCATTTTTGGAGAAGGGAAGTAAGATTCTTGGGTCATGCTGTTTCAGAGAGTGGTATTGCCGTGGACCCTGCGAAGGTGGCTACGGTACAGGATTGGCCTACGCCCAAGAATGCAACAGATGTAAGAAGTTTCTTGGGATTAGCTGGATATTATCGTAAGTTTATCCAGGACTTCTCCAAGATAGTAGCACCATTGACTCAGTTGACTAAGAAGAATCAGTCCTTCGTCTAGGACGAAGTGTGTGAGGATGCCTTCTTGAGTCTAAAGGAGAAGTTGACGCGTGCGCCAGTGTTAGTCATTCCTAAAGGGAATGAAGAGATGACGGTATACACGGATGCTTGTGGTACCGGACTGGGTGCAGTATTGATGCAAGAAGGTAGGGTTGTAGCTTATGCTAGTCGACAGCTAATGCCGCATGAGAAGAAGTATCCTACCCATGATTTGGAATTGGCAGCGATTGTATTTGCGCTGAAGATGTGGAGACACTATCTCTTGGGAGAACGATTTGAGTTGTTTACCGATCATAAATCGTTAAAGTATCTCTTCTCTCAGAAAGATCTGAATCTCCGTCAGCAGAGATTGTTAGAGTTCTTGGTTTCGTATGATTTTGATATCGCATACACACCTGGGAAAGGTAATGCGGTAGCCGATGCCTTGAGTAGGAGACATGCCAGCTTAGGGGCAATGTTTCTTGAATGGAAGCAACTGGAGTATATCGCGGGGTTTGATTTCAGACCAAAGTGCGAATTGGATCCAGTTATGCTAGCTAGTTTGACGATCAGACCCACTTTGATAGAGCGGATTGGTTCTAGTCAGAGGGATGATCCTAATCTATTAGAAATCATCTCCAAGTTAGAAATGGGTATCGATGAGGAGATGAATGTGTATGGGCTTGATCGAGATGGATGGCTTCGGAAGAATGGAAGGGGTTGTACCCAATGTGAATGGATTGAGAGATGAAGTGCTTAGAGAATGTCATCACTCAAAACTGACTATACATCCCGGTCGTAATAAGATGTATCGAGACATGAGACAGACTTACTACTGGAAAGGGATGAAAAGAGACGTTGGGAAGTTTATATCCAAATGCATGAATTGCCAGCTGGTTGAAGCCGAGCAAAAGAAGCCTAGTGGTTTGTTGCAACCATTAGAAATTCCCGAATGGAAATGGGAGCAAGTCTCATGGATTTCATCGATGGCCTACCAAGGACCAGATCGGGATATGATAGAATTTGGGTAATTGTGGATCGATTGACTAAAAGTGCAAAATTTATACCAGTCAAATTGACCAGAACGGCAGCCAAGTTGGCAGAATTGTATATGAAGTGGGTAGTGAGATTTCATGGAGTACCCAAAAGCATTGTGAGTGACCGAGACCCGTTGTTCACTAGTGGGTTTTGGAAAAGCTTACAAGAGGCTCTAGGGTCAGGATTACATCTCAGTACCGCATATCATCCTCAGACCGACGGTCAGACGGAGAGGGTGAATCGTATATTGGAAGATCTCTTGAGAGCTTGTATATTGGATTTTGGTGGATCATGGGATGACCATTTGCATCTAGTAGAGTTTGCATATTATAATAGCTACCAATCCAGTATCGGTATGGCTCCATATGAAGCTTTGTATGGAAGACCATGCAACTCACCATCATGTTGGATAGAAACTGGCGAGAAGTTTGTGCTTGGACCAGATGTGGTGAGAGAAACTTCCGATAAGATCAAGATCATTCAGCAACGAATGAAAGCTGCCCAAGATAGGCAGAAGAGTTATGCTGATAAGAGGAGAAGAGACTTGAAATTCTCCGTTGGTGACTTGGTGTTTGTCAAGATCTCTCCGTTGAAGAGCGTGATACGATTTGGCAGGAGAGGCAAGTTGGCACCAAGATTTGTTGGCCCATTCCCTGTTCTTGAACTAGTCGGGAATTTGGCATATAGAGTTGGCTTACCAGAGAAAATGGCGGGAGTTCACAATGTATTTCATGTTTCCCAACTAAGGAAGTTCGTTCACGACTTAGATATGACTATTTCACCTGATCAGTTAGAGGACTTCGAAGTAGAACCCGAGGCGGTTGGGAACCGCAAGCCGATTCGTATTGTGGGGCACGATACGAAGCAACTTCGAAGGAAGGCGGTGAGGCAAGTCAAGGTTCAGTGGGGCGAGGACGAGAATGATTGTACTTGGGAGACAGAGGAGAGCTTTAGGAAGGCATATCCAGAAATCTTTGCCTGGTAAGACTTACTTTGCGATTCAGTTATTCCGCATGCTAGGATAGACTTGTTTTGCTTGTTTGCATGTTTGATTGTTGTTTTATGATTGATAGGCATGCGGGACCTTTGTTTGTGTTTGGATTAGGGAATTTCGGAGGGCGAAATTTCTTAAGGGGGGGGAGAGTGTAACGACCCGTATTTTACACATCATAGGATTGTAGAATATTTATTTCTTTCCTGTATGAAGTTGTATGGTCATGTGACTTTGGGAAACATCTATTAGAGTCATTTCCCATGTTCATGATTTTTGTCAATTTTTAAATGACCATTTTGCCCCTAGTTTGTACTGTTTTGACCATAACTTTTGATTGGAAAGGAATTTTGACCTGAAACCACTTCCATTAGATTCGTTTGATGGTTTAACTTTCCGTAGAATGGTCATAATATGGCTGAAATAAGGTTTGGAGGGTGAAAAACTGCTTAACCGGGCCAAATCGGGTGATTAGTGAGTAGGCCCATAACCCATTTCGGGATTAGGGTTATGGGGAGGATGAAATGAGATAGAGGATCATTCCATTTCAGTTTTATAGCCTCCACTTATCACCAAGGAACCCTAAAAATGGCCTCTAACCTCTAAATCACCTCCAAATCATCTCTTGGTCAAGGATTTGGCTCAGCAACCCCTAATCAAGGAAGATCCTCACCAAATCAACATTGGAGCTGCTGTTTAGCATAGAGATTCACATCAAATCAGAGAATCATTTCAGATCTTAGTTTATTTGTGGCTAAGGTGAGTGATTTGCATAGTTTTGCACTAATTATGGCTAATTAGGGGTGATTAGTGTTAATTAGCGAATCTAAGTATGATAAAATTCGGGAAAAATGTTCATAAATTCTTAAATGATGCTTTAGACCTCTGATATGAATTTGGGTTAATTTGGTTAAGTTTTGCTAATCCTATCATTAGTTTCACCTGAACATGCTTAGGGGGAAATATGGGGTTTTGGGTATGTTTGATCCATTTTAACCTATCATGTTGATGTTTTGATGTTTGTGGTTGATTATGCATGTTGCTATGACTGTATGAAATGCTTTGTGACTGATTTCAATAGTTAGAATGGTCGAAAACGTCGTCGAATGGCGTAAACACTTGCTGGAACAGTTTAAGAAAACAGTGCAGGGTTCGGATCGGATCGGATATGGGGCTCGGATCGGATATGTTGAACTGAGCAAGGAATTTGATCGGATCGGAACCCAACACTTGGGAAAAGTGGCAAAAAGGAAGGCCACGCTAACTGAACTGGGATCGGATCGGATTAAGGAGGACGGATCGGAGCGGAGGCATGAGGATGGATCGGATAGGAGCATGTGAAGGACGAGGAGACAGATTGGATTGGTAAGGCTACGAGCCAGTGCAATAGGGTTCTTGTGACTCCATGGGGCAAAGTGGACATAGCAAAGGATTAGTGGCTACGTTATCAGTGCAGTGAAGCCATTTATGACTTCATGGGGGCAGAGTGATCGTAGCAAGGTATGTTGGGTGATCGAAGTGGTGAATATCATATGCTTTACGCACTGAGTGAGAGATGTGAGGATGGATGCTATGTTTGATTGTTTGCCATCTCTATGACATGCATACCTCCCCCACCTCCGTATCTTTACACTGTTTGATGTGGTACCTTAAAGTGTTGTACAGTATGTAGTGCTAACTCTTTGGTTGCAGGTCCAGGTTCAGGTATGTTTTAGTCTACCTGTTATTGTTCACTTTAGATGCTTATCGCTCATACCAGGCTTTATGTCTGACCCAGAGTTTTATGTCTCCTCTTATTACTCTGGGTGCTCACACGAGCAGACTAGAGACATGTTAGCTGGTGATGCGCGAGTAGCTGATTCGGAGGCGGGCAGGAGGCTTCCACGTATGATACATATATATATATATATATACACATTCTCCTTGTGTCGTTGGTGGTCGCTACTTGGGCATTAGTAGTGTACCTCCTTTATCTTACTTTTGCTTCGAGACAGTTTGAAAGTTGTAATAAGCTGTATTTTGGATTTCCGCTGCTATGATGTTTAGTTCTGATTTTCAGCCTATGCATTGTCTCTCCTGTTTTATGTCAAGTATGTTATTATTATATTTTGTTCTATGCGCTGTGAGACATTCTACAGGTTCTTTGTATGTTCATTTCCTTCTGACGACCCGTTCCGTGCTAACTGGACATGTGTACAGCGCACCTTTGGAGTAAATGTCGGTTGGTGCGGGCGGGCCGTCACAAGGAGGAGCCATGACTAACAAGAATCTTTGCAGCATAATGGTAGAAAAGAATTGTGAATAAAGAAGAAGACTAGGGCTGTTTATATAGTGTTAGGCGGACGAACCTGGTCAGAAAACGTGACCAAATACAGCAGAACGAACCAGGTGCAGAAAGCTGGAAAAAGCGGTCAGGTCGACACCCATGTCGACTGGGTAGTCGACATGGGGGGGGGGGGTGTCGACTGTGCAGTCGACACCCCTGTCGACTTGACCTGGGCGGGAATTTTCCCGCCCTGCCCCCCTGCGCGTTTGAATTCGAATTTAACTCTAGTTTAAACTGTTTTGAACTTGGAATTTTCTGAAAACTTTGACGGGCCTTATCTTGGTCATACTGACTCCGATTTTTGAAAACTCGGCTATTTCGCATATTTTTCCGAGACGAACGCAATGGCGCAGCCCGTTTCCCTTGATTTTGATTTTAACTTTTAATTCTTCCTTGATTTGCGAATCTTAGTGTTACAAAATTACGGGGTGTTACATTCTCCCCCACTTAAAAGGATTTCGTCCCCGAAATCTCCAAGTTAGGAAGAATGTGTCCTACCATCCAATCACCCATCTACTCAACCATTCAATCACAGGCATCCATTGTCCTTAAAAGATTTCTAATACCTTCATGTTCATATGCATAGTGTGTGTATATGTCTTTATCTAATGCAAAATCAGGCGGTCTACTGATTCAGTTGACCTCCTTAATGCGAATCATGTCAGTGTCATGCGTCCAATCGGGTATGCAAGCATCCCTAGTTATGTAAATACTACATGCGTGCACGACCATTCATCCATATGCAACATCCATATGATAACATATCAGGCTCAACTTACAAACAAATACATATCTGTAAATGCAATATGAAAGCGTCCGAACTGGGCTAGTGCCTGATATGCAACCACCAACCATAACATGTTTCAAACACATGTTTACATCCATTGGCTTCTACCTAAGGGTCAAAGATACGACCTAGGTGATACACTTTGGAAAGAGAGAAACAATTATGCGTAAAGCTCCTAAAACAAAGAAATCAAGGATGCACCCTCAAAGAAAAGGGTATGATGCTAGTATCTAGCCTTCTTGAGCTTTACTCCACTGTATCTTAACTAATTTAACTTTACGATTGTGAAGTTCCGGATCTCCATTTCCAAAATAAACAGATGTCAATCACGGCGCCAAGTATATGTACTAAGATGATTAGAGGTCTCCCTCTTAGCTTATCCATCACGCCATAACTATGAGAGTCAAAAGATCACTCCGTACTTTTTAGAGTACCTTCCACAACTATTCATCTCTCACGCAAACCATCCAAACCAAACTCGACATTCCTCAAGTACAAGCCCCAAAGGCCTAAACCAATATCAGACAAAAACCCAAGGAATATCTCTTCCGAATTTAGACGATCCTCGTGAGATGATATAAGCAAACTCGATAGCTATCCCCAAATCCCTACTAACCAAAAATAAACTGGTCGGACCATCAAATGGGATTTGAGACTCTAGTGGGATCTTTCTACTATACAAGTACTAAGGTGAAGAGACTCAACTATGGAAGTGGATATGAACAAATGCGAAGCGCTAAAACCAAAGGAAATAGTACGAACAACAAAACTAGACTCTTCCAACAGAACTTTACCACCTTTCTCCTAGGTACACTTGGTGGTGAAAGTATGTACTTGCCCTTCTGAAAATCTTGTTCCTTGTTCTTGCTCTTGTCCTTAATTATATGCCCTATCATTCCCTAGCAAAGATACTTCCTCTTGTATAATGAATTCCTCATCCTAGGGTTATGCTCCTTAGCCAAACTCCTCATCCCCTTCCGTGTGTAGTCATGTTGACAAAACTCCCGAAAACTGCTTCCATCGTCCGGAAAACCCTATAAGCTTTGAAAGAAATCTACCCGTAGATGAAACAACTACGGCTATGGTTGGAAGCCGGGCACTACTTTGCCCTTCGATGAGGTTACCTCCCAGAAAGCCAGGAGCCCCAGAGACATAAGAAAGAAGGAGACAATAATTTAAACAGAGAAAGTGAAGACAGTGCATATGGCTTTGGGAATATGTCTTTAAAACAAATCTTTTCTCTTGAAAATGCTTCTTTAAAAATCGTTTTGAAAATAATTTTTCAAATCCTTTATCTGATCTAGTAACCTTCAGCTCTGATACCACGTGTAACACCCCACGTCCATTAGTGTCACTCACAAAGGGAATGCACTAAGTTATGTGGAGCATTTAGGGTAAAAGATGTAGATAAATTACAAGACAGACTTAAATTAAACAGCGGAAAATAAAACTTTGCTTTATTGATAAAATAGTTTGTACAATGGTTTCTTTACAATATCAGAGTATCATCTGTCTTACAAAATAAAGAAGCATAAAAACAACATTTATATTCCCCGATTTTAGCAAGAGCCAGCCATAGCATCTGAAAAGGGAATCCGAGCAAACTTCGACAAATCTTCAAGATGGGAAAGTGTGGCAGTCCAACTTAACCTGAGCTAAACTATTCCCTCCTTTACTACCTGGGGGGGGGGGGGGACGGAAGAAAAGAAGACGAAAGAAAAACAGAGTCAGACATAAAGCCTGAGTAAGTTCAGTAACTTCTATCATGTGAACATGGAAAACAAAACGACATGAATTAACTGAATACAAGATTACACCATGACGATAGGGTCAACAAGATTAGACAAGGTAGTCACAAGATATGCTAAGATAAGATAAACTGGATATGCTCTAATACTTTCGCCGCTTCGCTATTTCCTTGTTATACTGGTTTCTATATCTCTGCACCACCTAACTAGTGTTCCAACTAGTAACGATAACGTGATCCCAACCCCTGTAGTTTCCATTACCTTCAGGCATGCATTTATTATTTATTACCTAGATCTAATCTAGGGTTTTCTATCAAGTGCTTTCTAGATTTAACTAGAGTTTACGCTATCTGCTGAACGCTTCTCGGATTCAGGATTTATGCCACCTAGTCCAACTAGGGATTATGCTACCTGTCGAACGATGCCCCCAAGTCTAGGACACACTACCTAGAGTGGTATATGTTCCTATACTTCCCCACGCATGTATCGCGAATCGTTATCGCTTGTCTAGATGCACATGTCCTATAATGTGCGGTCCGAGTCCTGTGATAGGGCAAATCAAGGAATACAGAACTCGGTCGGGAGCTTTCAGATATCTGCCGATGCAGATGCTAAGGTCTGTTTTTATTCCAGTGGCTATGGTCCCACTTGACCCCTCCCTCAACTAATGAAAGGCATACCTTGTAAAATGAGAACTATACGCCGGCCCCCGGTGCCCCACTATCCTATGGCCATCCGCAACCATAATTAGATAGCAAGTATATGGTCTTTTGGAGTTCTCCGCCTTTCCGCTTCACGTATCTCGATTGACTCAAGATGGATGGTAGACGACGAGTTGCTATCACAGGGCTACCGTCTTCTCGCCGAATCACGCTGGTCCATCCAGGTCTTTAGGTTGACATGTATTGCAACCAAGGCATACTCCTGGTTCTTCTACGCAGACCTTAACCTCTGTGAGCCCAGGAGAATCATCTGCAGCCTCACAGAGGGATACCAAGAGTACCCTCATGTCCCCTCGAAGCCTCGGGCTTCGTAACCCAATTCGTTGGAGCCTTCTTTTTACTCAGACGGACATTCGCTCCTTCCCGTGTTATACTAAGAATTACTACTTAGTTTTACTAACTAAGATTTACCACTTAGTTTCCAGATTCGTTGTTTTCTTAACTAAGGTATACTACTTAGTTCCCTTTCCCATCAATTTGGATTGGTTAAGTGTCATTAGTCAATTCAATCCGACTTAACCCTCTTCATTTATCCTGTCGAACTGGTTAAGTGTTATTAGTAATTCATGTTGACTTAACCCCACTACAAACCAAGTTATATTGGTTAAGTATTTCTTATTACTTAACCTTACCCATTCACCCTGTATTGGTTCAGTGTTCCTTTTTAACTTAACCTTGCCCGTCTGTTTTAACTAACCTGTTATTAACGGTTAAGTATTATCCCTTCATGTTTTAGACTTAACCATATTCCTTTATCAAAATCTGATGGTTAAGTGTTCAAGTTTACTTAACCCTACGGTCTAGCCCAGCTAACATATCAAATTGGCTAAGTGTATTAAATCTTACTTAACCCCAACCTCTAGTCTAGTTAACATGTTAATTTGGCTAAGTGTATTAACTTTACTTAACCCCACTTTCTAGACTAGTTAACATGTTAATTTGTCTAAGTGTTTTCTTAGTTACTTAACCTCTACAAATCTTGTCTTGTTACCATGAGTTTGGTTAAGTGTCCCTGTGGCCTTAGCCCTCCGTTCTAGCTTAATTGTGCTTAAGTTGGTTAAGTGTTCCTATGGACTTAACCCTCCCATTCTAGCTTAACTGTATGAACCTAACCCCACCTACTAGTCTTGTTATCATGTTTTGTTGGTTAAGTGTCTTAGTTAACTTAACCCTAGCATTCTTGTTCTAGCTTTAAATAAATAAATTAAAGCCACGACCACTCACATTAGACAGATATTGTTGCGATTACTGGATGTGCCGGTTGGTTCCGGGCAGGTTTACATCGCAACTCAGTCTAACCTCGGGTTAGGCCTATTCGTGTTTTCTAGTTCAAAGGGTTTTGATTAATTTTCAAATCAGGTTTTGAAAGTAACCATCCCGTCCGTCGGATCAGTTAGGGATAGCCAGGGAGAGCAGGAAACTTGTATTTTCCAAACCCAAGCCTAGACACTATCCTCTCTGTCACCCTAGAACTTTCTGGTTTATTATTAAAAGAGACGTCGTTAACAAACCTTTAATTTGTCTAAATTAACATTTCCTCATTTAGGACAAATTCTATAAGTAAGTTAATCCTAATTTACTTATTTCCCAATTACTCTTTTAATGTAAATAGTCAACATTTATTCTTACGACACATTTTCCCCTCTATATCATGTTTATGCTTTTTGGTATGTAAACCATACCAAATGAAGTGTCACTAACCATGATTTTGCTAATCCTGACAATTACTCCCAATTATGGCCAATTTCAAGTTTATGCTGATATACTTATCGAGCTAAATTAGCTAATCCAATTCTGATTTAACATTCTAATTCACGTCAAACTAGACTTATTACTCTAGTTCACTATTCATGTAAATACTAGATTTACATGTCAATACAAGATTCAAATTACACATCTCATAATTTATGTCAAATTTATCCAATTTGCATTTCTATGAACATGCCATAATACATGTTCCCAATTTATGCCAATTTCCAAGTTTATAACTATGTTTTAGTAAATTTCATATTTTGCCCCAAATCGCATTCCCACCGTTCGTATAATCGTGTTTCAATCTAGAATATAGATAAATCTAGATTCGTAGCAATTAGGGAATGAACCAAAGATTGCTATGAAAAGGATAGATATAACAACTGGCATAAAATGGTTTTGAATAACAACGTAGGTTCAAGAACATGGGTAGACCTAACTTAATAGGTAAATTCCCAAGGTCTAAAACCAAGAATAGACAGAGTAGGTTCAAGAACATGGGTAGACCTAACTTAATAGGTAAATTCCCATGGTCTAAAACCAAAGAAAAACAAGGACAGGCAGAATAAATAATCTGGTTTAGACCCAATCTCATAATCACAAAGCTTAAACAACACTTTCCTAGTCATGAATCAAAGGTGTTTAATCACAGATGTCCTTGTTATGTCAAAGGCAATAGTTTATGTTTTCTAATCAAAGGCATAGGATTAGTCAAGGAAATAATCCTCATAGTAACAGTCGCAGTCATAGGAAATGTTCATAGTCATAGGCAATGTCCAAAGTCATAGGCAATGTTCATAGTCATAGGCAATGTCCAAAGTCATAGGCAATGTTCATAGTCATAGGCAAATGCTCATAGTCATAGTCTTATTTGTCCTCGAATCATAACAGTTCTTAATTAGGTTCAAGAATGTAGGCACTGATTCGAATAGAGAGAGAGAGAGAGATTTGGCATATTCTTTTATTCCTTTAATTTCATGTCACGAACAAAGAAAAACGTTCAAATCTAAAAATAACTGACTTAAAGAGATTAGATTAGAACAGAAAGATGGCGTTGCTAAGATTCGTAGAAAAACAGTTGTTGAAGTCGTTTGAACCTCCTCTTGAATCCTAGCTTGACTTGAACCTCTTCTTGAAAATCTTTTAGCAGCATTTCCTCGTCTTGGTTTATTATATATATATTATTTTAGAGGAGGAGGAGGAGCCATGACTAACAAGAATCTTTGCAGCATATTGGTAGAAAAGAATTGTGAATAGAGAAGAAGACCAGGGCTGTTTATATAGTATTAGGCGGACGAACCTGGTCAGAAAACATGACCAAATACAGCAGAACGAACCAGGTGCAGAAAGCTGGAAAAAGCGGGCAGGTCGACCCCCATGTCGACTGGGCAGTCGACATGGGGGGGGGGGTGTCGACTGTGCAGTCGACACCCCTGTCGACTTGACCTGGGCGGGAATTTTCCCGCCCTGCCCCCCTGCGCGTTTGAATTCGAATTTAACTCTAGTTTAAACTGTTTTGAACTTGGAATTTTCTGAAAACTTTGACGGGCCATATCTTGGTCATACTGACTCCGATTTTCGAAAACTCAGACTCAATTTCGCGTATTTTTCCGAGATGAACGCAATGGCGCAGCCCGTTTCCCTTGATTTTGATTTTGATTTTAACTTTTAATTCTTCCTTGATTTGCTAATCTTAGTGTTACAGAATTACGGGGTGTTACAGAGACGGTTGCTTTTCTTCATTCTCTCATTTGGTTGAGCTCATGATCCTCCTTTGTTACAACCCGAATTCCGATAGACCGATTTTTCTTTAATTCTAATCTATCGAAACTCGTGTTGGTTTACTCTGGTATCCCGTAGAAACGACAGAGACATAAAATATGTCAGAGCTCAGAAAAGTATCTCATAGCGAAATGGATAAAATATAATATAATCAAAGTATAGCCTTACCGTATTAAGAATACTGACAAAACCATTATCCAAAGCTATCATATCTCTGCCACAAATCTGACCTGCAAGTATGTTTTGAGGAGTGGGTCAGTACACAAGTTCTGGTGACCGGATTTAAACTATACACTTTGGATAATCCAACATATATTGTTCAATAATATTTTCTTATTTAATAGTTGATTGGGGTTAACAGCACTCAAGGCTTACACACACGTCATATCCATTTACTTCCCAGTGGATTAACATAGTAAAGTATATATGTAGCTACCCCTCAATATTGAGGTACACCCCATGGTACCCCCACTCGCACGGTCTCCACCGTAATGCCACGGGAATGAATACAGTCCCTCATCCTACGTTGGAGTGACGTACGGATCTCTACATAACAATGTTACATTCCGTACATACCAGAGTAATGCCCTCAAGTCTACGATACACCACCCAGAGCAGACATGCATGTATCTAGACTTTCCCACGCACGTATCGTCAATCGTATTCGATGCCTTAACCATACATAATGTGCAACGAGTTCCATGGAAAGGCTATTCAAGAAACACGGAACTCAGTCGGGAGCTTTTCCATATCTGTACAGGCCTTCCTTTAAGAGCCTTAAAATACATATATTCCTAGGGTCTGTTTTTCATGGTGGCTATCTCCCCACCTCGTCCCCTCCTTCAACTAGTAAATACTACAAGAGCTAAGCGACTTTCCCCTAACAAACAATCTAAACATCTAGTTGGCGTCTCCCCTCAACCACCATACCTCGGTAGTGAAAGGTAAATGGTTTATTGGGTTCATCTCTACTCTTTTCGCATCCCACTGGCTGCCGATGAAGGGTATTCGACGATCTATTATCCTCGTTGGTCCTGACCTCTGCCTCCTCGTTGAGGCGACCGCCGAATCACCCTAGTGTCACCTCGTCACAGCATTCTGACTACAAGGCTACTTTTGCAGTCGAGGCCCACCCACCTGGTAGTAACGCGCAGACCCAACCTTGGCAAGCACAGCCTAAACATCTGCCACCACAAAGAGGACTACCTAGAGCACCTTACGCATCTCAGGAAGCCATATGCTTCTCCTTCCAGTTCTTCGGAGCCGACAGAATCATTAGATGAACATGTGCTCCCCTTGTGCCTCATGACACCACGATGATCTACCCCATTGGATTATTCACCCTCAAATGTGCGAACTGGTCCAAGCGCCTCATTTTAATATGTTATTAGACCCTGTGTCTAAACATTCCTTTATGCACTTGCTTTACCTCATCAGGGTTCCATTTAACCTGGTTATTCCCATTCACATTGACTTCTTATTCAAGTTACCAAGTTCCTCTTGCTTATGAATTTCAATCATATAACTTAACCCATTCAAGTTTATTAATAAGCCCACAACATGTTATTCTCTAGAATGTGATCCAAGGTCTGTAATACACAATCCCTTTATAGTATTGTTTGATTTCAAGGTTACAATAACATGTTCTTCTTAATACGTAATTAAGTATATCTCAATTTACATGTTTTCTATTCAACATGTCACTTATCATTTATGATCAAATATAACTTATTTCATTTCATAAGTTGCCTCATTCTTTCTTATTTAATCATAATTTCATTTTATACTGTCACTACAACTTATCTTTGTTTACTTATTAACTTAGTTCTCTTAACAAAGGTTTACTAATAAGTCTCCTTTCCATTTATTATAACCTATGTTATAATTTCCTCTTGTCCCTAGGACAAGCCTTAACATGTTATTCTTATCAGAATATTTCAGATTTTCAAGTTTTCAAATTACTTAATTTATAATTAAGTACAACTTCTTTCATTTCATAAATTTCCCCCCATTTGCTGATTACTTAATTTACAATTAACAACCATTTTTCTCATCACACAAGTTATCTCATTTTCTCACTAGTTTATTATAACCTAAGTTGTAATATCCACTTGTCCCTAGGACAAGTCTAGCTATTATATAAAATTCTCATTAATGTAATTTATTTATAATACGTATTATCATTCCCCATTCATTCTCTTTCCTTTACTGTTGTAATTATCTTTCATTCAATTCCATTTATTTCCATTAATTACAATTAGTGTTTTTTATCAGTCATGCTATTTACATATATATATATATGTGTGTGTGTGTGTGTGTGTGTGTGTGTATTTATGCATTAGACCTCTCACATTAAGCCTACGCTTGTGGATGCTAGATTTGCCAAGCGGTTCCGAGCAGACTTCTACCACAAGTTGACTTAACCTCGTGTCTTAGCACCACTACATTTTTTATTTATGCACTTAGACCCGTCACATTAGATTTACCACTTGTGGATGCTGGATATGCCAGGAAGTTCCGGGCAGACTTCTACCACAAGTGTAATCTAACCTCGTGCCAAAGCGCGGTTATAGTTTACTATTTACTGTAAATTTTCTACATTTTACATGTCATCATATTAAACCCATTTTATGTCGCATGTTCTTTTTAACATACAATAAATTCTATTCTGACATGTAATCGTTTAATCATGTAATTGTTCAAATCAGCAAACTAACATATAATTTTCTCAATTTCTCCTGTTAATGGTCCAGGTACATAAATGTAACAAGTTAAAATTAAATTGAAACAACAGTAATCGCTACACATATCTTGACAAGTTTATATTTCAACATATGAATTTTCCAACATATTAAGATCTTAACATATAAATATTCCAGCATGTCATGTTCATCACTTTAATCTCTTCAACATATGTTTAAATATTTCAACATGTCATATATAACATTTCAATGCTTTTTAATTATTCTAGCAAATTCACACACTACAAGAAAACATACATATGGTTACATCCATTGGTTGTGTTTAATATGTAAATGTAACCAAAGTGATTTTTAATTTAGTATTTAAGGCTTTTGGTTACATTTATTTAAAAATTAAAAGACTGGTTACGTTTTCAAACTTCGCTCCAATTTGGTTACGTTTTCACGCTTCCCTCCAATTAGGTTTCCCTTCCATCCTTTTTTTCCAATTTTCTGCCTAAACCAAGATTAATTTCCTCCTCCTCTTCCCAAATTACTTTCCTCCTCATTACCCCTAAATTAGGTTTGAGTTTACTCTTCTCCTTCAATCCACATTTGGTCTTCTTCTTCTACTAGAATTCTCCCCGTTCCTTCCTTCTCCTTCGATCAGCAGATCCACATACGTATCAATCCGGATTTTCATACGAAGCTTCGATTTAAGGTAATACTTCGCTTTATTCATATTTCACATTATTTAGGGCTCGATATATTTATTCTCAGATTTTTTTTTTGAAGTGTCAAATAGTGGAGTGTAATAGCATACAGATTATATAGTGATCGAGCGAAATAATTAGTTCGCTGATACAAATTGTGAAAGAAAACAGAGATGTGATTTAGTATGAAGGGAGCATTATATCCCAGCTAGGAATAAGTGAGGAAAATATTAATATGAAATGAGGACTACTATTCAATTAGCAATAATTAAGAGTGAATGTGAGTAATTAGTTCACCGATTCAAAATGTGAATGAAAAAGAAGGTGTGATTTAGTATAATGTGACTTAGTTTCTTTTTGATACCTCTTCTTTTCTACAGCTATCCTTATCTATTTGTGTTTCTTTTTCAAAAACATAATTAAGAGTGGAATACACGTTTCCATTTCTTAATGTTTTGGCTTTGATGGAAAGTTTTTTAGGTATGATAACCTTTTACTATATGTTACCTTTCATTAAACAGTATCGGCATTGATAGATGTAACAATGAAAATGTCTGCTTTACTTTTGAGGGATTCAAGTGCCAATAGGTTAATCAAAACATGCAAGAATACATGCGAGATTATAAATTGATTTTAGCTTGTGAACTATGATGCAACATGAAAAGTTCGCATTTTTTTTGAATTTAGGTAGAAATTGAATTGAAGACGCTAAGATATCATTTTATAGAACGGTATAAAGTAGGGCACTCAAAAGTCATATCAAAATCGAGAACAAGGAATATTATTATTCAGTGGCTTACCATTGGTTTTTTGAGCTGAAAAGTGTAACAGAAGCAACTTATTTTGAACTTTGCTTATTCAAAGAATAACTTTTGTTTTGTATATTCTTCGGTAGGAGATAACTGAACTTCTTAAACATAGGATAATAGGGTGTAGCTATCATGTAAATGATTTAATTTTTATCCAAAGACAAAAGAAAACATTTTAAATAACCACATAAAAAATTAAAAATAATTATGTTGATTTCAGATGATTAGGTAAATTAAAAAATCTTAATATCACTTAGATCACATGTAATACTTTCTTAAATATTTTACGTACATGGCAACAACTGATCTTCTACATTTTTCTTGTAAATTTCTATTTCTGCTTATTTTGCATTAAATTTACTATAAGATAGAATGTATAATTCTTTGATGTGGAAATTTTTCTCACATTTATGTTTTATAGAAAACCATTTTCCTTATCTTTTTATTTTGTTTTGTTTTTTAGATTTCTGTATCTTTTTGAGTTTTATACATCTTGGCCATTTCCAAGACTAACATTTGTAATTTGGAATATGCCCTTAAATTACCAAGTTAAAGCAGCATCGGACCATTGAGGCTGTGTTATCTTTAATTGTTGAACATTTTCTGCTTTTTAGCAGTACTCAAATTACCGCACGTTAACTACTTCAATAAGCAAGAACTTGAATATTGCTAAGTTACATGCTTCTCCATTTTCATTGACCTACTTGGGTAAATATTGTTGGGTTGCAGTACTTACGTGTTTCTCCATTTTCATTGACCGGCTTGTGTATATTGCTGAGTTTCCCTTGTAATGGTTTATTTGTCAATGTTTTATTTATATTTGTTCCTAATATAATTATGAAAAAAAGATATCAAACTGGGAAGGGAGTTAAATATAACTGCCATATGTATTAATATAAAGATTTTAATTTGGACAGTTGAAGACAAAGTTTGGATACTACATTTTTTTCAAAATGAAACAAATTTGACATTTTACTTGAATAAATTAATCAATAGATCACTCAAGTATCGTTATATTAATGATATAACAGTTAAATAAATTAACCAAAGCGTGTTCGAATCCTATGAACACTAAACTGCGTTATATATCATATTATGCAACAGTACAATGATTTTGTTACATTGCACAACATGCTGAGATGAGTTCTGGTCTTCTAAAAACAACATGATGTATGAACTACCACATTGCATAACTTAATTGGCCATATCAGGGTATTAAATTTCTACAAATTTACCTATCCTCACCATGTTAATAAAATGTTTCATTGTTGCAAAATTTGCTGGATTGACAAACGACGTATTTTGCCAATCAATGTATTAAATTTCTAATTAACCGAGATAGATAATACAGAATTCACGAACACTTTATACCTTCGGGGATAAAATTTTTGATTGTAGTATCCATAAGTTGTATGTCGCTTGTTAGCTGAAAATTATTCATGCATGCTTCTTTGGTCTATCACCTTGAGTCACCGTCATTGGAGACCAACAACCCTTTGAACTGTGACATAACTGGAGCTACAACGGTTCTAGAAATCATCGCCATCATTGGTGATAAACCTGCCATCGCTGGACGAGAAAACCTGGAGCAAGTATAACTCTAGTTTCCTCTTCCTATGGCTATACTTATCCCTATGTTTGACCCAATAACTTACTGTATATTCTTGTTTATTTCTAGTAAAAAAACAATTATGGATTAGAAAAAGCCTGTATATAAATATATGTTGGAAATTAAAAGGGATGAATAAATTAAAGTAAATAAAAATATTCTTGTCATAGGTGAATTATGGACTTTAAGTAGGATTTATAAAATGTATATATGTGTTTTTAATTATGTGTGTTTGCGATCTTTTCTTCTATGTAGAATACACAGTGCTCACAATGTAAGATCGAGTGTTCAGTTTTTGCCAGATACATATCATTGTAAAAATTAAAAAAATTTAGCACAATCATACGATATACATTAAATCAGCTTTTATTTCTTTTAATATTATTATTTTGAGCATTATGATCATATATATAATTATAAGCTCTTGGAGCAGCATATTTAGCATATTCGTTAATATTGAAATCAGGTTGAAACCATTAATTAAGGAGATATATCTGAATATGTTGCTCAGTTCAGAAAAGGATTGGGAAGATATCCATATTTAAATACATGTAACTCCTTACCTACTTGCTGAATGAAGCACTCAACGTCATGTTTTTGCCACGTTTATTGGAGGAGTTAAGCATTTTGATTATATGCTTCTCTATAAAATAGCTGCTGCTTGAGGAGAAATCTGCAATCTTTTGTATTGTTATTTAATGAGTTTTTGTTAGTTAGCAGTGGGCAGTGATGCTTGTAAGAGCATATAGTCTTTATATTTTTATCATGCGTTCTGAAACAAAATATATACATTAAATGTACTTTCATGTAAAACACATGTTTTCTAGATTTTTAAATGGTTGGTTTGACATTTTATTTTCATATTAGAGCTGATTAGGAAGTAAAAAAACTGAGTGAGGATCAAGTCCCGAATACTTATGAATAATAATATTTCTTAAGCCAGTAAATTCCAGCTTCATTCATCTTTGATGTATTAAAGAGATTTCATTGTCATGCAATAAAACTATTCTCGACAGAGGACCAAGTACAATTTTTGTTGTAGAGTTGGATGATCAATGAAAAGGATATAGTGATGTTGCGCCGGCTCATTGTATCTCACCACCATGGACAAACTGCTAGTGTCTGGGTTAAATTTTTGGTCATCGTCGAACTTGATGTTTTTGATTGGTTGAACTCGTTGTCTAAAGTGCATGAGAATAGCTATAGTCTCGGCGAACTTTGTTGTCATTTTAGAATTCCTTCCTATCTATATTTTCAGAAAACATTCTTACTGGAAAGAATTTAAAGCAGCATATATTTTATTCTGATGAAATGAAGTTTGGTCAATGCAGGATGAGGGATAAATAGGTCATTTAAAACTTTTTCTATTTAAAATATGATTTCATATGAGTATCATTGACTTTGAGTTACAAATAGTAAAATTATATGTGTGCACTTCCTTCACATGTGTTGGAAATATGTTCTAGGTTGATGACTACATGGGAATATGTTGTTTTGTATATGTTGACACCTTTTTTAGTCAAAGACGTTACACATGGAATTTCTGGTTAATAATATGCTTAAGTATTTGGAACATCGCCAGGAGGCAAGCATCGACTTGGTTGAAGTCGCATCACAAACATAAAGTGGCCTGAAACTCCTAGTAGATGACTTCTTTTGGGTCCGAAAACATCAATTATGGAGCTTTTGCTTCGTAACTCTTGTAGCCCTCTAAATCAGCTTTAGATAGAGCTTTCGTTTGGGCAAAACGGACTTACGGTCTGCAAGTTATGCCCGTTTCCATGAACGTATGAAGAACCAGAAACTTGGATATTGGGAATAGGCAAAATTCCGGATCGGATCGTGTTAACCAGTTCGGATCGGATGGCACAAGATGGCTTTGTACTGTGACACATGCATTTCAGGTTCGGCTCAGGGTAAGACGACTGATCCGTCCTGCTTGGCCTCCACATCATCGAGGAATATCAGCACTGGCTCGATTAGCACTACAAGTTCGGATCGGATGGAAAGGAGGAACCCGACTCGCTTCGCATCAGCTGCTCAGGAGAGCACAGTGTCTTCAGCTCGAAGGCTTCACCCTGGTTCGGATCAGAGAAACGATCTGATTCCCCTTTACCTGCTGCTATACAACTGTTTTGACCACTTCTTAAGGAGTAACCGCTCCTAATAACATGGATCAGACTCCACTTGGATCTACACAATCAAATACCACTACTCCACTTACTTCCGAGATCGCCTCGGTGCTCGCCACTAGCACAACCGATCCGAATCACTCATGAGCTCCTCTACACCTATAAATACACCACTACATGGCCATTTGAAGGTACTTTTTTCCATTCTTCTTCGCATACTCCACCATTACCAATGCAAGGACATTGCGAGCTTCTCAAGGTCATTTCAATCTGAATTAACACAAGGATTTCGTATATGATCTTCACTTTTCTCATTTCTTTTCATTGTAAACATGAGCATTTCGTGTATAAACCAACAGAATTGTACTTGTAACTTCTTAGGATTTAAGAAGAGATAAAGTGGACATAGGCTTCGTTTGAGCCGAACCGCTATAAAACATTGTGTGTCTCCACTTATTTTACTATTTTCTGCATTATGTGATTTGCGATCTGCATTTGGGTGTTAGTTCAGATTTTAGTATAACATTTTGGCAAGCCAGGAAGGGGGCACATGATATTACTTCAATTTATAGCTATAAAGGAATTGATTTGCATGGCTATTGGATCAACGGTTAAAAGTAAGAAGGATGGAACTTTCTCCCGAATTGAAGGTGTTGATGCCGAAGGCACAAGAAATGAGGCAAGCCAGGAGGCTTCCTCTCGTGAAAACCCATCATCATACTTAACCAGAGATG
The DNA here is from genome assembly GCA_030737875.1 of Allium sativum. Classification (NCBI taxonomy): domain Eukaryota; kingdom Viridiplantae; phylum Streptophyta; class Magnoliopsida; order Asparagales; family Amaryllidaceae; genus Allium; species Allium sativum. Next base: position 969,097,970 of record CM060913.1, on the reverse strand, counting down.
AAATGGATGACGTTCTCGCTGAATTGAAAACGCAAATGGAAAGGCAGGATGATCTCCTCCGAAAGCAATAGGAGATGATTGATGGATTCTTTGCTCGGATGGAAGGCAGGTCGAGCAGGAACAACCAAATCACTGGAAACAACACTGTGCGGATAGGAGTGGCGATGGAGTCAGCCCCGGTAGGAGCAGCAATCTGGATCTGATCGGACCCGACCCAAGCCGAAGGAGACCCAAATTCAACAGCTGCTCGAGACGCATCAGGTCGCACCAACCAGGTCGGATCAGCCTCAATTCGACCTGCGCTACCACTTGAGCTCCGAGGCAATCCCCTTACTTTCGGAAACACAGGCCAGGCTCGGCCAACATCCGCCCCAGTTCGGATGAGTACCCAGGCACCAAATCCTGTTCAATGGCAACAGGAAACGGCTCGGTATAGGGAGCCAGAACCAGGTCGGTTCAGAACCTTCGATCCGAACCGGACCTTCGACCCGAACCAGATGGCTTCTCCAGCCCCCCGTATGCTTGCATACTGTTCTGGACTTAACACTAGGGGAACCGGTTCGGATCTTGGCAACTTGCAATAGCTTTTTGAAGGCGATCGGCTCGCCAAATTGATTCAACACCTCTCAAGAGGCCGAACCTATCAAAATGACATGGATGACATCAATCACAATCCGTTCACACATGAAATCAGAAATTCCAGCAATCCCTCGGATTTCAAACTTCCACAACTAGAGCCCTATAACGGCAGGACGATCCTACCGTGCACCTGATGCGCTACAAACGACATATGGAAGTTTAATCGTCATCAGAAAATGTAATGGCTAAATGTTTTCCCCCCTTTCTAACTGATATAGAAGCCATGTGGATTCGGTAGCAAGAAACGGAATCAATCAATAGCTGGAACATATTGGTCGCTCTCTTCATTGAACAGTTTCGGGTCCACATCGCTCGACCCGAGAATGTCATGTCACTTACTACAATCAAGCAGAGGCCCAGATAAACTCTGCGCTAATTTCTGGAAAGATTCAACGTTGCAGCAGCATCAGTTGATCGACCCTAACCATCCACGGTATTGATGGCAGCAGTATCCGGTGTCTTGGATAACTCGTAGTTCAAAAAGTCTTTGTACCGAGATCCACCACGAAATCTCAGTGAATTCTACCTTGAAGCAGAGAGGTTTCTGCAGGAAGAGGATGCAACTTCTGAGAAAAGCGTTCTCGACGTCAACATGCTTAAGGACGGATTACCGTCTGATTCTGGAAAAGACAAAGGAAAAGTTGCTGTCAAGAATGACCGCAACACTTGGCCCCGGAGAGGGCCCAGAAATGAAAAGTACACTGAAATCAATTCAAGTCTTACTGACATCTACATGGACACAAACAGTTCTATCTCCAACTCAAAGCCTCCCATAAGGGAGCCATCGCAAAGAGAACGTGATTCTGGAAAACATTGCATATTTCATGATATGGACTAAAATAACACGAATGACTATAGGCATCTGCGAGATTTGATTGAGGAACGGTTTAGACGTTGAGAGCTACCCGAGTATGTGAAACAACCAACAGTGCCTGCATCCGCGCTGCCACAACCTGTTCCCGGAGAGGGAACGACCCTAGATCGAGCTCTCGTGGGCTCATCATTAACTGATCTTGATGAGATCAGCCTGCATTTTCCACGTTTAGTAGGATTTAAGATATGTTCTTGCTTTCTTTAGGTTTTCCAATTGGCTAAATCGGAGTACAAACGTACAGGGTTAGCATTTATCCCCAAAGCGTGCTTCGCACTTGATGACAAACCAATCAGGATTTGCTTTGGTTTTGTACTTTGAATTGAATAAGGAAGGACTTTCCGAGCATGAATTATGATTGGGAAATTTAAGTATGGCTTATACTTATCTCGGACCTCTAGGTATGGATTATGCCTAGGGACGAACTGTCATGTCAGGCTTTGGCAAGTGCAGCCCTATCATGATATGAGTATGGATTGTACTCCATTGGACTTTTAAGTATGGATTATACTCAAGAACGGCTTATCGTCTCGTCAGGATTTGGCAAAGGAACTCAATAAAACTTGAGTATGGATTACGCACACTTTGAACTTCTTGGTATGGCTTATGCCCGGATGGTTTGGTCCCTCGCCAGATTTTGGCATGATGATTCGAACGTCCCTCGAGTACGGTTTATGCTCAACCGGACACCCTAGCATGATTTATGCTTGAAAAGTTAAGCAAACTGCCAGGATTTGACATATATGTTCGTTTCTTCTTATTTGCCGGCGCGGATTATACTTGCAGCTGGCAGGCCCGGCATGGCCTTGGATTATCCAGAACACATATTACTTCAACCAACAAGATATGTTCTGAGGGGGCAAAAATGTTGACACATTTTTTAGTCAAAGCTGTCACACATAGAATTTCTGGTTAATAATACGCTCAAGTATTTGGAACATCGCTAGAGGTCAGGCAGCGATTTGGTTGAAGTCGCATCACAAACATAAAGTGGCCATAAACTCCTAGTAGATGACCTGTTTTGGGCCTAAAAACATCAGTTTTGGAACTTTGCTCCGTAAATCTTGTAGCCCTCTGAATCAACTTCAGGTAGAGCTTTCGTTTGGGCAAAACAGACTTACGGTTTGGAAGTTATGCCCGTTTCCGTGAACGTATGCAGAACTGGAAACTTGGATACTGGGAATAGGCAAAATTCCGGATCGGACCGTGTTAACCGGTTCGGATCGGATGGCACATGATGGCTTTGTACTCGGACACATGCATTTCAGGTTCGGATCAGGGTAAGAGGACCGATCCGACCCGCTTGGCCTCCACTTCGTCGAGGAATATCAGCACTGGGTCGATTAGCACTACCAGTTCGGATCGGATGGAATGGAGGAACCCGGCCCGCTTCGCATCTGCTACTCAGGAAAGCACAGTGTCTTCGACTCGAAGGCTTCACCCTGGTTCAGATCGAAGAACCGATCTGATTCCCTTTTACGTGTTGCTATACAACTGTTTTGACCGCTTCTTAAGGAGTAACCTCTCCTACTAACGTGGATCAGACTCCACTTGGCTTTACATGATCAAAGACTACTACTCCACTTACTTCCGAGATTGCCTCGATGCTCGCCACGTGGCATACCTGATACAAATCACTCATGAGCTCCTCTACACCTATAAATACACCACTACAGGGCCATTTGCAGGGAGTTTTTGGCTATTCTTCTTTGCAAACTCCGCCATTACCAACGCAAGGACATTGCGAGCTTCTCAAGGTCATTTCAATCTGAATTAACACAAGGATTTCGTGTATAATCTTCAATTTTCTCATTTTGTTTCATTGTAAATACGAGCATTTCATGTATAAACAACCAGAATTGTACTTGTATCTTCTTGGGATTTAAGAAGAGATAAAGTGGACGTAGGCGTCGTTTGACCGAACCACTATAAGATATTGTGTGTCTCCTATTATTTTACTATTTTCTGCATTATGTGATTTGCGATCTGCATTTGGGTGTTAGGCCCAAATTTTGGTTAAACATTTTGGCGTGCCAGGAAGGGAGCACACGATATTACTTCAATTTCTTGCTCTAAAGGAATCAATTTTCTTGGCTATTGGATCAAAGGTTAAAAGAAAGAAGGATGGAACTTTCTCCCGAATTGAAGGTGTTGAGGCCAAAGGCACGAGAAACGAGGCAAGCCAGGAGGCTTCCTCTCACGAAAACCCATCAGCATATTTAAACAGAGACGAAATGGACGGTGTTCTAGCTGAATCAAAAACGCAAATGGCAAGGCAGGATGATCTCCTTATAAAGCAACAGGAGATGATCGATGGATTCTTCGCCCGGATGGAAGGTCGGTCGAGCGGCAACAACCAAATCACTGGAAACAACACTGCGCGGATAGGCGTGGCGATGGAATCAGCCCCAGCCGGAGCAGCAATCCGGATTGGATCGGAATCGACCCGAGCCGAAGGAGACCCAAATTCAATAGCTTCTCGAGATGCATCAGGTCGCACCAATCGGGTTGGATCAGCCTCCATTCAACCTGCAGCACCACTTGAGCTCGGGGGCAATCCCCTTACTTTCGGAAACTCAGACCAGGCTCGGCCAACATCCGCCCCGGATCGGATGAGTACCCAGGCACCAACTCCTGCTCAATGGCAACTGGAAACGGCTTAGTACAGGGAGCCAGAACCGGGTCGGTTGGGAACCCCTGATCCGAACCGGACCTTCGACCCGAACTAGATGGCTTCTCCAGCCCCCGTACGCTTGAACACTCTTCTGGACTTAGCACTGGGGGCACCAGTTCGGATCTTGGCAACTTGCAACAGCTTTTTGAAGGCGATCGGCTCGCCAACTTTATTCAACGCCTCTTAAGAGGCCGAACCTATCAAAATGACATGGATGACGTCAATCACAATCCGTTCACACAGGAAATCAGGAACTCCAGCAATCCCCCAGATTTCAAACTTCCACAACTAGAGCCGTATAACGGTAGGACAGATCCTACCGTGCACCTGATGCGCTAAAAATGACATATATAAGTTCAATCGACATTGTAAAGCGTAATGGATAAATGTTTTCCCCTCTTTCTGACCGATATAGCAGCCATGTGGATTCGGCAGCCAAAAACGGAATCGATCAACAGCTGAAACATGTTGGTCGCTCGCTTCATTGAATAGTTTTGTGTCCACATCGCTCGACCCAAGAATATCATGTCACTTACTACAATCAAGCAGAGGCCCAGAGAAACTCTGCACTTATTTCTGGAAAGATTCAACGTTGTAGCAGCATCAGTTGATCGACCCGAACCATCCATGGTATCGATGGCAGCAGTATCCGGTGTCTTCGATAACTCGGAGTTCGAAAAGTTTTTGTACCGAGATCCACCATGAAATCTCGGCGAATTCTACCTTGAAGCAGATAGGTTTCTACGAGAAGAGGATGCAAATTATGAGAAAAGCGTTTTTGACATCAACATGCTTAAGGATGGAGGACCGTCTGATTCTGGAAAAGATAAAGGAAAAGCTGCTGTCGAGAATGACCGCAACACTCAGCCCTGGAGAGGGCCCAGATATGAAAAGTACACTGAACTCAATTCAAGTCTTACTGACATCAACATGGACACAAACGGCGCTGTCTCCTACCCAAAGCCTCCCAGGAGGGAGCCATCGCAAAGAGAATGTGATTCTGGAAAACATTGCATATTTCATGATATGGACGGTCATGGCACGAATGACTGCAGGCATCTGCGAGATTTGATTAAGGAACGGGTTAGACGTCGAGAGCTACCCGAGTATGTGAAACAACCAACAACGCCTGCATCCGTGCTGCCACAGCCTGCTCCTTGAAGAGGGAACGGCTCTGGATCGAGCTCTCGTGGGCTCATCATTAATTGATCTGGATGAGATCAGCCTACATTTTCCATGTTTCTTAGGATTTAAGATATGTTCTTGCTTTCTTTAGGTTTTCCGATTGGCTAAATCAGAATACACACGTACGGGGTTAGGATTTAGCCCCAAAGCGTGCCTTGCACTCGATGACAAACCAATCAGGATTTGCTTTGGTTTTGTACTTTGAATTGAATAAGGAAGGACTTTCCGAGCATGAATTATGATTGGTAAATTTAAGTATGGCTTATACTTTTCTCGGACCTCTAGGTATGGATTATGCCTAGGGTCGGACTGTCTTGTCAGGTTTTGGCAAGTGCATCACGATCTTGATATGAGTATGGATTGTACTCCGTTGGATTTTTAAGTATGCATTATACTCAAGAATGGCTTATCGTCATATCAGAATTTGGCAAAGGAACTCAATAAAACTCGAGTATGGCTTAAGCTCAGTTTGAACTTCTTGGTATGGCTTATGCCTAGAAGGTATGGTCCCTCGCCCGATTTTGGCATGATGATTCGAACGTCCCTCGAGTACGGCTTATGCTCAACCGGACACCCAAGCATGGTTTATGCTCGAAAAGGTTAAGCAAACTGCCATGATTTGACATATATGTTCGTTTCTTCTTATTTGCAGGCTTGGATTATACTTGCAGCGGGCAGGCCCGGCATGGCCTTGGATTATCCAGAACACAAATTCCTTCAACCAGCAAGATATGTTCTAGGGGGAAAAAATGTTGACACGTTTTTTAGTCAAAGCCGTCACACATGGAATTTCTGGTTAATAATACGCTCAAGTATTTGGAACATCGCCATAAGGCAGGCAGCGATTTGGTTGAAGTCACACCACAAACATAAAGTGGCCTAAAACTCCTATTAGATGACCTCTTTTGGGCCCCAAAGCATCAATTACGGAGCTTTGCTCCATAGCTCTTGTAGGCCTCTGAATCGTCTTCAGCTAGAGCTTTCATTTGGGCAAAACGGACTTACAGTTTGGAAGTTATGTCTGTTTCCGTGAACGTATGCAGAACCAGAAACTTAGATATTGGGAATAGGAAAAATTCCGGATCGGATCGTGTTAACCAGTTCGGATCAGATGGCACATGATGGCTTTGTACTGTGACACATGCATTTCAGGTTCGGCTCTGGGTAAGAGGACCGATCCTACGCGCTTGGCCTCCACTTCATCGAGGAATATCAGCACTGGGTCGATTAGCACTACCAGTTCGGATCGGATGGAATGGAGGAACCCGACCCGCTTCGCATCAGCTGCTAAGGAAAGCACAGTGTCTTCGACTCGAGGGCTTCACCTTGGTTCGGATTGGAGAACCGATCTGATTCCCTTTTACCGGCTGTTATACAATTGTTTTGACCGCTTCTTAAGGAGTAACCGCTCCTACTAACGTGGATCAGATTCCACTTGGCTCTACAAGATCAAAGACCACTACTCCACTTACTTCCGAGATTGCCTCGGTGCTCGCCATGTAGCACACCCGATCCGAATCACTCATGAGCTCCTCTACACCTATAAATACACCACTACATGGCCATTTGAAGGGACTTTTTGGTCATTCTTCTTCGCAAACTCCACCATTACCAACGCAAGGACATTGCGAGCTTCTCAAGGTCATTTCAATCTGAATTAACACGAGGATTTCGTGTATAATCTTCACTTTTCTCATTTCTTTTCATTGTAAACACGAGCAATTCGTGTATAAACCAACAGAATTGTACTTGTGACTTCTTAGGATTTAAGAAGAGATAAAGTGGACGTAGGCTTCGTTTGAGATGAACCACTATAAAATATTGTGTGTCTCTTCTTATTTTACTATTTTCTGCATTCTGTGATTTGCGATCTGCATTTGGGTGTAAGGCTCAGATTTTGGTCTAACATTTTGGCGCGCCAAGAAGGGGGCACATGATATTACACCAATTTCTAGCTCTAAAGGAATCGATTTGCTTGGCTATTGGATCAATGGTTAAAAGAAAGAAGGATGGAACTTTCTCCCGAATTGAAGATGCTGAGGCCGAAGGCACGAGAAACCTTCCTCTCACGGAAACCCATCAGCATACTTAACCAAGGAAGAAATGGACGACATTCTCGCTGAATTGAAAATACAAATGGCAAGGCGGAATGATCTCCTTAGAAAGCAACAGGAGATGATCGATGGATTCTTCGCTCGGATGGAAGGCAGGCCAAGCGGCAATAACCAAATCAGTGGAAACAACACAGCGCAGATAGGAGTGGCGATGGAATCAGCCCCGGAAGGAGCAGCAATCCAAATCGGACCCGACCTGAGCCGAAGGAGACCCAAATACAATAGCTGCTCGAGATGCATTAGGTCGCTCCAACCGGGTCAGATTAGCCTCCATTCAACCTACGGCACCACTTGAGCTCAGCCGCAATCCCCTTACTTTCGGAAACTCGGGTCAGGCTTGGTCAACATCTGCCCCGGTTCGGATGAGTACCTAGGCACCAACTCCTGCTCAATGGCAACAGGAAACGGCTCGGTACAGGGAGCTTGAACCGGGTCGATTCGGAACCGTGGATCCAGACCGGACCTTCGACCCGAACCAGATGGCTTCTCTAGCCCCCCCATACGCTTGCAAACTCTTCTGGACTTAACACACCGGTTCGGATCTTGGCAACTTGCAACCGCTTTTTGAAGGCGATCAACTCGCCAACTTGATTCGACACCTCTCAAGAGGCCGAATCTTCAAAATGACATGGATGACGTCAATCACAATCTGTTCACACCGGAAATTAGGAATTCCAACAATCCCAAGATTTCAAACTTCCACAACTGGAGCCCTATAACGGCAGGACAGATCCTACTGTGCACCTGATGCTGTACAAACGACATATGGAAGTTCAATCAGCATCGGAAAACATAATGGCTAAATGTTTATCCTATTTCTAACTGATATAACAGCCATGTGGATTCGGCAACAAGAAACAGAATCGATCAACAGTTGGAACATGTTGGTCGCTCGCTTCATTAAACAATTTCGGGTCTACATCGCTCGACCCAAGAATGCATGTTACTTACTACAATCAAGCAGAAGCCCAGAGAAACTCTGTGCTCATTTCTGGAAAGATTCAACATCACAACTACATCAGTTGATCGATCTGAACCATCCATGGTATTGATGGCAGCGGTATCCGGTGTCTTGGATAGCTCGAAGTTCAAAAGTCTTTGTACCGAGATCCACCATGGAATCTCGACGAATTCAACCTTAAAGCAGATAGGTTTCTACGTAAAGAGGATGCAACTTCTGAGAAAAGCGTTCTCTACATCCACATGCTTAAGGATCGAGGACCGTTTGATTCTGGAAAAGACAAAGGAAAAGTTGCTGTCAAGGATGACCGCAACACTCAGCCCGGTGTAGTGTCCCGAATTTTCCGGTACAATTTGAGCTGACCAAATAACACAAGTCCAACAAAAATTACACAGGAAACCAGAAAACTAATATAAAGAAAACAGAGGGTGAGAATAGATAAGATAGAAACTTAGAATAGAAGAAGAAGAACCTACAACATTAGAGTAAACACGAATCTCACAGCGGAACTGACAACATATAATAGATAACATATCCTTGAAATAAAATCAGTATATGTATAAAGTAACATTATCAGAGTACAACAGTTACAACACAGCGGAATAAACAATAGCTGTATAATCCTAAAGCCTCCTGCTCAAGGCTCTCCAAGTATATCTGTAAAATCCTGACTACTTCACTGCCCGTACAAATTTGGGCACCCAAGAGTTTAGGGAAAACAAAACATAAACAAATTCTGGGTCAGTCATGGGACTGGTGTGAGTAAAACAATTTAAAACAGTTTGATAAAATAAACGATATCTCATAAGACCACGCCGTATAATGGAATGCGTTTTTCCCTTATGAGAATCCAAAACATTTGATTTAACTTTCAAAATCCTTTTGAAAGAAACGATACACTTTATATCAAAACTCTTTTGATATTATAATAATGTCTATCAACCACAACTAAATATTCATCTAGCAGAAACGCTTTCATCTCACGTTCTACATATATAGTATACAATCAAAACCGCGAGCACTTATTGGATAATGGATTTCCAACTATGACAAGGTACGGAACCACCTTCCGATATAGAGAGGAATACACTGGGTTCAACAAGAGCATCTTGCAACCTGGCCACACATGACTGACCACTCATTTCGCTTGAGTGTATCGAATGTATATCACCAACGGTTAGGATTAGCAACCGTTTCCCGAATGGGACAGCGTCGACAATAGATTATAGAATGAAATGAATATCTCTAGATAGGTGATAATACACCCTAGTTGGCAGCCAACCACTTAGCCATGCTGCCTGCCCGATTTTTGTCATTTCCCGGTTGTGAGCCTAGAGGCCACGCTTATCTCTGACAGATCACACAATTATTCACTTTGAATGTCACATCGTCATACCAAAAAGAGCACAAATTGATTTCCCTAAAAATACCATGGGTATACAGCTAAGAGAAACAAATTACGCCGCCACCAAACGTATATACGTTTGAAGAGATCAACTTACGCGATCTATTAAATATACACTGTCAGACATTCTTCGATACAGGTCGTCCTGGGACTGGAAAAACCGAAGGCACTATTTTGTAGACAGGATAACCCTTGCATAATTCCGTCTTCAATTATCTTCATCATATTTGATCGCAACGCTAACGCCCATGCAGAGTATTTTTCAGATAATGAATCTGATCTCGGTCTCTCCGTATTGACAACGGAAAAATGGTCAAAAACTACGATAGTCGTGAGTTAACTATCAAAGAAAAACACGTGTGCAAACAACGATATTATTTCCAGATGGAAATTCTATCGATCAATCATCATTTAACGTTTACCTGTTTAGTTCATTAATTTAGTTATTTCCTATATATTCAATATTCCTTATTTTCTAAATTTAGAAAATATATGTTATTAATCATTGGAAAACATTTCCATCTCTTTTTCATGTATCACTGTCATTTCAGTATTCTATATCATCAAACATTTCATTTTCTAGGACTAGAAAATATCTCTGATTATATTTGCAAAATGTTTCTAAAACTCGTTCATTGGATTTTAACAGATGTTTAAAGAAAACATCGTTATGCCAACTCAAACATTACATTGATTAACTAATTTCACTTAACCAACCTTCACTATCGAACCTTAACCATTCCTTAGTTAAAAACGAAGCCAATCAAGTTGGGGTATAACTACCTCTAAGACCTTAACTGAACAACATTTCTAACTTTGAAACAGACAAGGTTCACCTTTTAAACCTTTAACAAACTTCCTTACGTAACTCTCTTTCGAATAAATTTCTATTCGATAACTTTTTCCTTCGAATAAACTATATTCGATAATCTCTCTTCGAATAGCCATATTCGATTAACTCTATTCAATTAAAACTATTCGATTAACTCTAATCGATTTACTCTTATCAGTTAGCTCTACTTGATTCACTCTATTCTATTAACTCTATTTGATCAATCCTTTCTATTAACTCTATTTGATTAACTCCTTTGGATTAACTCTATTTGATTAACCCTAATCAATTAACTCCCATCAATTAACTCCTATCAAATAAACTATATTCGATTAACTCTAATTCCTTTTATAATTCTACTTACTTTCCAAATATTTCCTTTTATGATATCTTATTTATTTTCTAAATAAATATTCTTTTTTTCCTTCTATTTATTCTCCTAATATATATTCCTTTTATTTTTCTATTTATTTAACAAATTAATATTCCTTTTCAATTCTATTTGTAAATGTTTTACAAATATATCCTTTTTATTCTATTTGTAAATGTTTTACAAATATATCCTTTTTTATTTGTTTTCAGAAATATTTCCTTTTCTATTTGTTCTATTTATTTTATAAATAAATAATTCATTTTATACTTCTATTTATTATCCCAATAAATCTTCCTTATGTGATTTTATTTATTATCCCAATAAATATTCCTTTTTATAAAATCTTTTGATTTTATAAATAAATTTCCTTTTTATAAAACCCCTTTGATTTTATAAATATTTTATTTTCAATAAACACTTTGAAAATTCCTTTTTTACGTTCCGGTATTTCTTATGGCATTTTAACAAATCAAATAACAATACCAGTGTCATCACAATCAATCACAGATTATATATCACGTCATATCCCAGTATATGAAATCAAATAGTATTAAATATTGAGGAATCTAGTTGGATCCGTCCAACCTGTTTCCCTGCTTCCACAGATGTTACACAATATAATCATCATCAAATTCAGTTTAATATGAAATATTCTGATAACAGAATCAATATATATTTAACGATATATATATTTACATATATAAATATATTTATATATATAATTTCAACCAACTGACTAGCAGTTCATCCAAACAGTCAACACATAGCAATCAACCAATATTGATCAGTTCTAAAAATACGTTATAAAAATATGAACTGATAAAGTTGGTGAGTTTTACTCACATTGGACAGTTATCGTTAAATAACGATTAACTATCTTTGATTCAGACGGACGTTTTATTTTTCAATAAATTGTCACGAACACCAATCCACTCCCAGTCAGTTTCATTGCGTACCCGCCGTCCATACGATCCCGACGATCCAATTTCGTCAGATTCTGATATCGTATGATAAAGTTAATATTTTTATAAGATTGCGTACATTATAAATATCTTTTACCATATATTTAACTAAATATTTTAAATCCTAATCACCCCACTAATCACTTACTCATTACTGTTCTTCCTGTATACCTGCTATTAAGCTCGCATCCAAAAAGAACCATGGCCAATCTTTAAACCCAATCCTCTTCCTCATCACTTGATTAAAACGAAATCCGTCTTCACCACAAAACTCCCCTTCGAAAACTACCTCACTCCATACAAATATCATCAACCTCGCACCATTCCTGAAAGATGCGATTTACAGCTTTTAGTCCGACACCGTGACGAGTATCGAACTCGATTCTCACCAAAAATCACCAAAATTTCATACAAGATGCGGAATTCCCTCACGAGTTCGAAACTGACCTCCATTCCTTTGATCAAACCACTAATCATTCGCCAAACCCAACCCTAGGCTACTGTCGAAAAAACCCAACCACCCAAACGTGAATCGCAATTCACGAAAACCACATAGAATCAAAGAGGAGGTCAAAGAGATCACATCTACATGAGTTTGAGGATTTATGGAATTTTAGATGAATTTCTTTTGATTTATACTTGCTCGATATTTTTGCTGTAAGGAGAAAAACAACGGCGGAATTTATATTAATATTTTTTTTAGGGTTAAGGGATAGTAGAGTATTTATAGGGTAGTATAATATTTTTTTTAATTCGGTTTTATATTACTATTTAAGTTATCGTTGTTTCTACTCGTGTTTTAAAAATCCCTGTGATCACATACAATATCCAAAAATCATGGAAATGGGCATGCAGCTATAGCTCGACATTGCGGACCCAAGGAAACTGGTTTCGTCGAATTCCGACTTCGTTTGCTCACACAGCGTATTATTAAAGTCAAATTATCGACTGTATTTCACATTAAAATCCCCTACGACCACATACTAACTTCAAAAATCACAAAAATTGAAATCTAGCAATAATTTAATATTTCGGATCAAACAAAATTAGTTTCGTCGAAAACGGAGGTCGTTTGCAAAACTTGCTATTTTTAAAGCTCTATATAACCCCATTTCAAATATAAATATATTTAAAAATAATTAAATTAAATATTTAAAAATAAATATTATCGTATATATCCACACTTGAATATCATACAACTCCAATTGGATTTATAACTCGGTATTTCAAAATTCCCAGTTATGTCGATATTTGATTTATATATAAAATCCATTTATAATATAAATAAATATTTATAAATTTCAAAGGACTTCCATAGTGACTTTTCTAAAATTTGATTTGGACATAAATCAAAATCTACACAATGAAATCCCAATTTTTCTCTTCCAGTAGAAAAATATACTTCACCGACTCCGAACGTTTCTTGTTTAACAGAAATCCGATTTAAAACGGATTCTGTATATTTGACTGAAGTTCGAATCGCCAAATAGCGAACTACCGCGCCATTACGGGCTCGATTATAATTATATTATAATTATACGTTCAAACTTCATTTAAATAATATATTCTTTAATATTATTCAACTCTAAACTGAATTGTGTATTTTGAATTGTCCAATTCACACAATATTGCCACTTCAGTTAATTCTGATTATTCTAGAATTTATATATATATATATATATATATATTTATATATATTATTCCATTATTTAATTTAATTAAATATTCACTATTATTTAATTCTATGACCATTCAATTCTCTAAATAAATTTTTATATAATTAAATAAATTAATTATTATATAGTAAAAATACGGGACACTACATTCTTTCCCCCTTAAAATAATTTCGTCCTCGAAATTGCTAAGGTAGAAAACAAACCCTATTGACTAGTATAAATTATTTGTTTACTTCTTAACTCCAGTTTCACTAAACCAATTTAATTTCAATTAAATATTTATTCATTCCTACTTACGAAAAATTTCAAAAAATCCTGAAAATTTTCTAACACCTTAACTTCTCAAAAAAAATCGGCAGCACCTCCTTTGTACTGGTCAATAGCTCAAACTCCAACTCGCCTCTCTAGGCCTTCTTCAACCCAAAAGAAAATCAAACAGCCAAGCGGCTTGCCAATTCGGCTCATAAATCTCATACCATAGAAATATAAACTTGTACCTTTTTGTCGGGCATATCATTATATCCTTTCCATCTGTTATCAATTCTGCATATATCGATGTCATCCTAATCAAACTCCAATCATTCTATACCCAAACCAACTATCAATCTCGACTCCATTCTTAATTCCTTGATTTTAACTTGTCAATTCACCATACTTAACCAAGGCAAGTTCCATTTATATATCCCATTCAATTTCTACTCAACCGACTTAAATTCCTATTTACTTCCACAAATTTCTATTTAAATTTGTTTTTAATTCAAACAGTCTCTTCCTGGGAGTTCTAAATAGCTTTGCTTTTCTCAAAAATCAAATATTCCCTTTCAGAATCAAAACAACTTGTTTTCTCAAATAATTCAAAAACAAATCCTTGGTAGTAATCCTTCACTTAGAAACTCGAAAATGAACACTAATGATGTCGCGATTCATCATCAGGGTTATTTCCCAGCTATCGAAGTAAGTTCGATACCATATCACTTTCAAAATCACTTTTAAACTATTCCATTTTGAAATACATTTCAAAATACCATTCACAATGCTGGTAAAACAATTTAAAATCTGCTACCATTCACAATGCTGGTAAAACAATTTAAAATCTGCCAGGATTTTAAAATTCTCATATATTCAATTCAATCCATTTACAGACACCTTTCCAATTTCTAGGGTTTTAATTTCAATTCTGATTTTAACTTCAGATTTAATTCATCTGATTCCACGTATTTCACTTATATGAATTCTGATTGGTTATTTACATAACCATTCAATTTATAATCTTACTCGAGTATAATAACAACCAATATATCCAATATATTATAATTTCAATATATATATTTTCTCTATATCAAAATATACCTTGGGTAAAATTATTTTCATTTACCCTCTTTTGAAAACATATCGTGTCGACCCATCGTATTCAAATGTTTAGAAATTCCTACCGATACAGTGGACCAAACTGATCGATCAGAACCCATAAACAACTCAACCAATAAACCTACACAATATAAAACCATTTTTATATCAAATAACAAATACGCGCTCATATATATACACTCAACTCAATCTAGGGTATTACTAACCCCATCTCTACTGAGTCACGCCACAGAGCCAAGGTAATTACTTAACCTTAAGCTCTGATACCAACTGTAGTGTCCCTAAATTTCCGGTACAATTTGAGCTGACCAAATAACACAAGTCCAACCCAAATTACATAGGAAAGCAGAAAACTAATAAAAATAAAACAGAGGGTGAGAATAGATAAGATAGAAACATAGAATAGAAGAAGAAGAAGAAGAACCTACAACATCAGAGTAAATACGAATCTCACAGCGGAACAGAAAACATATAATAGATAACATATCCTTGAAATAAAATCAGTATATTTATACAGTAACATTGTCAGAGTACAACACTTACAACACAGCGGAATAAACAATAGCTATACAATCCTGAAACCTCCTGCTCCAAGCTCTCCAAGTATATCTGTAAAATCCTGACTACTTGACTGCCCGTACAAATTTGGGCACCCAAGAGTTTAGGGAAAATAAAACAAAAACAAACTCTGGGTCAGTCATGGGACAGGTGCGAGTAAAACAATTTAAAACAGTTTGAAAAAATAAACGATATCTCATAAGACCACGCCGTATAATGGAACTTGTTTTTCCCTTATGAGAATCCAAAACATTTGATTAAACTTTCAAAATCCTTTTGAAAGAAACGATACACTTTAAATCAGAACTCTTTTGATATTATAATAATGTCTATCAACCACAACTAAATATTCATCTAGCAGAAACGCTTTCATCTCACGTTCTACATATATAGTATACAATCAAAATCGCAAGCACTTATTGGATAATAGATTTCCAACTATGACAAAGTATGGAACCACCTTCTGATAGTGTACCTCTAGAGAGGAATACACTGGGTTCAACAAGAACATCTTGCAACCCAGCCACACATGACTGACCACTCATTTCGCTTGAGTGTATCGAATGTATATCACCAACGGTTGGGATCAGCAACCGTTTCCTGAATGGGACAAGATCGACAATAGATTATAGAATGAAATGAATATCTTTAGATAGGTGATAATACACCCTAATTGGCAGCCAACCACTTAGCCATGCTGCCTGCCCGATTTTTGTCATTTCCCGGTTGTAAGGCAAGAGGCCACGCTTATCTCTGACAAATCACATAATTATTCACTTTGAATGTCACATCGTCATACCCGCCAAATCACAAATTGATTTACCCAGAAATATCACGGGTATACAGCTAAGAGAAACGAATTCCTCTGCCACCAAATGTATATACGTTTGAAGAGATCAACTTACGCGATCTATTAAATATACTCTGTTAGGCATTCTTCCTTACACGTCGTCCTGGGACTGGACAAACCGAAGGCATTATTCTGTAAATAGAACAACCGTTGCATAATTCCGTCTTCAATTATCTTCATCATATTTGATCGTAATGCTAACACCCATACAGAGTGGTTTTCAGATAATGAATCCGGTCCCGGTCTCTCCGTATTGACAACGAAAAAATGGTCAAAAACTTCGATAGTCGGTGAGTTAACTATCAAAGAAAAACATGTGTGCAAACAACGATATTATTTCCAGATGGAAATTCTATCGCTAAATCATCATTTAACGTTTACCTCTTTTATTCATTAATTTATTTATTACCTATATATTCAATATTCCTTATTTTCTAAATTTAGAAAAATATACGTTATTAATCATTGGAAAACATTTCCATCTCTTTTTCATGAACTGTCATTTCAGTATTCTATATCATCAAACATTTCATTTTCTAGGATTAGAAAATATCTCTGATTATATTTGGAAAATGTTTCCAAAACTCATTCATTGGATTTTAAAAGATGTTTAAATCAAACATCGTTATGCCAACTCAAACATTACACTGATTAACTAATTTCACTTAACCAACCTTCACTATCGATCCTTGACTATTCCTTAGTTAAAAACGAAGCCAATCAAGTTGGGGTATAACTACCTCTCAGACCTTAACTGAACAACATTTTTAACTTTGAAACAGATAAGGTTCACCTTTTAAACCTTTAACAAACTTTTAAACCTTTTAAACCTTTAACAAATAAATATTCCTTTTCAATTCTATTTGTAAATGTTTTACAAATATATCCTTTTTTATTCTATTTGTAAACGTTTTACAAATATATCCATTTTTATTTGTTTCACAAATATTTCCTTTTCTATTTGTTTTATTTATTTTATAAATAAATAATTCATTTTATACTTCTATTTATTATCCCAATAAATCTTCCTTATGTGATTTTATTTATTATCCCAATAAATATTCCTCTTTATAAAATCCTTTGATTTTATAAATAAATTTCCTTTATAAAACCCCTTTGATTTTATAAATATTTTATTTTCAATAAACACTTTGAAAATTCCCTTTTTACATTCCGGTATTTCTTATGGCATTTTAACAAATTAAAAAACAATACCTGTGTCATCACAGTCAATCACAGATTATATATCACGTCATATCCCAGTATATGAAATCAAACAGTATTAAATATTGAGGAATCCAGTTGGATCCCTCCAACTTGTTTCCCTGCATCCACAGATGTTACACAATATAATCATCATCAAATTCAGTTCAATATGAAATATTTTGATAACAGAATCAATATATATTTAATGATTTATATATATATATATATATATATATATATAATTTCAACCAACTGACTAGCAGTTCATCCAAACAGTCAACACATAGCAATCAACCAATATTTATCAGTTCTAAAAATACGTTATAAAAATATGAACTGATAGAGTTGGTGAGTTTTACTCACATTGGACAGTTATCGTTAAATAATGATTAACTATATTTGATTCAGACGGACGTTTTATTTTGCAATAAATTGTCACGAGCTCCAATCCACTCCTAGTCAGTTTCATTGTGTACCCGCCAGTTTCATTGCGTACCCGCCGTCCATATGATCCTGACAGATCCAGTTTTGTCAGATTCTGATATCGTATGATAAAGTTACGATTTTTATAAGATTGCGTACATTATAAATATCTTTTACCAAATATTTAACTAAATATTTTAAATCCTAATCACCCAACTAATCACTTACTCATTACTGTTCTTCCCGTATACCTGCTATTAAGCTCGCATCCAAAAAGAACCATGGTCGATCTTTGAACTCAATCCTCTTCCTCATCACTTGATTAAAACGAAATCCGTCTTCACCACAAAACTCCCCTTCGAAAACTACCTCATTCCATACCAATATCATCAACCTTGCACCATTCCTGAAAGATGCGACTTACAGCTTTCAGTCTGACACCGTGACGAGTATCGAACTCGATTCTCACCAAAAATCACCAGAATTTCATACAAGATGCGGAATTCCCTCACAAGTTTGAAACTAACCTCCATTCCTTCGATCGAACCACTAATCATTCGCCAAACCCAACCCTAGGCTACTGTCGAAATAACCCAACCACCCAAACGTGAATCGCAATTCACGAAAACCACATAGAATCAAAGAGGAGGTCAAAGAGATCACATATACATGAGTTTGAGGATTTATGGAATTTTAGATGAATTTATTTTGATTTATACTTGCTCGATATTTTTGCTGTGAGGAGAAAAACAACGGTGAAATTTTCGACCAAAGAGGAAAACTGACTTAGGGTTAAGGGATAGTAGAGTATTTATAAGGTAGTATAATATTTTTTAATTCGATTTTTATATTAATATTTAAGCTATCGTTGTTTCCACTCGTGTTTTAAAAATGCCTGTGATCACGTACAATACCCAAAAATTATGAAAATGGGCGTGCAGTTATAGTTCGACATTGCGGACCCAAGGAAACTGGTTTCGTCGAATTCCGACTTCGTTTGCTCACACAACGTATTTTTAAAGTCAAATTATCGACTGTATTTCACATTAAAATCCCCTACGGCCACATATTGACTTCCAAAATCACAAAAATTGAAATCTAGCAATAATTTAATATTGCGTACCCAACAAAATTAGTTTCGTCGAAAATGGAGGTCATTTGCAAAACTGGCTATTTTTAAAGCTCTAAATAACCCCATTTTAAATATAAATATATTTAAAAATAATTAAGTTAAATATTTAAAAATAAATATTATCGTATATATCCACACTAGAATATCATACAACTCCAATTGGATTTATAAATCGGTATTTCAAAATTCCCAGTTATATCAATATTCTATTTATATATAAAATCCATTTATAATATAAATAAATATTTATAAATTCCAAAGGAATTCCATAGCGACTTTTCTAAAATTGGATTTGGACATAAATCAAAATCTACACAATGAAATCCCGATTTTTCTCTTCCATTAGAAAAATATACGTCACCAGCTCCGAACGTTTCTTGTTTCACAGAAATCCGATTTAAAACGGATTCTGTATATTCGACTGAAGTTCGAATCACCAAATAGCGAACAGTCGTGCCATTACAGGCTCGATTATAATTATACGTTCAAACTTCGTTTAAATAATATATTCGTTAATATAATTCAACTCTAAACTGAATTATATATTTTGAATTGTCCAATTCACACAATATTGCCATTTCAGCTAATTCTAATTATTTCAGAATATATATATATTATTCCATTAATTAATTTAATTAAGTATTCACTATTATTTAATTCTATGATCATTCAAATCTCTAAATCACTATTTATATAATTAAATAAAGTAATTATTATACCGTAAAAATACGGGACATTACACTCGGAGAGGGCCCATATATGAAAACTACACTGAACTCAATTCAAGTCTTACTGACATCTACATTGACACAAACGATGATGTCTCCTACCCAAAGCCTCCCAAGAGGGAGCCATCGCAAAGAGAACGTGATTCTGAAAAACATTGCATATTTCATGATATGGACGGTCATGACACAAATGACTGCAGGCATCTGCGAGATTTGATTGAGGAACGGGCTAGACGTGGAGAGCAACCCGAGTATGTGAAACAACCAACCGTGCCTGTATCCACGCTGCCACAACCTGCTCCCCGAAGAGGGAACGACCCTGGATCGAGCTCTCGTGGGATCATCATTAACTGATCCGATTAGATCAGCCTGCATTTTTCATGTTTCTTAAGATTTAAGATATGTTCTTGCTTTCTTTAGGTTTTCCGATTGGCTAAATCGAAGTACACACGTACAGGTTTAGGATTTAGCCCCAAAGCGTGTTTTGCACTCGATGACAAACCAATCATGATTTGCTTTGGTTTTGTACTTTGAATTGAATAAGGAAGGAATTTCCGAGCATGAATTATGATTGGTAAATTTAAGTATGGTTTATACTTATCTCGGACCTCTAGGTATGGATTATGCCTAGAGACAGACTGTCTTGTCAGGCTTTGGCAAGTGCAGCTCTATCTTGATATGAGTATGGATTGTACTCCATTGGATATTTAAGTATGGGTTATACTCAAGAACAACTTATCGTCTTGTTAGGATTTGGTAAAGGAACTTAATAAAACTCGAGTATGACTTATGCTCAGTTTGAACTTCTTAGTATGGCTTATGCCCGGAAGGTTTGGTCCCTCGCCAGTTTTTGGCATGATGATCTGAGCGTCCCTCGAGTATGGTTTATGCTCAACCAGACACCCAAGCATGGTTTATGCTCGAAAAGGTTAAGAAAACTTCCAGGATTTGACATATATGTTCGTTTCTTCTTATTTGCAGGCGTGGATTATACTTGCAGCTGGCAGGCCTGGCATGGCCTTGGATTATCCAGAACACATCTTTCTTCAACCAACAAGATATGTTCTAGGGGGCAAAAATGTTGACATGCCTTTTAGTTAAAGCCGTCACTCATGGAATTTCTAGTTAATGATACGCTCATGTATTTGGAACATCGCCAGAAGGCAGGCAGCGATTTGGTTAAAGTCGCATCACAAACATAAATTGGCCTGAATCTCCAAGTAGATGACTTGTTTTGGGCCCGAAGACATCAATTATAGAGCTTTGCTTCATAACTTTTGTAGCCCTCTGAATAAGCTTCAGGTAGAGCTTTCAGTTTAGGCAAAACGGACTTACGGTTTGGAAGTTATGCCCGTTTCCGTGAACGTATGCATAACCGGAAACTTGGATGTTGGGAATAGGCAAAATTCTGGATCGGATCGAATGGCACATAATGGCTTCGTACTTTGACACATGCATTTCAGGTTCGGCTTGGGGTAAGAGGACCGATCCGACCCGCTTGGCCTCTGCTTCATCGAGGAATATTAGCACTGGGTCGATTAGCAGTACCAGTTAGGATCGGATGGAAAGGAGGAATCCAACCCGCTTCGCATCAGCAGCTCAGGAGAGCACAGTGTCTTCGGCTCGAAGGCTTCACCCCGGTTCGGATCGGAGAACCGATCTGATTCCCCTTTACTTGTTGCTATACAATTGTTTTAACCGCTTCTTAAGGAGTAACCGCTCCAACTAACGTGGATCGGACTCCACTTGGCTCTACACGATCAAAGACCACTACTCCACTTACTTCCGAGATCGCCTCGGTGCTCTCCACGTGGCACACCAGATCCGAATCACTCATAAGCTCCTCTACAGCTATAAATACACCACTACACGGCCATTTGAAGGGACTTTTTGTCCATTCTTCTTCGCAGACTCCACCATTACCAACGCAAGGACATTGCGAGCTTCTCAAGGTCATTTCAGTCTGAATTAACACGAGAATTTCGTGTATGATCTTCACTTTTCTCATTTTTTTTCATTGTAAACACGAGCATTTCGTGTATAAACCAACATAATTGTACTTGTATGTTCTTAGGATTTAAGAAGAGATAAAATGGACGTAGGCTTCGTTTGAGCCGAACCACTATAATATTGTGTGTCTCCTCTTATTTTACTATTTTCTGCATTCTGTGATTTGCGATCTACATTTGGGTGTTAGGCCCAGATTTTGGTCTAACTCTATATAAAGCCTGATTTCAGGTATCTTGAGGTTTAAAACAGCATATTAATTACTAGCTCACTTTCAATTGAGTCCAGTTCCCTTTCAATGCTTTCAAGTTTTCAATCCTAATAGCTTCGACATGACCAGTATTGTCCTTACAGAAAGCCAGTAAGTGGGTTTAGGTGAGTGACCCTGCGTGTATCCGACTTCAATTTCGACAACGCGACACACGTGAGGAAATGCAAATTCTACACACCAAAAGCAACTGGCAGCAAACTGTGTAAAATATAAATTTTGTTGAACCAGAGAACCCTGATCTGGAAAGAGAGGGATTATTTTGGGAGGGCATAATTTGTGACTCTAATTTCTCTGATTTGTGAAGTTGAGTGTTGTTAATGTTATTATACATTGATTTTAAAGGAGATGTTTCTGCCACATTCAAGGGTAAATTCTTGATGGCCAATAATGATGGATAAGCATTACATGGGTGAGTATGAACCCAGTTTTGTTTGCAATCTAAGTTCAGTATTTGGGGTATCATATACCTGCCACCATCCCGGTGAGTAGGCTACGAGTGGTCTGCTATGCTTACATGCATTGTAATTAGGTTCCCTTCATTACAAGCTGATGGTAAGTTGGTAGCCAAAGCCTTTTATGTTTATAACAAGAGCGTTGGTATTCGATACGGCATAGTCTACAGTAAAGCACCCATGACATGGAAAATACCAATTAGGAGGTATGAATGAGAAGATCAATGCAGCTAAACCAAAAGCTTTCGATGTGGCCGAGAATGATGTGAGACCACTGAAGCAGCCAAAGAGGTGACTGGCGGCATTTTCCAAATTTCCCATTGGTTTGTCTTCAGTTGTTCCTATTTCAAATTTGCAGTTTGTTTATAATGATATTGAAAAAAATGGAAAATAAATAATAAACAAAAAATTGATATTATTCACAGACTAGAAAATTGACCGCCCTTGTTCATTTCAACCGAAAAAAAAAAGAACGTATCTTTATGGATTAGGGAAACAAGTACCAACTTTGAAATCTGATTTTTGTTCTTTTTTTTTAATATACTATAATTTGTTTTCTGCTGTACAAGTATCGTGTTGCTCAGCTGCTTGGTTCTTTTTGTGAAAAGATAGTTTAATGAACCGAAAGAAAAGAAGTCAAATCTGCAAATTATTTCAAAACCATATGTTGGAAGTTCATTTTTGGGTTTACGATCTTACATGCTTTGTAACAAAGTCACCTTTAACTTTATTGCTCATCGAGTATATGAATCTTATCTTCCACTTTAATATATAATGACAACATAATGTATTCAAGGACAAAATCACTTTAAAATTTTTACGATTATCACTGTTCTGTTTGCTTGGTTGCTCTTACATTTTCCACGCAGCGCATTAAGTTTTTAATTGGGAGTAATGCTTGGATTCATGTTGTAGGGATGCAGGAAGATAGATGTTCTAGGAGTGGAAATGCATAGAATCCTCTATGCGTCAATGCTGCAGATTTACTGCTAGGAAAATGCATAACAGGTTCGCTGTTTGGAGGAGTCAAAGCCAAAACAGACATTCCCATTCTTGCTCTGCAGTACCTTAACATTGAGCTACGTTTAGACTAGTTTATAACACATGAAGTTATTTTTAAAGATACAAACCAAACTTCATGAGTCCGTTTCACTTTCAATGCTTTCAGGTTTTCGGCTGATTTTCCACAAAAATCTTTGAATTTGTCTTTGTTGCATGAACCGGGAAAATTCGCATATTGTATGAATGCTTTTTTGATTGCTACCATGAGTTCACTGTCTACTTCAAATGCAGTCTCAAATGAAGTGGTTAACGTGTGGATTGATGTTCAAGTCAGGGAAGGGTGGGATTCTACTTTGCATGGTTTCCTTTGAGTGCCAGGTGACTTCCTTTTTTGATTGCATGAACGCTTTTTTTTATTCCATTTCGTTGTCATACCAACTTTAAATGATAGATGGTTTGGCAAATCAAATAGTTTGCTGGAATCCGTTAAAACAATCCAATCTTAGCCCACATCAATTCATATTTTTACTATCACCTTTGCGTTTCATACATTTGCCAAATTAATCCATTGAACAAACATTTTTGGCATTGCAGTATTGCTGCAGGATCAATAGATGTTGGTTGAATACAGAATATAATCTATACATGAAAATAAATGTAATTTATATTTTATTGTGCTAGGAGTTCGATGGTTAGCCAAGTTTAATGAGGTTAGTTCACATTTTAGACATTTTTTAGTTTACTTTCTTTCTTTTTCTGTTTGAACACTAAGTGTATGTAACTTGCTTGTTATTGGTAAATAAATTTTTCAATGCTTGACAATTATTATGAAGGTTTTGCATTGTCTGTGTTTTTGGATGTTTTTGTTGACTGGGCTGGCAGATCAATTTAGCATGATCTAACAAACAACTAAATTTATAATAATAATAATAATAATAATAATAATTTTTATTATGATGATTTTGCTATAAAAAAACTAAGTTTATTAAATTTTATAATTAATAATATTATTATTTTTACAAATAATAATGAAGATAATGATGAATGAACAAATTTTATAAAATTTAACGGATTAATAATAATAATATAACTAAGTTAACTGAGCTTTAAAAATAATTATAGTACCTACTATTGCTATTACCCATAATAATAGATTAATTAAGTTAACCAGGTTAATAAAAATAGCTATGTTTTATTAAACTTAAACAAGTTTAGTCAAATTAACTAGGTTGAAGTTAACTAATTTTTATAAAAAATAATGATGATGATGAATTAACTAAGTTAATAAAACTTAACTATGTTTATAACAATAATATAATTAAAATAACCAAGTTTTAAGAATAATAGTATTTTAAGTTAACTATGTTTTATTAGCAATAATATAATTAGTTTAACCAAGTTTTAAGAACTAAGTATATAGACTATACAAATAGAAACATGGAACTAAACTAAATGTATGTTTTTATATACTTTATTTACCAACCATGACAACTAAATACACTTCAGACCAGCATGCCATCTATTATTGAAATTATGTTTAACAGTTTAAGAACCTAAACAACATGAGCTTGCAACGCAACTAATCACCAAATATCACCATTCAAAGTCAAAATATGTTGCGACTACAATCTTCATGTAGCATCTAACCTCCAACAAAAAAGAAAATCATCTATCTTATAGTTTCCTTTGACATAAACTATTATTTGAATGTTACTCGATAATTCATGGAAAATTTGTATTGTTGATTATCAACCTTGTTTACAGGTAATTAGCTTTTCTGGAGTGAAGACCATCAGCAATAATGAACATGACTTTGATTGTTATGCATTATTATATTTTTTAGTGTTTATTGTGTAAACTTGTTTCTAAATGCTTGTGGTATGTGAATTTGCTGATTTTGTCAAATAACTATTATTTAATTGGTTATGAAAAATACTCTTGTGATTAATGTGTTCACAGCTATTCGAGTATGATCGATTGATTGTTGATCTAAATCATTTTATATGATTGTTGTTGATTTTAATATGATTATTATATAGCTGGTTGCTATAAATAATATAAGCTATTTACAATATATAGTAGCATTTAAAATATGCTGCAAAATAATCAACACATTTTAGTAGCATTTAAAAAACGCTATAGAAACAAATGTAATACACCACCTGAATTTTTAGTAGTAGAAAATAAATGCAACGGAACATAAAATAATGACTCATGTACTAACTCTCAGTAGTGTTTGGAAAACGCAACTGTACAGAAGATTTGGTAGTGTTTATTCAAATGCAATAAAAAATACAAGACTTTTAGTTGCGGGACATCTAGCGTTCTTTAAATCGCTTGCAAAATGTTTTGGTAGCGTTTTTCAAACGCTGCAAAAGGCCTTTTCTTGTGTAGTGACATCGTGTAGTAACGGGGAATGTTAAACGATAATATATCATTATCAAAAATGATATAACTTAAATTCACTCTCCTCATTTGCTTTCCAAATCCTAGATCTGGTCCAGATCTAGCATTCCATGGTTTTCCCCTAATTGGATTCAGAACTTAACAACCATGGATTCGTAATTTTTACCAACAGAAAAAGGAAGAAAATTGAATAGACCAGATCTAGAAAATTACCTCACTTCGCATATCATTCTGAACACCTTTTTATTAACATCAATTCTTTTCCTCCAGATCTTGATTCAGAATTTTTTCTAAACTAATAATCTTAATTTTCTGAAGAGATTTGAGGAGGAAGAAGAATGGAAGAACTTCTGCATTGTCTCGGAAATGTGAGATTTAGCGAGGCTCTACTAGCCTATTTATAGGTGTTCAAGATCTTATTGTACACGCAGCGCTGAGTTAGCATTGAACTTGGTTAAGAAAACAATCCAGATTCATCTTTTTATGTTTATAACGTTTACTTTTTAAACGTTCAATCTCTTTCATGTTTAGTCTTTTCAGACCTTATTTTATGCTGCATATATAAATATATATATATATATATATACATATAAATATATAATATTAATGTTTTGCAACGCTTAATAGCTTTCTTGTTTTGCTCTTTTTAAATTGATTGTGCTTATTTTCCTTCTTTAACTAATTGCATGATATTAATATTTTACTTCTGAATTTTGAATGTTATGTGTATATAACTATACACATTCTCCTTTATTTTATTTTATTACTTGCCTTATCTTTTTATTTAATGCAATTATTTTACCATGTTTCCTTTTTCTTTATTTCAATCAATCCATTGCATTAATTTAGCGCATGTATTATCTTCTTGCTTCTCTTCTTCTATACAAGTCACATGTTCTAACCAACCGAGCTACCAAGGCTATTGTTAATAAGACCTAGAACAATGGTAATTATTATTCTATTCTTACTTCTCTTTTTCATGTTTGTTACAATATTACAGTTAAACCATTTCATAAATCTTTTTCTTTTATTTTTCTTTTATTATTAATGCATAATCAGTGCATGCAACATGTTTACACTGCATGCAACCACTCCTTTCTTTCTTTTAATACATGCATTACGTTTTTATTCGCATTAATATTTTCTTCTTTTTAAATGTATATATCAATGCATATATATACACATATGCATTATTTAATTATTTTAATTGTTACTAAATGCGGGGTGTTACATTCTCCTACCCTTAGGAAATTTCATCCCCGAAATTTGAAAAGGGTAAAAATTAATTTATCCCTCGCATAATATACATCCATCATGCGTGCATCCATTTTTGCAAACATTGTGCACTTGTGCAAAGTGAAATACAACATAATAATACATGTATGCCTAAGCAGTTCCTCCTATATATACGTTAACTTTACAAAAATCCTTTTTAAAACATGATGCTCACCTCCTAATATACTGGCAGTTGTACAGGAATGCAATATTTTGAAAATCAAAATGCTTTTTCATCCAAATTTTCCCACACTCTTATTGTGTAAGAGCGTAGTTCATCCAATTGTTGCATCCCAAAATCCTACCAGTCAATTTTATTTCGAATTTCAGAAAAATCTAATTTTCTAAATTTGATTTCTTATGTTATAAAAAGGTGGAAAACGGAATTTTCACACCTTCCATTTTTCTTTTATATACCTTTTTCCAATCGTACTTGAATTTTATGTAACTATTTATAAAGATTACCTATTTTCCTATCCAAGTACAGCCCACATTAGAAAATTTTCTTTGTTACAGTTTTTCTTTTTCATTTTATCTTGGAATTTTTTTTCTTATCCATCTTTCTTTAACTGTCATGTTTACTGCTTTACTGAATTTGTTGTTTCCTTTTTTAGTTGTACCATTTCTCTTTTCTTAGCTTATTTAATCATCCGATCTAAGTTTAGTTTTCAAATGAGCCTTCAGTCTTTCAACAAAAATAGGAGAACAAACACCCTATACAGCTACTACTAAGGGACAAGAATCTCAGAACTATGTCCCGCTCAGACAGAAAAGTCCAAACCATGGGATGCACGACAGGTTTAGGTGTTACTCTAACTACCCAAAAAGAACAAAATAACAGAACGATCCCAATAGAAATGTAGTAGCGGCTTTTATGCCTGACATGAAAATTAGCAACAGGATCTAAACACTTACTTACCCTTTTTACTAGCTAGCGGTCACTACTAGTCCTACCTATGTACCAACAATTATTTCAAGCGACACCCTAGGCTTTTCAATGCTTGCGCATTCTACGGGAATTTACCATTATTCCAAGATAATTCTCGCTATTTACTCATAGCCTTAAAACTTTTTTCCCATCTTCCCTAGGCACTAACCCTTACATACTCCATACTTTTAAAACACGGTTTGGCCTTTTCATTTAAATTTTTCTTCCAAAAATCAGAAGTGTCAAAATTTTATTTTCCTCATGAAAACTTACTTTTGCCAAACAATAAAATATGTTATCTTAAAAAAAATGTAAAAAAAAAAAAATTCAAATCATAAAAACTGGAGTAGATACAGACAACTATTTTCTCAGTCAGGTTTACAATTTGTTCTTGCCTATAAGGTTGGTTCAGTTTCTCACTACAAGGTGCAAATATCCACTCTATTCTTAATTTCTACAACTTATTTTGTCCACCCAACAAAATTTTCCCTTTTAAGCAATTTATCAAAAATGATTGTCAAAAGAATAGAGACTACAAAACTTTCTTTTTTAAAATTCTTGTATGAATTATAACAAGAAAACTAGCGAGCTATACATGCTCTATAATATGCACCTTTTACTGAGAGATTTTACTTTAGACAAAGTTTTCGCAAGAAAACACTATTCATAAAATATACCCCATTTTACTTTAAAACTCAATATGTATACTTTATATATTTAAAACAATAATTTTTAAGATTAAAACATGAAAATACCATAAACCATTTTTCCCAAAACTTTTACAATTTCAAGTTCTTAAAAGTTAACAATGGGGTTAGACTCAAAGCGGATTTCCAATTTTCTAGGCTTTCTTAGACACTCCCAGAAACTTAATTCTCTCAGCTATATATATTCCTAATCCATTTTTCTCTTTTTAACCTTCTCCAATTTATAAGGTTTTACCACCAGGTCCACTAATCCGAAATACTAACATATGGGATCCTCCTTTCTCTATTTCAAAATATAACTTCCCACCCAAATTTTCTAAGGGTCTCAGATTTTCGTATTCATTTCTTTAGTGTTCAAAACAAACATCCCATTTCTTATCATATTATACTCTTTCTATTTAGTGGGTTTCTCTGTGGATCTAGGTATATATATATACATGTATATATAAATTTATATTTTTAAGAATACAAATACGTTCTCTCACTATCTATACTGGAATTCTAAACCTAAGCTCTGATACCAGATGTAACAACCCAAATTCCGACAGACCGATTTTTTTTAAATTCTTATATATCAAAACTCGTGTTGGTTTGCTCTGGTATCCTACAGAAAAGAAAGAGACATAAAATATGTCAGAGCTCAGAATAATATCTCACAGTGGAATGAATAAAATATAATATAATCAAAGTATAGCCTTACCGTATTAATAATACTGCCCAACCAGTATCCAAAGCTATCATGTCTCTGCCACAAATCTAACCTGCGAGTTTGTTTTGAGGAGGGGTTCGGAACACAAGTTCTGATGACTAAATTTATACTATATACTTTGGATAATCCTACATATACCGTTCAATCACATTTTCTTATTTATTAGGTTACTTTGGTTAACAACACTCAAAGCTTACACACACGTCGTACCATTTACTTCCCAGTGGATTAACATAATACAGTATATATATAGCTACCCATAAATATTGAGGTACACCCCATGGTACCCCACTCGCACGGTCTCCACCATAATGCTACAAAAATGAACGCAGTCCCTCATCCTATGTCGGAGTGACGTTCGGATCTCTACATAACAATGTTACATTCCGCATATATTTGTCATTACTATGATATGTAAGCGTACAGACTGCCATCTTTGATCGAATCAGATTCCATACCAGAATAATGCCCTCAAGTCTACGATACACCACCCTGAGCAGACATACATGTATCTAGACTTTCCCATGTACGTATCGTCAATCGTATTCGATGCCTTAATTGCACATAATGTGCACCGAGTTTCGTAGCAGGGCTATACAAGAAAAACGGAACTCAGTAGGGAGCTTTTCCATATTTGTACAGGCCTGCCCTTGAGAGCCTTAAGATACAGATATTCATAGGTCTGTTTTTCATGGTGGCTATGGACCCACCTCGGCCCCTCCCTCAACTAGTAAAAACTACAAGGCTAAGAGACTTACTCCTAAAAAACAATCTAAACATCCAGTTGGCGTCTTCCCTCAACCACCGTACTTCGATAGTGAAAGATGAATGGTTTATTGGGTTTAGCTCTACTCTTTTCGCATCCCACTGGCTGTCAATGATGAGTATCTGACGATCTACTATCCTTGTTGGTCCTGACATCTATCTCCTCATTGAGGCGACCACCGAATCACCCTAGTGTCACCTTGCTATAGCATTCTGACTGCAAGGCTGCTTTTGCAGTCAAGGCCCACCCACTTGGTAGTAACGCGCAGACCCAACCTCTGCGAGCACAGCCTAAACATCTGCCACCACAAAGAGGACTACCTAGAGCATCTTACATATCTCAGGAAGCCGCGTGCTTCCCCTTCTAGTCTTCTGGAGCCGACAGAATAATTAGATAAACAAGTGCTCCCCTCATGCCTCATGACACCAAGATGATCTACCCCGTTGGGTAATTCACCCTCAAACGTGCGGACTGGTCCAAACGCCTCATTTTAATATGTTATTAGACCCTGTGTCTAAACATTCCTTTATGCGCTTGCTTTACCTCATTAGGTTTCAATTTAACTTGGTTATTCCCATTCACATTGACTTCTTATTCAAGTTACTAAGTTTCTCTTACTTATTAATTTCAGTCATATAACTTAACCCATTAAAGTTTATTAATAAGCCCACAACATGTTATTCTCTAGATTGTGATCCAAGGTCTGTAATACACAATCCTTTAATATTCTTGTTTGATTTCAAGGTTACAATAACATGTTATGCTTAATACGTAATTAAGTATATCTCAATTCACATGTTTTCTATTTAACATGTCACTTCTCATTTATGATTAAATATAACTTATTTCATTTCATAAGTTTCCTCATTCTTTCTTATTTAGTCATAATTCCATCATATACTGTCACTACAACTTATCGTTGTTTACTTATTAACTTAGTTCTCTTAGCTAAGGTTTACTAATAGTTCTCCTTTCCATTTATTATAGCCTATACTATATTTTCCTCTTGTCCCTAGGACAAGACTTAACATATTATTCTTATCAGCATATTTCAGATTTTCAAGTTTTCAAATTATTTAATTCATAATTAAGTGCAACTTCTTTCATTTCATAAATTTTCCCACATTTGTTGATTACTTACACTACACCATACAGGCCATTTCGCAACACCGAAAAGCGGACAATTTGCAACGGCCTTAGCCCCTTTGCTATTTAGCAACGGCTTTGACCCGTTGTGAACATTTGTACGACGGTCAATGACCGTTCTACATTTTAGCACGGGTACAGCCCGTTCTTTAATTCTGAACGCCTTACAAACCCATCTGTTCCCAATACGTACGCCTTCATTTCTCAAACGTACGTTCTTCCATCAAAAAAGAAACTTTCCCATCTCAGAAAACAGATCTCGATTAGATCTCGTTCAAATCGAAGAAATCTCAATCAAATCTCGATCGACAACAATCAAAGAGTTTCTGCTAAGATCTCGTTTGGTTCTCAGGTGCCCTTTTCCAGAACGTATAACTCAGAGTTCTCTATTCGAAGTCTATCTATTTTCGGTATGTAAAAACTGATTTTAGTTGTTTTATTGTTGATTTAACGTGATAGAAATATAAATCGCTGATTAGATTTTTACGTTGAACGATTGTTTGTTCAATCTTGTATGAATCCAAAATACAATAGTCGATGATGCCTCATATTGGAAATACAATAGTTGATGATGGATTTAAATGTTTAATTATAGAATCTGTTGTGATTTAATGAGTTTGGAGGCTGCAAGGATATTTATTTAGGTATCCTATCTTCTGTGTTTCTTTAGGGTCAACCATCTCTTTGCGTTGATCTTATTTCTCCTTACATATTGGTTATGGTACATCAACTTTGGCTTGGTTTGTTGTTTCTGTTAGAGGTTCAGGTAGGCGAAGTATTTTCTTATAATCCACTCCCT
Organism: Allium sativum; assembly: GCA_030737875.1. Classification (NCBI taxonomy): domain Eukaryota; kingdom Viridiplantae; phylum Streptophyta; class Magnoliopsida; order Asparagales; family Amaryllidaceae; genus Allium; species Allium sativum. The sequence goes on along the minus strand of CM060913.1, from coordinate 969,065,545 downwards.
TTGTATGACTACATAACATAGCTAAATGTTTAAAATAAGCAACTTCATTGAAAACAAATCATAATTTAACTGTATTACATTTGGTAGCTACAATAATGTAATTCTTATATATTCGATTTTGAAAATTTTGGTACCAAACTAAACGGCCTAGTTTAGATTTAAGAGTTCTCATTTTCTATTTTTTTCGTTATAATTTCATTCTACATAATTTACATATCATGACATGTTAGTCTTGTATGACCTATTTTTATCTCTCGCCCTTTCCTGTAATTAACAATTTGTTTATTAAAGTGCATTAATGTTAATTCTACGTTGTCGTACTAAGCTATTCGACTCAGTGGTGAATTTCAGCTAATAGGATTTGTAGCCCCTGTCTTTAAAAGCATTTACCAATTTACTATCGTGGATATAAAACATAGGAACATTAGTCTATTTTTGCATATCCATCTTCTGCAACATGGTAACATTTTATTTATTTGCATAAAAACTCCTAGCAATTCCATCACACTCAAACCGCTTTGGCATGGAGATTATGTAGTACATGTTCTTCGTTTCAAGCAATCTGCAGTTTTAGGAAGTTAAGGTGTTACAGGTTCCTGGTCAAAATGAAATAGCTATTATTCTTAGAAAATATATCCTGCTAAATTATCAAATCATTGATGAAACCTCCTCAAGTATATGTTGATTAGTTGGGAACTAGTTACAACAATTTTGATCTAGGATGTAATATGTTTTTACATGTACCTATATGACCCTGTCCCACAAAAAAATGTATACACTATTTTGCTGCCTTCTTTTTATAGTGGAGTATCTATTTTGGAACACAACCTTAACCAGTTAGCTGTGCTTCCTGAAATAGTTTGAAGGAAGCGACGAAATTAGTTCAGATTTGTATATTAGTTCAGGTTTCATGTATACTAAATGGTATTCATATTTTCTTTTGTGTTTTTTATATTGACAATTTTTTTTTTTGTATAATTAGGTTTATTCTGTAATTTTGTCAATTTTATGACTGTTCTACGCTGTTGAGACAAATTATGGTGTTCTTTTAATTTTTGTCAACCATTAGGACCGAGAAAATATTTCATTCACTTTAGTTTTTTCTATTTGTATGGTTGGATAAATCTGAACTTATTGGGATATTCTGGGATTGAATTTAGTCACATGGTTTAATAAGGTATGATTTATGTTTATGGTAGTTTTTACCAATGGCCGGAGCTTTATAAGAAATTTCTAAAATATATTTGTTGTAAGTTCTTAATAGCAGTGAAAATTTTATTTTCATATTTTCGTTTAATTCAAGCACCATGTTTTGAATTATTCATATAATTGTTTAGTGATCTATTATGAACATGCATTATCTGATATTTCATGTGTAGTAAAAATAATAACATGAACACATGATGTCACTTATTTGCTTTAATTCCAATTGATATGCATGAAGCTTTATTATGTAGTAAGCTATTGTGTGGTAAGCTTATTGATAAACTTGATGTATTCCTGTACGATTTTATACATCTCTATCTTCTAATTGTCCGAAAACCTGTGGCTCGTCTAAATATATAAGTAGTATGAATGCATTTGGTCATTATAGATTATGATCATAATAATCAATTGGATGTTAGCCAAAAGAAAGTGGGCCGGCATTACCATGGCAGTTAATCACAAAGAAAAAAAATCATCAAAAGCACGCCTATGTATACAAGCATCATTTTCTCTTTGCAAAAATTTGTTGGCAGTATTAGCTGCCTTATCTATATACTGTCTTCTTACACTTTATTCCATCTTGGATGTTTTGAATACTATGATCATTTCTGAAGATCTAAGAAGACTACCTAAATCACACATAAACTTGCACATTATAATGAAGATGCTGGCTCAAGGGGTATAGCAAAACAAGTAGAAGTGGCGTAAATGACAGGATTTGCATATAAAAAGGTAATATGAAGTAGACTGATTCCTTTCTGAAATAAGAATGTAATTTATGGACTTTATGGTTTGACTCATGTTGATATATTAATAAGCTGAAGATTATTCATGCTTTCATAAATTATTTTTCTGTGGCCTTAACTATTTTTTATTTTGATGTTTATATTTTTTTTGTTCAATTTCACATAAACTTAGATATGGTTTTTGTTAAAAGTTGTCTATCTTCATAGTACGGAGAAAGAGCAACAATTATGTTATGTTGATTGGAGTAAACGCACAATATTGTGAAACAAGATGTTTTCCATTGAATGTTAAATTAAACGACATATGTGAAGCAACTATTTTATGGGAATCAACAGTGGATTAACGCTAAGAGAAATTTTAGCACAGTTATTTCATTTAAGAATTGTGGCTTAGATGTAAACATATAAGCATTTTCCCTTTTAGTGTCAATTTATGTTGTAATACCTTAGGTAATTATACCGAAATATTTTTGATTGTTCTTTGATATTTTCATTGTTATGTTTTGCTTGGTTCAGATATATTTGGTTACTGTTATATCTGCAATTAATCCTCATCACATCTCATTACTATGTACACTTTGAAATTCACGAAGCTTATATGTTGATTCATATTCTATGTTTTTTTTGTTACTCAATTTTAATAATAGTATATTCAGACGTGTAGCAATAGCATTTTCAGGTATTCTAATCAATACTCCGAGGTTGTAGTCTACATGCTCAGATGAGAGATGAGACCTTCCTCGCTCCAAGAAGTGTGCCAAAATAATGAGTTTGTATTACACCTAGCAAGTAGATTGTCTTAGTTTTAGTGTACTGCGCCAAAAGCAGTTGTTGTTTGGAGGGATACCTAATGTCCTGGGGTTTTAGTTTTTCAAGTTATAATCTATATGTTTTATTGAATCCAGGGAATGTTATTATTATTATTATTGAAATAAGATAGACAAAATCTGAAAGTCTAAAGCAGCAGTTTGGTTCCATACACATCTTTAGATTAATGAGATCAACACTTACCATTTATCTAAGGGAGTTGCTGCTTATTGAAAGAATTAGTATCAGTTTCTTGAAATAATGGTGTGTGTGAATACCATAAATAACATTAATTGAATGCTGAGTTTAGCATGACAATAAGTTAATGTGGAAGAATGTACAGCGTAGAGAAGTAAGTGGTCATTAAGTTTGCATTTGATTTGAGCACCATGCATGATTCTGCCAGCTACAGAAAGCTTGGAAGTGTACCAACCGCACGGTTTAGTAGTAATTTTCGAATAAACAGCAGTTGCGAGCCTTGCTGCATACTTTTATTGGAGCGCATATATCAACATATGTAAGCTTACCGTTAAGCTTACATATGTTGAATATTATGAAAATAAGTATTTTTCTTCATATTCAAACTTCATTATACATGTACACTTTAAAGATGCGCGTGTGTAGTTTTTCTTTTAAGCATATTCTTGCACATTTTGAATTTATATATGTACAAATTAAATTTTCCTTTATACGCAACAAAAAGGCAAAATATGAAAAACAATACGAATTTCAATAACAAGTTTGAAACAGGTCTGAACTTAAAACAAGTGTTTTTTTCCTTCTTGTTTGGTATAAAGCTATAATTTGACCTTATCGATATAAAAGGATTCTAATTATAAATAAATGATGATTTGTGGAAAATGGAATTCTCATGTCAAAACTAAATACAATTATTTTCAAAACTAATTGCCTTCTCTTTGCACCAACACCGGTTTAGGATTTTAACCTATTATTCTTCAAATCAAATTACGGTATTCATTGTGTATTGTAGTTTCTTGCGGATATAGTTGTGTATGATTCTTATCACCGGTAGCAACTTATCAAATTTAGATAATCATGGTGTCAAACTGAATAAGTTATCAATTCTTGACATGTTTATGGTATAGAAATGCATTTCTATAATAATGCATTTGTGTAATTTATAGTATAGAAATCAATGAAATAACACATTGATGTTTTAATCTAAAATCTATGATATATTTTCAGACTGAGCTAATCTATTTAGGTTTGAATCATTATTAACTTTGGTACTCGCTTGTACTATGTTGACAAAATGACTGTTTCAGCATCTAAGATCTATGATATATTTTCAGACTTGCTTGCATTTGCTTCTATGAAGTTAAAATCTGGTTAGATATGAATATATGTTATATGCATGTACAGACATACATGTATTTTAATTGAGTTGTGCTAGATTACATTTTTAGTAATTACTAGTAGTAAAAATGTATTTTACACGGTTATTAAACTAAGAATTACCATAAGTACTCGAATATGATAATCATAATGTAGAGCAAGATATTGGGTTCGCAATAATGCATCTGCAAATTTAGTAAGATGGTATAAAAATATAAAACTAAGCATCCCATGAATTAGCATTGAGTAGACAATATATTGTTTGCACGGTCATAGGGATTCTACGCTTATCCTAACCTAACAGCAATAACACTAACTTGAGTTTATTATCGAAAAATTTAAACTAACAATGATTCATGCTATAAATTAGATTGAATATCGAACTGAATAATATAATTATGAAATACCTTGAATTTCCAGGTAATCTTTTCTTCCATTTGTTCGACATAAGGAAAACGGTTTGTTCTATTTTACATGCTTTCATGAAGATTATGTGTGGAGAGTCGAGACATTTCTGCATCAAAAAATGTTGATCTGTAATAGAAAAAGAGGAATCAAGAATACCAAAATACCGAGTAATAAACTATCAAAATCCAACCAGTGCATGTTAAATTGTAAGATAAAAAATTATCAATTTGTTTATTTACTTAAGTTTAGTACTTAATGCCGATCTAAATTAATATTACTTCCTCTAATATACTGATGATGAATAAATTTAATTTTATGCTATTTATTATGTACTTACTGTTAGCAAATGACCAAGAACTTGTTCCCAATTATTATAAACAGCGAAATCACCAGAAACACAACAACCAAACGCCAAAGACATTGCCAGTTATAAAAATCAATACTCACATTATACTGATCAACAAATTCATTGTGTCTAGCAGTTTTACAGAATAGTTAGATGAGTCTAAATTAAAGCTTAAGTTTGCACCTTATTTTACATCAAAACTACCACTTATATGATGATATTAAGAGAATTCTATGGATGTTTAATTCGGCTTGTCTCTGATGAGTATCATATATGATCGTTATGTAGCTACAAGAATAATGCATAATATTAGGATAACACGTAGAAGGGACACTTGCATGTTTGTGATGAGGTAATATATTAAGCCAATTGAAAAATAATGAAGACATATCGTATATATAGCAGGTCAATATGTCTTCCAGTATGGACAAAGAGTGGATGAAAGAATCCAATCGAAGAACCGCACGATATGTGGAAGGAGTGCAGAAGTTTATTGATTTTGTTAAGGAGAATGGTGGTAATAAGGAAATCTATTCTTGTCCTTGTACACAGTGCAACAATGAAAAAACGAAGATGAAATTAGATGAAATTCATTATCATCTGCTTAGACATGGAATTGTCCAATCATATACTGTTTGGCATTTCCATGGGGAAGAGTCGGCGAGGAGGCAAAAACAACCTGTTATTGAAGTCGTAAGTACCAATGAGTCTGAACTTCCTAGGATGGAGGATCTGGTTAATGATGCTGATAGATTTCATCATTTTCAACCAACAAGTTTGTTGCCAGATAATAGTGGAGAATTACCTACGGTTGATGTTGACTGGCAGACCAATCAAAATAAGGAGTATAAATCACTTTTTGATAATGCAAAAGAGCCGTTGTATCCTTCATGTCCAAAAGGGATAACAACATTATATTTCATCGTCAAGCTGAATAGCTTGAAAACCCAGTACAGCTTTTCTGACAACGGCGTGACTGCACTCCTTGAATTTTTAAAGTAATTACTCCCTGAAGGTAATACAATACCAACAAAGTATCCCGACATGAAGAAGATGATTAAACAAGTTGGGATGGATTATAAAACTTATGATGCATGCATTAATGACTGCATTTTATATTGGAAAGATGACGCAAATAGAGTTTTTTGTCCAGTTTGCAAAGATCCAAGATATAAAACAACATTCAACGAAGAGAAAAGAGCTACCAAAGTACCTCAAAAGACGTTGAGACATTTCCCTCTAATTCCTAGGTTGAGGAGATTGTATACTATACCATGGATATCAGATGCTATGACTTGGCATGCTCGTGCCAAGTCTAATTCAGATGTAATGCGTCACCCATGTGACACTTCTCAATGGCGAGCTGCAGATTCTTTTGATAAAACGTTTGCCGTGGAATCACGAAATGTCACGCTTGGATTAGCAACGGATGGTTTCAATCCACATGCATCTCTGGGTAGCCGTTATACCTGTTGGCCGGTAATTGTAGTACCGTATAATCTTCCTCCATCCATGTGCATGAAAAGAGAGTTTTCAATGTTGACATTGTTGATTTCTGGGCCAAAACAACCGGGAAAAGATATTGATGTCTATTTGCAACCATTGGTAGACGAGTTACAACAGTTTTGGGAAGGGATCGTTGCATTTGACTCATTTAATAAATCTGAGTTCACAATGAGAGCTAGGTTGTTGTGGGCGATTCACGATCATCCTGCACTTGGGACTTTATCGGGATGCACAACTCATGGCTATTTTGCGTGTCCTACATGTGGGGAGGACACTTGTTCTTACTATCTTCCTGAAAGTAAGAAGATATGTTACATGGGACATCGAAGATTTCTTCCTTTCAAACACAAGTTTCGAGACGATAAAACAAACTTTGATAACAAACAAGAATATCGTCGTCCTCCACGGCCATTGAATGGTTATCAAGTTGAAGAGAAGGTAGCTAATATCAAAATGAAAGTTGGTAAAAATAAATCGGAAATCGGTCGAAAACGGAAAAAGAAAACCGATGAAGAAGAAGCTGACAATGTTCCCGCATGGTATACGAGATCCATTTTCTTTGATTTACCATATTGGAAAGCAAATGTGATCCGACATAATATTGATGTTATGCATACGGAGAAGAATGCCACTGAGCATCTCATTAACACAATATTGGGTCATAAAGACAAGTCAAAAGATGGCATCAGTGCACTTAAGGATTTGAAAATCATGGGCATAAAACAAAAATTGTGGATGATGGAAGATCCTGAAACAAATAAAGTAATCATACCAGAGGCAGCTTTCGCCTTGAGCAAAGACGAAAGATTACGATTTTGCACCATTTTGAAAAACCTGAAAGTGCCTAGTATATTCTCTTCCAATTTCAATAACAATGTGAGCATCAATCCTCCTGAATTAACAAATATGAAGTCGCATGATTATCACGTCATAATGCAACAACAATTACTTCCGGTATTGATTCAGCATTCTTGTCCACAACATAAGGATTTGCATAATGCTATACATCGTGTAAGTCTATTCTTTAACATTTTATGCTCAAAGGTGATCAACAGAGAAAATCTTTTAAAAGCAAAGGCTAGTTTGGTAGAAGCAATTTGTGTGTTTGAAAAATATGTTCCACCTGCATTTTTTGTCATTAGCATCCACCTTATGATTCATTTAGCCGATGAAGCATTGATTTGCGGTCCTGTTAGATATAGGTGGATGTATCCTTTTGAAAGGTAAATTACTAAATTTAGTTTTGTTCATCATTCGATTTAAATAGGTACTAGTTATTTATAATTGATTTACGTTCATAGGTTAATGAAAACATATAAAGGATATGTGCGCAACAAAAGGTATATTGAAGGATGTATTGCAGAAGGATATATCACATAGGAAGCTAGTCTTTATTGCATGGAGTATATGCCAAAAGGAGGCGATGGCACGCATAAACATACCTGTGAGGCTTTTTTAGATGAGGATGATGAGTTTGCTGGTGAGATGCCTCTAGATAATGGTAAAGACATAACCTTAACCACAATGCAATTTGAACAAGTTCGTAGATGGGTCCTCAATAAGTATGATGGATTGGATGAATGGGAGAAGTAAGTTCATGAATAACTCCTGAATCTTCACTACTTTAAATCAACTCATATAAATATTTTGAAATGTGTTTCTTGAAGGAGGTATAACATTTATGTCAAAAGTACTAAATCTCAATCTCGAAGTGGGGTTTCGTCCATGGAAGCATGTCTAAGTTTTACTCTATGGTTACGTGGCGAGGTATATTAAAGTTTATATAATATATTTCACACATACTTAGATGAGTCATACACCTTATTAATAATATTTTCACATATTTTATTTTTTTAGTTGGTGAAAACAAAAGATGATGATTCAACTCTTTGGCGGCTTGTGAATGGGCCGAAGTTCAAGGAACGTAGTTATATGAAGTACCAAGTAAATGGGTTTACATTTTCCCCAAAGCTTATGAAGAGCGGATGGTAACACAAGACAGCGGTGTATGCATGAGAGCAATTACAAAATTTAGGGCCAGTGGAAAAGATAAAAATTATAAAGAAGCAGAAGCAATGTATTATAGAGTTATTCAGGAGATAATTGAGTTGGATTACATAGATTTCAAACAAACGGTTTTTTATTGTGATTGGGTGAAGATCGAAGATAAGGTCAATGGTTGCAAGTTTGATTCTGTTTCAAACTTGATTACGGTAAACTTAGGAAAATTAAAGACCAAAGATAGGATTAATGATGAGCCATTTATTCTAGCGTCGGAAGCAAGTCAAGTGTTCTATTCAAAAGATCTTAAAATTAGTGGATGGTTTGTGGTTTTACACACACCTAAGCGGTTGACTACAACTGTGGATGACGTTGAGTTTCCTACTGCTTATCAATCAGTCTTTGAAGATAATAAAAAATTAGTAGATCTTACCAAATGCATTTGTTAATATAAGATGTATTTCTTAATTGAATTGAGTCGAATTTCAAATGTGGCTAACTTTTTTTTTACTATGAATATTATCAGCGTTTGTAATGTTTGCTATGTATGGAATCGTTTGTGATGTTTGTTGTGTGTGAACTCATTTGTGATGTTTGTTGTGTATGTTTCTTAATTGAATTGAGTTTCCTCCTTGAATTTAAAATTCTTAATGTAATTTGTTTTGTTTGTTTCTTAATTAAGTTGAGTTTCCTTGTTTGTAATGTTTACATCATAGTCAGATATGCACACGGTGCAAGGCTGGTAAGTAAGATCTTTTTCCACTTATACATCATTTGGCTATAACTTTTATACTTCTTTTCAGTTTGCCTGTTGGGGATAATGTATAGATGATATTTATAGACAATGCCTGACTGACTATATATGATTTACTAGTTTGCCTGACTGACTATTAATGAACATTGTAGGCAGGCTGTCACCGAGCCAACGACAACAAGAGATTGCAGTTGAGATTTCTTGATTCCAGCAGGTAATATGTTTATTTAATGATACCTAACTTTCTTAGCCGAGCATTTAGCTCACTATCATTTTTGGCTACCTTTTCTACAAATAATTATCGTCATTTTACTTAAATTATGAAGCACCAACATCATTATAGAATGCAACATATTCATATGTGTAAAGTATATTCATTAAAGTATATTCATTAAAGTATATTCATATGTGTAAAGTATATTCATTAAAGTATATTCATATGTGCACATATGTGTAAAGTATATGCAACATAAGCTTTTGTGTTTTAAACAAAGCCTGTGTTTAAACATAAGCTATTGTGTTCAAACAGTAACTTTATTTTTTTGGAGTCCCTTATATATTGATCCATTGTATTCTTTCTAATATATCACTATATTGATTATTCAGTTATCTACAGTCCTATTTATTTTGCACATTGTACCCATTAATTTACATATTGTATCTATTATGACTAGTATCTATATTTGGATTATATTTCAGTTGGTCAAAGCCCAAGAAGAATCCAACTTTTTGAGTCTTAGGATAGTGCAACTCTGAACCATTTTCTCCAACCTAGACAAAATCTACCACATGTACAATTAGGCCTTAAGCAATCAATTTTTTTGCTACACATGTACAATGTGCGATTCCAAATACCAAGTAGCATATTCTTTTGCATTAGGACACCTATAAAATAATTTATAGAATCTGCTGATTAGCTCTCTTTTATTAAAATTTCATACAGCATTAATGTCAGCAGCCGCAGAAGCGTCGATCCATTCAGTCGGTCATTCGTCATCTTCACAACCCCATAAAGTTGAGGCAAATGCTTATGGTGCTCCAATTTCAGATAATGCTGGAAAAATAGGCAGTAAAATTGGTAAACTGGTACGAATTCACGTAATAATATCATATGAAAGTTGGGATAAAGTACCCAAGAAATGTAAAGATGACGTTTGGAATGAATTGCGGGTAAGCCATGACAACTATGTTCATTTTGCTTTTTGTTTGTTTTATAAGAAATTATACATTAACAGTTACTTAACACATTAACAGTTTTTATAATGAAGTTAAATAAATGAATTTGATGTTTTGCATTACATTAATGTTTTTTTTATCTTCATCATATACAGACATTTTTTGAGCTAGAGTCAGATGCAAAAGAGCTTTATTTAAAAAAAAAATGTGTGAGTCATTTAGAAGATACAAAAGCGAATTGAGGACAGGGTACTACGACAAATTTGATAATGATGAAGAAAGGAGGAAAAACTATCCTCCAAAAGTTAGCCAAGAAGATTGGGATGGATTCTTGAATAACGAAGCAAAACCCGGTGCACGCGAAAGAAGAGAGCTAGGCAAAAAAAAACAGATCACAATACAATTATAGTCATCACAGTGGTCGTACAAGTCATGCCGTGGTAGAACATAAGATGGTACATTCAAATTAAATTACCTACATTACAACCTGATTTTTTTTTTTCAACTTAAAAGAATAGTTATTTTCAAATATTTGGTTGCAGGTAAGTGAAAATCCAGAAAAAGAAATCACACGTCGTCAGGTTTGGGAGAAAACTCATACAAAAAAAGATGGCACCATATCGGATTCAAATTCTTCGTACTTTGTAAGTTAAATAATACATTGATGGCTAGGCATCAAAAGATTTGTGTACTGCCTTTTTTTTTTTGGTTAAATCCATAGAATACATTGATGATGATTCTTCGTACTTTGAAACGTTAAGCTCTCTTTTTTCTTCTTCAAGAATGTGCTAAAATAAACCAAAGAAACAGATCCGGTTTCTTGGTTAAATCCATAGACATGCCTTAAGACTTAATAGTCAATAAAATGAAAAAAAATCAAACAAAAAATGTTTTAAAAAAATTAAACAATGTAAACCGAGAAAGGGGCATAATAATATACATGTACATGATACATCTCATGCAGTAATTCCCTAATAGGCGGAATGGGTTTGATTTGATACTAGTCAGCAGTGCACATCTCATGCAGTAATTCCCTAATCTCATGCAGTAATTCCCTAAGGGGCATGAACTGTTTGTTGTTATTATTATGACATATATGTTTACATGGTTTATCTGCCTATTGTTTTGAGTTTATTAATTTATCAATGCATGTAATATCTCAAGTATTTTCATATTTTAGGTTAAAATTGCAAAAGCGAAAGAAACAATCAATGATGACGAAGAACAAGATTTGACAGTGGATGAAGACATTTTATCGCAAGTGTTCGGCAAGGATAAAAAGGGCCGAACTCGAAGCGTTGGAACTATGATATCAAAATCACAAGTTAAAGCTTCTTCTATTCCACGTAAACAACTCAAAAGGAGTAAAGCAGGCTCAGAGAATTTGACAACAAGGATTGATAAGGTTGAGGGGAAATTGGAGAATATGGATCGGACATTGAACTCAATTGTTGGCATTTTAAAAGGATATGAGAGTCGAGAAAACCAGACACCAGACATTACTTCCAACGAAGGAGGAAGTAGCGGGACACATCAGGAAAATGTTGGAAGAACGTTGAACAACGACAATGTTGCTAATCCGCGGAATTTGCATGTTTCGGCAAATCAAAAATGTGAAGTGTTAAGCTTTAATCTAGAGGTTGTTGCAACTGGTTTAGTGTGCAGAGATTCGACGGCATCCATCATACATGGGAAACTCGTTCCTCCGACACATGAGAAGGTGATTCTAGACAACATACTATTACCGGATGAGATCACAGCCAAACAAAACCATCCTCTTGCTACGACCTTTGGTGATATTGGAGTCGGTGGTTATGTGTGTCATCCAAAGAGTTCAATTCGATATGTTTAGATCAAGGAGCAGGTATGAACTATTACAGTTTTTCGATTTATTTTCAAATTTTTAGAGTTATGCAGTTATGATAATGATGATGTGTTTCATTTGAATTTTTGCTTATTAAAAATAAATTTGAGTTTAGGTTACATCTACAATGGTAATAATAATACAGTTGTGAATCTAATTTGACAAGATTGGGTGGAATATAAAATGAATAAGTAGGTAACGAATATTGATATACAAAGGGAAATAATAAGAATGAATTGAATTAAATTTATTAGGATTGAACTAAAAACATACATAATGTATATTATGCTGATTTGAAGACTCATTAAAATAAATAAGAGTTTAAATTTACCTCAAGATATGGATTGAAAATTTAAGAAACTGTAATATACAAATAGATATATATTTTTTCAATAAAATGGTGACCATGGAGGCTTTTGTAGATAACTGTCGACGAGTATATGTTTTTAACCTGAAATCACGTCTAAAATTGTATGTTTGCAGGTTTCAAATCCTTTGAATGATCATAAGAAAAAAAGAATGATAAAATAAAATAAATGATTGAGTAGAGCGGTAGTGAAAGATAAAGATTAGATTGCAATATTAATTTATCAATCGATCTTACTTGCATAACCTACAATCTCAAAATAGATTGATACCTAACATATTTGAATTCCGGAATAAGCTTTGTTTACCACAAAATGAAAAGAAAACATATGTGAACCATGTACATATGTTTGGCCATCGGACAATTCATATTTATTTTTCATTGGAGGAGACCAAACTTTTGGTATAATTCTATTTAAACACTTGAATGTTAAATATGCTAAGCAATCCGGTGAGATTTATAGAAAAAAAACGAGGATAAAATAACATGCGAATGACAACTTGGTGTTGATCAAGTTTTTATTACTTTAGATAAAATCCAACTTACCTTCAACTTTGTTATTCTACAAGAAAACCAACTCAACAATACAAATTTCCATCCCAAACTCACAATAAATATCTAAAAATGATGGAAAGAACAACATAGAACTGAAGAGGCGAAAAGTATCTTAAAAAGTGCAAATACTATAACTATGACACATCATTGCACCCAAAAGAAATTAGAAATATATGAATTGTCGAAAGAAATAAAAGAACGAGTTTTTAAAATCTTTGGTAAATGTTAAAAAGGAATTTTGAAATCGTTTACGCATCACAGTATCGCTTCACTGATTCAGGATGAGAGTTTGATGATTAAAAATTCACTCAGTCGTGCTCTGTTGGGATTCAGAACTGCTAGTGAGCAAGTTATTTCTCACTCATTTGACATCCCTTTTGGCAAATGTTCTTAGCGATGTAAGTAAAGTAGAATATGGGCAAATTAAAACATATGTTTAATTATAATACATTAAGGTTTGTTCAGTATATCTCCTTGTCATGTTGAAATCTCCACCGTTTAAAACATAAGCATTTCAGGTTTCTCCTTGAGTTTTTTATACCAAAAGGTTCCCATCGTATATCCTGTTTTAGTCAAATAATTCTTTTTTGTTCCTCCCTCCCCCAACCCCTCCCCTCAAGTTTGGATTTTTAATTCAAGGATAGTATTTGGTAAAAATAGCTGTTTATGGTTATATTTTTCTCAATTCTCTTTTCAGTTCGCTTAACAGTTTCATTATCAGGACAAGGGAAAATAAAACCGATCTTATAAATTACAGTTGTCATTTATTTGTCGTGAGCGTTAGAAAAAAAGTTTATGGCAGGCAAAATAAAATGTTTACAGTAAACAGACAAGCAGTGACATAGTAAATAATTGTAGTAAATCATAAACAGATGCTTTCAAGGACAAATAAATGACATAAGTATTAAAAGTTTGTGGTGATATAGAAACATGATTTCAAAACCAGAGAAAGTATACAAATAGCTTAAGCGAGTAGTACTATAACCAAAAACATTAACATAAAAATTTAAACACGTTGAACCGAATAAAATATGACCTTGAAAGTAGTGAGAATATTTGTATAATCCGACTTTAATTCAACTAATTAATTATTTGATCGCCATTATTATAATATTTTATTGTTTGGTGATGAGCCCCCAAACAATGACATTTGCTAACTATTAGCATTCCATAATTGAAATCATGTTCTCGCTGTTTGACCAAGTGAATGTAATTAAGATGACCAAATTGGGAGCCTAGCATCCATGAGTTTTGTATCCGCCTCGTACAAAAACTATATAGTAGTTTCCTAATTTTGGGCTCTGCAGTGATCCAATAAAAAAAATCATAACATGCACTTCTTAAAAGTAAGCTCAAGATAAAAGTAAGCTCAGGATAAATACTCAAAACGTAAGACCGAAGTTGTGTGGGCTGAAACATTCAAGCAATACTCAAAAGCCTAATTTTAAGAAAATGGTTAAAAAAACACATTTTATACCTTGGCATCCATGTTTTCTTCTTGGATTGGCCAACGGAAACCTTCAATCTACTTGTTAAAACTCAATATTATGCTTCATAAGGAGCTGTTTTAATTACTCCACCAACCTTAACAGATGTTGAGCTAATTTCACTATCATTTCCTATTCTTTTGATCTAGCATCAAGATTAAAAGGGATATTATGAACTAAATATCGAATGTTGTGTGATATCAGAAACTTCAGTTAATGAATAGAATGCAAACACCTGGAAATAAGTATATTTCGAAAATTTTGAACATCAATGCAATATTTTAGATTTCATCGCGTCATCATCATGTCCTAACAAATTGCCAATTTAAAGCATAGTCAGTAATGATGCTTGCATAAGACAGTTGCTGTTATGGCAGTCATTGATGTAATCACTAAAGACAACACAATACATCCTATTTTCCAAACATACAACTGTTAACTAATGGGTAATTTGTATTTTGCACAGAAGGATTACACAGCGGCACGGCAAAGATGAATCATTTTCTTCACAGTAGAAGTAAAATCAAAAATTATTTAGCTCACACATCTTCAACTTTTTTTTCGTATATAGGATCTTGAGTTAGATGGGTGTAGTTTATAACTAACTTAGAAACAGTACAGTACTTGAAGTTGAAATATATGAAAATCACTTCATGTCGAGTTTGATTTTTACAAGAGAAACGGTCGTGTTTCGATTGATAATTAGTCATTATTAATGTACCAATGAACTGTGTATTATTGAAAGCTACCTTCTCTTAATTAACATCTCATATGGTTTAGATTTTATGCAGGTAGGTGATGATAACACCATAGACAGGCTAGCTCAAGAAGAAAAGCAACATTAATGTATGATATATGAACAATTAATATAGTATTATTGTGGTGAAGTTGAAATATGTAATATCATGTGGTTACTGCTATTGAACTCTAGAATGCACTGTAATATTAATTTTGTTACTGCAAACTATTAGATGTTTTAAGTATGTAATGTATTGTTGAACTTTAAAATTATGTTACATTTGGTCTTCATGTGTTGAATTTATTGGAAATTGTCAGTTTATTGATATTTCTTTGTGGTATTATGTTAAATCTGTAAACATTTGTACTGAGTAGTATGAAAATTTCAATTTATTGGAAGTAACGAGGAGGACAGAAAATAATTTTTTTTATATTGTAGGATTTAGCAACGGCTAAAAGCCGTGGCTAAATACAAAACAGCAACGGCTTTTAGCCGTGGCTAAATACCAAACAGCAACGGACTATGGCCGTTGCTAAATACAAATTCTGCAACGGACATCAGCCGCTGCAAAATAATAGCAACCCCTTAAACAGCAACGGCTTAGAGCCGTTGCAAAATCAATTTGCAACGGCTGAAAGCCGTTGCGAAACAGCGTTTTTGGTGTAGTGTTAATTTACAATTAAGTACCATTTTTCTTATTACACAAGTTATCTCATTTCCTACTAGATTATTATAATCTAAGATATAATATCCACTTGTCCCTAGGACAAGTCTACCTATTACATAACATTCTAATTAATGTAATTTATTTATAATAGCTTATTATCATTCCTCGTTCATTCCCTTTCCTTTACTGTTGTAATTATCTTTCATTCAATTCCATTTATTTCCATTAATTACAAGTAATGTTGTTTATCAGTCCTACTATATATATGCATTAGACCTCTCGCATTAAGCCTACGCTTGTGGATACTAGATTTGCCGGGCGGTTACGGGCAGACATCTACCACAAGTTGACTTAACCTCGTGTCTTAGAACCGCCACATGTTTTATGTATGCACTTAGATCCCTTAAATTAAATTTACCACTTGTGGATGCTGGATATGCCGGGCAGTTCCGAGAAGATTTCTACCACAAGTGTAATCTAACCTCGTGTCTAAGCGCGGTTACAGTTTACTATTTACTGTAAATTTCCTATATTTTACATGTTATCATATTAAACCAATTTTATATCGCATGTTCTTTCTAACATACAATAAATTCTATTCTAACATGCAATCGTTTAATCATGTAATTGTTCAAATCAACAAACTAACATATAATTTTCTCAATTTCTACAATTAGTGGTCCAGGTACATAAATGTCACAAGTTAACATGAAATTGAAACAATATTAATCGCTACACATATTTTGATAAGTTTATATTTCAACATATTAATATCTTAACATATTAATATTCCAACATGTTATGTTCGTCACTTTAATCTTTTCAACATATCATATATAACATTTCAATGCTTTTTAATTATTCTAGCAAATTCACATCGTATAATAACGGGGAAAGTTAAAAGATAATATATCGTTATCAAAAATGATATAACCATTACGCCAGGCAACCCCAAGAAGTGATGCAGAAAGTGCAAAATAATGTTGGTATAGGCCAAAATGATCTTTACCAACACTTTTTTGGGGTTGTATTTTGCCAAGTTGCCTTAGAGTCAAAGGCAACGTCAGGTAACATCGCAATAGGTGTTGCTACAGGTACTAAATTTACATAAAATGTGGAGCCCACTAAATTCCGAATTCCAGGATCACGGAATCCTATTGTGCCCCTAAATTTTGTAGCTGGATTCATGAAATCCTGTTGTGGGGCCCACATGCATTAATTTATGGCAACACTATATCATAGCTACGGCAACATTTAACATTACATACTGCAACATTATATCATAGATATTGCATTATTATATAACATACTGCAACATAACAACAATTAACGTTACATACTGAAATTAATAAACAATTTTTCATTTCAAATTAATAACCAAATACTATTTAGTCAACTACAAAATAACAAAAAATAGCCAATAAATTCAATTTAACAGAGTACTTACAAACACAGCCGGTACTAAATTCGTGTTTACATCAAACTAAAACAGTTTCAAATTAATAAAGCGCGAGCCTCCAGCGCATTCAGTACCTCTACTAACTCCTTCACCTGCAAAATAAAGCAGTGTTAAAAGTCATGCATTTCAGCAAAAGCCTTTAGTACAACTAATGCATTTCAGCACAAGCAAAGTCATGCATGCCTCAGCTACAAACTGATGCAATGTCTCGTTTACATTGCAACATAAAATGGAAGACATGCATGCCTCAGTTGCATTTCAGCACAAACTATGGCCATAGTATAACTGACTTGCACTTCAGCACAAAGACATTTCAGCACAAACTATGGCCAGAGTTGCTTTTCAACACAGAGTTGCATTTCACAATCTATGGCTACGTTGCAAATTGATGCAATGACTCAACTTGTTCAAAGCACGAACGATATCAAGAAATGCAATAGTATGCCTGAGGCGCTAAATTTTTAGACATGCCACAACTCGTTCAAGTACAAACTCAACCATTGCATCAATTACGAACTGACACGATCATTACTGATTGAAGAGAAAACAAAATTCTTAAAATTCTGTAGTTCATTACTGAAGCATCACTCTTGTACA
Source organism: Allium sativum (assembly GCA_030737875.1). Lineage (NCBI taxonomy): Eukaryota > Viridiplantae > Streptophyta > Magnoliopsida > Asparagales > Amaryllidaceae > Allium > Allium sativum. The sequence goes on along the minus strand of CM060913.1, from coordinate 969,047,504 downwards.
TGATCAGTCACATACCAGTATTGAACTACAGAATTGTAAGAATTAGACTGACGCTTCAGCAAGTGGAAATTGTAAGAATTCTGAAGCATACCACCAGCCAACCATAAAAATAAGCAAAAATACATTTCAGCAGTGTGTATCTGTATACGATATCCGATTTGCACAATTTGTAAGGGCCTTGGACTATAAAAATATGAAATTAAGAAGCCATGTTTTTCACTTTGCTACGTGGAAGGCGGATTCGTCTTATTGGGACATCATCTCTACACCAACGAACATCAAAATCTTGATTCCTCATTCCATAAGCAAGCTAGATATCATTCAAAACATCATTTTCATATTCTCTTTCGAGTTCACACCATTCTTTCGGCAATTTCTTGATAACATTGTGGCACATCTTATCAATTGGATCTTCTATATAAAACACCTATTTTACTTGTGAATCCATAACATAAGGATCAGATTTCTGGCACAATCGATTAAAATTGACACGAGTCAGCCCATATAAATCTTTCTCTTCTTGGTACCAACAACACTTAAATAAAACCACACTAAATTCTCCCCAGTAATCTAGTTCTAATATTTCTTCAATTGATCCATAGTAATTAACTTCACTAACCAATGGATTTTGATCTTTCGAACTTGCAAAGCTAGTAGTCAAGGCTGTCAAAAATACACCACTGTTTTTTGTTGTACATTTGACATCTCTAAACCTTGTATAAAATCTGTATCCATTGATAACATATCCAGTAAACCGCTTAGCTGTTGGAAGAGGGCCCATTGCAAGCAGTTGTACTTCTTTCGAAATGTCCTCCTTTTTCACAATCTCTTCCTTTAACCACTTCCAAAATTCTTCACTGTGTTCTCTCTCTCTCTCTTTTATATTTTTTTGATGATGCATGACCATCAATTAAAGCTCGATGTTCCCTTGAATAAAGACCAGGTTAATAAAAGATAGAAACAAATTTGGCTGGATCTATTACTAAAGCTGAACTGACCACACCGAAAACAATTCTGTATGAATGAGAACATAGCTTAAGTACAAATCATGCCTGAAATCCCTGAAAGTGCTGAAACTTGGAATTTACAACTAACACTACGTGAGGCTAGAGTCAATAATATGTTTGTAGATTGTTTAAAAGAATCGATTCTGCTGGCAAAAGGACGACATCAAAAATAGTTTTTTTTAATAGTTGACATCATTTCACAAGCTACGCGAAGAATATTATTACTTGTGTTAACCAAACTTGTCCACTTTTCTAATTAAATAAACCGTTGTAAACTTTAATTGCATAAAATTCCATCTGCCATGTTCAAAAAGGAAAACATTATTTATTATGAAAAAGGAACAAAATAACTAATAAATGATTCATAAAGATAGGGATAATACTTCAATTGAGAATTTTTAAGATGAATAGTTTTTCCAACTTTGTTTCTTCTTATGCCTATAGGATATTCCAGATTTTGTGGACATGTTAAATTGCATTTTTCCTGCTCCATCGCCACCTAATAACCTTGAACAGAATATCAAACATTCCTCTGCAAGATAACCTTCAGCAATGGACGCCTTGGGTTTACTTTTGTTGCGAACATATGATTTCAATTTACAAAGATAACGCTCAATAGGAGACATACAACGAACATGTGCAGGTCCACCATATTAAAGTTCCTTGCATAAATGAACTTAGCAAGTGCATCATTGTATCGAAAAAAGCATTTGGGAATATCATCTCAAATTGACAAAGAATTTCCACAATTTTCTTTTGTAGCCTCTTGAGATCATCCAAATCGATACTTTTACTCCAGACACTTCTTAGAAATGCACATAATCTTATCATAGGTATTGCAACTTCAGGTTTTACAGATTTCTTCACGGCAAACTACAGTAAGTAGTGGAGAAGAAAATGAGCATCGTGGCTCTTACACCCTGTAATTTCCTCTCTTTCTTGTACATATACCGGTTGATATTAGCTGCACAACCATAAGACAGTTTAGTATTCTCCAACACCGAGCAAAATAGTTCTTTCTAGATGTTCATCATTTCAAATATGGCAGCCTTAATCTCAAGGTAATTCCCATCAGTTGATAGAACTGGATGAAGGACCTCCCTGATGCCTATCTCTTGTAAATCATACCGAGCATTCAAATGGTCTTTCGACTTCCCATCAATATTTAGTAAAGTACCAAGTATATTATCACAAATGTTTTTCTCTATGTGCATAACATCAAGGTTATGTCGACATACATTTTGACTCCAATATGGTAAATTAAAAAATATTGACTTTTTTTTAAAAGGAGATTCATTTTTATGCTTCTTGACCTCTTTCTTTCCAAAAATATTTTCATAACCAGCCAACAATTCTTCAATGTCAGTCTCGGATAAAATACCAGGAGGTGTTCCCATTTCAATTTCACCATTGAACATTTTATTATCAAACCTCCACTTGTGTCCCAGGTGTAAAAATTTCCTATGATTCATGTAAGCAAATTTTTCTACTATGTTTCAAGTAAGTTGAAGAAGTCTCGAAATGGCATGCGGGACAAGCTAAATAACCCTTCGTGCTCCAGCTGGATAACATTGCATAGTCCAGAAAGTCGTTGATCATCCATAACACGCTTGCACGTAATGTGAAATCATCACCAGTGATGGCATCATATGTTTGTATGCCAAGATCCCATAATTCTTTCAATTTTGCGATAAGAGGTTGCATGTAAACATCAGTGTAATTGTTAGGAGACTCTGGACCAGGGATAAGGGTTGAAAGTATCAAATTTTCTGTCTTCATGCATAACCAAGGTGGAAGGTTATAATTTACCAATACCATTGGCCATGTGCTGTGTTGTGTAGTCATTATACGAAAAGGACTGAATCTATCAGATGCTACTCCTAACCTGATATTTCTGTTTTCTGATGAAAAATGAGGATAATTGGCATCCAAGTCTTCCATACCTCGCTATCCGCTGGATGTCGATGTCTGCCATCATTTTTTTGTCCCACTGCATGTCGAAACATAAGTTCTGCGTACTCCTTCGATATGAACATCCTTTGCAACCTTGGCTTTAGTGGAAAATAACGCATCACTTTTGCTAGTACTTTGTGAATCCGCTTCTCCGAATCTTTGCCAATAGCCACTTTCTCTTCCGGTATAACCCACCTTGAAAAACCACAACTTTTGCAGTTATTTCCCTTTTCATTTTCTGCTTAACATAGCATGCAGTCATTTGGACATGCATGTATTCTTTGGTAATCGAGGCCTAAATCTTTAATGATATTTTTGATAGCATTGAAAGATAAAGGGATGTGGGCTTCTGAAAAAGCTTCTTTCATCAAATCTAATAAATCGCTGAATGTAGACTCAGTGATTCTATGTAGGCATTTTAAATAATAAAGCCTGACAATGAAACTTAATCATGAAAATTTATTACACCCGGGATATAATGGTTGTTCTCCCTCTTCAACACTTTGATGAAATTTTCTAGCATCGACATCTATTCCATTTGACCCATCAGAAGATCCATCTTCATTGTTCTGCATATTTCCACAAGTACATTGCAACATCTCATCGAGATTATCTCCAAAATTTATTCCTGCTTCACAATCCATATTGTTATCGCTCCTTTTAGGATTTAAACAAGAAACTTCACAAATTCATTTCATGTACAATTCAGATGGACCATTCCAAATCAGATGGTTATAGACTACTTCTTGACAATGCCACTTGCGATTATGACACTTTTTGCAAGGGCATGTAATTTCATCACCTACCGCAAATCTAGAAAAAGTATTTTGAATAAAAAGTTTCACTCCACTGATGTACGCTTCACTGAACTTAGGAAGTTCTGCCCATAGTTTTTCCTCGTCGTTCATTAAGTGATACCTTAAAGTAGTAAATTAGGCACAAGTAAAGCAGTACATTACGCAACACAACAATCAAATCAAAAAAAATTAAAATATACGTTGAGTGATACCTGAAATAGAAGATTAAATCGAAGCTCTAACTGAAATCTAAAAGCCAAACGAACCCCAATTGAAGACCTAATTGAAACAACGAAACTCTAATTGAACTTGAACTCGAACCTGCCCTACTCGAACCCTAATTAAGCTAGTAAACTTGAACTTTTAGCCCTAATTGAACCTGAGAGTGAGTGTGTGAGAGGTTGAGCAGCGGAGTACTTTGTTAAATTCCGATTGAAACTTTTAATATTTTTTAGTTTCCCCCCTTTGTTTTTGCTTCCCGCCATAAACATTATTTCATGCGCAGATTGCTAATCTGAACTAAATATTTTTTCACGTGGATAGCTTATCTGGACAGTTGGATCATGTGGACACGGATTGATAATTTTATTCACGAGGCTACTGCAACATATGTTGATATATATGCTAACACATTTAAGCGTGCGTTGCAATAGACAAAAAACAACATAGCAATGGCAATATTGTAGCTAGCAACACCATGCATTTTCGTTGTGATAGGCCATCCATGGCATGGTGAATTTAAATCCACTCACCTCATTTGCTTTCCAAATCCTAGATCTGGTCCAGATCTAGCATTCCATGGTTTTCCCTTATTTGGATTCAGAACCTAACAACCATGGGTTCATAATTTTTACTAAAAGGAAAAGGAAAGAAAGAAGAAAAAAATTGAATAGATCAGACCTAGAAAATTACCTCACTTCGCATATGATTCTGAACAACTTTTTATTAACGTCAATTCTTTTCCTCTAGATTTTGATTTAGAATTTTTCCTAAACTAATAATCTTAATTTACTGCAGTAATTTGAGGAGGAAGAAGAATGGCAGAGCTTCTGCGTTGTCTCAGAAATGTGAGATTTGCTAGGCTCTGCTAGCCTATTTATAGGTGTTCAGGATTTTATCGTACATGCAGCACTGAGTCAGCATTGAATTTGGTTAAGAAAACAATCCAGATCCATCTTTTAATATTTATAACGTTTACATTTTAAACGTTCAATCTCTTTCATTTTTTCCTTTTCATACCTTATTTTGCGCTGCATACATACATACATACATACATATATACATACACACACACATATATATATATATATATATAGATATATATATATATATATATATGCACACAAATATATGATATTAATGTTTTGCAACGCTTAATAGCTTCCTTGTTTTACTCTTTTTAAATTGATTGTGCCTATTTTCCTTCTTTAACTAATTGTATGGTATTAATCTTTTACTTCTGAATTTTGAATGTTATGTGTATATAACTATACACATTCTCCTTTATTTTATTTTATTACATGCCTTATCTTTTTATTTAATGCAATCATTTTACCATGTTTCCTTTTTCCTTATTTCAATCAATCCATTGCATTAATTTAGCGCATGTATTATCTTCCCATCAGTTTTGAATTGATTTAAATTGTATTCATATATAAGGTCCTTATATGTACACAAAACTTGTAATGACTATTTTACGCGTATATATATGCACAATTTTCGTTTCGTTTTCAAAATTCAAACGGCATTGCACCATTATTTGATTCTTGCCATATTTCTTTGATTTCAGCTTATCTTGAATTTTAGCTCTTGTAGATATATATTTCTATATATATATATATATATATATATATATATATATATATATATATATATATATATTTCTATATATATATATATACATATACACAGACGCATATTCTCATATACATATATACATATATTTTCTTTACTTTCTTATATGTATATTTTTTTCTTTATATGTGCGTTTGTACATATTTTCTCTTATCAACATGTGTCATTTTAGCCGTTCGCTTATAACAAAAATATGATGACGACGAGGATCAATCTTTGCTCCTTTTGTATATAAGTACATGTTCTAACCAACTAGGCTACCAAGGCTATTATTAACAAAACCTATAATAATGGTAATTATTTTTCTCTTCTTACTTCTCTTTTTCATGTTTGTTTCAATATTACAGTTAAACCATTGCATGAATCTTTTTCTTTTATTTCTCTTTTATTATTAATGCATAATCAGTGCATGCAACATGTTTACACTGCATGCAACCAATCCTTTCTTTCTTTTAATGCATGCATTACATTTTTATTCACACTAATATTTTCTTCTTTATAATGTATATATCAATGCATATATATGTACACATATACATTATTTAGTTACTTTAATTGTTACAAAATGCGGCGTGTTACATTCTCCCATCCTTAGAAAATTTCGTCCTCGAAATTTGTTAAGGGTAAAAATCAATTAATCCCTCGCATAATATACATCCATCATGTGTGTATCTAATTTTTGCAAATATTGTGCACTTGTGCAAAGTGAAATACAACATAATAATACATGTATGCCTAAGCGGTACCTCCTATGTGTATGCAGACTTTACAAATATCCTTTTAAAACATGATGCTCACCTCCTAAATATATTGGTAGTTCTACATGAATGTAATATTTTGGAAATCAAAATGTTTTTTTATCCAAATTTTCCCACACTCTTACCGCGTAAGAGCTTAGTTCATTCAATTGTTGCATCCCAAATTCCTATCAACCAACTTTATTTTTTGAATTTCAGAAAAATCTAATTTTCTAAATTCAATTTCTTATGGTACAAAAAGGTGGAAAACGGAAAATTTCACACCTTCCGTTTTTCTTTTATATACCATTTTCCAATCGTACTTGAATTTTATGTAACTATTTATAAAGATTTCCTATTTTCCTATCCAAGTGCAGCGCACATAAAAAAAAATTCTTTTGTTACATTTTTTTTTCATTTTATCTTGGAAATTTTTATTCTTATCCATCTTTCTTTAACTGTCATGTTTTTTACTTTACTGAATTTGTTGTTTCCTTTTTTAGTTGTACCATTTCTGTTTTCTTAATTTATTTAATCATCCGATCTAAGTTTAGTTTTCAAATGAACTTTCTAGTCTTTCAACTAGAACAGGAGAACATACACAACCACTACTAAGGGCCAAGAATCTCGAGATTATGTCACCCTCAGACAGAGAAGTCCAAACCATGGGATCTACGACAGGTTTATGTATTACCCTAACTGCCCAACAAGAACAAAATAACGAAATGATCCCAACAGAAATGTAGTAACGGGTTTTACGCCTGACATGAAAATTAGCAACAAGATCTAAACCCTTACTTGCCTTTTTTATTATCAAACAGTGGAGTACCATTTTCGAGGTGTCATTGAACGCATATATATATATATATATATATATATATATATATATATATATATATATATATATATATATATATATATGCAGGTTCAATGACACCGTAAATAGTGAGCACCCTTTTAGCCTTTTACTTTTTCAGCACTCATTTCACACTAACTCTCATTCTCTCATTTTTCACTAACTCTCTCTCTCTTACGCTCCACTCTTTTTCTTTATTTTAAATGAAAGGCTGAAATTCTGATGGAAATGGAGAGCTAAAATTCGGGAGGTATATATATATATAACTGTCCAATTTAGTGTTGATGAAACTCCCAAGCTAAAAAATGGTCGGTCAACGATACACTTTCAAAGACTGTTTTTAACGGCAAAAACATAAAACATTCATGATCACTTCGCACTACTTCATCGTGTGCGATTCAGGACAAGAGAAGTCAAGTGACGTAGCATTTTACCCTTGGCTACGAATCATAAACATCTACTCAGAACGAACATGTGGTCAAATACGAATATAGTGTGCCAAGCACACAACCACCCACTGTCTTCAAAAACACAGAATAACGCTGTATTTTATATTAAATCTTAAATATTATTGGTGGAAAAAAAGACATGGCTACCGCAAGCTTTCTTTCATTATCAAGGCTTCCATCATCTTCTTCAATTTCCTTAACCAATAACTTCAATAAAACCGGCATCTCTACCAGTCTTCATTGCTCTTCAAATTCGTCTTCCGTGGAAACTGAAAGGCCTAAAATTGAGCTAGAATTTGTGGGGGTAATGCATCGCAATTTTATTCCTAACTCAGTGTGTGTGTGTGTGTGTGTGTATATATATATATATATATTACTGAAATTTGATTAATCAAGTTTATTTGTTTCTAGCCAAACCCAGGAGCAGATGGCACTTACCCAGTCGATAAAACTCAAGCAGTCAGTGGAGAAAAGTTGCTCAGAAGTATTATGCAAGATAATAAGATCGAGCTTTATGCGGCATATGTAATAAATTACTCAATCCTAAATCTACATAACTTCATTTTTTTCTTACTGAAATGGATACTGCTCAGGGGAAAGTAATGAACTGTGGTGGAGGTGGTAGCTGTGGTACATGCATTGTAGAGGTATATATACATTAAGCGCCATTCTTATATGTAATTTTCAGAATAAAGGAACATATTCATTACTTCATAATGATACAAAAAAGGCCATATATTTAATGTAAAACACTACCAGTTGCCACACACATGGTTGTAAAAAGAACATTGTTTATGTATGTATCAATTTATATTTATGTACTACTTCCCCAATTTAGAGCGCACACATAAGTTGATACATGCATTCAACGGCGTCGCAGCTCATATTTATATACAACTTCTTAAGTTTATATGACATTGTGGGACCTTACATTTCCAAACCGTCATTCTATCTTAATAACTTGTGAGGAAATCCTAACTAATTCATATACAAAAAAATTATTTATATTGTGTTATTTATGTATATATTGTTTAATTGCTACAGATTATTGATGGTCAAGGTCTTCTTAATGAAAGAACAAACGCAGAAAAGAAGTACTTGAAAAAGGTAAACCACAAAATATATGATTTATGAAGTACTGTAATTCTAAGATATGCCAGATAATTAAATTTATATATTCGAATTAATATGTTGTGCCTTTGATTACATATAGAAACCGGAATCATGGAGGCTTGCATGTCAAACTGTTGTAGGAAACAAGGAAAATGCTGGAAAGGTAAAACATAGATTGGCTTCACGGTAGTTCCATAATTTCAAATTTATGGAGTAGAGTAACTTTACGTTATATATTACCGGAATTTAGAAGGGAAACTGTTGAATATTATATGCTGTACCATCTCACAGAAGATTCAGAATGTACAATTATAATCTTAATGTTGATGCAATGTAAATCAAGAAGATAATGTCAGAAAAGATTAATGTAGTACAAATTTTGAGAAATAAAATGTATATTGAAACTATAAAACAAGCAACGTTTTTTGTTTCAGGTGGTTGTTCAAAGGTTGCCTCAATGGAAGAAATGACAAACACCATCAACTTTTGAAGGGAAACAAGCTCATACACAATGTGCACATTTGAATCATTTTCATAATCGTCTAACTCTAATAATCTATACAACTTGCAAGTTATAATTCTAATTTAATGGGTATTGTAGTTTGTACCTCATGTTTCGTATCCTTGCTGCCAATTTTTTTGAATATGTATGACTGAAGCAATTCAATGCATGCACTAGCACGAATCAGATTTTTTGAGGAACGTATCGAAAGAGAATTGGATTTGGTTAGACAATGTGTGGTTGGTAAACAAGGATATTGGATCTTCCGTTTTTTAAATCGCGTATCTCCTTTGCTTGTAGTCATTTATCATTCAAAATCAGACACTGCAAATTAAAACAGAAATTTTAAGGTCTCTCCAGTTAAATGGTATTTAGTTTTAAAGGCTAGAGACGAGTTGAAGGTCTTCATACCGTTTAGAAACCAGTCTTAAATTTGGTCTTCAATTAAAAATTAAATGGTTAAACATCCAATGGTGTAGATTTGTTTCCCTTTTGGATCAAAAGGGTCAAAATTTGATAATCCATGTGATAGTATTTATAACCCAGTGAAATAATTTTGAATCTATTTTGGTTTAAAGGTAGGATGAAACTCAAATATTGAACTCCAACAAATGCCATTAATTCCACCAATTATGGCTATTGGCTGCTAAAGCATAGTTTGCATAATTCCTTCCACTACAAGATGCACAATGTACAACGACGATTATTTTCCATCAATGACCATCATAGCCGTCGCCAGCCAATGGAGAAGGCCGTTGCTTATTTAGCCGTCGATCAAAGAAAGAGCGGCGGCCTTAGTGATAGCCTTGCTATTGTCAACTGAATTGTCACTAGTAGTCGATAATCAATGAAAACATGTCATGATTCTGTGCATCACTGCTGTGCTTCGCTAGCCATTGTTGGTCGTCACCATACTGCTACCAATAAGTCTTCGCCGACCTGGAAGTACTTTTTTGTGAAACAACTGATTAGATCCCCATTATTAAGTAACATCACGGATTTGGGTGATCAAACTTCAAACATCAAAATAATTAAGATGCGATTTTTTTTTTTTTTTTTTTTTTTTTTGGATGGATAATTGCTACGTTCAGAAATCAAGTACTTATAATGTTGTGAAGAGGCAGTCAAATGGACTCAATCAGATGGCATCTTAGAATTGGCAATGATACCTTTTCTTGGCAGGATAGGTATGAACTCTTATGGCTATGGACAACTTAAAACGGTGGTTCAATTCATTAGAAATCCATCAATATCTTCAAGAAACGCATTGGACATTTCATAAAAGATCTATAGACACATGATACCAGCTCCGAGAAGGATTATCCAGAGGAGTCATGTGAGCCCCTCCCCTTTTTTGGGATCAGTACATTTCCCCCATATGAGGATCAGTGGTGAATGATGGGCCCAATGAGGCCCAAATTTCTTGGTGTGGTCATGTTGGTCTTGAGGTCCCATAGGCAAGTTTTCCTCTGGATTTTTGTGCATCTTCATCTGTAAATACAGAATGGATGACTCATTGCAAATGGCCTTTTCTTCTTCTTTCTGGCCTGCACTTACCATTTCTATCATTTCATGGATTTAAATGGATTGTAATGGTAAACAAGAGCTTAAATAAAAGAAAAAACCTTTTTCCATGGACGTAGCCCAGAGTATGCCAAAGCATTACATAACTCTTTGTGTTCTTTTCTTTTGGTTTTATTTCTTGGTTCTTCATATTTATTTCTCTATTACATATAATTGGATGTTTACTTCATTTTAGATCATCAACATTTTGATGCTTTCGCCGATAGCACATGAACCTATTGACTTGAAAGTTTGAAAGGATTAATAATGATTAAGCAATCTCGTCCTTTGAAGCTGAAAATCCGTCTATTTAAATGGGCACTGTTATTGACACTCCATTTTTTGTTAGGGGAGCCAAATTTTAAGGACACTCCGCTTTTTTTTTTTTAATTGTTAAGGGAGGTCAATGTATGTGACTATTTTTGTTTTTACTTTTTACGCTTTTACCCTTACTTCTAAAAATTTCTCACCGTAAACTCATTAGTTCCTTAAATTTATGAAACGAAGAAAATATCACTATCCTCTCTACCAGACCATGAGATAGCGAAGAAGCTAATAGAAAGGTACGTAGTATTGATCTTCATTTTTCTTTATTTCGATTGTTGTAGTTAAATTTCTTCATTCTAAAAGTCTTGATTTTGATCTAATTAATCGAATTGACTCATCGAATTTTTGAAAATTTAGGGGAATTACTAGACATAATTTTTTTTATTTCGGCAGGGGATGTCGTGATAATGAACATAAGAGTGAAATTAAGCTTAAATGGGTAATAAGGTAAAATTACATTTATTTGTTAAGGGACTACCTTCCTCATTGGTACTCCTTTTAACAATTTTTTTTTAAAATAAAAAATTGGCCTTCGCCTAACAATATTTGGAGTCTCAATAACAATGCCATTTAAATAATTGAGGATGAGATGCAGACAATGATGGATGACATGAAGGCTGGGATGATTGCAAGACAAGAAAAGATGATATAACATCCCCATTTATAAGACTCGAAGCTATGCGCTATAGATGCTACATTCATCTATAATATTAATTCCTGACGATCGAACAAACATATGTTAATGATATCAATATCAATAGCAGATGAGTATGAATTAATTTTAAATAAAGTTTCAAAACACATTTCTCATTTCATGAAAGCAATATTTCATATTCGTTACATAATCCAAAACACTTATCAGATTTTGATAAAATATAATAACATAAATACACCAAAAGTGACATATGAAGATGCGCCCTTGGTTGATCAAAGTACTAGTAACTGAATACAACAGTTATTTCAACATTCATACATAACACATTGAACTGAAAAAGATAACTCACAAATAGCTAGCGATGTCTCGTGTACGTCTCTGAAAACTTTATTTGTTAAAACTGTTGGAAACTAGGGTGTCTACAACACATTGTTAGCTATTCAAACACTAGAGTATATGTCAAATCTATAAACCAACTTATGAATATAACACTATATCTATTTAAATTGCAAACAGAAATAAATAAATAAATAATAATGAAATGCAGTAAAGTAAATAACACAAGGATTTTTATATTGGTTTGGATTAACCAATCATATATCCAGTTCTGCACTCCATCGTGCAAAATTTCACTATAATCGCTTGTTTTTCACGGGTGGCAAGAACCCCTTTACAATCTTGATTTCACGGACTACAAGATACACCTTCTCCTTATCGATAATAACAAACTATGCAAGTAGTTGTATATTCACTACAGATTCTTATAGATTTGGTGCAATGACCCTATAGACCTCCAATAATAATATATCTTTGAATTCTTTATGGAAATAAGATGAAATTAGAGAGAGAATGATATTAATTCAAGTACAACTCTCTGGTATTGTGTGGTTTGCAAATCCTTGAAGAATTGGAGTGAAAGTGAGTGGATTTTCTAAGATAACTAGAAAATATTCAAAGAATTTGCATTGCAAATGTAATGTCCCGAATTTTTTTAATGATCGAATAACTAGTTTATTTAAATCATTTTATGTTGATTTGGAGATTTTAAACTATTTGAATTCAATAATATTGCTTTTTTTTATTAATATTAATAATGTAATAATAAATTTAATTCTGGAATAATCAGAAATAATTGAATTTGCAAATCTGTGTGAATTGGATTACATGAGATATTTGATTTTTGTGCATCTTCATCTGTAAATACAGAATGGATGACTCGTTGCAAATAGCCTTTTCTTCTTCTTTTTGGCCTGCACTTAACATTTCTATCATTTCATGGATTTAAATGGATTGTAATTGTAAACAAGAGCTTAAATAAAAGAAAAAACCTTTTTCTATGGACGTAGCCCAGAGTATGCCAAATCATTACATAATTCTTTGTGTTCTTTTCTTTTGGTTTTATTTCTTGGTTCTTCATATTTATTTCTCTATTATATATAATTGGATGTTTACTTCATTTTAGATCATCAACATTTTGATGCTTTCGCCGATAGCACATGAACCTATTGACTTGAAAGTTTGAAAGGATTAACAATGATTAAGCAATCTACTAGGAAAACTATTACTAAATGGACCGACAAGCGAGGAGTCAATATGTGTCATAGCTAAAAATCCATCTATTTAAATAATTAAGGATGAGATGCAGACAATGATGGATGACATGAAGGTTAGGATGATTGCAAGCCAGGAGAAGTATAACATCCCCTTTTATAAGACTCCAAGCTTAGCGCTATAGATGCTACATTCATCTATAATATTAATTCTCGACGACCAAACAAAGACATGTTAATGATATCAATATCAATAGCACATGAATATAAATTAATTTCAAATAAAGTTTCAAAACACATTTCTCATTTCATGAAAGCAATATTTCATATTCGTTACATAATCCGAGACACTTCCCATATTCCAATAAAATATAATAACATAAATACTCCAAAAGCGACGTATGAAGATGCACCGTTGGTTGATCTGAGTACTAATAACTGATTACAACAGTTATTTCGACATTCATACATAACACAGTGAATTGAAAAGGATAACTCACAAATAGTTAGCGATGTCTCGTGCACGTCTTCAAAAACTTTATTTGTTAAAACTATTGGAAACTGGGGTGTCTACAACACAGTGTTAGCTATTCAGACGCTAGAGGGGTGAAGTTTATATGTCAAATCTATAAACCAACTTATGAATATAACATTATACATATCTATTCAAATTGCAAATGGAAATAAATAAGTAATAATGAAATGCAGTAAAGTAAATAATACAAGGATTTTTATATTGGTTTGGATTAACCAATCTTATATCTAGACTTGCATTTCACCGTGCAAAATTTCACTATAATCGTCTGCTTTCCACTGGCGGCAAGAACCCATTTACAATCTTGATTTCACGGGCCACAAGATACACCTTTTCCTTATCAACAACAACAAACTATGGCAAGTAGTTGTATCTTCACTACAAATTCTTGCATATTTGGTACAATGATCATATAGACCTCCAGTGGCAATATGTCTTTGAATTCTTTGAGGAAATAAGATGAAATCAGGGAGAAATTGATGTGAATTCAAGTACAACTCTCTGGTATTGTGTGGTTTGCAAATCCTTAAAGAATTGGAGTGAAAGAGATTGGATTTGCAAAGAAAATTGGAAAATATTCAAATGATTTGCATTGCAAATGTATGGAGAAGAAGAAGTATGAGAAAATGAGAAAAATTGTTGTTAAAATTTGTTTTCAGAACCCTTTAAATAGTGGTTGAAGATATGTGTCTTTTGGTGAAGGGATAAAGGGTAAAAACTCTTTATTGAAATTTGAATTTCTAAAAACTGTTAGTATGTCGACATTTGGGGTACCCTATGTTGACATGTGTGTACGCAAAATGAACTACAACACTTATAAGTGTTCCAAATTTTATACTCTTCAAATTTCCTTAAATTTGTAGATTATGGTGATTCGGTTGAGGTCAACGGTTGATGAGCTTCAAGTCTATTTGTCATGGGATCTTTAACAAGATATTCTAAGGTTCAACTAACTCCTCATCACTTCAGCCACTTCTGTTCTTCAGCATTCTTCTCTAACAGGTTTTAGTCTTCCGTTGCTTTAATTATCCTTTTTTTATAATTCTTCCATTGCTCTGATTAACCTTCTTCTGTAGTCTTATTTTTTACTCTTGTTTATCTTTATGAAAGTCTACATAATATATCTAATGTAACTGCACAATTCGAAGATATGTTAGTAGTAATGTTTATATGATTGTTGTCATCAAAATTAATACCTAGGGTATTAACAATCTTCACCTTTTTGGTGATGACAACCATATAAATATTTGAAAGATAAAATATAATACTTTTATATTTGATTCTCCCTAACTCTATGTATTCCCCCTATCATTTTGTATAGTTTTTACATTTTCTTCCCCTTTATCTTCAACAAAATGGTTAGAAAAGTCACTTAACTCACTGCTAGACAATATGTAAAGTATGTATATAGGGATATAAATAGAACACAATAGAGGAAGGCAAATAGTCCAAAGCATGAAATAAACTTTATTAAATAATTATATGAGTTTTAGAGTTACCGACTTTGCCGATGCCAATAACCAAATCCATTTCAAATTTATCCAAGGTTTAATAGATTTCTTGCCATATGCTTTGAGCATCTTCTATTTGGTACCTGAAAAATTATAAAATATGCACACTGGTACCCTTTTATTTTTGTGTCATGGGGTTAAGTTTTAGAACCAATGAAGAGTTTGAATATCCTTTCAAAATATAATCATTAAATGAATAAACCTTATTAATTAAATTATCAATATATCTTTCTTTCTCAATATCATCCAACCTTTTTGGAATCCATAAATTAATGAAACTATTTGGAGAATTTAACTATAATTTCCTAAGTTTAGTTTTGAACTTAGTAGCCTTAACAAACTTAGCACACTGAGTACTATTTTTCTTTGATTTAGCCCTAGGGGTGTATCTAAGTCCATGTTTATTCCTAGTGTTTTTAGATGCAGATAATAATTTATCTAAATTATCCTTCTATTTGTTAAATTTATCAATATCAGTTTTCATTTTATCAAAAGCCTTGCTATGGTTAAGAATAACATTGTCTAGAGATGTTATTTTGTCATTTAGATCAGTGATCCATGACTTCATTGAAAGTGATCTGTAACTTCATTGAAATATTTTCTGATTTTAAGGACTCGTTTTCACTTTTTAGTTTTTCAAAACTTCCATGTGTTAAATCCTTCCCATTTTTTTTACCACTAAATCTTTCAATTTCATCTTTTAGACATTGTTTTTCTTTACCCATCTTTTCATTAAACATTTTTTATCTATCTATTTCTGCCAAACTATTGTTGTACTCTTTCCTAAGTATTTTACACCCTTGATGCATATCATTCAAAACATTAGTAATTTTTTTTATTAAAATTCCATACATGGTCATCCATTGTCTGCATGAAGCACACCTTGGCAGTTTCTAAATAACCATCACTTGATGTTGTATCTAAATCATCCCATGTTGCATTGAATGCATGTTTCCTCTCCTTATTCAAATTATTTGAAAAGTACTTTGGTTTTCTCAAGTTGGGATAATATCTTTTCAAATGAGTGGATTTATCACATTTGAAATATTTAACAACATTTTCGTTTTTGGAATTATTGTTGTCATTTTTTCAAAGTTTGTTTTTTATCTAATACTGCAATAATTGCTTGATCTTCTTGGTAATAGACTCAACATCATCTGGTTCATCATTGTTGATCATAACATTATAAGTGCTAGTGATTTCATCTCATTTCTCTGACTCTTTTTTATAACCTACAACTTTACAATATAGGACATTAGGTTACCAAATAATTCTTCTATTGCCATAGTACTAATATCACTGGCTTCTTTGATTGCCAAAGTCTTCTAATCTCATTCACTAGGAAGTGAATTCAAGATCGTTCTGACTTGGTCTTCTTTGGTGATTTTCCTTCCTAATGATATTAAGGCATGTACTATATCTTGAATTTAGAATATATATTAGAAATAGACTCATTTGGTTTCATTTAAAAGAGTTGAAACTAGTGAGTTAGCATAGATATCTTTGTCTATTTTACTTTACTTGTGCATTCATGTGTGACTTGCAGTGTTATCTAAATTTCATACGCGTAATTACAAATAGACACTCGATTAATTTCATTTCTATCTAACTAGAAAAATAAAATGTCCATCGCCCTAGAATTATTAATTTCTTGTGTCTTTTGGTCTAGTGTCCATTTTGAATATTCACTAGAGGCTCTATGTATTCTATTTGGGTAACGTTCCAAACATCTAAACCATTATACTGCAAATAAAATTTCATCCTTCAAGTCTAATAAGCATAATTGCTGCCACCAAATAAAGAGGGGGGGGGGGTCTACTGGTAGATTTCCCTTCTATAAAAGTGTTAAAAAATATGTACTAGTGTCATTAGCCATTTATACTATTCAAAACCAAATTATGAATTTTTGAAAACCAGTGCTTTGATACCAATTGTTGGAAACTAACTGCGGTGTCTACAACATAATGTTAGATGGATCATAAGGCCATTCAGACACTAGAAGGATGTAGTGTATATTTTAAATATATAAACTAACTTATGGATTTAACACTGTTTCCATTCAAACCGCAAATAGAAAGAAATAAGTGATAAAATGAAATGCAGTAAAGTAAATAACACCAGAATTTTTATACCGATTTGGATTAACCAATCCTACCTCCAGTTCTGCACTCCACCGTGTAGAATTTCACTATAACCGCTTGCTTTCCACAGGTGGAAAGAATACCTTTACAATCTTGATTTCACGGGACACACCTTCTCCTTATCAACAACAACAAACTATGGCAAGTAGTCATATCTTCAGTACATGTTATTACAGATTTGGTACAATGATCCTATAGACCACCAATGACAATATATATTTGAATTCTTTGAGGAAATAGGATGAAATCTAAGAGAGAATGATGTGAATCAAGTACAATTGTTTGGTAATGTGTGGTTTGCAAATCCTTGAAGAATTGGAGTGAAATAGAGTGGATTTGCAAAGACAACTGGAAAATATCCAAAGGATTTGCATTGTAACTGTACGAAGAATAAGAAGTAGGAGAAAATGAGAAAAAATGATGTTAAGATTTCAGAAGCCTTTAAATAGCGGTTGAAGAGATGTGTCTTTTGGTGAAGGGATGGAGGGAAAAAACCTCTACATTTGAAATTTGAATTTCTGAAAACTGTTAGGATGTCGACATATAGGGTAGCCCATGCCGACATGGGTGTATGAAAAATGAACAACAACATTTATAAACGTACGGACTGGTCCAAGCGCTTTGGGTTAATGTGTTATTAGACCCTATGTCTAATCATTTAATTACGCGCTTGTTCTACCTTTTCAAATTTCCATTTAACTTGGTTATTTCAAGTCATATTGACTTCTTATTCAAGTTACCAAGTTTCTCTTGCTTATTAATTTCAGTTATATAACTTAACCCATTTAAGTTCACTAATAAGCCTTTAACATGTTATTCTTATCAGTAGACTTCAGATTCTCAAGTTTACATATAACATGTTCTTCTTATTAGCAGATTTAGATTCTCAAGTTTACAGGTTACTTAATTCATAATTAAGTACAACGTATTGCATTTCATACGTTTTCCTCCTTTTCTCTACTTATTACAAACGATAGGTTTCAAGTTTCCAAATTTACGGATTACTTAATAAGTACAACTTATTTCATTACATAAGTTATCTCATTCCCCTTATCATTTATTATAACCTAAGTTATAATTTCCACTTGTTCCTAGGACAAACCCACCTATTATATTTCCTTTTTTCCTTTCAGATTTATACATAATAGGTTATTATCATTACCCATTCATTCCATTCTTTTATTGTTGTAACTTTCATTCTTTTCCACTAATTACCATTAATGCCACTTATTGTTATCCTGTTATATACATATATTTATATATATGTTTATGCAACAGATCTCTCACATTAAGCCTACCACTTGTGGATGCTGGATTCGTCGGGCGATTCCGGGTAGACTTCAACCATAAGTTTACTTAACCTCATTTCATAACACATTTTTATATGCATGTTTACGCACTAGACCCCTGTCATAACCCGCAATTTCTGAACCAATTTAAAATTTATTTTGGCAATTTTAACAGATTTTGGATATTTAAAATAATTTATTTTATGTAATAACGACCAAAAATTTATTTGAATCGAAGTAAGAATGAATTTTTTTAATTTAATTATAAAAGGAGTTAGAAATAGTGCAGCAGTTTGAAATTTTGAATTTGAACTTTGACTGAATGTACAGGATTCAAAATAAATCGGATTTCAGTGAAACAAGAAATATTTAAATCTGTTTGATTATATATTTCCAACGAATCTAAAAAATTGAAATTTCATAATATAAATAAAAAGTTATGACCAGCTTAAAATTTAGAAAAGTCACTGTAGAATTTTTATATATTTTAAAATAATATATGGCCCTTAAAAACAGCCATTTTGCAAACGACCTCCATTTTCGACGAAACCACTTTTGTTGGATCCAGAATGTCAAATTATTGCTAGATTCTAATTTTCATAATTTTTGGAATTAATATGTGAGCGTGGCAAAAGAAAACGTGTTTTGTCAATTTCAGTCAAATCAGATCGACCAGAAAATGACCATTTTTCAAACGGTCTCCAAATTTGATGAAATTAGCTTTGTTAGGACTATATCGTCAAAACATAACCAGAAATAATTTTTCTAAAATTTTTAGAGTCAGTATGTGGCCTCGTTAAATTAAAATGTTCATTTAAATTAAATATACATTGATTTATATTTTAATCTTTAAGAAAAACCTATCGAAACAGTTGAATTAGCTTACCGGACATATTCCATTGTGTCTGAGACGGGGGTATTTAGCTATGGGCGGCAATCGTTAGGATTCGTTTGGAGTTCGAGGTGTTAAGTTAGCATTATTTGAATTAAATTGAATTAAATAAATAAATAAATATACTATTATAAATACGATATACTATACGCTGTATTTTCTCAAACCCTAACCATAAGGAAGCCGCCACTGTTGGAATCGAAGGCCAGAAAGCTCCCATTTTGATTCTTCAATTACTTCCAGTCTGCTTCAGATATGATCAAACTTCTAAAGATTAAAGCGAAGAACTCAATGAGCTCTAAGTTTTCAACGGTGATGATGATCGACCATCGCTTCAGGCGTTCGGATTTTGACAGGGAACTCACCAAATTTGGGGCAGATTTCGGAGAGGAGGATGGCGCCGAACTTGAATCGGTTCTAGGCGAAGGCGCGTTGCACGTAGGGCTTGAGGGTGGGCCCTTCTGATTCAACTCCGATCGTCGATATAGGTTGGGCGGCGGTGGTTTCCAGATCGAAGTTGGGTTCAGTGTTTCGGTCGAGAAACAGTAGAAGAAGAGGGAATAATAACGTTCTTTGAACGTGATTAAGGTGAATATTAAACCATAATTATATTAGATAATGAATTAATAAATTACCTTGTTTAAAATCAAATAAACTTTGTTTTTGTAAAATCAAAATAACATTGATTTGTAGATAACAAAATATACATTGTTTAGATAACAAAATATACATTGTTAAGATAACAAAATATACATTGTTTGAAAAACAAAATAAACATAGTTTTGTAAAACAAAATAAACATAGTTTTGAAAAACTAAATAAACATGGTTTTGAATTACACAATAAACATGGTTATGAATAATAAAATAAGCATTATTTTCAAAATCATCCTTTGTAGAAATAAGAATAACATTGTTTCTACATTGTTTGTAAATAAAAATAAAACATTGTTTTGAAATAAAAAGGAACATTGTTTTCAAATTAAAAAGAACATTATTTTCAAATTAAAAAGATCAAGTGTTTGAAAATAAAAAGAACAAGTTTTTGAAAATAAAAAGAATATTATTTGGTAAATGAAAACCATATTATTTTGTAAACGAAAATCATATTGTTTTTGTGAAATACAAATCATATTGTTTTATAAGAAAAGAGTACATTGTTTTTAAAAATAAAAGAAAAGAACATGGTTTTTAAAATAAAAAGAGCATTCCTTTTTGTTTTGAAATGAAAAATGAGCATTGTTTTGAAATGAAAAACGAACATTGTCTTGTTTGAAAAATAAACATATCTTTGAAACTGAAAATAAAATGATCTTTAAAACTGAAAATAATTTGATCTTTAAAACTAAAAATAACATGGTTTTTAAAACTGAAATTAGCTTTGTTTGAAAATATAAACATCATTGTTTTGCAAAATATAAAGATTATTGCTTTTAAAATAAAAATAAGCATTGTTCTTCATCATTGAAATAACATTGTTTTTCATCATAGAATCGTTTTTCAAAATAAAATATGCATTGTTTTGAAAAGAAAAATCGCATTGTTTTTAATGTGAAAATCGCATTGTTTCTAATATAAAAACCGCATTGTTTTTAACATGATTTTTATATAAACATAACGTAAATAAAAATCTGATTTTTACCATATGTATAGAAAAACATTAAAAATATGATTTTTAATACAAACTGTGTGACACAGATTGCGATGGAACTGAATGGAAGTAGAACGGAATCAGAATCGTCCCCTAAAGACTTACGGAGTGAAATCAAAGGTGAGAACTCCTCAGTAGAAAATTTTGCCCAGTTATTTATTTATTTTCATGTGAAAACCCGCAACTTCCCCGTAAAGGAAAGCGCGGATAGTTCGAGAACAAGCCACAACAGAACGCATATAAAAGAACATTTCATTGTATATTACAACAATGCATCAGATTACAAGAATATACAGAGTAAAAATGAATATTACACAGAAATATCAGAGATTTAAATTACATTTAAATACATAGCAGCGAAAAATAATACAATACACAACTAGAAAGAGATATACGGATACAAAGCTTTCCGGATATCGTTCCAGCTGTAAACCAGGATCCTGTGAATATAAATCTGCAAAACCAAAACTACTAGCTGCCCGTGTCAAAATAAGGGCACCCAGAGTTTAGGTTAAAACAATAAACTCCAGGTCAGTCATGTGACTGGTGTGAGAACTAAAACAGTTATAAATCTTTATTTTTAATGTTCGGTAAATCAAGGGACCACGCCGTATAACACGGAACGGGTTTCCTCCCAAGAATACCAGTGCATACAACAAACAGCGCAATGCTAAATAAAGAAAAATGAAGCTGTTATAAGACCCAGGTCCTATCACACAATGCAAACGCAAGCCGGGGGATAGATTTTTCCCTTATAATAGCCAAAGAATGCTTGATACGTTTAAAACAAATCATTTGATACTATTATAAGTGCATAGTGTATAAAACAACTTCAAATCATAAGTATCAATCATAGGCGGCATGGGTACCATATATCATGTCGCCATATATAGGTTTACAAATAAAACCGCAATTGTCACGTATTTGGAAATTGGATTTCCATCTATGAACCGAGGCAAAAGATAGTCCTCAACCGATTCGAGATTGCCTAGCCCGAGTCTTAGGATCAGAACGCATCGACCCTTGGATCGTCAGGGCCGGTACACACGGAGTGGATTAAAATGCCTGAGCACTACGTTTCGCCGCCCTTTGGGGCGTAAGCGAGCCAACGAATGACTCCATCGGACCCGGATCGTCCGATCTAACCGAGGCGCCTCGCAACAGCAACAACCACATAAGTCAAACTCGTCAGGGCGTGTAAAACCACTGACGCCACTTTTAGCTAGGAGGAAACGTAGGCCCTCCCTGATGTCCTTTCTCCCGTTTCTGGTTCATACCGGGGTGTGAGGCTCGCGAATTCACGTTACTCAAAGCTGTGCCACACAGGCTGTGCTTTGATCATCACCACAAGGCTTTGCTTTTCAATAGAAGCCTTGATCATTTGCATCTTAGCATGCTACACAGGCAAACCATTCTATGCAACCGATATCAGTCACAGAGAATGGAATCCGATGTCAGACACATAGTTCATTTACAAGTCCGTTCTGGGTCTGAACGAAACCGGAGGCACCTAGTACCCCGCATATCCATCGATCTCCAAGTACGTCTGGACGATCACCAACTGTTCCCATCTTCTTGGGTGTACAGCCCAATCAAGATCATCAGTAATTACCCAAACGACGTGAAGACCTCCGGTCTTCGACCATCGTCTTCATCTTCGACTTATCGTCGTATCAGTTATTCAGAATGGGATAAACCCGGTCTTTCCGAATAACTCGCGTATATTTTAAATAAGTGTTACACAAACACCACATACGCCTCATTCCAATTCATCGGTCACTAACCGTAAATTAATCAAGAGACTAATTTCCCAAATATTAACCCCGAAGGCCGAAACCAACATCAGATCAATATCCAGAAAACCATTCGGCTTAGCTAACCGACAGTTAGTTTCTAAATTTCACATTCATAGGGAAAGGTTCCCATTAATTTTATCCAAGATAAATTCCTGAATTTATTCTCTAATCTTCCTTTGAATTTCGATTCAACTAGTCGGAATTAGCGAACCTTACCGAAGTAATCATTGGTTTTAATTTCCCAATCCCAACCTATTTATCCCATGAAGTAAAACTGGTTATACCTCTTATCTAACACCACGGTGTTATCGGTAAATTCAATTACCATTTCACGTTTAAATCTAATTAAAGATTTAACTAACGCCCGGAGCAAAACTGGTGATACTCCATTTCGATTCTTTCAATCTAATTAAAGATTCATTAAAACTCCACTTAGTTTTAATCGTTAACTGGGCTAAAGAATCCGTGTCATTTAAAACACGGTTCACGATAAACCCAAAGTCACACTCGATTGATTATCGGGTTAAAGAATGAGTGTTGTTTTAAACACTGTTCACGATAAACCCAAAGTCACATTCGATTGATTATCGGGTTAAAGAACGAGTGTTGTTTAAAACACTGTTCACGATAAACCCAAAAATCATTCCATTAATTATCGGGTTAAAGAACAAGTGTTATTTAAAACACTGTTCACGATAAACCCAATATCAATATCAATTCAATTCCAATTAAATATTATTGAATTGGTACACTTCATTAAATCTAAATAAAAAGATTTAATCTTTTCTCAACTGGGTTCAAGAACAGTGTTAGTGAAGACACCATTCACGACAAACCCAAATCACATTTGATATTCAATACAAGGCTCTAAATAGAAAATATACCGGCTTATATTCAATATCAAATTCTACGACTAACAAATATCGCATTGGAAATAACGATATATATATATCTTTCAAATTCCCATAACAATATCTGTATCATTACGAAATCCAACATCGAAATATTCCGAAGGCAATTTCGATTCAAATTCATTCCAATGCAATCATTGGAAATTCTGGTTATTTTCAAAACCATTTCAAATTCAATTTATTTATTTAAAAATAAATAGAATTGTAATTCTAGTTCAAAACTAGTTCATTTCGATAAAAATCTATTTTTATCTTTTCAAATATGGAGTTTTTCATCCCAATTCTTTCTAAATCATTTCTTATGATTTTACACAAATTATTACTATTTTTAATAATTTTATCAAGGCCTGTACAGTCGATTTCCATCAACGGCCATCGAACTGCACTTACAGCGACCTTTTTCAAATTTGATTTGGACATAATTCCAAATCCAACCGTTAGATTTCTAATTTCTAATATTCGTTAGAAAGCTCTTTTCGATACGAACCCAACGGTTCCGGTTTTAGGAGAATCCGACGGTCGGATCTCCCGTAATGTCCGTTTGAAATAAATGGTCGAAATTCACGAACTGCCGCGGCGCGGCGCGTTCTATTCAGGCCATTATATTATATATATAATATATATAATATATATTTCGTCGATTTCTATTTAAAACGAATTATATAAATAGTTTTAAAATTCGTTTCAAAAGCAATTTCAACTCCCATTTCAATTCAAATCAAAATTGAATTCTTCTTTATAAATTCGTTTTAAAATTCATTTCTATTCAATTCAAATTTCAATTCAATTTGAATTCATTTCAATTCGCTTTCAATTCCATTTGAATTCGTTTTCAATTCAATTCATTTCGAAATCGTTTTCAATTCAATTCATTTCGAAATCGTTTTCAATTCAATTCATTTCGAAATCGTTTTCAATTCAATTCATTTCGAAATCGTTTTCAATTCAATTCATTTCGAAATCGTTTTCAATTCAATTCATTTCGAAATCGTTTTCAATTCAATTCATTTCGAAATCGTTTTATATTCAATTCATCTCGAAATCGTTTTTAATTCAATTCATTTCGAAATCGTTTTCAATTTAATTCATTTCGAAATCGTTTTCAATTCAATTCATTTCAAAATGAATAAAATCGATATCAATATCGTTTACGTCAAAATGGCGTCAATCTAATCAACACGGCTTCATAAATTTCTATTTTCAAATATTCTATTTCAAATATTTCTTTTTCAAATATTTGTTATTATCAAAATATTTCGTTCAACACATGACCAATCTCAATGGATGAGTACTGTCAACACATGAACCTTTATTTTATATTGATAAAGATGTAAATTTTATTACTAAAATATTTCGTTCAACACATGACCAATCTCAACGGATGAGTACTGTCAACACATGAACCTTTATTTTATAATATTCTTTATTTTTCAAATTGGAATGAGGCCCAATCAATTACCATATAAAGTTAATTATATGGATTTTCATACAACACATGTATAATAGCATTGAAAAATAATCAATCATCAACCAAAGTGCACTACACTGTATAAGCATCAAATATAGATATCTAACGCTTATAACAGCCTGTCAATCAATCGATCGACATATTCAATCAATCAGGATGAGTGAACTTCAAATTTCATCCCAACACCCGTGTGGGGTTTCAAACAATCAAACACATATTTTATTTGTGCAGTTGGGCGATGTGTAAAATTTATCGTCCCAATCAATGTCATTCAAATAGGTGTACATACACAAACCGTCCGGTTTGTAAATGAATATTTTATTTTATTCACTTCACGTTAAAAATTATATTTTTAACGATAAAACATTTTATTTTAACATATGAATTTCTATTCAGTTCATTCTTTAAATAAAATGATATTTTTATTTTTCTAACATATTTTAGAAAATTTCGGCGGCATAACGGCACGATACTAGAAACGGGACGAGGCCTAGCCTTATCCCCGGTCTAGTGAAGGCCCACGCCATTCACACATCAATCAAATCAATTTATTTCACCCAACAATTCAATTTCAAATCCAATCATCTAATCAACTACACAACCAAACAATTTAACAAACAAGCCATCCATGGTCTGTGGATGACGGGTGTCGGGTGCTACTAAACACCGTCTGCATCCTAGTATATATATAACTAGAAAATTTAAATTGAAAGGTGAGAAGTTCTCACCGAAAGCTATCCAAACATCTTGACTCTTCTTTGATATAAATCTTCTTCGTTCCCGCCTTTTTGTTACCTTCGTTGTCCGCTTTCACTACCTATGTAAAAATCGAATTTTTACTTCGCTATTCCATATATAAAAATCATATTTTTATTCCGCAGTTCAACATATAAAAATCATATTTTTATTCCGAAGTTCAATATATAAAAATCATATTTTTATTTCGAAGTTCAATATATAAAAATCATATTTTTATTTCGAAGTTCAACATATAAAAATCATATTTTTATTTCGAAGTTCAAGATATAAAAATCATATTTTTATTTCGAAGTTCAATATATAAAAATCATATTTTTATTTCGAAGTTCAACATATAAAAATCATATTTTTATTTCGAAGTTCAACATATAAAAATCATATTTTTATTTCGAAGTTCAATATATAAAAATCATATTTTTATTTCGAAGTTCAACATATAAAAATCATATTTTTATTTCGAAGTTCAACATATAAAAATCATATTTTTATTTCGAAGTTCAACATATAAAAATCATATTTTTATTTCGAAGTTCAATATATAAAAATCATATTTTTATTCCGAAGTTCAATATATAAAAATCATATTTTTATTTCTATATTTTAAACAAAGTCTATATATTTTTAAAACAAATCTAAACTGAACCCTAAACTGAATTTTAACTGTTAATAAACTAAATAAACAAAATAGAACTCACACTTTTCTACCAATCGAAGGGGGGAGGAGGAGTTGTTCGCTGGTGGGGATGGAGGTTGTCGGCGGCAGCCCCCCTGTGGCGCGTTGGTGGCTGTGGCAGCGAGGGGGGGATGTGGCCGATTTCTGGTCGGTTTGGGGATGCTTCGGGGGTTGGGGCTTCACGCCGTCAAGGGGGCAGAGGGAGAGAAGCGCGCAAGACGGGGAGGCTCTGGTCGGAGGCGGAGCAGCCTGGCGCGGGGCGGAGGAACCCATGGCGGCGGCGGATGAACGATGGAAGCATCGTCTTTTTTTTTTCCTTTTGTTCGGTTTGATTTTGAAGAGGGGGGGGGGGGGGGGGCAGACTGAATTAAGGGGAAGGGAAAGAATTTTTAATTTATTTAATTAATTTATCCACTAAAAGTTGACTTTTACATAGGACCTCTAAACGAGGCCCACCGCCTGTCGTCCCTAGCGTTTTACCCCCATTCCGAACACAATGGGATATGTATCGTAGGCTGATTCGACTGTTTGAATCAGTTTCCGTTAAATTTACATTTAAATCACTATATTGAATTTTAAACGTATATTTCAAATTACCGGGGTCGCATACGAACTTTAAAAATTCTAGAAAAATATTTTCTAGCTTCGTATTGACAATACGGTCCTAACAAAACTAGTTTCGTCGAATTCTGAGACCGTTGGAAAAATGACCAATTTCCAGTCGATTAAAATCAACTGAAACTGGTAAAACGCGTTTTCCTTTGCCACGCTCACATATTGATTCGAAAAATTATGAAATTTGGAACCTAGCAATAATTTGACATCACGGATCCAACAAAAGTGGTTTCGTTGAAATCCGAGGTCATTTGCAAAATTTCCATTTTTAAGGGCCTGAATTCCATAGCGACTATTCAGAATTTTCAACTGGACATATCTTTTGATTCCCGCTATGAAATCTCGATTTTTCGGATTCGATAGAAAGATATTATCAATTAGATCCTATCATTTTTGGTTTCACTAAAATCCGGATTGTTTTGCACCCGGTACATTCAATTGAAGTTTGAAATCGAATTATCGAACTACCGCGCCATTTTCAATTCTATTTATAATTATATATAATTATTTATATTCTAACGACGACGTATATAATATATACGTTCTAATTCTATTCAAAATAAATTTCTCGTCGATATTATTTAAAATAATTCATTTTAAATAATCAAAATTCGCCAAAATAAAAATTTTAAACTGGCCCAGATTTTCGGGTTGTTACAATCTCCCCCCACTTAAAACTTTTTGTCCCCGAAAAGGAACAAAGTCGAAAGTGGTTTGATTAATCAACTCTACGTTCGATCTAGCTTCCATTCTCCAACCTTTCAGTTTTTGAGAATTTTCAAATTCTTCAAAAATTTGGCTAACACCCTAAATTTTCGAAAAATTTCGCCATAACCTCCCCTGCAACGGGAGCATCGAGGAATTTCAAATAGCTTCCCCGGTCCTTCGGATCTCAAAAAGAAAAAGAAAAAGCCAAGCGGCTAGCCAATAGGCTCATAAAATCATCATCACCCAAACAAAACAGTAAATTATGTAGTAAACATGTACCTATTTGTCGGGCAAACAAATTTTATTCTCTGCTCTAGCCTCCTTGCTATGACCTGTTCAATGTAAGTTTAAGTATATGCAAGCAAATGCGACCAAATTTCAATACAATTAAATATTTGATTCAATTAGGCATAATGGTTCAAAATTATCAAACAAATAAACAAACAACACAAACATCAATCAATTAGTGAATTTATCGTTTCAAATTCATAAATTTGATATATATGCAGAAAATCATGTTTTTGATGCCAATTCACAACAATGTGTTCTAGCTATATTAGTTTTGGTTCTCACACCAGCCTAATGGAAATATATAGATATCACACCTTCGAAACACGAATATAAATATTGATAATGCGGCCGCATTACCAAAATTATCTCCGGGCGACTAGAGTGTGATTCTACATCTATCCAGTATATTAAAATTTCAAATACACGTTTGCAAGGCGTATATGCAAAAATTTTATATACTGAACTGTCCAAATCAATATAAATAAATAATCAAATACGAATAATTGATTTAGATTTTCAAAACAAAATTTGTTTTCATTTTCAAAAACATACTCTTCACACTCGTTCTAGGATACCACTGATCCCATCTCTAACGAGTCATTCCCATTGGATATTACTAACCCAATATCTGATGAATTCTTTCGTATGGTTCTAATGTGCCTTGTTCTCTAAGCTTTGTAAACCAAAGCTCTGATACCAACTGTGAAAACCCGCAACTTCCCCGTAAAGGAAAGCGCGGATAGTTCGAGAACAAGCCACAACAGAACGCATATAAAAGAACATTTCATTGTATATTACAACAATGCATCAGATTACAAGAATATACAGAGTAAAAATGAATATTACACAGAAATATCAGAGATTTAAATTACATTTAAATACATAGCAGCGGAAAATAATACAATACACAACTAGAAACAGATATACGGATACAAAGCTTTCCGGATATCGTTCCAGCTGTAAACCAGGATCCTGTGAATATAAATCTGCAAAACCAAAACTACTAGCTGCCCATGTCAAAATAAGGGCACCCAGAGTTTAGGTTAAAACAATAAACTCCAGGTCAGTCATGTGACTGGTGTGAGAACTAAAACAGTTATAAATCTTTATTTTTAATGTTCGGTAAATCAAGGGACCACGCCATATAACACGGAACGGGTTTCCTCCCAAGAATACCAGTGCATAAAACAAACAGCGCAATGCTAAATAAAGAAAAATGAAGCTGTTATAAGACCCAGGTCCTATCACACAATGCAAACGCAAGCCGGGGGATAGGGTTTTCCCTTATAATAGCCAAAGAATGCTTGATACGTTTAAAACGAATCATTTGATACTATTATAAGTGCATAGTGTATAAAACAACTTCAAATCATAAGTATCAATCATAGGCGGCATGGGTACCATATATCATGTCGCCATATATAGGTTTACAAATAAAACCGCAGTTGTCACGTATTTGGAAATTGGATTTCCATCTATGAACCGAGGCAAAAGATAGTCCTCAACCGATTCGAGATTGCCTAGCCCGAGTCTCAGGATCAGAAAGCATCGACCCTTGGATCGTCAGGGCCGGTACACACGGAGTGGATTAAAATGCCTGAGCACTACGTTTCGCCGCCCTTTGGGGCGTAAGCGAGCCAACGAATGACTCCATCGGACCCGGATCGTCCGATCTAACCGAGGCGCCTCGCAACAGCAACATCCACATAAGTCAAACTCGTCAGGGCGTGTAAAACCACTGACGCCACTTTTAGCTAGGAGGAAACGTAGGCCCTCCCTGATGTCCTTTCTCCCGTTTCTGGTTCATACCGGGGTGTGAGGCTCGCGAATTCACGTTACTCAAAGCTGTGCCACACAGGCTGTGCTTTGATCATCACCACAAGGCTTTGCTTTTCAACAGAAGCCTTGATCATTTGCATCTTAGCATGCTACACAGGCAAACCATTCTATGCAACCGATATCAGTCACAGAGAATGGAATCCGATGTCAGACACATAGTTCATTTACAAGTCCGTTCTGGGTCTGAACGAAACCGGAGGCACCTAGTACCCCGCATATCCATCGATCTCCAAGTACGTCTAGACGATCACCAACTGTTTCCATCTTCTTGGGTGTACAGCCCAATCAAGATCATCAGTAATTACCCAAACGACGTGAAGACCTCCGGTCTTCGACCATCGTCTTCATCTTCGACTTATCGTCGTATCAGTTATTCAGAATGGGATAAACCCGGTCTTTCCGAATAACTCGCGTATATTTTAAATAAGTGTTACACAAACACCACATACGCCTCATTCCAATTCATCAGTCACTAACCGTAAATTAATCAAGAGACTAATTTCCCAAATATTAACCCCGAAGGCCGAAACCAACATCAGATCAATATCCAGAAAACCATTCGGCTTAGCTAACCGACAGTTAGTTTCTAAATTTCACATTCATAGGGAAAGGTTCCCATTAATTTTATCCAAGATAAATTCCTGAATTTATTCTCTAATCTTCCTTTGAATTTCGATTCAACTAGTCGGAATTAGCGAACCTTACCGAAGTAATCATTGGTTTTAATTTCCCAATCCCAACCTATTTATCCCATGAAGTAAAACTGGTTATACCTCATATCTAACACCACGGTGTTATCGGTAAATTCAATTACCATTTCACGTTTAAATCTAATTAAAGATTTAACTAACGCCCGGAGCAAAACTGGTGATACTCCATTTCGATTCTTTCAATCTAATTAAAGATTCATTAAAACTCCACTTAGTTTTAATCATTAACTGGGCTAAAGAATCCGTGTCATTTAAAACACGGTTCACGATAAACCCAAAGTCACACTCGATTGATTATCGGGTTAAAGAACGAGTGTTGTTTAAAACACTGTTCACGATAAACCCAAAGTCACATTCGATTGATTATCGGGTTAAAGAACGAGTGTTGTTTAAAACACTGTTCACGATAAACCCAAAAATCATTCCATTAATTATCGGGTTAAAGAACAAGTGTTATTTAAAACACTGTTCACGATAAACCCAATATCAATATCAATTCAATTCCAATTAAATATTATTGAATTGGTACACTTCATTAAATCTAAATAAAAAGATTTAATATTTTCTCAACTGGGTTCAAGAACAGTGTTAGTGAAGACACCATTCACGACAAACCCAAATCACATTTGATATTCAATACAAGGCTCTAAATAGAAAATATACCGGCTTATATTCAATATCAAATTCTACGACTAACAAATATCGCATTGGAAATAACGATATATATATATCTTTCAAATTCCCATAACAATATCTGTATCATTACGAAATCCAACATCGAAATATTCCGAAGGCAATTTCGATTCAAATTCATTCCAATGCAATCATTGGAAATTCTGGTTATTTTCAAAACCATTTCAAATTCAATTTATTTATTTAAAAATAAATAGAATTGTAATTCTAGTTCAAAACTAGTTCATTTCGATAAAAATCTATTTTTATCTTTTCAAATATGGAGTTTTTCATCCCAATTCTTTCTAAATCATTTCTTATGATTTTACACAAATTATTACTATTTTTAATAATTTTATCAAGGCCTGTACAGTCGATTTCCATCAACGGCCATCGAACTGCACTTACAGCGACCTTTTTCAAATTTGATTTGGACATAATTCCAAATCCAACCGTTAGATTTCTAATTTCTAATATTCGTTAGAAAGCTCTTTTCGATACGAACCCAACGGTTCCGGTTTTAGGAGAATCCGACGGTCGGATCTCCCGTAATGTCCGTTTGAAATAAATGGTCGAAATTCACGAACTGCCGCGGCGCGGCGCGTTCTATTCAGGCCATTATATTATATATATAATATATATAATATATATTTCGTCGATTTCTATTTAAAACGAATTATATAAATAGTTTTAAAATTCGTTTCAAAAGCAATTTCAACTCCCATTTCAATTCAAATCAAAATTGAATTCTTCTTTATAAATTCGTTTTAAAATTCATTTCTATTCAATTCAAATTTCAATTCAATTTGAATTCATTTCAATTCGCTTTCAATTCCATTTGAATTCGTTTTCAATTCAATTCATTTCGAAATCGTTTTCAATTCAATTCATTTCGAAATCGTTTTCAATTCAATTCATTTCGAAATCGTTTTCAATTCAATTCATTTCGAAATCGTTTTCAATTCAATTCATTTCGAAATCGTTTTCAATTCAATTCATTTCGAAATCGTTTTCAATTCAATTCATTTCGAAATCGTTTTCAATTCAATTCATTTCGAAATCGTTTTATATTCAATTCATCTCGAAATCGTTTTTAATTCAATTCATTTCGAAATCGTTTTCAATTTAATTCATTTCGAAATCGTTTTCAATTCAATTCATTTCAAAATGAATAAAATCGATATCAATATCGTTTACGTCAAAATGGCGTCAATCTAATCAACACGGCTTCATAAATTTCTATTTTCAAATATTCTATTTCAAATATTTCTTTTTCAAATATTTGTTATTATCAAAATATTTCGTTCAACACATGACCAATCTCAATGGATGAGTACTGTCAACACATGAACCTTTATTTTATATTGATAAAGATGTAAATTTTATTACTAAAATATTTCGTTCAACACATGACCAATCTCAACGGATGAGTACTGTCAACACATGAACCTTTATTTTATAATATTCTTTATTTTTCAAATTGGAATGAGGCCCAATCAATTACCATATAAAGTTAATTATATGGATTTTCATACAACACATGTATAATAGCATTGAAAAATAATCAACCATCAACCAAAGTGCACTACACTGTATAAGCATCAAATATAGATATCTAACGCTTATAACAGCCTGTCAATCAATCGATCGACATATTCAATCAATCAGGATGAGTGAACTTCAAATTTCATCCCAACACCCGTGTGGGGTTTCAAACAATCAAACACAGATTTTATTTGTGCAGTTGGGCGATGTGTAAAATTTATCGTCCCAATCAATGTCATTCAAATAGGTGTACATACACAAACCGTCCAGTTTGTAAATGAATATTTTATTTTATTCACTTCACGTTAAAAATTATATTTTTAACGATAAAACATTTTATTTTAACATATGAATTTCTATTCAGTTCATTCTTTAAATAAAATGATATTTTTATTTTTCTAACATATTTTAGAAAATTTCGGCGGCATAACGGCACGATACTAGAAACGGGACGAGGCCTAGCCTTATCGCCGGTCTAGTGAAGGCCCACGCCATTCACACATCAATCAAATCAATTTATTTCACCCAACAATTCAATTTCAAATACAATCATCTAATCAACTACACAACCAAACAATTTAACAAACAAGCCATCCATGGTCTGTGGATGACGGGTGTCGGGTGCTACTAAACACCGTCTGCATCCTAGTATATATATATAACTAGAAAATTTAAATTGAAAGGTGAGAAGTTCTCACCGAAAGCTATCCAAACATCTTGACTCTTCTTTGATATAAATCTTCTTCGTTCCCGCCTTTTTGTTACCTTCGTTGTCCGCTTTCACTACCTATGTAAAAATCGAATTTTTACTTCGCTATTCCATATATAAAAATCATATTTTTATTCCGCAGTTCAACATATAAAAATCATATTTTTATTCTGAAGTTCAATATATAAAAATCATATTTTTATTTCGAAGTTCAATATATAAAAATCATATTTTTATTTTGAAGTTCAACATATAAAAATCATATTTTTATTTCGAAGTTCAACATATAAAAATCATATTTTTATTTCGAAGTTCAATATATAAAAATCATATTTTTATTTCGAAGTTCAACATATAAAAATCATATTTTTATTTCGAAGTTCAACATATAAAAATCATATTTTTATTTCGAAGTTCAACATATAAAAATCATATTTTTATTTCGAAGTTCAACATATAAAAATCATATTTTTATTTCGAAGTTCAACATATAAAAAACATATTTTTATTTCGAAGTTCAATATATAAAAATCATATTTTTATTCCGAAGTTCAATATATAAAAATCATATTTTTATTTCTATATTTTAAACAAAGCATATATATTTTTAAAACAAATCTAAACTGAACCCTAAACTGAATTTTAACTGTTAATAAACTAAATAAACAAAATAGAACTCACACTTTTCTACCAATCGAAGGGGGGAGGAGGAGTTGTTCGCTGGTGGGGATGGAGGTTGTCGGC
Source organism: Allium sativum (assembly GCA_030737875.1). Classification (NCBI taxonomy): domain Eukaryota; kingdom Viridiplantae; phylum Streptophyta; class Magnoliopsida; order Asparagales; family Amaryllidaceae; genus Allium; species Allium sativum. The sequence continues at coordinate 969,012,683 of CM060913.1, read as the reverse complement.
GGCAGCCCCTCTGTGGCGCGTTGGTGGCTGTGGCAGCGAGGGGGGGGGGGGGTGTGGCCGATTTCTGGTCGGTTTGGGGATGCTTCGGGGGTTGGGGCTTCACGCCGTAAAGGGGGCAGAGGGAGAGAAGCGCGCAAGACGGGGAGGCTCTGGTCGGAGGCGGAGCAGCCTGGCGCGGGGCGGAGGAACCCATGGCGGCGGCGGATGAACGATGGAAGCATCGTCTTTTTTTTTTTCCTTTTGTTCGGTTTGATTTTGAAGAGGGGGGGGGGGGCAGACTGAATTAAGGGGAAGGGAAAGAATTTTTAATTTATTTAATTAATTTATCCACTAAAAGTTAACTTTTACATAGGACCTCTAAACGAGGCCCACCGCCTGTCGTCCCTAGCGTTTTACCCCATTCCGAACACAATGGGATATGTATCGTAGGCTGATTCGACTGTTTGAATCAGTTTCCGTTAAATTTACATTTAAATCACTATATTGAATTTTAAACGTACATTTCAAATTACCGGGGTCGCATACGAACTTTAAAAATTCTAGAAAAATATTTTCTAGCTTCGTATTGACGATACGGTCCTAACAAAACTAGTTTCGTCGAATTCTGAGACCGCTGGAAAAATGACCAATTTCCATTCGATTAAAATCAACTGAAACTGGTAAAACGCGTTTTCCTTTGCCACGCTCACATATTGATTCGAAAAATTATGAAATTTGGAACCTAGCAATAATTTGACATCACGGATCCAACAAAAGTAGTTTCGTCGAAATCCGAGGTCATTTGCAAAATTTCCATTTTTAAGGGCCTGAATTCCATAGCGACTATTCAGAATTTTCAACTGGACATATCTTTTGATTCCCGCTATGAAATCTCGATTTTTCGGATTCGATAGAAAGATATTATCAATTAGATCCTATCATTTTTGGTTTCACTAAAATCCGGATTGTTTTGCACCCGATACATTCAATTGAAGTTTGAAATCGAATTATCGAACTACCGCGCCATTTTCAATTCTATTTATAATTATATATAATTATTTATATTCTAACGACGACATATATAATATATACGTTCTAATTCTATTCAAAATAAATTTCTCGTCGATATTATTTAAAATAATTCATTTTAAATAATCAAAATTCGCCAAAATTGCCAAAATAAAAATTTTAAACTGGCCCAGATTTTCGGGTTGTTACATTTCACAACTGGAAAATATATAGCATTGCCAGTTTAGATTTTTATCAGTTTAATCACTATAAAATGTACACTATGCTTGATTAAATCACTCCCCTCGTCCACCAACCATGGGTGATTTGAATTGAGTGTATTGTATGTTGTTTGTGATGTTGAAAGGATTAAAAATTATGTTAACATAAATTTGGTAGTTGAAATTAGTTTATAAATATTTATTTATAATTTGAACGGTGAAAATTAGTTAAATTTCTTAACCAATAATTTATTTAAATAAACTGTTGTTGTATGAAAAATCCCACACGGGTCTGGGGATGATAATTTATTCACATCTCCCCTGAATTTAATTGTATGTCAATCAATGGATTGACAACATGTGATGAGCATTATTTATTTATTTTAATACTCACACAGTTGTGAATTCCACTCTGGTTGTGAATGGACTATTTGTTGATTATTTATCATTATTGTGCACACATGCGATGTATGAAATCCATATAATCGAAATTATATGGTAATTGATTGAGTCGCATTCCGATATAGAAATAAATAATGTTTTATTATTGTAGAATCAAAATTTACATTTTATTGAAATATGATAGTTGAAACCAAAATTTACATTTTTTTGAAGTAAAATGGTTGAAACCAAAATATCATTTTTTGGTTGAAATGAAATAGTCAAAATAAAGAATCATATTATATAAAAGAACGTTTTTAAAGAAAATAGCATTTTTATAGAAAAAGATCAATTCAAACATTTTGTAATAGAACATTTTAATGTAATTGTAACTTTTTAATATAATGAGACATTTCAATGTAAATAACAATTTAAAATAAAGAATATTTTAAAATAAAATGTTCTAACAATTAAATCACGTTTTTATTGTATGTACAAAAAATAAAATAATCGTTTGTTGAATTACATTTTTATACAACAAAGATGTCATCTTTTAAATGTTGATAAAATAATCATTTGTTGAATTATATTTTTATACATTAAAAATGTAATCCTTAATATGTCAGCGAAATTAAAAATAATCATTAGTTAAAGTATGATTTCGAATGTTAAAAATGAAATCTTTAACATGTTAGTGAAGTATAAAAATTATGATTTTGATGTCTGTCTTTGAATGGACACACAAATATAAAAATATGAAGTCGAGTAAGTAGCAAACGCCATTTTAACCCGAACAGGTTTATCGATCAATTTTATTCATTTTAAAATGAATATCGAAAAGAAGTGATTTCAAAATATAATATTTTGAAAATTTTATCATTTTAATATGATAAAGATATAGAATATTCAATTTTAATTTAAAATTGAAAACGAAGTTAAAATCATTTTAAAACAAATTTATAAACGATTTATATAATATGGTTTAAATGGAAATCGATGAAACATAATATATATATATATATATATATTATATATTTAATGGCCTAAATAGAACGCGTCGCGTAGCGACCGTTCGTGAATCTCGACCATTAACTTCAAACAAGCGTAACGGGAGATCCGGCCATCGGATTCTCCTAAAACTGGAACCGTTGGGTTCGTATCGAAAAGAGCTTTCCAATGAATATAAAAGATTTGAAATCTAACAGTTAGATTTGGAGATACGTCCAAATCAATTTCAGAAAAGGTCGCTATGGATGTAGTTCGGTGGCCGTTGTTGGAAACCGACTGTACGGGCGATAATAAAATTATTAAAAATATAGAAAAATTACCTAAAATCATAATGAATGGTTTGGAAAGATTTTTGATGAAAATTTCCAATTTTATAAAGATAAAAAAAATATTTTAATCGAAATGAACTATTTAATGAACTAGTTATTAACTAGAATAATAATTTAACTATTTTTAGAAATAAATAAATTGGATTTGAAAATGATTTTAAAATAACCAGAATTTTCTAAAGAATAAATTGGAATGGAAATTATCTTCAGGATATTTCGATATTGGATTCCGTGATTATACGGATATTGTTATGGGAATTTGGAAGATATATACATATCGTTATTCCCAATACAATATTTGTTGGTTTCAGAATTTGATAATTAATATAAGCCAATATAATTTCTATTCAGAACCTTATATTTAATATCAAATGGGATTTTGGGTTTTTCGTGGACGGTGTCTTTAATAACACTGTTCTTAAACCCAATTTAGAAAAGAATAAATCTTTTAATTAAGATTTAGGAAATTTTTACCAATTAATTAATAATTAATTGGAATTAGATAAAAGAATTGGATTTTTGGGATTTATCGTGAACGGTGTTTTAAATAACACTTGTTCTTTTACCCAATTAACAGTGAAGATATAATTTGGCATTTATAAGTCTTTTATTATGATTTAATGGGAATTTTCCAAAATAAAGTTTTCCAATTTAATATATTATATTGGAATTGGATGGAATTCGATTTGGTAATAATCGAGATGAACTCCTGTGAATGAAGACCGATATTATATATGGAATTTAAAAGGCATTGCCGCTATTCCATTTATATTATTAGTTTGATGTGGGAATTTATATCGATTATACACCGTTATGATTTCCGCGAAGATTCCATAGTTAATGAAAGAAGACTTGGGTTTATCGTGAACAATGTTTTTAAAAGACATTAGTTCTTTAACCCAATTAAAGATAAGGTTAAATTCTTAAGCTTGAATAATCCTTAAGTAATGATTTTTGGGATTAAAAAGAATAAATTAAAAAGAATTTATCTTTGATAAAATTTATGGGAACCTTTCCCTAAAAATGTGAATATTTTATTAAAAGAATATTCTAAATTGGAATGAGGCGTAGGATGTGTTTATTATAGCATTTGTTTATAAAGTACGCCAGTTATTCGAAAAGACCGGGTTTAACCCATTCTGAATAATTGATACGACGACTAACAGTCGAAAAGATTGAAGATGGCGCAAGACCGACGATCTTCACATCGAATGGATGAGTTGCTACTGATGACCATGATTTGATAGCTACCTTGAAGGGGCTACAGTGGTAGCCGTCCGGACGTACTTGTTGATTGTTCGGATATGCGAGGGCCTCTTTTCCATATTGGACATACGGACGAGGAATAAGGTGTCTCCAGTTTCGTTCAGACCCAGAACGGACTTGTAAATGGATGGTATGTCTGACGTTGTATTCCTTTATGTTGTATTCGTTGATTTCTGCTATATATATATATATCTGTTAGTGGCGGAGAATTTATTCTCTTGCTTAACACCTTTCTCTGAAACGTATGTGCTCAAAGGTTATATATATATATATATATATATATATTGGAAGAAATCAATGGTATGACATGGATTGACAATGTGGCATGCTAAGATGCATGGATTAAGGCTTTTGTTGAAAAGCAGAGCCTTGACGATGATGATCAAAGCATAGCGTTAATTTGCATATATTTGTGTAGCGTTACCTCGCGAGCCTCACACCCCGGTATGATGGTGAACGATTTGTTTGATTAGTAGGTTTGACCAATATACTTTATATATACATGGATTTGGTCGGCCGAGTCGTACTGGGTGTGGTCGCACCACACCTTGTGATTTGGGATAGGGCCATTTTCCCCCTATTCCCCATATATAGGGATAAAGTAAGCGGTGTTTTCTCTCACTGGGACGTAACCCGCGGTAATACTTGATTTCCAACTACGGTGTTTGTGACGATCCCAAAATCCGAGGGGCGGTATTAAGGATAATCATTAGGAAATAACACATTAATCATCATAGCAGAGTACAGATAATAGCAGAAACAATAAACAGAATAATTTTACATGGATATGACAGCGGAATCACAACATGTAGGAACATCTGAATAGCATAACGTGGGATATAACTTAGTAAAAAGGAAAGTGATCAGTCATCATCGCCAGAGGCGGAATACATACATGCAGTGAGACATAATAAGGGTATCAGTCTACATCGCCGAAGGTGGAATACATATACATATAGTAAGAAATACGGAAAGTAAATCAGTCTGCATCGCCAGTGGCGGAATCATAATATAAGTACAGTAATGGCGGAAAATGTCAAAGTCATCTCTGTGAAGTCAGCCTCACCATGAGCCAAAAATGCACTCTATGCAGCAGTGTAGAACCAAAAACAACCTGTCACCTGTGTACTAGGCTGCCCGTGTGAAAATAAGGGCACCCGCGTTTGCAAAGTGAAACAAACAACGAGTCAGTCATGGGGACTGGTATGATGAATCTATTTAACAGTTAAACAACAGTAAATAGCAAATCATAGGACCACGCCACTTTCGCGGAACGGGTTTACTCCAGTGATTGCTAGTGCATTTAAAACAAAGTAAATTCTTTTAAAACAACGCAATGCTTTTAGAAAGAATGAAGCCATTATAAGACTCAGGTCCCATCACACAATGCAACGCAAGCCGGAGGAAAGAGTTTTACCTTATAATGGCCAAATATGCTTGATACGTATAAAGGAAAATCATTTGATATTATTACTAGTGCATATATGTTTCAAAAGCGAATAGCATCATAAATATCAATCATAGACGGCATAGCTACCATATACTATGTCGCCATACTAGTTCTACAATCAAGTCCGTTATTTCGTATTGGAAATTGGATTTCCGTCATGAGTCGAGGCAAGGGGCAAGCTCCTCTCCTCTTCGAGACACTCTAGCAAATGCCTCGGGACTACACACTCTGGGCAACCCCTGGATCGGCTGGGTCGGTCCTTTCTTACGTTTGAGGATTAGTTATTCCTGAACACACGTTTCCCGGTCCTTACAGACCTATAATCGAGGCGCCTCGCATTCCAACAACCACTTAGGTGAAAAATAGATATATATGTCAGGGCTGGTAAGTCACCGACACCACTATAGCTAGAAAGAAACGTCGTGCTCTCCCAGCGGCCCGTATCCCGTTTTTAGCTCATACCGAGGTGTGAGGCTCGCGAATCTACGAAATACACAAAGCTAGGTCACGTAGACCTTGCTTTGATCATCATCCACAAGACTTTGCTTTGCAACAGAAGCCTTGATCACAGCATCTTGGCATGCCACATAGGCAGTCCACTCCATACGATTGATTTCCATCGATATATAACCCCTGAGCTCGTACGTCTCAGAGAAGGGCGTTAAGCAAAAGAATAAATTCTCCGCCGCCAAACAGATATATATATATATATATTTAACAGAGATCAATCAGTACAGAACAAAATCCAATGTCAGACACACAGTCCATTTACAAGTCCATCCTTGGTCTGAACGAAACCGGAGGCGTCAAATTCCTCGTATATCCGTCCGATCAACACATACATTCAGACGGTTACTACTTCCGTCCCTTTCCGGTAGCTACTCCGGTTAGGAACCTCAGTAGCGCCCATCCAACCGATACGAAGATCGTCGGTCTTGAATCGTCTTTGCGTTTTCCAATTCGAATCGCTCGATAAATTATTTGAAATGAGGGTTAGCTCGGCCTTTTCAAATAATTCACGTCATTAGAATTTAAATCGATTCATTTTATGGTTATATTATTCGACATCCATCTTTCGGTTCTTTAGTGTTATTTTCATGTCATACACATACAACCATCAAATATCAGACAATTCAAGCCCATTTGGTTTATTCTCAATCAATATTGCTTATAATATTTTATAACGATTTTTCGCCATTTTTATTTATTTAAAAATGGCCATATTTAATTACACGACGTTTCAGGTCGTGCCGTGGCACTGGCGCTGTTTTCCCCTAATTTGTTTTACACATATCGGGAAATCTAACCGTTGGATTTCTACAAAGTCTATACCAGTGGGAAGATATTCCCAAAGCGAACCCAACGGTTCCAGTTTCGTGAGAATCCGACGGTCGGATCTTCCACACTAGTCGTTTGAAGTTACGGTTTCAAAATTCGAACTGCAGCGTCGTTATTCGATTTAATTTAATTATATTTATATTTATATCTAAATATAAACGATTCTGGCGCTGTTTTTCTTCAGATTTGAATTAAACATTCCGGACAATCCAACAGTTGGATTTTTACAAGGTTGGTGCCGTTGGAAAAATATTTCCAAGGCGAACCCAGCGGTTGCGGTTTCGGGAAAATCCGATGGTCAGATTTCTCGTACTAATCGTTTCAAATTACGATTCCGAAACGCGAACTGCACGGCCTCTATTCCTTTTAATTATATTTATATATATATATATATAAATATAGTTCATTCTATAATTTCAACTATAGTTCATTTTATATTTTCAACTTCGTTTTCACTTCAAATATTTCACTAACGCCTTAATATTTCGAAAAATTTCGCCATAGCCTCCTTTGTACGGGGAGGGGTTTGGAAATTTATTGGGCCGTATTAGGTACCCAATAAATCCTAAAAAGCATTCACATATTTATAGTGATATATTCTGGTGTTTACGGGGGAGCATGTACTGATAATCACTCCAGAGAATAAATTCCCGTCACCACGTTTCCGTGTGGAAATAAATAGTCCATGTGCCGTATCTAATAACTAAATCGACGTGATTATTGTCAACTCCAGACCCGTGTGGGGTTTTTATTAATCTGGCAATTTATCGTTATAATTTATATAGTCCATATCAGTCATCAGTTCAACCTGTGGTATATAGTCATCGCCATACAAGCCTCTTGCTTGTATGGTAAATCTTCCACCTCGTCACACAAGCTCCAATTGCTCATGTGGGATATGATGAAGTATGCCTATCATCAAGAAGTATGCCATGTAGTGTAGTTCAAAATTAATTGTTACTATCCTATGGCGTTGTTTATTATTTCACACAGAGAAACCAACACTCTGCATCCAATGGCATTCACAGGAGTTGATATATAAATAAAATTGCGCAGCTAACTCATCAAGGTTTACCTATTTGTCAGGCACGCAAATAATTTCTTTACTCTACAGCTAATCCATTTTTCCTGTTCAACACATGTATATATATGCAGAACAAAGCTAATAATAATATTTCTAGCAAACTATTATTTATTTCAACACTTGTGTATTTTTAACTAAGTATACATGATAAAAGGAATATTTTTATCATCAAAGATATTTATTCGACACATGTGTATTTTTAACTAAGCGTATACATGATAAAAGAAATATTTTTATCATCAAAAATATTTATTCGACACATGTGTATTTTTAACTAAGCGTATACATGATAAAAGAAATATTTTTATCATCAAAAATATTTATTCGACACATGTGTATTTTTAACACTTCATATTCACTATAAAAATATAGTTTTCATTGTCGATTCATTTTATTTTTAAGAGATGATAACATTCAACACATGAACTTCAACTCAACGAATGAATTGCAATTCAACACATGAATATTCTATATATTTTGTATATATATAAAAATGTGATTTTGTTCGCTAAAGCCATTTGTTTAAATTCAAATAATATTCAACACATGAATTTCAACTCAACGAATGAATTGCAACTCAACACATGAATATTCGATACAGTTTGTATATATATAAAAAATGTGATTTTTATCGCTAAAGCCATTTGTTTAAATTCAAATAATATTCAACACATGAATTTCAACTCAACGAATGAATTGCAACTCAACACATGAATATTCGATACAGTTTGTATATATATAAAAAATGTGATTTTGTTCGCTAAAGTCATTTGTTTAAATTCAAATAATATTCAACACATGAATTTCAACTCAACGAATGAATTGCAACTCAACACATGAATATTCGATACAGTTTGTATATATATAAAAAATGTGATTTTTATCGCTAAAGCCATTTGTTTAAATTCAAATAATATTCAACACATGAATTTCAACTCAACGAATGAATTGCAACTCAACACATGAATATTCGATATAGTTTGTATATATATAATAAATGTGATTTTGTTCGCTAAAGCCATTTGTTTAAATTCAAATAATATTCAACACATGAATTTCAATTCAACGAATGAATTGCAACTCAACACATGAATATTCGATATAGTTTATGTAATTTATTTCAACGAATGAAAATTATTCTAACACATAAATATTTCAGAAAATTTCGGCAGCATAACGGCAGGGTAGTTAAAACCGGGACCATCCCTAGTACGGCTCCTCGCTCTACCTTAAAACCTCGCGGTTTTTGACAATGGGGATCATGCATCTAGTTCGCACGCAGGCGGCATGTTTTATTTTCAATTCCACAATCCTATTCTATTTTGTTTCAACCACAAGAGGGTATTTTTCAACCACAAAGGTATTTTTCAACCATAAAGGTATTTTTCAACCACAAACAATTATTTCCAACCATTCGTCATACCATATAATATCACGTCAATCACAAGCAATAAATATCGTCCATGGTCTGTGGACAAGGGGAGTATATATATATATATATATATATATATATATAATTCACTTGCATTTCATCACAATTCAAAGCATATATGTTTCATTCAACGCTTGTATAATTTATACATCGCTAATATAACTTATACAACACATGTACATGAGGTATACAATGCATATATAATTTACACTTCGCTTATATAATTTATACAACGCGATTTCATTCACACAAATAATTTAGATTCCTCACATTGGTTATTGCAGTGCTAAAAATCGTAGGAAGGTCAGAAAAATCCGCGGCTTCTTCTAGAATGTAGAGAGCCTCCTTGCGGTCACGGCGTCTCCTGTTTCATCGAATTTCGTTAAAGAACGAAAAAGATATTATTTTTCAAAGTTTTGCAACACTTAAAAGTGTTATTTTCATTTCAGAAATTTACATCAGAAAGGTTTTAAAAACTTCGAAACTAGGTCACGATTTTTCAGCCAATCCGTACCTCGATGCTTCGATCAGACCACGCTGCGTCAAAGAGCTACGAACCACCTCCAGATCGGCGGTGGTGGCGAAGGGTTCGGTGGCCTGTGCGCGTCGCGACGGCGCTCCGAAGGTCGTGACTTCCTCGTCGATTTCCGACGTCGATGCTTGATGGCTGGGGTCGTGGGTTGGTCGGATGTGGAGAGGAGGCGAAGGCGGTCAGAAGTTTCAACAGGCGGCGGCGGTGAAATCGCCTGAGGCAACGGCTAAATGGACGAGAAGATTCGAGCACCCTACGTCGTCCAATCGTCTCTGGCGGCTAGGGTTTTGGTTTTTTTTTTTTGTTTTTTTTAAAGAAAAATTCCTATTGGTCCATGCTTTATAGGAAATTTTAAATAGTGTTTTTGCAAACGGACTCCTTTTTAAACCCAACGACTGTCGCCTTAGCTAAATACCCCCATTCCGGACACAATGGGATATGTTTCGTTGGCCATTTCGACTGTTACAGTCAGTTATTTTTCAAATTAAAATATAAAACATTCGATATTTAATTTAAACGTACATTTCAATTTTCCAGGGCCACAAACTGAATCGAAAAATTCCAGAAAAATAAATCTAGCTTTGTTTTGACGATACGGTCCTAACAAAACCAGTTTCGTCGAATTCTGAGCTCGTTTGAAAAACGGCCATTTTTAGGTCGACCCATTTTAACAGAATTTGACCAAACACATTATCCTTTGCCCCGCTCACATACTAGCTTCAAAAATTATGAAATTTGAAACTTAGCAATAATTTGACATCCCGGACCCAACAAAAGTGGTTTCGTCGAATTCCGAGGACGTATGCAAAATCTCAATTTTCAAGGGCTATATATACTATATAGCGACCTTTCTGAAAATTCATTTGGCCATAACTTTTGATTTTCGTTATGAAATTTCGATTTTTCAGATTCGTTAGAAAGGTATTGATAAACAGATTTAAATATTTTTAGTTTCGTCAAAATCCGTTATATTTTCCACCCGGTATAGTCAGACAAAGTTTGTATTCAAAATTCCAAACTGCCATACCATACCAAATTCTATATTTTATTGAAATATTCTATTTCAACTATTCAAATTCTTGGGTAATAACCTAATTTAAAAATTTTAAGCTGGTTCACATTTTCCGGGTTATTACAATCTCCCCCACTTAAAACTTTTCGTCCTCGAAAAGGAAATAACAGCTAGGCAGGAAATAAATGTAAATGCAAAGTATTGTAAAGTACCTTGCACCGGAGTTAGTCAGAGATGTCCACTCTGCATTTGGGATAGGCTTGTTTAATGCTTTCCTCAGTTTCCCAAGTACAGTCTCTAGGATCACTACTCCACTGCACTTTGACTAAACGAATCTTTTTCCTCCTCAGCTCTCTAGTTTCTTTGCCAACTATCTTTAATGGCTCTCTACTGAGTGCTAATTCTGGATTTATGTCAATATCATGTTGCGCTGCTTCTTCCACAACAAGATCGGGATCATGAACATGTTTTCTGAGTTGAGATACGTGGAACACATCATGTATACCAGGCAACCAATTAGGTAATGAAACCCTATATGCAAGAGTTCCAATCCGTTCAAGTATAGGAAAGGGACCAATAAACCTCGGTGCCAACTTCCCAGTCTTGCCAAATCTGATTACTCCTCGCATTGCAGAAACTCTTAAATAAACATAATCGCCAACGGCAAACGATATATCCCTTCTTCTCGCATCAGCATAACTTTTCTGTCGGCTCTGCGCTGTTTTCAATCTCTTCTTAATGAAATCGACTTTATCCGATGCTTCTTGAATCATATCGGGCCCTAACACAAGTCTGTTGCCAGGTTCTACCCAACATGCGGGAGATCTGCACGGTCTACCGTATAATGCTTCAAATGGAGACATTCCCAAATTTGCTTGATAGCTATTGTTGTAAGAGAATTCTGCTAAATGTAAGTGATCTTCCCATGAGCCTCCAAAATCGATAACGCAAGCCCGCAGCAAATCTTCTAAAATTCTATTCACCCGCTCAGTTTGGCCATCTGTCTAAGGGTGATAAGCGGTGCTTAGATTCAATTTGGTTCCCAATTCTTCCTGGAATGCTTCCCAGAATTTGCTAGTAAATAAGGGATCTCTATCGCTGACTATATTGAGCGGCACTCCATGAAGTTTAACTATTTCTTTGAAGTAAATCTGTGCTAGACTTTGAGCCGTTCTGTTGGATCGGACAGGTATGAAATGGGCAGTCTTCATGAAGCGATCTACGATTACCCATATACTGTCGTTTCCTTTTCTAGTTCGAGGCAGGCCATCGATGAAATCCATCGAGATTTGTTCCCACTTCCATCCTAGAATTTCTAATGGTTGTAATAATCCAGCTAATTTCTGCTGATCACTCTTAACTAGCTGACAAGTGGGGCATCTGCTAACATATAATGAGATATCTCTTTTCATTGACCTCCACCAGAATGTGCGTTTGATATCGTTATACATTTTGCTCACACCGGGATGGATACTTAATTTGGATTTGTGGCACTCATCAAGTATTTCTCTTTTGAGCTCGGGAAGGTTTGGGATGCAAATTCTGCCCTTTAATCTTAGAACTCCTTTGTCATCGAGTCGAAAACTTGTGGATTCACCTCCTTTGACTCTCTGACTGATTCTTTGAATAAATTCATCGTCTTTCTGAAGGGTCGAGATCCTGTCTATTAATGAAGACGTGATGACAAAACTGGCGATGATTTCATTCTTTCTGCTGAGTGCGTCTGCTACAACATTGGCTTTCCCTGGAGTGTATAGAATTTCAAAATCGTATACTGCAAGGAATTCTAACCAACGTTGTTGCCTCAGGTTTAAATCTTTCTGGGTGAACAGGTATTTCAAGGATTGATGATCGGTAAATAGTTCGAACTTCTCGCCCAATAAATAATGCCTCCAGATTCTTAAAGAAAACACGATGGCTAATAACTCAAGATCATGAGTAGCATAGTTTCTTTCATGCGGCTTTAGTTGACGGCTGGCATAAGCGATCACTTGGCCTTTTTGCATTAACACTGCGCCCAGCCCTCTAATAGAAGCATCTGTCCATACAGTCAAGTCTTGGTTACCTTCTATAATGGTCAATACTGGTGCAGTTGTCAACTTCAATTTCAGCTCCTGGAAAGCTTCTTCACATTCGGGAGTCCACTTGAATTTCTCATGCTTCTTTGTAAGCTTTGTCAATACACCAGATATCTTTGAAAAATCCTGAACGAATTTCCGATAGTAACTAGCCAATCCAAGGAAACTTCGAACTTCAGTGGGCGTAGTAGGTTGTTTCCAAGTATGAATCGCTGTAATTTTGCTTGGATCTACAACAATTCTTTCTTTTGATACGACATGGCCTAGGAATTTAACTTCATTCTACCAGAAGACACACTTAGAAAATTTAGCTTTCAAGACATTTCTCCTTAGAATTTTCAACACTTGTTCTAAATGTTTTGCATGCTCGTCTTCCGACTTAGAGTAGATTAAAATGTCATCGATGCAGACTAGAACAAATTTATTCAATACACCACGGAACACTCTGTTCATAAGATCAACGAAGTATGCCGGAGCCTTACACAAGTCGAACGGCATTACTAACCATTCGTAGAATAAATCGGGACCCCTGAAGGTTGTCAAAGGAACACAGTCTTCGGCTATACGTAATTGGTGGAAACCTGTAGCTAGGTCCATTCTGGAGAATACTGTTGCTCCATTTAATTGATCTAACAGATCATCTATACGGGGCAAAGGATATTTGTTCTTCAGTGTCTGCTTATTGAGATCTCGGTAATCAACGCAAAGTCCTAGAGTACCGTCTGATTTCGGGACAAATACTACTGCTGCTCCCCATGCTGAAAAGCTCGGTCTGATTAGACCTTTCCAAAGCAATTCTCGGGTTTGACTAATTAACTCTTCTTTTTCTTTCGGGGCCATTCTTCTAATTGGATGTACTACTGGTCGGGCGTTAGGAATTAGATCTATCCTAAATTCAATTTCTCTTTGCGGCGGTAAGTTTTCTACTTCTTCAAACACATCCGCATAGTTTTTAACGACCGGTATCTTTTCTATCGAAGGGGGAGTAACTTCTAAAGAAGACCAAAATTCCGCTCTATTAATTTCTGGACCGAGACACGGTATAGTGATATGCCCCGATTTTGTCTCTACTTCCACGATTCTTTCGGCACATCTAACCTCCACCTTATATTGTGTCAGCCAGTCCAGCCCCAGTATGATATCAAATTCAGAAAGGTCCATGACAATTACTTTAAAAGGAAACCGGTACCGAGAAAAGGAAATAGGTGCTTTACAATATGTACTGAGACTAACAGAACCTCCTATCGGGTTTTGAACTTTAATTGGTTCTTTTAGAATTCTTCGTTTCAATTTTAACTTACGAACAAGGTTACCAGAAATGAAGCTACGTGATGCACCAGTATCAAAAAGTACAGAAACAGGAATATTTTTAATGGTAAGGGTACCTCCCAAAACGTCGGGTTTACCTGATCCATCGGTGGTAGCTGGCGGGGTCTTCCCGTCATAGACATGAGCCACTTGTGCATTCTGCTTCAGAGGACAGTTCCTACTATAGTGCCCCTTCTTATGGCAGTTGTAGCATTCGGCTGAGTCATTTGCCTTTGGTTTCCTCGGAGCTTTGCATACATTAGAAAAATGACCTGGCTTCCCGCAGTTGTAGCAATTTCCTTTCGGGATCTTTGCAGGTTTCTGAGTAGCGGCCGCGGTAATGCTAGATTCGGGTTGATCGGTTGAAGCCTTACGCTTATTTCCAGCTTGGCTTTTGGCGCGGTCTTGGCTAGCATACCTCTCATCCATGTCTTCGTAATTGCAAGCCATCTCTACTAGTTCTGAAAAGGAGAGTTTGATGTTGCTCATATCTCTATCGTGGTACTTGCGCTTCAGCCCAAATATGAATCTCTTGTTCTTTGCTTTGTTGGTCGTAATCAGCTCTGGAGCATAGCGCGACAACTGGGTGAACTTATTAAGGTAGTCCTGAATAGAGAGATCTCCTTGCTGGAGATTAGCAAACTGCTCTCGCATCCTCTCTAGAGCCTGTTCAGGTACAAACTTCTCATTGAACATAGCTTTGAATTGTTCCCAAGTCCTGACAGTACCAGCTGCATCCTCTGAGGTAATGGCATCCCACCACAGCTCTGCTTCCTCCTGAAGGAGCCAAATGCCAAGTCGGGCTTTGTTGTTGGTTCCCATACCCATGCCTTCAAAGATTTTCTCATAGGTCTTCAGCCAAGCTATAGCCTCGGTCACTGTACCAGTGCCAGTAAAGGGTTTTCCCCCAAGATTTCTGTACCTCTTTGCTACTTTACCTAGCTCAAAGTCTTCTCGTGCTGGTGGCTGAACAATAGGGCCTTCCACTACTACGGGGATATTCCCCCGTCCTCCTGCTGCATCTCCTCGGCCTCCACGGCCTCCTCTAGCTACTGCTCCTCGTGTAGCCATCTAAGAGAATACTATATAAGCAAGAAAAGAGTCAAGCTCATAGATTTGATAATTTTCATAAATGATAAAGCAGGGGAATACAAGGAAAGATAATGATGATGTACTGATCAAATTGTTTTGCTAAGCTGCTTAGCTCATTCTAGGACATTGCTAATCCTATCTCTAATGAGCTACTCGCATTAGAACACTACTGATTCTATTCTGACGAGGTGTTTAATGTGTTAGATCCCGAAACTAAGGTAACCAAAGCTCTGATACCAACTGTGACGATCCCAAAATCCGAGGGGCGGTATTAAGGATAATCATTAGGAAATAACACATTAATCATCATAGCAGAGTACAGATAATAGCAGAAACAATAAATAGAATAATTTTACATGGGTATGACAGCGGAATCACAACATGTAGGAACATCAGAATAGCATAACGTGGGATATAACTTAGTAAAAAGGAAAGTGATCAGTCATCATCGCCAGAGGCGGAATACATACATGCAGTGAGACATAACAAGGGTATCAGTCTACATCGCCGAAGGCGGAATACATATACATATAGTAAGAAATACGGAAAGTAAATCAGTCTGCATCGCCAGTGGCGGAATCATAATATAAGTACAGTAATGGCGGAAAATGTCAAAGTCATCTCTGTGAAGTCAGCCTCGCCATGAGCCAAAAATGCACTCTATGCAGCAGTGTAGAACCAAAAACAACCTGTCACCTGTGTACTAGGCTGCCCGTGTGAAAATAAGGGCACTCGCATTTGCAAAGTGAAACAAACAACGAGTCAGTCATGGGGACTAGTATGAGGAATCTATTTAACAGTTAAACAACAGTAAATAGCAAATCATAGGACCACGCCACTTTCGCGGAACGGGTTTACTCCAGTGATTGCTAGTGCATTTAAAACAAAGTAAATTCTTTTAAAACAACGCAATGCTTTTAGAAAGAATGAAGCCATTATAAGACTCGGGTCCCATCACACAATGCAACGCAAGCCGGAGGACAGAGTTTTACCTTATAATGGCCAAATATGCTTGATACGTATAAAGGAAAATCATTTGATATTATTACTAGTGCATATATGTTTCAAAAGAGAATAGCATCATAAATATCAATCATAGACGGCATAGCTACCATATACTATGTCGCCATACTAGTTCTACAATCAAGTCCATTATTTCGTATTGGAAATTGGATTTCCGTCATGAGTCGAGGCAAGGGGCAAGCTCCTCTCCGCTTCGAGACACTCTAGCAAATGCCTCGGGACTACACACTCTGGGCAACCCCTGGATCGGCTGGGCCGGTCCTCTCTTACGTTTGAGGATTAGTTATTCCTGAACACACGTTTCCCGGTCCTTACAGACCTATAATTGAGGCGCCTCGCATTCCAACAACCACTTAGGTGAAAAATAGATATATATGTCAGGGCTGGTAAGTCACTGACACCACCATAGCTAGAAAGAAACGTCGTGCTCTCCCAGCGGCCCGTATCCCGTTTTTAACTCATACCGAGGTGAGAGGCTCGCGAATCTACGAAATACACAAAGCTAGGTCATGTAGACCTTGCTTTGATCATCATCCACAAGACTTTGCTTTGCAACAGAAGCCTTGATCACAGCATCTTGGCATGCCACATAGGCAGTCCACTCCATACGATTGATTTCCATCGATATATAACCCCTGAGCTCGTACGTCTCAGAGAAGGGCGTTAAGCAAAAGAATAAATTCTCCGCCGCCAAACAGATATATATTTAACAGAGATCAATCAGTACAGAACAAAATCCAATGTCAGACACACAGTCCATTTACAAGTCCGTCCTGGGTCTGAACGAAACCGGAGGCGTCAAATTCCTCGTATATCCGTCCGATCAACACATACATTCAGACGGTTACTACTTCTGTCCCTTTTCGGTAGCTACTCCGGTTAGGAACCTCAGTAGCGCCCATCCAACCGATACGAAGATCGTCGGTCTTGAATCATCTTTGCATTTTCCAGTTCGAATCGCTCGATAAATTATTTGAAATGAGGGTTAGCTCGGCCTTTTCAAATAATTCACGTCATTAGAATTTAAATCGATTCATTTTATGGTTATATTATTCGACATCCATCTTTCGGTTCTTTAGTGTTATTTTCATGTCATACACATACAACCATCAAATATCAAACAATTCAATCCCATTTGGTTTATTCTCAATCAATATTGCTTATAATATTTTATAACGATTTTTCGCCATTTTTATTTATTTAAAAATGGCCATATTTAATTACACGACGTTTCAGGTCGTGCCGTGGCACTGGCGCTGTTTTCCCCCTAATTTGTTTTACACATATCGGGAAATCTAACCGTTGGATTTCTACAAAGTCTATACCAGTGGGAAGATATTCCCAAAGCGAACCCAACGGTTCCAGTTTCGTGAGAATCCGACGGTCGGATCTTCCACACTAGTCGTTTGAAGTTACGGTTTCAAAATTTGAACTGCAGCGTCGTTATTCGATTTAATTTAATTACTTTTATATTTATATATAAATATAAACGATTCTGGCGCTGTTTTTCTTCAGATTTGAATAAAACATTCCAGACAATCCAACCGTTGGATTTTTACAAGGTTGGTGCCGTTGGAAAGATATTTCCAAGGCGAACCCAGCGGTTGCGGTTTCGGGAAAATCCGATGGTCGGATTTCTCGTAATAATCGTTTCAAATTACGATTCCGAAACGCGAACTGCACGGCCTCTATTCCTTTTAATTATATTTATATTTATATATATATATATATATAGTTCATTCTATAATTTCAACTATAGTTCATTTTATATTTTCAACTTCGTTTTCACTTCAAATATTTCACTAACGCCTTAATATTTCGAAAAATTTCGCCATAACCTCCTTTGTACGGGGAGGGGTTTGGAAATTTATTGGGCCGTATTAGGTACCCAATAAATCCTAAAAAGCATTCACATATTTATAGTGATATATTCTGGTGTTTACGGGGGAGCATGTACTGATAATCACTCCAGAGAATAAATTCCCGTCACCCCGTTTCCGTGTGTAAATAAATAGTCCATATGCCGTATCTAATAACTAGAGCGACGTGATTATTGTCAACTCCAGAACCGTGTGGGGTTTTTATTAATCTGGCAATTTATCTTTATAATTCATATAGTCCATATCAGTCATCAGTTCAACCTTTAGTATATAGTCATCGCCATACAAGCCTCTTGCTTGTATGGTAAATCTTCCACCTCGTCACACAAGCTCCAATTGCTCATGTGGGATATGATGAAGTATGCCTATCGTCAAGAAGTATGCCATGTAGTGTAGTTCAAAATTAATTGTTACTATCCTATGGCGTTGTTTATTATTTCACTCAGAGAAACCAGCACTCCGCATCCAATGGCATTCACAGAAGTTGATATATAAATAAAATTGCGCAGCCAACTCATCAAGGTTTACCTATTTGTCGGGCACGCAAATAATTTCTTTACTCTACAGCTAATCCATTTTTCCTGTTCAACACATGTATATATATGCAGAACAAAGCTAATAATAATATTTCTAGCAAACTATTATTTATTTCAACACATGTGTATTTTTAACTAAGCGTATACATGATAAAAGGAATATTTTTATCATCAAAAATATTTATTCGACACATGTATATTTTTAACTAAGCGTATACATGATAAAAGAAATATTTTTATCATCAAAAATATTTATTCGACACATGTGTATTTTTAACTAAGCGTATACATGATAAAAGAAATATTTTTATCATCAAAAATATTTATTCGACACATGTGTATTTTTAACACTTCATATTCACTATAAAAATATAGTTTTCATTGTCGATTCATTTTATTTTTAAGAGATGATAACATTCAACACATGAACTTCAACTCAACGAATGAATTGCAATTCAACACATGAATATTCTATATAGTTTGTATATATATAAAAATGTGATTTTGTTCGCTAAAGCCATTTGTTTAAATTCAAATAATATTCAACACATGAATTTCAACTCAATGAATGAATTGCAACTCAACACATGAATATTCGATACAGTTTGTATATATATAAAAAATGTGACTTTTATCGCTAAACCCATTTGTTTAAATTCAAATAATATTCAACACATGAATTTCAACTCAACGAATGAATTGCAACTCAACACATGAATATTCGATACAGTTTGTATATATATAAAAAATGTGATTTTTTTCGCTAAAGCCATTTGTTTAAATTCAAATAATATTCAACACATGAATTTCAACTCAACGAATGAATTGCAACTCAACACATGAATATTCGATACAGTTTGTATATATATAAAAAATGTGATTTTTATCGCTAAAGCCATTTGTTTAAATTCAAATAATATTCAACACATGAATTTCAACTCAACGAATGAATTGCAACTCAACACATGAATATTCGATATAGTTTGTATATATATAAAAAATGTGATTTTGTTCGCTAAAGCCATTTGTTTAAATTCAAATAATATTCAACACATGAATTTCAATTCAATGAATGAATTGCAACTCAACACATGAATATTCGATATAGTTTATGTAATTTATTTCAACGAATGAAAATTATTCTAACACATAAATATTTCAGAAAATTTCGGCAGCATAACGGCAGGGTAGTTAAAACCGGGACCGTCCCTAGTACGGCTCCTCGCTCTACCTTAAAACCTCGCGGTTTTTGACAATGGGGATCATGCATCTAGTTCGCATGCAGGCGGCATGTTTTATTTTCAATTCCACAATCCTATTCTATTTTGTTTCAACCATAAGAGGGTATTTTTCAACCACAAAGGTATTTTTCAACCATAAAGGTATTTTTCAACCACAATATCAACCACAAACAATTATTTCCAACCATTCGTCATACCATATAATATCACGTCAATCACAAGCAATAAATATCGTCCATGGTCTGTGGACGAGGGGAGTATATATATATATATATATATATATATATATATATATATAATTCACTTGCATTTCATCACAATTCAAAGCATATATGTTTCATTCAACGCTTGTATAATTTATACATCGCTAATATAACTTATACAACACATGTACATGAGGTATACAATGCATATATAATTTACACTTCGCTTATATAATTTATACAACGCGATTTCATTCACACAAATAGTTTAGATTCCTCACATTGGTTATTGCAGTGCTAAAAATCGTAGGAAGGTCAGAAAAATCCGCGACTTCTTCTAGAATGTAGAGAGCCTCCTTGCGGTCACGGCGTCTCCTGTTTCATCGAATTTCGTTAAAGAACGAAAAAGATATTATTTTTCAAAGTTTTGCAACACTTAAAAGTGTTATTTTCATTTCAGAAATTTACATCAGAAAGGTTTTAAAAACTTCGAAACTAGGTCACGATTTTTCAGCCAATCCGTACCTCGATGCTTCGATCAGACCACGCTGCGTCAAAGAGCTATGAACCACCTCCAGATCGGCGGTGGTGGCGAAGGGTTCGGTGGCCTGTGCGCGTCGCGGCGGCGCTCTGAAGGTCGTGAATTCCTCGTCGATTTCCGACGTCGATGGTTGATGGCTGGGGTCGTGGGTTGGTCGGATGTGGAGAGGAGGCGAAGGCGGTCAGAAGTTTCAACAGGCGGCGGCGGTGAAATCGCCTGAGGCGGCAGCTAAATGGACGAGAAGATTCGAGCACCCTACGTCGTCCAATCGTCTCTGGCGGCTAGGGTTTTGTTTTTTTTTTGTTTTTTTTTAAAGAAAAATTCCTATTGGTCCATGCTTTATAGGAAATTTTAAATAGTGTTTTTGCGAACGGACTCCTTTTTAAACCCAACGACTATCGCCCCTAGCTAAATACCCCCATTCCGGACACAATGGGATATGTTTCGTTGGCCATTTCGACTGTTACAGTCAGTTATTTTTCAAATTAAAATATAAAACATTCGATATTTAATTTAAACGTACATTTCAATTTGCCAGGATAACAAACTGAATCGAAAAATTCCTGAAAAATAAATCTAGCTTTGTTTTGACGATACGGTCCTAACAAAACTAGTTTCGTCGAATTCTGAGCTCGTTTGAAAAACGGCCATTTTTAGGTCGACCCATGTAACAGAATTTGACCAAACACATTATCCTTTGCCCCGCTCACATACTAGCTTCAAAAATTATGAAATTTGAAACTTAGCAATAATTTGACATCCCGGACCCAACAAAAGTGATTTCGTCGAATTCCGAGGTCGTATGCAAAATCTCAATTTTCAAGGGCTATATATACTATATAGCGACCTTTCTGAAAATTCATTTGGCCATAACTTTTGATTTCCGTTATTAAATTTTGATTTTTCAGGTTCTTAGAAAGGTATTGATAAACAGATTTAAATATTTTCAGTTTCGTCAAAATCCGTTATATTTTCCACCCGGTATAGTCAGACAAAGTTTGTATTCAAAATTCCAAACTGCCATACCATACCAAATTCTATATTTTATTGAAATATTCTATTTCAACTATTCAAATTCTTTGGTAATAACCTAATTTAAAAAATTTAAGCTGATTCACATTTTCCGGGTTATTACAGTGTTTTCTCTAGTTGGGACGTAAGCCGTGGAGTAATGCACTACGCGATAGATCATTCGAATCAGGAGCCATCATGATGGAAACCCAACTTTCCAATACGAGCTTTGCGTTTTTGATTGTAAACCTATATATGGCGACATAGTGGGATGGGGCACTCATGTCGCCTATGATTAATACATTTACTTTCGAAATTGATTTCAACACTATGCACTTATAGTAATATTAAAAGAGAAATTTTGCGTATCAAGCATGTTTGGCTATTATAAGGTAAAACTTTATCCTCCGGCTTGCATTGCATTTTGTGATGGGACCTGAGTCTTATAATAGCTTCATTTTTCCAAAAAGCATTGCGCTGTTTATTTTTGGTATTCTTGGGGTTAAACCCGTTCCGTGTAATACGGTGTGGTCCCTTGATTTACCTAGCTTTAAAATCAAATTAATAACTGTTTTGAGTTCTCATAGCAGTCCCATGACTGAGCTGCAGTTTATTATTCCTTCCTAAACTCTGGGTGCCCATAATTTCCACACGTGCGACTAATAGTTTTGGTTTTGCATATATTATGTTCACAGGATCCTGGTCTACAGCTGAAGCGATATTCGGAAAGCTATGTGTCCGTGTATTTCTTTCAGTTGTATTTTGTATTATTTTTCCGCTGCTATGTAATTTAAATCTCTTATATTATTTTCTATTGTATAATTATTCATACTCTGAAATATTCTTTTACTCTTATGTAAATTGTTGTAATAAGAAATGAAATATTCTTCTGTTTGTGTTCTGATATGTCGTGTTCTCAAAGCAATCTGGGCTTTCCTTTACGGGGAAGTTTGGGTCGTCATAGTTGGTATCAGAACTTTGGTTTACAAAGCACGAGAACAAGACACATTAGTACCGAACAAAAGAATTCATCAGAGATAGGATCAGTAGCATCCTATAATAATGACTCGTTAGAGATAGGATCAGCAGTATCGTAGAATGAGTCCGAAGAGTGTTATTTTTAAAATAAAAATGATAACAAATTTAGTCTTAAAATACGTACTTGAAATATTATTATATTTTAATTTGGACAATCGAGTATATAGAGATTTTAATATACGTCTGATCCACGTGTATATGAAGTCTCAAATTTACTGGGTAGATATAGAATCACACTCTAGTCACCCGGAGATGATTCTGGGGATATATATATATCATCACCAGTATTTATTTTCGAGTGTCGAAAGTGGGATATCTATATATTTCCATTGACTGATGTGAGAACCAAAACTAGATAGGGTTTATTGCTGTGATTTGCATTGAAATATGATTTTTGACTATATATAAAAGTTATATTTATTTGAAAAATTGATCACCTAATTGATTGTTGGTTGTGATGTTTGATAATTAGTTCAACTAATAAGAATATTGGAATGACAATTAATTTAACCAATTATGAGAAAGAATGATAAATTTAGCTAAACTGAATTTAATATCGAACTGAATTGAAAAATAATTAGGATTGAAAGTTGAGTTGGTTAATTAAACGACTTTCAGTTCCGTTCCTTTTCGAGGACGAAAAGATTTTAAGTGGGGGAGATTATAACAACCCGCAATTTCTGAACCAATTTAAAAAATTTATTTTGGTAATTTTAACAGATTTTGGATATTTAAAATAATTTATTTTATATAATAACAATCAAAAATTTATTTAAATCTAAGTTAGAACGAATTTTTTTAATTTAATTATAAAAAGAGTTAGAAATAGAGCGGTAGTTTGAAAATTTGAATTTGAACTTTGACTGAATGTACATGACTCAAAATAAATCGGATTTCAATGAAATAAGAAATATTTAAATCTGTTTAATTATATCTTTTCAATGAATCTGAAAAATTGCAATTTCATAATATAAATAAAAAGTTATGACCAGTTTAAAATTTAGCAAAGTCGCTGTAGAATTTATATATATTTCAATATAATATATGACTCTTAAAAACAGCCATTTTGCAAACGACATCCTTTTTCGACGAGACCACTTTTGTTGGATCCGGAATGTCAAATTATTGTTATATTCCAATTTTCATAATTTTTGAAATTAATATGTGAGCGTGACAAAAGAAAATTGTTTTATCAATTTCAGTCAAATCGGATCGGCCAGAAAATGACCATTTTTCAAACAGTTTCCAAATTCGATGAAATTAGCTTTATTAGGACCGTATCGTCAAAACATAATTAGAAATAATTTTTCTGGAATTTTCAGAGTCAGTATGTGGCCCCGGTAAATTAAAATGTCCATTTAAATTAAATATACATTGATTTATATTTTAATTTTTAAGAAAAACATGTCGAAATAGTCGAACTAGCTTACCGGCCATGTTCCATTATGTCCGGGACGGGGGTATTTAGCTAGGGGTGGCAGCCGTTGGGATTCATTTGGAGTTCGAAGTGTTAAGTTAGCATTATTTGAATTAAATTAAAATAAATAAATAAATAAATATACTATTATAAATACGATATACTATACGCTATATTTTCTCAAACCCTAACCATAAGGAAGCCGCCACTATTGGAACCGAAGGCCAGAAAGCTCCCTTATTGATTCTTCAATTACTTCCAATCCACTTCAGATATGATCGAACTTCTAAAGATTAAAGCGAAGAACTTATTGAGCTCTAAGTTTTCAACGGTGATGATGATCGACCATCGCTTCAGGCGTTCGGATTTTGACCAGTAACTCACCGACTTTGGGGCAGATTTCGGAGAGGAGTGCGCCGAACTTGACTCAGCTCCAGGCGAAGGCGCGTTGCACGTAGGGCTTGGGGGTGGGATCCTCTGATTCAACTCTGATCGTCGATATAGGGTGAGCGGCGGTGGTTTCCAGATCGAAGTTGGGTTTAGTGTTTCGGTCAAGAAACAGTAGAAGAAGAAGAGGGAACAACAACGATCTTTGAATGTGATTAAGGTGAATATTAAACCCTAATTAAATTAGATAATGAATTAATAAATCACCTTGTTTAAAATCAAATAAACATTGTTTTTGTAAAATCAAAATAACATTGATTTGTAGATAACAAAATATACAATGTTTAGATAACAAAATATACATTGTTTGAAAAACAAAATAAACATAGTTTTGAAAAACTAAATAAACATGGTTTTGAATTACAAAATAAACATGGTTATGAATATTAAAATAAGCACTATTTTCAAAATCATTGTTTGTAGATATAAGAATAGCATTGTTTTTACATTGTTTGTAAATAAAAATAAAACTTTGTTTAGCAAATAAAAAGAACATTGTTTTGAAATAAAAAGGAACATTGTTTTCAAATTAAAAAGAACATTGTTTTCAAATTAAAAAGATCAAGTGTTTGAAAATATAAAGAACAAGTTTTTGAAAATAAAAAGAATATTGTTTGGTAAATGAAAACTATATTGTTTTGTAAATGAAAATCATAATGTTTTTGTGAAATACAAATCATATTGTTTTATAAGTAAAGAGTACATTGTTTTTAAAAATAAAAGTAAAGAACATAGTTTTTAAAATAAAAAGAGCATTCCTTTTTGTTTTGAAATGAAAATTGAGCATTGTTTTGAAATGAAAAATGAGCATTGTTTTGAAATGAAAAACGAACATTGTCTTGTTTGAAAAATAAACATATCTTTGAAACTGAAAATAAAACGATCTTTAAAACTGAAAATAACATGATCTTTAAAACTAAAACTAACATGGTTTTTAAAACTGAAATTAGCGTTGTTTTAAAATATAAACATCATTGTTTTGCAAAATATAAACATCATTGCTTTTAAAATAAAAATATGCATTGTTCTTCATCATTGAAATAACATTGTTTTTCATCATAGAATTGTTTTTCAAAATAAAATATGCATTGTTTTGAAAAGAAAAATCACATTGTTTTTAATGTAAAAATCGCATTGTTTCTAATGTAAAAACCGCATTGTTTTTTAAATGATTTTTATATAAACATAACGTAAATAAAAATCTGATTTTTACCATATGTATAGAACAACATTAAAAGTGTGACACAGATTGCTATAGAACTGAATGGAAGTAGAACGGAATCTGAATCGTCCGCTAAAGACATACGAAGTGGAAACCAAAGGTAAGAACTCCTCACTAGAAAATTTTTCACAGTTATTTATTTCACAACTGAAAATTATATACAATTGCAGTTTAGATTTTTATCAGTTCAATCACTATAAACTGTACACTGTGCTTGATTAAATCACTCCCCTCGTTCACAAACCATGGACAATTTAAATTGACTGTATTGTATGTTATTTGTGATGTTGAAAGGATTAAAAATTATGTTAACATAAATTTGGTAATTGAAATTAGATTATGAATATTTATTTATAATTTGAACGGTGAAAATTGGTTAAATTTCTTAACCAATAATTTATTTAAATAAATTGCTATTGTTTGAAAAACCCACACGGGTCAGGGGATGATAATTTATTCACATCTCCCCTGAATTTAATTGTATGTCAATTGATGGATTGACAACCTGTGATGAGCGTTATTTATTTATTTTAATGCTCACACAGTTGTGAATTTCACTCTGGTTGTGAATGGACTGTTTGTTGATTATTTATCATTATTGTGCACACATGCGATGTACGAAATCCATATAATCGAAATTATATGGTAATTGATTTAGTCATATTCCTATTTAGAAATAAATAGTGTTCTATTACTGTAGAATCAAAATTTACATTTTGTTGAAATAAGATACTTGAAACCAAAATTTACATTTTTTTGCGGTAAAATAGTTAAAACCAAAATATCATTTTTTCGTCGAAATGAAATAGTCAAAATAAAGAATCATATTATATAAAAGAACATTTTTATAGAAAAAGATCAATTCTAACATTTTGTAATAGAACATTTTAATTTAAATGTAACTTTTTAATGTAATGAAACATTTCAATGTGAAGAACAATTTAAATAAAGAATATTTTAAAATAAAATGTTCTAACAATAAAATCTCATTTTTATTGTATGTGCAGAAAATGAAATAATCGTTTGTTGAATTACATTTTTATACAACAAAGATGTCATCTTTAAAATGTAAACAAAATAATCATTTGTTGAGTTATAGTTTTATACATTAAAAATGTAATCCTTAACATGTTAGTGAAATTAAAAATAATCATTAGTTAAAGTATGATTTAGAATGTTAAAAATGAAATCTTTAACATGTTAGTGAAGTATAAAAATAATGATTTTGATGTCCGTCTTTGAATGGACACACAAATATAAAAATATGAAGTCGAGTAAGTAGCAGACGCCATTTTAACCCGAACGGGTTTATCGATCGATTTTATTCATTTTAAAATGAATATCGAAAAGAAGTGATTTTAAAATATAATATTTTGAAAATATTATCATTTTAATATGATAAAGATATAGAATATTCAATTTTGATTTAAAATTGGAAATGAAGTTAAAATCGTTTAAAACAAATTTATAAATGATTTATATAATATGGTTTAAATGGAAATCGACGAAATATATAATATATATATATTTAATGGCCTGAATAGAACGCACCGCGCAGCGAACGTTCGCGAATTTCGACCATTAACTTCAAATAAGCGTAACGGGAGATCCGACCGTCGGATTCTCCTAAAACTGGAACCGTTAGGTTCGTATCGAAAAGGGCTTTCTAATGAATATAAAATATTTGAAATCTAATGGTTAGATTTGGAGCTACGTCCAAATCAATTTCAGAAAAGGTCGCTATGGATGTAGTTCGGTGGCCGTTGTTGGAAACCGACTGTACGGGCGATAATAAAATTATTAAAATATGGAAAAATTATCTAAAATCATAATGATTGGTTTGGAAAGATTTTGATGAAAAATTCCAATTTTATAAAGATAAAAATATATTTTTATCGAAATGAACTGTTTAATGAACTAGTTATTAACTAGAATAATAATTTAATTATTTTTAGAAATAAATAAATTGGATTTGAAAATGGATTTAAAATAACCAGAATTTTCTAAAGAATAAATTGGAATGGATTTGAATGGAAATTATCTTCGGAATATTTTGATATTGGATTCTGTGACTATACAGATATTGTTATGGGAATTTGGAAGATATATACATATCGTTATTTCCAATACAATATTTGTTGGTTTCAAAATTTGATATTGAATATAAGCTGATATAATTTCTATTCAGAACCTTATGTTTAATATCAAATGGGATTTTGGGTTTGTTATGGTTGGTGTCTTTAATAACACTGTTCTTAAACCCAGTTTAGAAAAGAATAAATTTTTTAATTAAGATTTAGGAAATTTTTACCAATTAATTAATAATTAATTGGAATTAGATAAAGGAATTGGATTTTTGGGGTTTATCGTGAACGGTCTTTTAAATAACACTTGTTCTTTTACCCAATTAACACTGAAGATATAATTTGGCATTTATAAATCTTTTATTAAGATTTAATGGGAATTTTCCAAAATAAAGTTTTCCAATTTAATAAATTAAATTGGAATTGGATGGAATTCGATTTGGTAATAATTGAGATGAGCTCTTGTGAATGAAGACCGATACCATATATGGAATTTAAAAGGCATTGCCGCTATTCCATTTATATTATTAGTTTGATGTGAGAATTTATATCGATTGTACACTGTTATGATTTTCGTGAAGATTCCATAGTTAATGAAAGAAGATTGGGTTTATCATGAACAATGTTTTTAAAAGACATTAGTTCTTTAACCCAGTTAAAGATAAGGTTAAATTCTTAAGCTTGAATAATCCTTAAGTAATGATTTTTGAGATTAAAAAGAATAAATTAAAAAGAATTTATCTTTGATAAAATTTATGGGAACCTTTTCCTAAAAATGTGTATATTTTATTAAAAGAATATTCTGAATTGGAATGAGGCGTAGGATGTGTTTCTTTTATAGCAATTGTTTATAAAGTACGCCAGTTATTCGGAAAGACCGGGTTTAACCCATTCTGAATAATTGATACGACGACTAATAGTCGAAGAGATTGAAGATGGCGCAAGACCGACAATCTTCACATCGAATGGATGAGTTACTACTGATGCCCATGATTGGAGTAGCTACTTTGAAGGGGCTACAGTGGTTGCTGTCCAGACGTACTTGTTGATTGTTCGGATATGCGAGGGCCTCTCTTCCGTATTGGACATACGGACGCGGAATAAGGTGCCTCCGGTTTTGTTCAAACCCTGAATGGACTTGTAAATGGATGGTATTTCTGACGTTGTATTCCTTTATGCTGTATTCATTGATCTCTACTATATATATATGTTGGTTGCGGAGAATTTATTTTCTTGCTTAACACCCTTATCTGAGACGTATGTGCTCAGAGGTTATATATACTTGCAAAAATCAATGGTATGGCATTGATTGACAATGTGGCATGCTAAGATGCATGGATCAAGTCTTTTGTTGAAAAGCAGAGCCTCGTGGATGATGATCAAGGCATAGCTTTAATTAGCATAGCTTTGTATACCGTTACCTCGTGAGCCTCGCACCACGGTATGATGGTGAACGATTTGTTTGATTAGTCGGTTTGACCAATATACTTTATATATATATATATATATATATATATATATATATGTGTGTGTGTGTGTGTGTGTGTGGATTTGGTCGGCTGAGTTGTGTTGTGTGTGGTCGCACCACACCTTGTGATTTGGGATAGGGCCATTTTCCCCCGATTCCCATATATAGGGATAAAGTAAGCGGTGTTATCTCTCGCTGGGACGTAAGCAACGGTGATACTTGATTTCCCAAAAGTGCGGATGTGCATTACTGTGTTTTCTGTAGCTCGGGCATAAGCCATGGAGTATTGCAGTGCACGATAGATCTTTCGAATCAGGATCCATCATGATGGAAACCTAACTTTCCAATACGAGCTTTGCGGTTTTGATTGTAAACCTATATATGGCGACATAATGGGATGGGACACTCATGTCGTCTATGATTGATACATTACTTTCGAAATTGATTTCTACACTATGCACTTATAGTAATATTAAAAGAGAAATTTCGCGTATCAAGCATGTTTGGCTATTATAAGGTAAAAATCTATCCTCCGGCTTGCATTGCATTGTGTGATGGGACCTTAGTCTTATAATAGCTTCATTTTTCCACAAAGCGTTGCGCTGTTTATTTTTGGTATTCTTGGGGCTAAACCCGTTTCGTGTAATATGGCGTAGTCCCTTGATTTATCTAACTTTAAAGTCAAATTTATAACTATTTTTAGTTCTTATACTAGTCCCGTGATTGACCTGGAGTTTATTGTTCCTTCCTAAAATCTAGGTGCCCATAATTTCCACACGGGCAGTTAGTAGTTTTGGTTTTGAAGATATTATGTTCTCAGGATCCTAGCCTACAGCTGAAGCGGTATTCAGAAAGCTCTGTGTCCGTGTATTTCTTTCAGTTGAATTTTGTATTATTTTTCTGCTGCTATGTAATTTAAATCTCTAATATTATTTTCTGTTGTACAATTATTCATACTCTGGATTATTCTTTTACTCTGATATAAATTGTTGTAATAAGAAATAAAATATTCTTCTGTTTTTGTTTTGATATGTCGTGTTCTCAACGCAATCCAGGCTTTCCTTTACGGGGAAGTTTGGGTCGTCACAACCCCTCACATTAAATTTACCACATGAGGATGTTGGATTTGTCGGGCGGTTCCGGGCAGACTTCTACCACAATTTGAATTTAACTTGTGTCTAAATGCGTTTACAATTTTCTATTTACTGTAAGTTTCGGCCTATTCATTCTTTCAAATTTTATTGTAATCTATTTTTACATGTCACACTTAATATCATATTAAGTCCATTTTCTGATTATCATGTCGCATATTCTTCCTAACATGTAATTAACTCCGTTTGAAAAGAATAACATGTAATCATCAATCATGTAATTATTCCATTCTAACAATTAGCATGTAATTATCCAAATTCTTACAGTTAAGGGTTCAAGTACATAATATGTCACAAATTAACATGTAATTATCCCAATTTCACTGTAACTTAACTTACAGTATCCAATTAACAAGTTATTAGACCATGTATGAATACAATAATAATCGTTTCCACATATTTTAACAGGTTTACTTATTTCAGTAGATTTACTATGCATATTAGCGGGGAATGTCAAATGATAAATATACCATTATCAAAAGGTATAACTTAAATCCACTCACCTAATAGCGTTCCAACTTATGAATCTGGTCTAGATCTAGCATTCCATGGCTCTCCTACCTGAATTTAGAATCCAAATAACCATGTATCTACATTTCTTAACTAAAAGAAAAAGGGAAGAAAGAGGAGAAATTTAAAGTGACCATATCCAAGAATTTACCTAACTTCGGACAAAACTGAACACCCTTTTTGCAAATATACACTCTTTTCTTCTAGATCTTGATTCAGAATTTTCCTAAACTAATTATTTTATTTTCTTTAGAGATTTGAGGAATAAGAAGAATGGCATAGTCTAGACAGCCTATCAGAAAATGTGAGATTTAGGCTAGGCTCTACTAGCCTATTTATAGGTGTCCAGGATCTTATCCTACACGCAGCGCTGAGTCAGCAACGAATTTGGCTAAGAAAATTGTCCACATTCATCCATGAATCTACCCAGATCTGTGGAGTGTCGACCCCCTATAGGTGTTTCGACCCCTAAGTCGACACCCATATGGGTGTGTCAACCCCCTATAGATGTGTCGACCCCTAGGTCGACACCCATATGGGAGTGTCGACCCCATGGTCGACCCCACTGGGTCCCACAAACAGTTTTTGTGCACGATGTTACTGTTTTTAACGTTTTTAATTTAAACATTCGATCAAAATCCCATTATACTTTCTTTGATTTATTTAAATGTTATATTTACATATAATCTTCTTATATGTATACAAAACTTCAAATGCCCATTTTACACGTATATATATGCACAACTTTTATTTCGATTTCAAAATTCAAACGATTTTATACCGTTATTTAATTCTTACCATATTTCTTTAATTGCAGCCTTATTTTGAATTTTTCTCTTGTATATATATATAAATATTTGCACATATATATGCATATATTTACATATACATACATATATATATATTTTTATGCTTCCTTATATGTATAATTTTCCTTAAATGTGCATTTATACATATTTACCCTTAAGAACATGTGTTATTTTAGCCGCTTCTCTAAAATAAAAATATGGCGCCTGCGGGGATCGAACATGTGCCAATCTTATGAAAGTCACATGCTATAACCAACTAGACTACTTAGGCTTTTGTTACCAAGGCTTATAACAATGGTGGTCATTGTTCTTTTCTTATACCTCCTTTTGTTGTAATATTTCATTTAAACCATTGCATGTAACCTTATCAGTTTGAATGCATCTTTTTCTTTCATTTTTCTTTTCTTGTTAATGCATAATATTTGCAAATTATTGTGTGCAGTATAATTACATTGCATGCTACCATTTTCTTCTTTTCAATGCATGTATTTATTACATGCAATCATATATTACCATTATTTTATTCTTCTTTTATATATTTATGTCTATGCATATATATATGTATATATATATATATGTATATACACACATGCACTACTAAATATTTAATTGTCATAAAATGCGGGGTGTTACAACTATAGACGATTGTTAGAGTATAGAGCGGTGACCCTACGCCAGGTTCTATCTGTTTTTCAAATCATCCGATTTAAAACTATTATCATCCCATTATTAAATGTAATGGGATTATAACTGATTTAGTAAAATGAAAAATTAACTAGTCTTAAATATTTCTTCGAAAACATGTGCCTTAATAAATATTTCAATCCTTTGAATTACATGTTTGAAACGAAGAAATTCTATAATCTTTTACTATACGGAACACTATGCCAAAATATATGCTTTTAAAATATTTGTTGATGAAAATCAATATTTCTTAGAATTAAACATACTTTAATTTAAGGCTATGAAGCCAAACCATTAAAAAATTTATCTAAAATAGTGCAACACAATTTTATCGCTTCAAAGGTTCTGTCCTTCCTTTATAATAGGAAAGAGAGTCAAAATGAAAGAAATATAAAAATTTAATTGGTTGAATGCAAAAAAGAGTTCTTCACACCTATATGTTTTCCCGAGTGAAGCGAAACAAAACATAGGGTTGCTTCGAACTTAAAGTAGGGAAACATAAACAAGTGCTTTTGCCCTAAAATACTTTAGTTTTTTGAAGCATCGACACAAACTCTTTTAAAACTCTACTTGAAACCAATTTTATATAAGACTAAAAGAGAAAGCGGTAATCTATAGATACCAAAACGAAAGTAAACGATTGGATTTTAAAAAGCTAGCTTCCCTTATATTGGAGCAATGTATCACATCGGAACAATTTCCTTCGCGTCATCCCTGATCGGAGCACTCCATACTAAGTTTCTTAGAATCATGCGATCCTCTAAGGAATGGCACAACGAAGAGAAACAAGGAAAAGAAAAAAAGTGAATTGAATAGGAGAAGTGAGGTAGTGCTTCAGTTGATGGATGTTATTTCCATAAAAACTTTATTTTATCCTATTAAAACAATACTTTAACCAATTATTTTTCATTTGACAAATTCTAATTGGTTAGTAAACCAACTTTTCAGATTTTTTCATAGCTCTAGAATTTAGATTTACAAAATATTTTCAAAACTTTAATAAACTAATTATTAATTTATGTTGTACTAGCTTAGAAATTTCATACTAAACCATAAAAGTATGGTAAATATTCCCAAAAATCTTAATAAATATTTTTGGTAACTCTTTAACATGTTATAATTTATGATCTAAATTTTTTATTTAATTATTTTAAATAATTAAAATTAGAAATATATTCATTTTTTCTCTTAGGAAATTCACGAAAAGTTAATACTTACATAGAAAATTATGAAACATAAAACCCACTCCTAAAATATAGTTCCTCAAATCACACTAAATTCTTAAGTCAATTGGAGTATCATATAGTGAGATTTCTAACTTAAACCTACCCAATAATTTCATAATTAAAGCATATAATCATCAACAAGCATATATATCATCTTTTGTCATCTAAATATGGCATAAACAATTAAGAAAGCACATAGTAATTTGGATCTTAACTTGGATCAAAATCAAGCATTGTAAGAAACATGATGATATTTTTATTCACTCTGATTTAGTTAGAGAAAGGATATGATTTAAGTTGATTTTATTAAGCTTTGAATCCTATCTTCTTGCTTTTTCTTTCTTGGTTTCCCTTGGTTATGGTCAGCCTCCTTAAAGTTAGTTTAATTTGATTGGAAAAGAAATGTAGTAAAGTAAGGGAGATGAGAAAATAATGGTTTAATTATAGGTTTCTTCCCATTTTACCCCCCTCATATTCCTCCTTCCTAGTACTAATTCTAATCGATCTAATTGGTTAGTTAATCATGTCTCGGCCCATTTAACATGCCAAATCACATCTTATTTAACTTGCTAAATCGTAGCTCTAATCCTAACCTCAGATTTGGCTCTATTATCATGACCCCACTGGACTTTCACTAATCTATCTGTCTTGTTTTTTAATTTCTTTTTGTTGCTTACCACTATCTTCATTGGATGTCTAATAATCATCATGTCTGGTTCACAACTATGTCTTATAGTGCAGTCAGAATAATAGTAGTTTTGGGTCCTGAACACACATTTTGAGATGAGAAATATGAAATATGTTGTGGTCCCCAACTAATCTGTCAGTATCTCTATCATACAAGTGAGTTTCCCAACTCTCTTAATGATAGGGAATGATCCAACAAACCTTGATGCTAACTTTTCCTACTTTCCAAATCAAAATACTACTTTCACTGGTGATATTTAACGAAAAAACTATCTCGAACTAAGAGTTTTGTGTCTATCCATTGCTTATCTGCATAAATTTTCTGTCTAAACTGAGCTTCTTTCATCCTACCTCAAATCAACTCAATCTTTTCACTGGCTTCTCCATCCATATCTCGCACTTAAACTAATATATCCCTGGTTTCTATCCAACAAACTGGTGCTTACATGGTCTTCCATGTAAAGCTTCAAATGGTGACATTCATGTGATAGTTTGATAACTATTGTTATATCGAAATTCCAATAAGTGCAAATGGTCCTCCTATGTTCCACTAAAATCAGGCACATAAGATCTCAATAAGTCTTTCAAGCTTTTGTTGGCACTTTCCATTAGCTTATCAGTTTGAAGGTGCTAAGCAGTACCTATCTTGAGCATAATACCTAAAACGTCCTGCAATATATTTGAAAACTAGCTAGTGAATGAAGAATATTTATCACTAATAATTATACAACTTGAAATCAAGTATAATCTAACTACATTCTTCATGAACAACTTAGCTATAAAAGGTTTTGCCCTTGTCAACATAACATAAATGAAATGAGCACTTCTAGTTGATCTCTCTTCCACACCCATATACTCTTATAGCCCCTATTTGACTTTGGCAACCCACGACCCGCATTTTAGCGATTGGATATTCAAATATTAATTGTTAACTAAGTGGTAGTTCCCAAAATTTGAGTTTTCACGTACGGTCGAATCAAGACGTGAGACCAGTTCCATTGAGTCTGAATTGATGGCGATAATATTTTTGATTGTAAGCATTGATATGTTTCGACTATTGGATTTTTTTCGTGGTAGACTGGAATCGATTCATGAATTAATCCCAAAATGCTAACTTTTACATATCACAGAATTCGGTCTTGAAGCCTTTACCATTGGTCTCGGAATGGCATTCTGTGAAGACCCGCAACCTCCCCGTAAAGGAAAGCGTCGGATAGTTCGAGAACAAACCACAGCAGAACACATATAAAAGAACGTTTCACTGTATATTACAACAATGCATCAGATTACAAGAATATACAGAGTATAAACGAATATTACACAGAAATATCAGAGATTTAAATTACATTTAAATACATAGCAGCGGAAAATAATAGAATACACAACTAGAAGAGATATACGGATACAAAGCTTTCCGGATATCGTTCCAGCTGTAAACCAGGATCCTGTGAATATAAATCTGCAAAACCAAAACTACTAGCTGCCCGTGTCAAAATAAGGGCACCCAGAGTTTAGGTTAAAACAATAAACTCCAGGTCAGTCATGGGACTGGTGTGAGAACTAAAACAGTTAATCTTTATTTTAAATCATTAGGTAAATCAAGGGACCACGCCGTATAACACGGAACGGGTTTCCTCCCAAGAATACCAGTGCATAAAACAAACAGCGCAATGCTAAATAAAGAAAGATGAAGCTGTTATAAGACCCAGGTCCCATCACACAATGCAACGCAGTCGAGGATAGGGTTTTCCCTTATAACAGCCAAAGAATGCTTGATACGTTTTAAAACAAATCATTTGATACTATTATAAGTGTATAGTGTATAAAACACTTCAAATCATAAGTATCAATCATAGGCGGCATGGGTACCATATATCATGTCGCCATATATAGGTTTACAAATAAAACCGCAAATGTCACGTATTTGGAAATTGGATTTCCGTCTATGAACCGAGGCAAAAGATAGTCCTCAACCGATTCGTGACTCTCTAGCCCGAGCCACAGGAACAGCCGCAACTGCCCCATGGAGCGACAGGGCCGGTCCACACGGAGTGGATTATAGTGCCTGAACAATACGTCTCCCCACCCTATGGGGTGTAAGTCTGGTCCGTCAGCCGACCAGAATGCATTCGGCCGAAACCGATATAACCGAGGCGCCTCGCAACCGCAACAACCACATAAGTCAAACTCGTCAGGGCGTGTAAAACCACTGACGCCACTTCTAACTAGAAAGAAACGCAAGTCCTCCCTGAGGTCCGTCTCCCGTTTTTGGTTCATACCTGGTGTGAAACACGCGAGGTAAACGTTACACAAAGCTACGCCACAAAGGCCGTGCTTTGATCATCAACCACAAGACTTTGCTTTTCAACAGAAGCCTTGATCATTTGCATCTTAGCATGCCACACAGGCAAACCATCCTATGCAACCGATATCAGTCACACAGAATGAAATCCGATGTCAGACACACAGTCCATTTACAAGTCCGTTCTGGGTCTGAACGAAACCGGAGGCACCTAGTACCCCGCATATCCATCGATCTCCAAGTACGTCTGGACGATCACTAACTGTTTCCATCTTCTTGGGTGTACAGCCCAATCAAGATCATCAGTTATCACCCAAACGACGTGAAGACCTCCGGTCTTCGACCATCGTCTTCTTCTTCGACTTATCGTCGTATCAGTTACTCAGAATGGGATAAACCCGGCCTTTCCGAATAACTCGCGTATATATTATAAAAGTGTTACACAAACACAACATACGCCTCATTCCAACTCATTAGTCATTAACCGTAAATTAATCAAGAGAATAATTCCCCAAATATTAACCCCGAAGGCCGAAACCAACATCAGATCAATATCCAGAAAACCATTCTACTTAGCTAACCGACAGTTAGTTTCTAAATTTCACGTTCAAATCTAATTAAAGATTTAACTATCGCCTGGAGCAAAACTGGTGATACTCCATTCTCGATCTTTTCAATCTAATTAAAGATTCATTAAAACTCCACTTAGTTTTAATCTGTGACTGGGTTAAAGAATCAGTGTCATTTAAAACACGGTCCACGATAAACCCAAAGTCATATCCCATTAATTATCGGGTTAAAGAACAAGTGTTATTTAAAACACTGCTCACGATAAACCCAAAAATCAATATCAATTCAATTCCAATTAAATATTATTTAATTGGTACACTTCATTAAATCTAAATAAAAAGATTTAATCTTTTCTCAACTGGGTTCAAGAACAGTGTTAGTGAAGACACCATTCACGACAAACCCAAATCACATTCATTAATTATCGGGTTAAAGAACAAGTGTTATTTAAAACACTGTTCACGATAAACCCAAAAATCAATATCAATTCAATTCCAATTAAATATTATTTAATTGGTACACTTCATTAAATCTAAATAAAAAGATTTAATCTTTTCTCAACTGGGTTCAAGAACAGTGTTAGTGAAGACACCATTCACGACAAACCCAAATCACATTCATTAATTATCGGGTTAAAGAACAAGTGTTATTTAAAACACTGTTCACGATAAACCCAAAAATCAATATCAATTCCAATTAAATATCATTTAATTGGTACACTTCATTAAATCTAAATAAAAAGATTTAATCTTTTCTCAACAGGGCTCAAGAACAGTGTTAGTGAAGACACCATTCACGACAAACCCAAATCACATTCGATATTCAATACAAGGCTCTGAATAGAAAATATATCGGCTTATATTCAATATCGAATTCTACGACTAACAAATGTCGTATTGGAAATAGCGATATAAATATATATCTTTCAAATTTCCATAACAACACCTGTATAATCACGAATTCCAACATCGAAATATTCCGAAGACAATTTCGATTCAAATCCACTCCAATGCATTCATTGGAAATTTTGGTTATTTTCAAACCCATTTCGAATTCAATTTATTTATTAAAATAAATAGAATTATAATTCTAGTTCAAAACTAGTTTATTTCGATAAAAATCTATTTTTATCTTTTCAAATATGGAGTTTTTCATCCCAATTCTTTCTAAATCATTTCTTATGATTTTACACAAATTATTACTATTTTTAATAATTTTATCAAGGCCCGTTCAGTCGATTTCCAACAATGGCCATCGAACTGCACTTACAGCGACCTTTTTCGAATTTGATTTGGACATAATTCCAAATCCAACCGTTAGATTTCTAATTTCTAATATTCTTTAGAAAGCTCTTTTCGATACGAACCCAATGGTTCCGGTTTTAGGAGAATCCGACGGTCGGATCTCCCGTAATGTCCGTTTGAAACAAATGGTCGAAATTCGCGAACTGCCGCGGCGCGGCGCGTTCTATTCAGGCCATTATATTATATATATAATATATATAATATATATTTCGTCGATTTCTATTTATAACGAATTATATAAATAGTTTTAAATTCGTTTCAAATTCTATTTCAACTTCTATTTCAATTCAAAGCAAAATTGAATTCTTCTTTATAAATTCGTTTTAAAATTCATTTCTATTCAATTCAAATTTCAATTCAATTTTGAATTCATTTCAATTCGTTTTCAATTCAATTCATTTCGAAATCGTTTTCAATTCAATTCATTTCGAAATCGTTTTCAATTCAATTCATTTCGAAATCGTTTTCAATTCAATTCGAAGTCGTTTTCAATTCAATTCATTTCGAAATCGTTTTCAATTCAATTCATTTCGAAATCGTTTTCAATTCAATTCATTTCGAAATCGTTTTCAATTCAATTCAAAATATTCGATTTCGAAATCACTTTTCAATATTCATTTTTAAGATGAATAAAATCGATATAAATATCGATTCACGTCAAAATGGCGTCAATCTAATCAACACGGCTTCATAAATTTCTATTTTCAAATATTCTATTTCAAATATTTCTTTTTCAAAATAGTTGTTATTATCAAAATATTTCGTTCAACACATGACCAATCTCAATGAATGAGTACTGTCAACACATGAACTTTTATTTTATAATATTCTTTATTTTTCAAATTGGAATGAGGCCCAATCAATCACCATATAAAGTTAATTATATGGATTTTCATACAACACATGTATATACTAACATTGAAAATAATCAACCATCAACCAAAGTGCACTACACTGTAAAAGCATCAAATATAGATATTCAACGCTTATAACAGCCTGTCAATCAATCGATCGACATATTCAATCAATCAGGATGAGTGAACTTCAAATTTCATCCCAACACCCGTGTGGGGTTTCAAACAATCAAACACATATTTTATTTGTGTTGTTGGGCGATGTGTAAAATTTATCGTCCCAATCAATGTCATTCAAATAGGTGTACATAAACAAACCATCTGGTTTGTAAATGAATATTCTATTTTATTCACTTCACGTTAAAAATTATATTTTTAACGATAAAACATTTTATTTCAACTTATGAATTTCTATTCAATTCATTTATTCAATAAAATGATATTTTTATTTTTCTAACATATTTTAGAAAATTTCGGCGGCATAACGGCACGATACTAAAAACGGGATAAGGCCTAGCCTTGTCCCCGGTCTAGTGAAGGCCCACGCCATTCACATATCAATCAAATTCACTTTCGTTATGCAAACCACAAAATTTGGAGTAAGGGTCTAACCTAGCCTTACTCCTTCGCCTTATAACGGCGCACGTCTAATCCTAACCAATTTATCGATTCGATTTTTCATACCACAAATCACATTCAAACCAATATCGCAATCAATCACCAATCAATCAAACAAACAAGTCCATGGTCTGTGGACGATTGTGTCGGGTGCTACTAAGCACCGTCTGCATCCTAGTATATATATATATAACTAGAAAAATAAATTGAAAGGTGAGAAATTCTCACCGAAAGCTATCCAAGCTCCACGGCACTTCATTTGATAGAAATCTTCATCTTCATCGTCTTCGTTGCCCGTAGTCACTATATATATAAAAATCACATTTTTATATTTCGATGTCTTTAAAATAAAAATCACATTTTTATTTATTCACTTTCAATTTAAAAATCATACTTTTATAATCACTTCATATATTTAAAAATCGAATTTTTACTATGCTATTCAATATATAAAAATCGAAATTTTACTTTGCTATTCATTATAAAAATCGAATTTTTACTTTGCTATTCAATATAAAAATCGAGTTTTTACTTTGCTATTCAATATAAAAATCGAATTTTTACTTCTATGTTATATAGATAAAAAATTATATTTTTATCCCGCTATTTTCCATATAAAGATTTCGCCTTTTTGAATTTAAAGATTTCACCTTTTTAAATTTAAAGATCTCACCTTTTTAAATTTAAAGATTTCACCTTTTTAAATTTAAAGATTTCACCTTTTTAAATTTAAAGATTTCACCTTTTTAAATTTAAAGACATCACTTGATTTCAACGTATATAAAATAAAAATCAGATTTTTATTTTGCTACATATACAAAGATGATATTTTAATATTCTCTATCCTATAAAGATTATATTTTTAATTCTTTAAAAATATAAAAACTATATTTTTATCACTTTAAAAATATAAAGATCGTATTATATTACTTTTAAAAATCAAATCTTTTCTGTTTTAAAAGTCACGTCTTAAAATAAATAAATAAAATCTGTTTTAAAATAAATAAAATCAGTTTTAAAATAAATAAAATCAGTTTTTAAAATTTAAAAATTCAGATTAATAAGCAAATAAAATTCAGTTAATAAAACAAATAAAATCAGTAAATAAAATAAATAAAATCAGAAAATACTTACAGGGGGGGGGGGTTCATCATCGGTTTTGGGTCCAGGGGGGGCTGTGGCTTCCGTCGCTTTGGGGGTTCGCGAGTAGGAGGGAGCAGCGGAGCTGCGAGGCGAGGTGGAGGGGGTCTGGTTGCGGCGGCTAGGGTTCAGGTGAGCAAGGGGGTGCGGAATTAGGGTTCTTCACGTTGGAGGAGGAGAGTGGAGAGGGAAGAGGAGGGGCGCTGCGCGACGGCTCTGGGGGGGGCGCGCGAGGTGGTGGTGGCTCTGCCACCGGCGGCGGCGGGGGGGGGGGCTTCGACGCGATTTCGATCTCCCTTTTTTTTTCTTTTTTTTTTTTTCTTTTTCGATTCTGAATTATCGGGGGGGGGGCCTGGAGGTATAGGGAGGGAAGAGGGATTATATATTTTTTTTTATTAATTTAATTATTTTATTTTAATTCAAAAAGTCAACTTTTTCAAACGACCTCTAAACGAGGTCCACCGCCTGTCGTCCATAGCGTTTCACCCCCATTCCGAACACAATGGGATATGTATCGTATGTTGATTCGACTGTTTGAATCAGTCTCCGTTAATATTTACATTTAAATTACTATATTGAATTTTAAACGCACATTTCAAATTACCGGGGTCACATACTAACTAGAAAAATTCCAGAAAAATATTTTCTAGCTTCGTATTGACGATACGGTCCTAACAAAACTAGTTTCGTCAAATTCTGAGACCGTTTGAAAAATGGCCAATTTTCAGTCGATTAAAATCAACTGAAACTGGTCAAACACGTTTTCCTTTGCCACGCTCACATATTGATTCGAAAAATTATGAAATTTGAAACCTAGCAATAACTTGACACTGCGGACCCAACAAAACTGATTTCGTCGAAATCCGAGGTCATTTGCAAAATGTCCATTTTTAAGGGCCTTATATATATAAAAATATATATAAATTCCACAGCGACTATTTCTAATTTTCAACTGGACATATCTTATCATTTCTAAGATGAAATCTCAGTTTGTTAACTTCGTTACAAAGATATAGTTATACAGATTCAAATATTCCTTGTTTCGTTCAATTCTGACTTATATTGAATTCTGTATATTCATTTGAAATTAGAAATCGAATTTTCGAACTACCGCGCCATTTTCAATTCCTTTTATAATTATATATAATTATTATATATTCTAACGACGACGTATATAATATATACGTTCGAACTATATTCAAAATAAATTTTCTCGTCGATATTATTTAAAATAATTCATTTTAAATAATCAAAATTCGCTAAAATTGCCAAAATAAAAATTTTAAACTGGCCCAGATTTTCCGGGTTGTTACAATCTCCCCCACTTAAAACTTTTCGTCCCCGAAAAGGAACAAAGTCGAAAGTGGTTTGACTATTCAACTCTACGCTCGACCTGGCTTCCATTCTCCAACTCTTTAGTTTTTGAGAATTTTCAAAAATTCAAAAATTTGGCTAACACCCTAAATTTTCGAAAAATTTCGCCATAACCTCCCCTGCACCGGGAGCATCGGGGAATTTCAAATAGCTTCCCCGGTCCTTCAGATCTCAAAAAGAAAAAGAAAAAGCCAAGCGGCTAGCCAATAGGCTCACAAAATCATCATCACCCAAACAAAACAGGAAATTATGTAGTAAACATGTACCTATTTGTCGGGCAAACAAATTTTATTCTCTGGCTCTAGCCTCCTTGCTATGACCTGTTCAATGATATATATGTATATGCAAGCAAATGCGACCAAATTTCAATACAATTCAATATTTGATTCAGTTAGGCTAAATGGTTCAAAATTAGCAAACAAATAAACAAACAACACAAACATCAATCAATTAGTGAATTAGAGTTTCAAATTCATAATTTTGATACATATACAAGAATCAGATTTTTAATGCCAAATCACAACAATAGGCCCTATCTAATTTTGGTTCTCACACCAGTCAATAGGAAATATATAGAAATCTCACTTTCGTCGCTCGAAAATAAATACTGGCGACAGTGCCCCATCACCAGAATCATTCCCGGGCACTAGAGGGATTCTATATCTACCCAATATATTAAAACTTCGAATACACGTTTGCAAGACATATATACAAAATCTTTATATATCGGATTGTCCTAATCAATATAAAATAAATAATCAAATACGAATAATTGATTTAAATTTTCAAAACGAAATTTGTTTTCATTTTCAAAAACATACTCTTCACACTCGTTCTAGGATACTACTGATCCTATCTCTAACGAGTCATTCTAATTGGATATTACTAATCCAATATCTGATGAATTCTTTCGTATGGTTCTAATGTGTCTTGTTCTCTAGCTTTGTAAACCAAAGCTCTGATACCACGTGTGAAGACCCGCAACCTCCCCGTAAAGGAAAGCGTCGGATAGTTCGAGAACAAACCACAGCAGAACACATATAAAAGAACGTTTCACTGTATATTACAACAATGCATCAGATTACAAGAATATACAGAGTATAAACGAATATTACACAGAAATATCAGAGATTTAAATTACATTTAAATACATAGCAGCGGAAAATAATAGAATACACAACTAGAAGAGATATACGGATACAAAGCTTTCCGGATATCGTTCCAGCTGTAAACCAGGATCCTGTGAATATAAATCTGCAAAACCAAAACTACTAGCTGCCCGTGTCAAAATAAGGGCACCCAGAGTTTAGGTTAAAACAATAAACTCCAGGTCAGTCATGGGACTGGTGTGAGAACTAAAACAGTTAATCTTTATTTTAAATCATTAGGTAAATCAAGGGACCACGCCGTATAACACGGAACGGGTTTCCTCCCAAGAATACCAGTGCATAAAACAAACAGCGCAATGCTAAATAAAGAAAGATGAAGCTGTTATAAGACCCAGGTCCCATCACACAATGCAACGCAGTCGAGGATAGGGTTTTCCCTTATAACAGCCAAAGAATGCTTGATACGTTTTAAAACAAATCATTTGATACTATTATAAGTGTATAGTGTATAAAACACTTCAAATCATAAGTATCAATCATAGGCGGCATGGGTACCATATATCATGTCGCCATATATAGGTTTACAAATAAAACCGCAAATGTCACGTATTTGGAAATTGGATTTCCGTCTATGAACCGAGGCAAAAGATAGTCCTCAACCGATTCGTGACTCTCTAGCCCGAGCCACAGGAACAGCCGCAACTGCCCCATGGAGCGACAGGGCCGGTCCACACGGAGTGGATTATAGTGCCTGAACAATACGTCTCCCCACCCTATGGGGTGTAAGTCTGGTCCGTCAGCCGACCAGAATGCATTCGGCCGAAACCGATATAACCGAGGCGCCTCGCAACCGCAAC
Organism: Allium sativum; assembly: GCA_030737875.1. Classification (NCBI taxonomy): domain Eukaryota; kingdom Viridiplantae; phylum Streptophyta; class Magnoliopsida; order Asparagales; family Amaryllidaceae; genus Allium; species Allium sativum. The sequence continues at coordinate 968,967,859 of CM060913.1, read as the reverse complement.
AACCACATAAGTCAAACTCGTCAGGGCGTGTAAAACCACTGACGCCACTTCTAACTAGAAAGAAACGCAAGTCCTCCCTGAGGTCCGTCTCCCGTTTTTGGTTCATACCTGGTGTGAAACACGCGAGGTAAACGTTACACAAAGCTACGCCACAAAGGCCGTGCTTTGATCATCAACCACAAGACTTTGCTTTTCAACAGAAGCCTTGATCATTTGCATCTTAGCATGCCACACAGGCAAACCATCCTATGCAACCGATATCAGTCACACAGAATGAAATCCGATGTCAGACACACAGTCCATTTACAAGTCCGTTCTGGGTCTGAACGAAACCGGAGGCACCTAGTACCCCGCATATCCATCGATCTCCAAGTACGTCTGGACGATCACTAACTGTTTCCATCTTCTTGGGTGTACAGCCCAATCAAGATCATCAGTTATCACCCAAACGACGTGAAGACCTCCGGTCTTCGACCATCGTCTTCTTCTTCGACTTATCGTCGTATCAGTTACTCAGAATGGGATAAACCCGGCCTTTCCGAATAACTCGCGTATATATTATAAAAGTGTTACACAAACACAACATACGCCTCATTCCAACTCATTAGTCATTAACCGTAAATTAATCAAGAGAATAATTCCCCAAATATTAACCCCGAAGGCCGAAACCAACATCAGATCAATATCCAGAAAACCATTCTACTTAGCTAACCGACAGTTAGTTTCTAAATTTCACGTTCAAATCTAATTAAAGATTTAACTATCGCCTGGAGCAAAACTGGTGATACTCCATTCTCGATCTTTTCAATCTAATTAAAGATTCATTAAAACTCCACTTAGTTTTAATCTGTGACTGGGTTAAAGAATCAGTGTCATTTAAAACACGGTCCACGATAAACCCAAAGTCATATCCCATTAATTATCGGGTTAAAGAACAAGTGTTATTTAAAACACTGCTCACGATAAACCCAAAAATCAATATCAATTCAATTCCAATTAAATATTATTTAATTGGTACACTTCATTAAATCTAAATAAAAAGATTTAATCTTTTCTCAACTGGGTTCAAGAACAGTGTTAGTGAAGACACCATTCACGACAAACCCAAATCACATTCATTAATTATCGGGTTAAAGAACAAGTGTTATTTAAAACACTGTTCACGATAAACCCAAAAATCAATATCAATTCAATTCCAATTAAATATTATTTAATTGGTACACTTCATTAAATCTAAATAAAAAGATTTAATCTTTTCTCAACTGGGTTCAAGAACAGTGTTAGTGAAGACACCATTCACGACAAACCCAAATCACATTCATTAATTATCGGGTTAAAGAACAAGTGTTATTTAAAACACTGTTCACGATAAACCCAAAAATCAATATCAATTCCAATTAAATATCATTTAATTGGTACACTTCATTAAATCTAAATAAAAAGATTTAATCTTTTCTCAACAGGGCTCAAGAACAGTGTTAGTGAAGACACCATTCACGACAAACCCAAATCACATTCGATATTCAATACAAGGCTCTGAATAGAAAATATATCGGCTTATATTCAATATCGAATTCTACGACTAACAAATGTCGTATTGGAAATAGCGATATAAATATATATCTTTCAAATTTCCATAACAACACCTGTATAATCACGAATTCCAACATCGAAATATTCCGAAGACAATTTCGATTCAAATCCACTCCAATGCATTCATTGGAAATTTTGGTTATTTTCAAACCCATTTCGAATTCAATTTATTTATTAAAATAAATAGAATTATAATTCTAGTTCAAAACTAGTTTATTTCGATAAAAATCTATTTTTATCTTTTCAAATATGGAGTTTTTCATCCCAATTCTTTCTAAATCATTTCTTATGATTTTACACAAATTATTACTATTTTTAATAATTTTATCAAGGCCCGTTCAGTCGATTTCCAACAATGGCCATCGAACTGCACTTACAGCGACCTTTTTCGAATTTGATTTGGACATAATTCCAAATCCAACCGTTAGATTTCTAATTTCTAATATTCTTTAGAAAGCTCTTTTCGATACGAACCCAATGGTTCCGGTTTTAGGAGAATCCGACGGTCGGATCTCCCGTAATGTCCGTTTGAAACAAATGGTCGAAATTCGCGAACTGCCGCGGCGCGGCGCGTTCTATTCAGGCCATTATATTATATATATAATATATATAATATATATTTCGTCGATTTCTATTTATAACGAATTATATAAATAGTTTTAAATTCGTTTCAAATTCTATTTCAACTTCTATTTCAATTCAAAGCAAAATTGAATTCTTCTTTATAAATTCGTTTTAAAATTCATTTCTATTCAATTCAAATTTCAATTCAATTTTGAATTCATTTCAATTCGTTTTCAATTCAATTCATTTCGAAATCGTTTTCAATTCAATTCATTTCGAAATCGTTTTCAATTCAATTCATTTCGAAATCGTTTTCAATTCAATTCGAAGTCGTTTTCAATTCAATTCATTTCGAAATCGTTTTCAATTCAATTCATTTCGAAATCGTTTTCAATTCAATTCATTTCGAAATCGTTTTCAATTCAATTCAAAATATTCGATTTCGAAATCACTTTTCAATATTCATTTTTAAGATGAATAAAATCGATATAAATATCGATTCACGTCAAAATGGCGTCAATCTAATCAACACGGCTTCATAAATTTCTATTTTCAAATATTCTATTTCAAATATTTCTTTTTCAAAATAGTTGTTATTATCAAAATATTTCGTTCAACACATGACCAATCTCAATGAATGAGTACTGTCAACACATGAACTTTTATTTTATAATATTCTTTATTTTTCAAATTGGAATGAGGCCCAATCAATCACCATATAAAGTTAATTATATGGATTTTCATACAACACATGTATATACTAACATTGAAAATAATCAACCATCAACCAAAGTGCACTACACTGTAAAAGCATCAAATATAGATATTCAACGCTTATAACAGCCTGTCAATCAATCGATCGACATATTCAATCAATCAGGATGAGTGAACTTCAAATTTCATCCCAACACCCGTGTGGGGTTTCAAACAATCAAACACATATTTTATTTGTGTTGTTGGGCGATGTGTAAAATTTATCGTCCCAATCAATGTCATTCAAATAGGTGTACATAAACAAACCATCTGGTTTGTAAATGAATATTCTATTTTATTCACTTCACGTTAAAAATTATATTTTTAACGATAAAACATTTTATTTCAACTTATGAATTTCTATTCAATTCATTTATTCAATAAAATGATATTTTTATTTTTCTAACATATTTTAGAAAATTTCGGCGGCATAACGGCACGATACTAAAAACGGGATAAGGCCTAGCCTTGTCCCCGGTCTAGTGAAGGCCCACGCCATTCACATATCAATCAAATTCACTTTCGTTATGCAAACCACAAAATTTGGAGTAAGGGTCTAACCTAGCCTTACTCCTTCGCCTTATAACGGCGCACGTCTAATCCTAACCAATTTATCGATTCGATTTTTCATACCACAAATCACATTCAAACCAATATCGCAATCAATCACCAATCAATCAAACAAACAAGTCCATGGTCTGTGGACGATTGTGTCGGGTGCTACTAAGCACCGTCTGCATCCTAGTATATATATATATAACTAGAAAAATAAATTGAAAGGTGAGAAATTCTCACCGAAAGCTATCCAAGCTCCACGGCACTTCATTTGATAGAAATCTTCATCTTCATCGTCTTCGTTGCCCGTAGTCACTATATATATAAAAATCACATTTTTATATTTCGATGTCTTTAAAATAAAAATCACATTTTTATTTATTCACTTTCAATTTAAAAATCATACTTTTATAATCACTTCATATATTTAAAAATCGAATTTTTACTATGCTATTCAATATATAAAAATCGAAATTTTACTTTGCTATTCATTATAAAAATCGAATTTTTACTTTGCTATTCAATATAAAAATCGAGTTTTTACTTTGCTATTCAATATAAAAATCGAATTTTTACTTCTATGTTATATAGATAAAAAATTATATTTTTATCCCGCTATTTTCCATATAAAGATTTCGCCTTTTTGAATTTAAAGATTTCACCTTTTTAAATTTAAAGATCTCACCTTTTTAAATTTAAAGATTTCACCTTTTTAAATTTAAAGATTTCACCTTTTTAAATTTAAAGATTTCACCTTTTTAAATTTAAAGACATCACTTGATTTCAACGTATATAAAATAAAAATCAGATTTTTATTTTGCTACATATACAAAGATGATATTTTAATATTCTCTATCCTATAAAGATTATATTTTTAATTCTTTAAAAATATAAAAACTATATTTTTATCACTTTAAAAATATAAAGATCGTATTATATTACTTTTAAAAATCAAATCTTTTCTGTTTTAAAAGTCACGTCTTAAAATAAATAAATAAAATCTGTTTTAAAATAAATAAAATCAGTTTTAAAATAAATAAAATCAGTTTTTAAAATTTAAAAATTCAGATTAATAAGCAAATAAAATTCAGTTAATAAAACAAATAAAATCAGTAAATAAAATAAATAAAATCAGAAAATACTTACAGGGGGGGGGGTTCATCATCGGTTTTGGGTCCAGGGGGGGCTGTGGCTTCCGTCGCTTTGGGGGTTCGCGAGTAGGAGGGAGCAGCGGAGCTGCGAGGCGAGGTGGAGGGGGTCTGGTTGCGGCGGCTAGGGTTCAGGTGAGCAAGGGGGTGCGGAATTAGGGTTCTTCACGTTGGAGGAGGAGAGTGGAGAGGGAAGAGGAGGGGCGCTGCGCGACGGCTCTGGGGGGGGCGCGCGAGGTGGTGGTGGCTCTGCCACCGGCGGCGGCGGGGGGGGGGGCTTCGACGCGATTTCGATCTCCCTTTTTTTTTCTTTTTTTTTTTTTCTTTTTCGATTCTGAATTATCGGGGGGGGGGCCTGGAGGTATAGGGAGGGAAGAGGGATTATATATTTTTTTTTATTAATTTAATTATTTTATTTTAATTCAAAAAGTCAACTTTTTCAAACGACCTCTAAACGAGGTCCACCGCCTGTCGTCCATAGCGTTTCACCCCCATTCCGAACACAATGGGATATGTATCGTATGTTGATTCGACTGTTTGAATCAGTCTCCGTTAATATTTACATTTAAATTACTATATTGAATTTTAAACGCACATTTCAAATTACCGGGGTCACATACTAACTAGAAAAATTCCAGAAAAATATTTTCTAGCTTCGTATTGACGATACGGTCCTAACAAAACTAGTTTCGTCAAATTCTGAGACCGTTTGAAAAATGGCCAATTTTCAGTCGATTAAAATCAACTGAAACTGGTCAAACACGTTTTCCTTTGCCACGCTCACATATTGATTCGAAAAATTATGAAATTTGAAACCTAGCAATAACTTGACACTGCGGACCCAACAAAACTGATTTCGTCGAAATCCGAGGTCATTTGCAAAATGTCCATTTTTAAGGGCCTTATATATATAAAAATATATATAAATTCCACAGCGACTATTTCTAATTTTCAACTGGACATATCTTATCATTTCTAAGATGAAATCTCAGTTTGTTAACTTCGTTACAAAGATATAGTTATACAGATTCAAATATTCCTTGTTTCGTTCAATTCTGACTTATATTGAATTCTGTATATTCATTTGAAATTAGAAATCGAATTTTCGAACTACCGCGCCATTTTCAATTCCTTTTATAATTATATATAATTATTATATATTCTAACGACGACGTATATAATATATACGTTCGAACTATATTCAAAATAAATTTTCTCGTCGATATTATTTAAAATAATTCATTTTAAATAATCAAAATTCGCTAAAATTGCCAAAATAAAAATTTTAAACTGGCCCAGATTTTCCGGGTTGTTACACATTCCAAATTCTTTTAAGTATAAGGTTCGCTATGTTTGGGGTTTAGGGAATTTTGAGGTTGGTGAATAGTGTTTTGAAGGAGATTATATAAGCATATCTCTATCTCTTCACTCCTTAGATCCCAAGCCTCCGTCTTCCTCATCAATGACCGAAATTGGTCGATTCGATCTGTCCAATTTTAGCCAAATCCCCCCAAACATGAGTGTTGTTTGTATTGATGACATAGGTTTGGCCTTTCATCGAACGGATGTCGGAGGTGGCCTGAATTTCGCCAAAACCCGAGAAAGGTTATCTTCAGTTTTATGGCCATAGTTCATCAAGTCGAACTTTTAAGCAAGGGTCCTTGAAGGAGAAATGTACGCGATAGAGAGCTTCAAATCCATGGTAGTCGGGGTCATATGGTTGTTGGATGGCGTTGAAATTCACTGATGAACGTTCGCCGTTCATCTTGAGATTCACAGCAGAGGAGGCGACTTAGGGGGTCGTTGTTGCTGGCATAGGATCGCCAAAGGGGGCGGTGCTAGTGAAGGGGTTGTGGTGTGGTCCGTTGCTCTGGTGGAGGCACGATGGAGGAGAGATGGTGCATGGAGGAGGAATGTGATTTTGAGATAATTAGGCATGTTAATGAAGGTAATTAGCATAAACTAATTACTTTGTTAATTACATTGTTTATTTGAATTTTTGTAAATGTTGTAACGCTAATATCTATTTCATATGAGGTCCGTTTCAGACGTTATTTCTTGAGTTGGACTCGTGATGGTGAGTTCTACGCTTTGGAACAGGTTCAGACTGATTTGGTTGAGGTTGGTGATATTTGTCTCCCGCTATATTGTAGTTGTAGCATAGTATATCACTGATGTTTATGTGTGATTTCAAATTATAAAATGAAATTCCTAGGATAGGGAACCTAGTAATTAGCGAAGAAAAAAATTAAGTTGTGATTTCATTATATTTGACTTGGGTATCACATTTTACCCATTTGCACGCTATCATCGCCATTATATGTCATTTTGGCATTATCGCTGGTCTTGGGCCATTTGGACGTGTATTTCACCTTAGTTGTTATAGATAGGTTTATTTATCTTATTGGATGCCTTTTGGGTTCTTGTATGATAGTTTAGGAATTGGATGATTATTTGTTGCATGGATGCATTATTGTTTAGTTTAAAACACTTTTCATCGGCGTACTAGTTTTACGAAATCCCATTCGTTAGAGTTTGAGTTGCTTACCAATCAAATACACATATTGGTGTATATTGATTGAATGCGCAAGGATGGTAGACTCTAGCAGATGAGATAAATTCACCATGGAGCTTCATAGAGCTTGGATGGATTTGAAGACTCGGTAGCATTGGAGCTCGACGACAGATTTGAAGATAGAGAGTTGCATCAGAGTTCAACGATGGAGGGGAGTGGTCTCCAGTTCAACATATTAAATCATATCCAGATTGACATGATCGATTCAAAATCCGAATCGATATCCGAACCGAGTCTAGTTCGACAGTCGAACTGGATTTCTGTTCGACTAATGGCGAAGTCTGAATTAACTAGGTCGATCTGAAATTGGTGACAATTTCGGGGGAAGGGATTTATATGATTTCCTCGAGCGATAAAGCATGCATGGTGTGACATTTTATCGTGGTCTCTAAACCTTGGCGGACAGTCTAAAGATGAAGGACTGACCTGGCGACGAGTTGGATTATGCAATGAACACTGGACCTTTTTCCCTAGATATGCATTTAATTAATTTTAGTTAAATACATAATCCGAGTAGACATTATCGATTACTATGGAGTGGTCGATATTGACTACTACTGTTTTTGGTCACTTTGGCCAAATTTTCATGGATGACGGTGCAATTTCGAGAAGCAGGACATGATGGTTTATTTGATATGATTTCAACATGATGGATCTTCGATCAATGGATTTGGTTTGAGATGAGGATACAATGCTTCTATGCAGCGATTCATCATTAAACGTTTGTGATTCCAGGATGGAGAGAAAGGCTACTATGATGGATGGTCTTTCACTAACATACGAAGTAAGGGACTTCGAGTAGAGATGATGGGATTATCAAAAGTGAATTCTGGTGAATTTGACATTCTACGATTGACGATGAGCCTAAGATGATCCCCAATTATGGAGGTTTCAAGTAAGATTATAAGGAAAATATAGGGTGAACTCTGTTGCAGGGGAAGCATGTGCTAAAGGATTCATAATGTTTGTAGAGTGGGGTACATTGGTAGTGATCATTGGGCAATGATAGCCCTTGGAGCGACGATGGCTCTTAGATTTGAGTACCCTAAATTATCATTAGATAGTTCAGTTCCTGGCAGTTTGAGTGGCTTAGATTCAAGTACGAGGAACCAAGATTGTAGCCATCCTTCATCTGACATAGGGATCATATAAACGTTGTGTGTATCCAACGCACTAAGTAAGTGAATGTGAGGATGGATACTATGTTTGTTCAATGATTTATCAATATAGGGGCATCATGCGATGCCGACATCATTGATTTGGATATCTGTACATCTCTAATATTCTAATGTGGAATACACCCATGAAGAATATTATAGAGTAGTATATATTTATATGTGCTAAGTCTATGGATGCAGGGTCATGATAAGTATGATTCTCCATACCATCCGTGTCGTATATACTATTATGACTTTTACATCATTTTGAGATTTGTTACCGCTCACACCAGACATTTGTCTGAACCAAAGTTTTATTTCATTCTTGTTACCTTGTTTGCTCATCGACGATACTGATGAACATGCCAGATGATAGGTATGTGTACTATTCGGAGTTACGCAGGTGGATTCGCAAGAGGCGACATTTTACATATTTATACTTGTATCTTTATTGTTTATTCCGCAGTGTAGCATTATGGAGCCTTGACAGTGTTTTGTATTCTTGCTAGAGACAGCGTATCAGTTGTGTTAATTTATATCTTGTATAAACTCTATTACTGTTATGTATAACTGTTTAAGCCTATATACTTTGATTTTGTGGTTTATATAGTTATTAGTCTCGTCTATTTTATTTATGTGATTGACAATTATGTGTTAACTGATATGCTGTGAGATATACGATAGGTTCTGTGTTTGTGTATGTTCAGTTATCTTCTTTTTCTTCTCTTTTATTTTTTTCTTTTCTTTTCCCTTTTCCATTCCCTTCTTATGTTTCTTTTCCTTGATAATTGTTTTACATCAATTAGGTACTAGTACAGTGCGATATGGGTTATATAGGCACAGGTGGTGTATGACGGTCATCACACGTGGTATTAGAGCCTAGGTTGCGTTGACCAAAGCAGTACTGAATTCAAGAGTTAAAATATAAGAGATAATACGTACTTATATATATATTGCTTTTCAAATCTATATAATTTTAGTATACGTAGCATAGGTTGCTTTGCATACAAGTGTCATTGGAATAGTTTTCTCTATTGACGACTGATCATCCTATTTGAGACAGTCAAGCAAATGAGAAATACTTCTAATTACTCCGTCTTTGGAGTTTGGAATCGGGCAAGATCGAAGACTATTAACCTCAATTTACACTTTTGTTTTAGTAATGGTGGATCCATTATTTGGGATGTCGTTTAGTCTTTATTTGGTTATGCACTCAAGTGCAATGAGTCGAATATGCCGTGCCATATGGATACTTAAGTGTCTATGTAGCGAGCCGTTCCGTGGAACAAAGTTGACAGTTACAGTGTGAGAGTCATTTGGATACTTGCAAGGGTTTTCTTCGATGACTTTGTGTTTGGTGTTGAATAAATTACTAGTTTCACTTCTAATGGACTCTAAGGTTAAACCTGGATTAGTCGAGAGACTTCATGGTTTCGAGTTTTCGAAATCGACCTGCTCGAGACTAATCCATTGTTCACTTCGAATTTCTTGGTGTCGACTTCTTAGGAGTTAACGAAGAGTTCACTGATTTAGGTGATATGTTAGTGTTGGAATGTGTAACCAAATTCGATGTGTAGTCGAAGTGCGATTACTATCTATGTCATCACTCTGAAGTTTGAAGTTTGGTTAGACTAGTGGATCAACTTGGAGGGTGAATATTTCATTCCGAGGGAATAATGGGTTAGAGGAGTCAATCATGTAAGCTTGTGATGTTCGAGCTTGTGTCCGCTATTGAAGTTTGTCCTGCCTTGTCGAGACAAATCGTGGATCCATATACTGATTATCTTTTCCATTTTGCCGGGGCTCTCCCTTAATGAAAGGAAGGGAAGTGACATCACCACTCGATATATGTTTCCATTAATGGTGTTTCCATACATGTTCTTTCTGACATCATTGTTTCACCGTTCCACCTGATCATTAATTCGATGGATGGAATGAGATTGGGACTCATGATAATTGATTTATCTCTTGATTGTGGCTTACGGTGCCGAGGGCTTCGTTAGACTATGTATGTGTATATCTTCTCGTGTTTGGTCGCTAGTAATTAATACTGTGGATGACTACAACAACCATAGCGATTAATTTTTGCGCCTCGAGGTGGAGGAATGTTATGATAGCTATTCTATTTTTGGCAATATATATAGGTTGTCAAAAGTCAAATCTCATCGAGTCATGTTTGTGTGATTGCCAATTTGTTTGCTTGATTGTTGTTTGCTGAACTTGGGTGGACTTAGTCTTTCAGTCCAATAGTTCACATACCAGGAGGATACATAATATATGAATATAGGTGGTAGTAAGTGATTGTTAATGGAGATAGTGGGCTATGAAAATCTCTTCAGTAGTGAGTCATCCTCGATTTAGAGATAGTAGTGAGTCATCCTCGATTTAGAGATAGTGGGTTGGAACTTAGATCTTTAGTAGGCAGGTCACTTATAGTTGGACGATAATGGACTGAGATTGTTCTCTAGTACTGAGTTGTCACCCGAGCTTGTAGCATGAGAGTATCTGGACACATTCAATGAGCTGACCAGATTTCCACTATCTTTGAGTCGAGTTCTGTATCGATCTGGTTATGGATGTTCTATCGGTTGGGAATCCCGAGGGGATTTTACCAATTGTGGGTAGTTGGTTGTGTATGTCGATTACAACGTTTTATACACTGCTTTGATTTTGATTGATAGGTTGTGCCATTCGGCCCAACCAGTGAGTCCGTATTTTTCAGTGATAAAAGTGGAGTGCTTGGGTCATATTATCTCGAGTAGGATGCCACTATGAGTCCTATGAGAGTTTGGATTGTTTGGAAGTTAGAATTGACCCATGGGTGTATTGGTTAATCATTTCGAGTAGGAGCGGCGAGGCGATAGGACCGTTTGGTCGTGTAGCTTGGTTTAGGGTGGTGTGTTTTCGAATGGAAGGTTGTCACATTTTAGTCAATAACCAAAACCGCACGAGAGATTAAGTCGACTCCCGATCTGGAATCTATGGCGTTTGGGTTTGCTTTAGGGAGTTGGAGGCACTATTCATTAGCGAGGAAGTTAGAGTTGTTAAGTGATGTTATATCATTGGAGTTTCTTTGCTCCATGAGGGTTTTCCCCTTTGCTAGCAGAAACGGTTGGAATTCTTGGCTTCTTATGATTTCGTTGTTTCCCATACGTGCATGTGGGAAATGTTGTCGTTTATGTCATGTGTGTATCGAGTAGGAGATGTACTAGTTCAGAAGCAATATTCCTGTATTAAAGATCGCTTGCATTTATTACTGGTCATAACTCCATAACTTGAGGTATTACACAGATTTGACCATAGTGGTTGGCTTTGTATGAAAGATGTGTTGTTTTTCCCGGCATCAATGGAAGGTTTTGGTTGCACATTCATTTTCTATGCGACATCATCTAGCTATAGCTGAATGAGAAAAGTCAAATAGTTTTCCATGACTATTTGAGATTTCTAAATGGATGCAGGAATAAATGTCGTGTAATGTCCCATATTCTTTGTATCGGAGGATCGTAGCGTATTTATACTATTATCGTATGAGGTCGAATGAGTGTAACTTTGGGAAATTACTAATCAGATCATTTTATACCTTCACCATTTTTGTCGAATTTTAATGTGACTAGTTTACCCTTGGCGGATCTTATTTCGCCCATAACATTTTATTTGTGAGGGATTTAGACTTGAAACCACTTTCGCTGGATTTAAATGATGGTTTCCCATTTCGTAGAGTGACACACTAAGCAAACAGACTTATCGTTTGGGAGGAACACCTGAAACAAGGTTTGGAATAGGGTAGGCAGCTTAAGTGGACTGTTTGGGCCGTAAACATGTGGAGCCCATAACTCATTTCTGGTTTGATGACTTGTGGAAGCTGAAAGGATAGGAGAATCATCTCTTATTCACTTTCATAGCTCCCAAAATAGATCTAAACAACCAATAATAGCCGCCACCTTTCTAATCCTTGGTTAAATCTTCCTTTATTTAGCCAATAACCTAATTAAGACCAAGTCAAGTCAAATAAACACAAAAGGAGGACAAAAGGCTGCTGAAACACAAAGAAACCCAAGCCAAACATCTCTATTTTTGGATCTAATTCATTTGGGTTTATTAAGGTGAGTAATAGTATTCTTACTAACTATTCAGGGTAGATTAGCATATGGAATGCTCATAAAATTATACAAAAATGCTTATAATTCGTTATTATTCATGTTATGACACATATGTAAGTTTGCATTGATATGAGGTTGATTTGTGAATCCCATAATTTAAGGGATTAATGGGTAACATGCTTCTATGAGCATTTTAATCTTGATTGGTTGATATACATGGTGTTTCAGTTGTTTGGTATGTTAATACATTGCCTTGGAATGTTAGAATGGATGTGAATGCCATCAAATGGCAAAATAGAATGATAGAAACTGTTATGGAGGTACTGCAGGTTCCGGTTCGACCACGTCGACCCGGACGAATTAACATGAATCCTTGTAGGGACGATAAGAAGGTCCTAGGAGGCTCTAGGAAAATTTCAAGTCGTTTGGAGTTATGGAGATCAAGATACGACATTTGCATTTTCGGTTTAGCTAGGGGTAATAATCCCGGTTTGGCTAGAAGAAAAGTTGAAGCAGGTAGATGGAGCAGAGGGGGAGAACATCTAGTTAGGTGGTCAAAACAGGCTCTGACTCGAACAAATGCCCAAACTCTGGAACATCACAGTCGATTCGGGACCAGATCGAATAAATCCAGGTCGAATTTATCAATACGGAGTAATGTCTGGATCGACTTAGTCGATCTAGAGGAGTATCTAGGGAGAGGCTTTCGAGATGGCGATGCATGCGTGAAAATTCTTCATGACGACAATCGAATCGTTCTGAAGATAAAATCCAATACAACTAGACCGAGATGTGAAGAAGGTCTAAATAGGAAGTTACCACAAAGGTTTCAAATGGGAATCATTGAGGTGGCTTCCGAGATTGACTTTACTGCGGATACGTAATGCAAAGAGATCATCAATACAAAAGGCTTATATGGATATTAAAGGTTTGATAGTAGTAAGTGTGTGAGTCACTTGGACTAGGTTCGAGTCCCTTCTTGAGGTTCGGGAGATCTATTCCAGGTTTGGGAAAATGAGAGACATGCAAGACCATATTCGTGTCTCTATCTATGGAGCACCGTAGAAGCCAAGTGTGATCATATACCCAAGGCATTTAGTGAGTGAATGTAAGGATGTTTTGCTACTATTCGGTGACTACTATCAGTATGACACACACACTTCCATTTACACTCTGTATTATGATTACCATAGAGTAGAGTACCTGGTTATATATGCTAACTCTTTGGATGCAGTACTAGGTCAGGTATCATACCTACTGTATTACCATATGTGATGATTAAGATTACTATAGCTCACACCAGACTTAGTCTGGCTTGGGATTTTAGGCATTATTTCTTATTACTCCAGGTGCTCTTAAATTAGCATACTAAATATAGGTTGGTGCGCTCGAGTAGCTGACCGAATACGAGCCGGAGGCTTCCACGTATTATATATATACTTTTATCCCTGTTTACTTCCGTTGATCACTACTTTGGGCATTGGTAGTGTTTTGCTTAGAGACTGTCACCTTTGGTATTAGAGCATAGTTTGGGTGTCAGCTGGGATGGGCGGTCGCCACCTTTGGTATTAGAGCTTAGGTTGCGTAGTTTAACCTAAGTGGGTAGTACCAGGGGATGCGTATACGTATATGGGAGCGTGTATTTGTTTTATTTTGGTTTTTTAAACTATATATTTGCTATTATTATATAATTAAGGATGAAGTCACACTGCACATTCACCACTAAGTAGTATTTTATACAAAGACGATTAATTGGATTCTTTACAGATTGAATGATGAGCCATCATGTGAGGAACGCTGATAGGAACTCCGCTTCTAGAGTTGAGGAAAGAGCAGGCTCAGGAGCCAATAATTTCAACACTCCTAATATGCAGACGATGTTTATCGATTTCATGAGAGAGATGCTTAGAAAAACCGAAGGGGCTACTCCGAATTTTGCTGAAAGTGGAGGTGGTGTACTTGTGCATGCGCCCAGGGCCGGCCTTGCTTGATATAGTAAGGATTTTACCAATTTGGCTGGTAAATCGTTCTGACGAACGAAGTCGACTGCGGAAATCCAGGATTGGGTTGATACTTATAAGCGCACCTTTGAGGATTTGGGACTCGATGGTTACATAAAGAAGAGGTTGGCCACGCGTCAGCTTCAGAGCAGAGCTATGAATTGGTGGAATTCCATCAAAGCTGCTACTCCAAAGGATCAGATTACTTGGGATCAGTTTAAGGCTTGTTTAAGTGAAAAGTTCATTCCGACTACTCAAAAATCGGAACTATTTTGGATATTTGCCGAGTTAAAGCAAGGTGGTCGAACTGTTTGTAAATATATCACTGAGCTCGACGCTTTATCAAAATACGGAATTTCTTTTATCGACACCATTGCGAGGAAGAACAAGAAGTTTATCACTTGCTTGGATAATTACTTGGGGGAGAGGCTAATTAATCATACTGATGAGACTTTCGAGTTCATCATGAGAAAATCTTTGAAGTCATAAATCCTTTATCCCAAGTCAAAGACTGAAGTTGTTGTGAAGGTGGGCGGTGGAAACAAAAGAAGTTTCGTAATAAAAGAAAGACCTTTCAAGCTAGGGGCAGATAGAAAAAGAAGACTATGAATGGAAATAAAAAGAGACCTAGATCTGAGGTGGAATGATACAAATGTGGGGAGAAGGGAATATATGTTAGAGAGTGCAAATCTGACGGCTAGTAGTGCTATAACTGTAACAAGCTTGAGCACTTAAAAAGGGATTGCCCTGAGCCAACCAAGCAGGAGCATTTGGTGAAAGCATATTTTATTAACGCTATTCCATCTTCGTCAAATGCCCCAACAGCGAAAGAGAAAGGGTATCATGATCCAAGGTATGCTTTGAATTTATGGTACCAATTCGAGTTCTATTTGATACTAGGCTCCTTATTCCTTTATATCTAGTGACCTGGTAGATAGGTTGGAACTGGAGATTAAGATTGTGGACCGACCTTCTGTTGTGACGAACCCGATTGATCGTTCTACTAGCCTTTGCATGATTAGTCGTAGCTTGGTCTTATCCTCCAAGTCGATTAGCTCCTGAGGTATGGTGTAACAGCCCGCATTTTACGTATCAAAAGATCGTAAAATATTTTTATTTTACTCCCTGAGGGTTGGATCATTCTCAGATTTTACTATGTTGTTTATGGGGATGTGAGACATGTCCATAATTTTTACCAATTTTGTTTGTGATCATTTTACCCCTATTAGTCTTGTGCAGGGCATAATTTTTGACTCGGATCGAATCAGGTGTTGAGACCTGCGTCATTGGAAATGAAATGATGTTTCCCTTTCCATAGAGTGGTCACATTAAATATTTAGTTCAAAGGTTTGAGATGAATCGCTGCTTTAAGGTTTTATAGTTGTTTGTTCAAGTTTGGTAAGCCATAATGGGCTAATTTGGAGAGGGCCATTAGTGGGCTGGTAGGAGATTATAAATAGGGAGTAGGAGGCATGGAGGATAGTTTACTTTCTCCATTCTCTTATTTGGAGGAGCTTGTGATCCTCCATTTCTCCATTCTCCTACACCTTTCCACCATTAAAATTCGAGATCTACATTAGATAATCGAAGATCTACATCGTTTAAAGCTAGATCTATGTTGTTTCAAGAGAGAGTTCATTGAATCGAAGAGGTTAGAGCAAATTCTTCGATGTTCGGATCTAGATTTGAGTTGTTTTGGAGAATTGGTGAGTGATATGCATCTCTCGCACGAATTCAATCAAGTAAACGAGTTCTACGAACTTTATTTCATCATTTTCAAGTCATTTTCCCTAGATTTAGATCATGGTAAATATATTTTCGTTTGAATCGCCATAGGATATAATTTAGCAACTTAAAACCGGTAATTTCCATATATTTTCATATGTTTATGCAAGTTGGATCCACAATTTAGTTCATAGGTTCGTTTATTATGATTTTAATGAAGTTTGCATAATTCTGGTGAAAATCGTCATATTCATGTGATTAGTGATTTCATAACATGCTTATAGTTATATTGGATGAATTGGATAGGAAGAATTCATCGATCTTGTCATTTGGCGAAGTTTTGGTGGAATTTGGCGATAAACTGGACCAGTGCAGGCCACGGGTCGAGCGTGTAGTACAGTGTAGTACATAAGAGGGTCGGTCGGGCAAATATTGGTCGGTCGATATGGGGTCGATCAAGCAGTAGGTGGTTAATCGAGTAGAAGGTGATCAGTTGAGTAGAAGGTGGTCGATCGGTCAATATGGGTCGGTCGGGATCGTTCGAGCAGGAGGTGGTTGGTCGAGCAGAAGGTGGTCGACTGGGCAATTATAGACCGGGCAATTATGGGCCGGGAAATTATGGATCGGATGTTTCATAAATCGGGCATTTCAATGTTGATGTATGTTTTTGGTTCAGCAATGATGTGACTTCGAAGTGAACTCAATAGGGAATATCGAAGTGATGTGAAGTGTTCGTTGCTAGTCATAATGCAATGGGTGTGACGACAACTCAAAAGTGTTCTGAGCTTGTCGGAAATGGTTGGATGGTCTTCGTCGATGACGACTACATATACCAAAGGCCGAGGAATTATCGTTATCATAGGTTCTAGCTGACTCAAAGCAGGGGTATAATAGGAATACCTCGAGAGTCGTACATGGCCTAGATATGTCAAATTTTATGACATGTAGGGTTTTAGCTAGAACCGAGGTTTACTATTGACCCTTGATAACTGATGGCAAATTGTTCAGCCAGTCATGCGATCAATGATGGTTTCAAAGAAGGGTTGATGGTGATAGCCAGACTCTGTCATATATGTTTATTTGTTTGTTTTTCTTGTACCGTCTCACGTAGATTATTCAACGTCGAAGGAGATGTTCCTTGGGTGCAAGGTTTTAAATCTCGGATATCGGTCGCGTTTCGTCCCGGAGATTTTATAGACTCGGTCTCATATCGGGGGAGATCTCGGATGAGATGAGTCTAACTCAGGAGTTCGTCTCAGATTTTCATCTCAGGTCTAAAAGTTCATATCGGAACAATCTCAGGGTACATGTTATGTTAAAAATGATATTTTAACAAAATGATTTTTATGAATGCAATTAAAAACATAGTAACTTAAACTTAAAATGCAAAATAACTTTATTATTCTTTATTTTGTGAAAGATCACTCATACTCTAAATCGTAATATGCTTAAAACAGAAATATTGTTAGACAAGAAACATTAAAAGGATCCAAAATATTAAAAAAATTCAACATAAATAGACCATAAAATACATAATTTCACAAGTACCAAGTATGTAAAAAGACGAATATGAAAATCATTAGTATTGTAAAACATATACGAACATACAATATAGTCATTTAACATGCAAAATGTAAAATAACAAAAAATTGTTATGGCTAGATTTGAGTTTTTTAATTATAGTTCTAGACCAGGCACAAATTTAAATTTTAACCAAAAAAACTAAGATCTCGGACGATATTCCAGTATTTCGTCTCGGTCGATATCTCATTCGATATTGCAATATCTCGAGCGATATATTCGAAAGGAGATTTAGAGTGATATTTGCTGTTTTGTTTCGGAAGGAGCCCAAAACGAGATATCGGAGGAGATCTCAGGCGATATTTACGAGATTTGAAACAATGCTTGGGTGCTTGTCTGATATTGGTTTAGGCCTCTAAGGCTTGTGCTTGAGGGATGTTGAATTCGATTAGGATGGTTTACATGAGATTATATATATATATATATATATATATATATATATATATATATATAGTCTGGATGACATGAGTGTACGGTTTGGTTGTTCTTGATTGAAATGAATGAATGGTTGTTCTAGTTTTCCATGGATGTATAGTTGAAATATTTGATGTAAAAGCTATCACTGTCCGATGCGGGGAAGACGGGAGTTGGGTCCTTCTGTGGTGTTGTGGGTAGATTAGTTCGTTTATTTACCCATTCTCATGTACATTATTGATGATGTTAGATAGATGTTTATCGCTCACTAAGACTGTTGTCTGACTCAAGGTTTTATGTTACCTTCTTATTACCTTGGGTTGTTCATCCGATTTTTGGATGGGCAGACTATGTAGTAGGTGACAAGTGATATCTTGGTGAGGACGATGTTGTAGTTCAGTGGCGAGCAGGAGGCTGATGTATTATCTTACTATATTATAGTATCTTTGTTACTGGTGTGTGATGTTTATCTCTGAGTGCTTTGGTGAGGCAAATTTGTAAAGACACTTACATTGTAATTCCCAAATTGTATGGGTATTTTCTTTAATTATTATGAGGGTTTAAGTTTCTGCTCAAATATGCTTCACTATTATTACCTATTGTAACACCCCACGCCCGCTATGGTCACTCACTAAGGGAATGCCATAGCATCGGTGGAGTATTTTAGTGAATATAGAACATAAAAATTTCACCAAGACAGATATAAATAGCACTTGAAATTTAAAACATCATCTCATAACAGAGGAAATAAACATGTCTGGTTACATCATAAAACCATGATAAAAGTCAAGTACAATATCTGTCAAAAAAAAAAGAAGTACATAATCCCACTCTCTCATACAATAGCCATGACAAAAGAAAAGATAACTGGATAACTGGAGCTTTACATCTACCCAAGCTCCTAAAGACTGGAACAGCAATCCGATCAAGCTCTACTACTGCTAGGATCCACCGTAGGACCTGAGGGTTGGGAAAAAGATAAAAACAACGGGGTCGGACATAAGTCTGAGTGAGTCCTATAACTTTAACAATACAATCATTAAAGTAACCAGAGAAGACATAAACTTGACCTACGGTAATATCTGGGGATGAATGGCTACACTAAGCAGCTTGGTAGACTTAGGATAAACTAAGATAACCGTTAGGACGCATCTACCCACCCAAGGATAATTACTAACTGCACCACACCAGTCATTCCTACTTAAAGGTTGATCCCTTCCAAGGTCTTAGAAAGTTTCCCCAGTAGTTTCATGTACCCCTAGCCCACTACATAGGTGCCGTCTGCCCCTATCTCCACTAGGTGTACCCAGTAATTCTTACCCAGTAGTTTCGTGTACCCCTACATAGGTGCCGTCTGCCCCTATCTTCATTAGGTGTACCCACTACTCCCCAAGCGATCGGCTCCCTACCGTAGATACCCGTGCTGGTCCCACAGTGGGGTGTATCACTCCCCTAAAGTGGCTACCCAATACTTACGGTGCACGGCTTTATATCTACACGATGCAACAACGGCTTATCTACCAGCCCGGGCCCACACACGCATATGAAACCCGTTGGACTTGCGTTGCCACCGCTAACCCGTTTTGGCCTCTTATAATCAAGCCCAATATGCGTGTCCCGTCACTCGACATGGGTCGAGCCCACAAAGATACGTTTGGGATATTGGTTGAAATGGGCCCCCACAAGCTACCCACTTAAGCTTGTCAAATATCTAGTGTATCCCACTTAACCCTTTAATCATGTTTAATTACATGTTTCCACTTGGTTAAGTATTCTAATCGTATTTTCTATTGCCACCCAAGGCAACCCACTAGATTCCACATGCCACCCAAGGCAACCACCAAATTTCCTCATGCCACCCAAGGCACCCACTTAACCCCTCATGTCCCACTACATGCTATTATGGTTAAGTGTTTCTTAATTAATTAAGACCGTGATCTCCCGTAAAGACCTCCCACATTAGACTGGCTGTTATGACCGCCTGGTTAAGCCGGTAGAATCCGGGCAGTCTTACGTCATAACAGAGTCTAACCTCGTGTCTTTACCTTAATCACGTATTTAATTTATGGCTAAGACCTCTCACATTGGGCTGACATTTGTAGCAACTGGTTAAGCCGGTCGGGTCCGGGCAGTTTTACACTACAAATGAGTCCAACCTCGTGTCTTAGTCGATTAATTACACCTAATTAATCACCCCCATATTAATTATCCCTAATTAATATCAAGTTTTCCATAACATGGGTAGACCTAACTCAATAGGTAAATTCCCATGGGGTAGACCTAACTCAATAGGTAAATTCCCACTTATGGTAATTTATTTTTATGGTATGCTTAATCATACCCAATCATTCATTTATTAACATATTTACCAACCCCATCGTTCCCCACGTAAATCGTTCTCATTTCGTGACATAAATAAGGGGAAGATCATCACAAATATCATGGGTTTAGCATACAACTTTGTCATGGGTTAAGAGGATGTCAACTTGCATATATGAGCATATATTAACCCAACTACATATAACCCAAACTTGCATATTATCATACACATGATTTGCATAACATGTTGCATATGAGCTTACATATCATCATACACATATCTTGCATAACATGTTGAACTTGCATATAGTCACTCTCATAACTTGCATAACATGTTAAACATGCATTTAAGCATACACATAACTTGCATAAGCATTCACATACTTGCATAAGCATCCACATACTTGCATAAGCATTCATATACTTGCATAACTTGCATATCATGTCATTTAAGCATATACATATCTTGCAAAAGCATTCATATACTCACATAAGCATGCATAACTTGCATATCACATAAATCTTGCATTTAAACATATATATGACTTGCATAAGCATCCATACACTTGCATAAGCATGCATAACTTGCATATCACTTTCAACTTGCATTTAAACATATACTTAACTTGCATATCACTTTCAACTTGCATAACTCACTTTGCTAAATATGCATAATTCCACTTATTAAATATGCATAAATCCACTTGTTAAACATGCATATATCAACTTGTTAAACATGCATAAATCAACTTATTAAGCATGCATAAACCAACTTATCAAATATGCATAAACATAGAACAACATAGAGTAACATATCATTATACATGATTCAAACTCACTAATCCGCATTTAAGACCATAAGTCTCATTACACCCAATCTACTTACTTTAACAATTGATGTTAAAGTGATAGAAACTCACCAAACTCAAGATTAGCAACCTTATGAAGTAGGATTAGTTGCTAACTATGAAGATAATGATGATTAAAGATTGATTAGAGAGGAATTATCTTGCAACTTTCTTCTTAGATTAGTGGAGGCTTCTCTTAGGATTTAATTTGGCGGCATGAGGCCATTATTTCTATTTTTGGTAAGGATTAAGGTAGGTTTAGGGTGTATTTATAGATTAAGAGAGTGTTTTAGGCCCTTGGATTAACCCTAGATTAATTTAGGACCCTTAGATTTAGGAAATCTCTAGAACCAGCCCTCCAAGCCAGCCTAGAACCCAACCTGGTGCACCCAGGTTCACTGAACAGTGCCACCCTGTCGACAGGCAAGTCGACAGGCATGTTGACACCCCTGTCGACAGGCCTATCGACAGCCCTGTCGACATGGGTTGGGCGGGAAGCTTCCCGCCTGACCCCGCCTGGCCCATTCCAAATCTGAATTTTAAAATTTTTAAATCTGTTTTAGTTTTGAATTTTCTGCAAACTTCATCGGGCCATAACCGGGCCATACGGACTCCGATTTTCGAAAACTCGGACTCTATTTCGCGTATTTTTCCGAGACGAACGCAATAACGCAGCCCGTTACCCCCAATTCCCACGTCTGAGATTATTTATCCTGTAATTAGTGAATTTTAGTATTAACTAAAATTCGGGGTGTTACACCTATTGTTTATGTTCTAATGTATTTTATCCTTGCGTTGTGAGTTTTATGGCAGGTTCTGCTTGTGTTTACCAACTCTGATGATCATCCATAACTGCCTGGCACACCTTCCACCGCACTTTTCCTCTTGTTTAGTGTAGGGGTTACGGGCGATCGTCACGCATGGTGTAATGGCCCGAATATCCATACCCTTTGAGTTGACTAATTACACCAGACGTCCAACCAAAATTGTATAGTAATATGTATCATTAATAGAAATAAGTTAGAGGATAAGAAATAGAAAGAAAAATTTGAATAGAAGAAAACGAAGAACAAAATCTCACAGCGGATCGAATAAAATATATTAAATAACATAACTTTTGAAATACAAATAAGTAATTGTATATACGTACCATCATCAGAGCATAACAACTATTTATGGAACAGTTATAAACACCTATTTCCAGATACAACATAGCACATAGCGGAAAAATATGATAGTCTATAGCAAACTGATGAAGCCTCCTGCTTCAAACTCCTCCAAGTGAATCTGTAAATTACCAACTACTTGACTGTCCGTACAAATTTGGGCACCCAAGAGTTTAGGGAAAACAAAACAAATTAAACTCTGGGTCAGTCATGGGACTGGTGTGAGTAAACTCCAACTATTGGTTTAATTTTTTTTAAAATCCTTTCGAAAGAAAAGATAATCGTAAGACCAATCCACACATAAACACGAATGGTTTTTACCTTACGATAACCAAAATATTTTTGATATCAAAATCCGGTGATATTATAATAGTGTCTAAATCAAATAAATAGAAATCTAGTGGAACGCTTGCGTCTCACGCTCCATATATAATATAAAATCAAAAACCAAAAGGCGCTTTTGGAGAATGGATTTCCAACTATGACAAGGTATGTGACTACCTTCCGATAGTATATCTCTAGAGGGGAATACACTGCGTTCAACAAGAATATCTTGCAACCCGACCACACATGGCTGGCCACTCATTTAACTTGAGTGTACCGAGCATATTATCACCAACAGTTGTGATCACCAACTGTTGCCGAAAGCATACAACAACGAATTGAATAAGAAGCAAATGAATTTTCTTTAGATCAGGTGATAATACCCCTAATGGGAATGATCCACTTGGCCATGCTGCCTCCCCGATTTCTATCATTTCCCGGGTGATGAGGCTTGAGGTCATGATTATCTTTATAGAACATCTTGCCACAATTCGCTTTGAATGCCACATTGTCAGATCCGTCAAATCACTAATTGACGTCCACAAATATACTCTGGGTGTTAAGCTTAAGAGAATAAATTTCCTGCCACCATAATTGGTATATTTGTAAAAAATCGATGTTAGTGACCGTCTAGAAATACTCTGTCAGACATTCGTCCATATACATTGTCCTAGGACTGGTCAAACTGAAAACACCATTCTATTAATCCATCTTGGGCAATTTCTATCTAGGATTACAGAACTGCCCTTGCACTATACTTTATCTTCGATCATCTTTAGCATAAGTTTATTCGTAATGCTTAAGCCTATACGGAGTGGATTTTCAAATAATAAACACAACGGAGGTATAAAATTAAAACAAAACCTTGATAGTCGGTTATTTAACTATCAAAGGAACATCCATACAACCAACGATCCTATTTCCAAATGGAAATTCTGCCAATCAACCATCAAACACATTAGCCCCTTTTAAATCAATTTCTATTAAATTATTAATTTCCCAACTTCTCATATCTTTCTAGATATTTTTTAAAATTCGTTAGTCTATTCCGATTTTGGGAAAAACATATCCAATATTATAAATACTTTATTTTCTATAATCCAGGATGTGACAACCCCAATTTCGACAGGCCGAATTTTTTTTCAAAATTCGAATCTATCGAAACTCGGATTGGTTTGCTATGGTATCCTGTAGAAAAGACAGAGACATAAAACATGTCAGAGCTCAGAAAAATATCTAATAGCGGAAAAGATAAAATATAGTGTAATCAAAGCATAGCCTTACCGTATTATTAATACCGCATAACATGTATCTAAAGCTATCATGTCTCTGCCACAATCTAACCTGCGAGTGTGTTATGAGGAGGGGGTCAGAACAAAAATTCTGGTGACTGGATTTAAACTATACACTTTGGATAATCTTACATATACCGTTCAATCATATTTTCTTATTTATTAGGTTACTTGGGTTAACAGCACTCAAGGCTTACACACACGTCATACCCATTTACTTCCCAGTGAATTAACCTAATACAGTATATGTATCTATCTCTCAATATTGAGATACGTCCCATGGTACCCTACTCGCATGGTCTCCACCGTATCATTGTAGGAATGTAGCAATCCCTATCCTATGCCTGAATTTCGGATGGATTTCTGTATATATGTCAACGCTACGTCTGCAAAGAACCACTACTTCTATATTACGTAAGCGTTCAGACTGCCATCTTTGAACCATTCGATCGAATTAAGTTCCATCCTCGAATAATGCCCTCTAGTCTTATGGTACACCACCCAGAGCGACATGAGTGTACCTAGACTTCCCCACGTACGTATCGTCAATCATTCTCGATGTCTATTGCACATGTTCTCTATATGTGTGCCCGAGTCCCCTGGCAGGGCTAATCAAGAAACACGGAACTCGGTCGGGAGCTTTCAGATATCTGCCGATTGTAGATGCTAAGGTCTGCTTTTACAGTGTCTATGGTCCCACTAGACCCCTCCCTCAACTAATGAAATTAACCCAAGAATATCAAGAATGAGAACTTAACCCCAGCCCCCTATGCCCTTCAAACCTATTGGCTAACCTCACCCATAACTAGATAGCAAAGTATATGGTCTTTTGGAGTTCTCTGCCTTTCCGCTTTACGTACTGACTGAAGATGGTAGGTAGACGACGAGTTGCTACCACAGGGCACTAACTAGTCTCACCGAATCACGCTGGTCCATCCTAGTCTTTTGATTGCCCCTTATTATTGCAATCAAGGCATACTCATTGGTTCACCTACGTAGACCTAACCTCTGTGAGTACTGCCGAATCATCTGCCACTCACAGAGGAATACCAAGAGTACCCCACGTCCCCGGAAGCTGCGTGCTTCCCCTTCCAGTCATTTGGAGCAGTCAACAATCAGATGAATGTGCACTTCCTTTCGTGCCTTATAACACCTCGATGATCTACCCTGTTGGGTTATTCACCCTCAACCGTACAGACTGGTCTAAGCGCCTTACTTTAGCATGTTGTTAGACCCTATGTCTAAACATTCTTTTACGCGCTTGTCTCACCTCACCAGGTTTCCAATTAACTTGGTTATTCCAATTCATATTGAATTCTTATTCAAATTATCAAGTTTCTCTTGCTTATTAACTTCAATCATACAAGTTAATTCATTTAAGTTTATTAATAAGCTTACAACAAGTTATTCTCTAGATTGTGGCCCAAGGTCTGTGATCCACAATCCCTTTTATATTCTTGTTTGATTTCAATAACATGTTTTACTTAATATGTAATTAAGTATATCTAATACACATGTTTCCAATTAACATGTCACTTACCATTTATGACTAAATATAACTTATTTCATTTCATAAGTTTTCCTCATCTTTTCTCATTTAATCATAATTCCACTTTTAGTCGTCAATACGACTAACCATTATTTACCTATTAACTTATTTCTATTAGCTAAGGCCCACTAATAAGTTTCTCTACCCATTTATTATAACCTATGTTATAATTTCCCTTTGTCCCTAGGACAAGTCTAAACATGTTATTCTTACCAACGGGTTTCAGACTCCCAGACTACTTAATTTATAATTAAGTACAATATATTTTCCCCCCTTTTCTTAACTGGTTTTAGGTTTTCCCCTTTTCTGATTACTTAATTTACAATTAAGTGTCACTTAACTTAATTCACTAGTTATCCCATTCCCTTACTAGTTTATTATAACCTAGGTTATAATATTCACTTTTCCTTAGGACAAGTCTATCTGTTATACAACATTTTCATTAATTTTTTTATTTATAATAGGTTGTTATCATTCCCCTTTTAAACCACTTAATGTTGTAAACCATTATTCTTCATTCTCTGTAATATATGTTCCTTATTATATTAAGGAAAACACTTCATGCACCTTATCAGTTTGATAGAAGGAATCAATGATTTATTTTCATAATGTTTTCCCATCTAAATCCGTGTTAGCAAGTTATTTCTTTACTTTTCTATATTTATTGTGGTTACTTGCAACAAAGTCTTCAGAAATAAGTCATTTAGGGAAATACATCACTTTTCCCTCTTATCACACCAACTCAGTTCATTACATCAGTTCCTTTCTTATTTTCTAAGTTAGACATTTAATTACCATCCTTGCCATTTATTCATATCTTGTTATATACATATATATATATATATATATATATATATATATATATAAGCACTAGACCTCTCACACTAAGCCTACACTTGTGAACGCTGGATTTGTCGAGCGGGTCCAGGAAGACTTCTACCACAAGCTGACTTAACCTCGTGTCTTAGCACATGTTGTTAATTTTTGCACTTAGGCCTCTCACATTAGGTTCAACATTAGTGGCAGCTGGATAGGCCGGTCGGGTCCGGGCAGACTTCCGCCACTAATGCAATCTAACCTCGTGCCATAAGTGTATTTACAATTCTAATTGTAATCCTAGGCATATTCATTTTCATTCAATCACTAATGTTCATATCAAATTGCGCTTCCAAATTAAAATCTCAAAACATAATATATGTTATGTTCTTTACATGAAAATTTTAGACATATTATCCTTTTTACTGTAATATAGTTTACAGTAATCTAATTTACACGTCCAATTTTTTCCTATATTTTGTCGCATGTCATTTTCAACATATGTTTAATTCTACTAGGACATGTAAACATTCAATCGGGTAATTATTTTAACATGTCGTTCAATCAATAATATGTCCCAAGTAAAGCATGTAATTACAATCATCGAATTGGCTATTCATATCCTAACAAGTTTATTTTCTCCAACATGTAAACATTCAATAACTTAGCCAGTTCAACATAGGAATTTCCTGACATATTCATTTCAACATTTAAATTCGTTACAATAACAATTTATAATTAAACTGGCCATTTAAAAAGTTATTAAAAAGGGGAATGCTAAACGATAGTCATAACATTATCTAAAGGCTATCGCTTAAACCCACTCACCTTTAAGCTTTCCCCAAATTTTGGTTCTGATCCATTATAGCTTCCATGGTTTACCTTTTCCCTTTAATTTGATTCACGACCTAACGACCATGGATTTATTATTTCATGAAAAGAGAAGGAAAAGAGAAATAATTTAAATAGAATGGTTCTTAGAGGTTTAACTTGCTTTCATGATTCAATAATATTTTTATTAACGTTGATTCCCTCTTCCAGATCTGAATTCATAATCCTCCTAGGCTAACATTTTAATTTCAGAATAGATTTGAGAAGAGAGAGAGAGGGAGCCATGGTAGAGCTTCAGTGCAGCCGCCGAATTATGATGTTTAGGGTTAGGTCTAGGGTCTTATTTATAGGTGCTTAAGACCTTATCATACATGCAGCTCGGAGTCAGCATTGAACCCAGTTAAGAAAATAGTCCAGGTTCGCAAATGAATCTAGCCAAATCTTATCGTACACGCAGTGACGAGTCAGCATTGGGTCCTGCAAGCTATTTTGGCGCAGAAATTTGAATTTCGAACGTTTGAACTGTTTTGGCGCAGAAAATTGATTTTTGAACTTTTAAATTTCTGGAATCTATTTAACTATTTTATTCATATGAAATATTCTTATATATATATATACAATTCCTCTACCGATCGTTTTACGCGTATATATATATGCACAATTTTCGTTTTGTTTCCAAAATTAAAACGATGTTGCACCGTTATTTGATTCTTGCCATATTTCATTAACTATAGCCTTATCTTGAATTTTATCTTTTGTGTATATATATATATTCTCATATATATACATAAATTTTATTTATTTCCTTATATGTACGTTCTTATCTTTTAAAATTTTGAATTTGTATACGTACATATATTTGCATGCTCAGTTGGCCCTCTCTAAAACAAAGATAAAAATTATACTACTACCGAGGTTCGAACTCCCGACCTCTATGTTACAAATCCAATGCCTTAACCAACTGAGCTATGAAGTCTTTTGTTAATAAGCCTTGAAACAATGATAATTATTGTTCTCTCCTTACTTCTCTTTTTCATGTTAGTTACAATACTTAAATTAAACCATTGCATGGATCTTTTTATTTTAATGTTAATGCATTATGTTTGCAAATCAGTGCATGCAACATATTTACATTGCATGCAGCCAGTTCTTTCTTTCTTTCAATGCATGCATAACATTTTTTTAGTGCATGTATTTATTACATGCAATCCTTATTTTATTCTTTATTTTACATTTTAATTTGTTTGTGCATATATATATATATATATATATATATATTTCTCTTGTGCATATACAAATTTCTAGGCTTAATAACTTCTTCATATGATGTCCGGTTTACGCAAACTAGTTGTCTATCTTGACCAGAATTCCGAGACGGACGCAATGGCGCAGTCCATTTTACTTAATTTTCATTATTTAATTAAGTTATTCTTATTTTATTATCTTAAAAATACGGGGTGTTACACAGGAAATATCTCTTATTACAGTTTAGAAAAGATTTCCATATATTCACGAATCCTTATTTTCTATACTTAGAAAAATAACGTTATTGATATCGGAAAACATTTCTATATTCCATTTCTTAATTCCTTATTAACCAATTTATTTCATTTTATATGCTTAGAAAATATCTCTAATTTTATTTGTGAAACGTTTCAAATTCCTTTAAATTAAACCAATGTTATAAAAACATTGTTATTTTATTTAACCCATTAATCATTCATTAATCATATTACTAACCAATTCTCTCTACCGAACCTTAACCATTTCTCAGTCAATCATAAAGTCAATCAAGTTGGGGTATAATTACCTCTCAGACCTTAACTGAACAACATTCTTAACTTTGAAACGGACAAAGCTCACAACTTCAAACTCCAATAAAACATTGCTTACTAAATTCTCGAATTCAATTTAGGAATCCACTTCTTTTACGAAAAGCACTGATTATAACGATAACGTAATAACCTTTGCTTCCGATATATTCTAATTAAAATATAACTTCCTTCATTGATTTAAATAAATAAATAAATAACTTAATTAATAGATAAATAAATAAATATTTTTTTATTAAAAAAGGGAAAGTAAACCAACCTTCCTAAATTCGATATAGTCGAATTTCAATAATTAACATTCTTCCAAATAATCTATATTCGATTAATATTCCATACTTCGAAATAATCCACCCTTTCAGGTTAACTCATATTGCCCTATAATTATTTCTATTTGCAAAAAATTTGCTTTTAAATTTTTATTCATTTTCAAATATGAATATTATTCCTTAATAGGAATCTAGACTCGTTTATCAACTCAACTCAATTCTTATTTGAAAATATCATTTCAGATTTAAATCGAGTTACCTTATAAACCCGCATCATTTTTATAAATTTTCATTTATTAAATGGCTGCTAACACCTTTGTATTTATATAAACAAATTCAATTTCCTTTCAAATGTATTAACGAGTTATACACTCCATATTCCGAAAATCGACTTTATTTGTAACGTCCCAGATTTTTCGGCCGTTCAAATTCGAATATTTAAATCAGTTTATATATTATAATGGATTTTTATTTATTTAATGATAGATTTCGAATATATATGATTTATTTGTAAAAATTCAAGGATTTTTATATAAATGGAATATTATTTAAAAACTAGAATTTTTAATGTCAAGTTGAATTCTATACGGTTTGGTGTTGAAGATGTTAAATAAATACGGTGATATTTATTTATTTACTTACGTTAATCTAGCTATTAAAATTTTATTTATATTATAACAAATATTTTTCAATACAAGTCTCTCTCAATATATATACGTGTATATGTATATATATATATACAGATATACTACCCATTAACAATTCACTTGGTTCAGCAAAGCAAATGAAATCCGAATGCATATCATATTTGTCCAGCAAGGATAAAAGCTGATCCATGAATACGAAGAAAAACTGAAACGTAAATAATGATAAACTTAGATGCATACGGTATGAGAGTTGAAGGCGATCTTTACAAAGAAAACAACAACATATATTTTTGTTTGTACAAATACAAAACGTACAAAAGGATCCCTTTCAAAACTTTATGTCAGCATGCTTTGTCCCTTCCTTGAAAACAGTGAAATGTAAATATAACCATAGACACAGTTAGGCTCATAAGCACATCTAAAGAAAAAGCCGCACAGTACAATGAACAGCTAAGAGGTATCAAGTCTTTTGAATATATCACACCATCAAATTTATACAGATCGAAACAGCAAATTTATATGTTCATATACACAGTAATTTTATTTACAAATCAATATGAGACCGTATCATACATCCGAAACCCAACCCAGAATCTACATACAGTTCCAAATCTTTACAATGAATAAACAATTAAAATAGACTCAGCTAGACTACACCTACTCTGTACACATCATGGCAGACAATAGCACATGTATCCAATGTGAATTCTTCAAATCTTCTGCCAAATTTAGCACGGCAACCACTTTCATTTCAAATACAAGACAGCTCGATCATGTACCCAATATACAGCACCTAAGAAAATGAAAGAGAAATAGCACCTAAGGAAACAGGAAATATTATGAACAGCTAAAAATGAAACAAACAAATATATATTTGTACCGACAACCAAATATATTCATGGAATAGCTAAGGAACAGTTTAGAAACAGAGTACGAATAGCTAAAGGGGATAGGCAATACATAGCTCAATAGCTAAATGTATGTACACATTTTACATCAGATCTTCACAACATAAGGAAACAACTAATATATATTCATTCACAGTCGAATACATACAGTGATGGTACCATATATTTTAAAATTCTACATCACAGTTTCAAAAAAAGAAATTCTGATTTGAATGAACAAGTCGTAGCCTCACCTAATCTATATAGTTCAATCACTGCTTCAAACCCAATGTGTTGAAATATACAATACAGAATGCATCAAATCTCATCGCTGACATAACGAAAGATCACGGCTAAAACCTAGGTTCGGCTATGAGCAAGCCTATGATTTCACAATTCAAATTTGACATTGATCCTATCTAGATCATCCACAAGTATAAATATACATCCACGCACTCGTTTTCCAGAACCCAGACAGTAAAGGAAATCATTCGAACCTCTAAAGAAAAATCAAAAAGGTAGAATCAAATAGCAAGAAAAATCAAAGTAAATACTTATCTGCGTTATATAAAACCCACGCTCTTCTTTCCGAGATGCCTCTGACGAAATTTCTGGTAGCTGTGGACTTAGGGTTCGGTCCCTCTGGAAGCGTCGGTTGGATTGTAGAAGTGGAAGGAAGTTCCTTTATTTCTGGAAGGCGTGGGGGGTTAATCGGTGAGGGGTGGTGATTGACGAAGGGGTTGTTAGGGTTTGGCAAATCAGTCGGAGATGGAAGGCGAAGGAGTGTGGGTGAGCGTGGTTACGTAGGGAAGACGAGATGAAACTGTCCTCGATGGCAGGCCGAAAGAAGTAGGGAGGAGAAGGGAATCCGATTTCATCGTGAAAGGGTTTATTGTTGAAGGCGGCGGATGTTTTGAGAAGGAAGGGGAGGGATCCGATTGTTTTAAGCGGTAGAAGTGGGTGCGGCCTTGTTTAGCTTGTAACGGGCTGACAAAATATGGTAAGGCCCAGATAACTATTTTATTAGTTTGTTTTCATTAACATAGGAAACTTTAAAACGTTAGGGTGTAATTTCGGCCTGTTTGTTCAAAAGAAAATAAAACAAAGTCGGGTTGATTTATGGGTTTGAATGTATGGGAACTTCAGAACAACCAAGGAATAAAAACTGCTAGTACACCAGCATATTTAGTTAAGAAAGAAAAAATATATTCTAACGTGTCGAAAGTGATAACTATTCATAATACATTGATCATTCATAACATGATGTAAGTTAACAAAGGTTTAAAGCTGACTGACCATATATTATACGGTTTAATTATACAGTTAACGTTAAAAAATTTTATTTTTCCCTTAATTTAAGGTTTAATATTTTAATTTTAGCCATAACCGTATAAATTATGCACCATATTCGTATAATGGCAGAATTCGACAAGATCGGAAGTAGTCGAACTTTATCGACAAGCGATACAAGCTGGAACTGATTTGAACACAAACGGGGGCAGTTGGAATTTCTACCCAAATTAAACATCTGTTTAATCTGGCTAAATCAAATCATTTCATCAACAAATCAAAGTGAGTTAAACTCACTCAGTTATCTCCCGCTTATATTTTTTTTAAGATGGGTTTTTATTTTTGTGTGCTATGATTGCTAGTGATTGACTGATTGCTGATATATTCAGTTATTGTTAAACTGATGAAATTAAACGTCGTTTAATTTCATAAAAAAAAAATCCAAATTGTTATTGGTTCCAATTGAGGTAAGTTACCTCATTGGTCACGTTTATAAAATAAACGTGTTTTTAATAAATGAATTGTTTGATTGGTTGTTGGGGTCGACCTTGAATCGTCGTTATAACTGTTGTGAGGCCATTATTGAATTGTTTTGATGGTTGAATATTGACCTGAGGATTTACCATTTGTTTGGTTTAAAACAATGGGTATTATTGGTTGAGTGATTGGCAGTACATGGCCTGTGAATTAACCGTTTTATCAAATATCGATCTACTATCAGGTAAATCGACGAGATAAAGTTATAAGATTCATTTTATAACTGAAATTGGATTTTTAAATCTATTATTTGAATTAAAGTTTGCAAAGGCAAATAAATATTTATTATTTATTAATGGGGTTTATAATTGGGTTTTAAATGATTTTATAAAGGAAAGTGATAAATAAAGAGTATACAGGACCATGGTTTTATAAACGAAATTTAATAAAAAAAGAATTGAGGTATAAAGGATTAATATAAGTTATTTAAATAAGGGTTTTACTTATTGTTTCAAATTAAGTAAGGTGAACCCAAATTGGAGCAATACTTTAAAAGGGTTAAGTGATGAGATGTTCGAACAAGAGTTTCAAATATAAAGAGAAAGGTTGAATAACCCAGATTTGAAATCGAGATTTGAAACGAGATTTTGTATCGATAGTGATGTGATAAAGCTAATATTATTCTGAGGTAAGAACGGGTCGATCAAGGTCTGAGAGGTAACTAAAATACCCCAACTTGGTTGGCTTCACCATTATCAAGGGATGGTATTAGTTTAGTGTGAGTGAAGGTGATGAAGTTGTTTTATCTTATACAAGAAATACTGAACTCTAATGCAAGGATTTGGGAAATTAAGGAATATTGCAGTATTGTTTTAAAAAGGGATAAGAATATTGATTTCAAAATTTATGTCAAATATTTGTTATTTAATTAGAGTTGATCGAATATAGTAGAGTTAATCAAACGTAGTTAGCCAGAAAGAGTTGTCATTGCGTACGACTGCTAGCGTAATTTGCAGGGCTACAGATAGCCTACGGCGGATGGATGTTTCCTGAGGGAATCAGGCGTAATCATTGTGATCGCTGCGATCTAAAGTCAAGCGAATAGAGTTAAGTTGAATATTAGAATTGATTAACAACTTTGTTAAAAATATTTTTAAAAGGCCAAATCATGCCAAGCACTGAATCAGTGATATCATTTTATTGACACATGTGTTATTTGATAGTTAAATCACCGACTATCAAAACCTGACCAATACGATTGTTGGTATGGAAAAACCGGGATCGAATTTATATTCGAAAACCATTCCGACCAACAAATACGTGAAGATATTTGAAGATGGTCGAGATGGAGCATTGAAGGCCGTGGATCGTCATAAGCGGAAGGACTGCTAATAATCTTTGGTGAGCTCCTAGAGATAAACTGTGGTTCGGTCGTGGTTGGAATCCACGGATTGCAAGGACTTCTCGCTACTGATCCATGGGGTGATTCCTATATGAGATGCAGTAGGAGGGTGCCTTCGGTTCATCCTGTTCCTGGATGACTTGTATGGACGAGTGTCTGACAAAGTATTTCCAAAGGAGATTACGTACGTTGATTTCTTCAAACGTACCATAGTTGATGGCGGAGAAATGGTTTTCTCTAGCTAAATAACTAGAGTATTTTTGTGGACGTCAATTAGTGATATCCAGAGGATCTGACGATGTGACATTCAAAGTAAATGGCGGCAGATGTTCGAGAAGAAATTCTGACTTCGAGCCTCATCAACTGGGAATTGACAAAAATCGGGCAGGCAACATGGCTATGTGGGTCGCACCCATTAGGGTGTATAATCACCTATCTAGAGAAATTCCTTTTGTTTCTTAATCTATCGATTCTGCCCATTCGGGAACGGTGGTTTGAGCCCAACCGTTGGTGATATACATTCGATACACTCAAGGGAAATGAGTGGTCGGTCATGTGAGGGCCGGGTTGCAAGACGTTCTTGTTGAACCCTGTGTATTTGCCTCTAGAGATACACGTGCGGAAGGTGGTCCCATACCTTGTCAAGTTGGAAAAATCCAATATCCAATAAGCGCCTGCGATTTTCGATTGTATATTATATACGGGGAGCGTGAGATGCAAGCGTTCCTCTAGATTTGTTAATTATTTGTATCTAGACATTATCATAATATCAGATTTAGATATTGATTTCGAAAACTGGTTTGGGTCATCGTAAGGTAAAAACCGTCCGTGTTTATGTGTGGATCGGTCTTACGATTATCTTTTCTTCCGAAAGGATTTTAACTTAAAAATCAAGTTGGGTGATACTGTAAATTGCTGTGCGAGTTTATCTCACTCTGGTTCACCAGACTGACCCGGTGTTTTGTAAATGCTCGGGTTAGCCCGGATGTGCAGGTTCAGGTGATCAGGTACCGTGAAGTCCAGTGACGAGCTGAAGACGTTCAGCGAATGATATTCCGCTGTGTGATATATATATGAGGACAGATTACCAAAACTGTCCAGATGTGTGTTGTACTCTGATGATTGTAAGTTTAAAGCTCCCAATAAAGATTTATATTCTATATTATATTTTGTTTCCGCTGCGATGTGAGACTCTGTGTTGTGTTGTTCCTTCTTCTTCTACTATTCTGATATTTCTTTCTTTCTTATCTCACCTTCTAATTTCTTTCTAATACTATCCAGTGTTTTTCGGTGTTGGAAGGTCTGCATGAGTTACGGTAAAGGTATTTATGTCGATTTTCGAGGCCGAAAACCGCCGGGTCGTTACAGTGGTATCAGAGCTGGTTGCTTAATTGGTACGGATGATAGGGGGTTCTCGCTTCGCGTTTGGTGGCGAACGGGAGACTCTTACCCCTACATCTCCCGACAATGTGGGTTGGTCGAGTCGAGAGGCTGGCCGTAAAAGCAGTTCTGAGGTATCTCTGTAAGCCACGCTGGGAGGTTAGCCCAGTGCCGAGGGAGGAGAGGATGGTTGAAAAGCCTACTCGAATCTCGTGGTCGTTACAGTGGTATCAGAGCTATTGGTTTAGTAGTAATCTTGGCTCTGTGGCATAACTCAATAGAGATGGGGTTAGTAACGCCCTAGATTGAGTTGAGTGTATATATATGAAGCGTATTTGTAATATTTTATATACAAAAGAATTTGTATTGTGTTATTTGACTGGTTCAAGTGTTGAGAAGCGTTGAACTAGTGAATTGACACGATATTATTTTATAAAAATAATTTTACCCAATGTATATTTTTATATAGGAAAAAGGAATTTATTTTCTATATTATAGCAATGTTGGGTGTTTGTTTGTTTGTTCTGATTGATTTGATATGAAATCAAATTTGGATTATGAAATAAAATTGAGTTGATTAGGAAATCAATTCGTCGATTGAATCAAATACGAGAAATGAAACTGAACCTGATTAAGTAAAACCAATTAAATAATTCAAAAAGAATGGACTTGAGTGAATCGGGGTTTGGAATTTTAATGGATAAATTGGGATTCAAATTAAGTGGGTTGCCATTTGGAATTTTTTTTTTCTTTTCGAAAGAAATTGAGGCCCAGAGTAGCAGTAGTAGTCGTGCCAATCGAGTCATGCAAAGGGAGTGCTGGCAAAATTTTAGAAATTTTAAAAGTTTGGATTTAATTCAAAGAAATGATTTAAAATAATACGTTTCGAAATATTCTTCTTACTTTGCAATTTCGAGGACGAAATTATTCTAAGGGGGAAAGAATGTAACGTCCCAGATTTTTCGGCCGTTCAAATTCGAATATTTAAATCAGTTTATATATTATAATGGATTTTTATTTATTTAATGATAGATTTCGAATATATATGATTTATTTGTAAAAATTCAAGGATTTTTATATAAATGGAATATTATTTAAAAACTAGAATTTTTAATGTCAAGTTGAATTCTATACGGTTTGGTGTTGAAGATGTTAAATAAATACGGTGATATTTATTTATTTACTTACGTTAATCTAGCTATTAAAATTTTATTTATATTATAACAAATATTTTTCAATACAAGTCTCTCTCAATATATATACGTGTATATGTATATATATATATACAGATATACTACCCATTAACAATTCACTTGGTTCAGCAAAGCAAATGAAATCCGAATGCATATCATATTTGTCCAGCAAGGATAAAAGCTGATCCATGAATACGAAGAAAAACTGAAACGTAAATAATGATAAACTTAGATGCATACGGTATGAGAGTTGAAGGCGATCTTTACAAAGAAAACAACAACATATATTTTTGTTTGTACAAATACAAAACGTACAAAAGGATCCCTTTCAAAACTTTATGTCAGCATGCTTTGTCCCTTCCTTGAAAACAGTGAAATGTAAATATAACCATAGACACAGTTAGGCTCATAAGCACATCTAAAGAAAAAGCCGCACAGTACAATGAACAGCTAAGAGGTATCAAGTCTTTTGAATATATCACACCATCAAATTTATACAGATCGAAACAGCAAATTTATATGTTCATATACACAGTAATTTTATTTACAAATCAATATGAGACCGTATCATACATCCGAAACCTAACCCAGAATCTACATACAGTTCCAAATCTTTACAATGAATAAACAATTAAAATAGACTCAGCTAGACTACACCTACTCTGTACACATCATGGCAGACAATAGCACATGTATCCAATGTGAATTCTTCAAATCTTCTGCCAAATTTAGCACGGCAACCACTTTCATTTCAAATACAAGACAGCTCGATCATGTACCCAATATACAGCACCTAAGAAAATGAAAGAGAAATAGCACCTAAGGAAACAGGAAATATTATGAACAGCTAAAAATGAAACAAACAAATATATATTTGTACCGACAACCAAATATATTCATGGAATAGCTAAGGAACAGTTTAGAAACAGAGTACGAATAGCTAAAGGGGATAGGCAATACATAGCTCAATAGCTAAATGTATGTACACATTTTACATCAGATCTTCACAACATAAGGAAACAACTAATATATATTCATTCACAGTCGAATACATACAGTGATGGTACCATATATTTTAAAATTCTACATCACAGTTTCAAAAAAAGAAATTCTGATTTGAATGAACAAGTCGTAGCCTCACCTAATCTATATAGTTCAATCACTGCTTCAAACCCAATGTGTTGAAATATACAATACAGAATGCATCAAATCTCATCGCTGACATAACGAAAGATCACGACTAAAACCTAGGTTCGGCTATGAGAAAGCCTATGATTTCACAATTCAAATTTGACATTGATCCTATCTAGATCATCCACAAGTATAAATATACATCCACGCACTCGTTTTCCAGAACCCAGACAGTAAAGGAAATCATTCGAACCTTTAAAGAAAAATCAAAAAGGTAGAATCAAATAGCAAGAAAAATCAAAGTAAATACTTATCTGCGTTATATAAAACCCACGCTCTTCTTTCCGAGATGCCTCTGACGAAATTTCTGGTAGCTGTGGACTTAGGGTTCGGTCCCTCTGGAAGCGTCGGTTGGATTGTAGAAGTGGAAGGAAGTTCCTTTATTTCTGGAAGGCGTGGGGGGTTAATCGGTGAGGGGTGGTGATTGACGAAGGGGTTGTTAGGGTTTGGCAAATCAGTCGGAGATGGAAGGCGAAGGAGTGTGGGTTGAGCGTGGTTACGTAGGGAAGACGAGATGAAACTGTCCTCGATGGCTGGCCGAAAGAAGAAGGGAGGAGAAGGGAATCCGATTTCATCGTGAAAGGGTTTATTGTTGAAGGCGGCGGATGTTTTGAGAAGGAAGGGGAGGGATCCGATTGTTTTAAGCGGTAGAAGTGGGTGCGGCCTTGTTTAGCTTGTAATGGGCTGACAAAATATGGTAAGGCCCAGATAACTATTTTATTAGTTTGTTTTCATTAACATAGGAAACTTTAAAACGTTAGGGTGTAATTTCGGCCTGTTTGTTCAAAAGAAAATAAAACAAAGTCGGGTTGATTTATGGGTTTGAATGTATGGGAACTTCAGAACAACCAAGGAATAAAAACTGCTAGTACACCAGCATATTTAGTTAAGAAAGAAAAAATATATTCTAACGTGTCGAAAGTGATAACTATTCATAATACATTGATCATTCATAACATGATGTAAGTTAACAAAGGTTTAAAGCTGACTGACCATATATTATACGGTTTAATTATACAGTTAACGTTAAAAAATTTTATTTTTCCCTTAATTTAAGGTTTAATATTTTAATTTTAGCCATAACCGTATAAATTATGCACCATATTCGTATAATGGCAGAATTCGACAAGATCGGAAGTAGTCGAACTTTATCGACAAGCGATACAAGCTGGAACTGATTTGAACACAAACGGGGGCAGTTGGAATTTCTACCCAAATTAAACATCTGTTTAATCTGGCTAAATCAAATCATTTCATCAACAAATCAAAGTGAGTTAAACTCACTCAGTTATCTCCCGCTTATATTTTTTTTAAGATGGGTTTTTATTTTTGTGTGCTATGATTGCTAGTGATTGACTGATTGCTGATATATTCAGTTATTGTTAAACTGATGAAATTAAACGTCGTTTAATTTCATAAAAAAAAATCCAAATTGTTATTGGTTCCAATTGAGGTAAGTTACCTCATTGGTCACGTTTATAAAATAAACGTGTTTTTAATAAATGAATTGTTTGATTGGTTGTTGGGGTCGACCTTGAATCGTCGTTATAACTGTTGTGAGGCCATTATTGAATTGTTTTGATGGTTGAATATTGACCTGAGGATTTACCATTTGTTTGGTTTAAAACAATGGGTATTATTGGTTGAGTGATTGGCAGTACATGGCCTGTGAATTAACCGTTTTATCAAATATCGATCTACTATCAGGTAAATCGACGAGATAAAGTTATAAGATTCATTTTATAACTGAAATTGGATTTTTAAATCTATTATTTGAATTAAAGTTTGCAAAGGCAAATAAATATTTATTATTTATTAATGGGGTTTATAATTGGGTTTTAAATGATTTTATAAAGGAAAGTGATAAATAAAGAGTATACAGGACCATGGTTTTATAAACGAAATTTAATAAAAAAAGAATTGAGGTATAAAGGATTAATATAAGTTATTTAAATAAGGGTTTTACTTATTGTTTCAAATTAAGTAAGGTGAACCCAAATTGGAGCAATACTTTAAAAGGGTTAAGTGATGAGATGTTCGAACAAGAGTTTCAAATATAAAGAGAAAGGTTGAATAACCCAGATTTGAAATCGAGATTTGAAACGAGATTTTGTATCGATAGTGATGTGATAAAGCTAATATTATTCTGAGGTAAGAACGGGTCGATCAAGGTCTGAGAGGTAACTAAAATACCCCAACTTGGTTGGCTTCACCATTATCAAGGGATGGTATTAGTTTAGTGTGAGTGAAGGTGATGAAGTTGTTTTATCTTATACAAGAAATACTGAACTCTAATGCAAGGATTTGGGAAATTAAGGAATATTGCAGTATTGTTTTAAAAAGGGATAAGAATATTGATTTCAAAATTTATGTCAAATATTTGTTATTTAATTAGAGTTGATCGAATATAGTAGAGTTAATCAAACGTAGTTAGCCAGAAAGAGTTGCCATTGCGTACGACTGCTAGCGTAATTTGCAGGGCTACAGATAGCCTACGGCGGATGGATGTTTCCTGAGGGAATCAGGCGTAATCATTGTGATCGCTGCGATCTAAAGTCAAGCGAATAGAGTTAAGTTGAATATTAGAATTGATTAACAACTTTGTTAAAAATATTTTTAAAAGGCCAAATCATGCCAAGCACTGAATCAGTGATATCATTTTATTGACACATGTGTTATTTGATAGTTAAATCACCGACTATCAAAACCTGACCAATACGATTGTTGGTATGGAAAAACCGGGATCGAATTTATATTCGAAAACCATTCCGACCAACAAATACGTGAAGATATTTGAAGATGGTCGAGATGGAGCATTGAAGGCCGTGGATCGTCATAAGCGGAAGGACTGCTAATAATCTTTGGTGAGCTCCTAGAGATAAACTGTGGTTCGGTCGTGGTTGGAATCCACGGATTGCAAGGACTTCTCGCTACTGATCCATGGGGTGATTCCTATATGAGATGCAGTAGGAGGGTGCCTTCGGTTCATCCTGTTCCTGGATGACTTGTATGGACGAGTGTCTGACAAAGTATTTCCAAAGGAGATTACGTACGTTGATTTCTTCAAACGTACCATAGTTGATGGCGGAGAAATGGTTTTCTCTAGCTAAATAACTAGAGTATTTTTGTGGACGTCAATTAGTGATATCCAGAGGATCTGACGATGTGACATTCAAAGTGAATGGCGGCAGATGTTCGAGAAGAAATTCTGACTTCGAGCCTCATCAACTGGGAATTGACAAAAATCGGGCAGGCAACATGGCTATGTGGGTCGCACCCATTAGGGTGTATAATCACCTATCTAGAGAAATTCCTTTTGTTTCTTAATCTATCGATTCTGCCCATTCGGGAACGGTGGTTTGAGCCCAACCGTTGGTGATATACATTCGATACACTCAAGGGAAATGAGTGGTCGGTCATGTGAGGGCCGGGTTGCAAGACGTTCTTGTTGAACCCTGTGTATTTGCCTCTAGAGATACACGTGCGGAAGGTGGTCCCAAACCTTGTCAAGTTGGAAAAATCCAATATCCAATAAGCGCCTGCGATTTTCGATTGTATATTATATACGGGGAGCGTGAGATGCAAGCGTTCCTCTAGATTTGTTAATTATTTGTATCTAGACATTATCATAATATCAGATTTAGATATTGATTTCGAAAACTGGTTTGGGTCATCGTAAGGTAAAAACCGTCCGTGTTTATGTGTGGATCGGTCTTACGATTATCTTTTCTTCCGAAAGGATTTTAACTTAAAAATCAAGTTGGGTGATACTGTAAATTGCTGTGCGAGTTTATCTCACTCTGGTTCACCAGACTGACCCGGTGTTTTGTAAATGCTCGGGTTAGCCCGGATGTGCAGGTTCAGGTGATCAGGTACCGTGAAGTCCAGTGACGAGCTGAAGACATTCAGCGAATGATATTCCGCTGTGTGATATATATATGAGGACAGATTACCAAAACTGTCCAGATGTGTGTTGTACTCTGATGATTGTAAGTTTAAAGCTCCCAATAAAGATTTATATTCTATATTATATTTTGTTTCCGCTGCGATGTGAGACTCTGTGTTGTGTTGTTCCTTCTTCTTCTACTATTCTGATATTTCTTTCTTTCTTATCTCACCTTCTAATTTCTTTCTAATACTATCCAGTGTTTTTCGGTGTTGGAAGGTCGGCATGAGTTACGGTAAAGGTATTTATGTCGATTTTCGAGGCTGAAAACCGCCGGGTCGTTACATTATTTGATTTCTATAATTCGCCTCTTGTTTTAAAATTCTAATTTAAAATAAGATTAAATTATCTTAAAACATATAATTTTATTTACATAGCCATAACATTGAAATAATAGCTTCTTAACATATTACATTCAAATTATAGATTTACTCTATCTAGAATTTAAATATCTTCCTGAAATAAATCATTTTAATGAGATTCAACATAGTCAAATTTAAAATATAAATCATTGGGATATTTCAAATTCATTTTATATTCCAAACTTTGGAATAAAGTCCGTCGTTTCTTTAAAACACGATTTCCCATTTCTTATTCAAATTCCCATTGGAATTCATGTTTCCAAACTTCTATATATTCCATAGTTCTCAAATCAAATCTATTTGATTTTACACTTGCAGATAATATCTCAAATCCAAATTTCATTTTATAACTTCTATTTAGAATTTTCCATAGAATATCACATTTTTATTCCAAACAGTTATAATCTTGTTTATATTTTCTTTATAACTGTTAAGTCAAAAATCTCATTTCAAATATCGATCTCAAAACCAATTTACCAATTCAATCTTGAATTTACATTTCAATTTATCCAATGATAAATAATTCACTTAATGTATAAACTAATTTATAATTCACAACTTTTTTTATCCATTTAAAACAAGTTCTCATTTCAAGTTAAGTTGAAATTAAATTCCTATTTTGGAAATAAATTCCCTTTTTAAATTTCTAATTTATTTTCTACATTCAAAAATATTTTTTAGTATTTAAATACCAAAATTCTAAGGTTAGGGTGATTCAAACACAACATAGTCAATCACTGATTATATATATCACATCATACAACACAATCAAGGAAAAATGGTAATATAAATATTGAGTAATCTAGTTGGATCCCTCCAACCTATTTCCCTGCATCCACAGATGTTAATCAACATCAATAATATTAATTTCTCATCAATGTGAATATAAATAGAAATAATTATCGATCAACGATATAACTATATCTACCATTTCAACCAATTTTAGCAACCATCGCACATTATAAAATTACTATAAATGAATTTAAAACTCATTTATATAGAAATATAAACAAGCCAAAGTTAGTGAGTTTACACACCTTGTTTGTAATTGACAGTTTTTCTTTTATTTTGTTTAAAATCAAAGGAGCGTTTGATTTTATCATAAAATTTCTATAGCTTTGTTTTCAGTTATATCGGCTCCATAATGTTAATCTCGTCGTTACGGTTCCAACATGTCCGAGCTTGTGTGATTCTGTTCATGTATCCATAAGATATGATTATTACAGTATTATTGACGGATTTAAATGGTTTAATTATTGAATTAATTAAATAATTTAAAATTAATTACTTGATTTGTTGCTTAAGCCTTGGTTTACTGGCTAAACCTTCCTTCTTCCTAAGCGCACATTACTGTGCAAATATCATGCCAGCGCGTACTTCAAAACAATTCATACGCCATTCCGCTTTATCAAGGCCAAATCCCCATTATCAGTTATCTGTGCAACCTCATTACCCTGCTGCTTTTCATTTCCATTACCTCAACTTCCACTCTTCCTTCTTCACATATTTCGAACCTGACTGTTTCAGTTTTTGTATTTTTTTCCTCTCAATCACGTAAGCACCCTGCTAATTGTGAAAATTATTTTTGGTAACTCCTTCCAGTTTCAGTTGGAACCAAATGATTTTTCTCCCAGGCTTCGTGTTGCAGAAGCCAAATGCTACTCCACGATTACAATTAACACACTCTAACTCCAATCCCTCACTGCTCCCGGTTACGATCACCGGAGTTTGATCAAGTACCACCAGATTGAGTGCGCTTCCATGCTCCGCCAAACCCCTTTGGTCCGAACTCGCCTAGTCGCCTTGAACGCTGGAATTTCCCCAAAAATCTCACCTTCTTCGAATACAATTTATGGCCATCCTACTTCATCAGAGCTCGAGTGGCTCCGCCCAAACGTGGCTGAACACTAGGCGAACCGTTTCCCTTTTGAAACCCAAGCGAGATTGTTAACGTAGAAGTAGATCAAGGTTGAGAAGGTCAGAGCAAGGAGGGCCATTCATTACGTAGTTGTGTATTTAAAAGAGGACAGAACAAAGGAAATTGTGATTTGCTGTTGATGGATTCGAATATAAAGGGAATACATGGATAGTGGTGTTAATATATATATATATAAGGTAGGTTCGAGAGCACCCCAAATAGTGCAACACGCCAAATGCCCCTCAATCTCCACCAAGTATTTCTCCTTCACTCTCCTTCCACTCACTCTCTCACTTCCCACTCATATTCTTTAATATAAACAGGTGGTGGAAATCAGGCGCATTTGGGGTGCTCCATTTTTAGGGTGTAACCGAACGCTTGCATATATATATATATATATATATATATATATATAGTAATCGATTTAAGAAAGGCGATTTTTCCTTTCTTCTGGAGAAGTATGCAGTATGCTAGAGAGTAGTGCATGGGTTTTATTATGAATGAAAAACAATGGTTGTAATGTGAACAAGGTAGAAACAGTC
The DNA here is from genome assembly GCA_030737875.1 of Allium sativum. Lineage (NCBI taxonomy): Eukaryota > Viridiplantae > Streptophyta > Magnoliopsida > Asparagales > Amaryllidaceae > Allium > Allium sativum. The sequence continues at coordinate 968,923,216 of CM060913.1, read as the reverse complement.
AAGCCGAAATGTTTGACTAAACCTTACAGCCGTCGAGATCCATTCTGATATTTCAAATATTCTGATAAAATTTAAGAAAGTACGGTTGTAATCTTGTTGTTGGTTTCATTTTTAAAGTAGGAAATTAAGACAGTAAAAATTATATTAATCATATTTCTAATAGATGCAAATATTGAATTCAGACCAAACGTATCATATCCGATATATTTGCAGCATTTTGTGGTGCACAAATGTAACAATCCAATATTTTCGACATTTTAATATATAATTAATTAGAATTTTCTAAATAGAAATTGAATTTAATAAGAATACTGATTTAGAAATCTTTTATATTTTGATTTGATAAATATCTTGCTTTATAAATATGATTTGGTAATAGAAACTTATTTTAAGGTCATGTTAATTTATAAGATTTTATATGCAGTGAAAGTTTTTTTTTAAATATGAATTTGTTAGATATTGATCGATAATATAAGATGTGTTAACTTTTGGAAAGGCAGAAGTATAATTAGATTTAATATTTAAAGGAAAAGATATTATTTTATAAGATTGGAATAATTTAACCAATGTCTGTTTGCACACTAGTTCGTTGTTAGCCGGGAAAAATTTAACCAATATCCATATCCATATCCATATGATAATATGATATGGATTTAAATCGAAATAAAGATTTGTAGTTGGGATAACGAAGAATAAATGAAGTTCTTTTTGAAATATAAGGTTGGAAAATGAATGTTGAATTGTGGAAAAGGGTTAAAATGATAACAGGTTTCCGGGAATTGAATCAACCTTAATTCAAAGTAAAGCGACAATATTTGGGAAGGAAATTTGAATTGAGAAACTCATATGGTCCATAGCTATTATTTTTATACGCTTATTACTTGGAAAGTCTGGGATTGGATATGGATCCGAAAATCATTCCAAGTAGTAATACGAAGTTATAAAGAAACTAAAGGCTTGGATATCGATAAGTGAAGATCGGGTTCATTCGAATTGTTCAGATTGATTGCGGACGTCTCGAATCGGGCCGTACACCCGATACGAGGTTATAAGTGGCATGAGACCTGAATATATTTGAATATTTTCAGGTTGTTGTTCCGTTCTGACCCAAAACGGACTTGTATGGATTGTGTGTCTGACATTAAAATCGACTGCATAGCACTGATTTCCGTTAATACATATCGAATTTGTGGAAAAATAGTGTCATTGGCTCTAAGTCATATGAACTTAGAGGGTATGCAATGATCGAAATCAGTGATAAGCAGTGAATTGTCAATGTGGCATACTCGAGTTATGAAACGAGCTAGTGACGGTCAAAGCACGACTTATTGAAGCGAAGCTTTTTGTATATGATGACATCGAAAAACCTCACACCTCGGATTTGATGGTAAACCGGCGGTTAGGTTGTATAATTTAAATAATATCTGTTGAAATCGAAAGCTTCGGTAGTAGTACTACTTCGAAACCTGAGGGAATAAAGTATATAAGGAATCCCATATCTGGATGTTATCCGGGATATATACTTTTGCGCTATGTATTCGGTGTCCATTGTCTGGATGTTAACTGGGTGATACTTAGCTTCGCGTCCTCGATTGATCTTTCGTGTCAGGAACCATCATATTGGAAACCCAATCTCCAATACGAGCCATGCGATTTTGATTGTAATTACCTATATAGTAACACAACCAATTGGGGTTATGGGGATATGATTCTATATTTATTTTCGAAATGTCTTTTCGACACTATGTACTAGTATTAAAAGAGGATTTTCACGTATAGAAGCATTTTTGGTTATCATAAGATGAAACTCGCCCATTTGGTGTGTGATTGCATTGTGTGATATGGGACGAGCTTATGATAGCTGCATTTTCCAAAGTCATTGCAAATTTCTATGCATGGGTATTCACATGGAATAAACCCGTTCCGCATTAGCGGCGTGGTCGATGAATTTCCCAACTTTAAAATGAATCCTAATAAGAACTGTTTTTGAATTCTCACACTAGTCCCATAACTGACCTAGAGTTTATTGTTTCCACACCTAAAATCTGGGTGCCCATAATTTTGTATGGGCAACTAGAAGTTTAGTTTGCAGGTTTAGATTCTTGAGCTGGATTCAGATTTGAAGCTAGAGTCTTGTTTTTGATGTTTTCTTTTTCCTCTGAGAGCATTGGATTTCCGCTGAGTATATATGGTACTCTAATATTCCTTGTAATCCCTGACGCAATCAATGAAATGAATTAAAAGCTCTGTTATTTGTGTTCGAATATGTAAGTACCCATAACAATCCATCTTTATGAATGATTTAAGTTGGTTTAATTACCGGCGAGAATCAGGCAAAAAGGCGGGTAGTTACAGTTGGTATCAGAGCTTTGGTTTATACAAAGCTATGGGTTACGACATATTTGAACGAAAGATAGGACTCATCGGGTTATAATATCTCATTAGAAATATGGTTAAAAATACCCTAGAAAGAGATTCTAGAGTATTATGTTTGAGAGAGCATATTTTGAAATCCATAAAAATTATATTGAAACTAAGTAAATCATTTTGAAAGTGTGATTATTTTAAAATATAATTTATGATAAAGGTTTTGAGTATATTATTGATGTTGAGATAGGACTATCGAGTATATAAGGATTTTGAATATACGCCTTGCTAACGTATATACGAAGTCCTAAATATATTAGATAGATATAGAATCACACTTTAGTCGCTTGAAGATGATTCTGTTGATGACTGCAGCATCATCAGTATTTATTTTCGAGTTTCGAAAGTGGGATGACTATATGATTCCGATTTAAACGCCGAGAAATAGTTAAAATCATTCGACAAGTGTTTGAAATTGTTTGAGAAAATTTTGATAAAGCGTGTGATAAATAAATATGAATTGAAATAGATAAGCAAAATTGAATAACTAATGCATTCCTTGTTTGTAAAATATAAATTGAAGTCGCTAATGAATAAAATCTAAACAGCAATGAACATTTGAAAATAATTCCACTTCTTCGCTCGTTGGTGTTTTGTTTTCCTTGCCCCATTGCCATCTTTTGCTCATCATTACATATTTGACATATTCGTGATGGTCCAATCCTACCCCTAACCCTCCCTTTGGCTTTGCACCGACCGATCTAAGGGCATTTTGTTAATAGCATAGTTTTGGATTTGAAAATAAGTATTTTGAATTATCTCTTTGAATTTGTATAAAGTACAAATGAATCTCAAAGTATTGAATTTATCCTATGTACTATTTTGCAAGGATTTGAAATCTATCTTCCTAATAACTTGATATTATATATATATATATATATATATATATATATATATATATATATATATATTGGAATGGTTATAAAAGCCATTGATATTGGATATTTGAAAATGTGAATAAGTACAATACCCGATTTAAGTTGAAATAAGATAATTGAATTTGATTTTTATTATCAAATAGAATTGATTCTCAGATTATTTGAAATGTGAAAATAATGTATAAAGTGTTTTATGAACTAAGAAACTTTGACGACTTGAATCCTGAGATTTTGAAGGATTTCAAGACAAATATATGATCTGAAAGTATTTGTAAACTATTATTGTTGCGAAATAATTTATGACTTCGGATATGAAATGAAACTATTTGTTACCAAGATTCGAGTAACCCATGACAAAAGAAAGGTATGACGTCCAGAGAGACATTATTTATTTATATCGATACACGCGTAGGCCGTGCCTAGTGGCGTTGTCATTGGGAGAAACCTCTCGACTGGGGACATAAATGTTAACGTAGAATATTTGAAAATTTTGAAATGATTTTTTATTTTGAAATCCCGAAGCAAGTATGATTCCATATGTAAAGGAAATATAGTATTACAAATATTTTGAAAATAAAATTGGATTTTTTAAGCCGAAGTAATTATCATATTGTGATTTCAAGTTTATTGGTAATCAATTTATTAAAAATATAGTCTGATGAGTTTAATTTATATGAAATTTTAAGTTTTAAATCTTATTGCTAACTTTAAACTAGTTTTGGTATCACTTTAAGTATTAATATATGTATATATATATATATAAAGGTAATTTTACCGATCTCTCCTTTTCGAGGACGAAAAGTTTTAAGGAGGGAGATTGTAACGATCCATATTTTCGACGTTTTAATATATAACTAATTTGGATTCTCTAAATATAATTTGAATTTAATAAGAATACTGATTTAGAAATCTTTTATATTTTGATTTTATAAATATGATTTGGTAATAGAAACTTATTTTAAGTTCATGTTAATTTATAAGATTTTATATACAGTGAAAGATTTTTTTTTAAAATATGATTTAGCTAGATAATGATTGATAATATAAGATTTGTTAACTTTTGGAAAGGTAGAAGTAATATTAGATTTAAAATTTAAAGGAAAAGATATTATTTTATAAGAATGGAAAATTTTAACCAATGTCTGTTTGCACACTAGTTCGTCGTTAGTCCAGTTGGCTCATTGGTTGGTGATTTAGCTGCTGAAACGATCAAAATTGGAAATAATTTGTAATTAAATATCCTCTCCAAATAATCGTTTAGTTTCTGAACGCATAGTCTTAAAATATTTTACAGAATTTTACTATTATTTTTAATTTGGAAAATAAACACATATTTTTCTAATGCATTTTAGGGCAACCGCAATCCTTTTGGTACTTCACGGAGTCAATCAATCGGTTTATTTTGGTCCTGTCGTGAGATATGCACACATCATCATTCATGACCGAAATTTCATTGTTGTTCGTAACCTAAACAAAGCTGTGCACCTGAACCATTGATTTTGTCGACATTCACTCTCCTTTCCATGGTACGTTTGAATTATTAAAAAATGCTGAACATATTAACAAAGCTAGGATAATTGAATATCACCTTTTAGAGAAATGCGCAGCAATGTGTAAAACTTTATTTTGCGCTAAGGACAATTGTCAAGTGGGTATGAGAAAACATCACCACATGTAGTCTTTCAGTTTATTAGCCAGTTATTCATTTCTCTTCTAATCTTCCCTTCACGCCCATTTTCGCTCCACCATCTACCCTGACCCCCACTACTTCCAAGCTTTTTAAATAATCCTTTCCCACTAATTCAGTCCTTTCTCCCCTCCCCAGGCATTGCTGCCACCTCCGCTTCCCTTGCCCGTTGAACCTCGCGTTGTATCACCCCTCTCTTTAAATCCCTGCTTCCCTAGAACCTGTAGCCTATTTCCTTTTCTTTGTAGTAGCAGCTTTATTCCTTTTTTCATTTTGTTTATAGCTCACGGTTCTGCACCTTGCCTCACTATATCAGTTCCACTTCAACTAATATTCCTCTATCCATGCGAACTAGTTCAGCCCTTCACCATAATCACATCAGCCTCCACAGTCCTTCCAGCCTTCTCCCTCCACTGTGTCACTTTGGCACCACATCTAGTTGCTACACATCCCCTCCCCTCCCCTTGTTTGTCACGGTAGTTTTCTCATCCTCCTCACACTCCATTTTGCATCTCTTTTCTACAACCGACCTAACCATATGTTCTCCCTTCCGTTAGCCAGTTATTGAAGCTTCCCTGTTCTTAGAAGAAATAATCAGTCCGCTTAGTTGAAAGAAAGAAAAAAAAACAATTTGCATGCACATAAATTCACGCAAGTAAGGGTGGGAGAAACATTGGTAGAAGTCAAAATGTGTTGTAAAGGAAACATTTGTAAAGAAAGTGTTTGTTCAGGAAGCCAAAACAATTGCTTGTATTTAGCTCTAACGCGGAAAAGAAAAGGGGTTTGCACAAGTCAAAAGGGTTGTAAAGGAAGCATGTGAGTACAAAGGAGATGATGCACGCATGACAGTAGCGGCATTCGCAAGGATTTGAACACGATTATTCAAAGTGGTTGCGATTTATGCAAATCTTGATGATGGAAGATTTGGAGGCATGAAGGTGAGAATTTTAATTTAAATTTATTTAAATTAGTTATTATGGTTAGCGTATTGGTTGTTCGATGGATGTTCATGCAGTTATAAACACCCTTAACACTAAGCGTTACTAACTGTAACGCTCCGTGCACAGTTAATTGATTATCGTTGTGGTTGTGATGGATGATATTGTGCTTGCTTGCTTGGTTGCGTTATTTGATTTGTTCTAATTTCATAAATTCACCCATATACCGTAGCTATGTAATGATATGGGTAATCGATTCACATTCTCCTTCCATTTAAATGAAAATTTATTTATTAAAATAAGGTTGTGAATCAGTTTAAATCTGAATTTAAAATCATTTGGTAATCAAAATAAGTGAAAATCAATTCAAATGGGATGGAATGGTTTTAAACATAATTTAGACTGTTCATTTGTTATTAAATATTTGATAGGGATTGGGAAATGATATTCAACATTGATTTGGATACACAGCTTTAACGGTCGGTTGTAAATAATTAATCAAGGTTGATAAATATTATTATTTAAATTAAAAGTGTGGAATTTATTATGACAACTTTTGTTGTTTTGAAAAGTTTTGAGCGAAATCGGAAATATTACCATTTAATGTTCAATTCATGTGAAATGTAGAAAAGAAAAAGAATATTTGATAAAATAATCGAACGAGTTTTAATTAAATATTATTCGATTTGATTTGACATAGAATTTTGAATAGAAAATAATATTGGTTTAAAATGTGAAATATAAAATATCATTTCGAGAAAACAAGATTCGAAATATGGTTTTATTTTAAGTTATGGAAATGGAATACGTTTTGGAGAAAGGAATGGAATGATTTCTATTTAAAACGTTATATATAACGTAAACCGAATGCGTCACACAGCGACAGTTCAATAATATCGATTTTATATTTCAATTGATCATAACTTGAACATTTTGAATCGAATTGACGTGAAACAGAAAAAGATGGACTTCTATTGATAATGGGTTTTGTATAGAAGAGGAATTTTCAAATTCCATCATATTGTTTTCGAGTTATGCTCAGATTAAAATTCGAAAAGGTCATTATATGTGCAGTTTGTCGATCGTAATGGAAAATCGAATAAAATGGACATATAAAAATTATTTAAAAATCCTGAAAAATATGATAAATTATATTTTATTATTTAAAAGTGATTTGAGTAAAAATTTGTGAATTTGGAATGATTTTTGGATCCATTTGATTAAATAACCATTTTACAATGCTTATCGTAACATTTTTAACGTTATGATACCATTTCTTTGGAAATAATTGAAATTTGAAGATTTTAAAACATGGAAAGGATTTGTTAAATATGCTGAAAGATTTTAAAAGAGTTTAAATTATATGATATGAAATTTTTATAAGATTTGGAACAATTTGTATAGAATTCGTCTTCGGATATTCGATATGGATTTACAGAAGCAGACGAATACAATCAGAAATATTGAAACATATCCATATCCATATGCTGATAGGATTTGCCTGAGCCTGTGAATCAATATCAAATATAAGTCGATTATATTCTACCTGAAAATATTAATTATTTAAATGGAAATTTTAAATCCAAATAAAGATTGGTAGTTTCGGGATAATGACGAATAAATGAAGTTGTTTTTGAAATATATGGTTGGAAAATGAATGTTGAATTTTGGAAAAGGGTTAAAATGATAACGGGTTTCTGGGAATTGAATCCTACCTTAATTTGAAGTAAAGCGACAATATTTGGGAAGGATATTTGAATTGAGAAACTGGTGTGGTCCATAGCTATTATTTTAACACGCTTATTACTTGGAAAGTCGGGGATTGGATATGATCCGAAAACCATTCCAAGTAATAATACGACGTTATAAAGAAACTAAAGGCTTGGATATCGATAAGTGAAGACCGGGTATATTCGAATTATTCAGATTGATTACTGATGTCTCAAATCGGGCCGTACACCCGATACGAAGTCATAAGTGGCATGAGACCTGAATATATTTGAATATTTTCGGGTTGTTATTCCGTTCAGACCCAGAATGGACTTGTATGGATTGTGTGTCTGACATTGAAATCGACCGCATAACACTGATTTTCGTTAATACATATCGGATTTGTGGCAAAATAGTATCCTCGGCTCTAAGTCATATGAACTTAGAGGGTATGCATTGATCGAAATCAGTGATATGACGTGAATTGTCAATGTGGCATACTCGAGTTATGACAGAGATAGTGACAATCAAAGCACAGCTTATTGAAGCGAAGCTTTGTGTATATCATGACATCGACAAACCTCACACCCCGGATTTGATGGTGAACCGGCGGTTAGGTTGTATAATTTAAATGATATTTGTTGAAATCAAAAGCATCGGTAGTAGTACTACTTCGAAACCTGAGGGAACAAAGTATATACGGCGTCCGATGTCTGGATGTTATCCGGGATATATACTTTTGCGCTATGTATTCGGTGTCCGTTGTCTGGATGTTAACTGGGAGATACTCAGCTTCGTGTCCTCAGTTGATCTTTCATGTCAGGAACCATCATAATGGAAACCCAATCTCCAATTCGAGCCATGCGATTTTGATTGTATACCTATATAGCAATATAACCAATTGGGCTAATGGGGCTATGATTCTATATTTATTTGCGAAATGACTTTTTAACACTATATGCTAGTATTAAAAGAGGATTTTCACGTACAGAAGCATTTTTGGTTATCATAAGATAAAACTCGCACATCTGGTGTGCGATTGCATTGTGTGATATAGGACAAGCTTATGATAGCTTCATTTCCCAAAGTCATTGCGAATTTCTATACATGGGTATTAACATGGAGTAAACCCGTTCCGTGTTAGCGGTGTGGTCCGGTGAATTCCCCAACTTTAGAATGAATCCTAGTAAGAACTGTTTTCGAATTCTCACACTAGTCCCACGACTGACCTAGAGTTTATTGTTTCCATACCTGAACTCTGGGTGCCCATAATTTTGCACAGGCAACTAGAAGTTTAGTTTATTGGTTTAGATTTCTGAGCTAGATTCAGATTTGAAGCTAGAGTCTTGTTTTTGATGTTTTTCTTCTTCCGCTGAGAGCATTGGATTTCCGCTGAGAATATATGGTACTCTGATATTCCTTGTAATCCCTGACATAATCAATGAAATGAATTAAAAGTTATGTTATTTTTGTTCAAATATGTAAGTACCCATAACAATCCGTCTTTGTGAACGATTTAAGTTGGTTTAATTACTGGGAAGAATCGGGAAAAAAGGCGGGTCGTTACAACAAATCTTTATAGAATTGGCCACGTTCAAAAGATTTGTGGGAATATTTTTATTTTTCTATTATGTCGGCATCCTAAATTATGTAGAGTAACATGCCCAATTAAATGATCCTATCAAATTTTTATTTGATTTGAAGTGCCCATGGTTTCGTTTTAAACATGCCAAATTGTAAGTGAATAGGAAAATGAATGAAACTGATGTATTTTTCATCTTCGTAAACCTGCTAATGCCACTGCGTTTTCAGTGGATTTCTATGTATAGTATATACATCATATTATTATTTAGAAAGGAAATTCAAACAATGAACTCAACCACTTTCATGGTACGTTTGATCAAAAGACGCAGTGAAAAGGACATGAATTGAAAGTTCAGCTAGTAAATAAAAATAAAGATAGTTCTAGTTGCTTAATTCTCTTATTTAGATCGATTTGATAATAAAATGTGCAGAGGCACTGCAAAATTTTCATATTATTGGCACCGCTGAGTCAGTGTGTAATTGCTAAATATGCCCAATAGTACAAAATTATCCGCTTTCTCATTATTATCATCCATATTATCGTATATATCCAAATAGAACATCATATAGCTTCAAAATAAACATATTTATATTTATAACTCGATATTTCAAATTAAAACAACATTCGGATTATTTAAAATCGATTTATTTATAATATAAATCATTATAGTTTATAACCGATTCAATAACGATTTTCTAAAATTTTGATTTGGACATAACTCACAATATATAAGATGAAATCTCAAATTTTCACTTTCATTAGAAAGATACAGTTTAATAGATTTAAATTTTCTTGTTTCAAAGAAATCTGACTTATATTGAATCATGTATATTCAATTGAAGTTTAAATCATAAATTACGAGCTCGTTTTAAATTATATTAGAAATTATACGTTCAAATTTCGTTTTAATTAAGTAAATTCCTTATAAAAATCATTTTATAATACCAATACGACATTAAAAATTAATTTAAATGTTTTAAAATTAACAGCTAAAAATATGGGTCATTACATATGGTGTGATGATGGACTATGAGAGGTCTTCGGTGACCATTAGGGAGGATGATGGGCAAAGTGTAGTGTTGGGCTGTCTAACCGGTGATGACTAGTTTTCTGTGTTCCCTCAACATTTTGCATGATGAGTTATTGGGTGTGCCTATTGCTGGTGAGTATCCAGACATCTTCAAGGAAGTGACTTGGCTTCCACCACGCCGAGAGATTGAGTTTCATATCGATTTTGTGAAGCATACCACACCCACAAAGAGATCAGCGACAGCTCGAGGTGCAAGTGAGTGACCTCTAGAGAAAGTGGTTTATTCAGAGAAATATTTCGAAATGGGGAACAATTGTTGTATTCACCACAAAGGCGGATGATTCCCTTTCGATTATATGTAGACTACCATGAATTGAACAAGGTGAAAAGGAAGAAAAATACCCTCTTCCGCGAATAGATGATTATTTTGATTAGCTGATTAGTGCACGGATATTCTCGCAGTTAAACCTTGCAACATGATTTCAGCTAAAGTAGCAAATAAGAGTGTGCCTAAGACAGTGTTTCAGACGCCTTCTGGTTTTTATAAGTAGTTGGTTAATCCGTTCGGACTAACTAATGCACCAACATATTTTGTGGATCTCATGAATCAGGTTTTCATTGATGATATTTTGGTCTACTCATGGATAGAAGAAGAACACAAGGAGCTTTTGAGGACTGTAATGGAGGTGTTAAGTAAACACCGGCTAAAGGCTAAATTTTCTGAATGTCACTTCTGGAGGAGAGAAGTAAGGTTCTTAGGTCATGTTGGTTTAGAGAATGGTATTGCGGTGGACCTGGCGATGGTGGTGACTGCACAAGATTGACCTACGCCTATGGGTACAACTGATGTGGGAAGTTTCTTGGGATTAGCTCGATATTATCGTAAATTTATCCATGACTTCTCCAAGATAGTAGCACCGTTAACTCAACTTACTAAGAAGAATAAGGCTTTTACTGAAATGCAAGATGCGAGCGTGTGTTTTAGAGTCTAAAGTAAAGGTTGATGTGTGCTTTGGTGTTAGTTGTTCGAAAAGGAAATGAGGAGATGATGGTATACACTAATGCTTGTGGTACTAGATTTGGAGCGGTATTAATGCAAGTAGTAAGGTTACCTCTTATGCTAGTTGGAAACTAAAGCCACATGAGAAGAGGTACCCCACACATGACTTAGAATTGGTTGCGATTGTGTTTGCATTAAAGATGTAGAGGCATTATTTTTTGGGAGAAAGATTCGAGTAGTTTACCGACCACAAGTCACTAAAGTATCTTTTCTATCATAAAGATTTAAATCACCATCAGCAACAATGGTTAGAATTCTTGCCTTTCTAGGATTTTAATATCGCCTACACCCTAGGAAAGGGTAATGCGGTTGCTGATGCATTAATTAGTAGACATGCCAGTTTGGGACTATGTTCCTAGTGTGGAAGCATTTGGAGTATATTGCTAGTTATGACTTCAAGCTAGCCTATATGTGAGTTGGAGCCTGAGATGAAGGCGAATTTAACGATTGGACTAACTTTAATAGGATGGGTTGGTTCTAGTTAGGAGGAATAGTCCTAGGTTGTTAGAAATCATTACAAAAGTGGAATCGTATATGGATAATGAGTATGTACGAAATCAAACGTGATGATTGGCTTCATAAAAGCGGAAGATTGGTTGTAACCGACATCGACGGATTAAGAAACAAAGTTTATAAAGAGTGCCATTACGCAAAATTAACCATACATCCTGGTGGAAACAAGATGTATAAATGTGACACCCTACACCCCTTATGTCATCCTAATATAAAATCTTGTTAATAAGTACGAAGCGTTATAGGTATGAAGACGTAAACATCACAGAGATTAAGATTCCACATGAAGTAAGCAAATAAAATTTATAATGGAAGAAGAAGATAATTTATATTAAATTAATAAAAACAATTTATTCCAACATAACTAAATTGTCTCAAATGACCATATCTCAAATCGTAGCCAGAAAAGAAATATCATTAGAGTTCATAATTATTTAAAAAAAACCACGTAGCTAAAGTAACAACAAAACTGTGGAAATGGAAAAGAAGAAAATTAATAATACATTTTCGGAAGAATCTCCAAGAAAGAACCAGCTAGCAATCCAACTATGTGCTTCCTCCCTGAGAGCGAGAGGGGGGGGGGAGGGGAGAAAAAGGAAAGAAGGAAAAGAGAAAATAGGTCAAAAAATGTCTGGTGAGCTATAGTGATTACTAGCACGATTAATAAGCAAAAGAAAAATAGGTAAAACACTAGTTCTAGTGTCATAAAAGGACTAGTGTCTGTGTACCCTTAAAAGTGAACAAATAGAATAATGATAGCATAAATGATACAAAAGTTGTGACTGATCTCATTCACAAAATTTGATAACGATGACTATTTTGCACTTCAATGAATTTGGAACATAAATATAATTAGGAAGAAATATCCTAATTCTACCCAATCAATCAGCTGCAAACCCAAATGTGAATAATCTATTCCTAGTATGGGTCTGGGTTTATCACGCCTTATCCTATCAACAAAAGACATAACCTTATCCACCGTTGTTACAGTGGCTTATTTTTCCCAGTCAGACCTGTGCACGCACAATGACCCGCCGGAACTCACCAGTACCCACCTCTACTTGGACCAACTTACATTTACAACACAACATAGTGCGTGCCCTTGCCTCTTAATTGAGACCGAAAGTGAAAAAAGGGTATGCTGCATGGAATGGATCTCAACAAACAAATAACTTAGTTCAAATCTCCAACCCTTGATTTGGACCACACAAAATTTATTTTATTAGTCCCGTAATTTACCCAACCACCATAAATCAGTATATACATATTAAAGCCTAACTTCAACATTTAAGTTTTTAGGCCTGTAATTTACACAACCACCATAAATCAATATATACATATTAAAGCCTAACGCTATAATTTTTAGGCTCATAATTTACGCAACCACCGTAAATCAATATGTACATTATGAGCCAAACTGTCCTTGTCAACCAATTACACTACAAGAAGCACAATATATAGCTTTGTAGTTAAAGCACCCAGTGGTTCTATAGTGGCAGAGGTGCAAAAAGGTGTAGTAGGGATAAAGCAGGGAAAAGAGGGGATATAGCGGAGGCATGGTAACCAAATATTTAAAAATTAATTAATCATCTTTCTCGCATTATATGTGTATAAGAAAATAATATTAATTAACCTTATATAACAAAATCAAGGAATATCATAGTAATGCATGCTAAATTTGATTAGTGTAATTGATTGAAACCATATATTAGGTACTTATGCCTTAAATTTAGCCCTTTGCACTAAATTTTCAAATTTAGCCCTTTACACTAAATTTAATGAATGTTTTAAAAAGAGAACAGGACAAATCGCGCTGTATATGTTATATTGCTAAAGCGGACGCTAAAAAGCCTTGATTTAGCGGATGCAGTGGAAAATAGCAGGGCTAAAAGCTGATCTACTGTTCATCAATGCTAAATTGAATTAGCGTATATGTGGAAGAGCATTATGAGCTATAGCGGAGATATTGCGGGGATTTAGCAGGGATTTAACTGCATAGGAATATAGCAACGGACCTTGGCAACGGCCTCCAATGGCTTCCAACGGAAGCTTATATCCAGAATTTTCTTTATGTTATAAATTATAAACCACTGGAAGCCGTTGGAGGCAGTTAATAGCTGTCGCTTACTCGAGCAAAAATTGCCGACCTACTCCTTTCCTTCCCCATTTCGTTTCTCCCCCAAAATCATTTCATTTTCCCCAAGAAAACCCCCTAAATACATCCTCCCCAATTTTGAAATCAGCCACCATTGCATCCTTTGTTGCCGCTACTATCCCCAATGTCTGAAAGGCTCTCTCTCCTCCTCTCTAGGCTCCAATTCATCTCCAGTTTTCAAGGTATAAGCCCTATTTTTTAATACCCTAGATTTGCTCAGTTAAGGTTAATTAGTTTGTTTGATTATATATTTGTATATATAGTGTTGTTAATATGTGCATATATAGGTTGAATTAATCATGTTGCTAATATAGGGTTAATTAGAATTTATGTTGTATGTATATGTGCATATATACTATTTTATGCATGTATATATGGTGTTGTTAATTAATATATGTATAGGTTGAATTAATTGAGGCTCAATTCTTGTTATTAATATACATACATACATATATATATATATATATATATATATATTGCAAGTTTATGCTGTTTGTATGACAATATAATTACGTGCATGTATATATGTTGAATTAATATATAAGAGATTTTAGTCTTTCGAACAAAAATTAAATTTTATTCACACTTAAGCAATTACAAGGATTATAAAGAATCAACACAACCTGTGCATAAGCTATACAATACAACTTTATCACTCAACTATAACAGTATAACTATTGAAAATACAGTAATGAGAAAAAAAGAATTACAAAAAGACTATTGAATCCCCGAAAAAACTCATCATTGCAAGTTATAATTGTTATAAACAAATTTCCATTCACCTCAATCCACTGCAATACAAGAGCATCATCATCCAACATTAAGATCTTCAATATTCTTCTATGAATTAATGCGTAGAGTTCATTCCCATTCTTAACACTGACCCCGAAGATTCTATTATTCCTCTCTTCCCAAACGGAGTAAATAAATCTCTTGAGGACCTTTAGAAGCAACTTTGACTTTGCAGTTCTCCATTTAGTCCCTTTGAAGATATTAAACCACTACATCTTACTCAATCTAGATGGTCTATGCATGTAACCATTTTCCAAAATTCTAAACCAAAGTTGGTACACATATGCACATTCAAAGAACAAATATGTGTTTGATTCAGCTTCCGCTTTACAGAAAACACATAAATTATCCGGAATAATGCCTAATGTATGCAACTTTTGCTTAGTGTCAATAGCATTTGACATAAATTTTCACAATAGAAGTTCTCCTTTGCCGAAGTGCTAGCACTCCAAACTCTGGCATGCCATGTAAGTATAGACTTATTACCTTGCATCAATTTATACACAAGCCTAATCAAATGCCCTTTCCCATTCCAACTGAAAATGCCTTCACCCTTGAATTGGATGTTATCAGATAAATCGCTCCAAAGCTTTCTTAAAATTGCAGAACTAGTATATGGTAAATTGAGGTGACCATCCACCTAGTAATCTAGCACATATGCCTTTTTAGGGATCAGTTCTCCTCAAATTGTAACCCACCAATTCACTCAAAATCATATCTACTTTGATCCATGATGAGTGCCAAAATGACAGATGCTTTATAATATTAAAGTTATACTGGATAAAAGAAAGGAATAGCCTTCTTAAATTGAAAATGTTCCTCTAGTGCCAACTGCAACATTGCGGTATTTGCATAGACCAGATGTTCTTATCACCAATCAAGTTCTTTCTTACCCATTGAGTCCATAAATTTTCATTAGCATGTACAAGCTTATTTGAAACACCCCACCTCCGTTAAGGTCACTCACAAAGGGAATGCATTAACTTTGGCGAAGAATTTTAGGTAAAAGACACAGATAATTTATATGACAGACATATAAACAGCGGAAAACTGAAATCATTTCATAAATAGCGTGGTTTAGTCAAAACATTACAAGCATTGTCTTAAAACCCAACTTCTAAATTATTACAATGAAACATATGTCTTGATTTAAAACTGCAAGTACATAAAGAAGCATAAAACAGTAGTAAAGCAGCATAAATCCCCAATAAAAGTGTAACCAGAGCCATAGCCCAAGAAAAGAGAATCCAAGCAATGCATCTACTCTCTTCAACCTTGAAAAGGTCTGCACTAAGCTGAAGTATTCCCTTCCTGCGGACCTGGAGGGGGGAGCAGAAGAAAAGAAGGCCAAAGAAAACATGTCAAACATAAGTCTGGTAAGTCCGGTAATTATTTAGCATGTAAACAGGTAAAAGGATCATGACATGAATAAACTGAACATAGGACAATACCATAGAAATAAGATAACATAAGATAAGATAAACTGAATGTACTATCACACTTATTTATATTTCTCTGCACCTACTACGAATGTTTCAATTACCATCATGTGTTCATAAAAAAGTGATCCCTTTCCCGATCGGCTTCTACTCGCATGCATTTGCTACTTGTGTCATTCGGCCCCGCTCGATTGTAGATACATGTGTTGGTCCCACCATGGGGTGTATCAATTCCTATGGTGGCAACCCGACACAAATTTAAGTTGCACTGTGTATACTACTGATGCCCAGTGCCTGCTTTTCCACTCTGGAGTACGTTCACGCCCATACTCCGTCAGAACTACACTGCTGCACCCCCTACCGCTATTTTGACCGCTTATAATCAGCCCAGAAATCGTGCCCCACCCTGCCTAGTTCAGGGTACCATGATACATCTATGTGGGTTACTACTGAAATGGGTCCCCGTTACTTGGGTTTCCTAATCAACATGTTATAACGGTTAGTTGTTCTCCATTTTACCTAACCCCACCCATCTGTTTGATTAACATGTTGTATTGGTTAAGTGTTGCCTTAATTTACTTAACCCTACCATTCTTAGCTTGTCTGTTCCTTAGCTTTAATTCATTCATTAAAGCACCAACCTCTCACATTAGATATGTATTGTTGCGGTCACTGGATGTGCCGGGTGATCTGGGCAGTCTTACACCGCAACTCAATCTAACCTCAGTTTTTTCGGGCTTAATGCGCTAACCTCTTACATTAGATCTGTATTGTTGCGGTCGCTGGATGTACCGGTCGGTTCCGGGAAGTCTTACACCGCAACTCAATCTAACATCGGGTTATGTATATTCATCCTTTAATTAATTTACATATTTACCATTCATGTTTAAATGTAAATTATCCACAAGTGTTGTCAGATCAAGTCATGTCCCGTTTACCCTCTAAATTATGTCCAAATTATGCCATTTCATGCTACTAATCATTTACATGATTATGAGCCAATCTACGCCAATAGCATGTAATTTAATATTTTCCCCCAATGTCTCCCCCGTTATTCGTTCGCATAATTCACATAGAATGTTAGGCTTGCAAATTAGCCTAACTCATAAACAAAAAGGGAAAAGAAAAGGGACATGTAACATTCCAACAGGCATAAAACAACATAGATCAATATGTGTAATATAAATTCGGCATAGAACGACATAAACTTAATTAAGCATATAAACGTGATCTTGCATTTAAATTAGATTCAATTGACATGCGAACTAGCCTAAGTCTAATTGTATAAACATGAACTTATATGGATCTTAAACATGGGTACTAGCTTGGATCTAAACATATAACATGTATGAACCTAACTTAGCATGTAACTTACATACATAAAAGAACCACAAATTTAATACAACATGATAGGTTCGATAGTATCAGTCCCAATAGTCTCATATGTATGATAGGTATTATGTTAGTCACAACAGTCCAATATGCACAATAGGCTTTGCTATGTCAGTTACAACAGTCCAATAGGCATGATAGTCTTTACTATGTCAGTTACAACAGTCCAATAGGCATGAGCAATTCAAAACTGACAAAAGGATAGGCACGAATAGAATTAGGCATAGTTCTAGATCCAGTTATTACAACCATGATTTCTTATTAGGTGTTCACATCTAAACAATAACTGTACTTACAGAAAAAGGACGGATCTTGATTTCTGGGATCTTATTTCTAAATTTGAAAAGCTATCCTTTGATGTAGACGTTTGATTCTCTAGTTCTTCTAATTGATTCCTAGTTTGAATTTGATTCTCTAGTTTAAAGTAGATGAATGGAGGCTAGGCAAGTTTGTAGACGAACAACATGACGGCTTCATAGAATGAGTTCTAGGGTTAAGGTTTTGGGTGATTATATAGAAGTCTAGGTTCAATTCTAACCTTTAGATTAGTCTAGGAGAAATCAGAGTCATCAAACAAAAGAAATGTGTCATCCAGCCAACCGTAGCATGACACATATGCCCTAATACCTCAGAAATCAGTCATTAGCCAATCAGAGAAGGCCACATCAGCACAGGGTTGTAAAAATTCGTCACAGGAGCTGGATCTAAAAAGGTGTCGACTCCCTACAGGGGGGTCGACACATATGTCGACTCCCTTATAGGGGGTCGACACCTATGTCAACACCCAGGGGGGGAGGGGTCGACCCCCTGAGCAGGAAATTTCCCGCTTAGCCCATTTTGAATTTTGAACTGTTTTTATTATTCAATTATTATTTATATTTATTTTCTACTTGAACTTGAAATCTTCTGAACTCCATAACTTCTGCATACTGAGTCCGATTCACGCAAACTCGGACTCTATCTCAAGAAGAATTCCGAGACGAACGCAATGGCGTAACCCGTTTCCCGTAATTCCCATAATTAAGTATTCTTTAATTCGTTACTTTAATGTTCACAGAAAATACGGGGTGTTACATTCTCCCCTCCTTAAAGGATTTCGTCCCTGAAATCTCTAAGTTAAGAAGAATGTATCCTAACATCTAACATTCATCTACTCAACCATCAATCACACGTATCCACTGTCCTTAAAAAGATTTCTAATGCTTTCATGATCATATGCATAGTGTGTGTATATGTCCTTATCTAATGCAAAATTAGGTGGTCCACTGATTCAGTTGACCTCCTTGGTGCGAATCATGTTAGTGCCTTGAGTCCATTTTGTATGCAATTATTCCTAATTATACTTTCTACATGAGTGCACAATCATTCATACAAATGCAAATTCCACATGATAACATATCAAGTTCCAATCCATATATAAATACATATATGCATATGCAATATGAAAGTGACTGAGCCAATCTAGTACCTAGTGTGTGTGTGTGTGCATCCACTTGCAACCACTTGCAACCATCAATCATAAAATGTTTCAAATACATGTCTACATCCATTGGTTTCTACCTAGGGATCAAGAATAGGACCGAGGAGATATACTTAAAAGGATATATATATATAAGAATGCATAAACTTTATGGAAAATAAGAGATCAAAAATGTACCCTCAAAAAGATAAGGGTAGGCTGCGCGTATCTTTTCCTCAGTCTCCCAAGTTGTGTCTTCCTCTGCATTACTCCATTGTACTTTAACTAGCTTGACTTCACGATTGCGTAGCCTTTTAACTTCTGTACCCAAGATACGAGTTGGAATTCTTCTCACCGTCGCTTCTTGCTCCACTTCTATTTCCTCTAGTACGCTTGGCTCCACAACTTCTGCCGACTCATGTAAGCACTATCGTAGATGAGAGACATGAAAAACATTATGAACTCCAGCCAATCTTTCGGGCAGCTCTAGTTTATAATCCATCTTCTCAATCCTTTCAATGATAGGAAATGGCCCTACAGATCTTGGTGCCAATTTTCCCGCTGACCCAAAGCGAACGACATTTCACAAAGGAGATACTTTAAGCAAAACCCTGTCTCTAACCTCAAACTCAAGGTCGGTCCTTCTTTTATCAGCGTAGGACTTCTGTCTATCTTATGCGATCTTCATTCGTATTCGTATCAAGTCCACCTTCTCTGAAGTTTCTCTGATCATGTCAAGCCCAAGTACGAGCTTGTCTGTAGACTCCCATGAACAAGTTGGTGATCGGCATGGTCTTCCATATAAAGCCTCAAAGGGTGCCATGCCTATGGTGGCTTGGTAGCCATTGTTGTAGGCGAACTCCACCAAAGGAAGGTGATCCTCCCATGTTCCCCCAAAATCAAGAATGCACAATCTCAAGAGATCTTCTAATACTCTGTTTACCCTTTCCGTCTGACCGTCGGTTTGAGGGTGATAGGTAGTGCTTAAGCATAGTTGTGTGCCTATAGCCTCTTGCAAACTCTTCCAAAACTCACTCGTAAAGATACGATCTTGATCACTTACTATGCTAGAGGGTATTCCATGCAGTTGAACCACCTCTTTAAGATAAATGGATGCTAACGATGAGGCAGTCCTCCTACTTTTAACAGGTATAAAGTGAGCGCTTTTAGTGAGCCTGTCCACTATTACCCAAATACTGGTATTTCCCCTTCTTGACCTAGGCAACCCATCAACAAAGTCCATCCAAATACTAACCCATTTCCACTGTGGGACCTCCAGATGATGAAGCAGACAACCAGGCTTCTTCTATTCCGCCTTGACTTGCTGGCATATCAAGCATTTATAGACAAAGTCAGCTACATCCTTCTTCATGCCATTCCAGAAGAAAACCCTTTTTATGTCTTTATACATCTTGTCCCCACCTGGATCTATGGTCAACTTAGAATGGTGTGCTTCTTCGAGAACAATTTTCACCAAATCCCTTGCTTGTGGGACGCATAGCCTTCCATCCCGTCTCAACCAACCCTTATCATCGATGGAGTATCTACTTATGTGACTAGAAGTCTCACCTCTAATTAGCTTATCCATCACATCAACTAACTTAGGTTCTTCACGTTGCGCGGTTCCTATTGAGTCCAAAAGAGTAGGCCGCACCTCTAGCGATGCTAACAAACCAGGTACAAATTCAAAGGAGGGTCTAAAGTCAAAGTTTGCTATGTACTCCAAGCTTTGCCTTTCTACAAAGAGAGGACTCAAGGTCAGCTTTTTCCTACTCAAAGTGTCTGCTACCACATTGCCCTTGCCAGGGGTATAAGCAATCTCAAAATTGTATGAGGCAAGAAATTCCATCCACCTTTGTTGTCTTAAGTTAAGATCTTTCTATGAGAAAAGGTACTTTAACGATTTATGGTCAGTAAACAATTCAAACCTTTCTCCTAGTAGGTAATTACGCCATGACTTAAGGGCGAAAATAATGGTAGATAGCTCTAAATCATGAGTTGGGTAGTTCTTGTCATGTACTTTCAACTGCCTTCCTCCATAGCAAACTACTTTGCCTTTTTGCATCAAGACAGCGCCTAATCCTGTACCTCATGCGTCTGTGTATACTGTAAACATCTTTCTTCCGTCAGGCAATGTCATAACTATGGCTTGATCATATTGAAATGTGATCCCAATCCCTGCAATCCTGTACCTCATGCGTCTGTGTATATTGTAAACATCTTTCTTTCGTCAGGCAATGTCAGAACTGTGGCTTGATCATATTGAAATGTGAACCCAATCCCTGCAATTGTGGTAGACTTAAGGTGTACATCTATTGTGAGGATTCCACCTCAATCTGCCTAATTTCCATGAACATGTTAGATATACCCTTACTCCCCTATCGATCGGCTTCCTACTTGTATTAATTTCTCTTGTGTTTGTGTCAATCGGCCCTCTCTTGCGTGTAGATACCCTGTGTTGGTCCCACCATAAGATGTATCATTCCTTATGATAGCAACTCGATATGATTCAAGATGCACAGTGTATAACTACTGGTACCCAATTGATTAACATAGAAATGTGTTTATTTTATGCCCTTTTATTTTATCTTTTGTAAATAAATAAATGATACTTCGGGTACTTTTATGTGTTTTTACAGGTTGTCAAGAAATGCCTCCTTCGTTTCAAATTAAAGGCCAACTACAAATAAAAAGCTACTTCCCCGTATTAAAGCCATCTCAATTACAAAAGACGTTATAGCTCACTGGTAAATGCATAGAGATTTGTACTGAGAGACCTGAGTTCGATCCCCGTCAAGCTCACTTTTTGCCAAAGAACGGAAATTTCACACTGCCCTTTTGCTATGAAGAATATATTAATTAGTGTTATATTATATATATATATATACATATTCATGTGTATGTATGATATTCACTAATAGACATTTCAGGAGTAGTCATGGAAATCAATTCAGAACATTCATTTTTTAATTTCCAATTAGAAGAATTTCTGATTGACTTATTGCCAAGACAAGATCAATTTTGAAGATTTTATCCTTTGTTGCCTTTGGAGTCTAATGAGTATCCTTGTTTGGAAGAATTAATCACATGGAATTTGCTCATCAATCAATCAATCAATTTTCTACATGGAAGATTTGGAAGATATTCACCATGTTTTGCTTTCCAATTAAGCTTGGGCAAGGAAGGCAAGAGATATAATGGATGATGAGGCCTAGTTATTCATAGACTTAATTAGGGTTTCCAGTTCACCTATAAAAGCACATGTACATCCCATTGTAAAGAACTCCATTATTCTATATTCTCTTACCATTAATAAAAGTTCTTCTTCTTTTTATTATTTCTGCAATTTTCTTTCTTAGAAATCGGTGTTGTCTTCACAATTAGTTTTGGAAGAGCACTAATTGTATTTTACATTTTTTGTTAGTGATTAGTCGTTTGATTAGTTTCAACGACAATCCTAATTTACTTTTTATTGTTCTTCTTTTCCTGCAATTTTACTTTCTGCATTTTATTTCTGTTTTGCATTTTAATTTCCAATTGATAGTTGTGATTTGATCGTCGGTTCAATTAGATTTGTTCTGAATCGGATCGCAGTTTCAATTTTTATTGTTTTCAAAAACCAACCTCGAAAATCGTCTAACTCGCCCAAGAGATTAAATAAATAATTTGATTTTAATCTACCTCCCTGTGTTCGACCTGTATGCTACACACCTGTATGCTTGCAAAATTTAATTTAAATATCGCGCTTTTCTAATTCATAGGAAGCGTCGATCAAGTTTTTGGCGCCGTTGTCGGGGAGGCAATAATTAAATTTTATTATTTATCTAATCTCCGATTCGTGTTAGTGTTTACTTTATATGTATATGTTTGTTTTTTTATTTTTTATTTTTATTTTTTTCGTTTTTTTCATTTACAAAATAAAATATATCTTGATTAGTGATTTGGTGTACCAATTGCATTGATATTATCGTGAACTAAACAAGAGAAAAAAAAAGATTGCCAACTTTTCTCAAATTTCTTTCCATCTTTCTACCACCTCACTGATTTGATTTACTGCCTTTGCCACTTTATTTTCTCTTTCTTTTATTTCTTTCCCTCTTCCTTCAACAATTTCTTCCAAAAAAAAAAAAACAAAACAAAAAGAAGGCAACAAATTTCTTTCTGTTATATTGTCCCGTAATTTCCTCTCAGCCTCCCATCATCTTCACTACAGAAAAATCACCACGTTCACAAACCTCACCGCAAATTCTGATCATCCATCTTCACGCAATACCAATTTGTTGAAGACCATTAAAAAAAAGAGACCATACAACAGATCCGCCCTCTCCTTGTCTTCAAACCGATAACAACCATTCATCACCATACAAACGTTCAACACTCCAGATTGCCTCAGCATATCCAACTGCCATTCGTCCTCAATGGTTTACAAAACCCGTACAAGATCCTCCCCCATCTTCATTACTGATCCTGCAACCGTTCACCATCTCCCACCTCGCCAAACCACCTTCAGCCGTTCTTAAAAATCCCACACAGCAGAGCCGATCCTCCTCAAAACCGCACTGACACAACCACTTTTCCACAGTTCGCCCATCCTTTACATCAACACCTCATGCCAATCAACCATTCACAACCCCCTTCATCTTCTTTATCTCGCAGACAACCAAACTAGATTTGAAATCGATTTGCAGAATCCAAACAACTCCACCACCAGAACCTACCCAATTCATCACCAGACTCAATCGCATCAACAATCCACCGCAACTGAACCTCCTCTACCAGCAGTACATCAACTCAAACCGAAAACCCTAGTCTCCACAAACTCCACAACAATTTGGACTAAAACCTGATCTGAAACCTCAATCGATTTGCGGAATAGCGGTTTCTGAACTGATTCTTTTGTTGCGTATTGAAATTGTTTGGGTTTCTTCGTGTCGATTTTCTATTGTGACTTCTGAGAGATGGGACGGGTTTAGCTGTCTTAGGCTTTGAGCGTGCTATGTTGTGCATATAAATCATATTTGGGTCGGGCTTGTTTGTTGATTGCGTGGAAGGGATTTATAGACCGTGATTTAGGCTTTTGGATAGTTTGTGATTACCCATCTTTGTTTGAGTTGGTAACGAGCGAGAAACCCATCTCTGTTTCTTGTCAAGGCACATTTTGGTCAGTTTTAAATCCATCTTTGTTTGAGATTACACATAAAGAAGCTTCAAATTGGTGTGTCACCGGCAAACCCATCTTGAGTTGGTAACGACTGAAATTACCCATCTTTATTTGTGATTACCCATCTTTGTTTCTTTTCTAGGAAGGTTTTGGTCGAATTGAACACTTTTATTTTGGGTTTAGTTAAGTGGTTTTAGTTATTTTTATCTGTATTGAGTGATCGAGTCCTTTTGTTTACCTGTTGGTCTTGTTTTGTTTTCAATTTTTGAAAAAAAAGAAAAAGAAGAGAGAGTGCATCACAAAGAAAGGAGAAAATTCAAAGAAAAAAAAAGAGCAAAGAGAATGCAAGCAACAAACGAATTCAGCCTCCAAGCAAATTGCAAATAGTGGAGTTAAATAACTAGCACTACTCAAATTTTCTGGATGGACTGCCCTACCCCACTGTAATATTTTCTGAACTCTACAGGTGCTCTGCGGCAAAAGAAAAAAATATATAGACAATTGTTGTAAAAAAATTCTGTAGGGGCAGCGGCTTGAATGTACAATTTTTAATTTCTGTAATTATTTTGTGTGATTGTTGTTATTTCTGCATTTTTTTATTCATTCTGTTAAGGGAAATACCCCAATTCACATAAGGTGAGGGATTTCATCACCCTTTCCTTAGACCACAAATTGCATTTCATCGTAGAGTCTGACTAATAATAACGGTTAGACGTTGGACTTAATGGAGTCACGGGCTCATCTAGGGCTTAATTGTATTGTGATAGTTGATTCATTTGGAACGAATTATTTCTTGGTGTCTAGACTACGGTAGAGAAATAACAGTTTATAAATATTACGGTGATTCGTAAATATTATATCGGCTGTTACTCTGAAGGTACATAAACTTTTGGCTGCATTGCTAGGGTGATTCCTGGTGCACCGATAACTCCTGTCCGTTAACTGGCTGAGAAATCTTTTGATCTAAGTAATCAAACACGTCACTTTATAATTTTGAGTTAGGAGCCTATAAGGACAGAAAATTTCATTGTAGCAGATTTCTGTGCTTGCATTTAACAACAATGAGTGAAAAAAGTGTGAGCCAACAAAATTCACCTAGGGGTTCTCGAATCAACCAAAATTTTCCAATCGAATTGGATCAAAATCGAGTGAATCAAAACTTTCCAAACTTTGGGGATCAAAATCAAATAAATCAAAATTTTCAAAATCTCAATGTCCAAATGGATAAACCCTTGTCTCTTCGTGATCGATGTTATCTGACTAGGACTGTCCAACCCTCTGTCATCGTGTTCCCACCAGCTGAAGGAAACAATTTTGAGCTAAAACATTCTTTTATCCAAGGGGTACCAAAGTTTACTGGGTCTGAAAATGCTTACGAATTTCTAAGTGAATTTGAATTGTATGCGTCCACCACAAAAATGCAACAATTGTCTAACGAATCGATCAAGCTGAGGCTAATTCCATTTGCACTAATTGAAAGCGCTAAAAGATGGCTAAATTCTCTTCCAAAACATTCCATAAGAAGTTGGGATGAATTTGTCACTGCATTCTTGAAAAAGTTTTTCCCTTTCCATAAAACTCTAAAAATTCGAACTGAGATAAACCAATTCTGTCAAAATGATGGGGAAACTTTTTCAACATACTTTGAAAGATTCAACCAACTATTATATAGTTGTCCTCACCATGGAATTATAAAAGACCACTTATGTCAAATTGCATATGAAGGGCTAAACTATCAGACTATAACTCAACTAGAATCAATGTGTGGAGGAGACTTTATGTCTAAAACAGCCGATGAAGCTTGGCGGTTCTTAGAAGATTATTCTGAAAAGGACATGCAGTGGGAATCGATTCGTGTTCCCATTCGTACTTCTACTAGAGGAGTGCATGTCGTGGAGCCAAGTCAAATTCCTTAAGAAAATCAAACTCCTCAAGCCGGAGAAGGGCTACCCCACTATTACTCTCAGGACCAAGCTAATGCCATAGCTCAAAATAATCCTTACTCATCCACATACAATCCGGGTTGGAGGAACCACCCAAATTTTTCTTGGTCAAACCCCAATAATTCGGCTAACCCATCTCACGTGCAACCCTTTATCCCAAATCCAAATTATCAAGCTCCACCTCCAATTTCTCAAACCTCTCAAACAGCATCTCAATCCAAACAACCTTATAGGCACCCCAACTTTCAATCATCAAACCAATCCTCTCAACCTTCTCAACTGCTAGAAAAGCAGTTGAACTCTCACGAAGCTAAAATGAACTCACACGACGCTAAATTCGACCAAATGATGAGTATGATGAAAGAACTAATGAAAAATAATGAGAAAGGAAAGTTGCCTAGTCAACCTGAGGTGAATCCAAAATATAACTCTCGTGCTGTAAATTCTTGGGAGGACGAAAACCATAATCCAGTCAACGCTATTACAAGCCTTCGATCTGGAAAGAGGATTGATAATAACGTGGGCAACCCTGGCGAACCTTCTAACTCGACCCCAATCCCTAATCGTGGTGATCACCCATTGGATTCGAATGCCAATTCTTCTGAACCTCAAGTTTCCTTAAAATTGGCAATCCCAACAATTCTTCTTCCAGTGTCGGCAAACCCGACCCACCTTCGAAAATTAATGTTGGCAATACCAACATTCCATCTTCTACGACCTTACCACCTTCGTTTTCCTTGGATAAACCTTCTTCCTCGAATGATGAAACTCATCACAGAGTCGAAAAACCAATAGCTCCATTTCCCCATAGACTTGATAATAAGAAGAAAGCGGCAAATTTCGATAAAATTTTGGAAAATTTCAAACAAGTCCGTGTGAACATTCCTCTTTTAGACACAATTGAACAAATTCCTCAATATGCCAAATGTCTTAAGGAATTATGCACACAAAAACGTGCGACTAATGTCCCAAAAACCGCCTTTCTAACTGCTAATACAAGCTCTGTTCTTTCAAATATTGCCCCAGTCAAGTACAAAGACCCTGGCTG
Organism: Allium sativum; assembly: GCA_030737875.1. NCBI lineage: Eukaryota > Viridiplantae > Streptophyta > Magnoliopsida > Asparagales > Amaryllidaceae > Allium > Allium sativum. The sequence continues at coordinate 968,895,999 of CM060913.1, read as the reverse complement.
CCCTATGATTGATTGCAAAATAGGAAACAACCATATCTCTCATGCCCTACTCGACCTTAGTGCCAGTGTCAATCTTCTTCCTTATACTGTTTATTGTCAACTTGGATTAGGGGAAATTAAACCAACAAACATCACTCTTCAGTTAGCCGATCGATCTATCAAAAAGCCATTGGAAATTATCGAAGACGTCTTGATACAGATCGAACAGTTTTACTTCCCTGTCGATTTCATAGTTTTAGACACGGAGCCTGTCTCAAATCCCAAAGTTCAAATACCATTGATTTTAGGACGGCCCTTCTTAGCAACCTCAAATGTTGTCATTAATTGTAGGAACGGTCAACTTCGACTTTCCTTCGGGCACCACTACACCAGAAATGCCAATTTGGCAGTGCTCATGGTTGTATCAAAATCGATTTGGCAGTGCTCTGGACCGTATCAAAAAATGGCGTCTCTGTTGCTTTGATACGGCTTAAAACCGTATCAAATTAATAATTTGATACGGTTTTTAGCCGTATCAATTTAGAAATTTGACACGACTTTAAGCCGTATCAATTTTTGAATTTGATACGGTCTAAAGCTGTATCAAATTTCTAAATTGATACGGCTTAAAACCGTACCAAATTAGTATGCTGGTACTGTCAAATTCATAGATCGATACGGTTTTAAGCCGTATCAAATTGGTAGATTGATACGGCTTAAAACCGTATTAAACTGTTATACTGATACGGTTTAAAACCGTATTTAATGCCTCATTCCTACAATGATAACAATGAATTAGATACGGCTTATAACCGTATAAAAAACCGGTATATCATAAATGCAATATACAGAAACACTGCACCCATTGATATATATATATATATATATATATATATATATATATATGCACAATAAAGAAGATACGCTACAACCATATAACAGTACATAAAGAAGATATGCTAAGCATAATTCGATTAATACATAGACCATAACTTCAGTTAATACAAACCACATAACACAATATATACAAAACATAATGTTCACAGTTCTTGCTCTAAGAAAAAAAGAAAACAAAACTGCAGTTGTCGAGCCCATACAACTCACGCTTGTTCCAAAGCCTGAAAAGAAATTAAAATAACAAACATCAGCCGATTGTGTATTGATCAAATAAATAAGTATTCATGCAAGCGTTGTCCATGTTAGTCTCTGCATCTTAAGATGTATTGGTCAAATAAATTAGTATTGATCAAATAAATAAGTATCCACAACAACAATACATACTTTAAATTACTTGTGATTTTTGGTGTCAGTCTCCGCATCTTAAAATCATACCCTTATCCCATGTTGATATGTACAGTTTAAAGCAGGATGACCAATGAGCAACCCATAAATTCAGCTCAAACTAAGCCGTAGTGCTCAGTTGAAACTGAGCCTTACGCTCAATTTTAACTGAGCTTACGGCTCAGTTTCGCTGAGTCTTTACGCTCAGCTGAATATTTTAAAATGTTTTAGACATTAGTCAGTATTATTACATTAAACTTCTAAATGTCTTTAAACTCAATATTAAATCCACCCACAACCCCCATGAATTTAAAAGAGACGCCTTTCCTATCTATATATCTCCCATTTTTAAATGCACCCTCAATAAATAGTCATTAATACTGCTTAAATTCTTAAACCATTAATTCTTTGTACTATTTTTTTTATTTTTATTTTTCCTTTCTTCTGAAGTCACAAAAACTATTGAATTGTACACAAATTGTTGAGGATAGCAGGCAAACAGAAATAGAAAAGAAGAAAATTAAATACATGAAGTTAAATATAGTACAGTATTCTTATATTTAGGTACAGCTTCTAGTCCATTTAGCTTGTATAGTTAGCTCTTCAATGAGCAGTTATGAAATAAAACCATGGTACTGAATAATTTGCTTTACTTTAGACCATTAATTGAAATAAATAGTTCAAAAGACCTGTATTCAATTCTTCACAGTAGTTTTATCAGAGTGCATAATCAATTTTATGGACAGTATAGATGGCCATTTTGATAAATTGTCCATGAAAGATAATTAGAGCCAACATATGGAAAATATGAAAGGTTCATAACTTTAAATACATTTGTGTATCAGTGGTTTTTACTTGTATTTATGTACAAATAATGTATTCAATGAGACTACTAACTACAAATAATGTATTCAACGAGACTACTAACTATCAAGCGAACTGAGAGTTATATATGTATGATTCTTGAAGTTCTATTTTTTAGTGTTATAATTTGTTTAGGTTAGAAAACATAGGTAAAGCATGAATGTATATGATAACAAACCATGAATACATGTACAATGTACTTGATTTGGTGTTAATACAAGTCATAATCAAACAGGTGCTTGTTTGGTTTTCACAGTTGGGTAGTTTAATCCATCAAAATCTACCAATTAAATGCATTATTACGATTGTATATTAATTATGGACGATCAACCATATTACTATGACAATTTTGCACACAGTACTACTTACTTTTCTTCCAACTAAAATAGAAAATAAATCTTATTTCATAATTTTTTATTTCTTTTTATTTATTTATTTACATTTGAGCAGCAAATATATAGTTTAATCAAAAGACATGATATTAGATTTTGTTATTATTATTTTGCATGGAGTGCATGTGACATTTAGATGGAATGATATGTTTTACCAAAGAAGACTACTGATCATATATTTATAGTTATGAGGTGATGTTCTTTATCATATATTCATTTATAGCTTGAAGAAGGCGATCATGACAAGTCATGGTGTTCAAGTAGTCAGTCACCTGCCACCATTAATTTCTATTTTCAAGTGTTCAGCGAAACTGAGCCGTAATGCTCAGTTTCGTTGAGCGTAAGGCTCAGTTGAAATTGAGCTGTAAGCTCAGTTTCACTGAGCCTTACGCTCAGATTCAACTGAGTCGCAAAGCTAAGTTTCACCTGAGCCTTACGGCTCAGTTTAACTGAGCATTACGGCTCAGTCAAGCCGAGTGTAACGCTCAGTTTCAGTGAAGCCGAGCCATAATTAATTCCCAACCAAATTTTAAAATTAACTTGAGATGTACAAGTTCAGAGTTGATGACAGGGGTTAAAATTATCTAGGTGAGGTATTGTTGATGTGTAAAGTTCGGAAGAACAGAGTGTTCATTTCCAGACATTACATCGTCCAAGGAACATTAACAGTTTTCAATCATTAAACTCAACAACATCCATGTTATTGCTAATATAATTCATATGTATGTGGGTATATGCGCAGTCATAGATCAACATATGAAAAGCAGGGGTAGAAAGGTACCTGAAACCGAATAGATAGAATATCTGAATCCTGAAGATAATCAGGACGGCCAAATGACACGAATGCAAATTTCCACTGGACCAAAAATATACAAGAAAACTATCCATCAGCCCATTGGTTTAATTGCAACTACCTCTCGTATAACTAACTCGAGTGATCGAGTTTAATTACAACTACCTCTCATATAACTAACTTGAGTGATCAATAGGACGTTATCAATAGGAGTTTGGGGTTTTTGCAAATAATTTTTTTCCATTTAGTCATTGTAAAAACATTGTGGTTTTGCTATAATGAATATTGTAAAGTATTCAAATTTTGAAAATGCACTTCAATAACAAATGTGGTTTTTTTATCAACATGATTACGGTGTATAACTTAAACTTTGGACACTGAAAATGTATAGCACTTTCTAAAATTCTAATACACCATGGACAAAACACTTAAACTATTTGTTTGTCATGTTGTGTGTTTTAATTATCAAACTGCTTTCATTTGTATATTAAAGGCTCAAATTTTCATCGTTGCCATGTGTGAAGTACTAGACCATTGCCAGTTGCTCATATGTAGCTAAAACAGCTTTCAAACTGCTTATTTTATTAATATAACTAAAAAATTAAGTTTCTTGAAGTTGATAAGTCACAAGCAATAAATATTTACTTATGAATACATGTGTGTGTGTAGAGAGAGAGAGGGAGAGTGTGTGTGCACACGGGCGTGTAATGTGTATACACATATGTACACACATATGTATGCACATATCAGTTTGATACTTGCCTATGTTTCTAAAATAATGAATATTTAGTTCAAAATCAGTCTACTTATGTATGTATGTAGTTTTTGCAGCTTATTTTCACAGACCAGAACTGAATAATGCACTTTAACATTGCATATGACTTGCCGTAAAATATACTAAAATGCTAAATTTATACATGACCCGTTGTGACCTGACAGGATTGATGAGTTAATATGTACTTCAGCAGGAGTCATTAAAAAAAATCATAACATTCTAGTACACCTTAACTGCTCTAATCAAGATAATGGTATATCCACCTGAGAGTTGCAATAAATATTTTTTTTAGGAAAGTAGTCAAACTATATTAACATAATCTATACTATACTATTAAAGCTGAGTTATATTTGAAGAGCTCTCAGCCTCCTACAATATAATATTTCCTGGCGTGACACGTGGAGTGTAAGTTCAATCGTTCTTTTTGCTTTTCCCAAACCACGCTCCAATCCTCTGCTCCTTCCCATCCTTATCTGTCTGTACGCTCTCCCTCTCTAATCTTCTTTTCGCATGCCTTCTCATGCCACAACTAATACACAATCAAGCCCTAGATCTCCATTTTCCCAGTCGTCCGCCTATTTTTTTTCCTACCTTGCCATCGCCAGTTTCTAGCTTATCCGCCTTTCCCAGTCCACGTCTTCTCCTTCTATCCACTGTTTAGGGGGCTTACCCTTTTCTAACGTATCATAATTGCTAGCTATTCGCAGGCCCGCACCGTACAACCAATTTTCATGCCCTAATTTCCCTAAAGAAAATCTCGACCAAAACTGGAAAAGTAGCGCGAGGCGTTTATAGCCTGAAGCAACGATCGACAGCAGGGGAGCTCGCAGATGAAGTTGCGACTGGAGTTGACGCGCGACTTGGTATCTCAATTGGCGAAGGGCCAATGACTGAGCGAGTTTAGCGACATGGTGCGGTGACGCTTTGTGCAATCGCGTACACTTGGGAAATGAACGACAATGGTTTAGGGATTTAGGATAATGATAGTAGCGGATGGTGGAGTTACGTGCTTATGTATGATCAAACAACGTGCAAGGCAGAGGTTAGGGGTGCTCGACACAGCTATCGTAGATGATGAACCAAATGCAGAGTGTTGATTTTTGGTCACTAGTGGCTAAGGACGAATTATCAAAGTTACCGGCAGTACAGATTTTCGCACATAATTCGGTGATTTTACCTTCTCACAACTGTATCTACTTTTTCGTTTGTTATTTATATATTTTGGCAGTTGAATTGCTTGGTTGAAATATTTGAGTTGGTTGTTGTGGTATTGATTCATTTGGTGCAATGTTAAATGTGAATTTGGATTTGATGATAGAATATTTTGCTGACTTACGTAGTTGCTATCGTAGTATGGGAGGTCCTTTTATAATTGACTTGGTTTGATCAATTTATTTTCCTTCACATCATTATGTTTTTTTGCATTGAACTTTTATTTATGCAAATCTACCTATGAACACGGCGATCACTTTCATCTTTGTTTATTTTGTTGGACATTTAATACCGCATTATTACTCAACCATCAGATTTAAATTTTAAATATTATGAGATTAATTTAAATTAAATTTAAATCTCTCTTAAGCTTTACTTTTATTTAATTTTTTATTTTGTAGTTTTCTGTTAAGGAGTATTTTTCAGCATTGAAAATATTTGAGGATATTTTTTAATCTTCAATATAGCATAATTAATCTGTGTTACCTTGACATTTCTTTGATCTGAGTGGTCTAGGAAATAATTTATCCATGTAAATGGTGTATCTTTATATTATTTTTTTCTACTGCCAAATGCTTACATATCATGAAAATTTCTTGATTTGATCCCCTTTTTCACCCATTTTTTCTTTAAAATTTATTGTTTTGTATATGCATTCCTTTTATCTTGCTTTATATACCATAATAAATGCATATCCATATCTAAGACAGAAACAAATATGGCATCCTTGAAACTATGAAAGCATAGGTATTCATCACCGGCCTTAAACGATTACATTTAAGAATATATTTCATTATAGAAAAATTCTATATATAATTCTTTGTACCATTTTCTCTTATTTAACCCCCACATATTTATTTATCTTTAAATTTTTATTTTAAATACATTCTTTAATTCATACAACTTACGAGTTGCCCTTCTAAATTTTCTTCCTCAAATAAATCTTAATCTTATTCTATTCCAAGATTTACTGCATAAAACTATTAATATTGATTGATTAGCCTAACTTTTCCACTCAGGAATTATATTTCCCATCTCTTAGCTATTTACTTGGATATTTTCATTTTATGATTTCATTTTAATATTATTGTAATTGCGCTTAAATTAAGATCAATTGCTTATGTTCAATGTAATTTATGCCCTTCTATTTCTTGCCCTGTTGTATAGCAATTGTTAAGCTATTAACAAATATGAGTACCATATTTCAATAAAACTTTATATTCTAGGAAGGTTTTCTTAAACCACCTTAGATTACCCAAAATGCTTTGATTTTTTTTCCTTTATACATGCATCTATGTTATTTACTTAAAAATGATGACTTCACAAGTGCTTACCTAACCTATATTTTAACTAGATAACTTAATTCACACGTAATATTTATGGCTGCACCTATATGACAAAACCTCATTTGTTATGCATGTTTCCTTTAGGAATTCAAAAACCATGTATATGCCAGTAATTGGAATAAGAAAGGTTAAATTGTCTATACAACAGTGAGAATCAGAAACATAGATATCTAGAAATGGGATAATTTCTTAAAGAGCTATAAAAATAAAAATGTGAACAAAAGCTAAAATGAGTGTTTGTGTGTTGAAAATATAGCTTCCCTTCCATTAAATGGTCAGCAGTTGAAACTTATTGACAAAAGAATATAACATTCAAGAAGACAAAATTTGAATATAAATTCTTGAATGTATGTTAATGGTAACCATATTCAATTGGTTCTCTGCTATTTTAGTAACCCTTCTTTAAAATTATAAAGATTTCATTAGTACATACCATATTAATGGTAACCATATTCAATTGGCGTCCTTCTCTAATTCATCCCCTTCCTCTTTCACCCTTGATCAAGCCTTTCCACCACTCCCTTCTCGTCCTCCTGATCCACCACCTACAGTCAATTCGTCCTGTGTCCACCCAATTACTGAAACTTTCGCTTCCAATCCAGATCTCTCCCAATCTGTAATTCCCGATATTCCTTTGTTTCCTAATCCGTCATCCTTTCCTTCTGAGTCCAATAATTTTTCTTCTCGATCTATGTTTCATCTTGATAATCCAACCTTGAACACTAATAATCCCTTAAAAAATCAATCTGGCGCTATCTCTCCACCAAACTCTTCTGAAAATACTTCTAACCCATCACACCCTTCTAAACCAAAAGTGATTAAATCTGATTTTGCATCACTGTTCAAATCTCTACCTCGTAACGCTGGTTCCTATAAGCCGATTCAGTACGATATTCCACGTGATGGTAAGAAAAGGCTGATTCCTGAACATGTTAAGAATGCTGGGCTTAAGTATTGGAGTGAATATTTAGTGGGTTTCTTCTTGGATGGTACGTCATCTTATGGTTTTGTTGTTAATTTCTTGCGCAAGTACTGGAAACTGCAAGGGGAAGTTGATATTAAATTTGATGGGTTCAATTTCTTTTTCAAATTCTCGAATATTTTAGATAAGGAGAAAATCATTCATGCAGATCCCATTTTTATTAGAGGAAGGATGTTTATTATAACTAATTGGGATCCTGCGTTTGGTAGCTCACAATCCCAGATTAGAAAAGTTCCAATATGGATTCATCTACACAGAATTCCACCCTTACTTTGGACATTACCCGGTATCAACTGGCTAGCTTGTCATATAGGAAGACTCATCTGTTTTGATGAAAGCACAGAGAAACTGCAACGCTTTAAATACGCCAAAGCTCTTGTTGAGATTAATCCTGACTTTGAACTACCCGATAGCATAGTGGTTGATGAGCTTGGAGTAAATTGTCCTTCAGTGAAAGTGTATTATGATTGGAGGCCATCGATTTGTACAATCTGTAAGGTGTTTGGGCATAATACCATCGAGTGTGAACACAATGATTGCAAAGATGAAGTCGAGGAAGGTCAGAAACTTGATGCGAATGTGCATTTTCAAGAAAATGCAAATTACTCTATGAGGAATAACATGACTAGGGAAAGGATTGAAAACAAACGCAATGAATGGAATAATGTTAGCACGAGTAAGAAGAAGGTATGGGTTAGGAAAACAACAACTGAACAGGAATCGAATGTCGAAAACAATGGTTCCAAGATTAATGCAAATGTGGAGGATCATATGGTGGAAAACATGGATAGAAATTTGGATGATGTGATAAATGTGGACAGTAGTGGTAGAGTCCATCAGAATAATGGAACTGTTGATCAATCTAATGTTGTAAAGGATAATTGCTCCACTGATCAGGCAGCTAGAAATTTGAAAAAAGGCAAACAAATCATTGATGTTAATGAAAACATAATAGAGGAAATCAATTTACATAATGCTTTCTCTGCTTTAGATGACATGTCAGGCTTTGAGATTCCACCAGACTCTAATATTGATGCACCCAATTTGGGCGCTTCTTCATCAACATCTCATCCTAACACTTCTGATTCTTTTTCGTTTAATGTCCATCCAAATTCATCGACCAACATTGATCTCAATTCATCTCTCTCTTCGCCTTATGCCCACCTTTCAACTCCTCCTCATATCACTCTTCCTCCTCCTCTAAAAGTCACAGATGGAAAATCCTCTTTAAATTCAATTGGGATCAATTCTCATAGTAGCAAAAAAATGAAGAGGGGTAGAAAGAAGAAATTGCATGCCTCTGAGAATACTACTGTTGATGATCTCAATGATGGAATTGATTTTTCGCTTAATGACATTCAGCCTTCTGGAAGTAATAAGATGTCAACCAATCGACACAATGGGAAACATTCCACCCCTCTATCCTCCCCACTTGTCATTAATGATGCATAGAATTGCTTTTTGGAATATTCGTGGTTTGCATTTGGAAACCAAACAAGGTGACATAAGAGATTTCATTAAAAATAAAGGAGTACAACTTATTTGCCTTTCAGAAACTAAACTGGATTTGAAACTGACCAAGCCTGCAGCTTCTTTTATTTCCTCTGGTTGGTTCTATGAGCATAATCTTGATAATGCTAGTTATGGAAGACTTCTAACTATTTGGAACCCTGCCTTTTTTCAATTGACAAAACTCGCCTCTTCTGATCAATTCCTGCATTTCAAATGTACATATTTGCCATCTAATTCTTGTTTTCTTCTTACGTCTGTTTATGCACAAAATGGTGTGTCTCTTCGTCAAGTTTTTCTTGATTTTCTTCCTTCTCTAAATTCAAATGAGCCATGGATTGTCGGAGGTGACTTTAATTGTATGTATTCATCCTCTCATAAATCCGGTGGCTGTCCTCTTACTGTCAAGGAAATTGCACCTCTTAATCAAGCACTTATCAACTCTTGTCTTATTCCCCTTAGTAGCTCGGGTTTTGAATATACTTGGAGCAATAATAGTAGATCAAATCCTCCTACACGTTGTAAACTTGACCACATCTTTGCAAACATTCATTTCGTCAAGCTTTGGCAAAATTCCTATTATGAAATTCTTCCACCATCCTTATCTGACCATTGTCCTCTTCTTCTTCATTGGGGAAGTGTAAACGCCATTAACAAGGGATTTTCCTGTTTTAAATTTTTTAACTTTTGGACTAAGCATGCAGATTATTCTCAGATTTTATTGCAGGTCTGGAAGCAGCACTCTAGTCGAAACCCTTTGCATCGGCTTCTACATAAACTTAAAGCTCTGAAACTAAACCTTAAAGTTTGGTCAAGCCACACCTTTGGTTCAGGAGCTAAACTGTCATCCACTATCAGACATGAGCTGCACAGAGTTCAAGAGGAAATCAACAAATTTCCTAATAACCAAAATCTTCTAAAGTCTGAGCGTGAGCTGCAATGTAAGTTGAAGACTGCTCTCAATATGGAGATCCAAGGTCTGAAACAGAATGCTATGCTTAGAAGAGAACGGGAAGCCGATAGAAACACTCGTTACTTCCATAACTCAATTAAGATACAGAGATTAAGAGAGTCAATACATTCCATTAATGACATGCATGGTGTCTCGCACTCGGACGAGGATGGAATTAATAAAGCTTTTGTTGACTATTTTTCCTCAATCCTTGCAGCACCGCCTACACCCATTAATATACAACCTCTCTTCAATGTCATAATTCCTTCCCTTACTGATGAACAATCTCATGTCATGGTCAGATTAATAGATGGTGAAGAAATTAAAGCTGCTGCCTTCAGCTTGGATGCAAATAGCTGTGGAGGTCCTGATGGGTTCAATGCCTACTTTATTCAGCACTCCTGGTCTATAATTGGTGATGACTTTACTTCTGCAATTCAGTACTTTTTCTTGAACAATGTGTTACCTAAGAGTATTAATGCTACAGCTATTGCGCTCATCCCAAAGATTAATAATCCTCGATCAGTTTCTGATTTTCGTCCAATTTCTTGTTGCAATATTCTTTATAAAATAATTTCCAAAATTCTGGCAAATAGATTACAAGCTGTACTACCCTCAATCATCTCTCTGAATCAATCTGCATACATTAAGGGTAGATCTATTTCTGATAATATCCTGTTGACCCAGGAATTATTATATGGTTATAGAAGGAAAAATATCTCTCCAAGATGCATGATCAAATTAGATATCAGGAAGGCATTCGATTCTGTGTCATGGCACTCCATTCTTGCAGTATTAGCACGTATGAATTTTCCTTTGCCGTTCATTGCCTGGATACATACATGTATATCTACACCCACCTATTCTATTATTAGAAATGGCAGGCTTCATGGTTATTTTGAAGGAACTACAGGGGTGAGGCAAGGTGATCCAATCTCTGCGTATTTATTCATCATTGTAATGGAGTTACTAAATTCTTTAATTAAGGAGCAGATTCAGAATGGTAATTTGGAGCTACATCCCAAATGTAAGAATCCCATGATCTCGCATCTACTTTTTGCAGATGATTTGATTATCTTTACAAAGCCTACTATTAAGAATATCCAATGCATTTTTGATATCCTTGCTTACTTCCATGACATTACTGGTCTTAAAATTAATTTATCAAAATCTCATATCTTGATCGCTGGTGTGCCTACAGAAAAGAAAACTGAGATAATCAATTTTTCTGGTCTTGCTGAATTACCAACTAATGCCTTTTATCTTGGTATGCCTTTGAATTGCTCGAGACTGACAAAGGAGCATTGCATGCCACTGTATGAAAAAATCATAAATAAATTATTGCAGTGGCCTTCTTGTAAGCTATCTCAAGCTGGTAGGCTCACAATTGTACAATCCATAGCCAATGCAATGACTACATATTGGTCTAGACACTACATGTTGCCTACCAAGCTTATTGATATGATCACCTCTGCTCTAAACAAGTTTTTTTGGCACGGAGACCCATTCTCAAAAAAGCTTATTCCTTTTGCATTTCATAAATTATATGATGACAAGAAATTGGGAGGTCTTGGCATAACAAATCTGTGCATGTGGAATAAAGCAGCTATGTCAACATACTTTGAGAGATTGTTCTCTAATGAGAAGGGCTTATGGGCGCAGTGGATTCATAGTAATATGATTGGCAGTAAGGATTTTTGGACTATGTCAATTCCTCAAAGTTGTAGCTGGAGTTGGAGAAACATTCTAAAGCATCGTCTCACTTTCAAGAAGTTTATTCAGTGTAATTGGAGAACTTGCACTAATCTTTCTTTTTGGCACAGCCCTTGGGCTAAACCAGGTTTAATTCTAAGTGAAGTTGTCGATTATAATGTGATGTTGAATTCTGGTATTCCTCAATCTGCTCTTGTTGCAGACTATTTTCATGATGATGCCCTTGAACTTCCCTATTCTAGCTCACCCACTCTCAGGGAACTTTGGCATGAAATCACTAACTGTTACAGATTCACTGGAGATAAGGCATTGCAATGGATGGGAAAAGAACATTCGATAAAAGTTGTGTACAACCTCCTGATGTCCCCAAGGCAGCCCTTCCCTTGGCATTCAAGAATATGGAATTGTGGCAGCTCGGCCAAAGAGAACCTTTTACTTTGGAAGATCATGGCTAATGCAGTCAATACTAAAAGTAAACTCCTATCTTATGGTATCATTTCAGAGGATATGTGTGTTTTGTGTAACTCCCACGCAGAAACTAATGTTCATTTATTCTTTGAGTGTACTTTTGTGAGCAATATCTGGTCCAAGCTGCTTGCGATTGGAGGTTTTCATAAGCCTTCTTCAGTTAGCCAAACTGAATGGTATAACATATATAAAGCAACAAGATGGAAAAATACAAAGACATGCATTATGCTTAGGCTTCTTAAAAGGTTCATTTATGAGATTTGGCTTGAAAGGAATAATCGTATCTTTGGCAATGAGAGAAGGAGCAGTGACCAAATATATATGCAAATAATTCGCAAGATGACAAGATCATCTCATTCTACAGCTTGATTCTGTTTTGGGCTGCCTTTTCTTGTTATTCTTGGTTTTGTCTCTTTTGCATTGTATAGAATTATTAGCTATTTTGTAACCACGTTGTTAATAATATAGTTTCCTTTTGCCTTTCAAAAAAAAAAAAAAAAAAAAAAATAGATTGTTATTTTCAATTTTCAAAAGGCTGTAATTTTAGTGTGAAGTAAATTTTGCTGCTGTTACCACCTTTTCACATGAGGTTGATTTTGCAATTTTTTCCGAATTACCTACAGTACCCGGCTTTCCTATGGTTTGACAGGTTCCTGCTTGAGATATAAAACCAGTTCATATTTCATGCTACTATGATTTCTGCTTTTACACTTGCCATCAACACAACGACCAAGATGGTGTACAATGATCTTACAAATTTATGTTGAATCATCATTTCGGATCCTTAATGTATGAAGCGATATAATAATTGTACATGCCAAATAAATTTGAGAAGTTTTATTTAAATTTTAAAGTAATCAAGTTTATTTGAAATTGAATTTTGGACATTTTGATCTCAATTTTATGAATTAGTTTCTATTATTCGTAATTTGGAAAATATGTGGTTTGTTTTCCATAATAAACATTTTTTCTTAATCAAATAGTTAGTCACATTTTCAAATTGGTTATTGTACCAATTTTCTATCTCAGTTCTTAAATATTGATCACAAATTTGTTTTTTAAAGTGTTTTAACAGATGCAAATGTTAGCTGCTGTTCAGTGTAGGTATTTAGTGTACATTTGTAATGTAAATAAGTGTATACAAGCATTCATCCTGCTTAAGTTCAGACTTTGTTTTTTCATCTTCCCCATTACGAACCTAAAAGCTTTTTTCCTGTAAGCCCCTTGCTCTTAACCATTTCGTCTTAAAATTGATGGAGTATTATTGAATTTTACATATCTACTTATTTACATCAAATTTGCTAAAGGTCCCGAGATAGAATATCAACTTTCACTTGCACAAAGGCACCACAAAGGTTATAAAGTTTAAGTAAAACATAAAAGGTGATTTCGAAACTATAACAGATGCAATCTATGAACTTGAGTACTTTAATATCTATCCAAAAATTTGTCTTGCGAACTTTAATTTTGTCCAAAATTCTCTATTTAAATAATCTCAGGTGCTTTAATGAATTCGAGTACTTTAAGATTTAAATAAAACTTCCGAAAGTTTTTTGGTTCTACATAAATTTTTGGATATAAATAATTTTTAAAAATTAGATTTACCTACTTTTAAAGTATTATGCACATGTTTACAATAAAAGAAAATATGTATTCATTGCATTGATATTGTCAACATGAATGCTAAAAAATGAGTCGATGTATAACTAATCATAATAAAAAATGTGAAATCAAAATCTACAAATACTAAAAATATTTGGCTTTGTAACAAATATCTTCTTTGCTGCAGGGAAAGGGTTCAACAAAGTTTGATTGAAGTTTTCAAATAGTTGGTTGAGCATGATGCGATGTTCAATTTGGGACAATAAACTTTCAACTAGCCTAAAGAAATCAAAATACTAATAACACTAATATTCACCATCATTACAGATAACATTGTTGTTGGAACGATGTTCACTATCTAGGGTACTTATATAATGCTTTGCGTTCGTTGTATATAGTTCGCTTTCTCTTCTATTTCGTAGAAATACTCACTTTTGAAACTCTAATACTATTGCGCTTGCAATAAAGGTGTAGAAAGGAAATTTTGCATGACACTCTGACTTAAAGACCAATTACTTAGCACAAAAGCCTATGACATGGCCACAAATAAAACTATACATTGACACTCTCTTTCATCATGTGTTGTTTCCTATTAGATAAATTAATGTATGACTTGGATCATGTTAAGAATATCAAATATTTAGTCCTTAAAATCTCTTGACCATGTACCATAATGCATATACTTATTGGTTTTGCAATAACTTTAGCTGCTACACGTTGCAATGTCTTCAACATGAGACCAACTTAGCTGCTACACATATTACAGCCTTCTTCCTATGCTTACCATTTATACCTGAGGGTGGGATATACTTATAACCAAAATTATTTTTCACATCTGACATCATAGTACACAAGACATAAGAGTTTTTAATTGACAAATAGTTTGTATGTTTGGCATCATATTACTCAAGGCATACAAGTTTCTAATAAACAAATCAGATGCCCTAATTCAAAGACATACAAGGTTTTAATTTGAATCCTAAACGGTCCCACTGATTTAAAATCTTTCGTTATATATGTATGTTAACAATGCATTCACACACATGAAAACCATTAGATAGATGGTTGATAATTGATTCAAATATGCACCATTTTTTATATGCACTATGAGTTTTCATGGTTCACTAATAAATTTCCCTTAATGGGTTTGACATGATTCCTGTGAATCTGCTAATCATCAAAACTACTTGCAATGAATTATTTTACACCCAATACCGCTTTACATAATTAATGAAAGTATTGGATTGGAACTTAGTGTTATAAGGATTAAAACAGATGTGAATCAATATCAACATATGTTATACGGGTACGTTTATGAATAAGAACACAAATCAATCATATGTTAACGAATAATGCATAATTTCAGAAGATATACATGATCACCCTCTAACTGCAAAAAATTGGAGTTGGAAGATATGTACATGTGCTTTAGGAAATCTTTATGGCGTTCAAAGTGTAAAAGAGTGCACATAGACAATGTTGTCTTTTATGTATAACTAAAGTGAATATCATACACTCATTATTTGGTGTACATAATGGTGATTATATTGTACAATGCTGCTCATAGTGTTTCTGGCTTCACCTACATCATGTACGTTGTAATTTAGAAATTGACTTTGAACCATTTTTCATACTGTTATGTGCCTATTATACACAATTTCCTTACTATTTGAAGTTTTCTTATGCAAACATTGATCGTTGTGTCAAATTTTCGATTTTGCAACCTGAATTTCATTTTATTGTAAGAGTGGTCGTGTAGTATTATGTTATTATCTATGTGGCTATTACTAAGAAAAGCATAAAATAATAAATCAAATATTACACTAAATAATGCCACTTTTAACCATTTTGCCAACATGGATCAAGGTTATAAGTTGTAACCCCACCCGTTGTATCGTCACATTTTGGTAAGTTGTTTCCTAATGAATGATGATAACCTAACATTGGTAATTTGGTTTTTTATTTCTATCATTTATGACTGTGCCAATTCTCAACATTTTCCATCACTGACTTCTATTTCAAATTTTGTTACCCGCTTAGTGATATATTTGTATCACATAAAGTCCATTTTTTAATATAGAGAGTACAAATGTTGAGTGTTTTTTGGATATATAGAAGAATCTTTTTCTTTAGAGATTTAGGATATACAATAACCCACTTTGCTTACTGAGACGAGGTAATGGTGTTAATCTTTTGCAGTAAACCAACATACTTCAACACTATTTTTGAAGTCATAGTTTCTACTGGATACAGTTTTATGGATATGCAATATTTGGTGGCATGAATTGTCAATATGACATAGATTTTAATCATTCACTTTCAGGTGCTTTTGTTGTTATTTACATTTCTATTACGTGTACCATTTATGGAGAAATCAATTAAATATAAATCATATAGATATACTATATTTTATTTAGCATAAAATATTTGAGAACTGTACACATATTCTCTTAAACTACAAAGGTTTTACGTGTATTTTACTTTTTTTTTGCACATTTTTTATGCATGACTATTTTATAACTGGCCAGGCTTCATTTTTTGTTTTTCCTTTGCAACATTATATGTTCTTGCATTCATCTTTTATTTATGCAAATCTACTTATGAATAGGGGATTCACTTTCAATTTTTTTCTTTTTGTTGGGCATTTAATACTGCACTATTAAAAGAATTCTTTGCTTTTGATTTTCAACCATCATACGTAAATTTAGAACTTTTTAAAACTTCATTTTTATTTCATTTACTTGATTTTATATTTTTCTGTTAAGCGGTATTTTTCAACGTTGAAAATGTCTGATGATTTTACTTTCTTTTTTTAATCTTCTAAATATCATAATTAATGTCTTCTCTCTTAACATTTTCTTGATCTGAGTGGTTAAGGAGATAATGGATCCATGTATTAAATGATGTATCATTTTTTTCTACTGCAAAATTACGTATCAAGCAGATTTCCTTGATTTGATCCATGTTTATGTTTTCATCCATTTTTCTTAACAAAATATTGTTTTGTATATGTATTCCTTTTACCCTGCTTTATATACCATAATCGACACATATCCATATTTAATGCAGAAACAAATATGGTATACTTGAAAATGAAGAAGCATAGGTTATTCATCACAGGACTTCAACAAATACTTTTAAGATTTATTTCATTATATAAAAGTTCAACATATAACTCTTTCTGCCATTTTCTCTAATTTAACCCTTACATATTTATTTATCTTTGAGTTTTCCTTTTAAATACACTTTAATTCATAAAACTGTGTGAGTTGCCCTTCTAAATTATCTTTCTCAAATAAATTTTGATCCTATTCTATTCCAAGAGTTACCGCATAAAACCATTTCAATAAAACTATTTCATTATTGATTGATTACCCTAACTTTTCCAATTGTAAATTATCCTTCTTATCTCTTAACTATTTATTTGAATATTTTCATTCCATGATTTTGTATGAGTATAATTGTAATTGCAGTTAAATCTTATTCTGTTTAACAAAAGTTATTAGTGTTCAATTAAAATCAATTGATTATGTTCAATGTAATTTATATCCTTCTATTTTTCGTCCATATGATGTATAGCAATGTTAAGCTGTTAATAACTATGAGTACCATATTTCAATAATATATATTCTAGGAAGGTTTAACAAAACCATCTTGGATTACTCAGATGTGTTTGCATGTTGAAAATATAGCTTCCCTTCCATTATGGTTGGCAGATGTAACTTAATGACAAATAATATACTTAAAAAAAGCCTAAAATATAACCCGCATAGAAAACTTACTAATATATCCGAATAGTGATATTTTCAATTGTAATTTTCAATGGATGCTACTTGATTGAATAGCTTAATACTATGCTTAAATTAACTTGATAATTGAAGTAAACTTATCCAAGTAAAAGTGTTGTTTCAATCACATTCAAAAAAAAATCTTATTTTTTAGCATGCACACAATGATTTATTATGTGGTCAGTATTGTTTCCATTATACACTTATATGCATATAATTCTTTTCATTCATATATTGATTATTGTGTCAATTTCATGTAATATAACAATATCATTGTATGTCAGATCATTCTTATAACTAAATATACTCAATTTATAAAGCATGAGCAGATTGAGAATTCCCAAAATGATGAACTGGCCTAATGAAGAGGAAGGACAGTGGCTGACGCTGCACACATGTTTGCTAAAGTCAAAATAAGACAAAAATGTATTATTGATTGAGATGCTTTCACTGTCATGTTTATTTAAAGGTATATTTTGAGAAAATGCACTTCTTGATCCATAAATGATGCTTGATTGAACTTGCTTATTAGATGTATCATGAGGATCTTACAAAATAAAGTGTCATAAAGATGAGCGCGCATGCACATATACTTTGATACAAGTAATTATTTTATAAATGATTACACTCTTCTAGAAAACTGGATCGCTTTCTTTGCTATATAGTTATTGTATGGTAAGTAGTTATTAGAACATATTTCTTTTACCGTTTCAATTCTGCTTAGTTACAGTTTAGTGTACAACGTTACAATAATTACTATTAGATGATGTCAGGATTAAATACGTACTAAAAGCACTAACTTCTCAAAAATACCATGTCTGCTTGGTGTACTTTATATGGAGGTTGCGTGTTGTGTTAGAACCGTACATTTTCAAAATTTTATTCTGAGTGTATGTATGTTTATTTAGCATTGTATATGCTGAAAAAGCTTGGATGAGATATTATCTGTGTTGACCTTTATGATATTTGTCAATATGCTTTAGATTTTGAAGTACCGATTTCCTTCAATGTTTTCTAGGAATAACATTTCCTGTGATGCCTATGGATCAATGAGTCAAAGAGGGCATATGTGGTGCCATGAGAGACACAAAACAGCTTTTGAAGTGTTAGGCTAGAGAATCAGGTACCATCATTTTTCATCTTGCCTCATCGTTCTTTACCAAAAATTAAATTGCAACAGAGTTTAAAATAGTAATACATGTGATGCCAAGGTCTTAAAATAAAATAAAATAAATAAATCCCGTTTCACTATAAAATTGGAATTGAAATTAGTCTAAAATAATTATACTCAAAGAGTTTTTTGGATTGGATGAGCAAAAGAGAATATTACGTCATACTTAGAATCGAGTTTTGGCAAAGGTTTTTTCTATGATTCTACTTGGGGTTGGTTTAAATGCACGAGAAAAATAAGAATGTAGTGTTATGAGTTAGCAGTGTTTTGCGAAAGGTATATTATATAATACTGTATACTGTAACGTTTTGATTTTTCTTTTCAAATTAAATTAAAATAAACAAGCCGATAGTTCATTGTCCAGGTACTTGGGGAAAGCTTAGTATTTGGCAACTTTTTTCCTAAGTTCGCTCTAGCGCCACGGATTTGCTAATATAATTTTTCCCTTTGCAAAACAGCACTGTATTTTGTGTACTTTCAAAAATAAGATAAACAAGGAACCGAGAGATATTAATATGACAATTTTTAAGTATTGTGCAGTTATGGTTTTACTATTGTAAAGGGTTTTACAGATGTGGAGTCTAATTTCTATAATGTAGTTATTAAAGATTTTTACATTAAGGCAGACGTGTTTTCACTGATTTTCAAGAATTGTACTAAACAATTATTTTTGGATATCCATTAATAGTTAGCAAGAACAACTACAAATTAGTACAAGAAAAAATGGTGGAATCTTTTTGGCAATATAGATCTGGATTGTAGTGTGTTTATGAGGTTGTTTTTCACATAATGTTGTACGTTATGACAAAATTAAAGCAATTACATTCTATGTTGTGTTGAAGATATGCTACAATCAAAAATAGAATCAACTACATGGTAAATTATGTATCTAATGTCAAAACTAATTTGTTGATATATATATATATATATATATATATACATGGGACAGGATCAGGAGCACCCCTTTAGCCCCTCTGATTTTCACCACACATTCTCATTTCTCTCTCCTCCCACTAATTCTCTCTCCTCCCACTAACTTATTTTACAATAAACATGTGGCTCAAATTGAGGTGCAAAAGAGAGGTTAAAAAAATGGGGTGCTCTGGAGCGTCTCTCTCTCTCTCTCTTTCTCTCTCTCTCTCTCTCTCTCTATATATATATATATATATATATATATATATATATATATATATATATATATATAATTACTCAATACTTCTTGCCTTTTATTTGATATCATATACATTTTTAAGGAACAACGGGTATCTAGATGTTGTATATCAATTTTAAAATGTACTTTCATTGGAAGAGAAGGCGACATAAACCAGTAATAGTGATTTCCTAGATCATCGGTTGCGATTGCATTATTTGTGGATTTAAGATGAGTTAAATTTAATTCCTTTTACTATATCATTGTGTTACTTGAATGCCGGTCATTATATTCTAATCCAAGTAATTTATTTACTTATATTTGACCTTTTGTTGGGACATCGAATTAGATCTTAAACGTCCATGTGTTGTTCAATTTTTGGTATATAACCTTTTGTGCCTTCGACTTCCATGCTTTAGAAGGTGACAGTGCATTTTCTAGCCTTTTGTAACCATCCTTAAAGAATTATATAAATAATTATAGCATGTCATCAAATACAAGGTTAAATTTCTTAGTTATCAACGAAATTATTGTAAATTTACTGCAGTACTAATTTACATGGTGTTTTTTGTGCATGAAAATTTTGAGTTCTTACATTGTATGAAAAGGATGTATAACGCAAGCTCGATCCTTTTGAACATTTGTGGTAAAGACGTAGGAACTTATAAAATACTATATTTATATATAAGCATACATGCGATGTCAATGCATTAAATAAATAATGGTTTGTTACAAGATTTTGAATAATAACGGATCCAAAATATATATGCTTATGAGTTTTTTGAGTTGGATGAGCAAAAGAGTATACTGTCATTAGGATCTAGCTTTCCATAGGTTTATTATATGATTTGCGTGAAGTTTATTTAAATGGGAAGAGAAGAGCAAGAATGCAGTATTATAATTTAGGATAGTGTCTTGGCAAAGGTATATTATATAATAACATTTACTAAAAATGACTATTTTTAGGTTCAAATTATATGAAAATGGATTAGCTGAAGTTTTGTAGTCTGACTGCATGGTGAAAGCTTAATACATTAACCAGCTTGATCTTTTTTATTTCTTTGAGTTCTTTATGGCCTTCGTGATCCGATCATATCAGTTTTTCTCTTTGTAGAAAGAAGAGTATTATATTTCTCTATATTTTCTGAATGAACAAGAAAGTGAGATATATTGGTTTAACATTTTTGTAGCACCGTCGATCTATAATTTTATCGTTTTCATGGTTTTATGATTTTGGATCCTTCAACTAAATGATATAATTATTCGATGTAGTTGCTAAAGATTTTTTAACTGAAGGATCAAAGTGTTAATGATTATCATTAATTATACTGAACTTTTCACCTAATTTTAGTATTTTACAATAAAAATCGCAGGGAAAATGCTATGGGAACCGGAAATTGATAAGGTAGAAATACGGCATGTACAGGAACCCTTCTATGTTTTCCATCCATGATTTGCATTGTTTTTCTACCGTATATTTGCAGATCCGTTGATTTTCACTGCAAATTTTGCGGTCGTTCTAGCACTATCCAAATCGCAGTTGTGGTAAATTGTAAATTTAATGGAATGAAACATGAACTGAAGACTATAGCAAAAATTGGTACTCCAAACGAACGTTTTAATCATGTAAATAAATATAAATAGAGTTAAATAAGATTTGGTGAAGTTCCCGTGCATGTAAAACAAACTTGAAGTGCATTATTGCTCCTCCAGCTGAAGTCAAATTCCCTTTTAGACTCAACTCAACCATTCCAATAATTCACCCTGTGTATTCTTATACAGCCTAAAGGTATGCAATTAACTATTCCACGTTATACTTTGCATATGCATTCAACTTCTAACTATTATTATATAGTTCTGATATTCCATACATCTTGCTTTGCAGCAATAAAAAGAATAATATTCACTGCTGATCATGGACATTTTTTCCAGGCTGCTCTTTCTATTTTGATCAACTATCAGGAAGATGGAGAAAATAAAGCTAATTAGCTGCTTTCCTCTGAAATATAACCAACTGCTATGCACTAAATATTTATTACATTATCGTTGTTTCATGTATGTTTAATAAAAAAGGAGTGAGCCATTTGATTTTTGAAAATGTACCGCTGGATTGTGTTCGTACTATTTTTTTTAATCATGTACTAAAATTTCCATGTTTGTTTATGGTTGTGTTTATATCGGCTTTACTCTGTTTGTATTATCTACTGACTTAGGTATCTAACAACGTTTAATGTAATCTGAATCTGGTGCAATAATACTACCCTCATCCAAGTTATATAATACCATGCCTTATGCTATGTGTGTACTGTTTACTTTGGCTATGCGTAACTTTTGTCGTCGTATGGTGCAATGCATCAAGCACAATATTTTGGTTTTATACCGTATGACAAGTACTTATACATTATAGCGTCTGTACTTAATATTGCACTTTCTGATTAGGGCCACATGATTTCAACAACATGTAGTTTTAACGCATATACATAGAGGATGAAAAATATTGCTTTATTCAAACAATTTAAAATTTCACGCCATACTTTTCCCTGAACGATTAAAACTCACACCATTAAAAATAAAAGCATGCCATATTTAAGTTATATGCATAATAAGATTTGGTGCCACACCTTCATCCAGCTCTATAATGGCATGTATGAATGCACTGATTTCACGATGACCGTGTGCGAAGCACGGGTTCACACTAGTAAAATCAGAAGATGATATATTTTTACCCTGCTGAAAACCAATGCCTACAGCATGGGAGATTATTCTAGTAACTAGTATTTTTTATCAAAATCTTAGTAGTTACACTGAACATTTTTAAATACACTAAATCATTACATCGTGATTATTCATGTTATAAAAGAGTCGTTGCAAATCTAATATTTGAATATAAGAAGATAGAACACAAATCTAACCTTTGAGAAAAACGGTCCACCCAGTTCAAGAGCACGGTACCACCTTGTTGCCACATAATCCTAGAAAAGAGTACAGTAGATGAATCAGAAAGCTGTCATAATTTAACAATGCCATGGCTGTGTCTATAATTGTTTCTCTATGATTGTTTGTTTACAATTTGAAATGTACATTTATTAACTATTTAATAAAATAGTAAGAAGTATCAAGAACTCAAAACAACATAAACATGCACAAACTATATATTAATGTTTACAACATTATACTTGCAAATATACAGTAAATGAATTGAGAAACAAATCATTAAAACTATCAGCTAACTTTCAGAAAGAACCCTGGCTTTTGTTTGTATAAGAAAATATTGCAATCGTGTACACATCCGTTATTAGAAATATCCCCTCCTCGCACAAACAATCTAGTAGATTTTCGCAAAGTTGTTTGATAAATACTTTCCACTTTGGAAATGTTGTGGAGTGGGTTAAGGTGCCACAATTTTGTGTACGATGGCTACAGATATGGAAAACAAATAAGGGAACTTCATCCAGCTAGGCATTTAATTATTAAGTTTAACTTATTAAGATGTAAACCTGCGAACAAGATCTGATTTCGCGAAGACCGTTTCACTGGGAAGAGGCAGTTCTCCAAGAACCATAGCACCACCGCCGATATCCATACCACCATAACACAAAGAGAAAGAATCTCAAATTACTCCTTTTTCCACAAATTGGTCCATTATGCTGAGGGGTCTACGCCCCAGACCCATTATACCATCCGCACGTTGACTAAACAGATCACCAGTTTCAGAATTTTAACAGCCAAAAACAGCACACTGAGGAACAAGTGTGCTTTGACTACCAAAGGAAACTATGTCCTCACCCAGCACGCCGTTGCTTGATCTCATTTCAACATATTGCCACTGCTTGAAATCTAGGGTCCTACATATCATTGATTATTAGGCATTCTTTTGGGTTTTCATTGTATAAAGCTTCAAATACTTAAAACTATAAAACATACAATATCAACAAACAAAAATTATACTTTACTTAGTATAGCAAGCTATCACGGGAAGTAAAATAAAATAAGGGGAACAAACGGTGGTAAAATAAGGAGAAGCACTGATGCATTTTTACATGTGTGCATGCATGCATGTGATACAGAAAAGTAGAATAGCTAGCGGAATCCATCTGACTAGTGGTTGCAATACATAATTTCAAACCATGAGTATCACAGTGTAGAAAATTTTACAGATATGCAGTCACGAGGGTGCCATTGAATTTGGAATTAGATTATTTGCCAAACAGAAAATACTAGTGAACAGACAATTCAGGCTAACTAGTTGCTTAGCTCAATGCATTTAAACATTTAATGCATCAACCACTATGCATATAGTCAAGACTATTTTGTTTGCCTGTTTGGCAAACTATTTTATTAAAGTACCCACTTCCTAAAAATTAACATTAATTAGAGTATCCAATCAAAATGGTTTTCGTTTCCTTATCTTTGTTGAAAAAAAAGAGGAAAGGAAAATTCTCCACGTAAGCTAGAAACAGGGAAAATTCATTGCAATATGGATGCTCTAATTATCAAGTAAATTATTTGATGATAGTTTAATATTTAATTTAGTTTCCATGTTTAAATTTTGATATTTACTACATTCGCAGCGCATATGTAGTAGTAAATATCATAGCCAATATACGACAAACTGTCACTATCAAACGTGTAGTGATTGCTTCACATGCTCATATCATAGGCATAAAATATTTCCTGCCTTGTAGTATAATTGTTTGCATGCACAAGTATACAAATGGATAATACTGTATCGTTTATATAGATGGTATTAGGTGGAAGACAACCATTCACATTTGAACTTACCTACTTCAATAGCACTTTCACCAAAAACATCTAAACATAACTATTTTCTATACAACTACAGATCAAGGAAAACGATGCAGAAAATGAAGCTGACTCTGTCAGGTTGTAAAGGCTGAAAACCTTCATGCTTTAGATCTATTCAGTTCAATACATTGTTTATTAATTTTAACTACTCTCTTCCAAAGCATATGTACCTATGTTCTATGACTCATGTTTGGGCTTGCCATTTATTTAAAGCTACTACTACGTAAGTTCATTGGTATATTTTTTACACGTGATGTCAATGTGAAAATAATTGGTATAATCAAAAATAAATAATTCTAGGCCAAATAATCATTGACTGCAATATAATATCTTTGTTATTTCGGATTTTTGACCAAAGCGTAGTGGAATAAATTAGTTATATATATGTTAGGAAACATAATATTATGCTTCCTAAAGTTTATATGTTATTTAAGTACAATGTTATTTTGTATGTTTTGATAAATTTAATCATACAAGTAGTAAAATACAGTAACCATATATTCTGACAGTGAACAGAAAATTGGCAAAACACATTAAAAAAATTTGGAATTCACAGTAAAACATAGTGATGGATATTTTAAAAGTAACAAAAACTAAGCCAATATAAAAATTTTGAGATGTCTAAATCGGGCTAGCAAGGTATTTGAAAAAAAGGAAAAACTTAACCTGACTCAACAAATGATTTGCATCTTAGTTCAAGATCAGATCAGTAGGTTTGGATAGACACACATAGCAGTATAAAAAATATAACCTATAGCCACTAGTTACAGAGATTATAGACATCGGACTATATATGATGAATCAAGTTAATATATGAATACATCCATCTAAGAATAAACTAAATTAATGGATCCGTCATCTACACAATCGGTGTATGCAATCTCAATTCAGTGTTAAAATATTTCATGAAATGAATAGCAAGAACACCTTTCACATTACATGAATCATTTATCATGGGATTTTTTTAATAGTAGCCTAAAATAATTTGTACACCATGTAACTGGTTACGTGTATATAAATCATTAGAATTTTAAACTAAAATGAAAAAAAATAAAATAAATGAAATATCTTAGATGAGTTCTAAGTTGTTTAAAATGATCACATATCATTTATATAATAACAATTAAGTAATCACAGTCTAACTAGTCGATAGTATTTTCATATTGCACAAATGCATCTCAAAATACGACAAAGGATCAAAAATCCTTTCAATTTTGTCTGTACCATTGGCTTATATAGGAAACAATTTTTTTTTTTGTAAAAATAATCATAAAAGTTTGAAATAATAACAATAAAAGAACACAAAGTAGAGCAGAAATTTTTCATTGGGGTCAAATTTAAAACATAATGATAAACAGAGTTTAAAAACCCCCATAACAGCAGAGCTGGAAGAAATGTTGACGTAGTTGACATAAAATATGTGTATATTACTGATTTCAGATGATGTTAAGTAAGTTAATCAGATCTAACAAATAATGTTCACTGTTAAGCTGAATAAAAAAAGGCAGAAGGAAAAATAAAGTAACATTATTTTAACGATTTGTAGACGGTTAGCAAGTCATCAATCCTACGACCAATGAGCGATTCAGCTTCGCTGCCAAAAGCCGTGATAGTAGTCGACGTGGTGGAGTCCAGTATATCCAAATTCACAAGATACCTGTTTAACATATTTAAATTTGTTGAAAACTTTACATGGAATAATCAAAGATATAAGAGGTAAATGTAACATGTTTAACGTATTCAAAGCCATTCTATGGCATCCATTGCAAAAAAGGTTTGCCTTGAATTGTCCAGCCATAAATTTACCGAGTGGACATGAGAGATAACTCCAGTGTGGTTTACTTGTATGCTTGACGACAATGACGGGTATAACTTATATTTTACCTTATTTTAAAATACTAATTATCTCAAGGGAAAAAACTAGATAATATTTTTTATCATAAGTCAAAAAGTGAATAAAAAAATTGTAGTTATGCCGGCATGATTGATAACATCAGTTTTGAGCTAGAAATTGTAGTCTAAATAAGTTCTAAATCGTTGACAGAGATTAGTATTAGTTAAGCCAATCCAATGAGTTATTATAGGATTGAGTAAAATTACAGTCAATTTAATTTAAGATGTTCTAAGACCCTTTAACATAGATAGTGGAAAATATTATAAAGAATATTGATTTTTTTTTCAATACCTAAAATTAAAAGGTATGGACTGTGGTCATTAACCTACTGTTAACATCAATAAATTGACAGCAGAAAAATATAAGAAAAGTAGAATAACGATTAAAGCAGTTTATAAAAGTTCAGCATTAAATACAAAACTGATGGAATATTGTCACCAAAAAAATGTTAAAAGTTACCTTCAAGCCATCACAAAACTAAGAATCCACAAATAAAATATGCTAGAAATAATTAAAATAATCTGGCCTACAAAAAATATATTTTGGAAAAAAAAATCATTTCAGGCCAAAAACTGTAACGTACAGATTTAGCTAACAGAGATTCCAAAATGCATATACCAGTTTATGTGGATGTGTAGAAGGGAAATTATGCATTTAGACCAGCAAAAAGTACTCAACACATTTGTTACCAAATCTGTTTTTCAGGTAATGCAAACATCGGGGGGGGGGGGCATAGTAACGCTATGCATACAATATTTTACAGACCAGTTATATTTATATTAAAGCTGATAATTTAAACAATTATTCTTGTCAAATGGATAAATAATTCCTCACACCAAAATAAAATAGCATGTCATCGATGATGTAGATTTTATTAATCTGAACATAACTCCTATAATTTATAAAGAACAAAAATTTGAAAGTCAATTAGTCTGATAGCTTATGGTAATCTACTGTCTCAGTTTATCAAATTATATAAAAAATAAAATGAACATAATTGAATATAGTGCTATATCAAGTAATACCTAAACTAGCAGTTAACAAAATGAGTTGACAGTGAACAAAATTCTAGCATATCAAGGTTTTCGATCTTATTTCATGAAGCAACCAAACAACGAATTGTTAAATTTGTTTCCCTAATCAAATCATCGACTAATAGTTTACCTGATGATTTCCGCACTGCTCGCAAGATTCACAAGGCACATACCGTACTCCCCGAATCCACAATCAAAGCGAACTCCTGCGGCGGTATCCCGATCCAAATTTTAGTCGTATAATACCTACCAACCCAAAGCCAAAACATCACAATAAGATCCAGCAAAGGACTAAACTAAAATCCAGATGTCATAAATTTACCCGTTGGTGAGATGATCGTCTTATAGGCTCATCCTAGCGTTGGAAGTATGATTCTCGTCCGCGCGATGGAGATGACGGCGAGAGAACTGGAAAGCGGGTTTATTATTTGGGTTGGCAGAGGAGAAGTAGAGTGGGAGCACCATGGGAGGTGACTGAATCGCAGTGAGTCTGGTCGCTACATGGGAAGGGAGGACAAAATCAATTCGCCCCTTTAATGAAGATTTGGGGGAGAACCCTAATTCTTTTATGTCGGCTGAAACAAAAAAGTAAAAAGGAGAAGCGAGAAACAATAATGAGAAGGCACAGACAAAATATCACGCCGTTTTGATACGGCTCAAACACTAATGAAATGAAGTAATCTGAAGCTGTCAAGATCTACGGCTAGATTTTAAGGTTTGGGGAGGTGCGGATTGATGAAGATGTAGCAAAAGAAATTTGATAAGGCTATGAGCCGTATCAAATGTGATACGGCTTTAAGCCGTATCAAATCTCTACATCCTGGTGTGTCAAATCTGCTATTTTTGTGTAGTGCACCTAACCATTGAGCTAAATATCTTTAATCTCAACAAACAACCTAGGGATTTTGAGACCGATGAAATCGACATGATTCAAACCATAGTTGACGAAACCTCTAATGACACTTCTGAATCCTTGAAAATGTGTCTGGAACATTTCGACTCCGATTTCGACGAACTTGAATACATTTCTGAACTGAATGAATTTCTTGACTTAAATCCTTCGTCTTCTGAATCTAACCAAGGAATGTTAACCAATGTTAACACTCAAGAACATCCTAAGTTAGATCTCAAACCCTTGCCACAAGACCTTAAGTACGCATACTTAGACTCCTCATAAACTCTTCCCGTAATCTTGGCCTCTGATCTTACCGAGGACCAAGAAGAAAAACTCTTAGAAATTTTGCGGGAAAATAAAGACGCCTTGGGGTGGGAACTGAGCGATATAAAAGGAATTAGCCCGTCAATTGTGGAACATCGCATACACTTAGTTGATGAGGCTAAACCCACCCGTGAGGCTCAAAGGCGATTAAACCCAAACATGAGAGAAGTGGTTAAGGAGGAGATAATCAAATGTCTAGACAATAACATCATCTATCCCATCTCTGATAGTACCTGGGTGAGTCTGGTACAAGTCGTACCAAAGAAATTGGGAGTCACAGTGATCAAAAATGAAAATAATGAGCTCGTCCCAACAAAAATCAAAACAAAATGGCGTGTGTGTATCGACTATCGAAATCTCAACTCAGCCACACGAAAAGACCATTTTCCCATACCTTTTATTGACCAAATGCTCGAACACTTAGCGGGTCATGAGTACTATTGTTTTCTCGATGGATACTCTGGCTATAACCAAATCCCTGTTGCTTTAGAGGATCAACATAAGACCACCTTTACTTGTCCCTTTGGAACCTTTGCTTATCGTCGCATGCCTTTTGGTCTTTGTAATGCCACCACGACTTTCCAAAGGTGTATGATGAGTATTTTCTCTGATATGGTGGAAGAATTCTTGGAAATATTCATGGATGATTTTTCAATCTATGATCATCTTTTTCCCAATGCCTCACTCATTTAGAACTCGTCCTAAAACGTTGTAAGGAAAAACCACTCGTGCTTAATTGGGAAAAGTGTCACTTCATGGTAAAAAGGGGGATAGTTCTAGGTCATATCGTCTCCAAAGATGGCCTTGAAGTCGATAAATCTAAAATCGATTTGATTGCTAATCTGCCTCCTCCTAAGTCTATTAAAGATGTTCGTTCATTTCTTGGCCACACAGGATTCTATAGAAGATTCATTAAGGACTTCTCGAAAATTTCAAAACCTCTCTCAAATTTACTTGCCAAAGACGTTAAGTTCGAATTCTCCAATAACTGCAAAATGTCTTTTGAAACTCTTAAGTCAATCTTGACCACAGCTCCCATCATTCAACCTCCTGATTGGACTCAGCCCTTTGAACTCATGTGCGACACTTCTGACTTTACAATTGGAGCCATCTTAGGTCAGCGTATCGATAAACTCCCTCGAGTCATTTATTACGCTAGCAAAACCTTAAACGAGGCCCAATTGAATTACTCAACTACCGAAAAGGAATTTTTGGCAGTTGTCTTCGCTCTTGAGAAATTTAGACCATATCTCATAGGATCCAAAGTCATAGTTTACACTGATCATGCTGCCTTACAATATTTGCTTTCTAAGAAGGATGCTAAGGCCCGCTTGATTCGTTGGATCCTTCTTCTTCAAGAATTCGATATAGAAATACGAGATAAAAAGGGTTCTGAGAATGTTGTAGCTGATCATCTCTCTCGAATTGTGCACAAAAATATTGATGACACCCAAATCGATGACTATTTTCCTGACGAACAAATCCTTTCGATCTCTAACAACCCTTGGTACGCTGACATTGTGGATTATCTTGTCACACAACAAACACCCGCTGAATGGTCAAAACAAGATAAACAAAAATTTCTCTCGAAGGTTCGAAACTTCTATTGGGATGACCCATATCTTTTCAAATACTGTCCAGACCAAATCATTCGAAGGTGTGTGCCCGATCATGAACACCAAAGTATTCTCTCTTTCTCACATGACCATGCTTGTGGTGGTCATTTTGGAGCAAGAAAAACTGCTGCAAAGCGGTTTTTATTGGCCCACACTCTTCCGTGACGCTTTCGATTTTTTCTCTAAATGTGATCGATGTCAAAAAATGGGTCGAATCACTATGCGAAACATAATGCCTCTCAACCCCATTTTAGTGATTGAGTTATTCGATGTTTGGGGCATCGATTTCATGGGACCATTCCCTAATTCATTTGGGAATCTTTACATCTTGCTTGCGGTAGATTATGTCTCAAAATGGGTTGAAGCCATTCCGACCAAAACTAACGACAACAAGGTTGTTGTCAAATTCCTCAAAGAAAACATCTTTTCACGCTTTGGCACACCTCGAGCTATCATTAGCAATAACGATACTCATTTATGTAATCGTGCTTTGGAGTACTTGCTCAAGAAATACTCAATCACGCACAAGCTGTCAACCCCTTACCATCCACAAACTAGTGGACAAGTAGAAGTTTCCAATAGACAAATCAAACAAATTCTTGAGAAAACCGTGAATTCCAATAGAAAAGATTGGTCTTAAAACTGATTGATGCACTTTGGGCTTTACGCACTGCTTATAAAACCAATTTAGGGATGTCACCATATCGATTAGTCTTTGGAAAGGCCTGTCACTTACCTCTTGAAATAGAGCATCGTGCTCTTTGGGCCATAAAATTTTTGAATTTTGACTTAGAGAAAGCTGGCTCAAATAGGAAGTTACAAATTTCTGAATTAGAGGAATTAAGAAATAAGGCGTATGAAAATGCGAAAATCTACAAAGAAAGAACCAAAGCCCAACACGACAAAAACATACTTCGTAAGGAATTCAACGTAGGTCAAAAAGTTCTTTTATACGACTCCAGACTTCACTTGTTTCCAGGAAAACTCAGATCTCGATGGACTGGACCTTATGTTGTGAAAACAGCATATCCCCATGGAGCAGTTGAAATTGAAAATCCTAAGGATGGAAAGGTCTTCAAAGTAAACGGTCAACGACTGAAACCATTTTTAGAATTCGAGCAATATGACGAAGATGACCTTATCGATCTTCATGTGCCTGATCATCCACCGTGAAATCAGGTGGTACACGTTCCTTTTCTTTTATTTTTATTTTTCATTCTTTTTTTATTTTTTTTCTGCCATTTTGGTCTGCATACCTTAGACAGTTGGGACACTGTCTCAATCTAGTGTGGGGGAGTCAAGTCTGCATCACATCTTCTCCATTTTTGTGTGTGTATATATATATATATATATATATATATAACACAATCACACCGATACGACTCATTTTAGAGTGATACCATGAGATAAGTTTACAACTTTTAGTCAGTTGATAGTATTTTTTTCTCTCAACTTAGATCAAATAAAGAAATATAATGAAAAGTTTAATTTTAAGGGATAATAGCGTAACCGGTACATAGGGAGATTCTTAGGTGATGGCCATGAAATCTATTATATATTGTAGACTTTGTTTAAATAAGTGGAGGGCTTAAAAGACTTATGTTGGCTTTTCGAATCTTTAAAACTAAGTTGTGTTAAGCTGAATTCGCATAACTCTCTTTTGTGCTTATATTTTCAATAATAATAATAATAGTAATCCAAGGGTATCCAACATTGCTTGTATATCAAGCGTTGATGTGCAAACCCGCCAAGCTCTATCCGACATGTTGTTGACAAAGTCAGTGTTGGAATATCTTGGTCTCATTTTATGAGATTGGACACCTAAGGATTACCGACACGTTGTTGACAAAGTCAAAGTCGGCCTGCACAATCCGCCAAGCTCTTTACCCACTCTCCGTTAGTCCGCGAGGCAGTGCATGGGTGGTAAACCTTGGTCTTCTAAGTTAGGTGTATGTACTTAATCACAAATTTTAAAATTTTATAGAATAAAGAATAAGCGATGATGCACAAACACTTCTTGACCTTATTGATT
The DNA here is from genome assembly GCA_030737875.1 of Allium sativum. Lineage (NCBI taxonomy): Eukaryota > Viridiplantae > Streptophyta > Magnoliopsida > Asparagales > Amaryllidaceae > Allium > Allium sativum. The sequence goes on along the minus strand of CM060913.1, from coordinate 968,863,421 downwards.
TGACTAGCCATACGTGAGAAAATAATAACACCACTTCTGCAAACTATGCCAAGCAAACTAAGAATCTATTTCATGGCTGCACTATGTTATCGACCGAACTAACTGGCCAAACTGGAATTTAACATTTGAAAACTTGATTTATATTGAAAATTTGTGACAAGTTCAGGTATCTAAAATAAAATCAGCTGACTAGAAATTGTAAACTTAATTTGTTATACCACTTTTCTAAAACAAGTCGTGTTGTCATTCTTGTTTTCTTTGTTTTTGTATACAACCATTGCATTCATATAGTTACATTAGATCCACACATACTGCACTTGGAATATGTGGGTAATATCCGCTGAAAACCCTCACGAGACACCACTCGTCCTACTAGGGACACCTAGAGGTTTAACGGCTTGTTGCATACGCTCAATGCAATCGTGTTTCCTATGAAGGTATGACCTATCTAGTTAGTTTTTCATTTTCTTTTTACTCGAGGACGAGTAAAAGATAAGTGTGGGGGTATTTGATCAAAATAGAAATGTGTTTATTTTATGCTCTTATATTTCATCTTTTGTAAATAAATAAATGATACTTTAGGTACTTTTATGTATTTTTACATGTTGTCAAGAAATGCCTCCTTCGTTTCAAATTAAAGGCCAACTACAAATAAAAAGCTACTTCCCCGTATTAAAGCCATCTCAATTACAAAAGACGTTGTAGCTCACTGGTAAATGCATAGAGATTTGTACTGAGAGACCTGAGTTCGATCCCCGTCAAGCTCACTTTTTGCCAAATAACGGAACTTTCACATTGCCCCTTTTGCTATGAAGAATATATTAATTAGTGTTATATTATATATATATATATATACATATTCGTGTGTATGTATGATATTCACTAATAGACACTTCAGGAGTAGTCATGGAAATCAATTCAGAACATTCATTTTTTAATTTCCAATTAGAAGAATTTCTGATTGATTTATTGCCAAGACAAGATCAATTTTGAAGATTTTATCCTTTGTTGCCTTTGGAGTCTAATGAGTATCCTTGTTTGGAAGAATTAATCACATGGAATCTGCTCATCAATCAATCAATCAATTTGCTACATGGAAGATTTGGAAGATATTCACCATGTTTTGCTTTCCAATCAAGCTTGGGCAAGGAAGGCAAGAGATATAATGGATGATGAGGCCCAGTTATTCATAGACTTAATTAGGGTTTCTAGTTCACCTATAAAAGCACATGTACATCCCATTGTAAAGAACTCCATTATTCTATATTCTCTTCTCCATTAATAAAAGTTCTTCTTCTTTTTATTATTTCTGCATTTTTCTTTCTTAGCAATCGGTGTTGTCTTCACAATTAGTTTTGGAAGAGCACCAATTGTATTTTACATTTTTTGTTAGTGATTAGTCGTTTGATTAGTTTCAACGACATTCCTAATTTACTTTTTGTTGTTCTTCTTTTCCTGCAATTTTACTTTCTGCATTTTATTTCTGTTTTGCATTTTAATTTCCAATTGATAGTTGTGATTTGATCGTCGGTTCAATTAGATTTGTTCTGAATCGGATTGCAGTTTCAATTTTTATTGTTTTCAAAAACCAACCTCGAAAATCGACTAACTCGCCCAAGAGATTAAATAAATAATTTGATTTTAATCTACCTCCCTGTGTTCGATCTGTATGCTATACACCTGTACGCTTGCAGAATTTAATTTAAATATCGCGCTTTTCTAATTCATAGGAAGCGTCGATCACCAATGCCTGCTTTTTCCCACTTCGGAGTACGTGCACGCCTATAAACCGTCGGAACCTACATTGACGTACCCCCTGCCGCTGTTTTGACCACTTATAATCAGCCTAGTAATCGTGCCCCACCCTGCCTAGTTCAGGGTACCATGATACATCTATGTGGGTTACTGCTGAAATGGGTCCACATTACTAGAGTTTCCTACTGGTTAAGTTTATGGGCCTATATTTACTAATATTATCCACCAACCCGATATGTACTTAACCCTCCCACTGATTCAAGCAGGTTTATTTAATGGTTAAGTTTTATGGGCCTATATTTACTAATATTACCCACCAACCCAATATGTACTTAACCCTCCTTCTGATTCAAGCATGTTTATTTAATGGTTAAGTTTTGTGGGCCTATATTTACTAATATTACCCACCAACCCGATATGTACTTAACCCTCCCGTACATTATGTCATATTGGTCAAGTGTTGTCCATTCATGTTAACTTAACCTACCCATTCATCGTGTCATGTCGGTTAAGTGTTTCAATCAATTCAAGTTAACTTTACCACCTACTTGTCCTATTACTTTGGTTAAGTGTTGCCTTCTTGTGATAACTTAACCCTACCAAAAATCAAGTTATATTGGTTAAGCGTTGCCCTCTCGTGTTAACTTAACCCTTCCCATTCATCATGTTATGTTGGTTAAGTGTTTCTTATTAACTTAACCCTCCTCACTTATCATGTTGGATTGGTTAAGTGTTGCCCTCTTGTTTTAACTTAACCCTACCCATTTATCATACTATACTAGTTAAGTGTTTCCTATTAACTTAACCCTTGTCATTCATCTTGTTCATTAGTGTTAATTGATTTATTAATGCACCAACCTCTCACATTAGATATGTGTCGTTGCGGTTACTGGATGTGTCGGGCGGTTCCGGGCAGTTTTACACCACAACTCAATCAAACCTCGGGTTTTTCTTGGGCATGATGCACTAACCTCTCACATTAGATAGGTATTGTTGTGGTTACTGGATGTGTCGGGCGGTTCCGGGCAGTTTTACACCACAACTCAATCTAACCTCAGGTTAGGCATGTTCATCTTTATTTTACACATTTACCATATATACGCAAATCTAGATTTTACATGCTAATTACCAAATTCACAAAAACTAGTCATGTTCCAATTCCCAAGTTATGCCCAACAAATTTCCAATTTCAAGTTATAAATCAAAATTGGCTATACCCAACCTTCCCTAAATTTATGATAATAGTCATGCTCCAAAATCACAATATACACTATGCTTGGGGTTCCAACTAACAGTTATGCCCAATTCTAGATTTAATATTCTAGTTTACATCTTATGCCCAAAACTAGATTTTTCACATCAATTACATACTTTGTCATTCATGCCAATTCTAGATTCAATATGTCAAATTACATGTTCCATAATTCATGTCAAATTACCCCCAAATTGCATCTTAACAGTCATGCCATAATACAAGTTCCAAATTATGCCAAATAATGTAAATTTTATGTTACCCAATTACCCCCGCATTCATGACGTACATATTTTGAGATTCAACTCAAGATTCATAAAATAAGCAGAGAAACAATATGGAACATAAGAGGCATAAGAATAGGCATACGATGATAAGAACTATTGGTGCAATAAATTTGATATACCAAACTGACAAGTTTTGCATAGAATACATTGCAGGCATATAGATATGATATGAATATCATTAAGAACCACCACAGACATATAGGTTTGACAAGAGTTATATCATGAACTTAAACAGGATTACAATTCCGATATACAACAAGGATAGATATGATTGGACCAATTCCATAGTCAATAATGATTCCTAAAGGCATATACAAGCATGGATTCAAATGAAAGGATTACTTACATCAGGCATAAATATAATGGATTAGATTTGAATAACATCGCAGGCATAAATCTAATAGATTAGATTTGATAAATCTGAGAGAATTATCTCATAATCAAGTACAGCTTGGATCCAGATTATTACATGTGAAGAATTTCAATTAAGAATTCACATCTGAAAGTAACTTGAACTTACAAAAAGAGAACGATTCTTGTGTTTATGAAATCTGTTTTCTCAAACTGAATAGCTCTCCCTTGAAGTAGACTATCGACTTCTCTAATTTAGATTTGGTTCGATTCGATTCGTAGCTTCTAATCTGCTTTCTAGTTGAAGAAGAAATGGTGGCTAGGCTAGGACGATTGTGGACAACATGGTGGTTCCTTGGAATGAATTTTTGTGATTTAGGGTTGAGGTCTAGGGTTGCATTTATAGAGGTTTAAACTTATATGAGCCGTTAGATCATCCTAGGAGCAATCACAACCGTCCAGACTAGATAGAGTTATCCAGAATTGCTACCTATGCCCTAGTGACTCAGTAGCAAGTCAGAAAAGACTTAGCAATAAGTCAGAAAATCGTCATTGTTTGGATCTGGGCGAGGGGGTAGGTCGACCCCAAGGTCGACCCCCAGGTCGACCCCAAGGTCGACCCCCAGGTCGACCTGTATACGGGAGGTCGACCTCCTGGTCGACCTGTATATGGGAGGTCGACCCCCTGGTCGACCTAGCCTGGGGCGGGAAAAATCCCGCCCAGCCTGCTTCTTTGTTTTCGTTTGAATTTTGAATTTAAATTTGAGCTGTTTTAATTTATTTAAATTCCTGAAACTTCTAACGGCCATAACTTCCTCATACGAAGCTTGATTTACGGAAACTTGGACTCTATTCCAAGCATAATTTCAAGACGAATGCAATGGCGTAACCCATTTCCCTTAGTTCTCACTTTAAAAATTAAGTATTTTTTAATTCGTTCTTTTAGTATTCTCAGAAAATACGGGGTGTTACACAAGTCCCATCACATAATGCAACGCAAACCGGAGGATAGAGTTTTACCTTATAATGGTCAAAAATGCTTGATACGGTAAAAACGTATTTGATATTATTATTAGTGTATACATGTTTCAAAAACATTTCAATCATAATGTATCAATCATAGATGGCATAACTACCATATACTATGTCGCCATACTAGTTTTACATTCAAACTGCATGGTGTCATATTGGAAGTTGGATTTCCATCATGAGTCAAGGCTAGGGACGATCTCCTTACCAATTCGAGATATTCTAGCAAATGTCTCAAGGTCCCTCGTAGTGAACCCTTGGATCCTGTAGGGCCGGTCCACAAATACTTTAGTGGATTAGCTATGCCTGAACACATGCTTCCCAGTCCTATTTGAACCTATAAATTGGTCACTATCCACCAATATAACCGAGGCCTCGTAATCCATCATCCCCATAAGTAAAATGTCAGGGCTTGCAAAACCCTGATACCACTTCTAGTTAGAAAGAAACGTGTGCACTTCCTGCGTTCCCTTGTCCCGTTTTTGACTCATACCGGGGTGTGAGGCTCGCGAAGTAACGCAATACACAAAGCTACGTCTAAACAGGCCGTGCTTTGATCATCAACCACAAGGCCCTGCTTTTCAACAAAAGCCTCGATCATTTGCATCATCCATGCGATCGATAACTACCAATATATAACCTCTAAGCTCATGCGTCACAGAGAAGGGTGTTAAGCAAGAGAATAAATTCTTCGCCACCAAACAGATATATATTGAATAGAAATCAATTCACATAGAATGAAATCCAAAGTTAGACACACATCCATTTCCAAGTCCGTTCTCGGTTTGAACGAAACCGGAGGCACCTTATTTCTCGTCCCGTATGTCCAATATGGAAGAGAGGTGCTCGCTTATCTAGACAATCAACAAGTACCTCTGGACAAATACCACTGTAACCTTTCCTGGGAGCAAATCAGTCCAAGGCATCATTAGTCATCCATTCGATGTGAAGATCGCCGGTCTTCAATCACCGTCTTCAATGTCTTCGACTTTAAATCGTCGTATAATTATTTGAAATGAGATTGAACCTGGTCTTTCCAAATAATTCTCGAATATATATAATTTAAAATCAATTCATATCCTTAATATTATTTTATAACGATTTATTGCTATTTTTATTTATATAAAAATAACCCAATTTAATTTAACGACGCTTCGGGTCAATAGGTGACCCTTGCGCTGTTTTTAGCTAAATTTGATTTACACATTTCTTGAAATCTAACCGTTAGATTTTAACGAAATTTATATCGTTGGAATGATCTTCCCAAAGCTGACCTAACGATTCCAGTTTTGGGAAAATCCGATGGTCAAATCTTTCGATATAATCGTTTAAAGTTACGATTTCGAAACGCGAACTACCATGTGCGATTCATTTAATTTTAATTTTTTTTTTATATATATATAATTATATATAAATATAAATAATTCGATGATTCCACTAACGTATTTAACACGCCAAATAAAAGAATGTTTTATTGGCATATCACATCTACGTGTTCATAATGTCAAATAAATGTGTATTTTATTTGCATTCATTTCTATGTATTTCTAATGGCAAACAAGTATGTATTTTATTAACATGACATCTTTGCTAATGACAAATAAAAAGATAATTTTTATTTTCGTTATTTATTTGCAATTTCTATGTTTAACTTTAACAAATAAAAAAAAAATTGTATATATAGTTTCAATGTATAACATAACATATAAAAATGTCTCTTTACTTTGTACACAAATTCTAATGTATAATTTGACAATAAAATGTCACTTTGATTTGCATACAAATATTAGTGTACAATTTAACAATAAAAATGTCACTTTAATTTACATATGAATTCTATTGTATAATTTAACAATAAAAATGTTACTTTAATTTACATATGAATTTTATTGTATAATTTGACGATACAAATGATTCTTTAACTTACATACCAATCCGAATGCATGTTTTGAAAATAAAAATGATTCTTTAACTTGCATACAAATTCTATTTCGACAAAATGCTTAAAAAGTGATACATTCATTTTTGTTGACAATTCTATTTCAACAAAATGATTAAAAAGTGATTCATTCATTTTGTTGACAATTCTAGTTTAACAAAATAAATAAAAAGCGATAATTCCATTTTGTAAACAATTCTAGTTTAACAAATTGAATAAAAATGGTCTTTTCATTTTTGTTGATAATTCTATTTCAACAAAAATTAATATTTTTGCCCAAACACAAACCTATTTAACAAAAGTGTTACTTTTGTTTTAGCTCAAATCTATTTAACAAAAATGAAATTTTTGTTTTCAACCATCATATTTTGAAAAAATGTATAATTTTATTTCCACTATTATATTTTGACAAAAATTAATATTTTGACAAAAATGTATATATTGTTTCAACTAATCTATTTTGACAAAAATGTATATTTTGATAAAAATTTATATTTTTATTCAACTAATCTATTTTGATAAAAATGTATACTTTGACATATATATATATATATATATATATATATTGATTCAACTAATCTATTTTGACAAAAATGTATATTTTAACAAAATAAATAAAAATGACAACTTCATTTTGTTAACTGTTCTATTTTAACAAAATGAATAAAAGTGACAACTTTATTTTGTTAACAATAACCAAATTCAACAAAAAAATGATATTTTGTTTTATCAATTCTAATACAACAAAAATGACATTTTATGTTTTGACAATTCTAATTAAATAAAAATGAAAATTTCTATTTTGACAATCCTAATTCAATAACAATGACAATTTCTATTTTGACAATCCTAATTCAATAACAATAACAATTTCTAATTCAGCTTAACAAATAAAAACATTTTCTAACATACATTTTTCTATGTATTCTAATGACAAATAAAAGAATAATTTATTTGTATACATTTTTCTATGTATTCTAATGACAAGTAAAAGAATAATTTATTCGTATACATTTTTCTATGTAATCTAATGACAAGTAAAAGAATAATTTATTTGTATACATTTTTCTATGTATTCTAATGACAAATAAAAGAATGATTTATTTGCATACATTTCTCTATGTATTCTGATGACAAATAAAAGAATAATTTATTTGTATACATTTTTCCATGTATTATAATGACAAATAAAAGAATGATTTATTTGTATACATTTCTCTATGTATTCTAATGACAAATAAAAGAATAATTTATTCGTATACATTTTTCTATTCTACATAACAAATAAAAATGATAATTTTATTTGTCTACAATTTCTATTTAACAAAAATGATATTATTTTTTAACACAAATCTATTTAACAAAAATGTAAATTTTGTTCTATCTCAATTCTAATTAACAAAAATGTAATTTTTGTTCTAACCATTATATTTTGATAAAAACGCCAATTTTGTTTCAATTGTTACATTTTGATAAAAGTGACAAATTTGGTTTCAACTATTATAATTTGATAAAAGTGACAAATTGGTTTCAACTTTTATAATTTAACAAAAGTGACAAATTTGGTTTCAACTTTTATAATTTAACAAAAGTGACAAATTTGGTTTCAACTAATGTGTTTTGACAAAAATGTATATTTTGTTTTAACTAATATGTTTTGACAAAAATGTATATTTTGTTCAACAATTCTAATTTGACAAAAATGAATATTTTTGTTCAACAATTCTAATTTGACAAAAATGTATATTTTTGTTCAACAATTCTAATTTGACAAAAATGTATATTTTTATTTCAACTATACTAATTGACAAAAATGAATGTTTTTATTCAACTAAACTATATTGACAAAAATGAATATTTTTGTTTCAACAATTGCATTGACAAAAATGAATATTTTTGTTTAACTAAACTATATTGACAAAAATGAATATTTTTGTTCAACTAAACTCTATTGACAAAAATGAATATTTTTGTTAAAAACAATTCTAATTAATGAATATGTTAATTTTTTGTTTAATTATTTTCTAATTAACACAAATGTTAATTTCAACAGATCTACATAACACACCAATCACAGATCAAATCACGTAAGACAATCAACAGAACGTTACAGCGTATGACAATTAACAGATCTAGTTATGATTAATTGATTTTGATTATATAAAAAAAAGTAGAATTTCTCACATTGGTTTTTGAATTCTTCAAAATTGTAGATCGCTCCATTTCTGCTCTGGTCTGTTTCATTATGTAGTATTCGTTGACATGATCCCAACGCATCTGAAATCATCTAATTCCGATCACGTTTGAATAAGTTATGATATTTTAAACTTTAATTACATTAATAAGCAATTAATAATATAATTAAATTCTTAATTAACTTCTCTAATTACTTTTGCCTCAGGATTAGCCGCTCCTTCTTCTTTCTTTCTTCTGTACGTACGCGAACCCAACATCGACTACAGACACCACCTGCGCACGCCACCATAGCCATCATTACCTCGATCAACCACCTCCATTTGAAGTGGCTTGGTGCCATCCTCCTACTCCCTGAGAACGGCGGAACTCAGATTCCCCTAGGCACTCCAATTTCAGCTCGAACGATGTTGTTTTACTTTCCATTTCTAGCCGATTTACTTGATGATTTCATATCCTATCCGTTGAAGTGCAAGAGCACACGGAGTAGTTCGATTTTGCCTTATGAAGCTTCTGATTTTATTGTGTGGTGGAGGAGATCGGAGGGGGAGAAGTCAGGAGCATGGCAGCCCTTAATTGAAGAACATGGCGGTGCTCTGAATTAGTTTTTTAGGGTTTTGGATTATTAAAATAATAATATATTTCATCGTTTTACGTGTTATAAAGCCAGAAAACAGTCGGAGTCCAAATCAGGCCTGCTTACTGCATAATAATAGGTTTTGACGCCTTCTGAACGCAATGGAACTAGTGGCGAAGCCCAATTCTGAAGTCTATAGCATGTTCCTTCGATAACGTACTGTTTTAAAATAAACACGAACAAGTTTCAATGTACATTTCAATTTACCAGAGCCACATACTAATCCTGAAAATTTCCAAAAAATAAATCTAGCTATGTTTTGACGATACAGTTCTAACAAAATTTATTTCTTCGAATTTGGAGACCGTTTGAAAAATGGCCATTTTCTGGTCGATCCAATTTGACTGAAATTGACAAAACATGTTTTAATTTGCCACGCTCCGAAAAATTATGAAAATTGGAATCTTACATTAATTTTACATTTCGGATCCAACCAAAGTGGTTTCGTCGAAAACGGAGGCCATTTGCAAAATGGCTACTTATTATATTAAAATAATATATATATATATTCCATGGCGACTATTCTGAATTTTAAACTGGACATAACTTTTTATTCCCGCTATGAAATTTCAATTTTTCAGATTCTTTAGAAAGATATTTTTAAACAGATTTAAATATTTTTGGTTTTACTAAAATCCGGTTTATTTTGAATCTGGTACATTCAATTAAAGTTCAAACTCAAATTTTCAAATTACCGCGCTATTTCTAACTCCTTTTATAATCAAAATAAATATATTCGTTTTAAATAAATTTTTAGCCGTTATTATTTAAAATAAATTATTTTAAATATTTAGATTCCATTAAAATTTCTAAAATAAATTTTTTAAATTAGTTCCAAAATTCCGGTTTGTTACAATCTCCCCCGCTTAAAATCTTTTCGTCCTTCAAAGGAACGAAGCTAAAAGTTGTTTAACTAATCAACTCAATTTTTATTCTTTTATTGGTTTCAATAATTTTATTAGTTAATTAACTTTTCAAATATATATATATATATATATATAACTTTTATATATTCAAAAATCATATTTTCTAAGATCGGATTATATATATAATCACAAATACACAAATTATAAATTTGTTACTCTCAACTCATTCTAGGGCATTTCTAACCCCATCTCTAACAAGTTTTCTCATTTTAGGATACTACTGATCCTATCTCTAATGAATATTCCTTTACAGGATATTACTAATCCTACCTCTGATGAGTCTTTTGTTCAGTTCTAACGAGTTGTACCCCAAAGATTTGAGCTAACCAAAGCTCTGATACCAGCTGTAATGATTTAGATTTTGCTCGGACCTAATCGACCGCAAAATCGACTAAGACCGTTCAAAAACCCGAATACGCTAACTTTGGGCATACAACACATCAGAACAAACAACAGAATACTTTTATTACATCATAATAATGTTACATCAGAGTACAGAATATATCAGAGTACATCGATAAAATACAGTGGAAGGTAATTTACATAAATGTAATACACTGCACAGCGGAAATATAAACTAACATAGCGGAAGACTATCACTACTCTGGACACAGCTTTAAGCTTCGTTCCAGAATCCTGCTCAAAATGAATATCTACAAAACAAGCTACTCGACTTCCCGTGTGGAAAATAAGGGGCACCCGAGTTTGCAAGTGAAACAAACTACGGGTCAGTCATGGGACTAGTATGAGAAATCTTACTTAACTTATCTAATATTAAGGCAAATCACAGGACCACGCCGTTAACGCGGAACGGGTTTACTCCATTGTATTTCCAGTGCATAAATAAAGTAAATCTTTAAACAACGCAATAATTTTTTGAATAATGAAACTATTATAAGACTCAAGTCCCATCACATAATGCAATGCAAACCGGAGGATAGAGTTTTACCCTATAATGGTCAAAAATGCTTGATACAATAAAAACAGATTTGATATTATTATTAGTGTATATATGTTTCAAAAACATTTCAATAATAGTGTATCAATCATAGACGACATATCTATCATATACTATGTCGCCATACTTGTTTTACAATCAAACCGCATGGTGTCGTATTGGAAGTTGGATTTCCATCATGAGTCAAGGCTAGGGACGATCTCCTTACCGATTCGAGTAACTCTAGCAAATGTCTCAGGATCCTCTGCAGTGAACCCTTGGATCCTGCAGAGCCGGTTCACAAATACTTTAGTGGATTAGTTATGCCTGAACACATGCTTCCTGGTCCTATTGAACCTATAAATTGGTCACTATCCACAAATATATCCGAGGCCCCGTAATCCATCATCTCCATAAGTAAATTGTCAGGGCTGGCAAAACCCCGATACCACTTCTAGCTAGAAAGAAACGTGTTCACTCCTTGCATTCCCTTGTCCCGTTTTTGACTCATACCGGGTTGTGAGGCTCGCGAAGTAACTCTATACAAAAAGCTACTTCTAAACTGGACATGCTTTGATCATCAACCTCAAGGTCCTACTTTTCAACAAAAGCCTCGATCATTTGCATGCCACATTGACAATTCAGGCCATGCGATTGATAACTACCAATATATAACCTCTGAGCTCGTGCGTCTCAGAGAAGGGTGTTAAGGAAGAGAAAATTCTCCGCCACCAAACACATATATATTGAATAGAAATCAATTTACATAGAATGAAATCTAATGTCAGACATACATCCATTTACAAGTCCGTTCTGGGTATGAACGAAACCGGAGACACCTTATTCCTCGTCCCGTATGTCCAATAAGGAATAGAGGTGCTCACTTATCCGGACAATCAACAAGTACGTCCGGACAACTACAACTGTAACCCTTTCCTGGGAGCAAATCAGTCCAGGGCATCAGCAGTCATCCATTCGATGTGAAGATCATCGGTCTTCAATCACCGTCTTCAATGTCTTCGACTTTAAATCGTCATATAATTATTTGAAATGAGATTGAACTCGGTCTTTCCAAATAATTCTCGAATATATATAATTTAAAATCATTTCATATCCTTAATATAATTTTATAACGATTTATTACTATTTTTATTTATATAAAAATAGCCCAATTTAATTTAACGACACTTCAAGTCAATAGGAGACCTTGGCGTTGTTTTTACCTAAATTAGATTTACAAATTTCTTGAAATCTAACCGTTAGATTTTAACGAATTTTATATTGCTGGAAAGATCTTCGTAAAGCGAATCTAACGGTTCCAGTTTTGGGAAAATCCGACGGTCGGATCTTTCAGTATAATCTTTTGAAGTAACGATTTCGAAACGCGAACTACCGTGCGCGATTCGTTTAATTTTAATTTATATATATATATATAATTATATATAAATATAAATCATTCGACAATTCCACTAACGTATTTAGCACGCCAAATAAAAGAATGTTTTATTGGCATATCACATCTACATGTTCATAATGTCAAATAAATGTGCATTTTATTTGCACTCATTTCTATGTATTTCTAATGGCAAACAAGTATGTATTTTATTCACATGACATCTTTGCTAATGACAAATAAAAAGATAATTTTTATTTTCATTATTTGTATGCAATTTCTATTTTTAACTTTAACAAATAAAAAGAAATATTTTATTTGTATATATAGTTTATGTATACCATAACATATAAAAATGCCTCTTTACTTTGTACACAAATTCTAATGTATAATTTGAAAATAAAATGTCACTTTGTTGCATACAAATATTAGTGTACAATTTAACAACAAGAATGTCACTTTAATTTACATACGAATTCTATTGTAAAATTTAACAATAAAAATGTCACTTTTAATTTACATACAAATTCTATTGTATAATTTGATGATACAAATGATTCTTTAACTTACATACCAATCCTAATGTATGTTTTGACAATAAAAATGCGTAACACCCTGCATTTTTAATGAAATTAAAAATGTGGAAATATGTATATATATTAAATGCAATACACGAAATGCAAAGAAATGCATGCGAACAATTAAATAGAAATAAAAAGGAAAATTTGAGAAGCTTCAGAAAGTTGGTCATGAAATTAGCGTCATTGCGTTCGTGGCGATTTTCTAGTCAATTTAGACCTATAGTTTGTAGAAAACCAATTTAAAACGAAGAAAATATCTTTAAATATTGCAGCAAAACATGAAAAAGAGGAATGAGAGAATAATGTGTAGCTTTTTCCTCAGTCTTATTAGCAAAAGACTTAGAAGCAAATTTGGTTAGTACATGTGACTTTTACGCAAGAGGTTCTGAGTTCATTCCCCGCCAGTGCCATATTTTTGTTTTAGGGGAATGGCTAAAAAGTGGCTTAGTGTGAACGTAGTTCAATTAAAAAGCGGTTTAGTGTGAAAATGGTTAACTGGAAAGATAGTTAAAAAGAAAAATAAATATATATATAGTGTGTGTGTGTGTGTGTGTGTATATATATATATGAGACAAGTGGGTGTCAACACCCCTGCTGCGGCGCATCATGTTGCACACATGGCGCATTTTTATTTGTTAATGACGATTTTTGAGTTTTAGGGTTGATGTGGCCTCTCCTGATTGGCTGGATGACATGTCTTTGAGCTGTGTGGTTCTGATGATCTCCTAGTTAATCTAAAGGCTCTAGCTAGGCTAATACATCCATATAAGCACATCTAATCTAACCCTAATCTAAACTAAATTCATTCATAAGCCTCCATGCTGCTGCATCCAAAACTAAACTAGTTTCTCTTCTTCAACGAATCAAAGCAAAGGAATTGTGAAAAAGGGGAATGATTCTAGAACAACAACAAACGTTTAATTCAGATCTATATTCTTTCTTCTTCTACCACTGTGAGTACAGTTACTTTCACAAGATAATTAATTAAAAATAATGGTGATAAGTGTGAATTGGATTGTATGAGTATGCCTGTATCATACGCTACTAGATCTATTATACTGAGATATGCCAGTTCTGTTATCATATATTATTGGATCTATTTTGTAGATTCATATGCGTAATTAAATCTACTCTATTCTATGCTATCCAAGTTCACGTTAATTAGATCTATGCAAGTTTATATTAATTAAACTATGCAAGTTTATGTTAATTAGATCTATGCAAGTTTATGTTAATTAGATATATGCAAGTTTATGTTGATTAGATCTATTCTATTCTATGCAAGTTTATTTTAATTAGATTTATGCTAGTTTATGTTAATTAGATCTATGCAAGTTTATGTTGATTAGATCTATTCTATTCTATGCAAGTTTATGTTGGTGCCACCTCAGCCCTAGGGGTGTCGACACAAATGTGGGTGGGTCGACCCCTAGGTCGACACCCCTTCAAGGGGGTCGACCCTTAGGTCAACATCCCTCTAAGTGTGCCGACCTCCTAGAGCGGGAATTTTGCCGCTCAGAGGAAAATTTCGAATTTGAATTCTCTAGATAGGATTCTGACTCATCTTCGACTCACCTCTGACTCATGCGTATATATAAAATATCTCTATGCGTATACAAATTTAAACTCTCGTAACTTCTTCATATGGTGTCCGTTTTACGCAAACCAAATGTCTATTTTGACCAGAACTTCGAGACGGACGCATTAATGCAGTCCGTTTCCTCTAATTCTAAATATTAAATTAATTTATTATTTAATTTATTCTCTTTAATGTCGTTTAAAAATTTGGGGTGTTACATTCTCCGCTACTCAAAGGATTTCGTCCCTGAAATCTCTAAGTTGAAAAGGATGCATATCCTACCATCCATCATCCATCTACTCATCCAATAACCACTGGCATCCGTTGTCCTTACAGTTTTATAATGCTTATATGAACATATGCAACTGTGTGTGTATATGTCCTGGCGCAAATGCAAAAGATCAGGCGGTCTACTAATTCAGTTGACCTCCTTAATGCAATGTATGTTAGTGCCATGGATCCAATATGTATGCAAATAAGCCTATTGTATCATATAAGTTCTACATGTGTGCACACCCATTCGTTGAAATGCGACATCCATATGCCAATTCATCCATTTTCATTCATAAAAGAAAAGAAAATGCACACACACATCCATATGCAATATGAAAGTGATTGAGCCGATCTTAGTGCCTAAGGTGTGTGTATATGCATCCACAGGCAACCACTAGCAAACACTTGCATCCATCAAACATAACATGTTTCAAACACATGTTTACATGCATAGGATTCCTAACTAAAGGTTGAAAATACCATGGATGAGATATACTCTATTGACAGTAACAATTATTGATAAAATTTAGGAAAAGGAGTTAAGAAAAAGGGTACGAAGCACGATTCTTATCTACAATCTCCCAAGTCGTATCTTCTAGGTTATCTCCCCATTGAACCTTTAGCAACTTGATTTCCTTATTACGCAGCTTCTTAACCTCTGACCCAAGAATACGGGTGGGACTCGTCGGACTGTCGTCTCCCATTCCACTTCAACTTCTTCCAACATGCTCCGCTCAACAACTTCCACGATGTCATGCAGGCACTTCCGTAGATGAGAGACATGAAAAACGTCATGAACACCGGATAAATTTTCTGGGGGTTTTACTCTGTACGTCATCTGGCCAATCCTCTCGGTTATGGGAAATGGTCTCACAAACCTAGGTGCCAACTTCCCTACTGATCCGAAGCAAACCACATTCCTCAGAGGTGATATTTTGATAAAAACTAAGTCTCCTACTTCGAATTTGATGTCAGTCCTTCTCTTTTCTGCATAGGACTTCTGCCTATCTTCAGCTGTCTTCATCCGCCGTCAAATAAGGTCAATCTTTTCGGGCGTTTTCCTAACCATATCTAGTCCAAGCAATAATCTTTCTGTAGATTTCCGCCAATAAGTTGGCGATCTATAGGGTCGTCTGTACAACGCTTCGAAGGGTGCCATACTGATACTAGCCTGATAGCTGTTATTATAGGTAAATTCTATTAAAGGAAGATGCTCTTCCCAAGTCACTCCGAAGTCAAGGATACACAGCCTTAAAAATATTCTAGAATTCTGTTCACCCTCTCTGTCTGCCCATCGGTCTGAGAATGGTAAGCGGTGCTCAAACACAACTGCGTACCCAATGCTTCTTGCAAGCTCCTCCAAAATTCATTGGTAAAGATGGGGTCACCATCGCTCACGATGCTGGAAGGAACTCCATGGAGACGAACTATCTCACGAACATAAATTGCTGCCAACGATGGTACCGTCCTTTTACTTTTAACTAGAATAAAGTGAGCACTCTTAGTGAGTCTGTCTACTATCACCCAAATACTGGTATTGCCTTTCTTCTATCAAGGCAAACCATCTATGAAATCCATAGAGACGCTCTCCCATTTCCATTGTGGAACCTCTAATGGATGAAGTAATCCACCGGGCTTCTTTTGCTCAGCTTTAACTTGGCAAACCAAACATCGAATAACAAATTCGGCCACGTCCTTCTTCATCCCAGTCCAAAAGAAAATCCTCTTCCTGTCTCTGTACATCTTGTCACCGCGTGGATGAATGGTTATCTTAGAATGGCGGGCTTCTTCTAGGACTGCCTTTATCAATCTTTCAGTTTGAGGAACACAAAGCTTTCCATCTTGCTGCAACCACCCCTTTTCATCTATGGCATATCTACTGAGGTGACTAGAAGTCTCCCTCTTTTGAGTTTATCCATGATGTCTAGAATCTGTGGGTCACCTTATTGCGAAGCTCCTATCTGATCCACAAGAGTCGGCCGTATCTCCAAAGATGCAAATAAATCAGGCAAAACCTTGATGGAGGGTCTAAAATCAAAAGCTGATATGAATTCTAAATTCTTTCTTTCCACAAACAGAAGACTCAAGGCCACTCTCTGCCTACTTAGTGTGTCTTTCACCACATTTCCCTTGCCAGGGTTATAAGCAATCTCAAAATCATATGAAGTTAGAACTCCATCCGCGTTGTTACCTCAAGTTGAGATCCTTCTATGAGAATAGATACTTGAGAGATTTATGATCGGTGTATAACTCAAACTTTTCTCCAAGCAAAAATAATGATGCCACGTCTTTAACGCGAATACTATGACAGCTAGCTCTAGATCATGGGTGGGGTAGCTGTTCTCATGAACTCTCAACTGTCTACCCCCAAAACATATTACTTTCCCTTCTTGCATCAGAAACGCACCAAGCCTTGTACCGCTCACATTAGTGTAAACAGTAAACACTTTACTTCCATCGGGCAAGGTCAAGGCCGGGGCTGTTGTCAAATCCCTTTTTAATCATTGGAAAGCAACGTCACAATCTATGTCCCATGAAAACGTCAAATTCTTCTTTGTCAGCCTGGTGAGAGGGGCTGATGTCTTTGCGAAGTCCTTAATGAACTTCCTGTAATAACCTGCCAACCCAAGAAAGCTTCTCACCTCGGTTGCATTTTTATGAATTTGCCAATCTTGTACTACAACCACCTTCGCGGGATCTACAGCCATCCCTTCTTTGGAGACTACATTCCCCAAGAATCTCAACTCCTTTCTCCAGAAATGGCATTTGGAGAACTTTGCTTTTAGCCGATGATCACGAAGAGTTTTCAGAACTTCTCCTAGATGTTGGGAATGCTCTTCTTCACTCTTAGAGAAGATCAAAATATCATCAATAAAGACTATGACGAATTTGTTTAGGAACTCCTGAAACACCCTACTCATCAAATCAACAAAATAGGCGGGTGCATTTGTCAACCAAAAGGCATAACTAGTCATTCAAAGAAACCATCTAGAGTTCTGAAAGCAGTCTTATCTATGTTGTATAGCCAAGTCCAACTGAGAAAATACCGAGGCACCAACAAGCTGATCAAATAAATCATCAATCCTCGGAAGAGGATTCCTATTCTTCTTGGTGAGCTTATTTAACTCTCTGTAGTCAACACACAAACGAAGCGAACCATCCGCTTTAGTTGCAAATACTACTAGAGCATCAACTCAGAAATGCTTCGTCTAATAAACCCTTTTTCAAGTAGCTCCCCTACTTGCTTACTCGGCTCCCTCCTTTCTCTTAGAGCCATGTGGCGCACTGATAATGCAACTAGCTTTGCATTGTCCACCAGATATATGCGGAAGTCGATCTCACGCCTTGGAGGTAAACCCCGTACCTCATCAAAAACATCGGGATAATGTCGAACCACCGGAACAGATTGCAAATCATCTATGGATGCCTCTAGAGACTCTAGGAAGCTAAGCATAACAAACCCTTGAGGGTTACAAGAAACTTTCAAGGGTCTTTCCATGACAAGTCAGGAGTCTAACAACCCTCCTCTCACAATCCAGAATGGCCCCATATGTGGTAAGCCAATCCATTCCTAGAATCAAACCATAGCCCATAAACCCGAGCACATACGCGTCACGTTCAAATTCGACGCCCAACACAGATATTTTCACACCCTGACAAATCATCGATAAATGAGCCAAACCACCAATGGGGTTTGAAAAACCTATAGAATCTACTACCATACTAGGAAATAAATGTACAGATTCAACCACATAACTAGATACAAACGAGTGTGAAGCGCCAGAATCAAAAAGTGTTCTAACTGGATAGTTTGAAAGAGAAACTAAACTTTATATAGAAAATTTTCTACCTCTTTCAGGAGCACTGATCGGAAGAGCATGCACCTGCCCTTCAGAAGTCCCTGCTCTTTGCCCTTGTCCCTGCGATCCCTGTTCCCTCGGGCACTCCTTAGAGAAGTGTCCGACCTCTCTGCAATTAAAGCAACTGGCCTTCCTTCTCTTGCAATCTTTGATCAGGTGGCCCTCCTTTCCATAATTATGAAATTTTTTCTCTTATCGTTGCATTTACCATCTTTTCCCCCTTTCTTCTGTTGTTGTTGTTGTTGTTGCTGTTGCTGCCTGTTCTTGGGACATACCTTCTTATTCTGCGATGTCCCCTTAGTCTTTGTTTCCTTCTTTTCTCCCTTGTCCTCCTCATACATTAGAGCCATATCAACAAGCTTTTCAAAGGTGGCCCACATTGGAAGATGGCACATAGCTAAACTATGTAGAGGCTCATTCGGCCCCTTAGCAAATCGCAAAGCCCTTTTGTGAGGTGTGTCTACCAACTCTAGCCCGTACCTTGCCAGTTGGTTGAACTTGATCACATATTCCCTCACCGTCAAATCTCCTTGTTTAAGTTTTAAGAACCTCTCCATCTATATGCTTTGCTCTGCTTGGGAAAGAAATTTCATTTCGAACCTCTGTCTAAAGTCTTCCTAAGTTTCTACTAAATGTCCAGCTTGGGTGACTTCCTACCAAAATGAGGCTTCGTCCTTTAACAGCCAAGCAGCTAATTGAATTTTTCTTCGGTCCTCCACTTCAAAGATTACAAATAAGTCCTCGGTCTTCATAAGCCAATTCCGAGCTTCTATGAATGTCTCGTTCCTATGGAATGGCCTACCTCCCATAGCCCGGATGTAACGACCTGAGTTTTCGCGATCCTTAGTAACCGACATAAACTCAATGTCGACTATTCAAGCACTGGAAATACCGGATAGTCCATGAAAGAAATTAGAGGGTGAGAATAGATAAGATAGAAACTTAGAATAGAAGAAGAAGAACAAAATACGACATCAGAGTAAACACGAATCTCACAACGGAACGAATAAATATATTTCATAACATAACTTTGAAATAAAATAGTATATGTATGAAATACCATTATTAGAGTATAACACTTACAACACAGCGGAAAAAACAATAGCTATATTATCCCGAAGCCTCCTGCACCAGCTCTTCAAGTATCTGTAAATCCCGACTACTTGACTGCCTGTACAAAATTGGGCACCCAAGAGTTTAGGAAAAACAAAACAAAATAAACTCTGGGTCAATCATCTAACTGGTGTGAGTAAACTCCAATCATTTGTTTAACTTCTAAAATCCTTTTAAAAGAAAGGAAAATCATAAGACCGATCCACACATAAACACAGAGGGGTTTTGCCTTACGACTACTCAAATTATTCTTTATATCACAACTCTTCTGATATTAAAATAATGTCTAAATCAAGCAAATAACATTCTAGTAGAACGCTTTCATCTCACGTTCTACATATATAATGTACAATCAAAACCGCGGGCTCTTATTGGGGAATGGATTGCAGCTATGACAAGGTATGGATCCACCTTCCGATCAGTGTACTCTAGAAGCGATACACTGGAGTTCAATAAAATCATCTTGCAACTCGGCCACACATGACCGGCCATTCATTTCGCTTGAATGTTCTGAATATATTTTCACCTTACGGTTAGTATACCAACATAACCGTTCCCGGGAGATACAAAATCGAAAGAAGTAACAAATATGAATATTCTTTAGATGGTGACAATATACCCTAATTGTGTGCGGCCCACTTAGCCATGCTGCCTGCCCGATTTATGTCATTTCTCGGTTGATGAGGCTTGAAGTCATAACGTATCTTTTAACAGATCACTCCTTCATTCACTTTGAATGCCACATCTTCATACCCGTCAAATCACAAATTGATATCCCCAAAAATACCACGGGTATAAGCTAAGAGAAACGAATTCCTCCGCCACCAACGTAAATACATTTGAAACGATCAACTTATGCGATCTTCCAGACATACTCTGACAGACATTCGTCCATTCAAGTTGTCGTAGGACTGGACAACCCGAAGGCACTATTCTGTAAATCCATCTTAGGAAATTTCTACCTAGGATTTACTAAACAGCCCTTGCATAACTTCATCTTCAATTATCTTTATCATATTTGATTCGCAACGCTAATGCCATACGGAGTGGTTTTCAGATTGTATATCTGATCCCAGTCTCTTCGTACTAACAATGAAAATGGAAAAAATCTTTGATAGTATGTGATTTAACTATCAAAGGAAAACATGTGTGCAAACAACGATATTATTTCCAAATGGAAATTCTATCGATCAATCATCAATCAACATTTATTCATTTCCCCATTTCTCGTTTCCATATATTCAACATTCCTTGTTTTCTAAATTTAAAAAATATACGTTATTAATCATTGGAAAACGTTTCCATTTTTTATTCATGCATCACTTTCTTCTCACATATATCAATCTCTAACTGTAAACTAGTAAGAGAACAACCCCCTACGTATTAACCCCGAAGGCCGAAACCGACATCAGATCGTTACCTAGAAAGTCATTCAATTCAACTAATTTCCAATCACTTCTAATTTCAGTAATTCCTTTTAATTCCTATTTTAAACACTATTTTCTTTATAAATATGTTATTCGCAAAATATTTACTTAAATTCTTTATTCACATTAAATGTAAATAATATTTCTTATTTGCAATCAGAACAGTTTGATTTCATATTTAAAACAATATCTCAAATCTTATTTCTATTTATACTTCAAATTATAGAATTATTTATACAAATCTTCTTTTTATTTCTAACACTTAAGTCTCAATTATAATTCCCTTTATATAATTCTATTTATTTTATATAAATCCTTTTATAAAATTCTATTTATTCCCCAAACATTTCCTTGATTATATTTTCCAATATTTGTTTTCCAAATATTAACTTTTATAATATCCTATTTATTTCATATATAAATATTTCATTTTCAATATTCACTTTGAAGATTTCCTTTTTACGTTCCAGTATTTCATATGGTATTTAAAATACCAAATAACATGACCAATGTCACCATAATCAATCACAGATTATATATCACATCATATATCACAATATATGAAAACAAACAGTATTATAAATATTGAGTAATCCATTTGGATCCCTCCAACTTATTTTCCCTGCATCAAAGATGTTAAACAATATAATAACATCGATTTCATTTCGATATGAAATATTCTGATAAACAGAATCAATATTTGATTAATGATTTATTTATATATCGTTATCTATAATTTCAACCAATACATCAGCAATTCAACCAAAACAATCAACACACAGCAATCAATCATCATTTAACAATTCTAGATTGTATTTATAAAAATATAAACTGTACAAAGTTAGTGAGATTTACTCACATTGGACGCTCATCGTTAAATAATGATAATTGTCGTTGATTCAGACTAGACAATTTATTTCGCTATAAATTGTAACGAGCTCCAATTCACTCCCGGTTAGCTCCATTATGTAGCGCTCGTCCCAACGATCCTAACGAATCTTGTTTCGTCCAATTCTGATATCGTATGACGAATATATTGTATTCATAAGTTAGCATAAACATTTATATAATTTAATTTAAAAATCAACTTATTTAAATTTGGGCTTGGCTTTTCTTTGTCGGCCTTATTGCAAAACCTAATCCGCTCACCCGTATACCCTTCCTTAATCACGTTTTATTACCGCCAAACCCTTTCCTTGTCATTTTCCCGACTTCAAACACTCTCCTCACAAAAACATAGTCAAAACCCTTCATCAACCTTGACAACTCCGCAGAAGACATCACCATATTTTTCTTCTTATTGATCTCGCTTCCTCCTCACACAACATATCCTCTTTCCCTTCCCTGTGATATTCAAACACAGTTGCCCCGTTAAACCTCATGGCTCACGTTTTGACCCTTGCCTTTCATTTAAAAATTAAACAAACATCGCCGATCATTTCCTGTTAATCTCTCCTTTCCCAATCTCCTTCCTCGTCAATGAAACAGACACAACCCGCTCCTCCATTACGCATGAACGGAGACTTTCATCCCTCTCATCTGTTCACCCAATCACCTACCGTAATCACCAATAGCTTCGCAGTTCACTGCTCTATCTCCATTGTACCATAACCCGGAACTCGCATCTCTCTTGCCAACCTGAACCACTCTCGAGTATTGTAGCTCGAGACAGCAATATCCGACTCAAAGCCGATGTCCACCAAACGCTAGCAATGGATGCCCCTCGAGCCTACGAACCCATCGCCATCTACTTCTCGACCCAATTCACCCCTTATTACCATCGATCTTAAACCCTAGGTTTACTGCGTTAACTTCGAGCATGAGAAAAATCACATCGAGCTCCACAAAAACCCCACTGCGATGAAGACCTTCTCATAATGAACCCAAAAATATATATAACTTGATTTTAGGATTTTATTTCACTTTTTATTGATTTTAGAACTCAAGAATGTTTTTCTGGAGAAAGAAGTTTGGCGGCTTGGAAAATTGACTAGAGAAAAAGGGTTTAAGGGTTTTGAAAAATTAAAGGGGTATTTATAGGATATATTTAATATTTTAATATTCGATTATTATATCAATTTTTACTCCTATGCTATTTGCATTTATCATTAAAAATTCCTATGATCACATGAAATATCCATATTCGATGAAAATGGACATCCAGCTACAGTTTGATATTATGGACCCAACGAAACTTGTTTCGTCGAATCCCGACTCCGTTTGCTCACACAACATACTTTTAACAGTCAAAATACTGACTGTTTTTCACATTAAAAATCGGTACGATCACATACTGACTCCAAAAATCATGAAACTTGGAATCTAACAAAAATCTAATATTACGGATCCAACAAAATTAGTTTCGTCGAAAATGGGGGTCTTTTGCAAAACTGGCTATTTTTAAAGCTCTAAATAAACCCAATTAAATATATAAATATATTTAAAAATAATTAAATAGCTGCCTCCCCCTCCACCTCCCTACATTTTCAGTCAAACTCCTCAAACCTCCATCGCACTTCCTCTCTTCCACTTCAATCATCTGTAGTCTCTCTCTCTCCGACCATCCTCTGGACACTGATTCCCTCCCGATCCATCGTTTCCCCTCTTGCTCATTGCCGCCTTCTCCCACCCCAAATCCTATGCTCAAGTAGCTGCCTCGCCGCCACTTCCTCCCATCCTCCCAAACCCTCCACTCCAGAAGCGTCGGATCCTGCCCCCATACACATCAGTGAGGAAGATGATCGAGTTTTTGAAATTTGAAATTCGCTGCTTAAAGTGTGCAGATAGAAGACACATGGGCAGGCAATGTAGGAACACGTCTATTTGTTATTATTGCTCGCTCTTTGGCCATATTAGCTCGTGTTTTCCCGATAAGAGAAAATCATGTTTTCATTACAAAGCTGACATGTCGCTCCATCCCAATAGTTCTCGTATAATGAAGAGCCGCAGGGCATTAAGTCTGCGCAGTCAGAACAATGGGTCCTGCAAGTCTTCTCATGTTTCAAATCTTAATTATGGCTTTGATACTCCAAAAACAAGAAACTTCTCAAAATTAACCCCCACTGTAAACACCCCATCATCTCCTGCTTCCTCTCCACCCCCATAAAAATTACCAATCTTATTCGAAATGACGGACGCTTACTTATACCTATTCGCAACCATCATCGATGGGTTCTGGTCCATCGAGATGATTAGTCGAGCTCTCAATTCAGCCCTTGGAGTTAACCTTGACTGGCCAATTTGGCACTCTTCAGATAACACCTTTCCGATTTGCTTCCCTAGCATTAATACTAAAAACTAGGCTCTTGAACGGAAAATCAAGACCAAAGAAGATGGAATTGTGTCCATTCATCAAGCTCCCACCTTTTCAGACACCCTTGAACCCCCTTCGAGCAAGAATCCTAGATTAAAATGAGTGGCTTTACTGAATTCTTGACATCCAGCTTTGAAGCCATTAGTGAAGCTCTCAAGCCTATGGGGCGGCTAATCGAACCTGATTCCTGCGATTGGTCACATGTGGACCATCGCTATCTCTACATTAAGGTAAAACTATACGATGGTGTCACCACTCCATGTACATTCATCTCCCACCTGAAAAATCGTCCCATAAAGCTACGAATTGAGAGATGGGAACATGCTCACCCCCCACAACGGCTAGAAACACTTCTTGGAATGGATTATGATCAGGAGGGCTATATCTTTCAAACATTGGCTCAGCATGACATGTAGGTTATTGATAACAGGTATGATGTTATGTCGGACGAAGCGGAGAGATGGGTGCCAGGGCTCAACCCAACTCATGATCAAGATTTGGCTATGTTGATGCAACACGATGTGGATCAGATTGTGCCCCGTTGGAATCCATTTGCAGATCTGGATCTTTCTGTGCCCTTCCACCTTCGGTTGCCACCTCAGCGGGAGCATCAAGTTCAGGATAATCAAGAGCAACAAGAGCAAGCTACCCAGGAGCAGCGGGGTTCAACTTCTCCCCACATATCGTCTATTTCAATTAGGAGGAGTGCCACAATCAACAGAGCACATTCCCTTCCGCCGGGCACTTCTGGTAGTTTTTTTGAACCTGTAGTTTTTTCTTTTGCTAATAAAGCATTAAATAAGAAATTAGCAAATTGCATGGGCGTGAGTCTGCATGATACAAACTATTCTGCCATGCAAACCCTAGAACAGCAGCGTACTAACCAACATAAATGAAGATTGTTTCTTGGAATATTAAGTGGTCGGGGGACCCCACCAAAAATCACGATGTCAATCTAATTATCTCTCCTCTTCGTGTTGATATCTTATTTATACAAGAATCTAAAATCTCTAATCAACCTAATTCTTTAATTCGTCAGCTTTGTGGCCCTCACTTAAATGGTTAGTCCCACGTGGATGCTGTTGACACACGTGGTGGACTAATTATAGCGTGGAATGAAAATGTCTGGATGCTTTGCCATTCCCTATCTCACCCTTCTGTTTTGCACGTAACCCTTCGTCACATTCATTCAAACACAATCTATCACTTCACTAATGTTTACACTCCCAATGACCCCCAACAAAGATATGAAGTTTGGCATCACTTCCTTAACTTATCGCAATGTATTAATGGCCCCTAGATCTTTGGGGGTGATTTTAATACCACTCGCTTTTCATTGAATGTAATTCAGGCACTGTCTCTTCTGATTCTGACTCTTTCAACTCTTTCATCAACTCTTGTTCTCTTATCGACCCACCCATTAGTAATCGAAGATACACATGGTCAAGTAGAAGAGATGATCCTTCGTTATCTAAAATTGACAGATTCTTCTTCAACTTAGCTTGGGATGATCGCTTCCCTCTCTCTTTAGTTCATGGTCTTGCCACAACCATTTCTGATCATTGTCCAATTGTTCTCGATACTCAAGATAACACACCGATCAAGCGAACATTCAGATATGAGAGACTCTGGACACTTGAACCTTCCTTTGATAATTTCATCAAACACATTTGGGCACAACCAATGAATCGCAACTCCGCAACATCCAGAGTGGTTTGTAAACTTCGTTCACTACGCAAATTGATTCGCCCTTAGGCCAAGAACATATCGAATTCTTTGAAAAACATAATTTCCTCTTCACAAGATGCCATTTTAAATTTGAACATTATTGAGGGAACCCGTGCTCTTCCAGACTCTGAGAGACAGGAGCTGAAATACCATGAAACAGAATTAGAGAGACTTATCAAACAAGAGAAAATCGGCTAGAAACAACGATCTAAAGGTAAATGGATTAATGAAGGAGATAAAAATACTGCATACTTTCATCACTTGGCTAATGGTCACTATCGTGCTTCCTTCATCTCAAAAATCATTCATAACAATAACACAATAAATGAACCCAAAGATATTTGCTCCCTTTTCACTTAGTTTTATAGAAATATTCTGGGTTCACAACCACCACTATCCCCTATGATAGACTGGCACAAGCTATATCCTAACCCCGTGCATATTGCCATTGACCACCCATTCACAGATGAGGAAATCTGGACTGCCGTTAAGGGCATGGCGATGGACAAGGCCCCTAGGCCTGATGGTTTTGGACAATGTTTTTTCAAACATTTTTGGCCCACCATAAAACATGATCTAGTTGAGATGTGTTCAGAATTCTATTCCAACCCTTCAGTAATTGCTAAGCTCAATTATGCTAACATCATCCTTATTCCCAAATTCCCTGGTGCTAACACCCTTCCCTCATTCAGACCCATCAGTTTTCTCAATACCATGTTCAAAATTATCACTAAAATCCTAGCCAACCGACTCCAAAATCACATTTCTGATTTGGTTGGTAAAGAACAATCTGCTTTCATATTGGGAAGAAACATATTAGACTGTGTTGCAGCCACTTAAGAGGTTATCTCCTTATGTCATACCACTAATAACCCAGGAGTTCTTCTTAAGCTTGACTTCTCAAAAGCATTTGATTTGGTTAATTTGGATTTCATTTTGGATCTCATGTCTCATCGAGGTTTCCCAATTAAATGGTGTAGTTGGATCAACCATATCCTAGTCTCTCGTTATTCATCCGTCAATATCGATAGTGAAATGGGTGGCAAAATAAAATCTAAAAGAGGCTTACGACAAGGAGACCCACCTTTAATCTTTGTTTTGATAGCTGATGTCTTCGATCAAATGGTGAAATTGTCTCTAGCCCACAACATTCTTTCAGGCATTTCTTTACCAAATTCCAATCTTACCACGACCAACTTACATTTTGCAGATGACACAATCCTTTTCACCTCCCCTACACCTCAAAACATTCATAGCCTTAAAGTTCCGTTATACACCTTTGAACTCATTTCGGGTCTCTCTATCAATTTCAATAAAAGCTCCATTATCATGTTGGTTAACTACTGTTTCCTCGGTGACTATATTGTTGAATGCCTTAATTGCAAGGTAGGATCATTCCCCATCACTTATCTTGGGATTCCCCTGCGCCCCACCAAACTTCATAAATCTGACTGGACTCCCCTCATCTCAAAAATTGAATCTAGACTCGCAATTTGGAAGGCAAATTTTTTATCTTCAGCTGGTCGCCTCGTTCTTCTCAAGAATGTAATCTCATTAATGCCAACCTATTAGATGTCTTTCCATAAATTACCCATTTGGGTTATCAATAAAATTGATTCCATTCGGAGTTCTTGTAACACCCCACCTCCGCTAGGGTCACTCACAAAGGGAATGCACTAGGTTTGGTGAAGCATTATCGAGGTAAACATAAATATTACAAGACATAACATATATAAAACAGCGGAAGTAAAACAAATTTCATTTACCTTATAAAACAAGGTCTAAAACCTTTTACATCAGAATACATCAAAACCTGTCTTGCAAAAATAAAGAAGCATAAAATCTTTTCATAAATTATTCCCCAAGTGAAGTAGTAAAGAAGCCATAGCCAAGAAAAGTCCAAGCTATACAAGATGACCTTCAACAGAAGAAGTCTGAACTAACAACAACATTTCCTCCCTGAAACCTGGGGGGAAATGGAAGACAAAGAGGCGAAAGAAAACGGGGTCAGTCATAAAGACTGGTAAGTCCTATCTACTTCCAGCATAAAAACAGGTAAAGGTAACATGACATGCATAAACTGAAAGTAAACATAAGGATGACAACAAGATAGATAAGCTAAACCAAGATAACTGGATGAACTACTGTAGCAAGGTAAGCTAAAGTATCATGATAAACTACGGTGTCAAGAATCAAGGTATCACATCGTCAGGTTTCTATCAAGTATAACATCCCACAGTATCTGTCATGTATAACATCCCAAGGTATCTATCATGTATAACATCCCAAGATATTTGTCACGTGTACTCGCTCTGCACCTCTCGTACTAGTATCCCTACCTGCGTCATGTGTTAACTATGAATGTCCCTTGCCCAATGTCATGTAATGGTCCATGTCAACCTAATATATAGCATATGTAGGTTTCCCAACTCGTATATTTCTTCCCATGTATAAGTTCAGTCCTTTGCCGTAGGCCGTACCGGCTTTCCCATGTCAATCTATACCACCTCAACGTAGTACCATTTTATCCTTGATGTTGTTTTGAACTGCTACCCTTGATCTAGTTATGTTTTCTTACCATGAACTATCGCGTGTTTACTTAGGATTTATGCCACCTAGGACCACTAGGGATTATGCTACCTAATGAACATTTCCGTGTCTCGGTTTGGATTCAGGCCACCTAGGACCACTAGGGATTATGCCACCCGTCAACCGCGCCCTATATCCTGCGTATGTATCGTGAATCGTTTTCCATGTCTAGACGCACATGTTCCTCAATGTGCCGTCCGAGTTCCGTGCCAGGGCAAATCAAGAAATACGGAACTCGGTCGGGAGCTTTAAGTCGTCTGCTGATGCAGATATCGAGGTCTGTTTTTGTACCCGTGGCTATGGTCCCACGTGACCCATCCCTCAACTACTGAAAGGCAATCCAAGAAAAATCATGTATGAGAACCATATCCCGGCCCCACTATAGCCCCACTTCCCTATGGGCCAACCTCACCCATGACTCGATATCAAGAACATGGTCTGTTGGGGGTTCCCTGCCTTTCCGTTCGTACACGATTGACTAAAGATGGTAGCAAGTCGGCGACGTGCTATCCAGGGCAAAATCAAGTATTGTCGACTCCACGCTAATCAATCCCAGTCTTTAAGTCGCTCGTATAGCAACCAAGGCATACTCTTGGCTCTTCTATCGCAGACCTTAACCTCTGTGAGGCCGGGTTTCATGGACCACCTGCCACCTCACCGAGGGATACCAAGAGTACCCTTACGTCCCCCGAAGCTGCCGCTTCGTCACCCAGTTCGTTGGAGCCTTTATCCAAGTCGGATAATTTGCTCCTTCTCGTGTGTTTAAGCGATGACCTACCATATCGAGTTACACATCTATCTGTGAACTGATCCCAATCTCTTGACTAAGAATTATTACTTAGTTTCCTAAACTAAGGTTTACCACTTAGTCTCCTTTCTCGTTACCCTTGTTAATCCCGGTTTTCCACCTAGTCCCCTGAACTAGGGTTTTGTCTAATGGGTTAAGTATTGTCCTTTAAGTTCATGACTTAACTTGCCTACGAATCTTGTCAAGATTTGGCTAAGTATTCAAGTCCAAGACCTAGCCCTACAATTTGGTTAAGTATACCAAGAAGCTCATGACTTAACCCTATTCAATCCTCAAGTCAAATTGGTTAAGTATTTGTTTATCATAACCCTATCAGATTATCGTGTTAGATTGGTTAAACATAGATTATCTTGACCTCATCGGATTATCGAGTCGGATTGGTTTAGTATAGGTTAACTTACCCTCATCCATTAATCGTATTAGAATGGTTAAGTATATTTAAACGGTCTTGTGACTTAACCCTATCAAGTTCTCATATTAGATTGGTTAAGTATGGTTACTTAACCTCATCCAATCATCATGTATAATTGATTAAGTATAAGTTACTTAACCTCATTAAATTATCATGTTAAGTTGGTTAAGTATTGGTTACTTAACCACATTGAATTACCAAGTTTAGATTGGTTAAATGTTTAACTTAACCCCATCGAATTACCATGTTTAGATTAGTTAAGTGTAGGTTACTCAACCCCATCTAATTACCGTGTTTAGATTAGTTAAGTGTAGGTTACTTAACTCCATCTAATTACCATGTTTAGATTAGTTAAGTGAAGGTTACCTAACCCCATCTAATTACCAAGTCAGATTAGTTAAGTGTAAATTACTTAACCCCATCCCCTAATCGTCTTGTATGGTTAAGTGTCATTAAGAAATCAAGCCCGGTCCCACTTAACCTACCCATTCGTGTCATATCGGTTAAGTATCATTAGTCAAATTTATTTAACCTTATCATGTGGCATTAATTTAATTAATGCACTCTCAACCACTCACATTAGACCTTGTTGTGGTTACTAGTTAAGCCGGGTGGGTCCGGGTAGTTTTACACCACAACCTAGTCTAACCTCGGGTCTTAAGCGCGACATGACCAACTTCTCACATTGGATCCTATTGTTTGTAGCCACTAGTTAAGCCGGGCGGGTCCGGGTAGATTTATGCTACAAACTCAACCCAACATCGAGTTGGCCACTTTCATGCTTGGTCTAGTGTCTTATTACACTTACAACCCACCCATGTCTAGTTCAAGTTCCATGTTTTCCCACGTGTCATGACCATACTTAAATGTATCATGAATGCCATGTTCTCATGTAAACGCCATGTCAAGTTTTTCATGTCTTACCCACGTTTTTCCTAAACCACCCAAACGTATTTCCAACCCAAGTGGAAGCGAGTCACATAGTAGGGTATTATGCCAACGTATTGGCCACAAACATGCATAGTATCATAAGGGAATTTGGCCACAAACATGCATAGTATCATAAGGGAATTTGGCCAAAAGCGTGCATAGTATCATAAGTGAATTTGGCCACAAACATGCATGATACATAAGGGGTTTGGGTTCATTTACATGCATAAGTCCCAAAGTCAAGTCTTTGCCCATGTTTCATAAGTCAAGTGGTTCCCAAAGGTTCATGCTAACATTCCATAGATAAAGATTCAAACTTGCAAGATATACTAGATTAAACATAACATGAATGGCATGATTAAGTCGCTACAACTTAGCCCAAAGTCATAGGTTCAAGCAAAAGAGACATGACAAGGTTCATATAGGCTAGCATACTTATATTTCATCTCACTTTATCCCATGTCACGTTAGAACCACCGTTAGAATCTACAAGTAGCTAGAACTTACATAGCGAGGCTTAGGAAAGGATCATGCATCATCTTGACGAAGAAAGGTGGCTCCTTTGTCGAAGAATCATCATGGAATTTGCGTAGCAACGTTGATCCCTCCTCGATTTGGTGTAGAAAGCTTGCACCTTTTGATTTGAACCCGATTTGAATGCATAGTCTCTAGGAATTGGAGATGGAGGCCATGATCACTTGGCATTTGGATAGCACTTCGTGGCATGAGTGAGTTATGAGGGTTTAGGCTAGGTCTAGGGGTCTTTTTATAGATGTTAGGTTAGTTTTAGGCCATAGGATAAACCCTAGGATAGATCTGAACCCTCCAAAATCGTCAAAAGCCTCCAAAACCGAGTCAAAACCAGAAGCAGGTGCACCAGGTCGGAGTCCTACGGGGGGGTCGACCCCCTGGGGAGGGGTCGACACCCATGTCGACATGGGTGTCGACCCTGAGTGTCTGGCGTGAAATTTTCCCGCCCCTCTTTTTGGGCTGAATTTCAAATCTGTTTTCGGATTTGAATTTTCATGAAACTTCGTTGGGCCTTAACTGGGTCATACGGACTTCGATTTACGAAATTTCGGACCCTATTTCGCGTATTTTTCCAAGACGAACGCAATGGCGCAATCCGTTTATCCTGATTCAGATTTTATAATTTAATTCTGCCTTGATTCTTGTCTTAACACGTTGTTTAAAATTCGGGTTGTTACATTCTCCCCTCCTTTAAGGATTTCATCCCCGAAATCTCCAAGTTAGGAAGAACGTATCCTACCATCCATCATCCATCTACTCAAAACATCATCCACAAGCAACCATGGTCCTTAAAAGGGCTTCCAATGCTTTATGAACACATGCAAGAAAGTGTGTGTATATGTTCCTTAGCTAATGCTAATGATCAGGCCTGAATGATCTTCTAATGCAAAATATGTTTAGTGCCATGAATCCAACATGTATGCAAATAGTTCTAGTCATATAAACACCATATGTGTGCACAACCATTCATTCATATGCAACATTTACATGATAACACATTCAATTTCATCCATAAACAGGTATAAATACTCGTGCATATGCAATATGAAATGTGAGTGTGTCGATCTAGTATCTAATGTGTATTCGCGCATCCACGAGCAACCACCTGTAACCATTTGCAGCCACATCAATCATAACATGTTTCAAACACATGTTTACATCCATAGGATTCTACCTAAGGTTCTCACGATAGGATCGAGGAGATAAACAAGGTAAACTCCCTACGGGGTTTGCAACAGAAACAAGACTGAGAGGATATTCACCAAAAGATAACATGCGAGCAAGCTCTACAGGAAAAACCAGGGATCAAGGATACACTCTTTAAAAAGAGGTACGATGCGCGTGTCTAGCCTTACGTCTTCTAAGTCGCGTTTCCTTGAGCTTAATTCCTCGGTGCGTTGACTATCTTTTTAACTCCATGATCTCGTAGCTCCTTGATTCCTATTTCCAAGATATGAGTTAGAACTCATTTCATTGTCGCCTCTTATTCCACTTTCATTTATCCTTTCCCTAGTATACTTGGCTCAAACGTATCCACTTACTCATGCAAGCTCTTCAAAATTCACAAGGGAATTCTGGATCTCGTTTGCCGATGCCAATCCATGTTGCCAAGAGTGCTTACTAGGGTGATTCCCATAACTCATGCATAAGCGAAACGAACTATCCGCCTTAACGGCGAATTCTATTCGAACGGATTACCAACAACTGCATCCCGGGATTCTAGGTAACTAACCATGACAGAACCCAAAAGGTTACATGAGACTTCGAGGGTATCACCAAGGTGAGTCGAGAGTCTAACTACCCTCTTTCCAAAACCGAGAATGGCACCCCTTATTGGGTGACCACTTTATCCCTAGAATCCACCCGTAGCCGAGACATGTCATTCTCAAATCCAAACAAGTCATGAAGATATGGACCAACTCTCCAACCAGATTTTTGGGACAAAAACTGGGATCCTCTACCATGCTAGTACTAAGGTGCAGAGACTCAACTATCCAAGCAGACTTAAATGATACGATGATCAAGACAAAGTCTGCACGTGATGATAGAAAAGAACGGCTAAACCTTTACCAGAAACGGTACCATCTCTTTTAGGTACCCTAGAAATGGGAGCGTACAATTTCCCTCTCCGATGATCTTGTCCTTGTCCTCCTTGATGGACTAAGCCATACCAACAAGTTGCTTATCCTTAAGCTCGCATCCTTTATCCTTACTCTTATTATCCTTCCTTGTACCACGGCAACAGGTCTCTCGAGAACCACCTCCATCATACGGAAAACACCTACGTGTCTAGACAAAGATTAGTCACAGTTAGAACTACTGTGACTACAGATGGAGGAAAGAAAGGAGAAGAGATTCGACCAAGGAATCAAAGGATAATGCTAATGGCCTTTGGGGAATAGCCTTTTAAAAACTTTTCTTGAAAAATTCTTCTTTATAAACGGTTTTTCAAATAGTTTTCAGAAGGTTTTCAAAACTTTTGCCCAGTCTGGTAACCTGGCTCTGATACCAAACGTAACACCCCACCTCCGCTAGGGTCACTCACAAAGGGAATGCACTAGGTTTGGTGAAGCATTATCGAGGTAAACATACACAGAAATATTACAAGACAGAACATATATAAAACAGCGGAAGTAAAACAAATTTCATTTACCTTATAAAACAAGGTCTAAAACCTTTTACATCAGAATACATCAAAACCTGTCTTGCAATAATAAAGAAGCATAAAATCTTTTCATAAATTATTCCCCAAGTGAAGTAGTAAAGTAGCCATAGCCAAGAAAATTCCAAGCCATACAAGATGACCTTCAACAGAAGAACTCTGAACTTACAACAACATTTCCTCCCTGAAACCCTGGGGGGGAAACGGAAGACAAAGAGGCAAAAGAAAACGGGGTCAGTCATAAAGACTGGTAAGTCCTATCTACTTCCAGCATAAAAACAGGTAAAGGTAACATGACATGCATAAACTGAAAGTAAACATAAGGATGACAACAAGATAGATAAGCTAAACCAAGATAACTAGATGAACTAGTGTAGCAAGGTAAACTAAAGTATCATGATAAACTACAGTGTCAAGAATCAAGGTATCACATCGTCAGGTTTCTATCAAGTATACTATCACAAGGTATCTGTCATGTATAACATCCTACGGTATCTATCATGTATAACATCCCAAGGTATTTGTCACGTGTATTCGCTTTGCACCTCTCGTACTAGTATCCCTACCCGCGTCATGTGTTAACTATGAATGTCCCTTGCCCAATGTCATGTAATGGTCCATGTCAACCTAATATATAGCATATGTAGGTTTCCCAACTCGTATGTTTCTTCCCATGTATAAGTTCAGTCCTTTGCTGTAGGCCGTACCGGCTTTCCCATGTCAATCTATACCACCTCAACGTAGTACCATTTTATCCTTGATGTTGTTTTGAACTGCTACCCTTGATCTAGTTATGTTTTCTTACCATGAACTATCGCGTGTTCACTTAGGATTTATGCCACCTAGGACCACTAGGGATTATGCTACCTAATGAACATTTCCGTGTCTCGGTTTGGATTCAGGCCACCTAGGACCACTAGGGATTATGCCACCCGTCAACCGCGCCCTTTATCCTGCGTATGTATCGTGAATCGTTTTCCATGTCTAGACGCACATGTTCCTCAATGTGTCATCCGAGTTCCGTGCCAGGGCAAATCAAGAAATACGGAACTCGGTCGGGAGCTTTAAGTCGTCTGCTGATGCGGATATCGAGGTCTGTTTTTGTACCCGTGGCTATGGTCCCACGTGACCCCTCCCTCAACTACTGAAAGGCAATCCAAGAAAAATCATGTATGAGAACCACATCCCGACCCCACTATAGCCCCACTTCCCTATGGGCCAACCTCACCCATGAATCGATAGCAAGAACATGGTCTATTGGGGGTTCCATGCCTTTCCGTTCGTACACGATTGACTAAAGATGGTAGGTAGTCGGCGACGTGCTATCCAGACCAAAATCAAGTATCGTCGACTCCACGCTAATCCATCCCAGTCTTTAGGTCGCTCGTATAGCAACCAAGGCATACTCTTGGCTCTTCTATCGCAGACCTTAACCTCTGTGAGGCCGGGTTTCATGGACCACATGCCACCTCACCGAGGGATACCAAGAGTACCCTTACGTCCCCCGAAGCTACCTCTTCGTCACCCAGTTCGTTGGAGCCTTTATCCAAGTCGGATAATTTGCTCCTCCTCGTGTGTTTAAGCGATGACCTACCGTATCGGGTTACTCATCTATCTGTGAACTGATCCCAATCTCTTGACTAAGAATTATTACTTAGTTTCCTAAACTAAGGTTTACCACTTAGTCTCCTTTCTCGTTATCCTTGTTAATCCCGGTTTTCCACCCAGTCCCCTGAACTAGGGTTTTGTCTAATGGGTTAAGTATTGTCCTTTAAGTTCATGACTTAACTTGCCTACGAATCATGTCAAGATTTGGCTAAGTATTCAAGTCCAAGACCTAGCCCTACAAGTTGGTTAAGTATACCAAGAAGCTCATGACTTAACCCTATTCAATCCTCAAGTCAAATTGGTTAAGTATTTGTTTATCTTAACCCTATCAGATTATCGTGTTAGATTGGTTAAACATAGATTATCTTGACCTCATCGGATTATCGAGTCGGATTGGTTAAGTATAGGTTAACTTACCCCCATCCACTAATCGTATTAGAATGGTTAAGTATATTTAAACTGTCTTGTGACTTAACCCTATGAAGTTCTCATATTAGATTGGTTAAGCATGGTTGCTTAACCTCATCCAATCATCATGTATAATTGATTAAGTATAAGCTACTTAACCTCATTAAATTATCATGTTAAGTTGGTTAAGTATTGGTTACTTAACCACATTGAATTACCAAGTTTAGATTGGTTAAGTGTTTAGCTTAACCCCATCGAATTACCGTGTTTATATTAGTTAAGTGTAGGTTACTCAACCCCATCTAATTACCGTGTTTAGATTAGTTAAGTGTAGGTTGCTTAACTCCATCTAATTACCGTGTTTAGATTAGTTAAGTGTAGGTTACCTAACCCCATCTAATTACCAAGTCAGATTAGTTAAGTGTAAATTACTTAACCCCATCCCCTAATCGTCTTGTATGGTTAAGTGTCATTAAGAAATCAAGCCCGGTCCCACTTAACCTACCCATTCGTGTCATATCGGTTAAGGGTTATTAGTCAAATTTACTTAACCTTATCATGTGGCATTAATTTAATTAATGCACTCTCAACCACTCACATTAGTCCTTGTTGTGGTTACTAGTTAAGCCGGGCGGGTCCGGGTAGTTTTACACCACAACCTAGTCTAACCTCGGGTCTTAAGCGCGACATGACCAACTTCTCACATTGGATCCTATTGTTTATAGCCACTAGTTAAGCCGGGCGGGTCCGGGTAGGTTTATGCTACAAACTCAACCCAACCTCGAGTTGGCCACTTTCATGCTTGGTCTAGTGTCTTATTACACTTACAACCCACCCATGTCTAGTTCAAGTTCCATGTTTTCCCACGTGTCATGACCATACTTAAATGTATCATGAATGTCATTTTCTCATGTAAACCCCATGTCAAGTTTTTCATGTCATACCCACGTTTTTCCTAAACCACCCAAACGTATTTCCAACCCAAGTGGAAGCGAGTCACATAGTAGGGTATTATGCCAACGTATTGGCCACAAACATGCATAGTATCATAAGGGAATTTGGCCACAAGCATGCATAGTATCATAAGGGAATTTGGCCACAAGCATGCATAGTATCATAAGTGAATTTGGCCACAAACATGCATGATACATAAGGGGTTTGGGTTCATTTACATGCATAAGCCCCAAAGTCAAGTCTTTGCCCATGTTTCATAAGTCAAGTGGTTCCCAAAGGTTCATGCTAACATTCCATAGATAAAGATTCAAACTTGCAAGATATACTAGATTAAACATAACATGAATGGCATGATTAAGTCGCTACAACTTAGCCCAAAGTCATAGGCTCAAGCAAAAGAGACATGACAAGATTCATATAGGCTAGCATACTTATATTTCATCTCACTTTATCCCATGTCACGTTAGAACCACCGTTAGAATCTACAAGTAGCTAGAACTTACATAACGAGGCTTAGGAAAGGATCATGCATCATCTTGACGAAGAAAGGTGGCTCCTTTGTCGAAGTATCGTCATGGAATTTGCGTAGCAACGTTGATCCCTCCTCGATTTGGTGTAGAAATCTTGCACCTTTTGATTTGAACCCGATTTGAATGCATAGTCTCTAGGAATTGGAGATGGAGGCCATGATCACTTGGCATTTGGATAGCACTTCGTGGCATGAGTGAGTTATGAGGGTTTAGGCTAGGTCTAGGGGTCTTTTTATAGATGTTAGGGTAGTTTTAGGCCATAGGATAAACCCTAGGATAGATCTAAACCCTCCAAAATCGTCACAAGCCTCCAAAACCGAGCCAAAACCAGAAGCAGGTGCACCAGGTCGGAGTCCTACAGGGGGGTCGACCCAGGGGTCGACCCCCATGTCGACCCCCTGGGGAGGGGTCGACACCCATGTCGACATAGGTGTCGACCCTGAGTGTCTAGCAGGAATTTTTCCCGCCCCTCTTTTTGGGCTGAATTTCAAATCTATTTTCGGATTTGAATTTTCGTGAAACTTCGTTGGGCCTTAACTGGGTCATACGGACTCCGATTTACGAAATTTCGGATCCTATTTCGCGTATTTTTCCGATACGAACGCAATGACAAAACCCGTTTATCCTGATTCAGATTTTTTAATTTAATTCTGCCTTGATTCTTGTAACAACCCGTATTTTCAATAACCTGTTATAACATAAATCGAGGCAGAATTTAATTCTAAAATCTGAATCAAGGGAAAGGGGCTGCGCCATTGCGTTCGTCTCGGAAAAATACGCAAAATAGAGTCTGAGTTTTCGAAAATCGGAGTCCGTATGACCCAGTTAAGGCCCATTGAAGTTTTCAGAAATTTCCATATTAAAAACAGATTTAAATTTTAAGTTAAAAACAAGGGTTAGGGCACAACTGGCGTCAGGAGGGAAAACTCCCGCCAAGACCCCCAAGTCGACAGGCATGTCGACAGGGGTCTAAGGGTGTCGACTGCCCTGTCGACACGGGGTGGCCGGGCAGTTTTGCCTGGCGCACAATTTCTGATCTGGGCTTGGTTGTGTGGCTTGGTTCTGGAGAATTCCGAAATCTGATGGACCTAATTCAACTAGGGTTTAATCCTATGGTCTAAATCACTAGCCTAATCTATAAATAAGACCCTAACCTACCCTAAATCACTCATTATTCATTCTAGCAACTAAACTATGTCAAAATCAAACCTCTCATGGCCTCCACTCTCTTCATACAATTCCTAAATCAATTTCTAAGAGATTTCCATGCATACAAGTGTATTTAGGCTTGTATGATCCTCTTTAGCTTGCATTAAAGTCTTGTTTCTTTATTGGCATCATAAAGGAGGAGTCTTGATCAAGTTTGCTTGCATTTTGGGGTTTTAATTTGTTGCATAAGGGGTTTCTTACATTTGCTATACTCATTTGAGTCCGCAAAAGCATTGTAAGCCCTATTCCTCTCATACTTGAACTTTGAAGTTAAAAGCATGATATGCAAGTTGTCATAAGTTATGCAAGTTTATTTATGCAAGTATGATATGCAAGTTGCCATAAGTTATGCAAGTTTGTTTATGCAAGTATGATATGCAAGTTGTCATATGTTGTGCAAGTTTGTTTATGCAAGTTTATTTATGCAAGTATGATATGCAAGTTGCCATAAGTTATGCAAGTTTGTTTATGCAAGTATGATGTGCAAGTTGTCATATGTTGTGCAAGTTTGTTTATGCAAGTTTATTTATGCAAGTATGATATGCAAGTTGCCATAAGTTATGCAAGTTTGTTTATGCAAGTATGATATGCAAGTTGTCATATGTTGTGCAAGTTTGTTATGCAAGTATGACATGCAAGTGTCATATGTTGTGCAAGTTTATCTATGCAAGTTTTATTATGCAAGTTTGATATGCAAAGTTGTCATATGATATGCAAGTATGCTTATGCAAGTTTGGGATGGTCATGTGGTTCATGTTAACATGTTATGCATGCTTTTGGGCCTAAAAATGTAATATGCAAGTGTATGAACACATGAACCTTTCATATGCCACCATGTTGAACTTGTGGCTCTAACACTTTTATGTCATGATTATGCCAAGTTCCCTCTTTCTATCCTTTATGCGCTATTGCGATATGTAAGCGATGGGATTGCGTTTGGGGTTGGGTAAACTTAAAAGACATAAAAACATGAGCTTGGGAATTTACCTATTAAGTTAGGTCTACCCATTGGGAATTTACCTATTAAGTTAGGTCTACCCAATTGCTTGAAAACTTGTAATGAGATGGACATGACACTTAGAAAAGATAAGTGTGGCCAACTCGAGGTTGGGTTGAGTTTGTAGCGTAAACCTACCCGGAACCGACCGGCTTAACTAGTTGCTACAAACAATAGGACCCAATGTGAGAAGTTGGTCATGTTGTACCTTGGACCCGAGGTTAGACCAAGTTGTGGTGTAAAGCTACCCGGACCCGCCCGGCTTAACTAGTAACCACAACAAAGTCTAATGTGAGAGGTTAAGGCACATTAATTAATTAATGCCTCATGATTAGGGTTAAGTCATGGACCATTTAATACTTAACCAATTTGGGCTCGGTTGATTAATCGGGGTTAAGTCGTGAACTCACCGTTACACTTAACCAAGTTAATCCATGATTAGTGAAGGGGTTAAACCATACTTAACCCACTAGAGAAATCCTAGTAATGGGGGGTCCACTCCTTCAGTAATCCCTAGTTTGTATCATCATGGCCCTAGGGACTAGGCTAGGGTGGGGGGCACGATTACTGAACTGGAGATAAGGGGCCAAAAAGCGACGGCCGTGGTACGCCGGTGTAGTTCTGGGCGGACTCTGGTCGTGCACATAGTCCGTAGCCGGAGAAAACAAGCACGGGTACCGGTAGGGCGAGACTGTGCACTCATGTTTATGGTGTCCAGGGGGTGACACCCTAGGGCTTGATACACCCGACGGGTGGACCCGGCACAGTTCGACTACATTCATGTTTGGGCCGTATTGACACCAACACGTGACGAGTTAGGCTTAGGGAGCCGATCGACTAGACCGTTGGGTTGGACCTCGTGGTAGGGTCACTTCATGGACCTCGTGGTAGGGTCACTTCATGGGCCTCGTAGGAGGATCACTTCATGTTATTGGGCCAAAGCTTGGGCCGTGGGATCAATACTTGTTTAATCAAGTCATGTTAGTTTGCTAGTACACCCGTGGTGCAAAATCTTAATCCTGATTATGCGATGACACCTTTATCTACCTTGATAGTTAATCATCATGTCGTTATCCTTATGTTCATACTTGCTGCTCATGACAGTTAACTTTATCAGTTTACATTGATTGTAGTAGGGCTTACTCAGTCTTTTTGACTGACCTGTTTTCTTTCGCCTCTTTTCTTCCGTTTCCCCCCCCCCCCATGTTCTCAGGGAGGGAATACAGGAGCTTAGCTTGGATCCTACCTGCTTTCTTGGATAGCTCATGTATGCTTTGGACTTGAGCTCGCTATGGTTTTTCTGCTTTGGGGATAGCTACTTATGTTTTTCTTTTCAGTTTTCAGATGATGTTGTTTATGT
The DNA here is from genome assembly GCA_030737875.1 of Allium sativum. Classification (NCBI taxonomy): domain Eukaryota; kingdom Viridiplantae; phylum Streptophyta; class Magnoliopsida; order Asparagales; family Amaryllidaceae; genus Allium; species Allium sativum. The sequence goes on along the minus strand of CM060913.1, from coordinate 968,821,850 downwards.
ACTAGACTTATTTTATTTGGAAAATTGACATGATGTTGTACTAAGACTTGATTTGAAATGGTTTGAAAATCTTCCGCTGTCTTATCCATGTTATTTACTCTGGTTACATATATATACATGTTCTTGTTCTTCCTTGATATATCATTATGCATGTTTACCTGATTCAAACGCCCCTCCAAAGTCAGAGTGCTTGCAAGAGTCACCCTGGCGGAGGCGGGGTGTTACAATTTGGTATCAGAGCATATGGTTTACGAGAAGGAACAAAAAGATTTTTAGAAAACTTTTTGAAAACTATTTTCAAAACCAAGTATAAAGTATTTTCCAAGGAAAAGTCTAGTTTATTTTAAAAGGCTATTCCCCAAAAAAGCCATTAGCAAAATCCCTTCGTTTTCTCCATTCTGAATCTGTCTTTTTCTTTTTCAGTATGGCTGATAACTTGGTTATTCCGGAGGGAGTGCACGTGCCTGTTTGGTATAGGAGACTCTTGGAGGCTAGTGCGACCGAAGCCGGCCCCGTAGATGTCCCTCCTCCTCCTCCTCCAGTAGTTAATATTCCTCCTCCCGTTGCTAATGTTCCTCCTCCACCTGTTGCTGAGGTTCCTCTTCCTCCTCCCCCTCAGCATCCTCAGGCTGATTTTGCCAAGATTTGCAAGGATTTCAAAGCAATGGGTGGCAAGAACTTTCAAGGCACAGAGACTTTTGTAGAAGCCAGAAATTGGTTGAAAGAGACCGAGGATTTGTTTGCTATCTTTGGGATAAATGATCAGAGGAAGATCTTGTTGGCAGTTTGGCTTATGAAGGATGAAGCCGCTTATTGGTGGGAGGTCACCAATGGTACTAGGCCTGTTGAGACTTGGGCCGATCTCAGGGAAAGGTTTATGCTTAAGTTTCTATCTTCCGCTGAGGAGAATTTGCAGATGGAGAGATTCATAACTTTGAAGCAAGGAGATATGTCTGTCAAAGAATATGTGAACAAGTTTAATCAGTTAGCTCGTTTTGGCTTGGATATGATGAATACTCCTCAAAAGAAGGCTCTTCGCTTTGCTAGGGGATTGAATGAGCCGTTGCAGGGATTGGCCATGTCGCATATTCCTCATGGGGCCACGTTTGAGAGTTTGGTTGATATGGCGTTACTTCACGGAGATGTCAAGAAGAATGATACACAAGTCAAGAAGACTGATTCCCAGGGAAAGGGAAATCAGAGTAATACTGGTGGTCAAAACAGTCAAGGCAATCAAAGCAAGAACAAGGGTCAAGGCAACAAGGGGAACAACAACAAGGGCAAGAACAACAAGGGGAAGTGCCATTATTGCGATTCAGTTGGGCATCTTGTCAAGGATTGTAAGAAGAGGAAAAGGAATAATGGTGAATGCTTTTTATGTGGGAAGATTGGACATTTCAGCAAGGATTGCCCAAAGAAACAGGGGCAAGGACAGGGTCAGACTCAGCGTGCTGGACCCGCAGTAGGGCAAGTTCATGCTCTCGCTACCGCTCCAGTTCCCGATCGAGGTTGTATTTCTGTTGAGAGCCTTGTATATATTTCTGATTTTCCAGTTCGTACCTTGTTTGATTCTGGTGCATCGCATAGTTTTATCTCATCTGATCTTGTTGATAGTTTGCACCTTAGTACTAGCTTGGTAGAGGATCCCGTTTGTGTCTCAAATCCTATTGGGGGTTCCGCCCATTTGTCTATGATATGTGGGGATTTGAGGATCTCTATACTGAGTGTAGAGTTCTTGTGCAGTGCTTATGTTCTTGGTTTCAGGGGATACGGATTGATATTGGGCATGGATTGGTTGTCCAGATATGGAGCCATTCTTGATTGTGAGCATAGGGTTGTGAGGCTCGTGACTCGCCTCGGGAACACCCTAGAGATTTCATGTGATCCGAGAGGTCCCGTCATGTTGTGCTATCTTGAATCACTCGACTCGTCAGTGGAGACTCTTCAGTCTGTGAGAGTGGTTCGAGAGTATCCCGATGTTTTTGATGAAGTTAGGGGGTTGCCACCTAAGCGAGAGATTGATTTCCGCATTTATCTGGTGGATAATGCAAAGCCTGTTTCTTTGCCCGTTCGGCACATGGCTCCGCGTGAAAGGCGGGAGCTGAGCAAGCAAGTGAAAGAGTTGCTTGAGAAGAACTTCATTAGACGAAGTATATCTGAGTGGGGAGCGCCTGTGGTGTTTGCTACCAAGGCGGATGGTTCTCTCCGACTATGTGTTGACTATCGAGAGTTGAATAAGCTGACTAAGAAGAACAGACACCCGTTACCGAGGATCGATGATCTCTTTGACCAGCTTGTCCGTGCTTCTGTTTTCTCTCAGCTTGATCTTGCTACTGGATTCCATCAGCTCAGGGTAGCTGAGGATAGTATAGACAAGACTGCGTTCAGAACTCCGGATGGATTCTTTGAGTGGCTTGTCATGCCATTCGGCTTGACGAATGCACCCGCATATTTCGTGGACTTGATGAGTAGGGTGTTCAGGGAGTTCTTGAACAAGTTTGTCGTGATCTTCGTAGATGATATTTTGGTCTTCTCTAAGGATGAGGAAGAACATGCAAGGCACCTCGGGGAGGTGATGGATACGCTTAGAGCGCATCAATTGATGGCCAAGTTCTCCAAGTGTCACTTTTGGAGAAGGGAAGTAAGATTCCTTGGGCATATAGTGTCTAAGCAGGGCTTAGCGGTGGATCCCGCTAAGGTGGTTGCGGTTCAGGATTGGAAGACTCCAAGGAATGCAACCGAAGTCAGAAGTTTTCTAGGTCTTGCGGGTTTTTATCGGAAGTTCATCAAGGACTTCGCGAAGATTTCTGCTCCTCTCACTAAATTGACGAAGAAGAATTTAGTTTTTGCTTGGAGCTTAGAGTGCGAGCTTGCTTTTCAGAAGCTCAAGAGAGCTCTCACATCAGCACCCATTCTAGCTTTGCCCGATGGAGGGAAATTATTTACGGTATACACCGATGCGTGTGGCATGGGGTTGGGAGCTGTTCTGATGCAAGAAGGAAGGGTGATATGCTTTGGCGGTAGGCAACTCAAAGTGCATGAGAAGAATTATCCCACTCATGACTTAGAGTTGGCAGCAATAGTATATGCCCTCAAGGCGTGGCGCCATTATCTTCTGGGAGAAAGATTTGAGCTTTATACCGATCACAAGTCTTTGAAGTATCTCTTTTCTCAGAAGGATCTGAATCTGAGGCAGCAAAGATGGATGGAATTCTTGGCGTCCTATGATTTTGAAATAGCTTATACCCCCGACAAGGGGAATGTGGTGGCTGATGCATTGAGTAGAAGAAGGTTGACCCTAAGTCCTCTATTCGTTGAGATGAAGAATTTAGAGTATGTGGCAACCTTTGATTTCTCTTTGGCGATGGAGTCGATGACCGGTTCTTTAGCATCTCTGGAACTCAGGCCTACCCTTCTTGATCAAGTTGGGGCTTCACAGAGAGAAGACCCTCACATAGTTGAGATTATGGATAAGCTGACTCGAGGAGAGACGTCTAGTCACCTCGCTCGATATTCTGTTGATGACAAAGGTTGGCTGAGGAGAGATGGAAGGTTATGTTTTCCCATGGTAGAAGATTTAGTAAGAAAAGTTCTGGGGGAAGCGCATCGCTCTAAGTTGACTATACATCCAGGCGGAGATAAGATGTACAAAGATATGAAGCGTATTTTCTTTTGGCCTGGGATGAAGAAGGATGTGGCGGAGTTTGTCTCTAGATGTATCATTTGCCAGCAAGTTAAGGCCGAGTCAAAGAAGCCCGGTGGGCTATTGCATCCTCTAGACGTTCCACTTTGGAAGTGGGAGAGTATCTCCATGGATTTTATTGATGGGCTACCAAGGTCAAGGAAAGGGAATACGAGCATTTGGGTTATTGTAGATAGACTTACGAAGAGTGCTCATTTTATTCCGGTGAAGAGCAAGACGACCGCATCTTGGCTAGCGTCCGTATATCTTTGTGAGATTGTGAGACTTCATGGAGTCCCTTCTAGTATTGTCAGTGACCGTGACCCAATCTTTACAAGTCAGTTCTGGAATAGCTTGCAAGAGGCTATGGGCACGAGGTTGAATCTGAGTACTGCTTATCACCCACAGACGGACGGCCAAACCGAAAGGGTAAATAGGGTACTCGAGGATCTATTGAGGCTTTGTATTCTGGACTTTGGTGGTACTTGGGAAGACCATCTTCCTCTTGTTGAGTTTGCATATAATAACAGTTATCAGGCAAGCATAGGGATGGCACCATTTGAAGCTTTATATGGGAGGCCGTGCAAGTCGCCTACATGTTGGTGGGAGACAACAGATAAGCTCATACTTGGGCCTGATATGATCAGAGATACATTCGAGAAAATCGAGTTGATTCGGAGACGGATGAAAGCGGCCCAAGACCGACAGAAATCCTATGCTGATAAGCGAAGATCCGATTTGGAGTTTGATGTTGGGGATATGGTTTTCGTAAAGGTTTCTCCTTTGCGGAATGTGGTCCGATTTGGAGCCGTTGGGAAGTTAGCACCGAGATTTGTTGGACCCTTCCCTATTATAGAGAGGATCGGGAAGATGGCTTATAGAGTGAAGTTGCCCGAGAAGCTTGCCGGAGTGCACGATGTTTTTCATGTCTCGCATCTCCGGAAGTGTTTACATGAATCAGCAGAGGTTGTGGAGCCAAGTGTTTTGGAGGATGTGGAAGTAGAGAGAGAGGCTACCTTGAGGAGAGCTCCGATTCGTATCTTGGGGACGGAGACCAAGAAGCTAAGGAATCGAGAGGTCAGGCTGGTGAAGGTTCAATGGGGTGAAGCCGAAGAAGACGCAACTTGGGAAACCGAGGAGAAGATGCGTGGGCTTTATCCATTCCTTTTTGAGGGTACACTCTCAATCTCTTTTCTTTGTGAGCGTATCTTTCTCTTTGCTATCCATATTTATCTAGTTTATCGTGTTAATCTTGTCATGAGAACCTTAGGTAGAAACCCTTTGGATGAAACATGTGTTTGAGACATGTTATGCTTGATGGTTGCAAGTGGTTGCAAGTGTTTGCAAGTGGTTGCTCGTGGATGCATTATACACGATTAGGCACTAGATCGGCTCGCACACTCCTCATATTGCATATGCATGAGTGTTTATGCTTATTCATGAATGAAAATTGTGTGTTATCACATGGATGTTGCATATGGGTGTATGTTATGTGCACACATATAGATGATATACATTATGTTAGGAATTGCATACATATGGATTCATTTCACTAACATAATTCGCATTGATGATATTTGCATTAGATAAGTACATATACACACACCTCTGCATATGTTCATCCAACATTTAGAATCTTGTAAGGACAATGATTGCTCGTGGATGATGGTTTGAGTAGATGGATGATTGGATGGTAGGATACGTTCTTCCTAACTTGAAGATTTCGGGGACGAAATCCTTTAAGGAGGGGAGAATGTAACAACCCGTATTTTCAATAACCTGTTATAACATAAATCGAGACAGAATTTAATTCTAAAATCTGAATCAAGGGAAACGGGCTATGCCATTGCGTTCGTCTCGGAAAAATACGCGAAATAGAGTCCGAGTTTTCGAAAATCGGAGTCCGTATGACCCAGTTAAGGCCCATTGAAGTTTTCAGAAATTTCCATATTAAAAACAGATTTAAATTTTAAGTTAAAAACAAGGGTTAGGGCACAACTGGCGTAAGGCGGGAAAACTCCCGCCAAGACCCCCAAGTCGACAGGCATGTCGACAGGGGTCTAAGGGTGTCGACTGCCCTGTCGACAGCCCTGTCGACACGGGGTGGCCGGGCAGTTTTGCCTGGCGCACCATTTCTGATCTGGGCTTGGTTGTGTGGCTTGGTTCTGGAGAATTCCGAAATCTGATGGACCTAATTCAACTAGGGTTTAATCCTATGGTCTAAATCACTAGCCTAATCTATAAATAAGACCCTAACCTACCCTAAATCACTCATTATTCATTCTAGCAACTAAACTATGTCAAAATCAAACCTCTCATGGCCTCCACTCTCTTCATACAATTCCTAAATCAATTTCTAAGAGATTTCCATGCATACAAGTGTATTTAGGCTTGTATGATCCTCTTTAGCTTGCATTAAAGTCTTGTTTCTTTATTGGCATCATAAAGGAGGAGTCTTGATCAAGTTTGCTTCATTTTGGGGTTTTAATTTGTTGCATAAGGGGTTTCTTACATTTGCTATACTCATTTGAGTCCGCAAAAGCATTGTAAGCCCTATTCCTCTCATACTTGAACTTTGAAGTTAAAAGCATGATATGCAAGTTGTCATAAGTTATGCAAGTTTATTTATGCAAGTATGATATGCAAGTTGCCATAAGTTATGCAAGTTTGTTTATGCAAGTATGATATGCAAGTTGTCATATGTTGTGCAAGTTTGTTTATGCAAGTTTATTTATGTAAGTATGATATGCAAGTTGCCATAAGTTATGCAAGTTTGTTTATGCAAGTATGATATGCAAGTTGTCATATGTTGTGCAAGTTTGTTTATGCAAGTTTATTTATGCAAGTATGATATGCAAGTTGCCATAAGTTATGCAAGTTTGTTTATGCAAGTATGATATGCAAGTTGTCATATGTTGTGCAAGTTTGTTTATGCAAGTTTGTTATGCAAGTATGACATGCAAGTGTCATATGTTGTGCAAGTTTATCTATGCAAGTTTTATTATGCAAGTTTGATATGCAAAGTTGTCATATGATATGCAAGTATGCTTATGCAAGTTTGGGATGGTCATGTGGTTCATGTTAACATGTTATGCATGCTTTTGGGCCTAAAAATGTAATATGCAAGTGTATGAACACATGAACCTTTCATATGCCACCATGTTGAACTTGTGGCTCTAACACTTTTATGTCATGATTATGCCAAGTTCCCTCTTTCTATCCTTTATGCGCTATTGCGATATGTAAGCGATGGGATTGCGTTTGGGGTTGGGTAAACTTAAAAGACATAAAAACATGAGCTTGGGAATTTACCTATTAAGTTAGGTCTACCCATTGGGAATTTACCTATTAAGTTAGGTCTACCCAATTGCTTGAAAACTTGTAATGAGATGGACATGACACTTAGAAAAGATAAGTGTGGCCAACTCGAGGTTGGGTTGAGTTTGTAGCGTAAACCTACCCGGAACCGACCGGCTTAACTAGTTGCTACAAACAATAGGACCCAATGTGAGAAGTTGGTCATGTTGTACCTTGGACCCGAGGTTAGACCAAGTTGTGGTGTAAAGCTACCCGGACCCGCCCGGCTTAACTAGTAACCACAACAAAGTCTAATGTGAGAGGTTAAGGCGCATTAATTAATTAATGCCTCATGATTAGGGTTAAGTCATGGACCATTTAATACTTAACCAATTTGGGCTCGGTTGATTAATCGGGGTTAAGTCGTGAACTCACCGTTACACTTAACCAAGTTAATCCATGATTAGTGAAGGGGTTAAACCATACTTAACCCACTAGAGAAATCCTAGTAATGGGGGGTCCACTCCTTCAGTAATCCCTAGTTTGTATCATCATGGCCCTAGGGACTAGGCTAGGGTGGGGGGCACGATTACTGAACTGGAGATAAGGGGCCATAAAGCGACGACCGTGGTACGCCGGTGTAGTTCTGGGCGGACTCTGGTCGTGCACATAGTCCGTATCCGTAGTAAACAAGCACGGGTACCGGTAGGGCGAGACTGTGCACTCATGTTTATGGTGTCCAAGGGTTGACACCCTAGGGCTTGATACACCCGACGGGTGGACCCGGCACAGTTCGACTACATTCATGTTTGGGCCGTATTGACACCAACACGTGACGAGTTAGGCTTAGGGAGCCGATCGACTAGACCGTTGGGTTGGACCTCGTGGTAGGGTCACTTCATGGACCTCGTGGTAGGGTCACTTCATGGGCCTCGTAGGAGGATCACTTCATGTTATTGGGCCAAAGCTTGGGCCGTGGGATCAATACTTGTTTAATCAAGTCATGTTAGTTTGCTAGTACACCCGTGGTGCAAAATCTTAATCCTGATTATGCGATGACACCTTTATCTACCTTGATAGTTAATCATCATGTCGGTATCCTTATGTTCATACTTGCTGCTCATGACAGTTAACTTTATCAGTTTACATTGATTGTAGTAGGGCTTACTCAGTCTTTTTGACTGACCTGTTTTCTTTCGCCTCTTTTCTTCCGTTCCCCCCCCCCTCCCCCAGGTTCTCAGGGAGGGAATACAGGAGCTTAGCTTGGATCCTACCTGCTTTCTTGGATAGCTCATGTATGCTTTGGACTTGAGCTCGCTATGGTTTTTCTGCTTTGGGGATAGCTACTTATGTTTTTCTTTTCAGTTTTCAGATGATGTTGTTTATGTACTAGACTTATTTTATTTGGAAAATTGACATGATGTTGTACTAAGACTTGATTTGAAATGGTTTGAAAATCTTCCGCTGTCTTATCCATGTTATTTACTCTGGTTACATATATATACATGTTCTTGTTCTGCCTTGATATATCATTATGCATGTTTACCTGATTCAAACGCCCCTCCAAAGTCAGAGTGCTTGCAAGAGTCACCCTGGCGGAGGCGGGGTGTTACAATTCTTGTCTTAACACGTTGTTTAAAATTCGGGTTGTTACATTCTCCCCTCCTTTAAGGATTTCGTCCCCGAAATCTCCAAGTTAGGAAGAACGTATCCTACCATCCATCATCCATCTACTCAAAACATCATCCACAAGCAACCATGGTCCTTAAAAGGGCTTCTAATGCTTTATGAACACATGCAAGAAAGTGTGTGTATATGTTCCTTAGCTAATGCTAATGATCAGGCCTGAATGATCTTCTAATGCAAAATATGTTTAGTGCCATGCATCCAACATGTATGCAAATAGTCCTAGTCATATAAACACTATATGTGTGCACAACCATTCACTCATATGCAACATCCACATGATAACACATTCAATTTCATCCATAAACAGGTATAAATACTCGTGCATATGCAATATGAAATGTGAGTGTATCGATCTAGTATCTAATGTGTATTCGCGCATCCACGAGCAACCACTTGCAACCATTTGCAACCACATCAATCATAACATGTTTCAAACACATGTTTACATCCATAGGATTCTACCTAAGGTTCTCACGATAGGATCGAGGAGGTAAACAAGGTAAACTCCCTACGGGGTTTGCAACAGAAACAGGACCGAGAGGATATTCACCAAAAGATAACATGCGAGCAAGCTCTACAGGAAAAACCAGGGATCAAGGATACACTCTTTAAAAAGAGGTACGATGCGCGTGTCTAGCCTTACGTCTTCTAAGTCGCGTTTCCTTGAGCTTAATTCCTCGGTGCCTTGACCATCTTTTTAACTTCATGATCTCGTAGCTCCTTGATTCCTATTTCCAAGATATGAGTTAGAACTCATTTCATTGCCGCCTCTTATTCCACTTTCACTTATCCTTTCCCTAGTATACTTGGCTCAAACGTATCCACTTACTCATGCAAGCTCTTCAAAATTCACTAGGTAATTCTGGATCTCGTTTGTCGATGCCAATCCATGTTGCCAAGAGTGCTTACTAGGGTGATTCCCATAACTCATGCATAAGCGAAACGAACTATCCGCCTTAACGGCGAATTCTATTCGAACGGATTACCAACAACTGCATCCCGGGATTCTAGGTAACTAACCATGACAGAACCCAAAAGGTTACACGAGACTTCGGGGGTATCACCAAGGTGAGTCGAGAGTCTAACTACCCTCTTTCCAAAACCGAGAATGGCAGCCCTTATTGGGTGACCACTTTATCCCTAGAATCCACCCATAGCCGAGACATGTCATTCTCAAATCCAAACAAGTCATGAAGAAATGGACCAACTCTCCAACCAGATTTTTGGGACAAAAACTGGGATCCTCTACCATGCTAGTACTAAGGTGCAGAGACTTAACTATCCAAGCAGACTTAAATGATACGATGATCAAGACAAAGTCTGGACGGGATGATAGAAAAGAACGGCTAAACCTTTACCAGAAACGGTACCATCTCTTTTAGGTACCCTAGAAATGGGAGCGTACAATTTCCCTCTCCGTTGATCTTGTCCTTGTCCTCCTTGATGGACTAAGCCATACCAACAAGTTGCTTATCCTTAAGCTCGCGTCCTTTATCCTTACTCTTATTATCCTTCCTTGTACCACGGCAACAGGTCTCTCGAGAACCACCTCCATTGTACGGAAAGCACCTACGTGGCTAAACAAAGATTAGTCACAGTTAGAACTACTGTGACTACAGATGGAGGAAAGAAAGGAGAAGAGATTCGACCAAGGAATCAAAGGATAGTGCTAATGGCCTTTGGGGAATAGGCTTTTAAAAACTTTTCTTGAAAAATACTTCTTTGTAAACGGTTTTTCAAATAGTTTTCAGAAGGTTTTAAAAACTTTTGCCCAGTTTGGTAACCTGGCTCTGATACCAAATGTAACACCCCACCTCCGCTAGGGTCACTCACAAAGAGAATGCACTAGGTTTGGTGAAGCATTATCGAGGTAAACATACACAGAAATATTACAAGACTGAACATATATAAAACAGCGGAAGTAAAACAAATTTCATTTACCTTATAAAACAAGGTCTAAAACCTTTTACATCAGAATACATCAAAACCTGTCTTGCAATAATAAAGAAGCATAAAATCTTTTCATAAATTATTCCCCAAGTGAAGTAGTAAAGTAGCCATAGCCAAGAAAAGTCCAAGCCATACAAGATGACCTTCAACAGAAGAAGTCTGAATTAACAACAACATTTCCTCCCTGAAACCTGGGGGGGAACGGAAGACAAAGAGGCGAAAGAAAACGGGGTCAGTCATAAAGACTGGTAATTCCTATCTACTTCCAGCATAAAAACAGGTAAAGGTAACATGACATGCATAAACTGAAAGTAAACATAAGGATGACAACAAGATAGATAAGCTAAACCAAGATAACTGGATGAACTACTGTAGCAAGGTAAACTAAAGTATCATGATAAACTACGGTGTCAAGAATCAAGGTATCACATCGTCAGGTTTCTATCAAGTATACTATCACAAGGTATCTGTCATGTATAACATCCCACGATATCTATCATGTATAACAGCCCAAGGTATTTGTCACGTGTATTCGCTCTGCACCTCTCGTACTAGTATCCCTACCCGCGTCATGTGTTAACTATGAATGTCCCTTGCCCAATGTCATGTAATGGTCCATGTCAACCTAATATATTGTGAAAACCCGCAACTTCCCCGTAAAGGAAAGCGGCGGATAGTTCGAGAACAAGCCACAACAGAACGCATATAAAAGAACATTTCATTGTATATTACAACAATGCATCAGATTACAAGAATATACAGAGTATAAATGAATAAATATTACACAGAAATACCAGAGATTTAAATTACATTTAAATACATAGCAGCGGAAAATAATACAATACACAACTAGAAGAGATATACGGATACAAAGCTTTCCGGATATCGTTCCAGCTGTAAACCAGGATCCTGTGAATATAAATCTGCAAAAACCAAAACTACTAGCTGCCCGTGTCAAAATAAGGGCACCCAGAGTTTAGGTTAAAACAATAAACTCCAGGTCAGTCATGTGACTGGTGTGAGAACTAAAACAGTTAATCTTTATTTTTAAAGTTAGGTAAATCAAGGGACCACGCCGTATAACACGGAACGGGTTTCCTCCCAAGAATACCAGTGCATAAAACAAACAGCACAATGCTAAATAAAGAAAAATGAAGTTGTTATAAGACCCAGGTCCTATCACACAATGCAACGCAAGCCGGGGGATTGGGTTTTCCCTTATAACAGCCAAAGAATGCTTGATGCGTTTAAAACAAATCATTTGATACTAATAAGTGCATAGTGTATAAAACAACTTCAAATCATAAGTATAAATCATAGGCGGCATGGGTGCCATATATCATGTCGCCATACTAGTTCTACAATTAAAACCGCAAAGGTCGTATTTGGAAATTGGATTTCCATCTATGAACCGAGGCAAAAGATAGTCCTCAACCGATTCGAGACAATCTAGCCTACCATGTCTCAGGAACAGCCGCAACTGCCCTCTGGATCGTCAGGGCCGGTCCACCGATGTGGATTATTATGCCTGAACAATACGTCTCCCCGCCCTTTGGGGCGCAAACGAGCCAACGAATGACTCCATCGGACCCGGATCGTCCGATCAAACCGAGGCGCCTCGCAACAGCAACAACCACATAAGTCAAACTCGTCAGGGCGTGTAAAACCACCGACGCCACTTTTAGCTAGAAAGAAACGCAAGTCCTCCCTGAGGTACATCTCCCGTTTTTGGTTCATACCGGTTGTGATACTCGCGAATCAACGTTACACAAAGCTACGCCACACAAGGCCGTGCTTTGATCATCAACCACAAGACTTTGCTTTTCAATAGAAGCCTTGATCATTTGCCACTTAGGCATGCCACACAGGCAATTCACTCCATGCGATTGATATCCATCAATATATAACCCCTGAGCTCGTACGTCTCAGAGAAGGGCGTTAAGCAAGAGAATAAATTCTCCGCCGCCAAATAGATATATATTTAATAGAGATCAATCACACAGACTAAAATCCAATGTCAGACGCACAGTCCATTTACAAGTCCGTTCTGGGGCTGAACGAAACCGGAGGCACCTAGTACCTCGCATATCCATCGACCTCCAAGTACGTCTGGACGATCACCAACTATTTCCATCTTCTTGGGTGTACAACCCAATCAAGATCATCAGTAATCACCCAAACGACGTGAAGACCTCCGGTCTTCGACCATCGTCTTCATCTTCGACTTATCGTCGTATCAGTTATTCAGAATGGGATAAACCCGGTCTTTCCGAATAACTCGCGTATATTTTAAATAAGTGTTACACAAACACAACATACGCCTCATTCCAATTCATCAGTCACTAACCGTAAATTAATCAAGAGAATAATTTCCCAAATATTAACCCCGAAGGCCGAAACCAACATCAGATCAATATCCAGAAAACCATTCTGCTCAGCTAACCGACAGTTAGTTTCTGATTTCACATTCATAGGGAAAGGTTCCCATTAATTTTATCCAAGATAAATTCCTGAATTTATTCTCTAATCTTCCTTTGAATTTTGATTCAAATTAGTCGGGATTAACGAAACTTACCGAAGTAATCATTTGTTTTTAATTTCCCAATCCCAACCTATTCATCCCATGAAGTAAAACTGGTTATACTTCATATCTAACACCACGGTGTTATCGGTAAATTTAATTACCATTTCACGTTCAAATCTAATTAAAGATTTAACTATCGCCTGGAGCAAAACTGGTGATACTCCATTCTCGATCATTTCAATCTAATTAAAGATTCATTAAAACTCCACTTAGTTTTAATCGCTAACTGGGTTAAAGAATCAGTGTCATTTAAAACACGGTTCACAATAAACCCAAAATCACATTCCATTAATTATCGGGTTAAAGAACGAGTGTTAATTAAAACACTGTTCACGATAAACCCAAAAATCAATATCAATTCAATTCCAATTAAATATTATTTAATTGGTACACTTCATTAAATCTAAATAGAAAGATTTTAATCTTTTCTCATCTGGGTTCAAGAACAGTGTTAGTGAAGACACCATTCACGACAAACCCAAATCACATTTGATATTCAATACAAGGCTCTGAATAGAAAATATATCGGCTTATATTCAATATCAAATTCTACGACTAACAAATGTCGTATTGGAAATAACGATATAAATATATATCTTTCAAATTTCCATAACAACATCTGTATAATCACGAATTCCAACATCGAAATATTCCGAAGACAATTTCGATTCAAATCCACTCCAATGCAATCATTGGAAATTCTGGTTATTTTTAAAACCCTTTCGAATTCAATTTATTTATTTAAAAATAAATAGAATTATAATTCTAGTTCAAAACTAGTTCATTTCGATATAAATCTATTTTTATCTTTTCAAATATGGAGTTTTTCATCCCAATTCTTTCTAAATCATTTCTTAATGATTTTACACAAATTATTACTATTTTTAATAATTTTATCAAGGCCCGTACAGTCGATTTCCATCAACGGCCATCGAACTGCACTTACAGCGACCTTTTTCAAATTTGATTTGGACATAATTCCAAATCCAACCATTAGATTTCTAATTTCTAATATTCGTTAGAAAGCTCTTTTCGATACGAACCCAACGGTTCCGGTTTTAGGAGAATCCGACGGTCGGATCTCCCGTAATGTCCGTTTGAAATAAATGGTCGAAATTCACGAACTGCCACGGCGCGGCGCGTTCTATTCAGGCCATTATATTATATATATAATATATATTTCGTCGATTTCTATTTAAAACGAATTATATGAATAATTTTAAATTCGTTTCAAAAGCAATTTCATCTTCCTTTTCAATTCAAATCAAAATTGAATTCTTCTTTATAAATTCGTTTTAAAATTCATTTCTATTCAATTCAAATTTCAATTCAATTTGAATTCATTTCAATTCGCTTTCAATTCAATTTGAAATCGTTTTATATTCAATTCATTCCGAAATCGTTTTCAATTCAATTCATTTCGAAATCATTTTATATTCAATTCATTTCGAAATCGTTTTATATTCAATTCATTTCGAAATCGTTTTCAATTCAATTCATTTCAAAATCGTTTTCAATTCAATTCATCTCGAAATCGTTTTATATTCAATTCATTTCGAAATCGTTTTCAATTCAATTCATTTCGAAATCGTTTTATATTCAATTCATTTCGAAATCGTTTTCAATTCGATTCATTTCGAAATCGTTTTCAATTCAATTCATTTCGAAATCGTTTTATATTCAATTCATTTCGAAATTGTTTTATATTCAATTCATTTCGAAATCGTTTTATATTCAATTCATTTCGAAATCGTTTTCAATTCAAGTCATTTCGAAATCGTTTTATATTCAATTCATTTCGAAATCGTTTTCAATTCAATTCATTTCGAAATCGTTTTCAATTCAATTCATTTCGAAATCGTTTTATATTCAATTCATTTCGAAATCGTTTTATATTCAATTCATTTCGAAATCGTTTTATATTCAATTCATTTCGAAATCGTTTTCAATTCAATTCATTTCGAAATCGTTTTCAATTCAATTCATCTCGAAATCGTTTTATATTCAATTCATTTCGAAATCGTTTTATATTCAATTCATTTCGAAATCGTTTTCAATTCAATTCATTTCAAAATGAATAGAATCGATATAAATCGTTTACGTCAAAATGGCGTCAATCTAATCAACACGGCTTCATAAATTTCTATTTTCAAATATTCTATTTCAAATATTTCTTTTTCAAAATAGTTGTTATTATCAAAATATTTCGTTCAACACATGACCAATCTCAATGGATGAGTACTGTCAACACATGAACCTTTATTTTATATTGATAAAGATGTAAATTTTATTACTAAAATATTTCGTTCAACACATGACCAATCTCAATGGATGAGTACTGTCAACACATGAACCTTTATTTTATATTGATAAAGATGTAAATTTTATTACTAAAATATTTCGTTCAACACATGACCAATCTCAATGGATGAGTACTGTCAACACATGAACCTTTATTTTATAATATTCTTTATTTTTCAAATTGGAATGAGGCCCAATCAATTACCGTATAAAGTTAATTATATGGATTTTCATGCATTACACACATATAATAGCATTGAAAAATAATCAACCATCAACCAAACTGCACTACACTGTATAAGCATCAAATATAGATATCTAACGCTTATAACAGCCTGTCAATCAATCGATCAACATATTTAATCAATCAGGATGAGTGAACTTCAAATTTCATCATAACACCCGTGTGGGGTTTCAAACAATCCAACACAGATTTTAGTTGTGCAGTTGGGCGATGTGTAAAATTTATCGACCCAATCAATGTCCTTCAAATAGGTGTACATAAACAAACCGTTCGGTTTGTAAATGAATATTTTATTTTATTCACTTCCATGTTAAAACTATATTTTTAACGATAAAATATTTTATTTAACTTATGAATGCTCTATTCAGATCATTTATTCAATAAAATGATATTTTTATTTTTCTAACATATTTTAGAAAATTTCGGCGGCATAACGGCACGATACTAGAAACGGGACGAGGCCTAGCCTTATCCCCGGTCTAGTGAAGGCCCACGCCATTCACACATCAATCAAAAATCACCAAACAACCAAATTCAAATCAGATCATCTAACTAATCTATGCAACCAAACAAACAAGTCCATGGTCTGTGGACGGTTGTGTCGGGTGCTACTAAGCACCGTCTACATCCTAGTATATATATGTAATTAGAAAAGAAATTTAAAGGTGAGAAATTCTCACAAAGGGTTCCACTCCGCCGTGCTTTGCTTTTGAACTGCTGAACCATCTGGATCTGTTTGAAATGCCAACGTAGTCTTTTCACGCTGTTCATATATAAAAATTATAATTTTATTATTGCATTTCAACAAATAAAAATCATATTTTTATTTCTTACTTATATATCTTTACAACGCTTCTTTCTATATAAAAATTATATTTTTATATTTCTACTTCATATATAAAGATCAAATTTTTAACTTCACTTCATATATATAAAAATCATATTTTTACTTCGATGTTCAATATATAAAAATCATATTTTTACTTCGATGTTCAATATATAAAAATCATATTTTTACTTCGATGTTCAATATATAAAAATCATATTTTTACTTCGATGTTCAATATATAAAAATCATATTTTTACTTCGATGTTCAATATATAAAAATCATATTTTTACTTCGATGTTATATGGATAAAAATTCTATTTTATCACGCTATTCTCTATGTAAAGTTTCCGCCTTTTCAAAAATAGATCTTTCACCATTTCTAAAATAAAGATTTCGCCTTTTCTAAAATAAAGATTTCACCTTTTCTAAAATAAAGATTTCACCTTTCATCTTCTACCTAATAAAGATTATATTTTTAATACTTTAAAAATATAAAAATCATATTTTTAATTCTTTAAAAATATAAAAATCATATTTTTATTTTGCTACCTATATAAAGATGATATTTTTAATATTTTAAAAATATAAAAATCATATTTTTATTACTCTACTATAATAAAAATCATTTTTTTTCAGTTTTATCTACTTATAAAAATCAGTTTCTATCATTACTAAAATATCGGTTTTTCCTAGCCTAAATATAAAATAAACTAAATAAATAAAACCGGAGAAACTTACATTAAAAACTAGAGTTTTGTTGGCTGGAGACGTGGTGGCTCCACGGGAGGAGGCGGTGAAGTTCGGCAGCAGGCGCAGTGGGCCAGGGTGTTGCGGGTCCAGTCGAAGCAGAGGGGGGGGTGTGCGCCATCGCTCAGGCGAAGGAGGGGGAGGGCGAACGGGGGTGGCGGGGCTCGGTGCGGTTGCGTTAGGGTTTCGGGGGGGTTTCTGTGCGATTTGGGGGTTTCAAGCGAGGTGGCAGAACGGAGAGGAGGGGGGGTCGACGGAGGTGAGGTGATGGCGTCGGGGAAGGCGCGGTGATGGCGATGGCGTCAGTCGATGGGTGGGCGGGCGATTGGATCGGGGTTTTTTTTCTTTTTTTTTTCCTTCTATCTGAAATCGAAATGAAGAGGGGGGGCCAGAGCGGGTTAACGGGGAGAGGTTTTTTTTTTTTAATTAATTAATTTTCAAAAAGCTGACTTTTACATACGACCTCGAAACGAGGCCCACCGCCTGTCGTCCATAGCATTTTACCCCCATTCCGAACACAATGGGATATGTATCGTAGGTTGATTTGATCGTTTCGATCAGTTTCCTTTGAATTTACATTTAAATCACTATATTGAATTTTAAACGTACATATCAAATTACCGGGGTCACATACTAACTCGAAAAATTCCAGAAAAATATTTTCTAGCTTCGTATTGACGATACGGTCCTAACAAAACTAGTTTCGTCGAATTCTGAGACCGTTGGAAAAATGGCCAATTTCCAGTCGATTAAAATCAACCGAAACTGGTCAAACGCGTTTTCCTTTGCCACGCTCACATATTGATTCGAAAAATTATGAAACTTAAAACCTAGCAATAATTTTACATCACGGACCCAACAAAAGTGGTTTCGTCGAAATCCGAGGTCGTTTGCAAAATGGCTATTTTTAAGGGCCTGAATTCCATAGCGACTATTCAGAATTTTCAACTGAACATATCCTTTGATTCCCGCTATGAAATTTCGATTTTTCGGATTCGCTGGAAAGATATTATCAATTAGATCCCATCATTTTTGGTTTCACTAAAATCCGGATTGTTTTGCACCCGGTACATTCAATTGAAGTTTGAAATCGAATTATCGAACTACCGCGCCATTTTCAATTCTATTTATAATTATATATAAATATTTATATTCTAACGACGATGCGTATATATATACGTTCGAATTATATTCAAAATAAATTTCTCGTCGATATTATTTAAAATAATTCATTTTAAATAATCAAAATTCGCTAAAATTGCCAAAATAAAAATTTTAAACTGGCCCAGATTTTCGGGTTGTTACAATCTCCCCCACTTAAAACTTTTCGTCCCCGAAAAGGAACAAAGTCGAAAGTGGTTTGATCATTCAACTCTACGTTCGATCTGGCTTGCATTCTCCAACTTTTCAGTTTCTGAGAATTTTCAAAATTTTCAAAAATTTGGCTAACACCCTAAATTTTCGAAAAATTTCGCCATAACCTCCCCTGCAATGGGAGCATCAGGAAATCTCAAGTAGCTTCCCCGGTCCTTCAGATCTCAAAAAGAAAAAGAAAAAGCCAAGCGGCTAGCCAATAGGCTCATAAAATCATCATCACCCAAACAAAACAGTAAATTATGTAGTAAACATGTACCTATTTGTCGGGCAAACAAATTTTATTCTCTGCTCTAGCCTCCTTGCTATGACCTGTTCAATGTAAGTGCAAGTATATGCAAGCAAATGCGACCAATTTTCAATATAATTCAATATTTGATTCAATTAGGCATAATGGTTCAAAATTATCAAACAAATAAACAAACAACACAAACATCAATCAATTAGTGAATTATCATTTCAAATTCATAAATTTGATACATATACAAAAAATCATGTTTTGATGCCAAATCACAACAATGTATTCTAGCTATATTAGTTTTGGTTCTCACACCAGTCTAATGGAAATATATAGATATCACACCTTCGAAACTCGAACATAAATGTTGATGATGCGATCGCTATCATCAATAATATCTCCGGGCGACTAGAGTGTGATGCTATATCTATCCAATATATTAAAACTTTGAATATACGTTTGCAAGGCGTATATGCAAATTCTTTATATACTGAATTTTCCAAAATCAATATAAACAAATAAACAAATATGAATAGTTGATTTAAATTTGCAAAACAAAATTTGTTTTCATTAGAAAAATATACTCTTGTCACTCGTTCTAGGATACTACTGATCCCATCTCTAACGAGTCATTCTAATTGGATATTACTAATCCAATATCTGATGAATTCTTTCGTATGGTTCTAATGTGTCTTGTTCTCGAGCTCTGTAAACCAAAGCTCTGATACCAACTGTGAAAACCCGCAACTTCCCCGTAAAGGAAAGCGGCGGATAGTTCGAGAACAAGCCACAACAGAACGCATATAAAAGAACATTTCATTGTATATTACAACAATGCATCAGATTACAAGAATATACAGAGTATAAATGAATAAATATTACACAGAAATATCAGAGATTTAAATTACATTTAAATCATAGCAGCGGAAAATAATACAATACACAACTAGAAGAGATATACGGATACAAAGCTTTCCGGATATCGTTCCAGCTGTAAACCAGGATCCTGTGAATATAAATCTGCAAAAACCAAAACTACTAGCTGCCCGTGTCAAAATAAGGGCACCCAGAGTTTAGGTTAAAACAATAAACTCCAGGTCAGTCATGTGACTGGTGTGAGAACTAAAACAGTTAATCTTTATTTTTAAAGTTAGGTAAATCAAGGGACCACGCCGTATAACACGGAACGGGTTTCCTCCCAAGAATACCAGTGCATAAAACAAACAGCGCAATGCTAAATAAAGAAAAATGAAGCTATTATAAGACCCAGGTCCTATCACACAATGCAACGCAAGCCGGGGGATAGGGTTTTCCCTTATAACAGCCAAAGAATGCTTGATGCGTTTAAAACAAATCATTTGATACTAATAAGTGCATAGTGTATAAAACAACTTCAAATCATAAGTATAAATCATAGGCGGCATGGGTACCATATATCATGTCGCCATACTAGTTCTACAATTAAAACCGCAAAGGTCGTATTTGGAAATTGGATTTCCATCTATGAACCGAGGCAAAAGATAGTCCTCAACCGATTCGAGACAATCTAGCCTACCATGTCTCAGGAACAGCCGCAACTGCCCCCTGGATCGTCAGGGCCGCTCCACCGATGTGGATTATTATGCCTGAACAATACGTCTCCCCGCCCTTTGGGGCACAAACGAGCCAACGAATGACTCCATCGGACCCGGATCGTCCGATCAAACCGAGGCGCCTCGCAACAGCAACAACCACATAAGTCAAACTCATCAGGGCGTGTAAAACCACTGACGCCACTTTTAGCTAGAAAGAAACGCAAGTCCTCCCTGAGGTCCATCTCCCGTTTTTGGTTCATACCGGGTGTGATACTCGCGAATCAACGTTACACAAAGCTACGCCACACAAGGCCGTGCTTTGATCATCAACCACAAGACTTTGCTTTTCAACAGAAGCCTTGATCATTTGCCACTTATGCATGCCACACAGGAAATTCACTCCATGCGATTGATATCCATCAATATATAACCCCTGAGCTCGTACGTCTCAGAGAAGGGCGTTAAGCAAGAGAATAAATTCTCCGCCGCCAAACAGATATATATTTAATAGAGATCAATCACACGGACTAAAATCCAATGTCAGACACACAGTCCATTTACAAGTCCGTTCTGGGGCTGAACGAAACCGGAGGCACCTAGTACCTCGCATATCCATCGACCTCCAAGTACGTCTGGACGATCACCAACTATTTCCATCTTCTTGGGTGTACAGCCCAATCAAGATCATCAGTAATCACCCAAACGACGTGAAGACCTCCGGTCTTCGACCATCGTCTTCATCTTCGACTTATCGTCGTATCAGTTATTCAGAATGGGATAAACCCGGTCTTTCCGAATAACTCGTATATTTTAAATAAGTGTTACACAAACACAACATACGCCTCATTCCAATTCATCAGTCACTAACCGTAAATTAATCAAGAGAATAATTTCCCAAATATTAACCCCGAAGGCCGAAACCAACATCAGATCAATATCCAGAAAACCATTCTGCTTAGCTAACCGACAGTTAGTTTCTGATTTCACATTCATAGGGAAAGGTTCCCATTAATTTTATCCAAGATAAATTCCTGAATTTATTCTCTAATCTTCCTTTGAATTTCGATTCAAATTAGTCGGGATTAACGAAACTTACCGAAGTAATCATTTGTTTTTAATTTCCCAATCCCAACCTATTCATCCCATGAAGTAAAACTGGTTATACTTCATATCTAACACCACGGTGTTATCAGTAAATTTAATTACCATTTCACGTTCAAATCTAATTAAAGATTTAACTATCGCCTGGAGCAAAACTGGTGATACTCCATTCTCGATCATTTCAATCTAATTAAAGATTCATTAAAACTCCACTTAGTTTTAATCGCTAACTGGGTTAAAGAATCAGTGTCATTTAAAACACGGTTCACAATAAACCCAAAATCACATTCCATTAATTATCGGGTTAAAGAACGAGTGTTAATTAAAACACTGTTCACGATAAACCCAAAAATCAATATCAATTCAATTCCAATTAAATATTATTTAATTGGTACACTTCATTAAATCTAAATAGAAAGATTTTAATCTTTTCTCAACTGGGTTCAAGAACAGTGTTAGTGAAGACACCATTCACGACAAACCCAAATCACATTTGATATTCAATACAAGGCTCTGAATAGAAAATATATCGGCTTATATTCAATATCAAATTCTACGACTAACAAATGTCGTATTGGAAATAACAATATAAATATATATCTTTCAAATTTCCATAACAACATCTGTATAATCACGAATTCCAACATCGAAATATTCCGAAGACAATTTCGATTCAAATCCACTCCAATGCAATCATTGGAAATTCTGGTTATTTTTAAAACCCTTTCGAATTCAATTTATTTATTTAAAAATAAATAGAATTATAATTCTAGTTCAAAACTAGTTCATTTCGATAAAAATCTATTTTTATCTTTTCAAATATGGAGTTTTTCATCCCAATTCTTTCTAAATCATTTCTTAATGATTTTACACAAATTATTACTATTTTTAATAATTTTATCAAGGCCCGTACAGTCGATTTCCATCAACGGCCATCGAACTGCACTTACAGCGACCTTTTTCAAATTTGATTTGGACATAATTCCAAATCCAACCATTAGATTTCTAATTTCTAATATTCGTTAGAAAGCTCTTTTCGATACTAACCCAACGGTTCCGGTTTTAGGAAAATCCGACGGTCGGATCTCCCGTAATGTCCGTTTGAAATAAATGGTCGAAATTCACGAACTGCCGCGGCGCGGCGCGTTCTATTCAGGCCATTATATTATATATATAATATATATATAATATATTTCGTCGATTTCTATTTAAAACGAATTATATGAATAATTTTAAATTCGTTTCAAAAGCAATTTCAACTTCCTTTTCAATTCAAATCAAAATTGAATTCTTCTTTATAAATTCGTTTTAAAATTCATTTCTATTCAATTCAAATTTCAATTCAATTTGAATTCATTTCAATTCGCTTTCAATTCAATTTGAAATCGTTTTATATTCAATTCATTCCGAAATCGTTTTCAATTCAATTCATTTCGAAATCGTTTTATATTCAATTCATTTCGAAATCGTTTTCAATTCAATTCATTTCGAAATCGTTTTCAATTCAATTCATCTCGAAATCGTTTTATATTCAATTCATTTCGAAATCGTTTTCAATTCAATTCATTTCGAAATCGTTTTCAATTCAATTCGTTTCGAAATCGTTTTATATTCAATTCATTTCGAAATCGTTTTCAATTCAATTCATTTCGAAATCGTTTTCAATTCAATTCATTTCGAAATCGTTTTATATTCAATTCATTTCGAAATCGTTTTATATTCAATTCATTTCGAAATCGTTTTCAATTCAAGTCATTTCGAAATCGTTTTCAATTCAATTCATTTCGAAATCGTTTTCAATTCAATTCATTTCGAAATCGTTTTCAATTCAATTCATTTCGAAATCGTTTTATATTCAATTCATTTCGAAATCGTTTTATATCCAATTCATTTCGAAATCGTTTTATATTCAATTCATTTCGAAATCGTCTTCAATTCAATTCATTTCGAAATCGTTTTCAATTCAATTCATCTCGAAATCGTTTTATATTCAATTCATTTCGAAATCGTTTTCAATTCAATTCATTTCAAAATGAATAGAATCGATATAAATCGTTTACGTCAAAATGGCGTCAATCTAATCAACACGGCTTCATAAATTTCTATTTTCAAATATTCTATTTCAAATATTTCTTTTTCAAAATAGTTGTTATTATCAAAATATTTCGTTCAACACATGACCAATCTCAATGGATGAGTACTGTCAACACATGAACCTTTATTTTATATTGATAAAGATGTAAATTTTATTACTAAAATATTTCGTTCAACACATGACCAATCTCAATGGATGAGTACTGTCAACACATGAACCTTTATTTTATATTGATAAAGATGTAAATTTTAATACTAAAATATTTCGTTCAACACATGACCAATCTCAATGGATGAGTACTGTCAACACATGAACCTTTATTTTATAATATTCTTTATTTTTCAAATTGGAATGAGGCCCAATCAATTACCATATAAATTTAATTATATGGATTTTCATGCATTACACACATATAATAGCATTGAAAAATAATCAACCATCAACCAAAGTGCACTACACTGTATAAGCATCAAATATAGATATCTAACGCTTATAACAGCCTGTCAATCGATCGATCGACATATTTAATCAATCAGGTAAGTGAACTTCAAATTTCATCCTAACACCCGTGTGGGGTTTCAAACAATCCAACACAGATTTTAGTTGTGCAGTTGGGCGATGTGTAAAATTTATCGACCCAATCAATGTCCTTCAAATAGGTGTACATAAACAAACCGTTCGGTTTGTAAATGAATATTTTATTTATTCACTTCCACGTTAAAACTATATTTTTAACGATAAAATATTTTATTTAACTTATGAATGCTCTATTCAGTTCATTTATTCAATAAAATGATATTTTTATTTTTCTGACATATTTTAGAAAATTTCGGCGGCATAACGGCACGATACTAGAAACGGGACGAGGCCTAGCCTTATCCCCGGTCTAGTGAAGGCCCACGCCATTCACACATCAATCAAAAATCACCAAACAACCAAATTCAAATCAGATCATCTAACTAATCTATGCAACCAAACAAACAAGTCCATGGTCTGTGGACGGTTGTGTCGGGTGCTACTAAGCACCGTCTGCATCCTAGTATATATATGTAATTAGAAAAGAAATTGAAAGGTGAGAAATTCTCACAAAGGGTTCCACTCCGCCGTGCTTTGCTTTTGAACTGCTGAACCATCTGGATCTGTTTGAAATGCCAACGTAGTCTTTTCACGCTGTTCATATATAAAAATTATAATTTTATTATTGCATTTCAACAAATAAAAATCATATTTTTATTTCTTACTTATATATCTTTACAACGCTTCTTTCTATATAAAAATTATATTTTTATATTTCTACTTCATATATAAAGATCAAATTTTTAACTTCACTTCATATATATAAAAATCATATTTTTACTTCGATGTTCAATATATAAAAATCATATTTTTACTTCGATGTTCAATATATAAAAATCATATTTTTACTTCGATGTTCAATATATAAAAATCATATTTTTACTTCGATGTTCAATATATAAAAATCATATTTTTACTTCGATGTTCAATATATAAAAATCATATTTTTACTTCGATGTTATATGGATAAAAATTCTATTTTATCACGCTATTCTCTATGTAAAGTTTCCGCCTTTTCAAAAATAGATCTTTCACCATTTCTAAAATAAAGATTTCGCCTTTTCTTTAATAAAGATTTCACCTTTTCTAAAATAAAGATTTCACCTTTCATCTTCTACCTAATAAAGATTATATTTTTAATACTTTAAAAATATAAAAATCATATTTTTAATTCTTTAAAAATATAAAAATCATATTTTTATTTTGCTACCTATATAAAGATGATATTTTTAATATTTTAAAAATATAAAAATCATATTTTTATTACTCTACTATAATAAAAATCATTTTTTTTCAGTTTTATCTACTTATAAAAATCAGTTTCTATCATTACTAAAATATCGGTTTTTCCTAGCCTAAATATAAAATAAACTAAATAAATAAAACCGGAGAAACTTACATTAAAAACTAGAGTTTTGTTGGCTGGAGACGTGGTGGCTCCACGGGAGGAGGCGGTGAAGTTCGGCATCAGGCGCAGTGGGCCAGGGTGTTGCGGGTCCAGTCGAAGCAGAGGGGGGGGGTGTGCGCCATCGCTCAGGCGAAGGAGGGGGAGGGCGAACGGTGGTGGCGGGGCTCGGTGCGGTTGCGTTAGGGTTTCGGGGGGGTTTCTGTGCGATTTGGGGGTTTCAAGCGAGGTGGCAGAACGAAGAGGATGGGGGGGTCGACGGAGGTGATGTGATGGCGTCGGGGAAGGCACGGTGGTGGCGATGGCGTCAGTCGATGGGTGGGCGGGCGATTGGATCGGGTTTTTTTTTTTCCTTCTATCTGAAATCGAAATGAAGAGGGGGGGGGGGGGCAGAGCGGGTTAACGGGGAGAGGTTTTTTTTTATATATTTAATTAATTAATTTTCAAAAAGCTGACTTTTACATACGACCTCGAAACGAGGCCCACCGCCTGTCGTCCATAGCATTTTACCCCCATTCCGAACACAATGGGATATGTATCGTAGGTTGATTTGATCGTTTCGATCAGTTTCCTTTGAATTTACATTTAAATCACTATATTGAATTTTAAACGTACATTTCAAATTACCGGGGTCACATACTAACTCGAAAAATTCCAGAAAAATATTTTCTAGCTTCGTATTGACGATACGGTCCTAACAAAACTAGTTTCGTCGAATTCTGAGACCGTTGGAAAAATGGCCAATTTCCAGTCGATTAAAATCAACCGAAACTGGTCAAACGCGTTTTCCTTTGCCACGCTCACATATTGATTCGAAAAATTATGAAACTTAAAACCTAGCAATAATTTTACATCACGGACCCAACAAAAGTGGTTTCGTCGAAATCCGAGGTCGTTTGCAAAATGGCTATTTTTAAGGGCCTGAATTCCATAGCGACTATTCAGAATTTACAACTGAACATATCCTTTGATTCCCGCTATGAAATTTCGATTTTTCGGATTCGCTGGAAAGATATTATCAATTAGATCCCATCATTTTTGGTTTCACTAAAATCCGGATTATTTTGCACCCGGTACATTCAATTGAAGTTTGAAATCGAATTATCGAACTACCGCGCCATTTTCAATTCTATTTATAATTATATATAAATATTTATATTCTAACGACGACGCGTATATATATACGTTCGAATTATATTCAAAATAAATTTCTCGTCGATATTATTTAAAATAATTCATTTTAAATAATCAAAATTCGCTAAAATTGCCAAAATAAAAATTTTAAACTGGCCCAGATTTTCGGGTTGTTACATATATAGCATATGTAGGTTTCCCAACTCGTATGTTTCTTCCCATGTACAAGTTCATTCCTTTGCCGTAGGCCGTACCGGCTTTCCCATGTCAATCTATACCACCTCAACGTAGTACCATTTTATCCTTGATGTTGTTTTGAACTGCTACCCTTGATCTAGTTATGTTTTCTTACCATGAACTATCGCGTGTTCACTTAGGATTTATGCCACCTAGGACCACTAGGGATTATGCTACCTAATGAACATTTCCGTGTCTCGGTTTGGATTTAGGCCACCTAGGACCACTAGGGATTATGCCACCCGTCAACCGCGCCCTTTATCCTGCGTATGTATCGTGAATCGTTTTCCATGTCTAGACGCACATGTTCCTCAATGTGCCGTCCGAGTTCCGTGCCAGGACAAATCAAGAAATACGGAACTCGGTCGGGAGCTTTAAGTCGTCTACTGATGCAGATATCGAGGTCTGTTTTTGTACCCGTGGCTATGGTCCCACGTGACCCCTCCCTCAACTACTGAAAGGCAATCCAAGAAAAATCATCAATGAGAACCACATCCCGTCCCCACTATAGCCCCACTTCCCTAAGGGCCAACCTCACCCATGACTCGATAGCAAGAACATGGTCTGTTGGGGGTTCCCTGCCTTTCCGTTCGTACACGATTGACTAAAGATGGTAGGTAGTCGGCGACGTGCTATCCAAGGCAAAATCAAGTATCGTCGACTCCACGCTAATCCATCCCAGTCTTTAGGTCGCTCGTATAGCAACCAAGGCATACTCTTGGCTCTTCTATCGCAGACCTTAACCTCTGTGAGGCCGAGTTTCATGGACCACCTGCCACCTCACCGAGGGATACCAAGAGTACCCTTACGTCCCCCGAAGCTACCGCTTCGTCACCCAGTTCGTTGGAGCCTTTATCCAAGTCGGATAATTTGCTCCTCCTCGTGTGTTTAAGCGATGACCTACTGTATCGGGTTACTCATCTATCTGTGAACTGATCCCAATCTCTTGACTAAGAATTATTACTTAGTTTCCTAAACTAAGGTTTACCACTTAGTCTCCTTTCTCGTTATCCTTGTTAATCCAGGTTTTCCACCTAGTCCCCTGAACTAGGGTTTTGTCTAATGGGTTAAGTATTGTCCTTTAAGTTCATGACTTAACTTGCCTACGAATCATGTCAAGATTTGGTTAAGTATTCAAGTCCAAGACCTAGCCCTACAAGTTGGTTAAGTATACCAAGAAGCTCATGACTTAACCCTATTCAATCCTCAAGTCAAATTGGTTAAGTATTTGTTTATCTTAATCCTGTCAGATTATTGTGTTAGATTGGTTAAACATAGATTATCTTGACCTCATCGGATTATCGAGTCGGTTTGGTTAAGTATAGGTTAACATACCCCCATCCACTAATCGTATTAGAATGGTTAAGTATATTTAAACGGTCTTGTGACTTAACCCTATCAAGTTCTCATATTAGATTGGTTAAGTATGGTTGCTTAACCTCATCCAATCATCATGTATAATTGATTAAGTATAAGTTACTTAACCTCAGTAAATTATCATGTTAAGTTGGTTAAATATTGGTTACTTAACCACATTGAATTACCAAGTTTAGATTGGTTAAGTGTTTAACTTAACCCCATCGAATTACCGTGTTTAGATTAGTTAAGTGTAGGTTACTCAACCCTATCTAATTACCGTGTTTAGATTAGTTAAGTGTAGGTTACTTAACTCCATCTAATTACCGTGTTTAGATTATTTAAGTGTAGGTTACCTAACCCCATCTAATTACCAAGTCAGATTAGTTAAGTGTAAATTACTTAACCCCATCCCCTAATCGTCTTGTATGGTTAAGTGTCATTAAGAAATCAAGCCCGGCCCCACTTAATCTACCCATTTGTGTCATATCGGTTAAGTGTCATTAGTCGAATTTACTTAACCTTATCATGTGGCATTAATTTAATTAATGCACTCTCAACCACTCACATTAGACCTTGTTGTGGTTACTAGTTAAGCCGGGCGGGTCCGGGTAGTTTTACACCACAACCTATCCTAACCTCGGGTCTTAAGCGCGACATGACCAACTTCTCACATTGGATCCTATTGTTTGTAGCCACTAGTTAAGCCAGGCGGGTCCGGGTAGATTTATGCTACAAACTCAACCCAACCTCGAGTTGGCCACTTTCATGCTTGGTCTAGTGTCTTATTACACTTACAACCCACCCATGTTTAGATCAAGTTCCATGTTTTCCCACGTGTCATGACCATACTTAAATGTATCATGAATGTCATGTTCTCATGTAAACCCCATGTCAAGTTTTTCATGTCATACCCACGTTTTTCCTAAACCACCCAAACGTATTTCCAACCCAAGTGGAAGCGAGTCACATAGTAGGGTATTATGCCAACGTATTGGCCACAAACATGCATAGTATCATAAGGGAATTTGGCCACAAACATGCATAGTATCATAAGGGAATTTGGCCATAAGCATGCATAGTATCATAAGTGAATTTGGCCACAAACATGCATGATACATAAGGGGTTTGGGTTCATCTACATGCATAAGCCCCAAAGTCAAGTCTTTGCCCATGTTTCATAAGTCAAGTGGTTCCCAAAGGTTCATGCTTACATTCCATAGATAAAGATTCAAACTTGCGAGATATACTAGATTAAACATAACATGAATGGCATGATTAAGTCGCTACAACTTAGCCCAAAGTCATAGGTTCAAGCAAAAGAGACATGACAAGGTTCGTATAGGATAACATACTTATATTTCATCTCACTTTATCCCATGTCATGTTAGAACCACCGTTAGAATCTACAAGTAGCTAGAACTTACATAGCGAGGCTTAGGAAAGGATCATGCATCATCTTGACGAAGAAAGGTGGCTCCTTTGTCGAAGAATCGTCATGGAATTTGTGTAGCAACGTTGATCCCTCCTCGATTTGTCATAGAAAGCTTGCACCTTTTGATTTGAACCCGATTTGAATGCATAGTCTCTAGGAATTGGAGATGGAGGCCATGATCACTTGGCATTTGGACAGCACTTCGTGGCATGAGTGAGTTATGAGGGTTTAGGCTAGGTCTAGGGGTCTTTTTATAGATGTTAGGGTAGTTTTAGGCCATAGGATAAACCCTAGGATAGATCTAAACCCTCCAAAATCGTCACAAGCCTCCAAAACCGAGCCAAAACCAGAAGCAGGTGCACCAGGTCGGAGTCCAACAGGGGGGGTCGACCCAGGGGTCGACCCCCATGTCGACCCCCTGGGGAGGGGTCGACACCCATGTCGACATAGGTGTCGACCCTGAGTGTCTGGCAGGAATTTTTCCCGCCCCTCTTTTTGGGCTGAATTTCAAATCTGTTTTCGGATTTGAATTTTCGTGAAACTTCGTTGGGCCTTAACTGGGTCATACGGACTCCGATTTACGAAATTTCGGACCCTATTTCGCGTATTTTTCCGAGACGAACGCAATGGCGCAACCCGTTTATCCTGATTCAGAATTTATAATTTAATTCTGCCTTGATTCTTGTCTTAACACGTTGTTTAAAATTCGGGTTGTTACAGTTCTTTCCTTTGGAATGGCAACAAACTCAAAAGACTGGTCAACTGGAAAACAGTATGTCTTCCCTACTCTCATGGTGGTTTGAATGTCCCTCAGCTTGCCTCTTTCAACCTCGCACTCTTATCTAAATCTGGCGTGCTCTCTCTCCTTCTCAATACATTTGGAAAGACTGGATTTTACTTCGCCTTTATTATGCAAATACTTTCTTTATTCTTCACTTCAACCCTTCTTCAAGACCTTCTCCATTCTGGAGGGGTGTTATGGCATCGCTCACAAGGATTGAACCGCTCCTTCATGTAAAGGTAAACAATGGTGAATCGTGTTTGTTTTGGCAAGATATTTGGACTGAAGAGATACCCTTATCCACTGATTTACCCAACCTTGGTTTTTGTAACATTTCTAACCCACAAACAATTGCAGAAGTTTTCAATTTGGGCCCATTGGGCTTATTACCCTATTCGCTATTTGGGCTAAGCACTCTCCGAGAACTGGTTAAAATCGGTGATGTTATCATATCTTTTCATCTTTCCAATGGGTCTGATACTTTCATATGGGCTTTGGGCTCTTCTCATAAATTTTTAGTTAAATCTTGTTACACCTATCTTATCCACCCTGGTCGATGCTACTCTTTCTCCAGAATCTGGAAATGTCATCTTCCTCCACGCATCATTTTCTTTCAATGGTTATTAATTCACAATCACATCAACACAAAAGACAGGATTCGTCGCTTCAACATTGATGTCGATCCTTCCTGCGTCCTTTGCAACCTAAACGATGAATCTCTTACCCACCTTTTCTTTGAATGTGACTTTTCTTTTGCGGTCTGGGCTGCTATTAGCTCATTCATCCTTGGCTTCATCCCTTCAATCCGCTCTTTCTTCGATTATTGGCAGCACAACCCCCCTGACCCCTCTTTCGATTCCCTGGTGGCAATCTTTTCCCGGTGTATCTGGTTAGAGCGCAACGCTTATGTCTTCGGCAAACACAAAAAGTTATTGATGGGAACTTGTTATCAAATCTTGCATCTCTTAGAACAGTGGACATGCACTGTCAGGCATGCTAGATTCAGGCTCTCTCTTCCCAGGCCTCTTTCGCCAAATACCCAAGGAAGCAGTTCGTTGTTCCCTTACTGATGAAGAATAGTTAGTAGTTTTATTCTGGAAGTGTATTATTCAGTATTATGCGATGTTGATGCTTTATGTACATATTATCAGTACTCTTTAGACTGACTATTATGACCATCTTGGTCTGATCTATATTTGCTACTGGTTGGGCCTGTCAATCAGGTATTATTATTAGCTTTTTATGCATCAACGCGTAACCGGTTGTGTAGTGACATGCTACTCACCCGTCTTCCTCAATAAATAAATAAATTAAATATTAATAAATTAATATTATCGTATATATATATATATCCAAATAAAATATCATATAGCTCCGAAATAACATATTTGGATTTATATCTCCATATTTCAAATCCAGAGTTAAACCGATATTCAATTTATATTGAAAATCCATTTAAATATAAATAAATCATTATAAAATTATAAAGGGATTCCATAGCGACTTTTCGAAAATTTGATTTGGACACAACTTAAAATCTACCCGACGAAATCCCGATTTTTCTCTTCCATTAGAAAAATATACTTTACCAGCTCTGAACGTTTCTTGTTTCACAGAAATCCGACTTAAAACAGATTCTGTATATTCATTTAAAGTTCGAATCGCCAAATTACGAACTGCCACGCCATTTCGAGCTCGATTATAATTATAATATAATTATACGTTCAAACTTCATTTAAATAATATATTCGTTATTATAATTCAACTCTAAACTGAATTATATATTTTGAATTGTCCAATTCACACAATATTGCCATTTTAGCTAATTCTGATTATTTCAGAATTAAATATATTATTTAATTATTATAATAATTAAATATTCTAAGTTATTTAATTTAAATGACCATTTAAATCTCTAAACATTATTTTAAATAATTAAATAAATTAATTATTATACCATAAAAATACGGGACATTACGTTCTTCCCCCCATAAAAAAATTTCATCCTCGAAATTGCTAAGGTAGAAAACAAACTCTATTAACTGGGTAGAACTTATTTGTTCACTTCTTAATTTCAGTTTCAACATAACCAATTTAATTTCAATTAAATATTTATTCATTCCTACTAACGAAAATTTTCAAAAATCCTGAAAATTTCTAGCATCTTAACTTTTCGAAAAATTTCGCCAGCACCTCCTTTGTACTAGTCAATAGCTCAAACTCCAACTCGCCTCTCTAGGCCTTCTTCAACCCAAAAGAAAATCAAACAGCCAAGCGGCTTGCCAAATTCTGCTCAAAATCTCAAACCCAATATAATATAAACTAGTACCTTTTTGTTGGGCATATCATTATATCATTTCCATTTGTTACCAATTCAGCATATACCAATACCATCCCAATCAATCTCCAATCAGTATATCCTCAAAACCAAATCATTTGCTTATACAAGCTAAATTCCATTTCCGATTTAAATTCTTACTTACCAGTCCAATTCCATTCCGGATTATCTCTAATCCACTAATCCGATATTTTCTATCTCAATTCAATTTCCACTTAACTGGTTTTAATTAAATTTCAATTTTCTTTCACAAATCCACATTTAATTTGTTTTAATTCAAACAATTTCTTCGCCAGGGATTTTCAAACAGTTTAGTATTTCTAAGACCAGACATCCCCTTTCAGGATTTAAAACAACTTGTTTTTCACAAAACAATTCAAAAACAAAATCTTTGGTAGTAATCCATCACTTAGCAACTCAAAAATCAACACTAGTGATGTAGCGATTCATCATCAGGGTTATTTCCCAGCTATTGAAGTGAGTTCGATACTATATCACTTTTAAAACAATTTCTAAATACTTCCATTTTAAAATCTATTTCAAAATACTATTCCCAATGCTTGGAAAACATTTCTAAAATCTCCTAGGATTTTAAAATTTTCTTATACTTAATTCAATTCCATTTACAAATACTTTTCATGTTTTCGGAATTTTAATTCCAAATTCTGATTTTAATCCAGATTTAATTTGTTTGATTTCGTATGTTTCTCTTATATGATTTCTAATTGGTTGTTTATATAACCATTTCAATTTATAATCTCATTCGATTATAATAACAACTAATATATCCAATATTTCATAATGTATCAAATATCTTTACTTTATTTATATCAAAATATATTTCGGATAAAATTATTTCATTTACCCTCTTTTCAAAGCATATAGTGTCGGTTCATCGTATTCGAGTGTTTATAAACTCCAACCAATACAGTGGATCAAACTGATCGACCAGAACTTATAAACAACTCAACCAATAAATCTCCAAAATATAAAACAATTTTTATACCAAATAAAAAATATGTTCACTCATATATATACACTCGAACTCAATCTAGGGTATTACTAACCCCATCTCTACTGAGTCACGCCACAAAGCCAAGGTAATTACTTAACCTTTGGCTTTGATACCACTGTAACGACCCGGGTTTTCGCCTTCCTGAGTAACCAACATAAACTCAATGTCGACTATTCAAGCATCGGAAATACCGCATAATCCATGAAAGAAATTAGAGGGTGAGAATAGATAAGACAGAAACTTAGAATAGAAGAAGAAGAAGAATATACAACATCAGAGCAAACACGAATCTCACAGCGGAACGAATAAATATATTTCATAACATAACTTTGAAATAAAATAGTATGTGTATTGAATACCATTATTAGAGTATAAGACTTACAACATAGTGGAAATAACAATAGCTATATAATCCTGAAGCCTCCTGCTTCATCACTTCAAGTATCTGTAAATCCCGACTACTTGACTGCCCGTACAAAATTGGGCACCCAAGAGTTTAGGGGAAACAAAAACAAAATAAACTCTGGGTCAGTCATGTGACATGTGTGAGTAAACTCCAATCATTTGTTTAACTTTTAAAATCCTTTTAAAAGAAAGGAAAATCGTAAGATCGATCCACACATAAACACGGAGGGGTTTTACCTTACGACTAATCAAATTATTCTTTATATCATAGCTCTTCTGATATTAAAATAATGTCTAAATCAAGCAAATAACAATCTAGTAGAACGCTTTCATCTAAAGTTCTACATATATAATATACAATCAAAACTGCGGGCTCTTATTGGGGTATGGATTCCAACTATGACAAGGTATTGATCCACCTTCCGATCAGTGTACTCTAGAAGCGACACACTAGAGTTCAACAAGAACATCTTGCAACTCGGCCACACATGACCGGCCATTCATTTCGCTTGAATGTTCCGAATATATTGTCACCTTACGGTTGGTATACCAACATAACCGTTCCCGAGAGATACAGAATTGAAAGAAGTAACAAATATGAATATTCTCTAGATGGTGACAACATACCTTAATTGGGTGCGGCCCACTTAGCCATGTTGCCTGCCCGATTTCTGTCATTTCTCAGTTGATTACGCTTGAAGTCATAACGTATCTTTTAACAGATTACTCCTTCATTCACTTTGAATGCCACATCGTCATACCGATCAAATCAAAAATTGATTTCCCTAAAAATACCATAGGTATAAGCTAAGAGAAATGAATTCCTCCACCACCAACGTAAATACATTTGAAACAATCAACTTACATGATCTGCTAGACATACTCTGTCAGACATTCGTCCATTCAAGTTGTCCTGGGACTGGACAACCCGAAGGCACTATTCTGTAAATCCATCTTAGGCAATTTCTACCTAGGATTTACTGAACAGCCCTTGCATAACTCCATCTTCAATTATCTTCATCATATTTGATTCGCTATGCTAATGGCATACGGAATGGATTTCAGATAATATATCTGATCCCGGTCTCTCCGTATTGACAACGAAAATTGTCAAAATCTTCGATAGTCGGTGATTTAACTATCAAAGGAAAACATGTGTGCAAACAACGATATTATTTCCAGATGGAAATTCTATCGATCAATCATCAGTCAACATTTATTCATTTCCCCATTTCCCGTTTCCATATATGCAACATTCCTTGTTTTCTAAATTTAGAAAATATACATTATTAATCATTGGAAAACATTTCCATTTCTGATTCACACATCACTATCTTCTCACATATATCAATCTCTAACTATAAACTAGTAAGAGAACAACCCCCTACATATTAACCCCAAAGGCTGAAACCAACATCAGATCGATACCCAGAAAGTCATTCAATTCAACTAATTTCCAGTCAGTTTAATTTCAGTAATTCCATTTAATTCCTATTTCAAACACTATTTCCTTTATAAATATTTTATTTGCAAAATATTTACTTAAATTTTTTTATTCACATTAAATGTAAATAATATTTCTTCTTTGCAAGCAAAAGAGTTTGATTTCGAATTCAAAACAATATCCCAAATCGAATTTTGTAACAACCCGTGTTTTTATAACGTATAATAACCATAAATCTAGCCAGAATTTATTTTTAAAATAAGAATCAAGGGAAACGGGTTACGCCATTGCATTTATCTCGAAATTCTACTTGGAAAAGAGTTCGAGTTTTCGAAAATCGGAGTTCGTATGACTAAGTTATGACCATTCGAAATATTCAGAAATTTTTAAGTTCAAAACAGACTCAATTCGAATTCAAAATTCGAATTTCAAACATCCAAATGGACTGGGCGGGAAATTTCCCGCCCAGGACCAAGTCGACCTGGGAGTCGACTATGTAGTCGACCTACCCAGGACCTGGTCGACCATAGTTGTAACACCCCACCTCCGCTAGGGTCACTCACAAAGGGAATGCACTAGGTTTGGAGGAGTATTATTGGTAAACATGCACAGAAATATTACAAGACAGAACATATATAAAATAGCGGAAGTAAAATCAAACTTTCATAACATGAATAAATAAGGTCTAAAGCCTTTTACATCAGAGTACATCAAAACCTGTCTTGCAATAATAAAGAAGCATAAAGACTTTTTCATAAATTATTCCCCAAGAAAAAGCAGTAAAGTAGCCATAGCCAGGAAAAGTCCAAGCCATCCATGATGACCTTCAAGCAGAAGAAGTCCGAACTAAACAGCAGTGTTTCCTCCCTGTAACCTGGGGGGAACGGAAGAAAAGAGGCGAAACAAAACGGGTCAGTCAAAAAGACTGAGTAAGCCCTATCTACTATTAGTATAAAAACTAGTAAAGTTAACTGACATGAGAAACTGAGATGAACATAAGCATGATAACAAGATAGATAAGCTAAATCAAAATAACAGGATGAACTACTGAACTCAGATACACTAGGGTGTCGTGATAAACTACGATGTCAAGATAAAACAAGGTATCACATTGTCAGGTTTCTATCAAGTATAATATCCCAAGATATCTATCGCGTATAACGTCCCATGGCATCTATCCTGTATATCCGCTCTGCACCTACCGTACTAGTACCCCAACTGTATTACGTGTTATCCGTGAATGACCCTTACTCAAAAGTCGTGTAATGGTCCATGTCAACCTAATATGCCGCATATATAGGTTACTCAACTCATATGTTTCTTTCCATGTATAAGTTCAGTCCTTTGCCGTAGGCTGTACGGGCTTTCCCATGTAAACGGTTTATCCTTGAAGTTGTTTTGGACTGCAACCCTTGATCTAGTTGTGTTTCCTTACCATGAACTATCGCGCGTCCACTTAGGATTTATGCCACCTAGGACCGCTAGGGATTATGCTACCTAATGAACTTTTCCGTGTCTCGGTTTGGGTTTTGGCCACCTAGGACCACTAGGGATTACGCCACCCGTCAACCGCGCCCTTGATCCCACGTATGTACCGTGAATCGTTTTCCATGTCTAGATGCACATGTTCCCCAATGTGCCATCCGAGTTCCGTGCCAGGGCAAATCAAGAAATACGGAACTCGGTCGGGAGCTTTAAATTGTCTGCCGATGCAGATATCAAGGTCTGTTTTTGTACCCGTGGCTATGGTCCCACGTGACCCCTCCCTCAACGACTGAAAGGCAATCCAAGAAAAATCATGTATAAGAACCACTCCACGGCCCCACTATAGCCCACTTTCCTACGGGCCAACCTCACCCATGACTCGATAGCAAGCACATGGTCTGTTGGGGGTTCCCTGCCTTTCCGCACGTACACGATTGACTAAAGATGGTAGGTAGTCGGCGATGCGCTATCCACGGAAAAAACAAGAATCGTCGACTCCACGCTAATCCATCCCAGTCTTTAGGTGGCTCGCATAGCAACCAAGGCATACTCTTGGTCCTTCTAACGCAGACCTTAACCTCTCATGGGCCTAGTATAATTACCTGGCAGCCCACAGAGGGATCCCAAGAATATCCTCACGTCCCCCAAAGCTTCCACTTCGGCACCCAGTGTGCTGGAGCTTTTATCCAAGTCAGATAACTTGCTCCCCCTCGTATACTAAGCGATGACCTACCGTATCAGGTTACTCATCGTTTTGAGAATTAGTCCTATGTCCTTAGCTGAGAATTATTACTTAGTTACCCTTAACTAAGGTTTACCACTTAGCTTCCTTTCCCGTTATCCTTGATTAACCACGGTTTTCTACCTAGTTCTTCTAGCTAGGGTTTGTCTATTGGGTTAAGTGTTATCATTCAAGTCCATGACTTAACCCGCCCACGAATCACGTCAAAGATTGGCTAAGTATTTAAGTTCAAGACTTAGTCCCACAAGTTGGATAAGTGTACCCAAAGGCTCATGACTTAACCTTATCAAGTCAAATTGGTCAAGTACTAGCTTACCTTAATCCTATCGGATTATCTTGCTAGATCGATTAAGCATAGATTATCTTAATCCCATCAAATTATCGAGTCGGGTTGGTTAAGTATAGGTTGGCTTAACCCCATCCTCTAATCGTACTATAATGGTTAAGTATATTCTAAAAAGGTCTTGTGACTTAACCTTATCAGGTCCGCGTATTAGATTGGTTAAGTGTAAGTTACTTAACCCCATCAAATCATCATGTATAATTGGTTAAGTATAAGTTGCTTAACCCCATTAAATTATCACGTTAAGTTGGTTAAGTATTGATTACTTAACCTCATTGAATTACCGAGTTTAAATTGGTTAAGTGTTTAACTTAACCCCATCGAATTACCGTGTTTAGATTAGTTAAGTGTGGATTACTTAACCCCATCTAATTACCGTGTCGGATTAGTTAAGTGTAAATTACTTAACCCCATCCCCTAATCATCTTGTATGGTTAAGTGTCATTAAGAAAACTTACTTAACCTTGCCAAATTATCATGTTGGATTGATTAAGTGTTGGTTAACTTAATCCCCGTCCACTAGTCGTATAAAAATGGTTAAGCGTCATTAGGCAAATCAAATCACTTAACCTACCCAACCTTGTCATGTTTTGTTAAGTATCATTAGCCTAACCAATTTACTTAACCCATTTACCCATGTCATACTTGGTTAAGAGTCATTAATAAAATTAACTTAACCCTATCATGTGGCATTAATTACTTAATGCACCCCAACCTCTCACATTAGACTTTGTTGTGGTTACTAGTTAAGCCGGTCGGTTCCGGGTAGCTTTACACCACAACTTGGTCTAACCTCGGGTTCAAGCACAACATGACCAACTTCTCACATTGGGTCCTATTGTTTGCAACTACTAGTTAGGCCGGTCGGTTCCGGGTAGTTTTACGTTGCAAACTCAACCCAACCTCGAGTTGGCCACACTTATATTATCTAAGTGTCATGTCCATCATGTTTCCAAAACATGTTACAAGTTTTTCAAGCATTTGGGTAGACCTAACTTAATAGGTAAATTCCCAAAGGGTAGACCTAACTTAATAGGTAAATTCCCAAGCTTATGTTTTTATGCATACTTACATGTCATCTTCCATGTTATATTTCAAGCCATGTTTTCAAGTTGTATTTTCATGTCATTAGAAATTACCCATAACATAACCCAATGCTTTTAAACTCGCATATACGTTCGCAACAACGTAATGGATTAAAAGAAGAGACTTGGCAAAGGAATGACAAAAAATGGATATTAAGCCACAAGTTAATCATGGTGGCAAATGAGGCACAAATGTGTTCATTAGCTTGCATGTTACATTCTTAAGCCTCAAAAACATGCATAAACCCAAACTTGGCACATAAGCGAATCATGGTGGCAAAAGACATGGAATGATGACTAGTAACTCGCATATATCATCATATAAGAGTTATGACTTCCTATGCAAGTTGACATAAAGGGTAAGAAGGTTCTCATGTTGCATAATGCAACATTTCAACATAAAGGTTGTAGCTTTTAGCTCATAAGATCAAGATAATGACTTCATAAACTTGCATGACATGATAGCATGTATCATTCTCAATGATCAAACCCAAACTTGCAACATGAACATTTAACTTTATAGTTAATATCTAAGAGTAGGGAAAGGGCTTACATTGCTATGAAGGCCTAAATCGATTAAATTAAAGCTTGTGATGAAGCCTATGCATGCCATCACCCAAAAACCCAAAAATGAACACTCCAAATCAATAAAAACCCCATCTTTATGAACAAAGATCAAAGCTTTAGCCTTGAAATCAACTTGAGAAGCTCTCATACTAACATAGGGACTCTCTAATACTCTCATGATCATGAAACTTCTCATAGAAATGAAGTGGAGGCTAGGATAGTTGAGTGGAGGCCATGAGAGTAGCAATTTTGCCATAGTTTAGTTGCATGAATGAATAATGAGGATTTAGGATAGGTTAGGGTCTTATTTATAGATTAGGCAAGTGTTTTAGGCCATAGGATTAAACCTAGATTCAATCCAAGCCATCAAGGCATGTCTTGGGGAAGAAGTCAAGTGTAGGAACCATCCAGGGCCTTTAAATTAAAGATGAACCATGAGAACCATCCAAATGCAAAATCTGCATTTGAGCGAATCGGCCCACGGGTTGACAGCCAAACACCCTGGATTAACCCCTAGTCGACCCAGCGGGCTTGGGTCGACCTCAAAAATCGGCCGGTTCGGTTATTCCCCTCTCCCAATTCGCTGTTTTGAACATTTTTGCATATTTATTTATTTATTTAATTTTCAATTATATATATATATATATCAATATATATATATTTCTCTGCGCAACCCATTTCACTTAATTAAGTATACTTTAATTTGGGAATTTTTCGTGAAACTTCGCGAGGCCATATCTTGGTCATACGGACTCCGATTTTCGAAAACTCGGACTCTATTTCGCGTATTTTTCCGAGACGAACGCAATGGCATAGCCTGTTTCCCTTGATTCAGATTTTACAATTTAATTCTGCCTCCATTTATGTTATAACAGGTTATTGAAAATACGGGTTGTTACATTCTCCCCACCTTTTATTATTTCGTCCCCAAAATCTCCAAGTTAGGAAGAACATATCCTACCATCCATCATCCATCTACTCAAAACATCATCCACAAGCAACCATTGTCCTTAGATGATTTCTAATGCTGTATGAATATATGCAAAACGTGTGTGTACATGTTCCTTAGCTAATGCTAATGATCAGGCCTGAATAATCTTTCTAATGCAAAATATGTATAGTGCCATGAATCCAACATGTATGCAAATAGTCCTAGTCATATAGATACTATATGCGTGCACAATCATTCATTCATATGCAACAACCGCATGATAATACATTCGATTTCATCCATAAACAAGTATAAATACTCGTGCATATGCAATATGAAATGTGACCGAGTCGAGCTAGTATCTAATGTGTATTCGCGCATCCACGAGCAACCACTTGCAACCATATCAATCATAACATGTTTCAAATACATGTTTACATCCATAGGGTTCTACCTAGAATACCCTGAAACAGGGTCGAGAAGATAAACAGGACAAACTCCTTACAGGGTTTGTAACGGAGAATAGGACCGAGAGGATGTCCACAAAAGATAGCCTACAAGTAAGCTCTACAGAAAACAGGGATCAAGGATATACTCCCAAAAAGAGATATCATGCGCGTATCTAGTCTTTGATCATCAAAGTCGTCTTTTAACTTCGCGATTTTGTAGCTTCTTATTCCTGTTTCCATAACATGAGCTGGAACTCATTTCTTCGTCGCCTCTCGTTCCACTTGCACTTATCCTTTTCCTAGAATACTTGACGGAAACATGACTGCGTACTCATGATCTCATGCAAGCTTTCCAAAATTCACTAGTGAATCTTGGATCTCGTTTATATACTATAAGGCATTCCATGTAGAAGAACTTTCTCTTGAAAGTAAACAGTTGTCAATCAGGTTATCATGCGCACTTACTAGGGTGATCTCTATAACCTATGCATAAATGAAGTAAACCATCCGTTTTATTGGCGAACACCACTCGATCGGGCTTCAAATTTCCAATAAAGGCATCAAGGGATTCTAAGTAACTAGTCATGACAGAACCTCAAAAAGGTTACCCGATACTTCGAGGGCATTACCAAGGCTAGTCAAAAGGTCTAACTACCCTCCTATCAAAACCGAGAGTGGCACCCCCTACTGGATAACCACTTCATCCCTAGAATCCATCCATAGCTTATAAACATAAGCATTATTTCCAAACTCAACACTTGGCATAGACATTCCCAAATCCAAACAAGTCATGTATAAATGGACTGATTCTCCAATAGGACTTTGAGACAAAAATGGGATTCTCTATTACGCTAGTACTTAAGGTGCAGAGACTCAACTATCGAAGCAGACTTAAATGATACGATGATCAAGATAAAGTCCTAACGGGATGATAGAGAAGAAGAGCTAAACCTTGAACAAGATCGTTACCCTCCTTCCGAGGTACCCTAGAAATGAGAGCATACTATTACCCTCCCGATGATCTTGTCCATGTCCCATAATACTTAACTATTTACCCCGTTTTACCATGCCAAAGGTACTCTCTCGTCATGGGTTTCGTTGTTCATCTTTCTCCCTCCTTTGAGGACTAAGCCATACCAACAAGTTGCTCATCCTTAAGCTCGTATCCTTTATCCTCTTTCTCACTATCCTTCCTTATAACGCGGCCACTGGTCTCTCGAGAACCACCTCCATCGCATGGAAAACACTTTTGTAGATAGAAAAGACTAGTCGCAGTTAAAACCACTGTGACTACAGATGGAGGAAAGAAGGAAAAAGAGATTCAATTAAGGAAACGAGGATAGTGCTAATGGCCTTTGGGGAATAGCCTTTTTCTTTTAAAAGAAAATTTTCTTGAAAAATGCTTCTTTGTAAACGATTTTCAAATAATTTTCAGAAGGTCTTTAAAAACTTTTGCCCAGTCTGGTAACCTTCTGCTATGATACCACGTGTAACACCCCACCTCCGCTAGGGTCACTCACAAAGGGAATGCACTAGGTTTGGAGGAGTATTATTGGTAAACATGCACAGAAATATTACAAGACAGAACATATATAAAATAGCGGAAGTAAAATCAAACTTTCATAACATGAATAAATAAGGTCTAAAGCCTTTTACATCAGAGTACATCAAAACCTGTCTTGCAATAATAAAGAAGCATAAAGACTTTTTCATAAATTATTCCCCAAGAAAAAGCAGTAAAGTAGCCATAGCCAGGAAAAGTCCAAGCCATCCATGATGACCTTCAAGCAGAAGAAGTCCGAACTAAACAGCAGTGTTTCCTCCCTGTAACCTGGGGGGAACGGAAGAAAAGAGGCGAAACAAAACGGGTCAGTCAAAAAGACTGAGTAAGCCCTATCTACTATTAGTATAAAAACTAGTAAAGTTAACTGACATGAGAAACTGAGATGAACATAAGCATGATAACAAGATAGATAAGCTAAATCAAAATAACAGGATGAACTACTGAACTCAGATACACTAGGGTGTCGTGATAAACTACGATGTCAAGATAAAACAAGGTATCACATTGTCAGGTTTCTATCAAGTATAATATCCCAAGATATCTATCGCGTATAACGTCCCATGGCATCTATCCTGTATATCCGCTCTGCACCTACCGTACTAGTACCCCAACTGTATTACGTGTTATCCGTGAATGACCCTTACTCAAAAGTCGTGTAATGGTCCATGTCAACCTAATATGCCGCATATATAGGTTACTCAACTCATATGTTTCTTTCCATGTATAAGTTCAGTCCTTTGCCGTAGGCTGTACGGGCTT
The DNA here is from genome assembly GCA_030737875.1 of Allium sativum. NCBI lineage: Eukaryota > Viridiplantae > Streptophyta > Magnoliopsida > Asparagales > Amaryllidaceae > Allium > Allium sativum. The sequence continues at coordinate 968,778,093 of CM060913.1, read as the reverse complement.
TCCCATGTAAACGGTTTATCCTTGAAGTTGTTTTGGACTGCAACCCTTGATCTAGTTGTGTTTCCTTACCATGAACTATCGCGCGTCCACTTAGGATTTATGCCACCTAGGACCGCTAGGGATTATGCTACCTAATGAACGTTTCCGTGTCTCGGTTTGGGTTTTGGCCACCTAGGACCACTAGGGATTACGCCACCCGTCAACCGCGCCCTTGATCCCACGTATGTACCGTGAATCGTTTTCCATGTCTAGATGCACATGTTCCCCAATGTGCCATCCGAGTTCCGTGCCAGGGCAAATCAAGAAATACGGAACTCGGTCGGGAGCTTTAAATTGTCTGCCGATGCAGATATCAAGGTCTGTTTTTGTACCCGTGGCTATGGTCCCACGTGACCCCTCCCTCAACTACTGAAAGGCAATCCAAGAAAAATCATGTATAAGAACCACTCCACGGCCCCACTATAGCCCACTTTCCTACGGGCCAACCTCACCCATGACTCGATAGCAAGCACATGGTCTGTTGGGGGTTCCCTGCCTTTCCGCACGTACACGATTGACTAAAGATGGTAGGTAGTCGGCGATGCGCTATCCAGGGCAAAAACAAGAATCGTCGACTCCACGCTAATCCATCCCAGTCTTTAGGTGGCTCGCATAGCAACCTAGGCATACTCTTGGTCCTTCTAACGCAGACCTTAACCTCTCATGGGCCTAGTATAATTACCTGGTAGCCCACAGAGGGATCCCAAGAATATCCTCACGTCCCCCAAAGCTTCCACTTCGGCACCCAGTGTGCTGGAGCTTTTATCCAAGTCAGATAACTTGCTCCCCCTCGTATACTAAGCGATGACCTACCGTATCAGGTTACTCATCGTTTTGAGAATTAGTCCTATGTCCTTAGCTGAGAATTATTACTTAGTTACCCTTAACTAAGGTTTACCACTTAGCTTCCTTTCCCGTTATCCTTGATTAACCATGGTTTTCTACCTAGTTCTTCTAGCTAGGGTTTGTCTATTGGGTTAAGTGTTATCATTCAAGTCCATGACTTAACCCGCCCACGAATCACGTCAAAGATTGGCTAAGTATTTAAGTTCAAGACTTAGTCCCACAAGTTGGATAAGTGTACCCAAAGGCTCATGACTTAACCTTATCAAGTCAAATTGGTCAAGTACTAGCTTACCTTAATCCTATCGGATTATCTTGCTAGATCGATTAAGCATAGATTATCTTAATCCCATCAAATTATCGAGTCGGGTTGGTTAAGTATAGGTTGGCTTAACCCCATCCTCTAATCGTACTATAATGGTTAAGTATATTCTAAAAAGGTCTTGTGACTTAACCTTATCAGGTCCGCGTATTAGATTGGTTAAGTGTAAGTTACTTAACCCCATCAAATCATCATGTATAATTGGTTAAGTATAAGTTGCTTAACCCCATTAAATTATCACGTTAAGTTGGTTAAGTATTGATTACTTAACCTCATTGAATTACCGAGTTTAAATTGGTTAAGTGTTTAACTTAACCCCATCGAATTACCGTGTTTAGATTAGTTAAGTGTGGATTACTTAACCCCATCTAATTACCGTGTCGGATTAGTTAAGTTTAAATTACTTAACCCCATCCCCTAATCATCTTGTATGGTTAAGTGTCATTAAGAAAACTTACTTAACCTTGCCAAATTATCATGTTGGATTGATTAAGTGTTGGTTAACTTAATCCCCGTCCACTAGTCGTATAAAAATGGTTAAGCGTCATTAGGCAAATCAAATCACTTAACCTACCCAACCTTGTCATGTTTTGTTAAGTATCATTAGCCTAACCAATTTACTTAACCCATTTACCCATGTCATATTTGGTTAAGAGTCATTAATCAAATTAACTTAACCCTATCATGTGGCATTAATTACTTAATGCACCCCAACCTCTCACATTAGACTTTGTTGTGGTTACTAGTTAAGCTGGTCGGTTCCGGGTAGCTTTACACCACAACTTGGTCTAACCTCGGGTTCAAGCACAACATGACCAACTTCTCACATTGGGTCCTATTGTTTGCAACTACTAGTTAGGCCGGTCGGTTCCGGGTAGTTTTACGTTGCAAACTCAACCCAACCTCGAGTTGGCCACACTTATATTATCTAAGTGTCATGTCCATCATGTTTCCAAAACATGTTACAAGTTTTTCAAGCATTTGGGTAGACCTAACTTAATAGGTAAATTCCCAAAGGGTAGACCTAACTTAATAGGTAAATTCCCAAGCTTATGTTTTTATGCATACTTACATGTCATCTTCCATGTTATATTTCAAGCCATGTTTTCAAGTTGTATTTTCATGTCATTAGAAATTACCCATAACATAACCCAATGCTTTTAAACTCGCATATACGTTCGCAACAACGTAATGGATTAAAAGAAGAGACTTGGCAAAGGAATGACAAAAAATGGATATTAAGCCACAAGTTAATCATGGTGGCAAATGAGGCACAAATGTGTTCATTAGCTTGCATGTTACATTCTTAAGCCTCAAAAACATGCATAAACCCAAACTTGGCACATAAGCGAATCATGGTGACAAAAGACATGGAATGATGACTAGTAACTCGCATATATCATCATATAAGAGTTATGACTTCCTATGCAAGTTGACATAAAGGGTAAGAAGGTTCTCATGTTGCATAATGCAACATTTCAACATAAAGGTTGTAGCTTTTAGCTCATAAGATCAAGATAATGACTTCATAAACTTGCATGACATGATAGCATGTATCATTCTCAATGATCAAACCCAAACTTGCAACATGAACATTTAACTTTATAGTTAATATCTAAGAGTAGGGAAAGGGCTTACATTGCTATGAAGGCCTAAATCGATTAAATTAAAGCTTGTGATGAAGCCTATGCATGCCATCACCCAAAAACCCAAAAATGAACACTCCAAATCAATAAAAACCCCATCTTTATGAACAAAGATCAAAGCTTTAGCCTTGAAATCAACTTGAGAAGCTCTCATACTAACATAGGGACTCTCTAATACTCTCATGATCATGAAACTTCTCATAGAAATGAAGTGGAGGCTAGGATAGTTGAGTGGAGGCCATGAGAGTAGCAATTTTGCCATAGTTTAGTTGCATGAATGAATAATGAGGATTTAGGATAGGTTAGGGTCTTATTTATAGATTAGGCAAGTGTTTTAGGCCATAGGATTAAACCTAGATTCAATCCAAGCCATCAAGGCATGTCTTGGGGAAGAAGTCAAGTGTAGGAACCATCTAGGGCCTTTAGATTAAAGATGAACCATGAGAACCATCCAAATGCAAAATCTGCATTTGAGCGAATCGGCCCACGGGTTGACAGCCAAACACCCTGGATTAACCCCTACTCGACCCAGCGAGCTCGGGTCGACCTCAAAAATCGGCCGGTTCGGTTATTCCCCTCTCCCAATTCGCTGTTTTGAACATTTTTGCATATTTATTTATTTAATTTTCAATTATATATATATATCAATATATATATATTTCTCTGCGCAACCCATTTCACTTAATTAAGTATACTTTAATTTGGGAATTTTTCGTGAAACTTCGCGAGGCCATATCTTGGTCATACGGACTCCGATTTTCGAAAACTCGGACTCTATTTCGCGTATTTTTCCGAGACGAACGCAATGGCATAGCCCGTTTCCCTTGATTCAGATTTTACAATTTAATTCTGCCTCCATTTATGTTATAACAGGTTATTGAAAATACGGGTTGTTACAATAGTGTCGACCTGGGGGTCGACCTGGTGCCCGAGCCCATTTCTGAAGATGGATTCACTCTAATGTATTCGGCCTCATTTTTGTCCATATTTGTTGACCTGACCCTATAAATACAGCCCCTACACCAGTCTCTCTACACAAAATTCTTTCTGACTTTATGTTGCTCTAATTCTGGTTGAAAAGCTTGAGATAGGGACTGCTTCTTCTACGTTGAGACTGCGTTAAGGGAATTGCTGATTTGGGGACTTCTATTAGGACTTGACTAAGCAACAATCGACTCTCTTTTTCTAATTCTCGAACCACGATCTGTAAGCCACGGTTATTTTCAGATTTAAACTGTAAATGTATTATGAATATGATGTAAATTGAAATTGGACCTATGTATGATGACTGTTTACATTCATTCTCGTTCATCTTGGATCTTGACTCTTGAATATTACTATGACATTGATTTGGGGCCTATTCATGTTGTAAATCAAAAAGAAAAACCCCTTATATTATCATATTGAACTTGCTATTAGTCACAAGTTTATGACTACCACCTTATGACATTCGTACCATGACTATACTATCACCTTATGACAGTCATTACCATGACTATACTATCACCTTGTGACAACTGTTATTTTGACTAGTACCTTATCTTGCTAGATTTGGAATCTTTATGTTTGAGGCCAATATTTCATATGCCAGTAATGTTTTAATCTTTTATTTCAAGTCATATCATGCTATGCTAGTAATCACATTTGCCACATTATACCCATTCCTTTTTATGTTATTCCCTATTAGATTTATTTGTATCGATTCGAACTTACGTGCGATGGGAATACGATTTGGGTAGACTAGGTAAAACATAAATTAGCTTTAAACTTGAACATGAACGTTATTATGACTTGAACCTGAATATGGACATGAACTTGACACGATTTGACATGAAACATGACCTGAAAACTTGACATGAATCTAGACATGAAAACTTGAACGTGGGCATGACAGTTAGATAAACTTGAAAATGGCCAACTCGAGGTTGGGTTGAGTTTGCATTGTAAAACCGCCCGGAACCGCCTAGCAAATCCAGTGGCTGCAAATAATAGGATCCAATGTGGGTAGTTGGTCATATTGAATGTAGAAAACCCGAGGTTAGACTATGTTGTGGTGTAAATCTACCCGGAACCACCCGGCAAATCCAGTAACCAAAACAGTTAGTCTAATGTGAGAGGTTGGCGTGCACTAATGAATTAATGCCACATGATAGGATTAAGTCAAGAACCACTTAAATATACTTAACCAACTTGACACGATGATTTGATAGGGTTAAGTCATGAACTGCTTGAACACACTTAACCAAGTTGATATACGATCTAGATAGGGTTAAGTCACGAATTTGAATGACAACACTTAACCCATTAGAAACCCTAGTTACGCGGTCCTTTTCAGTAGTAACCCACTTAGATGTATCACGATACCCTGGGACTAGGCAGGGTGGGGCACGATTACTGGGCTGATTGTAAGCGACCAGAACGACGGCTGAGTAGGTGCCCCATTGTAGGTTCAGGCGGGCTATGGTCGTGCATGTAGTCCGGAGTTGAAAAAGCAGGCATTGGGCACCCGTAGATTTACACTGTGTGTGCTTGATTCGTGTCGGTGGTTGGCACCCTAGGACTTGATACACCCTATGGTGAACCTAGCACAGGTAACTACATTTCAGGATAGGGTTGTATGACACAGACACATGACGAGCTAGGACTTGTAGAGAGCCGATCGATTAGTAGATCGTACCGTAGGACCCCGTAATGGGTCACTTCATGACACTGGGCTAAGGGATCATTTCATGATTAATGCTCGACATGGGTTAGAACACTAGTACAGATGGTGCAGCGAACCTTGAATATGCGATGCCAGACTTGGCTTATCTTGTTATCTTAATTATCCTACTAGTTCTGTTATCATCCTTATGTTTAATTCCAGTTTTCACATATCATGTTACCTTTACTAGTTTTCATACTGAAAGTCACTAGGGCTTACCAGTCTTTATGACTGACCCTTTTTCTTTCGCCTCTTTTTCTATCGTTTCTTTCCCCCAGGTTCTCAGGGAGGAAACACTAGCTCTTAGCTTGGATTTAGCTTGCTTTCTGACATCTCATGTACGGTTTAGTCTTGGGCTATGCTATGGCTGCTTCTGCTATTTATGGGGAATAATTTACTTTTGTTTTAAGTTTATGCTTCTTTATTATGAACTTGATGTAATGGAATAATTTGTATCTTGGATATATGAGCTTTTGACTCTTTTCTAGAAAATAATAAAAAGTTGGTTTTTAATTTCTACCGCTGCTTTATTTATGTTCTGCCTTGTGATATCTCTGTGCATGTTTATCTAGATAATACTCCACCAAAACTAGTGCATTCCCTTTGTGAATGACCCTAGCGGAGGTGGGGTGTTACATTTGGTATCAGAGCAGAAGGTTACCAGGCTGGGCAAAAGTTTTAAAAACCTTCTGAAACTATTTTCAAAACCATTTATAAAGAAGCATTTTTCAAGAAGAGTTTTATGTTTAAAAAGGTTATTCCCCAAGAAACAATTAGCACTTTCCTTTGTTTCCTCGTTTGAATCTTTTCTTTTCGTTTTTCAGCATGGTCGATCTTAACCTTCCTGAGGGGAATACCCATTCCTGGATGGTTCTGAAGGTACTTAGAAGCCAGGGCCAACGACACGGGCACGACAAACATCCCTCCTCCTCCTCCTCCCTAGTGGTCGCGGTTCCTCCTCCTCCTGGTACCGCCTTTGCCAAAATATGCAAAGACTTTAAAGCAATGGGCAGCAAGAACTTCGTTGGAACTGAAACCTTTGTTGAGGCATGAAACTGGCTAAAGAAGACAGAAGAGTTGTTCATTATCTTTGATATGGAGGACCACAGGAAAGTTCAGTTGGAAGCATGGTTGTTGAAAGAGGAACCTGCATTTTGGTGGGAAGTCACCAACGCTACCAGGCCAGTTGAAACTCGGGCAGACTTTAGAGAGAGGTTTGGGCTTAAATTCTTATCGTCCGCAGAGGAGAACCTTCTGATGGAGAGGTTCCTAACGCTCAAGCAAGGGGATATGTCTGTGAGGGAGTACATGAATAAGTTTAATCAGCTTGCTCGATTCGATTTGGATTTGGTCAACACAGCCCAGAAAAAGGCTGTATGCTTTGCTCGAGGATTGAACGAGCCACTACACAGCTTGGCCCTAACTCATATACCCATGGGGGCGACCTTTGAAAGCTTGGTGGATATGGCTCTACTTCATTAGGAAGACAAGAATAGCAAGAAGGAAGTTAAGCCTAACGAGACTCGTAATAAGAAAGCTGATTTCAAGAAGGGGAACAACAAGAATAATAAGAATAACAAGAGCAACAAAAAATCACGTGAGACGAGGAAGTGCAACTTCTGTGGTATTACTGGACATCTAGCTAAAGACTGTAGAAAGAAGAAGAGGAAGTTGGGTGAATGCTTTCGTTGTGGAGAAACTGGACACATCAGCAAGGATTGCCCTAAGAAGCAAGGGCAGAGGCAAGGGCAGACCCAGCGAGCAGGACCTTCTGGAGAGCAGTTGCATGCTCTCAACACCACTCCAACTCTTGACCGAGGTAGTAATATTTCCCTAGAAAGCCTTGTTAACATTTCTGACTTTCCTACTCAAACCTTATTTGACTCTGGCGCATCGCATACTTTTATTTCTTCTGATATTGTCAAAAATATGCACTTAAGTACTAGTCTGGTTGAGGATCCCGTTATAGTTTCAAATCCAATTGGGGGCTCCACCCATTTATCTATGGTGTGTGTGGATTTGAGAATCTCTATCTTAAGCGTAGAATTCACGTGTAATGCTTATGTTCTCGGATTCATGGGATACGGTTTGATCCTAGGTATGGATTGGCTATCCTATTATGGAGCCATTCTTGATTGTGAACGAAGGGTAGTAAGGCTCATGACTCGCCTTGGTAATACCCTTGAAATTTCTTGTAACCCTAAGGGTCCGATCATGTTATGTTATCTTGAATCCCTTGACTCGTCCGACGATAATTTGCAGTCTGTAAGAGTGATCTGAGAATATCCAGATGTCTTTGATGAAGTGAGGGGATTACCTCCTAAATGCGAGATAGAGTTCCGAAATTATCTTGTTGGTAATGCCAAGCCAGTTTCATTTCCCGTTAGGCACATGGCCCCGCAAGAAATAAGAGAGCTCAGTAAACAAATCAACGAGTTGCTCGAGAAAAATTTCATAAGACGAAGCATTTATGAATGGGGTGCTCCGGTGGTATTCGCTACTAAGACGGATGGATCGCTTCGTCTGTGCGTAGATTATCATGAGTTAAACAAGCTGACAAAGAAGAATAGACACCCGCTACCAAGAATCGACGATTTGTTTGACCAGCTTGTGGGAGCATCTGTTTTCTATCAACTCGATCTAGCCACAGGATTCCATCAGCTCAGAGTGGCTGAGGATAGCATTGACAAAACTGCGTTTAGGACTCCAGATGGGTTCTTCGAATGGCTCGTCATGCCGTTTGGGCTAACAAATGCACCCGCGTACTTTGTAGATTTGATGAGTACGGTGTTTCGGGAGTTCCTTACCAAGTTTGTGGTAGTTTTCGTGGATGATATTTTGATCTTCTCAAAAGATGAAGAAGAGCATGCTAGGCATCTCAAGGAAGTCATGGAAACGCTTAGAGCACACCAGTTAAAGGCTAAGTTCTCCAAATGTCATTTTTGGAGGAAGGAAGTTCGGTTCCTTGGACATGTAGTTTCTAAGCAAGGCATAGCCGTGGACCCCGCAAAGGTAGTTGCGGTACAGAACTGGAAAATTCCTAAGAATGCAATGGAGGTGAGGAGCTTTCTTGGTCTGGCGGGCTACTACATGAAGTTTATTAAGGACTTCGCTAAAATTTCAGCCCCTCTTACTAAATTAACAAAAAAGAACCTACCTTTTGCATGGTACATAGAATGTGACGCTGCTTTTCAGAGACTTAAGAGAGCCCTCACCACAGCTCCAGTTTTGGCATTACCCGATGGAGGTAAGATGTTTACCGTGTACACAGATGCGTGCGGCACGGGATTAGGCGCTGTCCTAATGCAGGAAGGAAGAGTAATATGCTACGGGGGCAGACAACTATCTCACGCATGACTTGGAGTTGGCCGTGATTGTTTTTGCACTTAAAGCTTGGCGCCATTATCTTCTAGGGGAGATGTTCGAGCTGTATACCGACCACAAATCGCTTAAGTACCTCTTCTCACAAAAAGACTTGAATCTGAGGCAACAGCGGTGGATGGAGTTCTTGGCATCATATGACTTCGATATAGCTTATACCCCTGGCAAGGGTAATGTGGTGGCGGACGCGCTAAGTAGAAAAAGGTTAACTTTGAGCCCCTTGTTTGTTGAAATGAAAAGCATTAAGTTTATAGCAACCTTTGATTTTACACCTACTGTTGAGTCATTGACTGTTACATTAGCATCTCTTGAGCTAAGACCTACACTTCTAGATCAAGTAGGGACTTCACAAAAGGAAGAGCCGCAGATAGTCGAAATCATGGACAAGCTGATTAGGGGTGAGACGTCAAGTCACCTCAGTAGGTATGCCATATATGACAAGGGATGGCTATGGCGCAACGGAAGAATATGTGTCCCACAAGTGGGAGACTTAGTAAGGAGAGTTCTCGAAGAGGCGCATCACTCGAAGATGACTATACATCCCGGAGGGGATAAGATGTACAGGGATATGAAATGCATTTTCTTTTGGGCTGGAATGAAAAAGGACGAGGCAGAGTTCGTTTCGAAGTGCATGGTGTGCCAACAAGTAAAGGCCAAGTCGAAGAAGCCCAGTGGACTATTACATCCTTTGGAGGTTCCGCAATGGAAATGGAAGAGTATCTCGATGGATTTCGTGGATGGACTACCTAGGTCAAGGAAGGGAAATACTAGCATATGGGTCATAGTTGATAGACTCATGAAAAGTGCTCACTTCATTCCGGTGAAGAGCAAGAGGACCGCATCAGGGCTAGCGTCCATTTACCTTCGAGAGATAGTAGATTGCATTGAGTTCCTTCTAGTATAGTTAGTGATCGTGACCCGATTTTCACTAGCCAGTTTTGGAGTAGTCTGCAAGAAGCAATGGGAACACGACTGAACTTGAGCACGACCTATCACCCACAGACGGATGGACAAACCGAAAGGGTAAATAGGGTACTAGAAGATCTCCTGAGGCTATGTATTCTTGACTTTGGTGGTACTTGGGAAGACCATCTTCCTCTCGTGGAGTTTGCATATAACAGTAGTTACCAAGCTAGCATCGGAATGACACCGTTCGAAGCCCTGTATGGAAGACCGTGCAAGTCACCAACTTGTTGGTGGGAGACGACTGACAGGCTTATACTTGGCCCTGATATGATAAGAGACACTTCTGAGAAGATTGAGTTGATACGAAGATGGATGAAAACGGCCCAAGATAGGCAGAAATCTTATGCGGACCAGAGAAGGACAGACCTAGAGTTCGAAGTCGGAGATATGGTCTTTATAAAGGTTTCTCCGTTACGCAATGTAGTTCGTTTTGGGGCAGTTGGAAAGCTAGCACCAAGGTTCGTAGGACCGTTCCCTATCGTTGAGAGGATTGGACGGATGGCCTATAAGGTAGACTTACCCGAGAAGTTATCTGGAGTACACAATGTCTTTCACGTCTCGCATCTCCGGTAGTGCTTGCATGAGTCAGCCGAAGTGGTTGAGCCAAGCATCCTTGAAGACGTAGAGGTGGAAAAAGAAGCAACATTGAGGCGAGTTCCGATTCATATCTTAGGAACGGAGATTAAGATGCTAAGGAATCGAGAAGTAAAGCAAGTGAAAGTGCATTGGAGTGAAACCCAAGAAGACGCAACTTGGGAAACCGAAGAAAAGATACGCGCGCTTTACCCATTTCCTTTTGAGGGTACATTCTCGATCTCTTTTTCCTATAAACTTGAAAACCTTTTCGTATCATGCTTCTAATATCTATGTTTGTCTTGTTATCTTCTCGATCTTATCTTGAGAACCTTAGGTAGAACCATATGGATGTAAACATGTGATTGAAACATGTTATGGCTGATGTTTGCAAATGGTTGCAAGTGGTTGCAAGTGGTTGCTAGTGGATGCATGACACACATTAGGCACTAGATCGGCTCAGGCACATTTTCATGTTGCATATGCATGAGTGCTAATACTTGTACATGGATGGAACTTATTATGCTATCACTTGGATGTTGCATATGGATGAATGTTTGTGCACTCATGTAGAGATTATAAACTATGTTAGGAATTTGCATACATGTTGGATTCACGACACTAACATATTTTGCATTAAGGAGTTTTACTGAATCAGTAACAGCCTGATCTTTTGCATTAGATAAGTACATATACACACACTTTCTGCATATGTTCATACAGCACTAGAAATATTTTAAGGACAATGGTTGCCTGTGGATGCTGCTCTGAGTAGATGGATGATTGGATGGTAGGACACATCCTCCCTAACTTAGAGATTTCGGGGACGAAATCCTTTAAGGGGGAGAATGTAACAACCCGTGTTTTTATAACGTATAATAACCATAAATCTAGGCAGAATTAATTTTTAAAATAAGAATCAAGGGAAACCGGTTAGGCCATTGCGTTCATCTCGAAATTCTGCTTGGAAACGAGTCCGAGTTTTCGAAAATTGGAGTCCGTATGACTAAGTTATGACCATTCGAAGTTTTCAGAAATTTTCAAGTTCAAAACAGACTCAATTCGAATTTCAAACCTCCAAATGGACTGGGCGGGAAATTTCCCGCCCAGGACCAGGTCGACCTGGGGGTCGACTATGTAGTCGACCTACCCAGGACCAGGTCGACCATAGTGTCGACCTGGGGGTCGACCTGGTGCCCGAGCCCATTTCTGAAGCTGGATTCACTCTGATGTATTTGGCCTCGTTTCTGTCCACATTCGTTGACCTGACCCTATAAATACAGCCCCTAACACCAGTCTCTCTACACCAAATTCTTTCTGACTTTATGCTGCTCTCATTCTGGTTGAAAAGCTTGAGAGAGGGACTGCTTCTTCTACGTTGAGACTGCGTTAAGGGAATTGCTGATTTGGGGACTTCTATTAGGACTTGACTAAGCAACAATCGACTCTCTTTTTCTAATTCTCGAACCACGATCTGTAAGCCCCAGTTATTTTCAGATTTAAACTGTAAATGTATTATGAATATGATGTAAATTGAAATTGGACCTATGTATGATGACTGTTTACATTCATTCTCGTTCATCTTGGATCTTGACTCTTGAATATTACTATGACATTGATTTGGGGCCTATTCATGTTGTAAAGCAAAAAGAAAAAACCCTTATATTATCATGTTGAACCTGCTATTAGTCACAAGTTTATGACTATCACCTTATGACAGTCGCACCATGACTATAATATCACCCTATGACAGTCGATACCATGACTATACAATCACCTTATGACAGTCGTTACCATGACTATATTATCACCTTGTGACAACTGTTATTTTGACTAGTACCTTATCTTGCTAGATTTGGAATCTTTATGTTTGAGGCCAATATTTCATATGCCAGTAATGTTTTAATCTTTTATTTCAAGTCATATCATGCTATGCTAGTAATCACTTTTGCCACATTATACCCGTTCCTTTTTATGTTATTCCCTATAGATTTGTATTAATTCGAACTTATGTGCGATGGGAATACGATTTGGGTAGATTAGGTAAAACATAAATTAGCTTTAAACTTGAACATGAATGTTATTATGACTTGAACCTGAATATGGACATGAACTTGACATGATTTGACACGAAACATGACCTGAAAACTTGACATGAATCTAGACATGAAAACTTGAACGTGGGCATGACAGTTAGATAAACCTGAAAATGGCCAACTCGAGGTTGGGTTGAGTTTGCAGTGTAAATCTGCCTGGAACAGCCCGGCAAATCCAGTGGCTGCAAACAATAGGATCCAATGTGTGTAGTTGGTCATATTGCACGTAAAAAACCCGAGGTTAGACTATGTTGTGGTGTAAATCTGCCCGGAACCGCCCGACAAATCCAGTAACCACAACAATTAGTCTAATGTGAGAGGTTGGCGTGCACTAATGAATTAATGCCACATGATAGGGTTAAATCATGAACCACTTGAATATACTTAACCAACTTGACATGATGATTTGATAGGGTTAAGTCATGAACTGCTTGAACACACTTAACCAACTAAATACACGATCTGGATAGGGTTAAGTCACGAATTTGAATGACAACACTTAACCCATTAGAAACCCTAGTTACGCGGTCCTTTTCAGCAGTAACCCACTTAGATGTATCACGATACCCTGGGATTAGGCAGGGTGGGGCACAATTACTGGGCTGATTGTAAGCGACCAGAACGATGGATGAGTAGGTGCGCAATTGTAGGTTCAGGCGGGCTATGGTCGTGCACGTAGTCCGGAGTTGAAAAGGCAGGCATTGGGCACCCGTAGATTTACACTGTGCGTGCTTGATTCGTGTCGGTGGTTGGCACCCTAGGACTTGTTACACCCTATGGTGGACCTAGCACAGGTAAATACATTTCAGGATTGGGTCGTATGACATAGACACATGACGAGCTAGGACTTGTAGGGAGCCGATCGATTAGTAGATCGTACCGTAGGACCCCGTAATGGGTCACTTCATGACACTGGGCTAAGGGATCATTTCATGATTAATGCTCGACATGGGTTAGAACACTAGTACAGACGGTGCAGCGAACCTTGAATATGCGATGCCAGACATGACTTATCTTGTTATCTTAATTATCCTACTAGTTCTGTTATCATCCTTATGTTTAATTCCAGTTTTCACATATCATGTTACCTTTACTAGTTTTCATACTGAAAGTCACTAGGGCTTACCAGTCTTTATGACTGACCCTATTTCTTTCGCCTCTTTTTCTTTCGTTTCTTCCCCCTGGTTCTCAGGGAGGAAACAGTAGCTCTTAGCTTGGATTTAGCTTGCTTTCCGACAGCTCATGTACGGTTTAGTCTTGGGCTATGCTATGGCTGCTTCTGCTATTTATGGGGAATAATTTACTTTTGTTTTAAGTTTATGCTTCTTTATTATGAACTTGATGTAATGGAATAATTTGTATCTTGGATATATGAGCTTTTTACTCTTTTCTGGAAAATAATAAAAAGTTAGTTTTTAATTTCTACCGCTGCTTTATTTATGTTCTGCCTTGTGATATCTCTGTGCATGTTTACCTAGATAATACTCAACCAAAACTAGTGCATTCCCTTTGTGAGTGACCCTAGCGGAGGTGGGGTGTTACAAATTTATATTTATACTTCTAATTATAGAATTATTTATACAAATCTTCTTTTTATTTTAACACTCAAATCTCAATTATAATTCCCTTTATATAATTGTATTTATTTTATATAAATCCTTTTAAAATTTTGTTTATTCCCCAAACATTTCCTTGATTATATTTTCCAATATTTGTTTTTCAAATATTACCTTTTGTAATATCCTATTTATTTCATATATAAATATTTCATTTTCAATATTCACTTTGAAGATTTCCTTTTACATTCCAGTATTTCATATGGTATGTAAAATACCAAATAACATGGCCAATGTCACCATAATCAATCACAGAATATATATCACAATATATGAAAACAAACAGTATTATAAATATTGAGGAATCCAGTTGGATCCCTCCAACCTGTTTTCCCGGCATCACAGATATCAAACAATATAATAAAATCGATTTCATTTCGATATGAAATATTCTGATAAACAGAATCAATATTTGATTAATGATTTACATATATATCGTTATCTATAATTTCAACCAATACATCAGCAATTCAACCAAAACAATCAACACACAACAATCAATCATCATTTAACAATTCTAGATTATATTTATAAAAATATAAGCTGTACAGAGTTAGTGAGATTTACTCACATTGGACGATCATCGTTAAATAACGATAATTTGTCGTTGATTCAGACCAGACAATTTATTTTGCTATAAATTGTAACAAACTCCAATTCACTCCCGGTCAGTTCCATTATGTAGCGCTCGTCCCTACGATTCTAACAGATCTTGTTTCATCCAATTCTAATAGTGTGTGATGAATATATTGTATTAATAACTTAGCGTAAATATTTATATAATTTAATTTAAAAATCAACTTATTTAAATTTGGGCTTAGCTTTTCTTTGTCGGCCCAATTGCAAAACCCAATCCGCACACCCGTATACCCTTCCTTTATCACGTTTCAAACCTGCTGACCCCTTTCTTCATCATCTTCCCGACTTTAAACCTTCTCCTCACAAAAACATGGCCAAATCCCTTCATCAACCTTGACAACTCCACAGAAAACATCACCATATTTTTCTTCTTATTTCTCTTGCTTCCTCCACACACAACATATCCTCTCTTTCCCTTCCCTATGATATTCAAACACAGTTGCCCCTTTAAACCTTATGTCTCATGTTTTGACCCTTGCCTTTTATTTAAAATTAAACGAACATCATCGATCATTTCCTGTTAATCTCTTGTTTCCCAATCTCCTTCCTCGTCAATGAAACAGACAAAACCTGCTCCTCCATTACGCATGAACGGAGCCTTTTATCCCCCTCATCTCTTCACCCAATCACCTACCATAATCACCATTAGCTTCGCAGTTCACTGCTCCATCTCCATGGCACCATAACCCGGAACTCGCATCTCTCTTTCCAACCTAAACAACTCTCGAGTACTGTATCCCGACACAACAATATCTGACTCAAAGCCGATGTCCACCAAACCCTAGCAATGGATACTCCTTGAGCCCACGAATCCATCGTCATCCACTTCTCGACCCAATTTGCCCCTTATTGCCATCGATCTTAAACCCTAGGTTTACTGCGTTAACTTCGAGCATGATAAAAATCACATCGAGCTCCACAAAAACCCCACTACATGAAGGGCTTCTCATGATGAACCCAAAAATATATATAACTTGATTTTAGGATTTTATTTCACTTTTTATTGATTTAGAAATCAAGAATGTTTTTCTGAAGAAAGAAGTTTGGCGGCCTGGAAAATTGACCAAAGAAAAAGGGTTTAAGGGTTTGGAAAAGTTAAAGGGGTATTTATAGGATATAATTAATATTTTAATATTTGATTATTATATCAATTTTTACTCCTATGCTATTTGCATTTATCATTAAAAATTCCTGTGATCACATGAAATATCCAAATTCGATGAAAATTGACATGCAGTTATAGTTTGACATTACGAACCCAACGAAACTTGTTTTGCCTTTTTCCGACTCCTTTTGCTCACACAACGTATTTTTAACAGTTAAAATATAGATTGTTTTTCACATTAAAAATCGGTACGACCACATACTGACTCTAAAAATCACGAAACTTGAAATCTAACAAAAATCTAATATTACGGATCCAACAAAATTAGTTTCGACGAAAACGGAGGTCGTTTGCAAAACGAGCTATTTTTAAATCTCTAAATAAACCTAATTAAATATATAAATATATTTAAAAATAATTAAATCAAATATCAATAAATTAATATTATCACATATATATATCCAGATAAAATATCATACAGCTCTGAAATAACATATTTAGATTTATATCTCCATATTTCAAATCTAGAGTTAAATTGGTATTCGATTTAAATTGAAAATCCATTTAAATATAATAAATCGTTATAAAATTATAAAGGAATTCCATAGCGACTTTTCGAAAATTTGTTTTGGACACAACTCAAAATCTACCCGACGAAATCCCCATTTTTCTCTTCCATTAGAAAAATATACTTCACCAGCTCCGAACGTTTCTTGTTTCACAGTAATCTGGATTAAAACAGATTCTATATATTCATTTAAAGTTCGAATTGCCAAATTACGAACTACCGCGCCATTTCAAGCTTGATTATAATTATAATATAATTATACGTTCAAATTTCATTTAAATAATGTGTTCGTTATTATAATTCAACTCTAAACTGAATTATATATTTTGAATTGTCCAATTCACACAATATTGCCATTTCAGCTAATTCTGATTATTTCAGAATTAAATATATTATTTAATTATTATATTAATTAAATATTCAAAGTTATTTAATTTAAATGACCATTTAAATCTCTAAACATTATTTTAAATAATTAAATAAATTAATTGTTATACCGTAAAAATATGGGACATTACACCGAAAGACTTTGCAGATCTTAGCAAAGTTGTCAGGTTTTGGAGGGGGAGGAAGAGGAATGACTGGTGCAACCGGGGGAGGAACATCCCTTTAGCCTTCGGCCGATGCTGTGCCCTCTAAATACCTCCGGAACAATCCAGGTATTGTGGCGCCCTCTAGGAGATTAGGGATGTTTTGTTCCCCAGACATGCTGGAAAACAAAGGGAAAAGGAAGAAATTTAGATAAAGGACCGAAGGATACTACATATGGCTCTTTTAGGGAATGTTTTCAAAATAGACATTCATTTTGAAAAATGCTTTTCGTCAAAACCTTTTTCAAAATAATTTCCAAAAACTTTTATCTGATCTGGTAACCTTCAACTCTGATACCAGGTGAAACACTCCACTTCCGTTAATGTCACTCACTAAGGGAATGCATTAAGTTTCGTGAAGTGCTATAGGTAAACAGACACAGAATAATTACAAGACAGAGATAAATAACGCAGCAGTGGAAAATTTAAACTTTTATTCAAAAATAAGTCGTAATAACATGGTTCATAATTTCATAAGTCACAAAAACCATTACAATAAAAATACTTCTGTCTTGCACCATCAGAGCACACAAGTAAATAAAAAGCATTATTCCCCCAATATAAGAGTTAAGCCATAGTAGAGTCAAGAACTTGAGCCATACTTTAGAAGTAGCTCCTAGCAAGATGATATCCGATTCCTGATTAAGTCTGAGTGTTTCCTCCCTGAGAAACTTGGTGGGGAAACGGAAGAAAGAAGGAGAAACAATACGGTCAGACATAAAGCCTTACGAGTCTAATTATTTTTAGCCAGTAGATAATTAAAAGCCACATGATAGGCATATAAAGTGGATAAGAGAGAGATCACTACATAAATGGCAGGTGTGACAAGGTAAGCAACTTAAGGTACATGCGCCTCACAATGATTACTCTGCACTATTACTAGTACAACTGAAATGAAATGACCTCTTCCACTATAAGCTGGTAGGCTTAGGTCTTACGTCCAAGTATACCCTAACCACTACCCAAATCGATCGGCTCCCTACCTTGTAAATATCTTGTGCTGGCCTCATAGTAGGAGGTATCACTTCCTAAAGTGGCAACCTATGGTGTGCACAATCATATCTACTGGTGTCACGGTCGACTTAGCCCCCTCTGCCCGGACCATGCACGCACATGTCCTCAGTCGGTTTGCACCGCCCACACCATCTGCCTCGTTTGGATCTCTTACAATCAATCAGTAAGCATGCCCCTTCTCCGCCTAATACAGAGGTCTTTACTTGATACCAACTTTGGGTTACTGATAGAAATGGGTCCCTCCCAATATGATACAAGCTCTCCCCCTTGTCTTGTATCCCCACTAGGTTTTCTACTGACAATGTATACCCTTAGGTGTCTTTAATTACATAGCCCTATACTTGTTATGCTTACCCTAAAGGGTGTCTTAAATTACATAACTTTATTACATCATCCACCGGTTATGTATACCACTAGGTGTCTTTAATTACATAACCCCGTTACACTATCTACTGGTTATGTATATCACTAGGTGTCATTAATTACATAACCTTACTGGGATAAGTACGTGGGCCTATATATACATAGTAACCATCCCCTCTAATTTTCTTAACCCACCACTACCCATCCAATTTTATTTAAACCTAACTTAAGTCCATAATCATATTAAATTAAGTTAAGTAGTCCATTTCTTTACCATGTCCAATTATGGTTATAATGGGCTAGACCTCCCACATTAGGCCTACAACATGTGGATGTTGGATATGCTGGTCGGGTCCGGGCAGTCTTATTCCACAGTTGGGCCTAACCTCGTGTCTTGGCCCAATTCATATTTGTGTACTTAGACCTCCCACATTAGGTTCAACATTAGTGGCTGCTGGATATGCCAGTGGGGTCCGGGCAGACTTCCACCACTAATGTAACCTAACCTCGTGTCATAAGTACAATTTACAATTCCTAATTGTAAATTACTAAACATTCCAAAATAATCCAAATCTACCTAAGTCATTATAAGTGACTATTTCTATGTTTTCTCCATTTGAATTACATGTCCCTTTTCATATTAAACATTACATAAGTCATGTCAATTATAATCCCTTTTTCCCCGTTCTCTCTCTCTCTAACGTATTCATACGAAATTTTGGCAGAATCTAGGCTATAAAGTAGCCTAGGCAATAAAGTAGCCTAGGCTATAGTAATAAAAAGAGAATATGACGAGGGTGGTAGTTTCAACATGTCTTGGCATAAACATGAACATAAATTGGCATAGTAACAAAGTGAATGGACATGTGAATAACATCAAATAAAGTGGACATCAAACTAGTAACTTGTGGCAATCACTATGATGTTTAAGCAAGCATAACGAGATCTAGATTTAACATTAGGTGTCCAATTACCTAGATCTAGCATAGTTATGGTGACACAACAACATGTTTAGATGAAAAGGTAGATTCACATGTCAATTTTACAACATATATCAATATATCACAATATGACAGGTGAAAGGGGATTAACATAAAGGTCTAGATCCAAATAATGTCACAATTATCTAAATTAATAGATGTACTTCCATCATAACATGTTTATAATTCAAGATCCATATAAACATCATAATCGAATCACTACAATTATATTAGATCTAGGAAATTAGATCTGTCATGACATAGGATAAAATTTCATATTAATATAGAATCATACTTTACAACATATCCAATTCATTGTCTATCGAAGCATACTTCTATTTATCTAAACCTAAAAGTAATCTAGAAACTCACAGCGTTAGGTTTAGAGAATTTAGGAAGAACAGATCTAGAATTTCTGAATTGGATTTATAGATATGTTGTTGTAGAAGCGGTTCAGTTCGCACTCCAGCAGCATATGGACTCCATGGCTCCCAATGAAGAGAATATGAGAAATATGACACATATGTATAGCTGCCAGACCCCCTAAAACTGTGTGCCACCTCAACCCTAGGGGTGTCGAAACCCCTGTGGGTGGGTCGACCCCTAGGTCGACACCCCCCTAGGGGGTCGACCCCTAGGTCAACACACTTCTAGGGGGGTCGACCCCCTAGAGCGGGAATTTTGCCGCTCATAGGAAAATTTTGAATTTGTACTCTCTGGATAGGATTCTGACTCATCTCTGACTCACCTTTGACTCATGCGTATATATAAAATTTCTTTATGCGTATACAAACATAAAATTTTCATAATTTCTTCATACGGTGTCCATTTTATGCAAACCAAATGTCTATTTTGACCAGAATTTCGAGACAGACGCAATGGTGTAGTCCGTTTCCTCTAATTCTGAACATTAAATTAATTTATTATTTAATTTATTCTCTTTAATGTCATTTAAAATTTTGGGGTGTTACAAGCACAGTCTGTCCATTATAATTTATTTATATGTCCATGTAATTTACCATGATATTATTTTTGCAAATATGCTCAATTTTTTCCAATTACAACCCATGTTATTGTTATATTGAAAATCTACATTAATTTTCATATTTCAATCCAATCTCTTTCTAATTACGAATCTATATTTTATGCACACTATTTTCTATAAATTTTGTCAAGTTTCTTTATTCATGTTTGCACAATTCTTACTTTAATTCTATATTTCCACATGCAAGATAAAAGGATTTCAGTCATCAATATACTAACATTTATAGAACTAGGCATGTTTTATGCATAAGCCAAAAATAGGTGTAGAAACTTTAAAATAACTGACAATCATAAATATAGAGAGGGGCAAGAAGACTGAAAGACTATCTTACAGCACTTGAATGAAATAAAGCTGTAAGAAAAAAAATTGAAATATACTATAGAAAATAAAATACAAATTAAAAAGAACTTACAGGAAACACTAACTTATTGAAAACTAATAAAATTGTAAGGAAAATTGTAAGAAAAATATACAACTATTATAAACACTATTTTCCTAGATAACCAAAAGTACAAATAATTATTCACTCACCCGTGGTCCTAAGCTTTCCTCTGTAGCCCCAGTAGATCCCGTCTCCAATAGGTGTATATAGATACTATACTTTATAAACCCTTTCTCCAAGAAAATTAGATTAGCCCGTCTCATAAAAAGAGAACCCAAAGGGGAAAGATTGTACTATGAAGTATTTTCTAGGTCTAAGGGTTTATTTATAGGTTAGCCTAAGGATTTCAAACTATTAGATTTTTAGATTAAATCTAGAATAGCAACGTCAGTCAACCAATAGGAATGTGCCACGCCAGCTCAGATTTCAATTTCTGCCAATAGGAAAAGGGATTGTTGGTCCCTATTATTAATATAGTCAATTTGGCCATTCTCCGTACTACTTCTGTCTAGAATTCATTTCAATTCGACCATTTTATGTATTACTTCTATCCGATATTCATTGCGGGTCGACCTAGCTCATATATATATATATATATATATATATATATATATATATGTATGTATGTATGTATGTATATGTTCTTCAAAAATTGTTTCTGCAATATCTCTCTTATGCGGACTTAGATTTTGACAGGTTATACATGGAAACGATCCAGAGAATTATAATAGATGTAATGGAAAAGGCCCCATAGCCAAATACGTCCATTTTTGAAATTTTTCTTTTTAACATCTTTCTTCCTTTCCTTTATTAACTTCTGAATTATATTATCACTAGTTTCTTTTATATCTTCTTCATATTAACTCTGACTTCTATAAACTTTATATGTAAATTAATCAAAATTTGCTAAGATACAATAGTGCAACTCTTGTAATTAAGTTTTGATAATTTTGTAAACTTATTTTAATTAATTCTTTAATTAGCTTTTAGTGTTATGGTAATAATATCAGTCTTTTAGTTCCTCCATTTACTCTTTTATAAAGTTATTATAAACATTTTCATTTATTCTAAATATTACCTTGTAATGTTATATTTTCATAACATTAACTTTTAGTATTCAAATCTATTAATTAATTTTTCTTAAATTTTGGGTTGTTACAGTTGCCCACTGACCTAGGGTATAAGGACCTTAGCTACTAGCCCAAGGTAATTTCCACTATATAATACCACTCCTTTAAGTACACTAAGAACACTCTAACTCATAAACAGATTGTTAGCACATACATATCCATTGAGCGCTACTTGCTCTACCTAGATTCGACCTCTACTAGCTCAATAAAATTTATAGATAATGATCCATAGCCATTCAATTTAGTCCATTATTCACATTATTATACATCCTGAGCACAAACATATCCATTATTCTATACATCGCCAAGTCACCATCTAACATGCCAGACTATCAAGTTGAAGCATCGCATCATCGCCTCATCATCAAAATCGCTTGCCATAGAGAAAAAATTCAAGACACCAAGCTGGTCTCCTGAATAAACCATCAAACCGTGCACCATGAAATATCCTCGACGTCCAATCCAAAGATCGAGCAAATCGCCAACCAACAATAGTTATGGACATCAACAACTCTACGGTGGACAATAATAACTAATTTGGTCTTTTATTTAATCAGAAAACATAAGTACAAACCAAACAGAAAGGTCTGACATTCATCTTGAATTCCGGAGTCTTGCTTTCCACCTCATTCCTATCGACACGTATACTAACTCTACTCTACAACTTAATATGCATGTAGGTTCCCTGTCTGCAACTCCCTATCATACTAGATATTCCCCTAACCTGACCACCGTTGATTAGTGTTTTTAATTAAAATAACCAAACAAGCCAAATAGCTGAACATACATCCAACAAACATGCATATGTCCAAAAAAGCATATATATACAACATGTATAATCCATCTGTATTAACCATTGAAGTAAATTATATCAATAATAGATGTGATTTAATAATTCTCTAATTGTGACACGTTGATAGAAAACTTGTGATATTCTTTACAAATTATTTTTTAATGAAAAACTAGAATGTTTGTAAGTATAGGAAAACCATATTTTAAATCCAGAAATCATTCTTGAGCGTAAAGCTAATACTATACAACCGATTATAGTACAATTTGGGACAATCAATTGAATTTACAAAATCTACCCAAACCAGTGTCACAATGTAGTTCCCTCCACCATGCGAAACTACATCTAAAATGACCATCTTAAGCAAAAGATACAGCCAATAAAATATTTGATATAATTGATTAATTAAATAATAACATGTAATCCTTAATTATCATAACTAGACCTATAATCCTTCTTTCTCCTTTCATTATAATTCCTATACATGTGCACGAGATAGTCTTGCATACCATCTTTCCTTAAGTTTTTGATTTGCTGGATAATAATTAGGGAAATAACTATCTGACTTTATTGAATCGTATCTCTATATGTGCGCTTTACTTCGATATAAAAAAGGAGGAACTCAATCATCAATATGAAAAGGCAACCTAATTAAGACACAAGCTACATGCGCTCAGCTATGGATAAAGTATAACATTTTGACATGCTTCACTATATTCGATATAATTTTGCAGTAGTTATTCATGAGGAGGAATCAAACGACAATCTTTTTTTTGCCTACTGTCGATCGTAGCTCCAACAATCTCAAACCTATATCGACTGTGAATAAGTCGATCTCGATTACGCATGATCGATCTAAATTTTTCAGTAGTACTCGCAAAGATATCCTCGATGCCATTTCACTGGATCTGTTTTTATTATTTTTCGTTGAGAAGATAACTTAAATTTGATTTTTGAATGTAAAGATGAGAAGTGGCTAGTGATTTTCTTTTACAGAAATGAAAAATAGAGTGGATATGAAACTTGAGGGTAGAAACTTAAATTGGAAATATTTATGTTATTATTTTATTCCATATTTTTAAATGTGGGAATAAATAATTGAACGTTTCAAGCCTATACGATCACACAATGCAAATGATTGTTATGAAATTCGTTTGCACATGTCACCTCAGTTTTCTAGATCCAAGGGCATAAATGTAACACCCCACCTCCGTTAAGGTCACTCACAAAGGGAATGCCTTAACTTTGGTGGAGCATTTTAGTAAACAGAACAGAAACTTACAAGACAGATAAAAACAGTACTTGAAAAAAAAAATTAACTTTATTACAGCGGAAACAGAAATTAATATGGTTACATCCTCTCAATTTCAGAATTCAAGTACAAAATATCAGTCTTGTACAAAAGCCTTCAAAATGCATGGTTTAAAATCATAATCCCCATGGAACGGAAGCTATACAGAGCCAAGCCATACTTTAAGCACTTCAAGCAAAGAGAAATCCGGGTCAAGCTAAAGTATTTCCCTCCTTGGATAACCTGGGGGGGAAACGGAAGAAAGGAGGCGAAACAACAAGGGTCAGACAAAAAGTCTGGCAAGTCCAGTGACTTTCAGCATATGAACAGATAATAATAATATGATATGAACATAAAACTGGATGTGAGATAACTATAACAGGTGTAGCAGATATAACAGAAAAACAGAATGATATAAACTATTGTTTTACCCTTCTCTGCACTAATACTAGTATAGCAAAATTAGGTGTCACCCTAATGTCTAAATTGAAGTAGGAACGGGTACAGAATACTTTAACAGAAACAGAATGCTAATAATGGGCCTTTACTACCCGATCAGAAACAGACAGAAGAAGAAACATATTTATCCCTATGGAAACAGAATGTGGAATTAGGTGTACACTAGTAATGGGCCTTTACCACCCGAACAGACGGTACCACACAGAAACAGACAGGTGTTACCACCCAACAGAAACAGACGGTACCAACAGAAACAGACAGAACTAAGCGTACCCTAAAACCCTACCCCAAGCGATCGGCTCCCTAATACATAAATATCCTGTGTCGGCCCCACAGTAGGGTGTATCACTCCCTAAAGTGACAACCAATTGGCACAGACCTATTTACAGATGTCACGGCGTCTTACATCCTCAGAGGCAGACCGGGATCCATGCACGCACATGACCCGGTTGGAACGCACCATCAACACCCCTCGCCATTATCAGAATGAACCTCTTATAATTAGTTCAGTAAGCGTGCCCGGACCCTACTTACTGTTGGGTCAAAGTTTTGATACCAGAAAGGGTTACTGACTAATATGGGTCCCAAACAACAGATGACACAAGTAATTCCCCTCCTAACCTTGTGTCCCCAGACTAACAGATTTCAGATTAACCTGTTTACAAGTTCAGACATACAGAATTCAGATTTACTAATTCACAAATTAAGTTAACAAGTTTTCAGACTAACGGATAAGATGTACAGGTTTTTCAGATTTGTCTAACTTTGTATTGGGCCTACAGATTCATGGACGGGTTTTATTACATCTATTAATCCCTTTGGTTTAACCCTATTTTTCCCCAATACGTTTTAGACGTCATTCTTATCTTAGATTTGCATTAATTAATTATTAATGCACAGACCTCTCACATTAGGTCGGTAGCTTGTGGCCGCTGGATATGCCGGGCGGTTCCGGGCAGACTTCTGCCACAAGCCAGACCTAACCTCGTGTCTTACGCATGTTATGACTAACTTCTCACATTAGAACCTATTGTTTGCGGCCACTGGATGTGCCGGGCGGTTCCGGGCAGATTTACGCCGCAAACTCATTCTAACCTCGAGTTAGCCATGTTTATCTTTGCGGCCAATTAATTAATAATTTACCGTTTATGCGCACGCCCAATATATATGCCAATTCAGATTATATCAATAACAGGATGATTATATCAACATAGCAGATAACAGATTTTATATGACTTAACGGATTTAACAGATTTAGCAACTTAGCAGATTTTGGCATATAACAGGTTAGGCATTTCAACCGACAAATTTAACAGATTAGGCATTTCAATCTAATTAGCAGTTTAGGCAATATAACAAAACTAGTAGTTTAGGCAACTTGACAAATTAGCAGATTTAGCAAATTTAATATTTCTAAATGTTCTATTTACATGCCTTGCCCAATCATAAATTGGCCTAAATTCATATGCTTACATAATTGTCATGATTCACAACATATACTCCATGTTTGCATAAGCGCAGAATATGGACATAATTTGCCATATAACATATGTTCCAATTTTTGTTAAACTAGCATTTTACAGCAGATTCACATATAAATTATACCAAATATAACCATTAATTTCAATGCATGCCATATATCCAAAAATCCCTATTTAGGTGTAATCACAATAATAGATATCCTAATTAATGTAAATCTTTACACCTAAGTTTCCATATCTTCTTCTTTTTGAGTCATGAATCATTATGCAAACTATACCCAACAATATAAATCTTTAAATCATATCTTCTAAAAATCATATCTTGACTTTTATATGCATTTTGTCCAAAGTCTCAAATCATATGTAATCTTACAATGGTTCCTCTTTTCTTCTATCATAGAATATGCATAGATCCAAATCTAGTTTACAACATATGCTCATTAATTACAGTTCTAAATTACAACATAACTATGCATACAACATGCATAAATTATATGTTCATAGTCAAATTTATGCATATGTCCAATATATTTTTTGCCTCAGACCTAAAGTCATACATTCAATTTAGTCTTGTCAAATTTTGCATCATTCATTATTTATCCCAAAATTTGCGTTCATACGTTCATCTCTTATGAGATTAGGCACAGGCTCGTGGTAGCCTGGCTATAAAAACAGAAAAGAAGAAAAGGGATACAGAACAGTCACAGAAAAACAAATCTGACAGAAGAGAATATATATACAATCTCAGATTCAGAATTAAAAACATATCAAAATTATAATTAACGTTTATAGCGGAAAATAACTGTACTTGCCTTGATTGGATTAAAGAAAGAACTTTAACTTGTTGTAGAATCTTTGCAGAAACTTTAATCTCTAGTTTGAATTGAGTTGCTTAGGCTGATGTTGATTATCTTCTAGTTTTAATTCCAGCAGAGCAGCGACGCCATTTTTATTTTTTTATTAGAAGAAGAGAGCAATGGAGGCTAGAGAATTGTGTAGGAAACCTAGGTAGAGTCTAGGGTCATTTTTATAGAGTTTATGAACTGATTAGGACCATCGATGTTGCTTGGATTGATCGTAGCCATTCATTCGAAAGAGAGACCAATTAGAGCCTGCCACCTAGCCCTAATGACAAAGCATGCCTCTGGAAATCGACCAACATAGACTAGGCCAGCCAGGGTGGACTGGGTTCGACTTGAGTCTAGACCAGGTCGACAGCCCTGTCGACAGCCCTGTCGACCTGGCTAGACCAGGTCGACAGCCCAGTCGACCTGGGTGCCTTAAGCGGGAATTTTCCCGCCCTGGCCAATTGGGCCCGATTTTTAATTTTAAACTTGTTTTTCTGAGCTGTTCGAATTTTAAACTTAATTCAGAAACTTCCGGAGGCTATATCTTCTTCATACGGACTCCGTTTTTCGAAAACTCGGACTCTATTTCGCGTATTTTTCCGAGACGAACGCAATGGCGTATCCCGTTTCCCTTAGTTCTTTGATTTCAAATTAATTATACTTTAATTTGTTAATTCCACAGTTATAGAATACACGGGGTGTTACATTCTCCCCCACTTAAAAGGATTTCGTCCCCGAAATCTTCAAGTTAAGAAGAATGCGTCCTACCATCCAATCACCCATCTACTCAACCATCATCCACAAGCATCCATTGTCCTTAGAAAACTTCTAATGTTGTATGAACATATGCAAAAGTGTGTGTATATGTTCCTTATCTAATGCAAAGATCAGGCGGTCTACTGATTCAGTTGACCTCCTTAATGCGAATTATGTCAGTGCCATGAGTCCAACATGTATGCAATAGAATTCTGAGGATATATATTATTTCTATATGAGTGCACAACCATTCACTCAAATGCAACATCCATGTGCTGAATCAACCATTTTGCATCCACAAGAATTGAAAAATGCTCACCCATCCATATGCAGTATGAGAGTGTTTTCGAGCCGATCTAGTGCCTAGTGTGTGTATATGCATCCATGGGCAACCACTAGCAACCACTTGCATCCACTTGCAACCATCAAACATAACATGTCTCAAACACATGTTTACACCCATTAGTTTCTACCTAAAGTTCAAATATTCGATCGATAGGATACAGTCGAATGATGGAAGCGAGTACAGATAGAACGAAAATTTGGTTCCCATTAGACATGGGTCCTAAGTATCGGCCCCAAAGACCGAAACCAATATCAAATTGACACCCAGAGGAGTACCTTCTTTAGACAATGTCAAAACTGGAAATCCTATAAAAAGTATTTAGATATTTACAGACTACTGGTACAGATCAGGTTCCCTAATGATTCTTAGGAAGCTAAGCATGATAAAATCATACCCTACGAAAACTCAGAATGTATGCGCCATACTTGACGCCTAACACAGATATCCCTCAAACCCCAATCTCAAACAGATGATCCATAACCATTATGGGTCTGAGTTTATAGCGGAATTCAGAAATAATACTAGTATTAAAGTGCAGAGTATCGATTACAAAATCAAAATACCAGAATCAGAAAAAGTCACAATCAGATAAAGAAATTAAACCTACTATAGAAATTTTCCTATTCTATCCTAGCCACTAGCCTCAAGGGTGTTCGCCTGCCCTCCTTGTCCTCGTCTCTTCGGGCAGTCCCTAGTGAAGTGTCCCATCTCCCCACAGTTGAAGCAAGCGCCCTTCCTTTTTCTGCAATCCTTGTTCAGATGAGTTGAGCTCCCACAAGTAAAGCACTTTTTCCCCTTCTTATCTTCAGACTTCTCATCCTTCTTTTGTGTTTCCTTTTTGGGCCCCGCTTTCTTATTCTGTGGTTCTTCCTTCTTTGTCTCTTTCGGGCCCTTGTCTTCCTCGTGCAGTAGTGCAATATCCACCAATTTCTCGTAAGTTGCTCCCATGGGTACATGGGTCATGGCTAGGCTGTGCAGTGGCTCATTCAATCCTTTAACAAAGAGGAGAGCCTTTTTATGCTGAGTGTTGACTAAATCCAATCCGAATCTTGCTAGTTGGTTGAACTGGTTGACGTATTCCTTGACCGTCATACTTCCTTGCTTAAGAGACAAGAACTTTTCCAATTGTAAACTTCGTTCAGCTTGCGAGAGGAATTTTGTCTCAAAACTTGTTCTGAAATCCATCCATGTCTCAACCGGCCTCTCGGCGTTAGTGACTTCCCACCAGTAGGAAGCTTCGTCTTTGAGCAGCCATACTGCCAACTGTACCTTCTGCCTATCGTCCACCTCGAAGATAACGAACAGATCCTCAGTTTCTTTGAGCCAATTCCTTGCTTCTACGAATGATTCAGTTCCTTTGAAATCCTTCCCACCCATGGCCCTAAAATCTCTACAGATTTTTGAGAAAGCAATAGCACGAGGAGGGGGTGGAGGAGGGGGATCATTTGCTGGACCTGCAGCGGCGGTCCAAGCCTCAAGATATTGACGAAACCAACCGGGTACATGAACACCCTCTGGTATCTCAGATGCTTCAGACATGCTGGAACGAAAAAGGAAAGGTTCAATACAAAAAGGACTGAAAGAAAGATATATGGCTCTTGGGGATCATGTTTTTCAAAATAAGCTTTATTTTTTAAAATACTTACTTTCCAAAACCTTTTTGAAAATAGTTTTCAAAAACTTTACCCAATCTGGTAACCTTCAGCTCTGATACCAAGTGTAACACCCCACCTCCGTTAAGGTCACTCACAAAGGGAATGCCTTAACTTTGGTGGAGCATTTTAGTAAACAGAACAGAAACTTACAAGACAGATAAAAACAGTACTTGAAAAAAAAAATTAACTTTATTACAGCGGAAACAGAAATTAATATGGTTACATCTTCTCAATTTCAGAATTTAAGTACAAAATATCAGTCTTGTACAAAAGCCTTCAAAATGCATGGTTTAAAATCATAATCCCCATGGAACGGAAGCTATACAGAGCCAAGCCATACTTTAAGCACTTCAAGCAAAGAGAAATCCGGGTCAAGCTAAAGTATTTCCCTCCTTGGATAACCTGGGGGGAAACGGAAGAAAGGAGGCGAAACAACAAGGGTCAGACAAAAAGTCTGGCAAGTCCAGTGACTTTCAGCATATGAACAGATAATAATAATATGATATGAACATAAAACTGGATGTGAGATAACTATAACAGGTGTAGCAGATATAACAGAAAAACAGAATGATATAAACTATTGTTTTACCCTTCTCTGCACTAATACTAGTATAGCAAAATTAGGTGTCACCCTAGTGTCTAAATTGAAGCAGGAACGGGTACAGAATACTTTAACAGAAACAGAATGCTAATAATGGGCCTTTACTACCCGATCAGAAACAGACAGAAGAAGAAACATATTTATCCTTATGGAAACAGAATGTGGAATTAGGTGTACACTAGTAATGGGCCTTTACCACCCGAACAGACGGTACCACACAGAAACAGACAGGTGTTACCACCCAACAGAAACAGACGGTACCAACAGAAACAGACAGAACTAAGCGTACCCTAAAACCCTACCCCAAGCGATCGGCTCCCTAATACATAAATATCCTGTGTCGGCCCCACAGTAGGGTGTATCACTCCCTAAAGTGACAACCAATTGGCACAGACCTATTTACAGATGTCACGGCGTCTTACATCCTCAGAGGCAGACCGGGATCCATGCACGCACATGACCCGGTTGGAACGCACCATCAACACCCCTCGCCATTATCAGAATGAACCTCTTATAATTAGTTCAGTAAGCGTGCCCGGACCCTACTTACTGTTGGGTCAAAGTTTTGATACCAGAAAGGGTTACTGACTAATATGGGTCCCAAACAACAGATGACACAAGTAATTCCCCTCCTAACCTTGTGTCCCCAGACTAACAGATTTCAGATTAACTTGTTTACAAGTTCAGACATACAGAATTCAGATTTACTAATTCACAAATTAAGTTAACAAGTTTTCAGACTAACGGATCAGATGTACAGGTTTTTCAGATTTGTCTAACTTTGTATTGGGCCTACAGATTCATGGACGGGTTTTACTACATCTATTAATCCCTTTGGTTTAACCCTATTTTTCCCCAATACGTTTTAGACGTCATTCTTATCTTAGATTTGCATTAATTAATTATTAATGCACATACCTCTCACATTAGGTCGGTAGCTTGTGGCCGCTGGATATGCCGGGCGGTTCCGGGCAGACTTCTGCCACAAGCCAGACCTAACCTCGTGTCTTACGCATGTTATGACTAACTTCTCACATTAGAACCTATTGTTTGCGGCCACTGGATGTGCCGGGCGGTTCCGGGCAGATTTACGCCGCAAACTCATTCTAACCTCGAGTTAGCCATGTTTATCTTTGCGGCCAATTAATTAATAATTTACCGTTTATGCGCACGCCCAATATATATGCCAATTCAGATTATATCAATAACAGGATGATTATATCAACATAGCAGATAACAGATTTTATATGACTTAACGGATTTAACAGATTTAGCAACTTAGCAGATTTTGGCATATAACAGGTTAGGCATTTCAACCGACAAATTTAACAGATTAGGCATTTCAATCTAATTAGCAGTCTAGGCAATATAACAAAACTAGTAGTTTAGGCAACTTGACAAATTAGCAGATTTAGCAAATTTAATATTTCTAAAAGTTCTATTTACATGCCTTGCCCAATCATAAATTGGCCTAAATTCATATGCTTACATAATTGTCATGATTCACAACATATACTCCATGTTTGCATAAGCGCAGAATATGGACATAATTTGCCATATAACATATGTTCCAATTTTTGTTAAACTAGCATTTTACAGCAGATTCACATATAAATTATACCAAATATAACCATTAATTTCAATGCATGCCATATATCCAAAAATCCCTATTTAGGTGTAATCACAATAATAGATATCCTAATTAATGTAAATCTTTACACCTAAGTTTCCATATCTTCTTCTTTTTGAGTCATGAATCATTATGCAAACTATACCCAACAATATAAATCTTTAAATCATATCTTCTAAAAATCATATCTTGACTTTTATATGCATTTTGTCCAAAGTCTCAAATCATATGTAATCTTACAATGGTTCCTCTTTTCTTCTATCATAGAATATGCATAGATCCAAATCTAGTTTACAACATATGCTCATTAATTACAGTTCTAAATTACAACATAACTATGCATACAACATGCATAAATTATATGTTCATAGTCAAATTTATGCATATGTCCAATATATTTTTTGCCTCAGACCTAAAGTCATACATTCAATTTAGTCTTGTCAAATTTTGCATCATTCATTATTTATCCCAAAATTTGCGTTCATACGTTCATCTCTTATGAGATTAGGCACAGGCTCGTGGTAGCCTGGCTATAAAAACAGAAAAGAAGAAAAGGGATACAGAACAGTCACAGAAAAACAAATCTGACAGAAGAGAATATATATACAATCTCAGATTTAGAATTAAAAACATATCAAAATTATAATTAACGTTTATAGCGGAAAATAACTGTACTTGCCTTGATTGGATTAAAGAAAGAACTTTAACTTGTTGTAGAATCTTTGCAGAAACTTTAATCTCTAGTTTGAATTGAGTTGCTTAGGCTGATGTTGATTATCTTCTAGTTTTAATTCCAGCAGAGCAGCGACGCCATTTTTATTTTTTTATTAGAAGAAGAGAGCAATGGAGGCTAGAGAATTGTGTAGGAAACCTAGGTAGAGTCTAGGGTCATTTTTATAGAGTTTATGAACTGATTAGGACCATCGATGTTGCTTGGATTGATCGTAGCCATTCATTCGAAAGAGAGACCAATTAGAGCCTGCCACCTAGCCCTAATGACAAAGCATGCCTCTGGAAATCGACCAACATAGACTAGGCCAGCCAGGGTGGACTGGGTTCGACCTGGGTCTGGACCAGGTCGACAACCCTGTCGACCTGGCTAGACCAGGTCGACAGCCCAGTCGACCTGGGTGCCTTAAGCGGGAATTTTCCCGCCCTGGCCAATTGGGCCCGATTTTTAATTTTAAACTTGTTTTTCTGAGCTGTTCGAATTTTAAACTTAATTCAGAAACTTCCGGAGGCTATATCTTCTTCATACGGACTCCGTTTTTCGAAAACTCGGACTCTATTTCGCGTATTTTTCCGAGACGAACGCAATGGCGTATCCCGTTTCCCTTAGTTCTTTGATCTCAAATTAATTATACTTTAATTTGTTAATTCCACAGTTATAGAATACACGGGGTGTTACATTCTCCCCCACTTAAAAGGATTTCGTCCCCGAAATCTTCAAGTTAAGAAGAATGCGTCCTACCATCCAATCACCCATCTACTCAACCATCATCCACAAGCATCCATTGTCCTTAGAAAACTTCTAATGTTGTATGAACATATGCAAAAGTGTGTGTATATGTTCCTTATCTAATGCAAAGATCAGGCGGTCTACTGATTCAGTTGACCTCCTTAATGCGAATTATGTCAGTGCCATGAGTCCAACATGTATGCAATAGAATTCTAAGGATATATATTATTTCTATATGAGTGCACAACCATTCACTCAAATGCAACATCCATGTGCTGAATCAACCATTTTGCATCCACAAGAATTGAAAAATGCTCACCCATCCATATGCAGTATGAGAGTGTTTTCGAGCCGATCTAGTGCCTAGTGTGTGTATATGCATCCATGGGCAACCACTAGCAACCACTTGCATCCACTTGCAACCATCAAACATAACATGTCTCAAACACATGTTTACACCCATTAGTTTCTACCTAAAGTTCAAATATTCGATCGATAGGATACAGTCGAATGATGGAAGCGAGTACAGATAGAACGAAAATTTGGTTCCCATTAGACATGGGTCCTAAGTATCGGCCCCAAAGACCGAAACCAATATCAAATTGACACCCAGAGGAGTACCTTCTTTAGACAATGTCAAAACTGGAAATCCTATAAAAAGTATTTAGATATTTACAGACTACTGGTACAGATCAGGTTCCCTAATGATTCTTAGGAAGCTAAGCATGATAAAATCATACCCTACGAAAACTCAGAATGTATGCGCCATACTTGACGCCTAACACAGATATCCCTCAAACCCCAATCTCAAACAGATGATCCATAACCATTATGGGTCTGAGTTTATAGCGGAATTCAGAAATAATACTAGTATTAAAGTGCAGAGTATCGATTACAAAATCAAAATACCAGAATCAGAAAAAGTCACAATCAGATAAAGAAATTAAACCTACTATAGAAATTTTCCTATTCTATCCTAGCCACTAGCCTCAAGGGTGTTCGCCTGCCCTCCTTGTCCTCGTCTCTTCGGGCAGTCCCTAGTGAAGTGTCCCATCTCCCCACAGTTGAAGCAAGCGCCCTTCCTTTTTCTGCAATCCTTGTTCAGATGAGTTGAGCTCCCACAAGTAAAGCACTTTTTCCCCTTCTTATCTTCAGACTTCTCATCCTTCTTTTGTGTTTCCTTTTTGGGCCCCGCTTTCTTATTCTGTGGTTCTTCCTTCTTTGTCTCTTTCGGGCCCTTGTCTTCCTCGTGCAGTAGTGCCATATCCACCAATTTCTCGTAAGTTGCTCCCATGGGTACATGGGTCATGGCTAGGCTGTGCAGTGGCTCATTCAATCCTTTAACAAAGCGGAGAGCCTTTTTATGCTGAGTGTTGACTAAATCCAATCCGAATCTTGCTGGTTGGTTGAACTGGTTGACGTATTCCTTGACCGTCATACTTCCTTGCTTAAGAGACAAGAACTTTTCCAATTGTAAACTTCGTTCAGCTTGCGAGAGGAATTTTGTCTCAAACCTTGTTCTGAAATCCATCCATGTCTCAACCGGCCTCTCGGCGTTAGTGACTTCCCACCAGTAGGAAGCTTCGTCTTTGAGCAGCCATACTGCCAACTGTACCTTCTGCCTATCGTCCACCTCGAAGATAATGAACAGATCCTCAGTTTCTTTGAGCCAATTCCTTGCTTCTACGAATGATTCAGTTCCTTTGAAATCCTTCCCACCCATGGCCCTAAAATCTCTACAGATTTTTGAGAAAGCAATAGCACGAGGAGGGGGTGGAGGAGGGGGATCATTTGCTGGACCTGCAGCGGCGGTCCAAGCCTCAAGATATTGACGAAACCAACCGGGTACATGAACACCCTCTGGTATCTCAGATGATTCAGACATGCTGGAACGAAAAAGGAAAGGTTCAATACAAAAAGGACTGAAAGAAAGATATATGGCTCTTGGGGATCATGTTTTTCAAAATAAGCTTTATTTTTGAAAATACTTACTTTCCAAAACCTTTTTGAAAATAGTTTTCAAAAACTTTACCCAATCTGGTAACCTTCAGCTCTGATACCAAGTGTAACACCCCACCTCCGTTAAGGTCACTCACAAAGGGAATGCCTTAACTTTGGTGGAGCATTTTAGTAAACAGAACAGAAACTTACAAGACAGATAAAAACAGTACTTGAAAAAAAAAATAACTTTATTACAGCGGAAACAGAAATTAATACGGTTACATCCTCTCAATTTCAGAATTCAAGTACAAAATATCAGTCTTGTACAAAAGCCTTCAAAATGCATGGTTTAAAATCATAATCCCCATGGAACGGAAGCTATACAGAGCCAAGCCATACTTTAAGCACTTCAAGCAAAGAGAAATCCGGGTCAAGCTAAAGTATTTCCCTCCTTGGATAACCTAGGGGGGGAAACGGAAGAAAGGAGGCGAAACAACAAGGGTCAGACAAAAAGTCTGGCAAGTCCAGTGACTTTCAGCATATGAACAGATAATAATAATATGATATGAACATAAAACTGGATGTGAGATAACTATAACAGGTGTAGCAGATATAACAGAAAAACAGAATGATATAAACTATTGTTTTACCCTTCTCTGCACTAATACTAGTATAGCAAAATTAGGTGTCACCATAATGTCTAAATTGAAGCAGGAACGGGTACAGAATACTTTAACAGAAACAGAATGCTAATAATGGGCCTTTACTACCCGATCAGAAACAGACAGAAGAAAAAACATATTTATCCCTATGGAAACAGAATGTGGAATTAGGTGTACACTAGTAATGGGCCTTTACCACCCGAACAGACGGTACCACACAGAAACAGACACGTGTTACCACCCAACAGAAACAGACGGTACCAACAGAAACAGACATAACTAAGCGTACCCTAAAACCCTACCCCAAGCGATCGGCTCCCTAATACATAAATATCCTGTGTCGGCCCCACAGTAGGGTGTATCACTCCCTAAAGTGACAACCAATTGGCACAGACCTATTTACAGATGTCACGGCCTCTTACATCCTCAGAGGCAGACCGGGATCCATGCACGCACATGACCCGGTTGGAACGCACCATCAACATCCCTCGCCATTATCAGAATGAACCTCTTATAATTAGTTCAGTAAGCGTGCCCGGACCCTACTTACTGTTGGGTCAAAGTTTTGATACCAGAAAGGGTTACTGACTAATATGGGTCCCAAACAACAGATGACACAAGTAATTCCCCTCCTAACCTTGTGTCCCCAGACTAACAGATTTCAGATTAACTTGTTTACAAGTTCAGACATACAGAATTCAGATTTACTAATTCACAAATTAAGTTAACAAGTTTTCAGACTAACGGATCAGATGTACAGGTTTTTCAGATTTGTCTAACTTTGTATTGGGCCTAAAGATTCATGGACGGGTTTTACTACATCTATTAATCCCTTTGGTTTAACCCTATTTTTCCCCAATACGTTTTAGACGTCATTCTTATCTTAGATTTGCATTAATTAATTATTAATGCACAGACCTCTCACATTAGGTCGGTAGCTTGTGGCCGCTGGATATGTCGGGCGGTTCCGGGCAGACTTCTGCCACAAGCCAGACCTAACCTCGTGTCTTACGCATGTTATGACTAACTTCTCACATTAGAACCTATTGTTTGCGGCCACTGGATGTGCCGGGCGGTTCCGGGCAGATTTACGCCGCAAACTCATTCTAACCTCGAGTTAGCCATGTTTATCTTTGCGACCAATTAATTAATAATTTACCGTTTATGAGCACGCCCAATATATATGCCAATTCAGATTATATCAATAACAGGATGATTATATCAACATAGCAGATAACAGATTTTATATGACTTAACGGATTTAACAGATTTAGCAACTTAGCAGATTTTGGCATATAACAGGTTAGGCATTTCAACCGACAAATTTAACAGATTAGGCATTTCAATCTAATTAGCAGTCTAGGCAATATAACAAAACTAGTAGTTTAGGCAACTTGACAAATTAGCAGATTTAGCAAATTTAATATTTCTAAAAGTTCTATTTACATGCCTTGCCCAATCATAAATTGGCCTAAATTCATATGCTTACATAATTGTCATGATTCACAACATATACTCCATGTTTGCATAAGCGCAGAATATGGACATAACTTGCCATATAACATATGTTCCAATTTTTGTTAAACTAGCATTTTACAGCAGATTCACATATAAATTATACCAAATATAACCATTAATTTCAATGCATGCCATATATCCAAAAATCCCTATTTAGGTGTAATCACAATAATAGATATCCTAATTAATGTAAATCTTTACACCTAAGTTTCCATATCTTCTTCTTTTTGAGTCATGAATCATTATGCAAACTATACCCAACAATATAAATCTTTAAATCATATCTTCTAAAAATCATATCTTGACTTTTATATGCATTTTGTCCAAAGTCTCAAATCATATGTAATCTTACAATGGTTCCTCTTTTCTTCTATCATAGAATATGCATAGATCCAAATCTAGTTTACAACATATGCTCATTAATTACAGTTCTAAATTACAACATAACTATGCATACAACATGCATAAATTATATGTTCATAGTCAAATTTATGCATATGTCCAATATTTTTTTTGCCTCAGACCTAAAGTCATACATTCAATTTAGTCTTGTCAAATTTCGCATCATTCATTATTTATCCCAAAATTTGCGTTCATACGTTCATCTCTTATGAGATTAGGCACAGGCTCGTGGTAGCCTGGCTATAAAAACAGAAAAGAAGAAAAGGGATACAGAACAGTCACAGAAAAACAAATCTGACAGAAGAGAATATATATACAATCTCAGATTCAGAATTAAAAACATATCAAAATTATAATTAACGTTTATAGCGGAAAATAACTGTACTTGCCTTGATTGGATTAAAGAAAGAACTTTAACTTGTTGTAGAATCTTTGCAGAAACTTTAATCTCTAGTTTGAATTGAGTTGCTTAGGCTGATGTTGATTATCTTCTAGTTTTAATTCCAGCAGAGCAGCGACGCCATTTTTATTTTTTTATCAGAAGAAGAGAGCAATGGAGGCTAGAGAATTGTGTAGGAAACCTAGGTAGAGTCTGGGGTCATTTTTATTGAGTTTATGAACTGATTAGGACCATCGATGTTGCTTGGATTGATCGTAGCCATTCATTCGAAAGAGAGACCAATTAGAGCCTGCCACCTAGCCCTAATGACAAAGCATGCCTCTGGAAATCGACCAACATAGACTAGGCCAGCCAGAGTGGACTGGGTTCGACCTGGGTCTGGACCAGGTCGACAGCCCTGTCGACCTGGCTAGACCAGGTCGACAGCCCAGTCGACCTGGGTGCCTTAAGCGGGAATTTTCCCGCCCTGGCCAATTGGGCCCGATTTTTAATTTTAAACTTGTTTTTCTGAGCTGTTCGAATTTTAAACTTAATTCAGAAACTTCCGGAGGCTATATCTTCTTCATACGGACTCCGTTTTTCGAAAACTCGGACTCTATTTCGCGTATTTTTCCGAGACGAACGCAATGGCGTATCCCGTTTCCCTTAGTTCTTTGATTTCAAATTAATTATACTTTAATTTGTTAATTCCACAGTTATAGAATACACGGGGTGTTACATTCTCCCCCACTTAAAAGGATTTCGTCCCCGAAATCTTCAAGTTAAGAAGAATGCGTCCTACCATCCAATCACCCATCTACTCAACCATCATCCACAAGCATCCATTGTCCTTAGAAAACTTCTAATGTTGTATGAACATATGCAAAAGTGTGTGTATATGTTCCTTATCTAATGCAAAGATCAGGCGGTCTACTGATTCATTTGACCTCCTTAATGCGAATTATGTCAGTGCCATGAGTCCAACATGTATGCAATAGAATTCTGAGGATATATATTATTTCCATATGAGTGCACAACCATTCACTCAAATGCAACATCCATGTGCTGAATCAACCATTTTGCATCCACAAGAATTGAAAAATGCTCACCCATCCATATGTAGTATGAGAGTGTTTTCGAGCCGATCTAGTGCCTAGTGTGTGTATATGCATCCATGGGCAACCACTAGCAACCACTTGCATCCACTTGCAACCATCAAACATAACATGTCTCAAACACATGTTTACACCCATTAGTTTCTACCTAAAGTTCAAATATTCGATCGATAGGATACAGTCGAATGATGGAAGCGAGTACAGATAGAACGAAAATTTGGTTCCCATTAGACATGGGTCCTAAGTATCGGCCCCAAAGACCGAAACCATTATCAAATTGACACCCAGAGGAGTACCTTCTTTAGACAATGTCAAAACTGGAAATCCTATAAAAAGTATTTAGATATTTACAGACTACTGGTACAGATCAGGTTCCCTAATGATTCTTAGGAAGCTAAGCATGATAAAATCATACCCTACGAAAACTCAGAATGTATGCGCCATACTTGACGCCTAACACAGATATCCCTCAAACCCCAATCTCAAACAGATGATCCATAACCATTATGGGTCTGAGTTTATAGCGGAATTCAGAAATAATACTAGTATTAAAGTGCAGAGTATCGATTACAAAATCAAAATACCAGAATCAGAAAAAGTCACAATCAGATAAAGAAATTAAACCTACTATAGAAATTTTCCTATTCTATCCTAGCCACTAGCCTCAAGGGTGTTCGCCTGCCCTCCTTGTCCTCGTCTCTTCGGGCAGTCCCTAGTGAAGTGTCCCATCTCCCCACAGTTGAAGCAAGCGCCCTTCCTTTTTCTGCAATCCTTGTTCAGATGAGTTGAGCTCCCACAAGTAAAGCACTTTTTCCCCTTCTTATCTTCAGACTTCTCATCCTTCTTTTGTGTTTCCTTTTTGGGCCCCGCTTTCTTATTCTGTGGTTCTTCCTTCTTTGTCTCTTTCGGGCCCTTGTCTTCCTCGTGCAGTAGTGCCATATCCACCAATTTCTCGTAAGTTGCTCCCATGGGTACATGGGTCATGGCTAGGCTGTGCAGTGGCTCATTCAATCCTTTAACAAAGAGGAGAGCCTTTTTATGCTGAGTGTTGACTAAATCCAATCCGAATCTTGCTGGTTGGTTGAACTGGTTGACGTATTCCTTGACCGTCATACTTCCTTGCTTAAGAGACAAGAACTTTTCCAATTGTAAACTTCGTTCAGCTTGCGAGAGGAATTTTGTCTCAAACCTTGTTCTGAAATCCATCCATGTCTCAACCGGCCTCTCGGCGTTAGTGACTTCCCACCAGTAGGAAGCTTCGTCTTTGAGCAGCCATACTGCCAACTGTACCTTCTGCCTATCGTCCACCTCGAAGATAACGAACAGATCCTCAGTTTCTTTGAGCCAATTCCTTGCTTCTACGAATGATTCAGTTCCTTTGAAATCCTTCCCACCCATGGCCCTAAAATCTCTACAGATTTTTGAGAAAGCAATAGCACGAGGAGGGGGTGGAGGAGGGGGATCATTTGCTGGACCTGCAGCGGCGGTCCAAGCCTCAAGATATTGACGAAACCAACCGGGTACATGAACACCCTCTGGTATCTCAGATGCTTCAGACATGCTGGAACGAAAAAGGAAAGGTTCAATACAAAAAGGACTGAAAGAAAGATATATGGCTCTTGGGGATCATGTTTTTCAAAATAAGCTTTATTTTTGAAAATACTTACTTTCCAAAACCTTTTTGAAAATAGTTTTCAAAAACTTTACCCAATCTGGTAACCTTCAGCTCTGATACCAAGTGTAACACCCCACCTCCGTTAAGGTCACTCACAAAGGGAATGCCTTAACTTTGGTGGAGCATTTTAGTAAACAGAACAGAAACTTACAAGACAGATAAAAACAGTACTTGAAAAAAAAAATTAACTTTATTACAGTGGAAACAGAAATTAATATGGTTACATCCTCTCAATTTCAGAATTCAAGTACAAAATATCAGTCTTGTACAAAAGCCTTCAAAATGCATGGTTTAAAATCATAATCCCCATGGAACGGAAGCTATACAGAGCCAAGCCATACTTTAAGCACTTCAAGCAAAGAGAAATCCGGGTCAAGCTAAAGTATTTCCCTCCTTGGATAACCTGGGGGGGAAACGGAAGAAAGGAGGCGAAACAACAAAGGTCAGACAAAAAGTCTGGCAAGTCCAGTGACTTTCAGCATATGAACAGATAATAATAATATGATATGAACATAAAACTGGATGTGAGATAACTATAACAGGTGTAGCAGATATAACAGAAAAACAGAATGATATAAACTATTGTTTTACCCATCTCTGCACTAATACTAGTATAGCAAAATTAGGTGTCACCCTAATGTCTAAATTGAAGCAGGAACGGGTACAGAATACTTTAACAGAAACAGAATGCTAATAATGGGCCTTTACTACCCGATCAGAAACAGACAGAAGAAGAAACATATTTATCCCTATGGAAACAGAATGTGGAATTAGGTGTACACTAGTAATGGGCCTTTACCACCCGAACAGACGGTA
The DNA here is from genome assembly GCA_030737875.1 of Allium sativum. Classification (NCBI taxonomy): domain Eukaryota; kingdom Viridiplantae; phylum Streptophyta; class Magnoliopsida; order Asparagales; family Amaryllidaceae; genus Allium; species Allium sativum. Next base: position 968,736,267 of record CM060913.1, on the reverse strand, counting down.
CCACACAGAAACAGACAGGTGTTACCACCCAACAGAAACAGACGGTACCAACAGAAACAGACAGAACTAAGCGTACCCTAAAACCCTACCCCAAGCGATCGGCTCCCTAATACATAAATATCCTGTGTCGGCCCCACAGTAGGGTGTATCACTCCCTAAAGTGACAACCAATTGGCATAGACCTATTTACAGATGTCACGGCGTCTTACATCCTCAGAGGCAGACCGGGATCCATGCACGCACATGACCCGGTTGGAACGCACCATCAACACCCCTCGCCATTATCAGAATGAACCTCTTATAATTAGTTCAGTAAGCGTACCCGGACCCTACTTACTGTTGGGTCAAAGTTTTGATACCAGAAAGGGTTACTGACTAATATGGGTCCCAAACAACAGATGACACAAGTAATTCCCCTCCTAACCTTGTGTCCCCAGACTAACAGATTTCAGATTAACCTGTTTACAAGTTCAGACATACAGAATTCAGATTTACTAATTCACAAATTAAGTTAACAAGTTTTCAGACTAACGGATCAGATGTACAGGTTTTTCAGATTTGTCTAACTTTGTATTGGGCCTACAGATTCATGGACGGGTTTTACTACATCTATTAATCCCTTTGGTTTAACCCTATTTTTCCCCAATACGTTTTAGACGTCATTCTTATCTTAGATTTGCATTAATTAATTATTAATGCACATACCTCTCACATTAGGTCGGTAGCTTGTGGCCGCTGGATATGCCGGGCGGTTCCGGGCAGACTTCTGCCACAAGCCAGACCTAACCTCGTGTCTTACGCATGTTATGACTAACTTCTCACATTAGAACCTATTGTTTGCGGCCACTGGATGTGCCGGGCGGTTCCGGGCAGATTTACGCCGCAAACTCATTCTAACCTCGAGTTAGCCATGTTTATCTTTGCGGCCAATTAATTAATAATTTACCGTTTATGCGCACGCCCAATATATATGCCAATTCAGATTATATCAATAACAGGATGATTATATCAACATAGCAGATAACAGATTTTATATGACTTAACGGATTTAACAGATTTAGCAACTTAGCAGATTTTGGCATATAACAGGTTAGGCATTTCAACCGACAAATTTAACAGATTAGGCATTTCAATCTAATTAGCAGTCTAGGCAATATAACAAAACTAGTAGTTTAGGCAACTTGACAAATTAGCAGATTTAGCAAATTTAATATTTCTAAAAGTTCTATTTACATGCCTTGCCCAATCATAAATTGGCCTAAATTCATATGCTTACATAATTGTCATGATTCACAACATATACTCCATGTTTGCATAAGCGCAGAATATGGACATAATTTGCCATATAACATATGTTCCAATTTTTGTTAAACTAGCATTTTACAGCAGATTCACATATAAATTATACCAAATATAACCATTAATTTCAATGCATGCCATGTATCCAAAAATCCCTATTTAGGTGTAATCACAATAATAGATATCCTAATTAATGTAAATCTTTACACCTAAGTTTCCATATCTTCTTCTTTTTGAGTCATGAATCATTATGCAAACTATACCCAACAATATAAATCTTTAAATCATATCTTCTAAAAATCATATCTTGACTTTTATATGCATTTTGTCCAAAGTCTCAAATCATATGTAATCTTACAATGGTTCCTCTTTTCTTCTATCATAGAATATGCATAGATCCAAATCTAGTTTACAACATATGCTCATTAATTACAGTTCTAAATTACAACATAACTATGCATACAACATGCATAAATTATATGTTCATAGTCAAATTTATGCATATGTCCAATATATTTTTTGCCTCAGACCTAAAGTCATACATTCAATTTAGTCTTGTCAAATTTCGCATCATTCATTATTTATCCCAAAATTTGCGTTCATACGTTCATCTCTTATGAGATTAGGCACAGGCTCGTGGTAGCCTGGCTATAAAAACAGAAAAGAAGAAAAGGGATACAGAACAGTCACAGAAAAACAAATCTGACAGAAGAGAATATATATGCAATCTCAGATTCAGAATTAAAAACATATCAAAATTATAATTAACGTTTATAGCGGAAAATAACTATACTTGCCTTGATTGGATTAAAGAAAGAACTTTAACTTGTTGTAGAATCTTTGCAGAAACTTTAATCTCTAGTTTGAATTGAGTTGCTTAGGCTGATGTTGATTATCTTCTAGTTTTAATTCCAGCAGAGCAGCGACGCCATTTTTATTTTTTTATTAGAAGAAGAGAGCAATGGAGGCTAGAGAATTGTGTAGGAAACCTAGGTAGAGTCTAGGGTCATTTTTATAGAGTTTATGAACTGATTAGGACCATCGATGTTGCTTGGATTGATCGTAGCCATTCATTCGAAAGAGAGACCAATTAGAGCCTGCCACCTAGCCCTAATGACAAAGCATGCCTCTGGAAATCGACCAACATAGACTAGGCCAGCCAGGGTGGACTGGGTTCGACCTGGGTCTGGACCAGGTCGACAGCCCTGTCGACAGCCCTGTCGACCTGGCTAGACCAGGTCGACAGCCCAGTCGACCTGGGTGCCTTAAGCGGGAATTTTCCCGCCCTGGCCAATTGGGCCCGATTTTTAATTTTAAACTTGTTTTTCTGAGCTGTTCGAATTTTAAACTTAATTCAGAAACTTCCGGAGGCTATATCTTCTTCATACGGACTCCGTTTTTCGAAAACTCGGACTCTATTTCGCGTATTTTTCCGAGACGAACGCAATGGCATATCCCGTTTCCCTTAGTTCTTTGATTTCAAATTAATTATACTTTAATTTGTTAATTCCACAGTTATAGAATACACGGGGTGTTACATTCTCCCCCACTTAAAAGGATTTCGTCCCCGAAATCTTCAAGTTAAGAAGAATGCGTCCTACCATCCAATCACCCATCTACTCAACCATCATCCACAAGCATCCATTGTCCTTAGAAAACTTCTAATGTTGTATGAACATATGCAAAAGTGTGTGTATATGTTCCTTATCTAATGCAAAGATCAGGCGGTCTACTGATTCAGTTGACCTCCTTAATGCGAATTATGTCAGTGCCATGAGTCCAACATGTATGGAATAGAATTCTGAGGATATATATTATTTCTATATGAGTGCACAACCATTCGCTCAAATGCAACATCCATGTGCTGAATCAACCATTTTGCATCCACAAGAATTGAAAAATGCTCACCCATCCATATGCAGTATGAGAGTGTTTTCGAGCCGATCTAGTGCCTAGTGTGTGTATATGCATCCACGGGCAACCACTAGCAACCACTTGCATCCACTTGCAACCATCAAACATAACATGTCTCAAACACATGTTTACACCCATTAGTTTCTACCTAAAGTTCAAATATTCGATCGATAGGATACAGTCGAATGATGGAAGCAAGTACAGATAGAACGAAAATTTGGTTCCCATTAGACATGGGTCCTAAGTATCGGCCCCAAAGACCGAAACCAATATCAAATTGACACCCAGAGGAGTACCTTCTTTAGACAATGTCAAAACTGGAAATCCTATAAAAAGGATTTAGATATTTACAGACTACTGGTACAGATCAGGTTCCCTAATGATTCTTAGGAAGCTAAGCATGATAAAATCATACCCTACGAAAACTCAGAATGTATGCGCCATACTTGACGCCTAACACAGATATCCCTCAAACCCCAATCTCAAACAGATGATCCATAACCATTATGGGTCTGAGTTTATAGCGGAATTCAGAAATAATACTAGTATTAAAGTGCAGAGTATCGATTACAAAATCAAAATACCAGAATCAGAAAAAGTCACAATCAGATAAAGAAATTAAACCTACTATAGAAATTTTCCTATTCTATCCTAGCCACTAGCCTCAAGGGTGTTCGCCTGCCCTCCTTGTCCTCGTCTCTTCGGGCAGTCCCTAGTGAAGTGTCCCATCTCCCCACAGTTGAAGCAAGCGCCCTTCCTTTTTCTGCAATCCTTGTTCAGATGAGTTGAGCTCCCACAAGTAAAGCACTTTTTCCCCTTCTTATCTTCAGACTTCTCATCCTTCTTTTGTGTTTCCTTTTTGGGCCCCGCTTTCTTATTCTGTGGTTCTTCCTTCTTTGTCTCTTTCGGGCCCTTGTCTTCCTCGTGCAGTAGTGCCATATCCGCCAATTTCTCGTAAGTTGCTCCCATGGGTACATGGGTCATGGCTAGGCTGTGCAGTGGCTCATTCAATCCTTTAACAAAGCGGAGAGCCTTTTTATGCTGAGTGTTGACTAAATCCAATCCGAATCTTGCTGGTTGGTTGAACTGGTTGACGTATTCCTTGACCGTCATACTTCCTTGCTTAAGAGACAAGAACTTTTCCAATTGTAAACTTCGTTCAGCTTGCGAGAGGAATTTTGTCTCAAACCTTGTTCTGAAATCCATCCATGTCTCAACCGGCCTCTCGGCGTTAGTGACTTCCCACCAGTAGGAAGCTTCGTCTTTGAGCAGCCATACTGCCAACTGTACCTTCTGCCTATCGTCCACCTCGAAGATAACGAACAGATCCTCAGTTTCTTTGAGCCAATTCCTTGCTTCTACGAATGATTCAGTTCCTTTGAAATCCTTCCCACCCATGGCCCTAAAATCTCTACAGATTTTTGAGAAAGCAATAGCACGAGGAGGGGGTGGAGGAGGGGGATCATTTGCTGGACCTGCAGCGGCGGTCCTAGCCTCAAGATATTGACGAAACCAACCGGGTACATGAACACCCTCTGGTATCTCAGATGCTTCAGACATGCTGGAACGAAAAAGGAAAGGTTCAATACAAAAAGGACTGAAAGAAAGATATATGGCTCTTGGGGATCATGTTTTTCAAAATAAGCTTTATTTTTGAAAATACTTCCTTTCCAAAACCTTTTTGAAAATAGTTTTCAAAAACTTTACCCAATCTGGTAACCTTCAGCTCTGATACCAAGTGTAACACCCCACCTCCGTTAAGGTCACTCACAAAGGGAATGCCTTAACTTTGGTGGAGCATTTTAGTAAACAGAACAGAAACTTACAAGACAGATAAAAACAGTACTTGAAAAAAAAATTAACTTTATTACAGCGGAAACAGAAATTAATATGGTTACATCCTCTCAATTTCAGAATTCAAGTACAAAATATCAGTCTTGTACAAAAGCCTTCAAAATGCATGGTTTAAAATCATAATCCCCATGGAACGGAAGCTATACAGAGCCAAGCCATACTTTAAGCACTTCAAGCAAAGAGAAATCCGGGTCAAGCTAAAGTATTTCCCTCCTTGGATAACCTGGGGGGGAAACGGAAGAAAGGAGGCGAAACAACAAGGGTCAGACAAAAAGTCTGGCAAGTCCAGTGACTTTCAGCATATGAACAGATAATAATAATATGATATGAACATAAAACTGGATGTGAGATAACTATAACAGGTGTAGCGGATATAACAGAAAAACAGAATGATATAAACTATTGTTTTACCCTTCTCTGCACTAATACTAGTATAGCAAAATTAGGTGTCACCCTAATGTCTAAATTGAAGCAGGAACGGGTACAGAATACTTTAACAGAAACAGAATGCTAATAATGGGCCTTTACTACCCGATCAGAAACAGACAGAAGAAGAAACATATTTATCCCTATGGAAACAGAATGTGGAATTAGGTGTACACTAGTAATGGGCCTTTACCACCCGAACAGACGGTACCACACAGAAACAGACAGGTGTTACCACCCAACAGAAACAGACGGTACCAACAGAAACAGACAGAACTAAGCGTACCCTAAAACCCTACCCCAAGCGATCGGCTCCCTAATACATAAATATCCTGTGTCGGCCCCACAGTAGGGTGTATCACTCCCTAAAGTGACAACCAATTGGCACAGACCTATTTACTGATGTCACGGCGTCTTACATCCTCAGAGGCAGACCGGGATCCATGCACACACATGACCCGGTTGGAACGCACCATCAACACCCCTCGCCATTATCAGAATGAACCTCTTATAATTAGTTCAGTAAGCGTGCCCGGACCCTACTTACTGTTGGGTCAAAGTTTTGATACCAGAAAGGGTTACTGACTAATATGGGTCCCAAACAACAGATGACACAAGTAATTCCCCTCCTAACCTTGTGTCCCCAGACTAACAGATTTCAGATTAACTTGTTTACAAGTTCAGACATACAGAATTCAGATTTACTAATTCACAAATTAAGTTAACAAGTTTTCAGACTAACGGATCAGATGTACAGGTTTTTCAGATTTGTCTAACTTTGTATTGGGCCTACAGATTCATGGACGGGTTTTACTACATCTATTAATCCCTTTGGTTTAACCCTATTTTTCCCCAATACGTTTTAGACGTCATTCTTATCTTAGATTTGCATTAATTAATTATTAATGCACAGACCTCTCACATTAGGTCGGTAGCTTGTGGCCGCTGGATATGCCGGGCGGTTCCGGGCAGACTTCTGCCACAAGCCAGACCTAACCTCGTGTCTTACGCATGTTATGACTAACTTCTCACATTAGAACCTATTGTTTGCGGCCACTGGATGTGCCGGGCGGTTCCGGGCAGATTTACGCCGCAAACTCATTCTAACCTCGAGTTAGCCATGTTTATCTTTGCGGCCAATTAATTAATAATTTACCGTTTATGCGCACGCCCAATATATATGCCAATTCAGATTATATCAATAACAGGATGATTATATCAACATAGCAGATAACAGATTTTATATGACTTAACGGATTTAACAGATTTAGCAACTTAGCAGATTTTGGCATATAACAGGTTAGGCATTTCAACCGACAAATTTAACAGATTAGGCATTTCAATCTAATTAGCAGTCTAGGCAATATAACAAAACTAGTAGTTTAGGCAACTTGACAAATTAGCAGATTTAGCAAATTTAATATTTCTAAAAGTTCTATTTACATGCCTTGCCCAATCATAAATTGGCCTAAATTCATATGCTTACATAATTGTCATGATTCACAACATATACTCCATGTTTGCATAAGCGCAGAATATGGACATAATTTGCCATATAACATATGTTCCAATTTTTGTTAAACTAGCATTTTACAGCAGATTCACATATAAATTATACCAAATATAACCATTAATTTCAATGCATGCCATATATCCAAAAATCCCTATTTAGGTGTAATCACAATAATAGATATCCTAATTAATGTAAATCTTTACACCTAAGTTTCCATATCTTCTTCTTTTTGAGTCATGAATCATTATGCAAACTATACCCAACAATATAAATCTTTAAATCATATCTTCTAAAAATCATATCTTGACTTTTATATGCATTTTGTCCAAAGTCTCAAATCATATGTAATCTTACAATGGTTCCTCTTTTCTTCTATCATAGAATATGCATAGATCCAAATCTAGTTTACAACATATGCTCATTAATTACAGTTCTAAATTACAACATAACTATGCATACAACATGCATAAATTATATGTTCATAGTCAAATTTATGCATATGTCCAATATATTTTTTGCCTCAGACCTAAAGTCATACATTCAATTTAGTCTTGTCAAATTTCGCATCATTCATTATTTATCCCAAAATTTGCGTTCATACGTTCATCTCTTATGAGATTAGGCACAGGCTCGTGGTAGCCTGGCTATAAAAACAGAAAAGAAGAAAAGGGATACAGAACAGTCACAGAAAAACAAATCTGACAGAAGAGAATATATATACAATCTCAGATTCAGAATTAAAAACATATCAAAATTATAATTAACGTTTATAGCGGAAAATAACTGTACTTGCCTTGATTGGATTAAAAAAAGAACTTTAACTTGTTGTAGAATCTTTGCAGAAACTTTAATCTCTAGTTTGAATTGAGTTGCTTAGGCTGATGTTGATTATCTTCTAGTTTTAATTCCAGCAGAGCAGCGACGCCATTTTTATTTTTTTTATTAGAAGAAGAGAGCAATGGAGGCTAGAGAATTGTGTAGGAAACCTAGGTAGAGTCTAGGGTCATTTTTATAGAGTTTATGAACTGATTAGGACCATCGATGTTGCTTGGATTGATCGTAGCCATTCATTCGAAAGAGAGACCAATTAGAGCCTGCCACCTAGCCCTAATGACAAAGCATGCCTCTGGAAATCGACCAACATAGACTAGGCCAGCCAGGGTGGACTGGGTTCGACCTGGGTCTGGACCAGGTCGACAGCCCTGTCGACAGCCCTGTCGACCTGGCTAGACCAGGTCGACAGCCCAGTCGACCTGGGTGCCTTAGGCGGGAATTTTCCCGCCCTGGCCAATTGGGCCCGATTTTTAATTTTAAACTTGTTTTTCTGAGCTGTTCGAATTTTAAACTTAATTCAGAAACTTCCGGAGGCTATATCTTCTTCATACGGACTCCGTTTTTCGAAAACTCGGACTCTATTTCGCGTATTTTTCCGAGACGAACGCAATGGCGTATCCCGTTTCCCTTAGTTCTTTGATTTCAAATTAATTATACTTTAATTTGTTAATTCCACAGTTATAGAATACACGGGGTGTTACAATAAATTACATTGCTACATAAGGCCCTGACTTAGGATTCTAATTCGCACATTTTGATATTGATTCATTTGGTAGATCGCTCGATCTTCAAATATAATGAAACTTTTGTTCACTCTAATTTTCAATATCAATCAGAACTCAAAGGAAATATTCTTGATTCTTTATTCCATCATATGCAAAAAAATCATATTTTTAGGACCCTAATTAATCAAAGATTATATATTAAAATCAATTACTCCAATATCCCATTATTAAAAATACGGGTCATTGTACTTTCTCTCTCTTGATATTTCAGATGGAGCTCTAAACATAACTTCAAGTTAATCCATTGTTGAATTTTGTAAGGAATAAGTATAGAAAGCTATATTGATTTTATCGTGAATTTCATGTGTTTATTTAAGCATGATTTAGTGCATTTAGGATATAGAGATTAATGTGTGATTAGGAAAATATTGTTAGATGGAAATAAAAAATTACATGGAGTTAAAGGTTGATAAAGGAGATAAAATGGGTTAGCCAACTTATAAACAAGGTAATATGCTTTTGTCCTAAGCTTATTTCGTCCATGTTAGATCGCTATTCACTCAAAAAAATCATTAATTCCAAACTATGCCAAGTTTTACTCATTTATGTCTTGATGATAATACAACCTTAGAGATGCATTCCTCGAGTTCTAATTAATATGCCTCTAAAAACGAGTACAATGGACAATATGGCAACTAACATTTAAATATTAAAATATTCATATAAATTTTAGGTCATCAAAGTTAGAGGTGCTATAACCACATTATTTATTTTTCATTGAACCACAATATTATGTTTATAAATTAAACTTTTCAACTTGCATAATGAACTAATTTTATGATGCTACTAATTAGCTTTAAACTTTTAAAATTAAAACTGTCAATTTATGGTTTCTAATCAGCAATTACATGTACTCTTTATAACAACTATTACTTTTTTGCATAGAGGTCGTGTCATTTGTAAAATTTATTTGTCTTTTATAAATATAGTTGTTGGATTGTGATGCACATAAGAAAGGAGTAAATTATGTAATATATTGACCTTTATTGTAACACCCCACCTCCGCTAGGGTCACTCACAAAGGGAATGCACTAGTTTTGGTGGAGTATTATCTAGGTAAACATGCACAGAGATATCACAAGGCAGAACATAAATAAAGCAGCGGTAGAAATTAAAAACCAACTTTTTATTATTTTCCAGAAAAGAGTCAAAAGCTCATATATCCAAGATACAAATTATTCCATTACATCAAGTTCATAATAAAGAAGCATAAACTTAAAACAAAAGTAAATTATTCCCCATAAATAGCAGAAGCAGCCATAGCATAGCCCAAGACTAAACCGTACATGAGCTGTCAGAAAGCAAGCTAAATCCAAGCTAAGAGCTACTGTTTCCTCCCTGAGAACCTGGGGGGAAGAAACGAAAGAAAAAGAGGCGAAAGAAAAAGGGTCAGTCATAAAGACTGGTAAGCCCTAGTGACTTTCAGTATGAAAACTAGTAAAGGTAACATGATATGTGAAAACTGGAATTAAACATAAGGATGATAACAAAACTAGTAGGATAATTAAGATAACAAGATAAGTCACGTCTGGCATCGCATATTCAAGGTTCGCTGCACCGTCTGCACTAGTGTTCTAACCCATGTCGAGCATTAACCGTGAAATGATCCCTTAGCCCAGCGTCATGAAGTGACCCACTACGGGGTTCTACGGTACGATCTATTAATCGATCGACTCCCTACAAGTCCTAGCTCGTCATGTGTCTGTGTAATACGGCCCTATCCTGAAATGTAGTTACCTGTGCTAAGTCCACCATAGGGTGTATCAAGTCCTATGGTGCCAACCACCGACACGAATCAAGCACGCACAGTGTAAATCTACGGGTGCCCAATGTCTGCTTTTTCAACTTCGGACTACGTGCACGACCATAGCCCGCCTGAACCTACAATGGCGCACCTACTCAGCCGTCGTTCTGGTCGCTTACAATCAGCCCAGTAATCGTGCCCCACCCTGCCTAGTCCCAGGGTATCGTGATACATCTAAGTGGGTTGCTGCTGAAAAGGACCGCGTAACTAGGGTTTCTAATGGGTTAAGTGTTGTCATTCAAATTCGTGACTTAGCCCTATCCAGATCGTGTATCAAGTTGGTTAAGTGTATTCAAGCAGTTCATGACTTAACCCTATCAAGTCATAGTGTCAAGTTGGTTAAGTATATTCAAGTGGTTCATGACTTAACCCTATCATGTGGCATTAATTCATTAGTGCACTCCAACCTCTCACATTAGACTAACTGTTGTAGTTACTGGATCTGCCGGGCGGTTCCGTGCAGATTTACATCACAACCCAGTCTAACCTCGGGTTTTACGTGCGATATGACCAACTACCCACATTGGATCCTATTGTTTGTAGCCACTGGATTTTCCGGGCGGTTCCGGGCAGATTTACACTACAAACTCAACCCAACCTTGAGTTGGCCATTTTCAAGTTATCTAATTATCATGCCCACGTTCAAATTTTCATGTCAAGTCGTGTCAAGTTCATGTCCATATTTAGGTTCACGTCATAACAACGTTCATGTTCAAGTTTAAAGCTAAATTATGTTTTACCTAGTCTACCCAAATCGTATTCTCATTGCACGTAAGTTCGAATCGATACAAATAAATCTAATAGGGAATAACATAAAAAGGAACGGGTATAATGTGGCAAAAGTGATTACTAGCATAGCATGATATGACTTAAAATAAATGATTAAAACATTATTGGCATATGAAATATTGGCCTCAAATATAAAGATTCCAAATCTAGCAAGATAAGGTACTAGTCAAAATTACAGTTGTCATAAGGTGATAGTATAGTCATGGTAACGACTGTCATAAGGTGATAGTATAGTCATGGTATGACTGTCATAAGGTGATAGTCATAAACTTGTGACTAATAGCAGGTTCAACATGATAATATAAGGGGGTTTTCTTTTTGATTTACAACATGAATAGGCCCCAAATCAATGTCATAGTAATATTCAAGAGTCAAGATCCAAGATGAACGAGAATGAATGTAAACAGTCATCATACATAGGTCCAATTTCAATTTACATCATATTCATAATACATTTACAGTTTAAATCTGAAAATAACTGGGGCTTACAGATCGTGGTTCGAGAATTAGAAAAAGAGAGTCGACTGTTGCTTAGTCAAGTCCTAATAGAAGTCCCCAAATCAGCAATTCCTTTAACGCAGTCTCAACGTAGAAGAAGCAGTCCCTCTCAAGCTTTTCAACCAGAATTAGAGTAGCATAAAGTCAGAAAGAATTTTGTGTAGAGAGACTGGTGTTAGGTGCTGTATTTATAGGGTCAGGTCAACGAATGTGGACAGAAACGAGGCCAAATACATCAGAGTGAATCCAGCTTCAGAAATGGGCTCGGGCACCAGGTCGACCCCCAGGTCGACACTATGGTCGACCTGGTCCTGGGTAAGTCGACTACATAGTCGACCCCCAGGTCGACCTGGTCCTGGGCGGGAAATTTCCCGCCCAGTCCATTTGGAGGTTTGAAATTCGAATTTTGAATTCGAATTGAGTCTGTTTTGAACTTGAAAATTTCTGAAAACTTCGAATGGTCATAACTTAGTCATACGGACTCCGATTTTCGAAAATTCGGACTCGTTTCCAAGTAGAATTTCGAGACGAACGTAATGGCGTAACCTGTTTCCCCTGATTCTTATTTTAAAAATTAATTCTGCCTAGATTTATGGTTATTATACGTTATAAAAACACGGGTTGTTACATTTATAAACATTCATCTACTTGAAAAATTAAATAGTACAAAGTTAAAAATGAGGAACATTGAAGACATTATCATTGGCATGTCATTTTAAACCATTTCAATGTAATTTAATTTATTCTCTACTTGCCAAGGCTTTCTAGCTAATATTCAAATTGTAACCTTTTTTCAGGAATTTATAATTTTTTTGTCACAAATAATTTTTGAATTCTGGCACTTCCATTGTAATGACCTATATTTTACATGTTGGAGGATCAAAAAGTAATTAAATTTAATTCATAAATAGTCTTATCATTCTGATATTTTGAGATATGGTTCCTTGGGACGTTATGCATGTCTATGATTTTTCCTGAATCTTTTTGTAGCCATTTTACCCTTCGAGAATCTTATTTTGGCAATAGCTTTTAATAGATGTTGAATTAGACGCTATTCGTAGAGTGGTCACATTAAGAAAATGGATCAGCTATTTAAGAGGAATTGTAGCTTTAAGTTTTTAATACTACCGGATAGAATTAGAAAATTGCTAATTTGCTGAGATTAACAAATCCACCAGTCTGATCATCCTCAATTATAACTAGGGATTAAAGGAAGAGAGATTAAAAGCTTTCCCTTTCATTCTCAAATTTGATTTGGACTATTATCCACTTTAGTTCATCCAAATTCTCTCTAATTAATCTCAATTTTGCATCAAATATCTCAAATCAACATATATAGGTTAGATCTACATCAAGGATTGGATCGGTACATAACTTAGCCAAGATTTGGAGAAGTACACGGATCGATGTCGATGCACAGGGAATGGATTGGTACTGTTTCATCAAGGCAATGTGAGTGTGATCCATGGTGGTAGTGGAGGACTTCTTCAAGGGCTTGTGGGAACTAGTGATTCATTCATTTCTTTTTCGATGTGAAAGTTATAGTATGTTGAAGTTATGGCTCTTCCATTGTGAAATCGAATAGGTAGTGGTCAAAGAACTGCAATAAACAGCTTGGGATGGAAAAAAGCTACAGGATAATAGATTTGTTTGAGTGGGACTCGTACCTTAATACAGAGTTGTGGATGGCTCTTGTACTTGGAAGTGCCAAGGAATCATTGATAGCTCAGAGTGTTCTATTTTTTGACTCAAGCAGGGGTATCATGGAGATGTCCATTTTGACTGGATGCATTGGTCATGTACCCTGGATTGCCCGGCCTAGTTGCTGGACACTAGGGTTTTGATAGCAAACATGTCGAACTATGGGTTCCATTAGCTTGTGGCATATGCGAGGATGGTCATACGGGTTATTAATGTATTCAAATATTTAGAAGGTGATAGCTAGGTTTTGTTTGATGGATGTTATTGTTGCTCTATTTCTTCTTTCTCTCGGTAGGGTATCATCTATAGGGTACTGAAGTGAAGTGGAGGATTAGGAAATAAAGAACTAAAAGAAGCTGCTTAGATTCTTCTTTCCTATTTTGTGTAGTATCTATCCTTATTGTTATGTTATTTGAATATTATGTGATAACTCTTTGATTGCAGAGACATGTCAGGTATGAGACTTTAGCAGATGGTATGAGGCGATTGTCACATTCATGTTTCAAGTTCAAAATTCAGACGTCTAAAATTCCAAATTTAAAATTCAAAGTTTTTACTTTTAAAAATAATAATTTCAGCCTTAAGATGTGCATTTTAAAATTTAGAATTTGAATGTAAAACCAAAATAAAAAAATTATAATCCATGGAAAATAAAATAAAATTCTTAAAAATTCAAATTTAATTATTCTAAGTACAAAACAAAATATTCTTAATTCAAATTTTACACTTTTAAATTTTTAGTTTTAAATTCAAAAATTTATATATATGAAGTTTTACAATATTCCAGTTTTTGTAATTTTAAATTCAATATTTAAAACATCAAAGTTGAAATATGACTAAACCAATAGCTCTGATACCACTGTAACGACCCGGGGAAAAATTCGACACTCGAATTTTCGACAACAATACCTAAACCCATATTACTTGCCAAAAACCCAAGTATTGAATCCCAGATTGTTATTAGAAGGAATTTAGAGGGTGACAATAGAAAGAAAGAATACTGGAATATAAGAAAGAAGAAGAACACCACATCAGAATCTCACAGCGAAACAGATAAAATATAATATCACAAATCTTTTTATACAAGAGGACTGTACATACATATCAACCATCAGAGTACAACATATATCAGATACATCGGAAAATTAACTTTATATAACTAATGGTGAAGCCGCATGCTTCCAACTCCTGAAACTCCAAGCGGTACCTAACCTGGCAATGAACTCGGTCTGACCCAAGCACATTTGAAGCAAAGCAAAATACACCGGGTCAGTCTGGAATACTTTTAGTGATAAATTCACAGAACACACAACTTGTTTAACTTTGGGAAAATTCTTTCTGAAATCAAAGGATAATAGTAAGACCAACCCACACATAAACACGGACGGTTTTTACCTTACTATAACCCAAAACGTTTTTGAAATCATAACTTGATCTGATATTATAATAGTGTCTAAATACAAATAAATACAATCTAGCGAAACGCTTGCATCTCATGCTCTACATATATAGTATACAATCAAAACCGCGGGCGCTTATTGGAAACTGGATTCCGACCATGACAAGGTATGGGACCACCTCCCGATAGTGTATCTCTAGAGGCGAATACACTGGGTTCAACAAGAACGTTTTGCAACCCGGCCTACACATGACCGACCACTCATTTCGCTTGAGTGTATCGAATGTATATCACTAACGGTTGGGATCAGCAACCGTTTCCCGAAAAGGGACAGCATCTAATATAGATTAAATAAGCAAATGAAATTTCTCTAGATAGGTGATTATACACCCTAATGGGAGCGACCCACATAGCCATGCTGCCTGCCCAATTTTTCTCATTTCCCGGCTTATGAGGCTTGAGGCTAGAATTTAACTTTTAAAATATCTGGTCATCACATTGTCAGATCCGTCAAATCACTAATTAACGTCCACAAATATTCTTTGGGTATAAAAGAAGTGCCCCTCTTCGCCACCAACTTGGTATTTTTATAAAAATTAGCGTACGTGGTTCTAAGGAAATACTCTATCAGACATTCGTCCATACAGGTTATCCAGGAACAAGATGAATCGAAGGCACTCTCCTACTGCATCCAATATAGGAACCACCCCATGGATCAGTAGCGAGAAGTCCTTGCAAATCCATAGATTTCAACCATAACAGAATCATAAACCAAATAACTCTAGTTGCAAGTCAGAGAAATTAGACAAGTAGTCCTTCCGCTTATGAAGATCCACGGTCTTCAATTGCTCCATCTTGATCATCTACTGAACATCTTTAAGGTTAACGTATTTGTTGGTCGAAATGTGTTTCAAATATAAATTCGATCCCGGTATTTCTGTACCAACAATCGTATAGGCCAGATTTTGATAGTCAGTGATTTAACTATCAAATAATAGTTGTGTACATGAAATGATTTCACTGATTCAATACTTGGCATAATTTGGCCTTTTTTAAGAAAAATAGTTCATAAAATGGTTAATAAACTTTTGAATCTTCCCATAAATTTACACATTATATTTATTCTTATAATATTTAACAAAACTATCTTGTATGTTTTTGAACATATGTGTGTACGTGTGTATATATATATATATATATGGATTCCTACCTTTCCATTTCCTTTGTAAATATCGAGATATTCCTTCAAGGCCTTTATCCCATTTTCTTATATTTAATCATCTCGATATATACATATATGTTATACCTAATGGTATTAAACAAACTACCGATTCTGCTACGGTAAAACAAATGTCAAATTATAAAATTTAAACTAAATATTTCTATTTATCTTGCAGCTAATATGGTAGTATTCTTTATTCCAAAATCTCGCATTAATGTCCCATATTCATCGTTGGAATAATAAACTAATTCCAACATTTTTCAACTCACCTCAAACTAACATCATTCCTTGATAATAGTGAAGCCGTTCAAGTTGGGGTATTTTATTTACCTCTTAGATCTTGATCGACAACGTTCTTATCTTAGAATAATGTTAGTTTGTCACTTAACCACTGCTATTTAAAATCTCATTTACCACCTTGATTCAAATCTGGTTTTGTAAACCGTTCCTTATATTTGAAGTCCTTGTTTGATAATCTTTTTACTTAACTCCTTTGATTAAGTCGATATTCACTAAAACACCACTTTTAACATAAATAATTATTTTGCTTGTAACATTTTTATTTATAATCAAAATCTCTTGTCAAATAATTTATTTCAATCTATTGGCATTCTTCATATAGACCTTGGTCTTGGATTTCATAACTAACGACTATTTACCCCCTTCTTTTCAATAAGACTTTTAACTTGGATTTTATTTCCAAGAATCCATTTATCAATATTTAACACTATACATTTGTATGTATTTTCCTTATGTTTGAAAATCTTATTTCAATTACAGCACTTTGCCTAATTCGATTCTTTAACTTTTAAAGTTATCATTTTGGTTTAAAACCCCTTTTCAAACCTCGCTTCGATTTCTTCCAAATCTTTTATACCAATCCGTCCATCAATTTACCATCTCTTCACAACTTAGCTTAGATTCTATTCTAATCACATTCTAGTCCATTTCTAATCTAATAACTATTCTTCCTAATAATTCCATTCAATTGAATTTACTTTACTTTACTTAATTTAAAAACTAAGTAAAAAGCTTATTTAAACCTTTGTGTTCATCGACAAATTCCATTTACAAATCTAGTTTAAAACTTGGATTGTAACCCCTTTTATAAACTCTTACCACCTCCTTGATCAAACCATAATGCCTCTTAATCATTTCTTAATTGAATCCCAATTAAAAATCATTTCTCTAATTATTATTAATTAAAATGATAATTAACTTTAACATTAACAACATTAAAAATAGTTAACTTTGCTATTAACTAAAAATAGGATATTGACCACTTTTAAAAACTGATTACATAATAATTTACCTTATTAGCACAAACCAATTTGATAATGGCCTTGGATTATAGTTAATCGAAGATTAACTAATAATAAACAATAAACAATTCCATAATTACCTTAATTTATAGTCAATCGGGATTTACTAATATTTAACATCCCTCGTTAAATTTATCGAGTATTCAAAAAAAATTCTATTAATTCCATTATCAATTGGATTTTATTATCAACTTCAATTAAACACGGTTGATTTTGTCAACCGTATATATCAGTTAACTATTAACTGAATCTCATTTGTCATTTCCCCTTTCTAATTAATTAAATAACTTAATTAATTTAAAATCCCGATTTAATTGTTTTAAAAACAATTATTTCTTTTTACCAACCCGTATGTAAATTATTGGGTTTCTGCTTTTAACTTGCATAACCCATTTCAATAATCTCTTATAAACTCAATTTAAAATATTATTTATAAATTTCTAATTCAATTATTTTTATAAGATAGTTGAAAAACTTCAATTCAGTTATAAAATAATTTATAAATTTAAAACTACGTCAATCCACCTGACAGTAGACCGATGTTTAAAACAGTATATTTTATGCCATGTCACTGCCAATTATCCAATCGATACTATCGATTGATTTCAGTTTCAACTACGATGAATATATATATATACAACCATCAACATTCAAACTGGTCTTGGTGTCAGTCAGGGTGTAAATTCACATATGAATAATATGCACCACAAATAAAATACAGTTTATTTGAGGAATCCGGTCGGATCCCTCCAACCTATCCTTCTCGGCATCACAGATAACAGTTGATAAAAATATACGAATTTAATTTCAATAACATAATGATGAAATATAAATAACTACAACCAATCAAATAAATAACAATCAATTTGCATCCATAGCATCCAATCAACCAATTTATACTGTTAACGGTAAATTATAATTTTCTATGAATTTACCACATCATAGGATTCCAGAGGGTGTGAGAATTAACTCACCGGTTTAATTCTGGTTGACGGTTGACTCGTTTTTTCCTTTAATTTTGAACGATCATTTAAAATTATCTGAAATTTCAAACAGTTCCAATCAGTTCCCAGTCAGCATCATCGTCTAGGCCTCGTCCCTACGATCCCAACGGATCCATTTTTGTCAGATTCCGTTAAAGTATGGAAAAGTTACAATTTTTTAAAGTTTCAACTATTTTTAAATATAATTTAAATTTAAAAAGAATAATAATAACTAACTAATCATTAACATTCACTAATTAAACCTCTTTTGCCACGTCAGCTTAGATAACGCGTCTTCCCCTTTTTCTTGACCTGAACCCGATTCTTCCATCTTCTTCTTCCACTCTGGAAAACACGGAACTAACCTCCAACAACCACCGTCAACATGGGCCAACGGAGCACCAACCCTATACCCCATAGTCACCGCGCCAGAAAGCAGCCGCCACGCCTTCACGCTAGACCCCCACCTCGTCGTCATCTCACCAGAAACTTCATTTGAATGGAAAATGGTTTAACCGTGATTTCTCCATCCACATGCCGCCGCAACCTTCGCCGCCGCCGCCATTGGAACCACCTCGCTCCCCACTTTGATCAACCATCAGACCCCCACCACCAGCTCACCCTCCAACCACCGGAAAATCTCAAATATCCACCGTCACTACTAAATCCGACCCCAAATTTACATTTTAGTTCATCTCCTCGTTCCAACCTCCTCCATCCACAAGAGGACCTCAGACCAGTGCCAAATTGAAGCCTAAACTCTCCCCTACATCCTCCTTCAGGTCCCCTATAGTTGGTCAAATCTCTCTTAACTCTGAAAAGAACGGAACTGTCCAGTTTCGGATTTTCAACGACTCCGACCACCTTAGGGATCCTTACCACCCCAAATTTTTGGTGAAGCTTCCCTTCGACATCCCCCACGACTTTACGTTTGGTCGCCCCCACTAATTCACCACCAATCGAGAGAAATAAATTGATTTGTAATGAGGGACTTATTTTCGAATATTGAACGCTGGTGAAAGTTTAGCTTGAAGAAATCTGATTTTTAGGCTGAGGTGGGAATGTATATATAAAGGAAAAATATTATTTTATCATGACGTGATTGACGATATTTATTTTCGTGTCTATCGCAATTTCAAACACCGTTTATTCGCTCCTGCGCTCACATACAAACCCTGTTTGTGATGTGAATGGATGTCATGGCATAATTTGACATTACGGTCCTACTGAAACTTGTTTCGTCGAATTCCGAGTTCGTTTGCTCAAATGGCGCACGTTCACGTCCAAATGGTCATTTTATTTGCATTTTATTTTGCCATACTCACAGAATAACTCCGATTGACGTGCAACTCGTAATCTAGCAATAATTTACTATTACGGTCTAAATAAAATTTGTTTCATCAAAAACGAAGGTCGCTTGAATAAAGTCCCTTTTAAAAGGTCCAATTTGAATTAAAATAAATCAATTTTAAAATACTTCATTAAAATCTAATTAAAATATTGTAATTGGCCATATACGACCAGAATTTCATATATTACCAAAGTAAAATATCCTGGGTTGAATTTCAAGCCAAATCGATATTTAAAATATTTAAAAACCATTTATTTTATATAAATAAATCGCTGTAATATATAAAGGAATTCCATAGCGACTATTTCAAAATTTGATTTGGACATAAAACAAAATCCATGCTATGAAAATTTGATTTTTCTCTTTCATTAGAAAAATATCGTCAAATAGATTCTAGCATTTCTTGTTCGGGAAAATCCAACTTATTTTGGATCCTGTACAGCTGTTTAAAGTTAAAAATGCCAAATTACGAACTGCGCGCCACTACAGCTCGTTTTATAATATAATTATAAATTAAACATTCTGATGTCATTTTAATAATGAATATATTAATATAAGTTAATATAAACCATATTTAAACCATTTTAAATCGCTCGTCCACCTTATACAGCAAAATTAACATTTTCCCCAAATATGCCAAAAATAAAATATTATTACAATATTCAAAATAAATAAATATTCAAATTAAAATGGTTAAATTCCACTATTTAAACTCAAATCAATATTTTAAATGAATAAAATAATTCAAATAAATGGTCAGAAAATACGGGACATTATGTTCCTTCCCCCTTAAAATAATTTCGTCCTCGAAATTGCTAAGGTAGAAAGAATGTTACAACCTATTATTTTTACAAAAATATTTATTTAAAACTCGAATTTATTTCCAAAAAAACCTAATTAGTTTTAAAACCAATTTATTTCAAATAAAAGAATTTCCTAAAAATCTTCAAAAAATTTCTAATACCTTAAATTTTGGAAAATTTTTGGCAGTCTCCCCGGTACGGAGGGGCATCTGCAATATCGCAGGTTCAAGAAATATATATACATCGACCAGTAGGGTCAGAAAAATTCAAAAACCGAACTCAAAACCCAAATAAAAACCAAAATTCATATTTTGCATAGGTGTACCGTTTTGCGAGCGTTATTATGCGATAAGCGATATATTATACACGAGCTTGCTTAATTATTATGCAGCTCTACTCAAATTGGATTCAGTTAACTCCAGAATTTCTCTTGGATGGATTTTAAACCTGAATCGGCACATCTGCACCTATTCTCAACTCAAATGAATTTCATTAGCCTCCAAAACAATGTAAATTAGGTTTAAAATATCCATATCATCCATTCCAAACAATTCTACACATAATTCAATCTACACGAGATTATAATTATTTATAATCACTTCATTTATTTCTTTAATTATCCATCCAGATTTATTAGAATTGAATTGATTTATCCAAATTTATTTATTACAGATTGGTTATAACCAAGTCGATTCATGTTCAGGTTTATATCCACGAGATCTAGCACACTCTCCAAACATATCATACAATCAACATTAACCAATCAAAATGATTGCCCATAATATAATAATTTATGAAATTCATCACTATTATTATTTCATAAAATAACTTGGGCAAAAATAATTTCAAAAACAAATTTTAATAACAAATTACAAATACGCGCTCTCATATATATAACAAACTCAATCTAGGGTATTACTAACCCCATCTCTATTGAGTCACACCACAGAGCCAAGGTTATAACTAAACCAATAGCTTTAATATCACTGTAACGACCCGGGGAAAAATTCGACACTCGAATTTTCGACAACAATACCTAAACCCGTATTACTAGCCAAAAACCCAAGTATCTAATCCCAGATTGTTATTATAAAGAATTTAGAGCGTGAGAATAGAAAGAAAGAATACTAGAATAGAAGAAAGAAGAAAAACACCACATCAGAATCTCACAGCGGAACAGACAAAATATAATATCACAAATCTTTTTACACAAGAGGACTGTACATACATACCAACCATCAGAGTACAACATATATCAGATACAGCGGAAAATAAACTTTATATAACTAACGGGGAACCCGCTTGCTTCCAACTCATGAAACTCCAAGCGGTACCTGACCTGGCAATATACTCGGTCTAACCCGAGCACATTTGAAGCAAAGCAAAATACACCGAGTCAGTCTGGAATACTTTCAGTGATAAATTCACAGAACACACAACTTGTTTAACTTTGGGAAAATTCTTTCTGAAATAAAAGGATAATAGTAAAACCAGCCCACACATAAACACGGACGGTTTTTCCCTTACTATAACCCAAAACGTTTTTGAAATCATAACTTGATCTGATATTGTAATAGTGTCTAAATACAAATAAATACAATCTAGCAGAACGCTTGCATCTCATGCTCCACATATATAATATACAATCAAAACCGCGGACTCCTATTGGAAATTGGATTCCGACCATGACAAGGTATGGGACCACCTCCTGATAGTGAATCTCTAGAGGCGAATACACTAGGTTCAACAAGAACGTCTTGCAACCCGGCCCACACATGACCGAACACTCATTTCGCTTGAGTGTATCGAATGTATATCACTAACAGTTGGGATCAGCAACCGTTTCCCGAAAAGGGACAGCATCGAATATAGATTAATGAAGCAAATGGAATTTCTCTAGATAGGTGATTATACACCCTAATGGAAGCGACCCACATGGCCATCCTGCCTGCCCGATTTTTGTCATTTCCCGGTTGATGAGGCTTGAGGCTAGAATTTAACTTTAAAAATATCTGATCATCATTTACTTTGAATGCCACATTGTCAGATCCGTCAAACCACTAATTGACGTTCACAGATATACTCTGGGTTTAAAAGAAGTGCCCCTCTTCGCCACCAACTCGGTATATTTGTAAAAATCAACGTACGTGGTTCTAAGGAAATACTCTGTCAGACATTCTTCCATACAAGTCATCCAGGAACATGATGAACCGAAGGCACTCTCCTACTGCATCCAATATAGGAATCACCCCATGGATCAATAGCGGGAAGTCCTTGCAAATCCGTAGATTTCAACCACGATAGAATCACAAACCAAATAAATCTGGTTGCAAGCCAGAGAAATTCGATAAGTAGTCCGTCCGCTTATGAAGATCCACAGTCTTCAATTGCTCCATCTTGATCATCTACTGAACATCTTTAAGGTTAACATATTTGTTGGTCGGAATGGGTTTCGAATATAAATTCGATCCCGGTCTTTCCGTATCAACAATTGTATTGGCCAGATTTTGACAGTCGGTGATTTAACTATCAAATAACAGTTGTGTACATGAAATGATTTCACTGATTCAATACTTGGCAGATTTGGCCTTCTTCTAAAAAATAATAATTTATAAAATGGTTAATAAATTTTTAAATCTTCCCATAAATTTACACATTATATTTATTCTTATAATGTTTAACAAAACTATCTTATATGTTTTTAAGAATATATATATATATATATATATATATATATATGGATTCCTACCTTTCCATTTCCTTTGTAAATATCGAGATATTCCTTCAAGGCCTTTATCCCATTTTCTTATATTCAATCATCTCGATATATACATATATGTTATACCTAATGGTATTAAACAAATTACCGATTCTGCTACGGTAAAGCAAATGTCAAATTATAAAATTTAAAACTAAAAATTTCCATTTATCTTGCAGCTAATATGGTAGTATTCTTTATTCCAAAATCTCGCATTAAAATCCCATATTCTTCGCTGGAATAATAAACTATTTCCAACAATTTTCAACTCACCTCAAACTAACACCATTCCTTGATAATAGTGAAGCCGTTCAAGTTGGGGTATTTTATTTACCTCTCAGACCTTGATCGACAACGTTCTTACCTTAGAATAATATTAGTATGTCACTTAACCACTACTGTTTAAAATCTCATTTACTACCTTGATTCAAATCTGGTTTTATAAACTGTTCCTTATATTTGAAATCCTTGTTCGGTAATCTTTTTACTTAACTCCTTTGATTAAGTCGATATTCACTAAAACACCACTTTTAACTTAAATCATTATTTTGCTTATAACATTTTGATTTGTAATCAAAATCTCTTGTCAGATAGTTTACTTCAAGCTATTGGCATTCTTAATATAGACCTTGGTCTTGGATTTCATAACTAACAATTATCTACCCCTTCTTTTCAATAAGACTTTTAACTAGGATTTTATTTCCAAGAATCCATTTATCAATATCTAACACCATATTTTTGTATGTATTTTTCCTTACATTTGAAAATCTTATTTCAATTACAGCACTTTGCCTAATTCAATTCTTTAACTTTTAAAGTTATCATTTTAGTTTAAAACCCCTTTTCAAACCTCACTTCGATTTCTTCCAAATCATTTATACCAATCTGTCCATCCGTTTACCATCTCTTCACAACTTAGCTTAGATTCCATTCTAAACACATTCTAGTCCATTTCTAGTCTAATAACTATTCTCCCTAATAATTCCATTCAATTGAATTTACTTTACTTTACTTAATTTAAAAATTAAGGAAAAAGCTTATTTAAACCTCTGTGATCATCGACAAATTCCATTTACAAATCTAGTTTAAAACTTGGATTATAACCCCTTTTATAAACTCTTACCACCTCCTTGATCAAACCATAATGCCACTTAGTCATTTCTTAATTGAATCCCAACTAAAATCATTTCTCTAATTATTATTAATTAAAATAATAATTAACTTTAACATTAACCAGATTGAAAATAGTTAACTTTGCTATTAACTAAAAATAGGATATTGTTCACTTTTAAAAACTGATTACTTTATAATTTACCTTATTAGCACTAACCAATTTGATAATGGCCTTGGATTATAGTTAATCGAAGATTAACTAATTATAAACACTAAACAGTTCCATAATTCCCTTAATTTATAGTCAATCGGGATTTACTAATATTTAACATCCCTCGTTAAATTTATCGAATATTCAAAAAAAATCTATTAATTCCATTATCAATTGGATTCCATTTTCAACTTCAGTTAAACACGGTAGATTTTGTCAACCGTATATATCAGTTAACTAGTAACTGAATCTCATTTGTCATTTCCCCTTTCTAATTAATTAAATAACTTAATTAATTTAAAATCACGATTCTATTGTTTTAAAAACTATTATTTCTTTTTACCAACTTGTATGTAAATTCTTGGGTTTCTGCTTTTAATTTGCATAACCCATTTCAATAATTTCTCTTATAAACTCTATTTAAAATATTATTTATAAATTTCTAATATAATTATTTATGTAGGATAGTTGAAAAACTTCAATTCTGTTATAAAATAATTTATAACTTTAAAACTACGTCAATCAACCTGATAGTAGATCGATGTTTAAAACAGTATATTTTAGGCCATTTCACTGCCAATTATCCAATCAATATTGTCGATTGATTTCAATTTCAACAACGATGAATATATATACAACCATCAACATTCAAACAGGTCTTGGTGTCAGTCAGGGTGTAAATTCACATATGAATAATATGCACCACAAATAAAATACAGTTTATTTGAGGAATCCGGTCGGATCCCTCCAACCTATCCTTCTCGGCATCAAAGATAACAGTTGATAAAAATATACGAATTTAATTTCTATAACATAATGACGAAATATAAATAACTGCAACCAATCAAATAAATAACAATCAATTTGCATCCACAGTATCCAATCAACCAATTTATACTGTTAACGGTAAATTATAATTTTCTATGAATTTACCACATCATAGGATTCCAGAGGGTGTGAGAATTAACTCACCGGTTTAATTCTAGTTGACGGTCGACTCGTTTTTTCCTTTAATTTTGAACGGTCATTTAAAATTATCTGAAATTTCAAACAGTTCCAATCAGTTCCCAGTCAGCATCATCGTCTAGGCCTCGTCCCTACGATCTCAACGGATCCAGTTTTGTCAGATTCCGTTAAAGTATGGAAAAGTTACAATTTTTTAAAGTTTCAACTATTTTTAAATATAATTTAAATTTAAAAAGAATAATAATAATAACCAACTAATCATTAACGTTCACTAATTAAACCTCTTTTGCCACGTCAGCTTAGATAACGCGTCTTCCCCTTTTTCTTGGCCTGATCCCGATTCTTCCATCTTCTTCTTCCACTCTGAAAAACACGGAACTAACCTCCAACAACCACCGTCAACATGGGCCACCGGAGCACCAACCCTATACCCCATCGTCACCGCGCCAGAGAGCAGCCGCCACGCCTTCACGCTAGACCCCCATCTCGCCGTCATCTCGCCAGAAACTTCATTTGAACAGAAAATGGTTTGACCGTGATTTCTCCATCCACACGCCGCCGCAACCTTCGCCACTGCCACCAGTGGAACCACCTCGCTCCCCACTTTGATCAACCTTCAGACCCCCACCACCAACTCGCCCTCCAGCCACCGGAAAATCCCAAATATCCACCGTCACTACTAAATCCGACCCCAAAATTTACATTTTAGTTCATCTCCTCGTTCCAACCTCCTCCATCCACAATAGGACCTCAGACCAGTGCCAAATTGAAGCCTAAACTCTCCCATACATTCTCCTTTAGGTCTGAACCTCTATAGTTGGTCCAATCTCTCTCAACTTTGAAAAGAACGGAACTGTCCAGTTTCGGATTTTCAACGACTCCGACCACCTTAGGCATCCTTACCACCCCAAATTTTTGGTGAAGCTTCCCCTCGACATCCCCCACGACTTTACCTTTGGTCGCCCCCACTAATTCACCACCAATCGAGAGAAATAAATTGATTTGTAATGAGGGACTTATTTTCGAATATTGAACGCTAGTAAAAGTTTAGCTTGGAGAAATCTGATTTTTAGGCTGAGGTGGGAATGCATATATAAAGGAAAAATATTATTTTATCATGACGTGACTGACGATATTTATTTTCGTGTCTATCGCAATTTCAAACACCGTTTATTCGCTCCTGTGCTCACGTACGAACCCCGTTTGTGATGTGAATGGATGTCATGCCATAATTTGATGTTACGGTCCTACTGAAACTTGTTTCGTCGAATTCCGAGTTCGTTTGCTCAAATGGCGCTCGTTCACGTCCAAATGGTCGTTTTATTTGCATTTTATTTTGCCGTACTCACATAATAACTCTGATTGACGCGCAACTCGAAATATAGCAATAATTTACTATTACGGTCTAAATATAATTTGTTTCGTCAAAAACGAAGGTCGTTTGAATAAAGTCCCTTTTAAAAGGTCCAATTTGAATTAAAATAAATCAATTTTAAAATGCTTCAGTATAATCTAATTAAAATATGGTAATTGGACATACATGACCAGAATTTCAACATTACCAAAGTAAAATATCCCGGGTTGAATTTCAAGCAAAATCGTTATTTAAAATATTTAAAAACCATTTATTTTATATAAATAAATCGCTATAATATATAACGGAATTCCATAGCGACTATTTCAAAATTGATTTGGACATAAAACAAAATCCACGCTATGAAGTTTTGATTTTTCTCTTTCATTAGAAAAATATCGTCAAACAGATTCGAGCGTTTCTTGTTTCGGGAAAATTCAACTTATTTTGGATCCTGTACAGCCGTTTAAAGTTCAAAACGCCAAATTATGAACTACCGCGTCGCTGTAGCTCGTTTTATAATATAATTATAAATTAAACATTGTGACGTCGTTTTAATAACGAATATATTAATATAAGTTAATATAAACCATATTTAAACCATTTTAAATCGCTCATCCACCTTATATAGCAAAATTAACATTTCCTCAAATATGCCGAAAATAAAATATTATTACAATATTCAAAATAAATAAATATTCAAATTGAAATGGTTAAATTCCATTATTTGAACTCAAATCAATATTTTAAATGAATAAAATAATTCAAATAAATGGTCAGAAAATATGGGACATTACAATTAATTTTTAAAAAGTTTGTTTAATTGAACTCTTAACTTCGCAAAAAATAATAATTTAATTTTGAGGAATTTTCAATTATGAATTTTCAAATTCAAATTTGGTTATCTAAAAATTTAAAATTTTAATCCAAATTCAAATATTCTTATTTTAGATTTCCCAAATCAAGTACTATTTTTAAAATTTTATTTTCATAATTGAATTTAAATTTCAAACCTTCAATTTTTTATTTTTTGGTTAAATTTCAATATTAGTTTTCAAATTAAAATATTGAAATTTAAAGTACGAAGGAAAGATTAATCAAGTTCATTAAATTTTGTAAACAAAAATTAAATTAAATATTATGTCGGCGAACAATCAGTTCCTTGATTGTGTCTTATTTGTTATTTCCCCTAACTATCCCTCTGCATTCCTCAATCCCCTCCCCAACCACTCCCTCCTCTCTCCTTTTTTTTGTTGTGCCTTTTCTCATATCTCTCTCCTCAAATTGTTTTCCTCTAGTGGAGTCTTTTCAGTATGGACAATTTCACTAAGGTCCCCATTAGAGCCAATTTTTTTCAATCGAGACTAACTCTAAAGTTTATACAATCACAGGTAGTAGTCATAAGGATATTAGAATGTAGTAAAAGAATACAAGTTTATATAGTGGTTCGGCAAGATCTAGACTACGTTTACTTTGTGTAATCTATTATTCATATTATCCGATTACAAGTACAGTTAGTTGTTGCAATGAATGAAGAAAATAAAATGAGAAGTTATCTTCAAAGTGTTGCATTACTACTGTGTGGAGAAGATCCCTTTTTCAGAGCCCTTGGTGGTCGATTTACAGAGGTAGGATAACAGATCGGATCAGCAAGAAAATGCATAAGAGGGACCACCTAGGGGGCGATCTAAGTGGTCCATCCAGCCCATAAAATGGGCATGGGTGGCCCTCAATATAAGGAATCATATCATCCTCTATCTTGTTTTCAATCTACCTCATAAGTTAGTTTGTCAATCATGGCTGCCGATTTCTAGTGTTTGATGAAGTTTTGAGTGAATTTTGAAATCTGAAATTACGCACCTTAGATACCGTATCGATCAGATACTAAGCCAATTTCTGAGTTTAGAACTTTTTCCTCGGATATGTACCAATTCAATGCTTATCCAAATTTCGGATCCTTATCTCGTGCTTTAGATACATAGAGTTTTGATCATGTGCTTCGGATATGTATCATTCAGAAACTTAGCCAAATTCCATGTTCTAATCTTGCACGTCAGATACATATCAATCCGACACTCAGCCAAGTTCTGAATTCCAACTTAGTAGTCCTAAAGCGATATTTCGATGAATCCAACTATTTTTAGCCTCATATAAACATCTATACTCCATTTTCGAGTTATTCAATGCCCAAATCCAAAGAATAATGGCCTTATCAAAAGATCGGTTAACACTTTCCTCCTAAAACATATCTGTCAACGAAATATGTGTTTTTCATGAGTCTAGTTTTTGCAATCTCTCTAGATTGTTCATGAGATTTATAGCCATTCAGAACCATTATTGAAGTCCATGATCTTATTGCATTGTTATATCTCTAGCAAGCAAGTGATAGTGGCCTCGCCATTCCATTATTAAATTTTGTGACCTCTTTGAGTCGATCTATTATCTCTCCAGATCCTTAAGGAGCACATTCTGTACCCAACGTTTATTGCCTCCTCATGCCTGGTATCATCCACACTTAGCGATCCTAGCCGCACCGAGCTATTATCGAGCATTGTCGTACTCAAGGTTTCGAGTATTGCATGTTTGATGTGATCCATGTTTGATGATCCATAAACCCACCAGTTTCTTGCCAAGCTTTAACCACGCTTGATTGTCCACAGCCTTATCGGGCTCGTGCTACGTACTTGGAGATCCCGATTAGATTATCCTAATTACGGAACATGTGATAACCCCAAACTTCCACGAGTGAAAGCAAGGAGAAACCATATGGAATACAACAAAATTATAATATAACAATTCACAGGATACAACATAGCACAGGAAATCCATAAAGTAACAACATCATAGCAGCGGATATATAATGTCATCAGCAATAGAAATCCACAGTCACAGAATCTAAATTATTACAACAAGTTTTTTTTATTTAGAAAATGACATAAGTTTCAACTCCAAATTAAATAACATGAAATGGAAATAAGTCTGATGTCTGAAATAAAAGGAAAAATGCGATAAAGCAAAAGATATAGGGTCTTTGAAGCTCCAAGTCATCACCTCTTCACCAAAGCAAATTCCAAGAGAGAGAATATAAGCAGCTCCAGAGAAAACTCCAAGCAGAAAGGAAACCTGTCTACTTGGCTGCCCGTGTGGAAGAGAGGGCACCCAAGTTTGCAAAAAGGTGAAACAAACGATGGGTCAGTCGTGGGACTGGTGTGAGAATTCTTAACGAACTTAACTCATACAAAATAAGGCAAATCCAAAGACTACGCCGCTAACGCGGAACGGGTTGTACCAATGGATTGCTGTGCATAACTACAGTGTCAGTACAGATAAATAAAACGTAACACAACGCAATGTCTTTTGAAAAATGGAACCACCATAAGACTCAGGTCCCATCACACAATGCAACGCACACCAAGAGGATAGAGTTTTACCTTATGGTGGTTAAACATGCTAAATACGCCAAATACGAAGCTAATACTATCATTAAGGTGTATAGTTTTTAAAACAAAACAAAGCAATGTATTAATCCTAGGAAGCATAGGTACCATATATTATGCCTCCAATACTAGTAATACAATCAAATCCGTCGGGTCGTATTGGAAAGTTTGGTTTCCATCATGAGTCCAGGCTAGGGAGGACTCCTTACCGATTCGAGACACTCTAGTTAATGCCTCAGGATTACCCGCAGTTAACCCTTGGAAATGGCAGGGCCGGTCCTCAAATACAGCTTAGAGGATTGGCAATTCCTAAGCACACGTTCCCCAGTCCTATAGGACCTATCCGAGGCGCCTTATTTCATCATCCACAAAAGTAAAATGACTACTAACTAGAAAGAAACGTACTACTTTCCCTGCGTTCCCTTCCCCCTTTTTAGACTCAACCGGTGTGTGAGGCTTGTGAAGTCATGCACCCCATACCATAAGGTTCTGCTTTTCAACAAGAAACCTTGATCATTTCATCTTAGCATGCCACACCGTCACTCCATACCGTGCCATCGACCGTCTGTCAAAATATAAACGGGTGTTAAGTAGAGAATGAATTCTCTACCACCAACATTTTTATTTTAACAGAAAACCGACAACATGATATTTAATGGGGTACGATGTCAGACACACCATCCATTTACACCCATGCTCTGGGTCTGAGCGAGGGTCAAATCCGTGAAACCAACGCGTACGTTTGGACAATTACCACGACTCTTGAATCGGGAGCTACCCAATTCAGAGTCTTGATCGTTGTCCATTCGAGGGAAGATTTACGGTCTTCATACGCCGTCTTCATATTTAGACTCTTGAAATCGTACAATCATTTGGAATGGAATAAATCCGGACTTTCCAAATAATCTCGCATTCATAATTTTGAGAAAAACACATTTCATATCGTTATGTTGTTTTATAACGATTAATCCTTGCCTTAATTATTTAATATAATTAATTTCTTTATTTAACGACGCTTCAGGTCAAGGGCGACTCTGGCGCTGTTTTCCATCAATTTTGATTTTCACATTTCTCAAAATCTAACCGTTGGATTTTAAACGCAACTTATATCGTTGGAAAGATTTTTCCAAGACGGTCCTAGCGGTTTCAGTTTTGGGAAAATCCGACGGTCGGATCTTCCGGTATAATCGTTTAAAAAGTTCGATTTCAAAACGCGAACTACCGCGCTCGATTCGTTATATTTTAATTATATATATATTATATATAATATATATATTAATAATTCGCTTAACTCCTCGTTCTTACATCCATCTCTCCTTTTTACCCTTTTACTTCTTTAACTTATGTGAAAATATATTTCATAATTAGACGGTGAATTACTTCTTTTATTTTATTTTTATTTTAGACTTTATAATTTACATTTATTTCTTTCCATATATCTTTCCCAATTATATTATAAATAATGTACATTTTCCTATGGCGTAAATTATCCTTTTTATATACATTATAAATAATGTGTGTTTTTCCTACGGTCAGGTTCTCTTTTTATATATATAATAAATAATGTATATTTTTCCTACGAGATACATTCTCTTTCTATATACATTATAAATAATGTATATACTTCCTACGGTCAAGTTCTTTAAATCTTAACATAATAAAATAGTGTAACTATCATACGGTGAAATTTTCTTTTTTTTTATTTAACATTGTGAATGATGTTAAATTTACATACACTTCATTTTCTTTTTATTAACATTGAAAATAATGCTATTTCACATACAATACATTCTTTTATTTTTAACATTGAAAATAATGCTATTTCACATACAATACATTCTTTTATTTTTAACATTGAAAATAATGCTATTTCACATACAATGCATTTTTATTATTTTTATGAGATGACAAAAATGCTATTTTCATACAATGCACTTTTTATCTTTCCTATATTAACATTTGACACAAATGTCATTTTCATACAATGACCATTTTCTATATTAACATAACTAAAAATGTTAATTTAACATGCGGTGACATTTTCTTTTATTAACATTAATAAAAATGCTAATTTAACATGCGGTGACATTTTCTTTTATTAACATTAATAAAAATGCTAATTTAACATGCGGTGACATTTTCTTTTATTAACACACAAATTTTTTTCCAATTAACATACGATGGCAATTCTATTTTAATATTGAGAAAATTCTATTTTCATACAATGAAGTTTCTTATATTAACATTGACAAAAATACCATTTTCATACAATGAAGTTTCTTATATTTTCTAACTTGACAAAAACGATGCTATACATACAATGCATTTCATATTTTATAACATGACACAAAACGATGCTATACATACAATGCATTTCATATTTTATAACATGACACAAAACGATGCTATACATACAATGCATTTTATATTTTATAACATGACACAAAACGATGCTATACATACAATGCATTTTATATTTTATAACATGACACAAAACGATGCTATACATACAATGCATTTTATATTTTATAACATGACACAAAACGATGCTATGCATACAATGCATTTTATATTTTATAACATGACACAAAACGATGCTAAACATACAATGCATTTTATATTTTATAACATGACACAAAACGATGCTATACATACAATGCATTTTATATTTTATAACATGACACAAAACGATGCTATACATACAATGCATTTTATATTTTATAACATGACACAAAACGATGCTATACATACAATGCATTTTATATTTTATAACATGACAAGAATCCTATTTACATACGATGGAGTTTTCTTGTGTTAACATTAACAAAAATACTATTTTCATACGATGGACCATTTCTATTTTAATATTGACAAAAATTGTCATTCTTACATACGGTGTGTGTAATTCTATTTTAATAAAAAACAAAATTTGTCCATCAACATACGGTGTGTGTAAAATTCTATTTTAATAAAATTTGTCAATCAACATACGGTGTGTGTAAAATTCTATTTTAATAATAAACAAAATTTGTCCGTCAACATACGGTGTGTGTAAAATTCTATTTTAATAATAAACAAAATTTAGTGTTCATCAACATACGGTGCTTTCTATTTTAATATATTGACAAAAATTGTGTTCATCAACATATAGTGTAAATTCTATTTTAATGAACCAAAAATTTTACATCAACATACGGTGTAAATTCTATTTTAATGAACCAAAATTTGTTCATTAACATATAGCGTATAATTCCATTTTATTAATGAAAAAAATAGTTCATTAACAAATCAATTCTATTACAATTAAACATGAAAACAAAAGGGATCTAATTTTATCCATTCTATTATAGAACCATCATCATCAACATGTCAAACCAAACAGATCTGAATTTATATTCACATCACATCAATATTGAATAATTCATATCAATATAAATTTTAAATAAAGGAACTCTCACCTTGATTGGATAATAATTACAATAAATCCAATTAAATTTTCAGAATGTGTCTATCAGTCTCAGCAAATGCTACTCGTCGTCACGGTCCTGTCGGATCTGAAATTTCCAGAATCGGGGTTCATACGCATTAGTTTTCAACGTTTAAAATAAACTGGTTTTTAACAACTGCAGTTGTAACGAATAAAAGCGTGGCAATTTCTGAGTTTAATTATACCTTAAAACAAGGCCGATGATAGTCAAAAAGGTTCAGAACTTCAAATCTACTTATCATGCGATTTGGTCGACGGATTTTGGAACGGACGGGGGCAGATGGACGCCGGTCGGAGGGCGCCGCCGCGGCGAGCTCGCTGGCGAACTCGGTGGGTCCAACTGGGCGGGGCGGGCGGTTTTCTGGCGGCACTTCGGGGCGTCGGGGAGGTGGCTACGGGCGACGAGGGGCGCTGGCTCGGGTACCAAATCGAAGAGCTTTGTTTTCTCTTCGAAACGAGTATTGGTTTGAGAAATTTCGTAGGGAGATGGAGTTGTAATCGGTGCTCAAAGATTTGAGCAGTAATGGGTTGCGGCGGCCAAAATTGAACGGGGAAGAAGCTGTACTGTTCACGTATACGGCTGCGTATTTATACCGGTATTTCTAGGGTTTTATTTTTAATTATTAAATTAATTAATTCCAAAAATTAGTGTTTCCTCATACGATCCCCGATTCGCGCTCAACGACTGTCGAACTTAATGTTTTGACGCCTTCTGAATGCGATGGCGCTATTGCCAAGGCCTAAATCTGAAGTTACAGCCTGGTTTTCTTTTATTTTCAAATTAAATCGTTTAATTTAAATTTGAACATACGTTTTAATTTACTGAGGCCACATACTGACTCAGAAAAATCCAGAAAAATTATTTTTGGCATCGTGATGACGATACGGTTCTAACAAAGCCAATTTCGTCGAATTCTGAGATCGTTCGAAAAATGGCTATTTTCAAGCCGTTCAATTTCAATTGTATTTGACCAAACACAGTTTCTTTCGCTACGCTCACATATTAAATCGAAAAATTCCAAAAGTTGAAACCTAGCCATATTATGACATTCCGGGTCCAACGGTAGTGGTTTCGTCGAATTCCGAGGTCGTTCGCAAAATGGCCATTTTTAACTGTTTCAGAGTTATTTAAAATTGAAAATTTTAAATTTGGACTAAAAATTCAACAAAATTCCCAGAAATAAAATTTTCAAACTGGTTCAGATTTCCGGGTCATTACAAACTCCCCTCCTTAAGAACTTTTCGTCCTCGAAAAGGAAAAAGGAAAAAAAACAGAAGAGTAGGAACCAACACAGAGAATACTGAAATGATTAAGCGTACCTCAAAACAAAATTTAATCTGAGATATCCATTCGGCATTTGGGATAGGCCTGTTTGAAACTCTCTTCAGTTTCCCAAGTGCAGTCCCTAGGATCGCCACTCCATTGCACCTTAACAAGGTTGATTCTTTTATTCCTCAGAACTTGGGTTTCCTTGCCAATAATCTTTATCGGCTCTTTCCTTAATGTTAGATTTGGAGTAATATCCATGACTTGTTGATTCAGTTCATCTTCAATCAAATCTGGGTCATGCACATGCTGGCGGAGTTGGGACACATGAAATACATCATGCACCCCTGGCAACCAGTTGGGCAACTGCACCCGATAAGCCAGGGTACCAATCCTTTCGAGAATAGGGAATAGACCAATGAATCTCGGCGCCAATTTCCCAAACTTCCCAAATCGAATCACCCCCCTTAGTGGAGAAACCTTCAAGTACACATGATCACCAACGGAGAATTGTAAATCTCTTCTACGCTTGTCTGCATAGCTTTTCTGTCGGCTTTGAGCAGCCAGTAACCGCTTCTTAATCTTATCAACTTTGTCTGAAGCTTCTCGGACCATGTCTGGACCCAAAACAAGGCGATCTCCTTTTTCAATCCAACAGGCTAGCGATCTACATGGCTTATCATATAAGGCTTCGAATGGAGACATCTTCAAACTTACTTGATAGCTATTGTTATATGAGAATTCAACTAAATGCAAGTGATCCTCCCAAGAACCTCCATAATCGAGTATGCAAGCCCGCAACAAATCTTCAAGAATGCGATTCACCCTCTCAGTTTGGCCATCTGTTTGAGGGTGGTATGCGGTACTAAGGTTTAACTTTGTTCCCAACTCATTTTGGAATGCTTCCCAAAACTTGCTAGTGAAGATAGGATCATGGTCGCTAACAATACAGCTAGGAACTCTGTTTAACACGAAAGATTTCCTTTGATTAGACATGAACATTTTCATTTAGAAAACGATGAAAAGGAAAGATTTAGTTTTATTACCCATATAGCCTGACTATTTCTTTGAGATAAATTTGTGCCAGACTTTGAGCAGTTCTGGTGGACTTGACAGGTATGAAATGAGCGACCTTGGTGAAACGGTCCACGATCACCCAAATGCTGTCATTCCCTTTCCTAGTGCGGGGCAACCCATCTATAAAATCCATAGAGACTTGGTCCCACTTCCCTTCTGGTACCGGCAATGGTTGCAACAATCCTGCTGGCTTTTGTTGATCGCTTTTAACTCGCTGGCATGTAGGACATCTACTCACATAAATGGATATATCTCTCTTCATATCTTTCCACCAAAACGTGCGCTTAAGATCATGATACATCTTGTTCACGCCTGGGTGGATGGAAAGCTTTGATTTGTGCCCTTCATTTAATACTTCCCTGATGAGCTCTGGGCTTTTTGGAATACAGATCCTCCCTTGCAATCTAAGGACTCCCTTTTTATCTATTTGGAAGCTCGTGCTTTCACCTTCTTGAACTCTCTTGATCATTCTTTGGATAAACTTATCCTCCTTTTGGAGGGTAGAAATTTTATCAATCAAAGAAGGGGTAACGATGAAGCTTGCAACCATGACAGCCTTCCTACTGAGTGCGTCTGCCACAACATTGGCTTTACCCGGCGTATACAAGATGTCGAGATCATACGCCGCAAGAAATTCTAGCCACCTTAGCTGCCTTAAATTCAAGTCCTTTTGATCGAAGAGATATTTCAAAGATTGATGGTCTGTGAATAATTCGAATTTTTCGCCCAAGAGATAATGCCTCCAAATTTTTAAAGCAAAGACTATGGCTAACAGCTCTAGGTCATGGACACGATAATTTTTCTCATGCGGCTTTAGTTGACGGCTTGCATACGCAACAACTTTGCCCCTTTGCATCAATACTGCGCCAAGACCACCATTTTGAGAAGCATCGGTATAGACGGCTAGATCTTGGTTGCCATCGATGATGGTTAGCACGGGAGCAGTGATCAAACTCTCCTTTAACTTTTGGAAGGACTCCTCACACTCTGCCGTCCAAATGAACTTGGTATGTTTCTTGGTGAGCTGTGTTAAAGGGCCAGATAGCTTGGAAAAAATTTTGACGAACTTTCTGTAATATCCAGCCAACCCTAGGAAGCTTCTTGCTTCTGTGGGTGTAGTCGGTTGCTTCCAATCTTGAATGACGGAAATTTTTCTTGGGTCTACAGCAATTCCTTCTTTTGATACAACATGGCCCAAGAATTTTACCTCTTCTTGCCAAAATGTGCATTTTGAAAATTTTGCTTTTAGAACATTTCTTTGCAGGATCTCTAGCACTTCTCTTATATGCCCCTCATGCTCCTCCTTGGTTTTAGAAAAGATCAAGATATCATCAATGAAGACTAAGACGAATTTATTCAAGACCTCTCTGAAGACCCTATTTGTCAAGTCAACAAAATAGGTTGGAGCATTGCACAGACCGAACGGCATTACCAACCATTCGTAGAATAAGTCAGGACCTCTGAAAGCGGTCAAAGGGATGCATTCTTCGGCTATGCGGAGTTGGTGAAAACCTGTGGCTAGGTCCATCTTCGAAAACACCTTGGCTCCATTTAAATTGTCCATCAAATCATCTATGCGAGGCAAGGGGTATTTGTTCTTCAAGGTCTGTTTATTTAGGTCGCGGTAGTCCACACAAAGCCTTAGAGTGTCGTCAGATTTGGGTACAAACACCACAGCTGCTCCCCAATTGGAAAAGCTAGGCCGGATTAATCCCTTCTTCAAGAGCTGTTTGGTTTGGGTACTCAACTCTTCTTTTTCTTTAGGGGTCATCCTTCGTATAGCATGAACTACAGGCCTTGCATTAGGGACAAGGTCAATTCTGAAGTCTATTTCCCTCCGCGGCGGTAAACTATCTACTTCTTCAAACACGTCCGCATAATTCTTGACAATAGGAATATTCTCTGAAGAGATGGGCGTGACTTCTAAAGAAGACCAAAAAACTTTCCTATTAGGCTTTGAGCCATGGCAAGGTATAGCAACGGTATTTCCTAACCCTGGTTTCGCCTTCACTACTCTTTCTGAGCAAAGCACCTCAGCGTCATATTTTGTAAGCCAATCAAGACCAAGGATAATATCAAATTCTGAAAAATCCATAATGATCAAGTCGAAGGGAAATTTGAAACGAGAGTAAGAAATAGGCACCCTACAGTATAAATCAAGGATGATAGAACCCCCTACAGGATTATGAACATTAGTTGGCTCTTTAAGGCTTCTTTGCGTTAAATTTAACTTCTTAACCGTGTTGCTAGAAACAAAACTTCTTGATGCACCCGTATCAAACAAAGCGGTGACCGGAATATTTTTAATAGAAACAGTACCATCTAGAACATCAGGCTTACCTCCCTCAGTAGGTGCAGAGGAAGATGGTGTACCAGCTCCCTCATAGACATGGGCAATCTGAGCTCCTTTCAACAGTGGGCAGCTGGCCTTGACGTGACCCTTCTTATGGCAGTTGTAGCAGTCCTTGGTGCTATCACTCCTAGCCTTCTTTGGGTTCTTGCACTCCGAGCTATAATGTCCAAATTGCTGGCAGTTAAAACACTGCACCTTTGACTTATCCCCCTTCTTAGTGGCTCCCGAACTACTCCCTTCAGTCTTTTTCTCAGGCTGCTTCCTTTTGTTGTTGTTGTTAGCTACGCTCCTCTCTCTGTCCTGCTGAGAAACCTTCTTGTCATTCTCTTCATAACGGCAAGCGAACTCCACCATCTTATTGAAGGAAAGGTCGATGTGGGCAGTGACTCTATCAATATATTTTCTTGCAAGGCCATTTATGAATCTCTTATTCTTCTGAAAGTCATCTCGAATCAGTTCAGGTGCATAACGGGAAAGGTCCTCGAACCTACGAACATACTCTGAAATGGACTTG
The DNA here is from genome assembly GCA_030737875.1 of Allium sativum. Classification (NCBI taxonomy): domain Eukaryota; kingdom Viridiplantae; phylum Streptophyta; class Magnoliopsida; order Asparagales; family Amaryllidaceae; genus Allium; species Allium sativum. Next base: position 968,697,233 of record CM060913.1, on the reverse strand, counting down.
TCGCCTTGCTTCAGATTGGCGAATTCGTCGTGTAGCCTTTCTACCTCCTGCCTCAGAATGTATTTGTCGTTGAAAATCTCCTTAAATCTATCCCAAGACATATTATCTTCGTCGCCTCCAATGTTGACCACCTCCCACCAGTTTTGCGCTTCACCTTGAAGATGTCATGCTGCAGTGAATCTCTTTCTCTGATCATCTAGTCCCAGTCCTCCAAATATCTTTTCGCAATTTTTCAGCCACGCCTGAGCTTGTACCACGGTCTCGGAACCGGTGAATGGAACTCCACCTAAATTCTTGAACTTCTTTGCCACCTTGTCCAAGTCAAAGGGTGGCGGCGGTGGTGGTGGTTGTTGTTGGACAGTGGGCTCCTCAGTTTCAGTGGTATTTTGCCTTCTCCTAGCGGCTCTAGCAGCTCTAGCAGCAGCGGTACTCATTTTAAGTTAGTTCTGTACAATCAAGGGACGAGTCAGAACAACTTTAATGATGATTTAAGAAATGATAAGATAAAAGGATAAATAAAAGATGGTGATAAACTGACTGACTATTATGTATCCTTATGAAATGTTCGCCGTAGAATAATGTGATTCAACGTAAACGAGTTACTATAAATATGTTATATTCCGCTTTGTAAACCAAAGCTCTGATACCAACTGTGATAACCCCAAACTTCCACGAGTGAAAGCAAGGAGAAACCATATGGAATACAACATAATTATAATATAACAATTCACAGGAAACAACATAGCACAGGAAATCCATAAAGTAACAACATCATAGCAGCGGATATATAATGTCATCAGCAATAGAAATCCACAGTCACAGAATCTAAATTATTACAACAAGTTTTTTTTTATTTAGAAAATGACATAAGTTCCAACTCCAAATTAAATAACATGAAATGGAAATAAGTCTGATGTCTGAAATAAAAGGAAAAATGCGATAAAGCAAAAGATAGAGGGTCTTTGAAGCTCCAAGTCATCACCTCTTCACTAAAGCAAATTCCAAGAGAGAGAATATAAGCAGCTCCAAAGAAAACTCCAAGCAGAAAGGAAACCTGTCTACTTGGCTGCCCGTGTGGAAGAGAGGGCACCCAAGTTTGCAAAAAGGTGAAACAAACGATGGGTCAGTCGTGGGACTAGTGTGAGAATTCTTAACGAACTTAACTCATACAAAATAAGGCAAATCCAAAGACCACGCCGCTAACGCGGAACGGGTTGTACCAATGGATTGCTGTGCATAACTACAGTGTCAGTACAGATAAATAAAACGTAACACAACGCAATGTCTTTTGAAAAATGGAACCACCATAAGACTCAGGTCCCATCACACAATGCAACGCACACCAAGAGGATAGAGTTTTACCTTATGGTGGTTAAACATGCTAAATAAGCCAAATACGAAGCTAATACTATCATTAAGGTGTATAGTTTTTAAAACAAAACAAAGCAATGTATTAATCCTAGGAAGCATAGGTACCATATATTATGCCTCCAATACTAGTAATACAATCAAATCCGTCGGGTCGTATTGGAAAGTTTGGTTTCCATCATGAGTCCAGGCTAGGGAGGACTCCTTACCGATTCGAGACACTCTAGTTAATGCCTCAGGATTACCCGCAGTTAACCCTTGGAAATGGCAGGGCCGGTCCTCAAATACAGCTTAGAGGATTGGCAATTCCTAAGCACACGTTCCCCGGTCCTATAGGACCTATCCGAGGCGCCTCATTTCATCATCCACAAAAGTAAAATGACTACTAACTAGAAAGAAACGTACTACTTTCCCTGCGTTCCCTTCCCCCTTTTTAGACTCAACCGGTGTGTGAGGCTTGTGAAGTCATGCACCCCATACCACAAGGTTCTGCTTTTCAACAAGAAACCTTGATCATTTCATCTTAGCATGCCACACCGTCACTCCATACCGTGCCATCGACCGTCTGTCAATATATAAACGGGTGTTAAGTAGAGAATGAATTCTCTACCACCAACATTTTTATTTTAACAGAAAACCGACAACATGATATTTAATGGGGTACGATGTCAGACACACCATCCATTTACACCCATGCTCTGGGTCTGAGCGAGGGTCAAATCCGTGAAACCAACGCGTACGTTTGGACAATTACCACGACTCTTGAATCGGGAGCTACCCAATTCAGAGTCTTGATCGTTGTCCATTCGAGGGAAGATTTACGGTCTTCATACGCCGTCTTCATATTTAGACTCTTGAAATCGTACAATCATTTGGAATGGAATAAATCCGGACTTTCCAAATAATCTCGCATTCATAATTTTGAGAAAAACACATTTCATATCGTTATGTTGTTTTATAACGATTAATCCTTGCCTTAATTATTTAATATAATTAATTTCTTTATTTAACGACGCTTCAGGTCAAGGGCGACTCTGGCGCTGTTTTCCATCAATTTTGATTTTCACATTTCTCAAAATCTAACCGTTGGATTTTAAACGCAACTTATATCGTTGGAAAGATTTTTCCAAGACGGTCCTAGCGGTTTCAGTTTTGGGAAAATTCGACGGTCGGATCTTCCGGTATAATCGTTTAAAAAGTTCGATTTAAAAACGCGAACTACCGCGCTTGATTCGTTATATTTTAATTATATATATATATATATTATATATAATATATATATAAATAATTCGCTTAACTCCTCGTTCTTACATCCATCTCTCCTTTTTACCCTTTTACTTCTTTAACTTATGTGAAAATATATTTCATAATTAGACGGTGAATTACTTCTTTTATTTTATTTTTATTTTAGACTTTATAATTTACATTTATTTCTTTCCATATATCTTTCCCAATTATATTATAAATAATGTACATTTTCCTATGGCGTAAATTATCCTTTTTATATACATTATAAATAATGTGTGTTTTTCCTACGGTCAGGTTCTCTTTTTATATATATATAATAAATAATGTATATTTTTCCTACGAGGTACATTCTCTTTCTATATACATTATAAATAATGTATATACTTCCTACGGTCAAGTTCTTTAAATCTTAACATAATAAAATAGTGTAACTATCATACGGTGAAATTTTTTTTTTTTTTTTATTTAACATTGTGAATGATGTTAAATTTACATACACTTCATTTTCTTTTTATTAACATTGAAAATAATGCTATTTCACATACAATACATTCTTTTATTTTTAACATTGAAAATAATGCTATTTCACATACAATGCATTTTTATTATTTTTATGAGATGACAAAAATGCTATTTTCATACAATGCACTTTTTATATTTCCTATATTAACATTTGACACAAATGTCATTTTCATACAATGACCATTTTCTATATTAACATAACTAAAAATGTTAATTTAACATGCGGTGACATTTTCTTTTATTAACATTAATAAAAATGCTAATTTAACATGCGGTGACATTTTCTTTTATTAACATTAATAAAAATGCTAATTTAACATGCGGTGACATTTTCTTTTATTAACATTAATAAAAATGCCAATTTAACATGCGGTGACATTTTCTTTTATTAACATACAAAATTTTTTCCAATTAACATACGATGGCAATTCTATTTTAATATTGACAAAATTCTATTTTCATACAATGAAGTTTCTTATATTAACATTGACAAAAATAACATTTTCATACAATGAAGTTTCTTATATTTTCTAACTTGACAAAAACGATGCTATACATACGATGCATTTTATATTTTATAACATGACACAAAACGATGCTATACATACAATGCATTTCATATTTTATAACATGACACAAAACGATGCTATACATACAATGCATTTTATATTTTATAACATGACACAAAACGATGCTATACATACAATGCATTTTATATTTTATAACATGACACAAAACGATGCTATACATACAATGCATTTTATATTTTATAACATGACACAAAACGATGCTATACATACAATGCATTTTATATTTTATAACATGACACAAAACGATGCTATACATACAATGCATTTTATATTTTATAACATGACACAAAACGATGCTATACATACAATGCATTTTATATTTTATAACATGACAAGAATCCTATTTACATACGATGGAGTTTTCTTGTGTTAACATTAACAAAAATACTATTTTCATACGATGGACCATTCCTATTTTAATATTGACAAAAATTGTCATTCTTACATACGGTGTGTGTAATTCTATTTTAATAATAAACAAAATTTGTCCATCAACATACGGTGTGTGTAAAATTCTATTTTAATAATAAACAAAATTTGTCCATCAACATACGGTGTGCGTAAAATTCTATTTTAATAATAAACAAAATTTAGTGTTCATCAACATACGGTGCTTTCTATTTTAATATATTGACAAAAATTGTGTTCATCAACATATAGTGTAAATTCTATTTTAATGAACCAAAATTTTTACATCAACATACGGTGTAAATTCTATTTTAATGAACCAAAATTTGTTCATTAACATATAGCGTATAATTCCATTTTATTAATGAACAAAAATAGTTCATTAACAAATCAATTCTATTACAATTAAACATGAAAACAAAAGGGATCTAATTTTATCCATTCTATTATAGAACCATCATCATCAACATGTCAAACCAAACAGATCTGAATTTATATTCACATCACATCAATATTGAATAATTCATATCAATATAAATTTTAAATAAAGGAACTCTCACCTTGATTGGATAATAATTACAATAAATCCAATTAAATTTTCAGAATGTGTCTATCAGTCTCAGCAAATGCTACTCGTCGTCACGGTCCTGTTGGATCTGAAATTTCCAGAATCGGGGTTCATACGCATTAGTTTTCAACGTTTAAAATAAATTGGTTTTTAACAACTGCAGTTGTAACGAATAAAAGCGTGGCAATTTCTGAGTTTAATTATACCTTAAAACAAGGCCGATGATAGTCAAAAAGGTTCAGAACTTCAAATCTACTTATCAGGCGATTTGGTCGACGGATTTTGGAACGGACGGGGGCAGATGGACGCCGGTCGGAGGGTGCCGCCGCGGCGAGCTCGCTGGCGAACTCGGTGGGTCCAACTGGGCGGGGCGGGCGGTTTTCTGGCGGCACTTCGGGGCGTCGGGGAGGTGGCTACGGGCGACGAGGGGCGCTGGCTCGGGTACCAAATCGAAGAGCTTTGTTTTCTCTTCGAAACGAGTATTGGTTTGAGAAATTTCGTAGGGAGATGGAGTTGTAATCGGTGCTCAAAGATTTGAGCAGTAATGGGTTGCGGCGGCCAAAATTGAACGGGGAAGAAGCTGTACTGTTCACATACACGGCTGCGTATTTATACCGGTATTTCTAGGGTTTTATTTTTAATTATTAAATTAATTAATTCCAAAAATTAGTGTTTCCTCATACGATCCCCGATTCGCGCTCAACGACTGTCGAACTTAATGTTTTGACGCCTTCTGAATGCGATGGCGCTATTGCCAAGGCCTAAATCTGAAGTTACAGCCTGGTTTTCTTTTATTTTCAAATTAAATCGTTTAATTTAAATTTGAACATACGTTTTAATTTCCTGAGGCCACATACTGACTCAGAGAAATCCAGAAAAATTATTTTTGGCATCGTGATGATGATACGGTTCTAACAAAGCCAATTTCGTCGAATTCTGAGATCGTTCGAAAAACGGCTATTTTCAAGCCGTTCAATTTCAACGGTATTTGACCAAACACAGTTTCTTTCGCTACGCTCACATATTAAATCGAAAAATTCCAAAAATTGAAACCTAGCCATATTATGACATTCCGGGTCCAACGGAAGTGGTTTCGTCGAATTCCGAGGTCGTTCGCAAAATGGCCATTTTTAACTGTTTCAGAGTTATTTAAAATTGAAATTTTTAAATTTGGACTAAAAATTCAACAAAATTCCCAAAAATAAAATTTTCAAACTGGTTCAGATTTCCGGGTCATTACAGAACAACTTGACCCTTACCAAGTGCGGTGGCACTTAATGATCCTATTTTCACTAGGCTCTTGCCGATTATAATGGTGGTTGACGAACCTCATTAAATGAACCCATGTTCAGGATTATCCAATTATTACTATGAATTACTTACCCCTGACGATCCTATTCTGACCATCCTACTCGAAAATGACTTTATCCTTGCCAAACACAATGGTGTTTCACTATACTCGATTGATCGATCCCTTTCCTAAAATGACCAAACCCTTGCTAAGATCGGTGTCGCTTGACGATCCTGATCAAGCCATTCCGTTTGAGGAACAAATTGGCCCTTACAAAACACATCAATGCTTGAAGATCCTGATTGAATCATCATATTACCAGAATGACGCGTCCCTCTCCAAGTGCAATGACACTTGACGATCTATTAAATTTGTTTAAAGTTGAAATTCAGTGATAGTTTCATATTTAACGAGCATGGGTAACACTAACTAAACAATTTTATTAAAGTTATAAAGTACGAGTTTATTTCATTTAAAATCCCTGAATTATCACCATCTTGCAGCTTGTCTAAGGATCCCACCAATTTCTATACAAGTGTAACGGGCTTAGCCATCTTCATCACAATTTGAATTAAAGTAAAAGTGAAGAGAGATGATTTATTGCTGGCTAAAAGCATGAATATGGATCAAATCTTGATCTCGTACATAGGTAAACCGACTTAGTCGTTTATTTCCAATTTCCATGCCATCAGTTGATGGCAATCCCATGTGTGGAGTTAGTTCAACCACGGTTCTATGTGATTGACAGATACTCTAGTTCCATCAATGTGGCTCTGCCAAGGATATACTGAGGTAGTTACTCTTTCCGAATAGCTCCTTTGTTTCATTCTTTAAATGTTTGCATTCTTTAGTCTCGTATCCATTAATATCATGGAAAATGCAGTGCTTTTTGGAGGTCCTTTCCTGTTTTGATGGTTTCTTTTTTGTTAGTTTCATATATGGAATTATCTCGGTATATTCTTCCCAGAGTAGCAGTCAGGTCAGTGTATGAAGAGATTCTGGGTCCTCTCCTTATGTTTTTGGTCCGCCCACTATCATCATTGGTCTTTCTTCTCCCTTTATCAACTATAGCATTGGACAGCCCTCTATCCTTAACAACATTAATTTTGAGGGCCTCACGGTATGCCCTTGCATCTACTTGTCTTAGAAATCTGTCGGCTTCATGATAGAACTCGTAAATATCCCATGGTGGATCCCTTTCCAAAGATATCTTGAACTCGGAGTTGTCCAGAATTCCAAAAACTACAGCCAAAAATACCATTCATGGATCTAGGCGATCCACCAAAGCACTGCAGCATTTAATCTTTCAACAAATTACGCAGAGTCTTGCTGGTCCATTACTTGATTGTCACAAGGGTCATCACATTCGTGGATTGACAAATATGGATTCAAAATTGTTCGATGAATTTTTCATCATCGTATAACAACTTCCAATAATTCTTGATTCCAACTACCAAAACCACATGACCACAATATATGAAAGAAAAAGCGATAAGCACTTTTTCATAATATCGTCGGAATCCACCACTACTTCCATGTGGCATATATACCACTTTAGATGGACGGTCAGATTCTTCCTTCCCATATAAGCCTAAAAAACAGCTAACTTGAAATCCGTGGATTCCTCGAATTTCAAATGCTCTAAGTAAACGGCATTCGATTAACACAATCCATATCCTATCGAGATAGTCCACTTCTTGAAGCCCATCGAATCATGTTCATCGTTCGATTTTCATTATTTTAGAGACGGTGTCTATCACCGAATCCAGCACCCGTTGCTCGAGTTCCTTGAGTATTCAAACCTATACGCGTCTGATTTCCATTTCCAACATCCATATCTTGATTTCCATGAGTGTCATGAAAAAAACCAAGATCACCAAGGGAGTTGCCTCCATTTCTAGTCGGGTCGATCCGAGAGGGATCGACGCTGATCCGAGGAGATCGTGAGGGAGATGGCCCCGAGTCCAGCCCGAGTTGCTTTACATTATTGGGCCCAACTCCAATAGTTATGTTCTGACCTTTTAGTCTTTTGTTCCATCCAATTTGATTAAGGAAATTAGCTATCATTTCCTCTTTCTTCCTAACTAGATTTTCTTGACGTTCAAGGAGGCTTTGAAGTTGATTCATCAATTCATCCATTTCTTCCCTCATGAGATTTCCAGCACAGTAAGCCTCCTGACTTCCTTCAAATGTTGCACCATCTAGTTATTTATCCGTTTTTTTCTTCTTAACCATTGTTTCCTCAACAGAAGTGACTTTAGATTCAAGTAAATCCACTTTCCTAACATGCTAAAATGTTAGAGTCGATCTTGGTTAATCAATCCTAACTCCTAATTAATGCCATCACAGAACGATGACATTTAATAGCCACCGAATCAATCATAGAGATATCAAAATACAACAAAAACACAAAAGCCTTTATAGTGGTTCAGCAAACTCTGGCCTGCATCCACTTAGCGTAATACATTATTTATACTAAATGATTACAAGTACAATTAGTTATTATATTGAATGAAGAGCATAGAATGTGAAGTTGCCTCCAAAGTGTAGCAGGACTTCCACGTAAAGAAGAGAAGATCCTTTTTCAAAGCCCTTGGTGTTTTATTTATAGAGGTAGGATTGCAACTTGAATCAGCATGAAAATACATAGAAGGGTCCAACTAAGGGGACCATTCAGGATATAAAATAGGGGATGGATCTCCTGCATTATTGGGGATTGGTACCGATCTGTGGGGATCAACCCCCCAGGGTGAGTCCTCTATCTTGTTTTGTACCTTTCTCACTTGTTGTTTTTTCAATTTGGGCTTTTGATTTTGATTTTCTTATGAAGTTTTAGGTGAATTATAAAATCTAAAATTCTTCGTCTTGGTTCAATACCGATCCAATACTCAACCATTCTCCAAGGTTTGAACCTTTGCCTTGGATACATACATATTCAACACTTGGGGTCACACCCGCTAGGGTGAGTCCTTTATCTTGTTTGTAGCTTTCTCACTTGTTGGTTTGTGGATTTGGGCTTCTGATTTTGATTTTTTTTATGAAGTTTTGGGTAATTTTTAAATCTACAATTCTGCGTCTCAGTTCCATACTGATCCAATATTCAACCAAACTCCAAGGTATGAACATTTGCCTTAGATACATACATATTCGACACTTGGCCAGGTTCTGATCTATGATCCCGTGCTTCAGATACGTACCGATCTAACACTTAACCAAGTTGCATATTTTTTATCCTATGCATCAATTACGTACCTATCTGACACATAGCCAAATTATAGGTTCCAACTTAGTTTGTGCCAAATCGATATTTTGATGAACTTGTTTTAAGCAGTTTCATATAATTATCTGTACTTGATTTTCGAGTTATTCAGCATTCAAATCCATAGTGTAAGGCCTAGCAAAAGGAGGGGTTAATAATCCATATTAATTTTCAAAATACATAAAATATCCTTATCAAGAAACATATTTATATTGGGTTATCAAAAAACAATGTAAAAAACTTACAAACTTCGAAATTTATTTCAATTTTTTTTTTACTTTTTCAAAAATGGGTAAACCGCCTCGTTAAAAACCTATACTAGAAATCAACGTGAGATCTAGACAGGAAAATAGAGTGTGGTGCTTTATTGACAAGTCATCAATAAAAAGTACATATTACAGTACAAAAGGAAAGCAAAACATCAAAACTCTATAGTGCTGCCTATACCCATTTAAACATACCAAAAAGAAAAACATGTGAAGCCTAAAAAAAGGCAACAGCCCAATACGGCATTACAAAATGAAACCCAGACGTGTTATCTCAATACAAGACCATGTGTCATCTGAAGAAATCGAAACGAATTAGTCAAGCTATCGATCATATTTAAAGCAATTAGGGCAGAATGCCTCTTTCCCAAAATAGGAAAACAGAAGTAAACATCAAAAATCAAAAATTAGCCCGCATCCAAACATTCATCACTCTTTCTCCTCTCATCAACTGCTATTCTCTTCTTCTTGGATCTCCCCAGTAAATATTTTACATCTAACTGTAGAAAATCCCATCTTTGAAATTTGTTTGTGTGTTGATTATGCGAACACGGTTATTTCTCTCCATCCAGATACGGTAGATCATAGCTACCAAACAACAAAAAGCTGCTTCTTGTCTGAAATCGGTCGAAATGAAAGCAGCCTTCATATCATCCAGCTCATTCTCCAATTGCAGTAGTTTGTCATTGGTTGGAGGTAGTCCAATTTTCATTCTACATCGCATCCAAAGGTATGCAAAGTAAGAACACTGGAAAAACAGGTGATTTTTGTTTTCATTCTCCTCATTACATAACACGCAAGTAGGATCAATCTCATGTTCTCAATTTATCATAATATCCTTTGTGCAAAATCGATTAAGATATGCTTTGTAAGTACAAACAGACATTTTGGGACTGTTAATTTTGTACCAAATAACTTTGCACCGGTCTAGCTCAGGTTTATGATCTCTAGAAATATCTTATGCTGAGTGAAACGAAAATCCATTAGGAATACTATTCCAGCTCCAGTAGTCTTCATCCATTTTCGAGTGAGTATTTATTTCCTCAATTGGATTTGAGAGAAGTCTTGTGGCCGACAGTAGACTAGGATCAAAAACCTCATTTTCAATGATGTTGTTAACATATAAATTATCTCCTCCAAACAAATCTAAACTATCACATCCAAGAATGTTTACCGTACTATTGCTATTAATTCAAGGGTCAAACCAACGCAGCGTATTCTAGCCATTAACTACGCATCTGTTAATACATTGGAGGCACAAATTTCTATGTCTGAGAATCGTTTTCCACGTGCAAGAGTTGTTGTTATCTATCCCCATCACCCAGAAAAATTTACCCGAATAGCATATATTGACCATCCACTTTTTCCATAGGCTATTACCATTAACAAAGTGCCAAAGTAAATTTGAGCGCAACAACTACTTTAATGTCTTTGAAATTTCGCAAACCAACCCCTCTCTCCTCTTTTGGAAAGCAAAGCGCGTCCCATGTTATTTTATGTTTATTTCTATCTCATATAAAGTTAACGCATAGTTTATTAATTTTGCTAATCGTAGCTTTTGGAATTTGATATGTAAGCATCCAGAACAGCACCATAGGTGTAATAACAGTTTTGATTAGTTCAATTTTACCTACTATAGATAGAAGTCTATTATCCAGTTGTCCACCATTTTCTTTCTAATTCTTTCAATCAGTTCCCTGCAGTCAGAAAAATGGAGGTAATTATATGACAGCGGAACATCCAGGTATTTGACATAAAGCTTTCCTTCTTTCATGTTTGAAACATGTAATATATGGATTTTGTTGCTTACGCCCTACTGAGAAAAAACCTTTGACTTGAAGTTATTAATTTTAAGACCTGCATACTCTTTCAATTCTTCCAAAATCACATTAATATTCTCCACTCCCTTGTTATTAGATTTACAAAAGATCATCATAAACAAAAATTTTAAAAAAATTAAAAATTTCAGTTTAAAATTATCTTTATATTCATTTAAGAAAGAAATTTAAAAAAAATGCATCATAAACAAAAATTGAAAACATAATGCTTCAACAAAACATATAGAAATTAATGCAATTATTAAAAAAAAATGCCTATATACACACAATTATAGCAAGTAATTGCATACTTCCGTGCCCTTTTTCACAAACATTTCAAAATGTCGAATCTTACTTCAAATTATATCAAAAATCATATTTATGGCAAACAATCATGAAAATGTTAATGTTAAATGACTACAAAACAAAAACTGGCCACTTTCAGCAAAATGACAGACAAATTTGCAATTTTATTCAAAAACTTCAGTTATTTATACAGTTTTTAAATTACTGTGAGTACTAGTTTTTCCGTAATATTTGTAGATTTGCATAAAAATATTAAATCAGTATTTGCAGATTTGTCTGCACTATATTCAAATAAATGTAAACGTTTCTGCTATTATTATCTTTTGATTTTTCTAATATTTACACTTTTATGTAATTTCTTTTGAGCACCGAAACGACAGAAGAAGAAAAAAAAAATTCACTTTCACTAACGTGTCTGAAAACTCACGTTTTGAACTGTAAATGCACAAGCAAAACATAACGTACATGGAGCTAAAAAATATGGATAGAGTAAATTGACCCGGGAATGGGAAACAAAAGAACAAGCGATCTATCCTCATACTTCTCCACGGTTTCTTCCTATAAATACTCCACTTCAACCAAATCTCACTCTCACCTCAACTCAAAATGCCTTCACTTCCCCACAGCGACGACAAACCCATCGACCTCGACTCCACCACCGACCTCCCCTCCACCCACATATGGCCAACCTCCTCCGACCATCCATCCTCCTCCGATCCCCTCCCTCTCATCGACCTCGCCCACCCGAGCCTCCTCTCCCACCTCCACCATGCCTGCTCCACCATCGGTGCATTCACCCTCGTCAACCACGGCGTCCCGACCCACCTCCTCCACCGTTTCCACTCCCACCTCCGTTCCCTCTTCTCCCTCCCTCTTCACCGGAAGCTCCAGGCCGCCCAAACCGACTCCGACATCTCCGGTTACGGCGGCGTCCCCATCGCCAACTTCTTCCCCACCCGCATGTGGTCCGAAGGCTTCACCTTCCTCGATTCCCCTTTACACCATGCCCGCAAGCTCTTCCCTCATGATCCCCTTCCGTTCTGCGACACAATGGAGGAGTACAACCGGGAGATGAAGTCACTCGCCTGCAGACTAATAAACCTGATACTGCTCTCTTTAGGACTGGCCGACAAAGGCACCAAGCCCGATGAGCTGACCGCAGTTGTCCGGCTCAACTCGTACCCTGCCTGCCCGGAACCCGATCGAGCCATGGGCATGGCCCCGCATACCGACTCCAGCCTCATCACCATTCTGTACCAGAACAACACTGCCGGTCTTCAGGTCTTGACGCCGGAAGACGAAAGCGGCCCGGCGCGATGGGTTACGGACCCGGTGGTGCAAGGCAGTTTGACGGTGGTTCTTGGGGATTTGTTTCAGATACTAACCAATGGCGTTTTCAAGAGCGCTTTGCATAGGGCGGTAGTGAACAAGTCAGAGAGGAGACTGTCTTCGGCCTACTTCTGTGGGCCGGCGGAGATGGAGGTTGGGCCGGATGAGAGGCTTTTTGATAGGGAGGTAGGGCCCAGGTATAAAAGTGTGTCGTGGTTGGAGTATCGACGGGCCAAGGGAAAGCTTTTTCAGCGAGCTCTTGACTTCTTTAAAGTTTAAAAACGTGGAGTCGTGTATGTCTACGTATCGGAAAAATGTACTAAATTTTGTGGAGTGTTATTTTTGGGCAAGTGAAAAGGATGGTGGTTTTATTTTATTGGCATATATGCTTGAAATGATAAATATGATTTCGTACGTATTTGATGTGAGTAGAAGAAACATGCACAGTACGAGTTTGTTGACACAATTTTATGTCGTGTCATGTCAACGTGACTCCACCATCTGATTGGTGGAAATCAGGTAGACCATATGAATTTCCTGATTTCCACCAATGGAAGGTCGGAGTCATGGTGACACCACATAAAGTGGTGTCAACAAACTCGATCTCAAATATGCATATAGACAAGGATACGACATTACTACTTAAATTCGTCAAGGCTTATGTATGGATTCTCGTACATCCTTATTATTATTTATTATGAGTCGGATATAAATGAGTACACATGACCAGTATCTATGAATGTTGGATACCTTACCAAAGCAAATGCACTCAATGTTGCAAAGCAAATGCATTAGAATTTTTTTTATACCATTCAATGCCGTAGGAATTTCATTGTCTTACCAACAAGATAACTTTTTGCAATATGTATGATTCGATGATATCGCTAGGGCGCAATGAAATGTCCAAATCTCACTAGCATTATTACTTGAAACTCAATACGAAACATTTTGCTTTTATTTATTTTACTAAATCCGATTTGCACTGTCTTGCTACTACATCGTCGCAAATCATTGTGAGCATCTTCGTGTTGTCACTTCTCTACAAGCATTCTCCTTCATCGTCGGACCTTAGATGCCACACCACCTTGAACTATAATAACCACATTTTGCTCCACTACTACATCATCAATTGTAACGCCGTGCTCCGCCTTCGTAGTGTCTCTTTAGTTAATTTCTGATAAATTATTCATTTCCACGGTATGTATTTTTCGTAACACCCCGTTATCCAAAACCGAAATCACAACCCTATTGACGTTGCAGTCATATGTAATTGTTGGTTTCTGATGATAGAAAACCGGATGTTAATAAACCACAACATCGGTTAACATGATAGTATGAAAAATTTCACAAAGCATTCATTGATATAAATTTTCATTCATACAACCTCATTCGTGAACTCGTTCGGAGTATATAAAAATTATAACAAAATATACTCGAAGAGCAGTATATGACAATGCCCCCTCGGTTGATAAGAGATATACATGGCAATAACAACGTTGTCGAAACATACATCAAAATAAAACAACAGCGATGCTCCTACACAGCTATAGCGTCCTGCTTCGGAAGTTTATTTAATGAAGCACATGAATGCCTTAACCCTTAACTTACTCAAAAGAGCTTCCGTGAGTTAAAGAGGAAAAACAATATGTAATGACTCGCATTTTCCATACCAGAGGATCGTAAAATATTTTTATTTAATTCCCTGAAGGTCGGATCATTCTCATATTTTGATATGTTGGTCATGGGATTGTAAGACATATCCATAATTTTTATTAAATTTATTTATGACCATTTTACCCCAGTTAGTTTTGTACAAGGAATAACTTTTGACTGAGATCGAATCATGTGTTCAGAACAATATCACTGGAAAGGAAATGGTGTTGCCAATTCCCTAGAGTGGTCGCATTAAAGATTTGGTTCAGCGGTTTGGAGGAATCGTTGTTTTTGTGTTACACAATTTCTGAACTGGTTAACTAGTCATTATTCAACTGATTTGGTGAGGCTCATTAGTAGGGTGGTTAGATGACTATAAATAGGGGGTAGAGGCAAGGTGAATGGTTTAATTTGTTCATTTCTTATTTGGTTGGGGTTTGAGATTCTCCCTCCTCCAATCAAATACAACTCCCTCATTAAAATCTTAGATCTACATTAGAAGATTAAACACCTACACCAAGGAAGGCTAGATCAACATCAAGAGAGAGTAGATTACATCAAATTGGGTGATTTGAAGATCGTTTTTCGATGTCTGAATTCGTAGATCATCGTTTTCAAGCTAATTTGAAGATTTGACGAGTGATAAGCATCTCTCACCAGATTCAATCGAGTATATGAGTTGTTTGATCTTATTTTCATCATTTCAAGTTATTTTCACCTAGATCTACGTCATGGTAAGTATATTTTTATTGGAATCACCATAGGATCTTATCTAGTAACTTAAATTGGTAAATTTCTATGTTAATTCATGTGTTATTACAAGCTAGATCCATTTGTTCATTTCGTTTATTGTTTATCAGGAATTTGGTGAATTTCTTATGTTTGAATGATGGAAAATCGTTGTGTTAATACTTATTGATGGTTTGGTTTGACTGATTTGTGAAATTGAACGTTTTGCACGAGTTTTGGATCAAATTGGAGTTGGATCGGGCGAGTTTTTGTAATGGATCGGATCGGGGATTCTTAGCATGGATCGGCTGGCTTGTTCCCCCAGAAATGAAGTGGATCGGCTGTAAAAACGGTGATGAGTTAGTCGTTTTTCGATGGGTCAGGGAAAACTGGAGTGGATCGGAATTTTAGGGTTTAACAGCGTTTACAAACGCTGTAAAAAGTGATGGATCAGACAAGTTTTGCAATATGTAATTGTTTTTTTTTTGTGTTACACAATTTATGGAAAGGTTAACTAGTCATTATTCGGCTGATTTGGTGAGACCCATTAGTAGGCTAGTTAGATGGCTATAAATAGGGGGTAGAGGCAAGGAGAATGGTTTAAATTTCTTCATTTCTTATTTGGTTGGGGTTTGAAATTCTCTCTACTCCAATTAAATACATCTCCTCCATTGAAATCTTAGATCTACATTAGAAGATTAAATACCTATACAAGGCTAGATCAACATCAAGAGAGAGTAGATTGCATCAAATTGGGTGATTTGAAGATCGTTTTTCGATGTTCGAATTCGTAGATCATCGTTTTCAAGCTAATTTGAAGATTTGACGAGTGATAAGCATCTCTCACTGGATTCAATCGAGTATATGAGTTGTTTGATCTTATTTTCATCATTTCAAATTGTTTTCACCTAGATCTACGTCATGGTAAGTATATTTTTTATTGGAATCACCATAGCATCTTATCTAGCAACTTAAATTGGTAAATTTCTATGTTAATTCGTGTGTTATTACAAGTTAGATCCATTTGTTTATTTTGTTTATTGTTTATCATGAATTTGGTGAATTTCTTATGTTTGAATGACGTAAAATCGTTGTGTTAATACTTATTGATGGTTTGGTTTGATTGATTTGTGAAATTGAATGTTTTGCACGAGTTTTGGATCAAATTGGAGTTGGATCGGACGAGTTTTTGTAATGGATCGGATCGGGGATTCTTAGCATGGATTGGTTGGCTTGTTCCCCAAGAAATGAAGTGCATCGGGTGTAAAAATGGTGATGGATCAGTCGTTTTTCGATGGGTTAGGAAAAATTGGACTGGATCGGAATTTTTGGGTTTAACAGCATTTACAAACGCTGTAGAAAGTGATAGATTGGGCAAGTTTTGGATCGGGCTAAGAACTGGCATGGATTGAGCGCGTTCTGGCATGGATCAGACATGTTTTGGCATGGATTAACCATTTTCTGGGAACGATAGCGCTTACAAATGTTGTAGAAAGTGATGGATCGGGGAAGTTCTGGATCGGGCAAGGATCTGGCATGGATCGGGCATGTTTTGGCATGGATCGGGCATTTTCTGGGTTTAACAGCTTTTGGCAAACGCCGTAGAAAGTGATAGATCGGGCAAACTTTTGCCAGTGGATCAGGCATGTGTGCAGGTCAAGGATCAAGCAAGTTTTTTTGGCTATGGATCGGGTTATACCTTTTACAACGTTTCGGGAAACGCTGTGGATAGTGCTGGATCGAGCAAGAAATTTCTGTTGAGCGGACATAATGCACACCAAGGAAAAAGTGGATCGGGTATGGTTCCGGAAGTGTATCGGGCATGGTTGAGCACTGGACATGATCGCGTTTCTGAAATGCTATAAAAGGACGAATGAAACGCTGTGGTATGTTTTTCATAGCAAAAAGGCTAAAATGCTATGAATTAAAAATCACTCAAAAAGAAGTATGTTTTGGCTCGACGATGATCATGGCTTCGACGTGAATTCAACGAGGGATGTTCGAAGTGTCGTAAAGAGTTCATTGATCGTCGAAATGCAATGAATGTGAAGACAACTCAAGGTTGTGAGTTCGTGGATAATGGTTGCTCGAGAATTCGCTTGAGCTTATGAACAATCATTAAGTTGGATGGCTAGATATATCAAAGGCCGAGGAATTATCGTTAGTCAGAAGTTTTAGCAGACTCGAAGCATAGGTATAATAGGGATGCCTAAAAGACTAGATGCTGGCTGGTCGAGTACCGTGGCTATCGTGGGAAGCCCTAGTTGTCCTCGTTGAGTAAGGAAAACATATAAGTTGATAATGTTGGAGCTTTGCTAGAACCGAGGTTACCATTAGCCCTTGAAAAATTCCGTGTTGTAGCCAGTCACACGACTAACGATGGTTTCAATATAGGATTGGTGGTGATAGCAAGAGTCATGGATGTTTTTGCTTTGGTTGTATCGTCTTGTGTAGATTATCCGACATCAAAGGAGACATCTCTTGGGTGCTTATCCGATGTTGGTTTAAGCCTTTGGGGCTTGTACTTGGGGATGTTGATCTCGATTAGGATGGTCTACGCTCGATAACTGGTTGCTATGTCTGCTATGTTTTCTCCTTGGTTGTTTGTAAAGGCTATCACTGTCAGATGTGAGGGAGATAGGTTTGAGTTCTTCTCTGTTGATGTTGGTAGATTAGATGGTTGATCTACCTATTTCTTGTATACTTTACTAATGATGTTAGATAGTTGTTTTGTTGCTCATTAAGATTGTTGTCCGACTCAATGTTTTATGTTTCCTCTTATTACCTTGGGTTGTTTATCCTTTGTGTTTTGGATGGGCAGACTAGGTAACAGGTGATAGGTGATAGATTATGATGAGATGATGTTGCAGAGTGATGATGAGCAGGAGGCTTACATATTACTTTCTATTATGCATATTAGTTGTTGTTTCCATTGTTATGCCTGTTAAGTGTTCTCTGAGTGGTTGTGGTGAGGCATTTTGTACGGACTCTTATGATGTACTCGAGTGATGTATGGATCTTTCTATTTGGTATGAAAGTTTAAGTTTCTGCTCAAATATGCTTCATTATTATATGTATGTTGTATATGTTCTATGATAATTTTTATCTCTGCGCTGTGAGTTATATGACAGGTTCCGCTTGTGTTTATCTTACCTTGATGATCGTCCATAGCTGTCTGGCACACCTTTGAGCGCATTATTTCTCTTGTTAAGTGCGGTGGTTATGGGCGGTCGTCACATTTGGCATTAGATCTCTGGTTAATCGATTTTAGCTAAAGTTCAAGGATGTATACATATTTGTAGATTTCTGATGGATGTATATTATATATTAGTGTATAGTATAATAACGCTTGAACCATTCAAGTTTTTCTCGAATGTGGACTAATCATTCGAATATTCAGATTTAGAATGGGTTGTCAATCATCGAGACACACTACTAGGGAGGAGACTGTTCCTGGAGGGGGTGATGTCCATATACCAGATTATCCAGCTTTGTTCGAGGCCATGATGGCAATGATCATGAGGACGGTATCCATTCCAGGAGCAGTCGTGGTAGAAGTTGGAGTTCAGGTCCATATACCGAGGGTTGTGGACTTCACGAAGATGTGTAAGGACTTCACTACCCCTGGTGGAAAGTCGTTCAAAGGGACATAACTGATTATAGAGATTCAAGGGTGGCTAGATACTTGCATTCGAAATTTTGGGGACTTGAGTATTGAGGATGAGATTAAGAGAAAGCTTGTACCAAGGCAGCTACAGGGCAGATCTATGGATTAGTGGAACTATGTCACTCTCAAAACATCTGAAAATGAGATCACATGTGATCAGTTCCGAGTCAAGTTCGATATGAAGTTCATTTCAACTGTTCAGAAGCCAGTTCTGTTCAAGTGGTTTGTGGAGTTGAAGCAGAATGGTCGACCGATGTTGGATTATGTTTCTGATTTTGAAGCCTTGTTCAAGTATGCTCATTCGTATATTGACTCTCCTTGTCAGAAAAACGAGAAGTTCCTGACGGGCTTGGATAAGTATCTTGGAAATCAGTTGGTTGATCATCTAGATGATACTTATGAGAAGATCGTGGAAAAAGCTTTGGGGCACGAGAGTTTGTTTCCCAAGGAAGAGACTATTTTTGCAACCAACGAGGACTCAAAACCATAGCAGGGTGGTAATAATAAGAAGAGGAAGCAACAACAGTAGAAAGGAAAAGATGACGAGAAGAAGCGAAAAATCGAGGTGGTTTGCCTTAACTTCCAGCAGAAGGTTCATTTCTCCAAGGATTGCAAGAATCCAGAAGCTAAAAGGAAGTGTTTCAAGTGTGGTAAGCATGTGCATGACAAGAAGGATTGTCCAAAATCAGGTAAAGGGAAGAAGATAGTGAAGGCGTATGCTTTGGAAGCTGTGTCATCTTAATTCAGGGCTCCTACGGTAAAGAAGAAAGAGAAGAGTGTCATCGTTCAAGGTATTCTTTCCATTAGAGATGTTTCAATTCGAGTGTTGTTTGATACTGGAGCATTACATTCTTTCATTTGCAATGAGCTTGTGAATCGCTTGGGTTTCAAACCCGAGATATATGATAGATAGTTGGTTATAACTAATCCAGTAGGGGGTCCGTCCATCCTTTGCATGCTTTGTTGTGGTCTTGTGTTATTGAGTCATGGTTGCTCTTTTATGTGCGATTTCTTTGTTTTGAACTTCACTGGTTTTAGGATCATTTTGAGTATGGATTGGCTCAGGAGGAATGCGGTAAACGTGGATTGTGAGAAGCTCAGGGTGATAGTCAGGAATGTGGAAGGGCGAGTGGTTGTGATTCGATGTAAGGTCGAAGACGAGGTCTTTGTAAGATTTTTGTATTCACTTGTGATTCCATAGGAAGACTAGTTGTCTGTGTCGATCTCCAGTGAGTTCAATGATGTCTTTGAAGAGGTCAAAGGTTTGTTGCCGTATCACAAGATTGAGTTCAGAATCGATTTGGTCAAAGGTGCTAGACCTATCGTTATGGACCTTAGGCGGATGGCGCCTAAGGAACTACGAGAGTTAGAGGTGCAAATACGTGACCTTTTGGGAAAATGATTCATTCAGAGAAGTGTATCTAAATGGGTTGCACCAGTTGTGTTTGCGATCAAGGCTGATGGATCTTTGAGATTGTATGTGGATTACTGTGAACTGAACAAGGTGACCAAGAAGAACACGTATCCGTTACCAAGGATACAGATTACTTGTTCGATCAACTTCACGAGGCCAAAGTGTTTTATCAAATGGATTTGGCGATGAGATTCCACTAGTTGAGGGTAGCAAAAGATAGTGTGTCAAAGACTGCTTTTAGCACACCATCCGATTTCCTTAACGGTTGGTGATGCCATTTCGGTTGACTAACGCGCCAGCGTATTTCCTGGATCTTATGAATAGGTTATTCAAAGATCAGTTGAATAAGATCATAAGATGCACTTGCGATTTGTTTTGGAAATCTTGCGTAAGCATTAGCTGGAAGATAAGTTTTCGAAGTATCACTTTTGGAAGAGCGAAGTGAGGATTTTAGGCCATGTTGTTTTTGGACACTGAGTAGTAGTGGATCCCATTAAGGTGGCAACAATCCAGGATTGGGATAGACCTAAGAATGCGACGTACATTAGGAGTTTCCTTGGATTAGCGAGAGCCAAAAATGTGATGGAAAGCTTGTCGAGATCATTCAAAAGTTGGAACCGGAGGATAAGGAATTCGAAGTAGATCAAGAGGGTTGGCTTCGTAAGAAAGGACAACCATTGTTGTTCCTGATATTGATGGATTAAGAGATGAGGTTCTAAGGGAATGTCATCACTCGAAGTTAACGATTCATTCTGGTGGTAGCAAGATGTATCAGGATATGAAGCGAGCTTACTACTGGGAAGGGATGAAGAGGGATGTTGGAAAATTTATTTCCAAAAGTATCAGTTGGTGAAAGCTGAATAGATGAAGCCGAGTGGGTTGCTTCAGCCATTAGAAGTTCCTACGTGGAAGTGGGAGCAGATATCGATGGATTATCTAGAACCATGGCAGAAAATAAAGGGATTTGGGTCATCGTGGATCGTTTGACCAAATGCGCGAGGTTTATTCCTGTCAGATCGACTAGGACAGCATCGAAGTTGACTGAGCTTTATATTAAATGGATAGTTCGATTCCATGATATCTCGAAGAGCATAGTGAGTGATCCAGATCCATTGTTCACAAGTGAATTTTTGAAGAGTTTGCAAGTGACTTTGGGAATCAAGTTATGTTTGAGTATGGCTTATCATCCCCAGGTTAATGGTCAATCTGAAAGGGTTAACCTAGTTTTGGAAGATCTCCTGAGAACTTGTGTATTGGACTTAGGATGATCGTGGGAAGACCATCTACATCTAATTGAGTTTGTGAATAACAACAGATATCAGTCTAGCATTGGGATGGCACCATACGAGGCGTTGTATGGTTGACCATATAATTCTCCGACATGTTGGTTAGATACTGGAGATAAGCTGATTCTTGGGCCAGAGATGATCAGAGAGACCTCAGATTGTATCGAGATCGTTCGGCAACAAATGAAGGCAGCTCAAGATCGTCGGAAGAGTTATGCTGATAAACGTCAAAAAGATTTGGAGTTTGACATTGGTGACATGGCTTTCGTAAAGATTTCGCTGTTGAAGCATGTTGTTCAGTTCAAAAGTAAAAGAAAGTTAGCTCCAATATTCGTTGGACCTTTTCCAATAGTCGAGCGGATTGGAAAGCTTGCGTATAAATTGGATTTACCCAAGAAGATGTTGAGTGTGCACAATGTTTTCCATGTGTCATTTCTACGGAAGTGTGTGGATTATTCCAATGTGGTTGTATCTCCAGAACAGTACGAAGACCTAGAAGTCATGTTTGTAGTTTCGAAACCTCATAAGTCGCTTCGTGTTGTGAGGAATGACACGAAGCGGCTTAGGAGGAAGATGGTTAAGCTAGTCAAGGTGCAGTGGAGTGTCGATGATGACGATTGTACGTGGGAAATGGAAGAGAGTATGAAGATGATCCATCCAGAACTATTAGTTAGTATGACCCATTAATGTCGTGTCATCTTATACCATTGTAACTTGTACTATTCGTTAGAATTCTGCATGCTAGGTTAAGGCTATGGATGCATGACTTGATGGATGCTAGTTTGGATGGTAAATTGGATGCTGATGGATGATAGGCATGCAGAAATTTTTTTAGTTGTTTGTGTTTGCTTGGGATTTCGGAGGCGAAATTCCTAATGGGGGGAGAATGTAAAGGCCTGCATTTTACGTACCGGAGGATCATAATTTTTTTTAATTTAATTCCCCGAGGGTCAACACATTCTCATATTTTGATATGTTGGTTATGGGAATGTAAAACATGTCCATAATTTTTATCAATATTATTTGTGACCATTTTGCCCCTACAAGTTTTGTACAAGGCATAACTTTTGATTGGGATCGAATCAGGTATTGAGATCAATTTCATTGGAAAGGAAATGGTGTTTCCAATTCCGTAGAGTGGTCGTATTAAGGATTTGGTTCAACGTTTTGGGAGGAATCGTTGTTTTTGTGTTACACAATTTCTGGACAGGTTAACTAGTCATTATTGGACTGATTTGACGAGGCCCATTAGTGGGCTAGTTAGACGGTTATAAATAAGGGGGTAGAGGAAAGGATTATAGTTTACCTTTTTCATTTCTTGTTTGGTTGGGGTTTGAGATCCTCTCTACTCCAATCAAATACATTTTCCTTCATTAAAATCTTAGATCTACATTAAAAATTGAAGATCTACATCAAGGAAGGCTAGGTCAACATCAGGAGAGAGTAGATTGCACTAAATGGGTGATTTAAAGATCGTTTTTCGCTGTCTGGATTTGTAGATCATCATTTTCAAGCTAATTTGAAGATTTGGTGACTTATAAGCATCTCTCACATGGATTCAACCGAGCATATGGGTTGTTTGATCTTATTTTCATCATTTCAAGTTGTTTTCACCTAGATCTACGTAATGGTATGTATATTTTTATTGGAATCACCATAGGATCTAATCTAGCAACTTAAATTGGTAAATTTCTATGTTAATTTATGCGTTATTACAAGATAGATTCATTTGTTTAAATCATTTATTGTTATCATGAATTGGGTGAATTTCTTGTGTTTGAATGCATATATTAGTGGTGACCGTTGTAGCAATCAGTGTAATTGATTGTTATTAATAGGGCCGTATATATAACCATTGTAAGCAATGTTGGTTTGGGGAAAGTAACTTAATAGAGAAATTGAGTAAAATGGTTACCATTCCTAAGATTTATTAGGATTAATGTTGTAAACCCAAATTAGGGAATTTAATTGAATTCGCATTTAGGCACAACGTTATGCTTAACTTGTGGTTGAAGTCTGCCCGGAACCAACCGGTGAATCCAGCATCCATAAGTGGTCAGCTTAATGTGAGGGGTCTAGCGTGTAAATATAACTGTACTAAGACATGAGGTTAAGTTCAACTTGTGGTAGAAGTCTACCCATAACCGATTGGTAAATCCAGCATCCACAAGTGGTCAACTTAATGTGAGAGGTCTGGTGCACAAATACACACACATACACACACGCACACACACACATATACATACATACATATATATATATATATAACATACAATAAATAAATAAGAATAGTAATGTTTTTTGGGGTGCAACAAATAGATATTTCGGGAAGGATAAGATGGATACCCATTGTGAATTAATGTCCTAGGAAAATTATGGCCGTTAGGCTCATAAATGACATTAATTATAATCAATGGTAATAAAAGGGGAAATTAGTGACTTTGTGTTGCCTTAGGAAAATATAATGGTTATAGTTATAAAGGACAATAGACATATGAACAGAAATAAATGAAATAAAAAGGGGATATGGGTATTGATTGTTGTTTAAGTACTAAGTCCAATTAGGGTAATAATCAAATAAATATCCTAGGTTAAGAGGATATAACTTTCCTTATTTATATTAGTTAATATAGAACTTATAATTAAAAGCTAGAGTTGGACATAGTACGTTAATGGTGTAAAATATTATCAACCATAGGAACCGTGACGATAATGAATCGTGTGCATATAGTATTTCCGTGAAGAGAAACTAAATGGAAAGGTCTTAATGACGTAGCCTACTTTATCCCAATAGGGAAAGGTATTATAGGCTAATGGGGACGAACTCAATAATTTTTGTGTATAGTCAGCTTCTTGGGTCTTTACAGGTTGGGGTTGAAGAGTCCACCGAGGAGTAGGTCTTTCAGTTTAGGGGTCTTAAATGGCGTGATTATATGGGGCCTACCCAAATATGGAAACTAAAAATGTCTGATATGGCTACTTATGCTACGGAAAGTAGTAAGCGACTAAGGAGGTTATCCAATAAGGTCAGGTAGATGGTATAGCGAGCGATAAAATACCATCTCTCACCTTACATAGGGAATGGGTTAATGCGTGAATGGCGGAAGCCTTAACTAGTAGGGCCCATAGCTAGTGCCCTCTAGTTCATGTTAACGTTGAACAAATTATCGAGAAATAATAAGTGACCAATAGGTCTACCTAGGGTCTTAAGCGATTAGGGAGAATCCACCCTATCTGTCATTTATAGTGAGGCATTAAAATATAAATGGTGAGCAATTGAAGAGATACACACACACACACACACACTTCGTAATTAGGGGTTCACTCTCGATTAAATAATCAACCATGTTCTGGTATAAAGGCATCATAAATATATGCTTAAACGTTCTATCTCGGTATCCTATTTCGGGAAGTTTACCTTAGGAAGGGTAGTTAGAGTCGTGTGTAATCATATTTACAAGGTTAGGTTAGAATAACTAACCTTGGTAGGCATACATCTTGGGTTGAACCAAACGGGATACATCTGTGTATTATAATATGTGTTGTACATTTCCTGTTCACCAGAATCTTGTTGTTCTGGCCCCCTCTTCATTACAACCTCTCTGGTTTATAGATAAGGTTGGGTTCTCAAAGGTGTTTTAGTTTGGCTTTCGGTTCTCGTTCTCTCTCATGCTTGGTATTGGCGATCCGATGAGTTCATGGGTTTTATCAACGGTTCAGAACAGCTATGGAACACTTGAAAAATCCGTAAAGATTGTGAATGTAGTACTTGTACAAAACACATCTCCTATAAAATAAATCGAAATCAAGGAAAACCCTAAAACCCTAAATTGGCTAGCACCTTCTGTCCTTCTTCTCGATTATGTTTGACATCTTCGAGATCGAGTGTTTGTGGACTTCTATGGAGGCTCATTGTTTTAGAGGGCTCAGATTCAAATCAACCAAGACCTAAATTCGATTGTGTGAAGAAGGATGAAGCTTATGAAAGGTATAACTCTCGATTTACATATTATCAAATAGATCCAGTTTTAGTTTGGTCGAAAATTCATTTTTTGACATGAATTCAAGCCAAAATTCTTAATTCTTTAAAGGACAAGTGTTAACCCATTGTTTGACATAGCCACTAACAATTGGATTCATCAAAATATCACTTTTGGAAACTGGAATAAAGCTCAAATTTCAGCTAAGTATCGGATCGACATGGCTTCAGAGTAAACAAACATAATTGGAAATTTGGAGAAGTCTTAAAATGGTAGCTATCTAAACATAGGACTTTAGGATTCAGAAATTTGGTTGGAACTACATTGATAACTCAAGATTAGAAACTCAAACTTCATAACAAAAAGCAGCAACGTCAAGGCAGTATAATAAGGGACCCATCTTGAGGTCGGTACTAATCCCACCAAAGGGGAAAGTACTAATACCTCAATGGTGGAGCAATCTAGTCCCCACCTCTTGGGCTGGGTAATCTCATCTTGGTAGCCCCTATACCCTTCTGGACCGATATGACTTCTCTCTTCTTTTATAAATAGGTCACTAGGGGCTTTGTGAAGGGCATTTTCTCTTCTCCTCGTGGAAGCTCTGCTAAACCTTGATGATATCTTCTATTCTCTTCATCCATGCAACAACTAACTAATTTGTAATCAATAGTATAAACAAAGATTACTTTAAGTGGACATAGGGTAGTGTTTGCTGATTATTAAAAACCTTGTGTTCTTTATTTCTTTCATATTATTCTGTGATTATTCTGCGTCCGTATTCTGTAAATTATTTGTGAGATGTTCTACGATTGCATAATATGAGATGTTAGGCTTGATTGACAAAAACCCAAACCAACAATAACCATCTACTAATTCATCAATAACCCGTCTATACAACTAGTATAACTAGTTTGGAGTTTGGTGAAAAAACGTCTTCTGATTGAAGACACAGATATACCTTGGAAAATGTTTAAGGCATCGATACTACTCATCATTTAATCAGGTCTCTTCTTAAACAATGGATAAACATGTAAGTATAGAAAAATACAATGAGTCGAATCTAACTCTCTAAAACAAGGTGAGTGGTCTTCCTTAAAATATCCATTGGAGGATTACATTGTTAAACATCTAAATTTAATAAATTTTGGATGATTAATGAAGTAATATTAAGTTATTGCATGGATTAAATACTTGTAAATAGATGTGGAGTAAGCATGTAAAAACATACTTAAGAGACCTTCAAATCCAAATTTCCATGGAAAATTGTCATTAATATTATTAGCGCTAATTACTTATATGGTTATGTAAAGAGGGATGATGCTAGATGAAGGCCCGTATGTGTAATCAAGAGCTTAAATTTTAATAATACACATTGTAAATTAATAATCTATAATTTTATTTAACTATATATGTAACAACCTACCCGAAATGAACATAAATTCCGATGTAGAAAAGGTCCGTCGAAACTTAGTGTCATTCTAAGCAAGTCATTGGTTTTTATAAGAAATAAAATAATAAAGCCATGTAAAAACGAAATTATAATCTCAAATAGCGGATATGAAAAAATATAAAAATATATAATAATAAACTGTAACAAATTCTCCATCGCTAAGCCCCTGACTCCGTGATATCCTCAATCAAGCATCTTCACTGAATAACCTGTGTCACTAAGAGGAGTGGGTAAGAACAGTAGTTCTAGTGAATGAAAATTCTTTAAATTTAAAAGGAGAATCTATTTCTTATACTTGGCAGTATAAATCTATCAAGTTATGTCTAGGCGAATT
The DNA here is from genome assembly GCA_030737875.1 of Allium sativum. Lineage (NCBI taxonomy): Eukaryota > Viridiplantae > Streptophyta > Magnoliopsida > Asparagales > Amaryllidaceae > Allium > Allium sativum. The sequence continues at coordinate 968,669,748 of CM060913.1, read as the reverse complement.
CAACGCGCAATTAAATATAGAATACACACGCATTAAATTGGCGGACTATCCTTCGCTCACTAAAGGCCATTGCGAATATGTACGTGTGGATTCCCATGATCACTTAATACCCTACGAGGCGGACTATCATCCGGTCACTTAAAGCCATATATGTAAATATATATATATATAGGCGGATTCCAATGATTACTTAATTCCTAATGGGTGGATTCCTCTGATCACTTAGTACCCTACAGCGGACCTCGGCCACTTAAGACCTCTTTTAACATTATAAAATATTCTTTCAACCGTAATGTGAGAAATAGTAATCTGCCACTTAATGTCTGGTGAGGGTGGACACCCATCGCCATTTATCACCCCTTTGGTGGACCCATGTGTTACTATTTATCTGACATTACAGGTGAAGTCACTTAATACTTCCGTTAGATAAGCGGTTTCCCTTACATTTTCGGTGAAACTCTTAGTATCTCATCCCTAAGTGTGCCCTCACATAGCCCTAGAAAATAAGCGGTCAACTTTCGGAGAAATACCCTACTAATTTGTTTATCTCTTTATTTAGGAACATTTAATATCTTATAACTATCGAAGAAAGGCAGACTAATTGACCACTTAACACCTATTAAGGGAGGATCCCACGACTTCAACCCAAAACAAAAGAATGAACCTTGGGAATGGGCCAAGTCCTAACCAATAAATACTCAAATAAGGTGGTCAGCCGCTTAATACATTCTTAAGGAAGGCTTACTTCACATAAGTATTTATTACACTCGACGTTTAACATTAACCCGACTCCTTGTAGTTGCTGGATTTGCTGGATGATTCCGGGCATACTTCTACTGCAAGTAAGGGTTAATCTTGCGTCCACATGTATTTACTATAAATGGCCCATAACACTAGACATCTCATACTAACCCAACTTTCTTGCAGTTGATGGATATGTTGGTCGGTTACTGGCATACTTGTACTATAAGTAGGGGCTAACATTGTGTCACGTGTCATTAATATTATTGAAAGCAACTAATACACACACAACATACAAATTTCCTACAAGGACATTTTAAATTTGAATTTCTAATTAGACACATCTAATATGCATTTATGATAAGCTAATTATTCTATTTAATATATGTAAATAAAAGCGAGATTAGTGGCTCGCGTAAAGGAAATGTTTTCAATGCAGAAATGTCAATCCAAACAAAAAATCATGGTTTACAAGTTGCTACTACCAGATTTCGACACTGAAACCAGATGTAGGTGAAGGGGTATCAAAGCACATTTAACACAAAGAAGGTACTTCGGAAGCAGAAGGGCGACACCAGATCACTGAGAGAGCCGATACTGAAAGTAAGAGGAAAAAGAGCTGGTCAGTATGATATAGGCACCAACAAAGGAAGCAAAGCATGGTATCAATACAAGAAAGGTGGCGGCAGGGCAAGAAATCAATAAGGGGACATTGAGCAAAGATCAATCAATCTGGCATCGATTTTGAAAGCACGCTTTTCGATACCGAAACCCAGAACCATAAAATAGGAAGCATAAAACTGGCCTGGGATGGAATAAAGGGCTATCAATATCAATGTACTTTGCATCGATACCAATAACAAAAAGCAACTTAGAAGAATCAGAAAGAATCCATAAGCAACGCTATTGCAAGACCAATACCGGAAATGAAGACTAATGGACTCAATCGAGGAAGGAAATCGCATCCACACAAACATGCTTGGTATTGATACCGATACTCAGAAGTCACGAAAGCAAAGATAATACTTAAGTATTATCAAAACATGGCAAAGCTTAGAATTTGCTATCGGGATTAAGGTTCGCCACTAAATCCGAAAGCAGCTAAAAGAAGCTATTTGTGCCAATTTTCTTGGTGTCGATACACTATGAGGAGGCGTCACCAATTTCAAAAGAAAGGAAAAACTGATAACAACACTCGGTAAAGAAAAAGAAGCTGCAACCCGGAAGCCATCACCGAAAGCCACTGATGCGATTGACACCGATACCAAATTACCTTCCCGAACTTGGAAGAAGGCTTCTGTTGAACGCTACCGAAAGGGGCCCCAATTTGTCTATAAACAAGACCCCAGGAGTCTCATTTTGGGGGACTTTTTCTCATTCTCCAATCTTGTAACCACTTTCTTAGAGAGTAAACCCTAATTTATAAATCGATTTAAGGATTTTACTTAGAAACTTCTATGTACTCAACAAATTGATCAATAAACACTTACGATCAATTTCATGCATTTCTTTACTACTCAAGCAAATTATTTCCTTATTATTTCCCTATGGCTAGCCTGATGCATAGGCAATATTACCAAAGTACCCTTCGACAAGCCATTGCTTTCTATCTTGCATTGCACTTAGAAAATTCTAATCCCAAGGTAATTGTTGATCCTTAAGTCTTGTGAGCGTGATATTTACCTCTTGTAGAAAGAGTAGCAAGTCTTCGGGATTAAGACCTTGATATCTAGGAAATGGTGAACTAACTCAAGCTTGTAGGAACTAAATAACCCCTTTGGTTCCCTTAAGTCCACATCCTTAGACCTAATTTCGGTGTTGATGAAAATTATCGTTAATATTTTGGTGCTAGAAGGAGGGCTTGAACCTCTAATCCTTTGGATAACCTACCACATCCCATTTTGTTCCGCCCTGGATAGACTAATGTGACACCCCATCTCCATTAAGGTCACTCACAAAGGGAGTGCCTTAATTTTGGTGGAGCGTTTATTGTGTATAGAACAGAAAAGTAAATAAGACAGATGAATATATTGGTACTTGAAAAATAAAAAAAACCACTTTTATTGCAGCGGAGAAATAGTTTGGTTACATCACATCAAAAACCAACTACAAAACCAAATACACTTATTATCCATCTTGACAAATAAGTTCTGAGTACATAAAATAAAAGACATAACCCCAACATAAAATAGCCATAAATGAGATAGACTGAACTTTACTTCAGCAATCCAAGCAACTTCCAAAAGAAAGAGATAAAGCTGTCCAAATCAAGCTCCACTAGTACTAGTCCCACCCTGAGCACCTGGGGGGGGGGGGGAGGGGAAAAGGAAGAAAAGAGGTAGAAACAAAGGGGGTCAGACATAAAGTCTGGCGAGTGCAATAACTTTAACAATATAATCATTAAAGTAACTAGGATAAGGCATAAGCTGGGAAATAAGGAAATGACTGTGAATAATGGGCATGACAGAGCAACCAAAGGAAATATGATGAACAAAGATAACGTTAAAGGCACACCTAATCACTATAAGATAATTACTACATTGCACCACACCAAACACCCTAAAAGTTGATCCTGCCTACAGAACTTAATAATGATAACGGTAGTTTCGTGTACCCCTAGCTGCCTTCATAGGTGTCGTCTGCCCCTATCTCCACTAGGTGTACCCACTACCCCCATTCGATCGACTTACTAACTCGTAGATACCCGTGATGGGCCCACAGTGGGGTGTATCACTCCCTAAAGTGGCAACCCGATACCACAAAAAATGCACGGCTTATATCTACACGATGCAACAACGTCTTACCTACCATCTCGGGCCCACACACGCACATGACCCCGTTGGACTTGTGTTGCCACCGCTAACCCGTTTTGACCTATTACAATCAAACCCAGTAGGCGTGTCCCGTACTCAACTTGGGTCGAGCCCACAAAGATACTTAATGGGTTACTGGTTTGAAAAGGGCCCCCATGCATGACACAAGCTTTCCACCTATGTTTGGTCCCCTCTAAGGTTTTCCCCACTTAACCCCATTCTTATTCATGTCTTCTTACATGTTTCAATCTTGGTTAAGTGCATCTAATCGTATTTCACATGCCACCCAAGGCACCCACTTAACCCCCCCATGTCCCACCTCATGTTTATCTGGTTAATTGTTTCTTAATTCATTAAAACCATAACCTTGTAAAGACCTCCCACATTAGACTGGCATTTGTGGCTGCTGGATTTGCCGGGGGGTCCGGGCAGTCTTACACCACAAACAAGCCTAACCTCGTGTCTTTACAATTGTTACACATTTAATTCGTGCCTTTGACCTCTCACATTAGACTGACATTTTGTGGTTGCTGGATTTGTCGGGCGGGTCTGGGCAGTCTTACACCACAAACGAGTCTAACCTCGTGTCTCAGGCGGTTAATTTTTACATATCTTTATTTAACCCCAAAGTGGATTAATATCCCTATTCAAATTTGTCAATAAATTCCAAAAATACTTATGTCCATAATTGTCACCTAAATTATGTCCATTTATTTCAGGTATAAATTTTTTTACCAATTATTGCCTAAAATTAATTGTATGCCCTTTTAAGGCCATTACATGCCAATTCTCAATATGAGTATATTCAATATTTCCCCCATCGCCCCCACGTTATTCGTTCGCTTATCATGACACACACACACATACATACATACATACATATATATATATATATATATATATATATATATATATTAGACTAGCGTTAGTCTATTCACATAAAAGAGAAGAACATCGCAAATTTGCAACACACACAAAATGGATCTAACTTACGAACAAGGATTACAACATATCTTGCATAAACTTTGTATTGTCATGAATCTAAACATATACCTAAAGGTGTGAACTTGCAGGTATGAACATAGTTTTCACCCAAACTTGAATAGGCCATAGTCACAAACTTGCATAAAACTATATATGTCATAGATCTAAATCTAAAGGTGTAAACATGCATATATGTGGATTCAATTCCTACCTAAACTTGCATATAGTCATTTTACTTGGTTCACATGTAAACTTGTGTACAATTCACATAGAAACTAGCATATAATCTACACCCAAACTTGCATATAAAATGATGTCAAACATAAATCAAGTTGAACATAGGTGATTTGTCATATACAAAGGGATCCACAACAAAAACTATCATTATGAACAACTAGCATATATTCACAAAATATCACATTTTTCCAGTGTTACACATACATAGCCATACAACCCAAATTATAAATCAACCTAATTAACTTGTTAAATATCTTATTAAAGAAATCGAACTCACAACTCAGAGAAGGTCTTGAGTTCTGGGATCTGTGTTCTGAAATTGATTTAGCTCGCCTTTGAAGTAGACAAATTCATTGTTGTAGTTGTTGTTATAGACTTGAGTTGAATTGAGTTGATTAGCTTTACTTTTCCTCTAGTTGATGGCGGCTACTCTAGGTTGCGGGGTGATAGCATGACTGCTATGGTTCTAATTTTGATTAGGTTTTAGGGTTTGAGTTTACATGTATTTATAAAGAGATTAGGATTAATTTAGGCCATCAGATTAACCTAGAATCAATCAAGACCATCCAGTCAAGATAGAATGACACCTTAGCCCTAATGACTCAGCACTTAGTCACAAAATCGTCATCTTTCAGATTTTCCCGATGGGGGGGGGGGGGTCGACCTGTATATGGGAGGTCAACACTAAGGTCGACCTGGCCTGGGCGGGAAATTTCCCGCCCTGCCCAATTCTGAGTTTGAATTCATTTTTGAATTTAAATTTGAATTTCTGGAAACTTCCGACAGCCATCACTTCTTTATACGAAGTCCAATTTGCGCAAACTCGGACACTATCTCAACCAGAATTCCGAGACGAACACAATGGCATAACCCATTTCTCTTGATTCTCACATTTAAAATTAATTATTCCTCAATTCGTTAGTTTAATGTTAACAGAAAACATGGGGTGTTACATCCTACCATCCAATCGTCCATCTACTTAACCATCAACCACAAGCATCCATTGTCCTTAAAAGACTTCTAATGCTTTCATGTTTATATGCACAGTGTGTGTACATGTCCGTATCTAATGCAAAATCAGGCGGTTTACTGATTTAGTTGACCTCCTTAATGCAAATTATGATAGTGCCATGCGTCCATTATGTATGCAAAAGATCCCTAATGATACATATTATTTCTACATGAGTGCACACCCATTCATCCGTATGCAGCATCCATACGATAACACAACCATTATACATCCATTAAACTAAATAAGCACACATTTATATGTAGTATTAAAGTGATTGAGCCGAAATAGTGCCTAATGTGTGTGTATATGCATCCACGAGCAACCACTAGCAAACACTTGCATCCACTAGCGTCCATCAATCATAACATGTTTCAAATATATGTTTACATTCATTGGTCTCTACATAAGGATAAAGAATATGACCGAGGAGATACACTAAAAAGGTAGATACAAGCTTGAATAAACTTAAGGAAAAAAGAGATCAAAGATGTACCCTCAAAAAGAAAAGGGCAGGCTGCACGTATTTTGGCCTCAGTCTCCCGAGTCGCGTCTTCCTCGGCGTCGCTCCGTTGAACTTTGACAAGCTTAACTTCATGGTTGCGTAGCTTTTTGAGTTCCATCCCTAAGATACGAGTTGGAAATATCCTCACAGTCGCTTCCCGTTCCACTTCGACTTCCTCTAGTATGCTTGGCTCCACAACTTCTGCCGACTCATGTAAGCACTTTCGTAGTTGAGAGACATGAAAGACATTATGAACTCCAGCCAGTTCTTCAGGCAGCTCTACTCTGTAGCCCATCGTCCCAATCCTTTCGATGGTAGGAAATGGTCCTACGAATCGTGGTGCCAACTTTCCTACGGACCCAAAGCGGATGACATTCCTCAAAGGAGATACTTTAAGGAACACCTTATCCCCAACTTCAAACTTAAGGTCAGTACTTCTCTTGTATGCGTAGGATTTCTGTCTATCTTGGGCAATCTTCATTCTTCTTCATATCAAGTCCACTTTCTCTGAAGTCTCTCTAATCATGTCCGGCCCAAGTATAAGTTTATCTGTGGACTCCCACCAACAAGTTGGTGATCGACATGGCCTTCCATATAAAGCTTCGAAGGGTGCCATGCCTATAGTGGCTTGGTAGCTATTGTTATAAGCTAATTCCACCAAAGGGAGATGATCCTCCCAAGATCCTCCAAAGTCAAGAATGCACAGTCTCAAAAGATCTTCCAGTACTCTGTTCATCCTTTCCGTCTGACCATCGGTTTGAGGGTGATAGGCTGTGCTTAAACATAGCTGTGTGCCTACAGCCTCTTGCAAACTCCTCTAGAACTCGCTTGTAAAGATAGGGTCTCGATCACACACTATGCTGGAGGGTATCCCATGGATTCGAACTATCTCCTTAAGATAAATGGAGGCTAAAGACGAGGCGGTCCTCCTACTCTTGACAGGTATAAAATGAGCGCTTTTCGTGAGCTTGTCCACTATTACCCAAATACCGGTATTGCCCATTCTTGACTTAGGCAACCCATCAACAAAGTCCATCGAGATGCTTTCCCATTTCCATTGAGGGACTTCTAGAGGATGAAGCAAACCACCAGGCTTCTTCTACTCCGCCTTGACTTGCTAGCATATCATGCATTTTGAAACAAATTAAGCTACATCCCTCTTCATGCCATTCCAAAAGAAAACTCTTTTGATATCTTTATACATCTTGTCTCCCCCGGGGTGTATGGTCATCTTGGAATGGTGTGCTTCTTCCAGAACCATCTTTACCAAATTTCTAGCTAGTGGGACGCATAGTCTTCCATCCCGTCTCAACCAACCCTTATCATCGATGGAGTATCTATTGAGGTGACTAGAAGTCTCTCCCCTAATCAGCTTATCTATCACATCAACCAGCTGAGGGTCTTCACGTTGCGTGGTTCCTATTGAGTCTAACAAAGTAGGCCGCACCTCTAGCATTGCCATCAAGCCAGTCACATAATCAACAGAGGGTCTAAAAATCAAAATTGGCTATGTACTCCAAACTTTGCCTTTCCACAAAGAGAGGACTTAAGGTTAGCTTCTTTCTACTTAAGGCATCTGCTACTACATTGCCCTTGCTAGGAGTATAGAAGATCTCAAAGTCGTATGAGGCGAGAAACTCCATTCATCTTTGCTGCCTTAGATTGAGGTCTTTCTGCGAGAAGAGGTACTTCAGCGATTTATGGTCAGTATACAATTCAAATTTCTTACCTAAGAGATAGTGGCGCCAAGACTTAAGCGTAAAAATGATGACTGCTAACTCTAGATCTTGGGTTGGGTATTTTTTCTCAAGCACTTTCAACTGCCTTCAACCATAAGCTACTACCTTCCCCTCTTGCATCAAAACAGCGCCTAGTCCTGTACCGCATGCATCTGTGTATACCGTAAACATCTTGATCCCATCTGGTAATGTCAAAACTGGGGCTGTTGTCAGAGCCCTCTTCAACCGTTGGAAAGCGACTTCGCAATCCAAATCCCAAGTGAAAGTCAAGTTCTTCTTCGTTAACCTTGTAAGTGGAGCCGAGATTTTCACAAAGTCTTTAATGAACTCGCGATAAAAGCCTGCTAGTCCAAGAAAACTTCGGACTTCGGTTGCATTCTTTGGAACCTTCCAATCCTGGACTGCAACTACCTTTGCGGGGTCCACAACTAACCCTTCTTTGGACACCACATGCCTAAGAAATCTTACTTCTTCTCTCCAGAAGTGGCACTTGGAGAATTTTGCTTTTAACTGATGTGCACGGAGAGTCTCCGTGACTTCCCTTAAATGCAAAGCATGCTCTTCCTCATTCTTTGAGAAAATCAGAATATCATCTACGAAGACCACCGCAAATTTATTGAGAAATTCTCGGAACACTCTATTCATCAAATCGACAAAATAAGCAGGTGCGTTTGTCAAGCCGAAAGGCATGACGAGCCATTCGAAGAAACCGTCCGGGGTTCTAAATGCGGTCTTATCAATGCTATCTTCAGCCACTCTTAGCTGCTGAAACCCTGTAGTGACCCGGATTTCCGCAACATCAGAGTTGACTATATACATCATACGTCCAACCCAAATATTACGAAAATACGGAACATTTTTTTTTAGAAGTAAGAGATAGAAGAAGAACATAAATATCAACACAGAATCTCACATCGCAGCGGAACAAAATATAATATATCATATCTTTGAAATACAAAATCTTCACTATATAACATACACTTATCAGAGTACAACACTTACAACACAACGGAACAACTATAACTGGATAACGCTGAAGCCTCCTGCTCCAAGCTCCTTTAGATATATCTGAAAAATCCTGAACTACTTGACTGCCCGTACAAATTTAAGCACCCAAGAGTTTAGGTAGAACAAAACAAATAAACTCCAGGTCAGTCATGGGACTGGTATGAGTAAACAGTTTAAAAAAGTTTCAGAAAACTAAATGATATCTCATAAGACCACGCCGTATAACACGGAACGGGTTTTTCCCTTATGAGAATCCAAACACTTGATTTATCTTTATATCAAAACTCTTTTGATATTATAATAATGTCTAAATCAAATAGATAACAATCTAGTCGAACGTTTGCATCTCACGTTCCACATATATAATATACAATCAAAACCGCAAGCACGTATTGGGTATTTGGTCTTCCAACTATGACAAGGTATGGAACCACCTTCCGCTGGTATATCTCTAGAGGAGAATACACCGAGTTCAACAAGAACATCTTGCAACTCAGCCACACATGACAGACCACTCATTTCGCTTGAGTGTATCGAATGTATATCACCAACGATTGGGATCAGCAACCGTTTCCCGAATGGGACAGCATCGACAATAGATTTTTAGAAGTAAATGAAACTCTAGATCAGGTGATTATACACCCTAATAGGTGCGACCTATATAGCCATGCTGCTTGCCCGATTTCTGTCATTTACCGGTTGATGAGGCTAGAAGCTACGCTTTATCATCACACCAGATTCACTTCGAATGCCACGTCGTCAAATCCATCAAATCACCGATTGACGTCCTCAACAGTACATTACGTGTTAGCTAAAAGAAGTTTCCTTCTCCGCTTCCACTCTTGGTACAGTTGAAGAAATCAATGTATGTGACCCTTTCTGGAAATACTCTGTCAGACATTCATCCATACAAGTCACCCAGGAACAGGATGAACTGAAGGCACTATTTCTATTAATAGAAAAAGTCCTTGCACTCTACTCCGTCTTCGATTATCTTTATATAATCTGATTCGCACGCTACTGCCGATATGGAGTGGTTCTTCGGAAATTAATCCAACCGGTCTCTCCATATTGACAACGATGGTCAAAACTTCGATAGTCTGTGATTTAACTATCGAATAAAAACAAGTGTTTCGATAGTCGATGATTTAACTATCGAATAAAACAAGTGTTCATCCAAACATCCAACAAATCACTGAACCTTTAATTAATATTCCATTAATTAAATCTCTTTTCTATTTCTTAATCAATATTTGTTAATCAAATATTTCAATAACCATATTGGCCTTATACGTTATTTGGAAAACATTTCCATATATCGCCTTCTATTATTTTCTATACTAGGAAATATTCATTATTCTATTTATAATTGGAAAATAATCCGATTACTTATCTCTTTTTCAATCTCGTTTATTTCTATACTTAGGAAACGTTCATTTTTTCTATTTCCAAGCTTTGCACATATTTGGGTTAAAACCGATGTTGTGTAAAACATCATTACGACAACCCAAATACAGTATTTAACTATTTCTTATTCCACATTGATCTTCGAGCCTGAATCTTGCTACTTATCGGTATATCATGAAATCAACCAAGTTGGGGTATAATTACCTCTCAGACCTTGACTGAATAACATTTAACGTCAAAACAGACAAGACTACTTACTCGAATAATCAATACCATACAACTGATTATTCACCTTTAAACACATATACATTTTCTCTGTCTATTCTTACTAGATTTTATTCTTATACTTCCTTTTTGATTATTCTATTCTATTTCTAAGTTCGTTTTCTTATCGACTTCTATATATATCGATACGTTGATTTCTAACTATCAAATTATCTTAAAAATATTCTATCTCCTTAAATTCCCGGAAAAATTCGCCATAACCTCCTTTGTACCGGGAGCATCGGGAAATTTCAAATAGCTTTCCCGGTCCTTCTTATCTCAAAAAGAAAAAGAAAAAGCCAAGCGGCTTGCCGATACGGCGCATAAAATCTCATATGGAAATTAAATACGTACCTTTTTGTCGGGCATTCTATTTATTTCACTTCTATACTTTATTCCATACCTGTCTCCTGTATGTCTATACCTGTCCAATCTATTTTAACTATACCAATCGTTTTAACTCAATTTGTTAATTAAATCTGTTAATTAACTTCTTAGTCTAATCCACTTCTATTTATCCAAATCTATTTATTATAAATCCCATTTGAATTTCTATATTCAAATTCCATTTGAAATACTATGTTCAAATTCTATAGTTAAACTCCATTTGAATTCTATTATTCAAATTCTATTTCAATTCCTTATATTCAAAGTCCATTTGAATTCTCTGCATTATTTATAAACAACGTTTATAACTTCAATTCAAATCCCACCTTTCCATTTATAAACAACGTTTATAAATTCAATTCAAATCCCATCTTCCATTTATAAACAACGTTTATAAATTCAATTCAAATCCCATATTTTCATTTATAAACAAAGTTTATAAATTCAATTCAAATCCCATATTTTCATTTATAAACAAAGTTTATAAATTCGATTCAAATCCCATATTTTCATTTATAAACAAAGTTTATAAATTCGATTCAAATCCCATCTTCCATTTATAAACAAAGTTTATAAATTCGATTACTTGTTTTATATACCTTCAAAACAAGTTAATATTTTCTATAGTTTTATTTAAAATTCAAATTTTATTTATAAAAATAGAATTTCCTTTTTAAATATCAAATACCCTTTCCGATATTTTTATGAATCAATATTCAAGCCCCAGGGATATTTTAAACAAACAATCAACCAATTTTCAATCATTTGATTTTTAACACTTCATATATGAATATATATGTAATCAAACAAACAACAACAGATAATATATTTTTGAGGAATCCAGTTGGATTCCTCCAACCTGTTTTCCTGCATCCACAGATGTTAGTCAACATAGTAATACCCATCCTGCTTCGAGGCAGGATATCGCGGTATGAAGGTCATCCACTAATCATAGCGTGGGGCGTATAGGGTAATCATCCGCTAATGAAACCGCGGGCATCCGCTAATGAAACTGCGGGAATCCAACCAATCAATCAACCCAATATATATATAATAGTCCTAAATAACTAATATATATTTTAAATCAACCAAACAATATTCAAACAAGCATAAAAATTATTTTTAACAACTAGAAATAATTCTAATTAAATAGTGAGTGAGGTTTACTCACCAGGGCTTTTATTATTTGATCCATTCCGAGCAACTCGACCCATGTTCGATTAAATTAAAATTCTCGCTAACTCCAACATATCCCAAATGTCTTCTAGTTCGAATAGCTCGTATTCGTGGACCAGTTCGTCTTGGTTTCAAGATTTTTGAACCTTGTATAATTTAAATATACATTGTTTCAATTTACGATTTTAAATGATAAGATAAAAAAAATTTAAACCTTTCCTTAATTTCTTACTTACGGTTAGTTTTAGAACCCAATCACTATACTAGCTGACCATATATGTTTTATATAATTTAATTGGTAACTAATTTATATATATATCCCATTTTTTCTTTAATGTAAATTTTATATTTACAAAATGAAAGTATACCTTACTGTAATTGCCAATGATTCCAGCGTCACTTCCCCTAACTAATAACACAGCCAACTTCTTCCTCAGCACCTTTCAGTTTCAATCCACCATTGCATTTTGTCGAGCACCTTATACCCATCAGCCCCATCATCGAGACCAATCTCCTTTCATCACCAGACTCCGCTCTATTTTCTAAGCACCAGAAAATCACCCGTGACAACCCAAACCATCGGAGCTTTATCTGTCGAACTCGCATCCTTCAGTCATCGGATTCCTCATCACCTCCAAGTTCGCAGAACTCGATCCGTAACCCCTCATTGAATCACGATGACCCTTCCTGAGACTGTAACGACCTCCTTCCTACTATCGCCAATCGCACCTCGCAAACCACCTACCCCGAGCTCGGCTTTTCTGCATATCGCGAGGCCCTTCCAAAATTGATTTCGAACCATTCAGTGTTGAGCGGCGCCTTCGATTCACGATTCTGAGTTCCTAAGTGGACTCAAGCTGTTCGAGCTTCGGAAAACGCACAGATTCAAATTTCGAAATTTTGATTTTAGGTTTTTGATCTTAAGAGGGACGACGACTTTCATTTTGGAGTTATCGGGTTTTGATTTTTCAAAAGGAAGAAGAAATAGCGTTCGGCTATTTTATAGTTCATTAATCTGAAGCTTTGATTTACTGAAGAAAGGAGGGGTGCGACTTGTTTTAAATGATAGCAGGAGGTATTCGATTTTATACAGAAAGGAAGAGGACGTGGTGCTTCCTATCCCTTTTGAACTTGAGGAGAAGTAAAGGCCACGGGTTTTGTTTTGTGGAGAGGGAGGAGCCACAAAATATTTTATTTATTTTTATTTTAAATTCGGTATCCTCTAATTAAAATACATCATTGACTGCGAACTTCTTTCTGAACCCAACAAGTGACACTTCTAGGGTAATACCCCTATTTCGGACACACTAGAATAGATCACGAAGTCCAATTCGATTGTCTGTAGAAGATATTAATTTAAATTGATAAATTAAATTCAAAAACGATATATTCTTCGATAATCAATTGATAGTACTATTCTAGTTCAAACAGAATTATGTATTGATTATCTGAACTGACTTCAAATTAGTTTTCACTTCGAATTCAGTTATTCGCTGATTCCTTATTTTAATATATACGATATTAAATCGAAATCGATATTTAAATCGATAACATAAATATAAAAATTCATTTATATTATCAACTAAATATTTAAATCCATTCTAAATATTTAAAATTAGTTGGTCGAAATCCCGGGTCATTACAAACCCGGTAGCCAGATCTAATTGGGAGAAAACGGTTGCACCTATAAGCTGATCGAACAAATCGTCTATTCTTGGCAATGGGTGCCTATTCTTCTTGGTTAGGTTGTTTAGCTCCCTATAATCAACGCATAGGCAAAGTGAACCGTCCGCTTTGGTTGCGAACACCACTGAAGCACCCCATTCAGATATACTCCGCCTTATAAACTCGTTTTCTAGCAGCTCCTTAACTTGCTTGCTAAGCTCCTTTCTCTCCCTTGGAGCTATGTGTCTAACGGGTAAAGCAACGAGTTTTGCGTTATCAACTAGTTATATGTGGAAGTCTATTTCCCACTTCGGAGGCAAGCCCTCTACTTCCTCAAAGACATCTGAGTATTCACGGACCACTCTAACAAATTGCAAATTCTCAACAGACGCGTCAAACAATTCTAGATAACTTAGCATAACAGAATTTATGGGATTACAAGAGATTTCAAGAGTGTTGCCCAAGTGAGTCATAAGCCTAACCTCTCTCTTTTCACAATCTAGGACGGCTCCATTACTGGATAATCAATCCATGCCCAGAATTAACCCATAGCCCGTGAAGCCTAAAACATAAGCATCACATCTAAACCCAACGCTAAGTATAGAAATTTCCAAATCCAAACAAATCATCGACAAATAGGCTGAGTCCCCAATTGGATTAGAAACAACTAAGGGATCCTCTACTATACTGGTGTTTAGGTGTAGTGACTCAACTAAATCAGTAGATATAAAAGAGTGTGATGCACCAGAATCAAAGAGTGTGCGAACAGGATGATCAAAAAGATAAACTAAACTTTCAACGGAAATCGCTCTACCTCGTTCTTGCAGCGGTGGGGCCACGAGAGCCTGGACCTGCCCCCTTGCCTGCCCTGGTGCCATGAGAGCCTGAATCTGCCTCCATAGGTAGGCCCTCTCCTCTGCCCTTTCTTTGGGTAGTCCTTAATCAGGTGTCCTGCCTCGCCACAGTGGAAACAACCAGTCTTCTTCTTCTTCCTACGGTCTTTGCTTAGATGGCCTGGTGTCCCACAGTTAAAGCATCTTTTCTTTCCCTTGCTATTGTTGTCTTTACCACCCTTCTTGTTCTGCTGTTGCTGTTGTGGTTTCTTTTGATCCACTTTCTTCTCAGGTGCCTTATTAGCATTGGCGCCTTTCTCCTCTTCATGCATAAGCACCATGTCAACCAGTCTCTTAAAGGTGGCCCCCATAGGGATGTGGGTCATAGCTAACCCATGTAGCGGCTTGTTCAAACCCTTAACAAATCTCAGGGCCTTCTTTTCGGGTGTATTCACCAAGTCCAAGCCAAATCTCGCCAACTGATTGAACTTGTTGACATACTCTTTCACTGATATATTTCCTTGCCTCAATGCCAAAAACCTTCCCATGTATAGATTCTCTTCGGCCTGTGAGAGAAACTTTGCCTCAAACCTACGCCTGAAATCCGGTCACGTATCAACTGGACGCTCTCCATTAGTGACCTTCCACCAAAACGAGGCCTCATCCTTCATTAACCAGGCAGCTAATTGGACCTTTCTTCCGTCTTCTACCTCAAAGATTCCAAATATTTCTTCCACCTCCTTTAGCCAATTTCGAGCTTCACCAAACGTCTCCGACCCGTGAAAAGGTTTCCCGCCCATTGCCCGAAAGTCCTTGCATATCTTTGCGAAAGTATCAACATAGGGAGGAGGAGGAGGAGCATTTGCCGGGCCTACGACATTGGCCCTAGCTTCCAGATACCCTCTAAACCATCCTGGTATCGGTATCCCCTTGGGTATCTCGGGTATTCCAGACATGCTGAAAAGAAAATGAAGAGATTCAAACGGAGAATTCAAAAGAAAGATATATAGCTCTTGGGGGTTATGTTTTTAAAATAAACTTTTCGCCTGAAAATACTCTCCTTAAAACGTATTTTTGAAAGTATTTCTTTATAAAAATGATTTTTGAAAAATAGTTTTTCAAAATTCATATCTGGTCCGGTAACCTTCAGCTCTGATACCACGTGTAACACCCCATCTCCATTAAGGTCACTCACAAAGGGAATGCCTTAATTTTGGTGGAGCGTTTATTGTGTATATAACAGAAAAGTAAACAAGATAGATAAATATATTGGTACTTGGAAAATGAAAAAAACCACTTTTATTGCAGCGGAGAAATTGTTTGGTTACATCACATCAAAAACCAACTACAAAACCAAATACACTTATTATCCATCTTGACAAATAAGTTTTGAGTACATAAAATAAAAGACATAACCCCAACATAAAATAGCCATAAATGAGATAGTCTGAACTTTACTTCAACAATCCAAGCAACTTCCAAAAGAAAGAGATAAAGTTGTCCAAATCAAGCTCCACTAGTACTAGTCCCACCCTGAGCACCTTGGGGGGGGGGGAGGAAGAAAAGAGGTGGAAACAAAGGGGTTCAGACATAAAGTCTGGCGAGTGCAATAACTTTAAAAATATAATCATTAAAGTAACTAGGATAAGACATAACCTGGGAAATAAGGAAATGACTGTGAACAATGGGCATGACAGAGCAACCAAAGGAAATAAGATGAACAAAGATAACGTTAAAGGCGCACCTAATCACTATAAGATAATTACTACATTGCACCATACCAAACACCCTAAAAGTTGATCTCGCCTACAGAATTCAATAATGATAACGGTTGTTTCGTGTACCCCTAGCTGCCTTCATAGGTGTCGTCTGCCCCTATCTCCACTAGGTGTACCCACTACCCCCATTCGATCGGCTTACTAACTCGTAGATACCCGTGATGGGCCCATAGTGGGGTGTATCACTCCCCAAAGTGGAAACCCGATACCACCAAAAATGCACGGCTTATATCTAAACGATGCAACAATGTCTTACCTACCAGCCTGGGCCCACACACGTACATAACCCCCGTTGGACTTGCGTTGCCACCGCTAACCAGTTTTGACCTCTTCCAATTAAACCCAGTACGTGTGTCCCGTCCTTGACTTGGGTCGAGCCCACAAAGATACTTAATGGGTTACTGGTTTGAAAAGGGCCCCCATGCATGACACAAGCTTTCCACCTATGCTTGGTCCCCACTAAGGTTTTCCCCACTTAACCCCATTCTTATTCATGTCTACTTACATGTTTCAATCTTGGTTAAGTGCATCTAATCGTATTTCACATGGTGCCTTCCCCTCTAAGGTTTTCCCCACTTAACCCCATTCTTATTCATGTCTTCTTACATGTTTCAATCTTGGTTAAGTGCATCTAATTGTATTTAACATGCCACCCAAGGCACCCTCTTAATTTCACATGCCACCCAAGGCACCCACTTAAACCCCCCCCCCCATGTTCCACCATATGTTTATCTGGTTAAGTGTTTCTTAATTCATTAAAACCGTAACCTTGTAAAGACCTCTCACATTAGACTGGCATTTGTGGCTGCTGGATTTGTCGGGCGGATCCGGGCAGTTTTACACCACAAACGAGCCTAACCTCGTGTCTTTACAATTGTTACGCATTTAATTCGTGCCTTTGACCTCTCACATTAGACTGACATTTGTGGCTGCTGCATTTGCCGGGCGGGTCCAGGCAGTCTTACACCACAAACAAGTCTAACCTCGTGTCTCAGGCGGTTAATTATTACATATCTTTATTTAACCCCAAAGTGGATTAATATCCCTATTCAAATTTGTCAATAAATTCCAAATATACTTATGTCCATAATTGCCACCTAAATTATGTCCATCTCTTTCAGGTATAACAAATTTTACCAATTATTGCCTCAAATTAATTGTATGCCCTTTTAAGGCCATTACATGCCAATTCTCAATATGAGTATATTCAATATTTCCCCTATCGTCCCCACGTTGTTCGTTCGCTTATCATGACACACACACACACACACACACACACACACACACACACACACATATATATATATATATATTAGACTAGCAATTAGTCTATTCACATAAAAGGGAAGAACATCGCAAATTTGCAACACACACAAAATGGATCTAACTTACGAACAAGGATTACAACATATTTTGCATAAACTTTGTATTGTCATGAATCTAAACCTAGACCTAAAGGTGTGAACTTGCAGGTATGAACATAGTTTTCACCCAAACTTGCATAGGCCATAGTCACAAACTTGCATAAAACTATATATGTCATAGATCTAAATCTAAAGGTGTAAACATGCATATATGTGGATCCAGTTCCTACCTAAACTTGCATATAGTCATTTTACTTGGTTCACATGTAAACTTGTGTACAATTCACATAGAAACTAGCATATAATCTACACCCAAACTTGCATATAAAATGATGTCAAACATAAATCAAGTTGAACATAGGTGATTTGGCATATACAAAGGGATCCACAACAAAAACAATCATTTTGAACAACTAGCATATATTCACAAAATATCACATTTTTCCAATGTTACACATACATAGCCATACAACCCAAATTATAACTCAAGCTAATTAACTTGTTAATTATCTTATTAAAGAAATCGAACTCACAACTCAAAGAAGGTCTTGAGCTCTGGGATCTGTGTTCTGAAATTGATTTAGCTCGCCTTTGAAGTAGACAAATTCGTCGTTGTTGTTGTTATAGACTTGAGTTGAATTGAGTTGATAGCTTTACTTTTCCTCTAGTTGATGGCGGCTACTCTAGGTTGCGGGGTGATAGCATGACAGCCATGGTTCTAATTAGGTTTTAGGGTTTGAGTCTACATGTGTTTATATAGAGATTAGGATTAATTTAGTCCATCAGATTAACCTAGAATCAATCAAGACCATCCAGTCAAGATAGAATTACACCTCAGCCCTAATGACTCAGCACTGAGTCACAAAATCGTAATCTTTCATATCTGCCGGGGGGGGGGGGGCAGGTCGACATGTATAGGCGAGGTCCTGGTCGACCTTGCCTTGGGCGGGAAATTTCCCGCCCTGCCCAGTTCTGAGTCTGAATTCGTTTTTGAATTTAAATTTGAATTTCTGTAAACTTCCGACAGCCATAACTTCTTCATAGGAAGTCCAATTTACGCAAACACGGACTCTATCTCAACCAGAATTCCGAGACGAACACAATGGCGTAACCCGTTTACCTTGATTCTCACATTTAAAATTAATTATTCCTCAATTCGTTAGTTTAATGTTAACAGAAAACACAGGGTGTTACAACTATGTTTTGAAGAAGCAATACTATGGAGAAAGGGTATCAACAAGGATCTTCTGAACCTCGAATGGTAATGTCAAGCATCAGTGATCTGAGACTTATTGAAGAACAAAGGCTAAGATTGGAAGCTTTAAGTGTCATGTGTAAGAAACGAAAGTAGGACAATACGATCCTGACTATTGGAACATTATCCCTTTCCACGTAAGACCAACTCTAATCTTTTCCCTAAGTGGTTCAACATCAAAGGAATACAACATATTCTCTCATATAAAGGAAGCCATTCATGCACAGGCTAAAGGAACAATATTCGAACACGAGATAATGAAAGAATTCAAGCGTTTTATTTCTAAATGTTCTAAAAGAATATCACTTCAGTCTCGAGATACATTGAAAAGAAGGTTTGAAGACACAGATGAAGCAACAAGGATGATTAACAAAAGGGTTAAATTCCAATGGCAAGAGGGAAACTTTGAGTCAAGGCTACCTAAAGAGTGCCACCTTATAACTTCAATTGAAAATATCTACTTTCGAACTAAACACGAGATTTATTTTTGGCCATCAGCAAAGAGGAAACCCCAATACGAAAGGAAATTAGAAGGGCCTTTACCACTGCCATAAGATGAATGGGCATGAAACCAGTTACTGCAAGGTTCTAGAAGGAATGATCATCAAATTCTTCAATCAAGGCCAATTGCAAAGTTTTGTAAGAGAATCAAACTAAATCTGAGAAAGAATTTCTTGAAGAAAGAAGATCTACATGAACAGAGGTACGGAACTCCTTTAAATTTGGAACAACTCGAAAGGAGTCAAACAATCCATAATAGTGAAAAACCCTTGTCATCGCGAAGATCGCCATGGCAAGGCATCTCCTGGAGCGAGCTGGGGTGTAAGCTTTCAGCCGCGTCCAAATCAGAAAGGGCCAAGCAAAAGCATCAAAAGCATAAGCCTCTGATCCGCGCCAGAAGTGGTCAAGATGGAGCATAAAAATTAGCATGCCCTGCCTCTTCTCACAGAAGAGTATGCCCGACCTCTACTATAACTAAGCACATCATGCCTCTGCTCATAGAAGAGCTTGCCCTACCTCTGCTTAAGTCCTCATATCCCGCAGAAGGGAGCGAACAAAGCACACCCTGCCTCTTCTCATAGAAAATCATGTCCTACCTCTGCTTAAGTCCTCGTATCCCACGGAAGGGAACGAACAAAGCATGCCCTGCCTTTGCTCGTAGAAGAGCACGTTCTGCCTTTGCTTCGACTAAGCACACCCTGCCTCTATTCGCAAAAGAGTGCGCTCTATCTCTGCTTATGTCTATTCCTGTAGAAGAGAATCAAAATCCCAGAGAGTGGCTCACAAAACATGTACATCCTCTGCTTTGACAATCAAAAGCCTAAAGAGTGTCTCGTAAGGATCATGCATCCTCTTCTTTGACAAATAAGAGCACAAAGAGTGGCCCGGTAAGCACGTACATCTTCTGCTTATGTTAATATCCCGCGAAAAGGGAACGAAAAGCTCTAGAGAAGCACTCTAAACATGCTACCGCCTTTGCTTACACAAATACCCCATAGGAAGGGAACAAAAGTTCGAGGGAAGAGTGCATAAAGCACGTACAACCTCTATTTTAAAGAATAAGCCTAGAATTGGCACAAACAACAACAAATAACCGAATCTGGGATTGATTCGGGATTTCTATTAACTACTAGAAGCGAATTTCTGGTCTTCTATCAAATACCCAAATCCGGGTTTGGTTCTGGATTTCTATTAAATACCAAAAGTAGATTTCTGCTCTTCTATCGAATACCCGAATCTGGGTTTGGTTCGAGACTTCTACTAAAAATCCAGAAGTGGGTTTCTAGTCTTCTATTAAATGAACGAATCTAGGTTTGGTCAGAGACTTCTGCTTAAATGCCAAAAGTGGATTTCTGGACAACTGTTAAATACCCGAATTTGGGTTTTGTTTGGCACTTCTTTTAAATAATAGAAGTAGATTTCTGATCTTCTATCAAATACCCAAATTGGGGTTTTGTTCGGGACATCATTACAAAAAAGTAGCTTTCTATTCTTCTATTAAATGCCAGAATCTTGGTTTGGTTTTGGACTCCTATCTATTATTGCCGAAAGTGAATTTTTGTCCTCCTATTCATGAATGCCTGAACGTAGGCTACAGAACAACTGTTTAAGACTTCAAGAAGAGAGTTTCTAGGTCCTTATTCTAATACCCTAATCTGGGTCCCAATACTGAAATTCTTGTTTTAGAAGAAGGGTTATGCCAAACAATGCCTGGGGTGGAATCCCAGGATCTATACACTAATACCTTATGATGAAAGGTCATGTGTTCTAATAATCTCAAACAAGGGGATGTTCTAAACCTAAACGTGTAGGATTACTATTTATAAGGTGAAAGAGGTCACATTAACCTACCACAAAAGATTTACTCATTACTTTGTTTCAACTCAAATATGGGTTCGCATAAGCTGAGCAAATTATCACACACATCGTAATGCTAACAAAGGGCTAATGTGAAAACATTGTACATGAAGGTTTATGTAGAATAATAAAAAATAATCCTAGAAAAGGATGTTCAGAATACATCCAAGATCACACATTAGGTGATATTATAAAATTCACAAGCTTGTTTACAAGAACATTCCACAAATTACCAAATAAATAAGTTTCATAATAATTATGCATTTCGGTCTGGGTCGGAATTCATTAAGGCATATTCCCAGGGTTTACAACATGCTTTAATGTCCTCCAATTCAATCTCTAATTCACTGATTCATTGAAACAGTTTACTTATCTTTTTATCTGAATTAGTATAAGGATTGGCCCTTAGTTGCTTTTTCAACTCAAGAATAGTTTCATCTTTTTCTTTCAACCGACCTTCCAAAATGGATATTTGTTCATTCTGATTCCTAATCGTCACCTTTTGGAGACAGTATAACCTTTCCCGACTTATAGAGGGAGCATCTTTAAAAATATCTCTGGGCTTTACAATTGCTAATGACTCTTCTCTGGATCGAGAAGATGAAACTTTAGGTTGACTCCCCTATTCACAAGAAAGATAAAACACAATTATTTACAAATTGTACTTTGGAAGAATGATATGGATAAATTATAACTTTCATCAAAAAAGGAGGTTTCTACAAAAATACACACACATTAGGAGTTACAACCCTATTGGTCAAAATACATCTTATATATTATTAATCTCGATAATCTAGGTTTTAAGTTTATTTTGGAACGACTTCCCGTTCGTCACCTAATAATCTAGGGGAAACCCATATTTCATACAAATGCATCAAAGATTACATATTAAAGGGTCTTTTTAAGTCAGGATGTTGTTTGAGAAATAGTTTGCAATGAACACTCCTTTATTAGACTAAAATATGAATGTAAAGCATCTCTTGAAAATGAAACTTTAAGTAGGGTGAGATCTGCCACAAACAAAACGAAATTGGGGATTGACGATATAAGAAGATATTATCGAAAACATTTTAGTTCTATCAGTAACTTCACATACTCAAAGAAACCGATTACCCAGAACCAAAAGGGTAAGAAAAGCACTACTAGAGAAAAGGCCATACCTAAGCAATAGAGACTCCAGATTGAGCAGGATGCAACATTCCTTTCTGTCCTTGGTTTGAGGAATCACCATCTTTGGAAAGAATTTCAACTAAATCTAGGTCATAAGACGCGTTCGAAGGATCGGGAATTATTTCTTTAGAGGCATGAATACCTCCAGTGGAAGGAGGGGGGATGGTTTTTCCTCTACTTAGATCATCAGGAAGCTCTTTTGCTTTGGTGCTACGGTTACCACCATCATCGTTCCATTCATCATTAGTATCAGTGGTTTCGTCCTTTCCATCATATGGGTTGGAATCATTTGGAATATCCTCGATATAAAAAAGGTTTCCAGGTTATACCTTCCTTGGGCTGCTCAATTTTAGGCATAACTGGGCCTACAATAGAACGATGAATTGAAGAAAATTCAATCACTGGATACTTTTGTAAATTGTTAAAATACGCCAACAAAAGTGCGTTTTCAAATACGTTAGCGCTGCCTTTGGATAATGAGATTCCATAAAGGAAAAAATTCTATTTTTCGTCTCATAAATTTTGCTCGTGGGATTGGAGAGCGTATTCCGGGCCTTGGAAAGTTGGTTAGCTTTCTCTTTTAGCCTTTTTGTATGATTAGCTACCATCCCCGCCTTCTCATTTTCAAGCTCCTATTTAGACAACTTAAGTGCTAATACTTGATCATTAAAGAGTAACTTATCTTTCTTCTCATCTTGAAGCTCTGATTCGACCCTCTCAAGTGACATCCTTAAGTCTGCACACTCTTTGTTATGTACCTACGTCAAAGACGTAATTTTGGAATCCAATGCAACCTTCTCTTCTTTATGTGTTGTAACTTTTGGGGAAAGCGGAGTAGCCATCTAAAAACGTGAAAATAGAAAATAAAATAGGATCAATGTTCGTGCAATAGTAAAAAAGGAAACAAAGTGAAAAAGGAGTATACCGATAGTTGTTGTTCAACAAGTGATCGTCGTGAACTCATTGGGTCTGAAGATGAGAACGTTAGTGAAATGTTGAGTCATTGGAGAAAGTCTGGAAGAATTGGTATGTCTGGGTGAAGAATGCGCCTTTAGTCCTTGTTCCACTAAATTTAAACATTTGGGGTAACCAGGTATCCAGATGCGGTCAAGATAGTCACTACCCAGGGTCGTAGTTTGTGAAGAAGTAGCGCTAGGGGTCGAATCAGTAGAAAGGGAAGAAGTACCAAGAGTGTGTTGCTCACCATACTCTACAACGACACATCTAGAAAATGAAGGAGGAGATCCATCCTTGTGTCTTTTAGAGGTCGGCTCATCAGTAGTGCTGGCAAGAATTCTTTTGGCCATAGTAGCAGAATGGGCTAGGGCATCTAGAGTGGATTCGCCATCAAAAGCTGAGGAAGCTGATCAAAATAATCATCAAGGGAAATCGAATTAGAAAAATTAAATTGTAACACCCCACATCCATTAGTGTCACTCTCAAAGGGAATGCACTAAGTTCTGTGGAGCATTATAGGTAAAAGATGCAGATAAATTACAAGACAGACAAATTTGAAACAACGGAAAATAAAACTTTACTTTATTGATAAAGTAATTTGTACAACATTTGTTTTTCAATATCAGAGTATCTGTCTTACATAAAATAAAGAAGCATAAAATAACATTTATATTCCCCAATGTAGCATGAGCCAGCCATAGCAATGGAAGAGCGAATCCAAGCAAATCTTCGACTAATCTCCAAGTTGGGAAAGAGTAACGGTCCAATCTAATCTGAGCTATACTATTCCCTCCTTTACAACCTGGAGGGGGGAGACGGAAGAAAAGAAGACGAAAGAAAAACAGAGTCAGACATAAAGTCTAGTAAGTTCAGTAACTTTCAGCATGTGAATGGAAAAAGCAACACGACATGAATTAACTGAATATAAGATAATACCATAATGATAGGGCTAACAAGCTAACATAAGATTTATGCAAGATAAGCTAAAGAAAGATAAGATATGCTTCCCTATTTTCTCTGCTTCGCTATTACCCTGTTATTCTGGATTCTATATCCCTACACCACCTAACTAGTGTCTCAACTAGAAATCTGTATAAAAAACGTGATCCCAATTCCCAAAGTTGTGGTTGTTTTCAGGTGTATATCTATCATCTATTACCTAGATCTGATCTAGGGTCTCTCTATTGAGTGCTTCCTAGATTCAACTAGGGTTTACGCAACTTATCAAATGCTTCACAGATTCAGGGTTTATGCCACCTAGGTCCACTAGGGATTACGCTACCTGTCGAACGATGCCCCTAGTCTAGGACACACTACCTAGAGTGGTATATGTTCCTAGACTTTCCCCACGTATGTGTCGCGAATCGTTTATTGCTGTCTAGATGCACATGTCCTGAATGTGCGACCCGATTCCCGTGGCAGGGCTACTCTAGAAACACGGAACTCGGTCGGGAGCCTTTCAGATATCTGCCGGTGCAGATGTTAAGGTCTGTTTTTCTACTAGTGGTTATGGTCCCACGTGACCCCTCCCTCAACTAATGAAAGGCAATCCAAGAAAATCAAGCGCGAGAACTGTACTTTTGCCACCCTATGCCCTACTTTCCTATTGGCCAGCCTCACCCATAACAAAATAGCAAGTATATGGTCTGTTGGGAGTTCTCTGCCTTTCCGCATATGTACAACGATTGACTGAAGATGGTAGGTAGACGACGAGTTGCTATCACAGGGCTACTGGTCTCGCCGAATCACGCTGGTCCATCCTAGTCTTTAGGTTGCCTTGTATTGCAACCAAGGCATACCCTTGGTTCTTCAACCGCAGACCTTAACCTCTGTTTGCCCAGGAGGATCATCTGCCACCTCACAGAGGGATACCAAGAGTACCCTCACGTCCCCTCGAAGCCTCGGGCTTCGTAACCCAATTCGTTGGAGCCTTCTCTAAGATTAGATGCTCGCTCCTCCTCGTGTTATACTAAGGATTACTACTTAGTTTTCTTAACTAAGGTTTACCACTTAGTTTCCTGAATCGTCATTTTCCTTACTAAGGTTTACTACTTAGCCCTTCTAACTAAGGTTTACTTACTTAGTTCTCCTTCTCGTCAAGTTGGATTGGTTAAGTGTCATTAGTCAATTCGAGTTAACTTAACCCATTCCTTTGTCTTATTAAACTGGTTAAGTGTTATCGGTAGTTCATGTTGACTTAACCCTACCACAAACCAAGTTATATTGGTTAAGCATTTTCTTATTACTTAACCTTACCCATTCACCTTGTATTGGTTAAGTGTTATTTTTAACTTAACCTTAACATCTGTTTAATAATCATGTTCTAATGGTTAAGTATTGTCCCTTTCATGTTTTTAACTTAACCATATTCATTTATCACACTATGATGGTTAAGTGTTCTAAGTTTACTTAACCCCACCCTCTAGTCTTAGTTAACATGTTAAACTGGCTAAGTGTTTTTCTTGGTTACTTAACCCTTACAAATCCTGTCTTGTTACCATGTTAAGTTGGTTAAGTATTCCAATGCACTTAACCTTCCCATTCTAGCTTAACTGTGTTAAGTTAGTTAAATATTTTATTAAATGGACTTAACCCTATCAATTCTAGCTTAGCTTTAATTGTCTTATTAAAGCACCAACCACTCACATTAGACAGATATTGTTGCGGTTACTGGACAGCCGGTCGGTTCCGGGCAGGTTTACACCGCAACTCAGTCTAACCTCGGGTCCTTATTGGGCTTAATGCCTTAACCTCCCACATTGGATAGGTATAGTTGTGACTACTGGACAGCCGGGCGGATCCGGGCAGGTTTACATCACAACTCAATCCAACCTCGGGTTAAGCATATTCGTATTGTCTAAATTTACATTTCTCACTTAGGACGAATTCTATAAGTAAATTATTCCTAATTTACTTATTCCAAAATTACTCTTTTAATGTACATTTTCAACGTTTATTATTATGGCCCATTTCCCCATAAATCAGTTGTACTTATACCATTTTTGCCCAAGCCTAATGTACATGTCAATTATTCACAATTATGACTAAATTCAAAATTGTGCTAGTATGCTCATTATGCCTAATTAGCTTAATTTAGCTAGTCCAAATCTGATTCAATATTCTAATTACAGTTCAAGTCAAGACTAGACTTATTATTCTAGTTTACAGTTTATGCAAAAACTAGATTTACAAGCCAATACTATATTCAAATTACATATCCTATAATTCATGTCAGAATTACCCAATTTGCATTTTAATAGTCATGCTATAACACATGTTCTAAATTATGTCAATCACAATCATGTTCGTTTTCCAAACTATGCAAATTTCCAAGTTTACAACCACGTTTAAGTCAATTCCATGTTTTGCCCAAATCGTATTCCCATCGTTTGTGTAACTGTGATTCATCCTAGATTATAGATAAATCTAGATTCGTAGATAAAGGGAATGAACCAGAATGCCATGAAAAGATATAATAACTGGCCTAAGATGATGATTCCAAATTCACTGATTTCATATCTAACAACCTACACTAAATAGATTGATTAAAGCATCGCAGGCCTATAGATCTGAAAATATTATGGCATGAAAAAGGGTTGAATAATACTATATGTTCAAGAATACGGGTAGACCTAACTTAATAGGTAAATTCCCAAAATCAAGATCCAAGGATAACAGGTCTGAATAGAAAGTCAAATTTAGATCTAATTCCATAGTTACAATCCTTAGGCAATACTTTCATAGCCATGGGTCATTAGTTCACAAATGTCCTTGTCATAGTCATAGGTAATAGGTTCATAGTCATAGTTTCATAGTCCTTCTCATAGGCATAAGCTTCTTCTTATGTTCAAGAGTCATAGGCAACAATTCTCATAGTCAATGAATCATAGTCATGAGTCACAGTCATTAATCACAATGGTTCTTAATCAGGTCCAAAGATATAAGCATCGATTCATATAGAAAGATTAGGTATGTTCCTTTATTCATTTAATTTCATGTCACAAATAGGAAAAAGGCATTCAGATCTGAAAAGTAACCAACTTACAGAGATTATATTCGTAGAATAATAATCGTTGAAGCCGTTTGAATCTTTACTTGAATCCTAACTTGATTTGAATCTCCTCTTGAAAGATTTGAGCAGCATATCCTCGCCTTAGATTTATGTATTATTTTATTTATATGTATTTTAATTAGAATCAGAGCAGAGTATAGGCGTAGAGAAGTTGTGAGGAGAGAATGTGAAGTCTAGGGGTGTTTTTATAGTGCAGAACTCACGATTTTGGTCCATAAATCGGTCTAAATACATAAAAATGGATTCTGCCTCAAATCTGGAAAAACCGGGCAGGTCGACCCCCAGGTCGACTACCCAGTCGACCTAGTCAGGGGGGTCGACTGCCCAGTCGACCTGGGCCCTGGACGGGAAATTTCCTGCCCAGCCCGCTTCTGGGTTTGAATTCGAATTTTCTAGTTGTTTTCGATTTTGAAAATTCCTGAAACTTCGGAGGGTCATATCTCCCTCATACGGACTCCGATTCTCACAAACTCGGACTCGTTTCCAAGCAGAATTTCGAGACGAACGCAATGACGTAACCCATTTCCCTTAATTCTTCTTCTAAAATTTAATTATACATTAATTTGTGAATCTTAATGTTACAGAATTACGGGGTGTTACATTCTCCCCCCTCTTAAAAGGATTTCGTCCCCGAAATCTTCAAGTTAGGAAGAATGTGTCCTACCATCCAATCACCCATCTACTCAACCATTCAATCACAGGCATTAATTGTCCTTAAAAAGATTTCTAATGCTTTCATGTTCATAGGCATAGTGTGTGTATATGTCTTTATCTAATGCAAAATCAGGCGGTCTACTGATTCAGTTGACCTCCTTAATGCGAATTATGTCAGTGCCATGCGTCCAATCATGTATGCAAACATCCCTAGTTATGTAAATACTACATGTGTGCATAGTCATTCATCCATATGCAACATCCATATGATAACATACCAAGTTAAATCCGTTAAGCAAATGCATATATGCGAATGCAATATGAAAGTAACTGAGTCGTTCTAGTGCCTATGTTATGTATATGCATCCACGAGCAACCATTTGCAACCATCAATCATAACATGTTTCAAATACATGTTTACATCCATTGGTTTCTTCCTAAGGATCGATGATATGTCCTAGAGGATATACCTTAAAGCTAGAAAGTATGCATAAGATTCCTAGAAAAAGAGATCGAGGATGTACCCTTAAGGAAAAGGGTATGATGCATGTATTTAATCTCCAGTTTTCTAAGTCGCATCTTCTTGAGCTTCTCTGTACCGTACCTTATCTAGTTAATCTTCACGATTGTGAAGCTTCTTGACCTCCATTTCAAAAACTGTTGTTGATCGAATAGCTGACTTTTCATTGTCAATTGGATATATGCGGAAGTCTGTCTCGCGTTTTAGGGGTAAACCCCTTTCCTAATCGGGTTGCAAATCGTTGATAAATGCATTAAGCGATTCTAGGTAGCTAAGCCCAACTGATTCTTTTAGGGTCACACGAAATCTCGAGGGTATTTCCCAGACATGTCAAAAAGTCTAACTTTCAGAATTACTAGCCAACCAGCCCATGCCTAGGGTAAACTCATAGCCCATGGAACCAAAACATAAGCATTACGCTTAAACTCATCACTTAATGTGGCTGTTCTCAAATCCCTATAAACCAAAGGTAAACGGGCCGAACCACCAATTTGGATCTGAGACTATTTGGGACCTTCTACTATACTAAGGTGCAGAGATTCAACTATGGAAGCAGACATAAACAAATGCGAGGCGCTAAAACCAAAAGAAAGAGTACGAACGGAAAAACTAGACTCCTCCAACAGAACTTTACTGCCTTTCTCTTAGGTACGCTTAGTGGTGAAAGCATGTACTTGCCCTTTTGAAAACCTTGTCCTTTGTCCTTAATTATATGCCCTATTATATACTAGTAAAGGTACTTCCTCTTGTCTTAGGTTTTATAATTCCTTCCTCCTTCGTGAGCCAAGTCCACATCCATGAATTCCTTATCCTTGGTTATGCTCCTTTGCTAAACTCCTCATCTTCTTACTCGTGTAATCATGTTGACAAATCTTTCGAAAGTTGCCTCCATCATACAGAAAACCCTATAAAGCTTGAAAGAAAATTGGCCGCAAGTGAAACTACTACGACTATAGATGGAAGTCGGGCACTACTTCGCCCTTCGATGAGGTTACCTCCCAGAGAGCCAGGAGCCTCAGAGACTCAAGAAAGAAGGAAAAAAGGACTCAAACAGAGAATAAAAGATAGTGCATATGGCTTTGGGGAATATGCCTTTAAAACAAATCTTTTCTTTTGGAAATGATTCTTTTAAAACCGTTTGAAAATAATTTTTCAAATCTTTTATCTGATCTGGTAGCCTTCAGCTCTGATACCACGTGTAACACCCCACATCCATTAGTGTCACTCTCAAAGGGAATGCACTAAGTTCTGTGGAGCATTATAGGTAAAAGATGCAGATAAATTACAAGACAGACAAATTTGAAACAGCGGAAAATAAAACTTTACTTTATTGATAAAGTAATTTGCACAACATTTGTTTTTCAATATCAGAGTATCTGTCTTACATAAAATAAAGAAGCATAAAATAACATTTATATTCCCCAATGTAGCATGAGCCAGCCATAGCAATGGAAGAGCGAATCCAAGCAAATCTTCGACTAATCTCCAAGTTGGGAAAGAGTAACGGTCCAATATAATCTGAGCTATACTATTCCCTCCTTTACAACCTGGGGGAGGGGGGAAGACGGAAGAAAAGAAGACGAAAGAAAAACAGAGTCAGACATAAAGTCTGGTAAGTTCAGTAACTTTCAGCATGTGAATGGAAAAAGCAACACGACATGAATTAACTGAATATAAGATAATACCATAATGATAGGGCTAACAAGCTAACATAAGATTTATGCAAGATATGCTAAGGCAAGATAAGATATGCTTCCCTATTTTCTCTGCTTCGCTATTACCCTGTTATTCTGGATTCTATATCCCTGCACCACCTAACTAGTGTCTTAACTAGAAATCTGTATAAAAAAACGTGATCCCAATTCCCAAAGTTGTGGTTGTTTTCAGGTGTATATCTATTATCTATTACCTAGATCCGATCTAGGGTCTTTCTATTGAGTGCTTCCTAGATTCAACTAGGGTTTACGCAACTTATCAAATGCTTCACAGATTCAGGGTTTATGCCACCTAGGTCCACTAGGGATTACGCTACCTGTCGAACGATGCCCCTAGTCTAGGACACACTACCTAGAGTGGTATATGTTCCTAGACTTTGCCCACGTATGTGTCGCGAATCGTTTATCGCTGTCTAGATGCACATGTCCTGAATGTGCGACCCGAGTCCCGTGGCAGGGCTACTCTAGAAACACGGAACTCGGTCGGGAGCTTTTCAGATATCTGCTGGTGCAGATGCTAAGGTCTGTTTTTCTACTAGTGGTTATGGTCCCACATGACCCCTTCCTCAACTAATTAAAGGCAATCCAAGAAAATCAAGCGCGAGAACTGTACTTTTGCCACCCTATGCCCTACTTTCCTATTGGCTAGCCTCACCCATAACTAGATAGCAAATATATGGTCTGTTGGGAGTTCTCTGCCTTTCCACATACGTATAACAATTGACTGAAGATGGTAGGTAGACGACGAGTTGCTGTCACAGGGCTACTGGTCTCGCTGAATCACGCTGGTCCATCCTAGTCTTTAGGTTGCCTTGTATTGCAACCAAGGCATACCCTTGGTTCTTCTACCGCAGACCTTAACCTCTGTGAGCCTAGGAGGATCATCTGCCACCTCACAGAGGGATACAAAGAGTACCCTCACGTCCCCTCGAAGCCTCGGGCTTCGTAACCCAATTCGTTGGAGCCTTCTCTAAGATTAGATGCTCGCTCCTCCTCGTATTATACTAAGGATTACTACTTAGTTTTCTTAACTAAGGTTTACCACTTATTTTCCTGAATCGTCGTTTTCTTAACTAAGGTTTACTACTTAGCCCTTCTAACTAAGGTTTACTTACTTAGTTCTCCTTCTCGTCAAGTTGGATTGGTTAAGTGTCATTAGTCAATTCGAGTTAACTTAACCCATTCCTTTGTCTTATTAAACTGGTTAAGTGTTATCAGTAGTTCATGTTGACTTAACCCTACCACAAACCAAGTTATATTGGTTAAGCATTTTCTTATTACTTAACCTTACCCATTCACCTTGTATTGGTTAACTGTTCTTTTTAACTTAACCTTAACATCTGTTTAATAATCATGTTCTAATGGTTAAGTATTGTCCCTTTCATGTTTTTAACTTAACCCTATTCATTTATCACACTATGATGGTTAAGTGTTCTAAGTCTACTTAACCCCACCCTCTAGTCTTAGTTAACATGTTAAATTGGCTAAGTGTTTTTCTTGGTTACTTAACCCTTACAAATCCTGTCTTGTTACCATGTTAAGTTGGTTAAGTATTCCTATGGACTTAACCTTCCCATTCTAGCTTAACTGTGTTAAGTTGGTTAAGTATTTTATTAAATGGACTTAACCCTATCAATTCTAGCTTAGCTCTAATTGTCTTATTAAAGCACCAACCACTCACATTAGACAGGTATTGTTGCGGTTACTGGACAGCCGGTCGGTTCCGGGCAGGTTTACACCGCAACTCAGCCTAACCTCGGGTCCTTATTGGGCTTAATGCCTTAACCTCCCACGTTGGATAGGTATTGTTGTGACTACTGGACAGCCGAGCGGGTCCCGGCAGGTTTACATCACAACTCAATCCAACCTCGGGTTAAGCATATTCGTATTGTCTAAATTTACATTTCTCACTTAGGACGAATTCTATAAGTAAATTATTCCTAATTTACTTATTCCAAAATTACTCTTTTAATGTACATTGTCAACGTTTATTATTATGGCCCATTTCCCCCATAAATCAGTTGTACTTATACCAATTTTGCCCAAGCCTAATGTACATGTCAATTATTCACAATTATGACTAAATTCAAAATTGTGCTAGTATGCTCATTATGCCTAATTAACTTAATTTAGCTAGTCCAATTCTGATTCAATATTCTAATTACAGTTCAACTCAAGACTAGACTTATTATTCTAGTTTACAGTTTATGCAAAAACTAGATTTACAAGCCAATCCTAGATTCAAATTACATATCCTATAATTCATGTCAGATTTACCCAATTTGCATTTTAATAGTCATGCTATAACACATGTTCTAAATTATGTCAATCACAATCATGTTCGTTTTCCAAACTATGCAAATTTCCAAGGTTACAACCACATTTAAGTCAATTCCATGTTTTGCCCAAATCGTATTCCCATCGTTTGTGTAACCGTGATTCATCCTAGATTATAGATAAATCTAGATTCGTAGATAAAGGGAATGAACCAGAATGCCATGAAAAGATATAATAACTGGCCTAAGATGATGATTCCAAATTCACTGATTTCAGATCTAACAAACTACACTGAATAGATTGATTAAAGCATCGCAGGCCTATAGATCTGAAAATATTATGGCATGAAAAAGGGTTGAATAATACTATAGGTTCAAGAATATGGGTAGACCTAACTTAATAGGTAAATTCCCAAAATCAAGTTCCAAGGATAACAGGTCTGAATATAAAGTCAAATTTAGATCTAATTCCATAGTTACAATCCTTAGGCAATACTTTCATAGCCATGGGTCATTAGTTCACAAATGTCCTTGTCATAGTCATAGGTAATAGGTCATAGTCATAGTTTCATAGTCCTTCTCATAGGCATAAGCATCTTCTTATGTTCAAGAGTCATAGGCAATAATTCTCATAGTCAATGAATCATAGTCATGAGTCACAGTCATTAATCACAACGGTTCTTAATCAGGTCCAAAGATATAAGCATCGATTCAAATAGAAAGATTAGGTATGTTCCTTTATTCATTTAATTTCATGTCACAAATAGGAAAAAGGCATTCAGATCTGAAAAGTAACCAACTTACAGAGATTAGATTCGTAGAAAAATAATCGTTGAAGCCGTTTGAATCTTTACTTGAATCCTAACTTGATTTGAATCTCCTCTTGAAAGATTTGAGCAGCATATCCTCGCCTTAGATTTATGTATTATTTTATTTATATGTATTTTAATTAGAATCAGAGCAGAGTATAGGCGTAGAGAAGTTTTGAGGAGAGAATGTGAAGTCTAGGGGTGTTTTTATAGTGCAGAACTCACGAATTTGGTCCATAAATCGGTCTAAATACATAAAAATGGATTCTGCCTCAAATCTGAAAAAGCCGGGCAGGTCGACCCCCAGGTCGACTACCCAGTCGACCTGGTCAGGGGGGAGGGTCGACTACCCAGTCGACTCCCCAATCGACCTGGGTGCTGGGCGGAAAATTTCCCGCCCAGCCCGCTTCTGGGTTTGAATTCGAATTTTCTAGCTGTTTTCGATTTTGAAAATTCCTGAAACTTCGGAGGGTCATATCTCCCTCATACGTACTCCGATTCTCGCAAACTCGGACTCGTTTCCAAGCAGAATTTCGAGACGAACGCAATGGCATAACCCATTTCCCTTAATTCTTCTTCTAAAATTTAATTATACATTAATTTGTGAATCTTAATGTTACAGAATTACGGGGTGTTACATAAATATAGAACAAGTCTTCACAAATAAAATTAAAGAGTGCCCTTACTTGAAGATTTGGGAAATAAAGGGGTTAAGTATGTAAACATATCTTATCCCAAAAATATATGCTTGGTACCAGGAAAATGAATGAGCGGTCGTCCCATAGTCTTTTGTCCAAGGGAACGAAAACCATACTTGGAGGTTACCCAGAGTCAACGAGAAGGTTCGTTTTACCAATCCCTCAGAAGCCTTATGAATAGTATCACTAGCATGAGCTTCGTCGTCACTTAGGTCTTTTGATGTGGGAGCAGAAATTGAAACAGAACAAGGATTAAACGAAGCCTAGAAAATGACTTAATGGATACTGAAGAGTAAAACTCACCAGAAGTAGTAAATGCGCGTGCGATTTCTAAGGGGCATCTGATGTAGAAGAATTGTGTCTCCCAGTCTGAGAATGGGTTGAGCTTGTCCCCAATATCTTCTTCGGAAGGTATACATGAAGAATAGTTGGATTAGTCCCATCAACTGCTGATAGTCATAATAAATGATGCAGAAGGCGAGGGCTGAGAGAAGGTTGTCCCGAGTCAAGAGCTAAAAGTTTAATCCAAAGATGGCAAGTATATGTGTTCGGATTCAGTTGGGTGGGAGCCAATCTTAAATATTGTAAGAACCTTGAAACGTAGTCTAGAAATGGGAAGGAACCACCGTGCCAAACGTGGACGGCTGAATATGCCAAGAATCCTTCTGGGGGATTCTTGATGGTGTCCTTCTCAGAGGCAGGGATAGTATTAACTACGGCTATACCAAAGCATTCAAGGATAGATTTCACCTCTTCCTAGGTATGGACGAGGGAACGTCACGAGATGCCTGCCTACCTGGACTTGGTGGTAGAGGAACTGCCTGGGTTCAGTCCTCCGACATTTTGCTTTCCAACATGATGTTGTCAGGTGATACTATTCCATAAAGTATATTAGCACAATAATTTCATATAAGCAAGTACGAAGTAGCCATAAGTTTAGGATTATCATGAAAAAACAATTAATAATTTGTCCAATGGTTCTATAAAAGAATGGAACTAACCATGAGTTATTAGAATTAATTTTTAACATAATTCACATACGACTATGCATTATGCATATATGTCTAAAAACGACTATGTATTTGGTATTGTTCATATCCATTGATTTAACACTGAAACCAAAAAATAACAATAGGTTCTAGTATCGGTAGGGTTAAAACTAGAATAACCCAAATCCATAGTGCCAGCCTAACCAAAAACGAATGTTTTGTTGTCAGTACCAAAAGACTTAACAAACATCAAGATAGCTAAAGGCCTGGTACCGGTAAAGCCGAAACAAAAAGGAATCGGTAGTAGATTGATATTGAATTGGTCAGTACCACAAGTGCAATTATATCTTCATAGAAAAATTAAATCCTTTGTACGTAAATTTTGCATTTTGGGCCTCCGAGAATAAGTTAGGGGTTAAATGTTAGATTCGCATCATCCAACATTAACAGTCATTTCTGCTGCTCCTTTTGATTGAATTCACTCTAATAAGAGATTAAAATCTTAAAGATCCTGGTCGATTTCATAATCGAATCGGAGGGATGATTTTCGAAATATAGTCTAAATCTATCGAATACTTACAGAGATGCAATTGAATTAGTAATCCTGAAAACAAGGATCTTGTAGGAAAACGATTACTTCCAGAAGATGAAATGAGAAAGAAAAAGAACATTTATATTGAAAGCGCCTCATAATCCTGACCGCACAAATAAGTACGGATCAATGATCCAGATCAATTTAGAAATACTAAAAGGCGGGAAATAAAAGTATAGGAATGAATGCCAAAATTTGAGTTGAAAGGTTGAAAATACCCCTTCACTAGGGGAAAATCTTATTACTGAATTTCGACACCAAAACCAGATGCAGGTGAAGGGGTATCGGCACATTTAACACAAAGAAGGTACTTCGGAAGCACAAGGGCAACACCAAATCATTGAGACAAACGATACCGAAAGTAAGAGGAAAAAGAGCTAGTCAGTATGCTATCGGCACAAACAAAGGAAACAAAGCATGGTACCGATATAAGAAAGGTGGTGGCAGCGCAAGAAAGAAATAAGGGGACAATGAGCAATTGAGCGTAGTTACAGTACCGCCACCAAGATCAATCATTCTTGTGTCGATTCCGAAAGCACACTTTTCGACACCGAAACCCAGAGCCATAAATGGGAAATCATAAAATTAGGCTAGGATGGAATAAAGGGCTATCGATACCAATGTACTTGATATGGATATCGACACTAGAAAGATTCTTAGAAGCATCAGAAAGAATCCATAGGCAATGTTATCTCAAGATTGATACCGGAACTGAAGACTGCTGGACTCGACCAAGGAAGGAAAGATCATCCACACTAACATGCTTAATGTCGATACCGATACTCAGAAGTCATGAAAGCAAAGACAATACTTAAGCATTATCAAAACAAGGCAAATCTTAGAATTTGCTACCTGGATCAAGGCTTGCCACCAGAGCCAAAAGCAGCTAAAAGAAGATATATGTACCTATTTGCTTAGTATCGATACACTATAAGGAGGCACCAACAATTTCACAAGCAAGGAGAAACCGATAACAACACTCAACAAAGAAAAAGAAGCCGAAACCCGGATGCCATCACCAAAAGCCACTGATGCGGCTGACACAGACACCAAATGACCTTGCCGAACCCGGATGAAGGCTTCTGTTGAGCGCTACCAAAAGGGTCCCTAATTTGTTTATAAACAAGTCCCAAGGGTCTCATTTTAGGGGACTTTTTCTCATTCTCTAATCTTATAATCATTTTCTTAGAGAGTAAACCCTAATTTGTAAATCGATTTACAGATTTTACTTAGAAACTACTACGCACTCAACAAAGTAATCAATAAAGAGAGAATCAAGACTTATGGTCAATTTCATGCATTTCTTTATTGCTTAAACCACTTATTTCCTTATTGTTTTTCATGGCTAGCCTCATGTGTAAGATTAATTAAAAAAGTACCCTTGACAATCCATTTAGATTTCTATCTTGCAATGCGCTTAGAAACCCTTATCCTAAGGTAATTGTTGGTCCTTATGTCATGTAAGCATGATATTTACCTCTTGAAGGAAGTATTATTAGTCTTCGAGCTTAAGACCTTGATATCTAGAAATGGTGAACTAACTCAAGCTTATATGAACTATATAATCCCTTTGGTTCCTTTAGGTCCATATCCTTAGACCTAATTGCGGTGTTGACGAAAAATATTGTTAAGATTTTGGCGTTAGAAGGAGGGCTTGAACTTTGATCCTTTGGATAACCAACCACATCCCTTGGTGTTCCGCTCTGGATTGGAATAAGTTTTGAAGAAGCAATAACACGGAGAAAGGGTCTTGACAAGGATCTTCTGAACCTCGAATAACAATGTCAAGCATCAAAGATTTGAGAGTTATTGAAGAACAAAGGCTAAGAATGGAAGCTTTAAGAATCATGAGTAAGAAACGGAAAGTAGGACAATACGATCCTGACCATTGGAATATTATCCCATTCCAAATATGACCAACACCAATCTTTTCCCTAAGTGGTTCTACATTAAAGGAATACAACCTATTTTCTCATATAAAGGAAGCCATTCATGCACAGGCTAAGGGAATAATATTCAAACAAGGAATAATGAGAGACTTCAAACGTTTTATTTCTAAATGGTCTAAAAGAATATCACTTCGCTCTCAAGATACATTGAAAATAAGGTTTAAAGACACAGATGAAGCAAGAAGGATGAATAAAAAAAGGGGTAAATTCCAATGGAAAGTGGGAAATTTTGAGTCAAGGCTACCTAAAGAGTGTCAACTTACCACTTCAATCGAAAGTATTTACTTTCTAACTGAACAAGAGCTTAATTTTTAGCCATCTACAAAGAAGAAACCCAAATACGAAAGGAATTAGGAGGGCCTTACTGCCACTACCATATGATGAATGAGCATTAAACTAATTACTGCAGATTTCTAGAAGGAATGATCGTCAAATTCTTCAATCAATGCCAATTGCAAAGTTTTGTAAGTGGATCAAACTAAATTTGAGAAATGATTTCTTGAAGAAAGAAGATCTACATGAACATAGGTATAGAACTCCCTTAAATTTGGAACAACCCGAAAGGAATCAAACCATCTACAATGGTGAAAAACCCTTGTCACTGCCAAGATGGCCAGGGCAAGGCATCTCCCGGAGGAAGCTGGGGTGTAAGCTTTTAGCCGCATCCAAATCAGAAAGGGCCAAGTTAAAGCATCAAAAGCATAAGCCGCTGATCCACACCAGAAATGGTCGGGACAAAGCATCTAAATTAACATGCCATGCCTCTTCTTGCAGAAGAGTACACCCAACCTCTGCTATAACTAAGCACATCCTGCCTTTGCTCATAGAAGAGGACACCCTACCTCTGCTTAACTCCTCGTATCCCACAGAAGGGAACGCACAAAGCACGCCTTGCCTCTGCTCATAGAAGAGCACGTTCTGCCTCTGCTTCGACTATGCACGTCCTGCCTCTACTCGTAGAAGAGCACGCTCTATCTCTTCTTATGTCTCTTCCAGCATAAGAGAATTAAAAGCCCAAAGAGTGGCTCACAAAGCACGTGCATCCCCTACTTTGACAATCAAAAGCCCAAAGAGTGTCTCATAAAGCTCGTACATTTTCTGCTTTGACGAACAAGGACCTAGAGAGTGGCTCGATAAGCACGTACATCCTCTGCTTACGTTAATATCCTGCGAAAAGGGAATGGTAAGCTCTGGAGGAGCACTCTAAGCATGCAGTCGCCTCTGCTTACACAAATATCCCGTAGGAAGGGAACAAAATCTCGAGGGAAGAGCGCATAAAGCACATACAACCTCTACTTTAAAGAATAAGCCTGGAATTGGCATAAACAAAAATAAATACCCGAATCTGGGATTGATTCAGGATTTATATTAACTACCAGAGCAGATTCTGATCTTCTATCAAATACCTGAATCTAGGTTTCGGGATTTCTATTAAATACTAGAAGTAGATTTCTGGAATTCCTATAAATACCCGAATCTGGGTTTGGTTCGAGACTTCTATTAAAAAACCAGAAGTGGGTTTATAGTCTTCTATTAAACGTCTGAATCTGGGTTTGTCAAAAATGCCAAAAGTGGATTTCTGGACTTATATTAAATACCTAAATCCGGGTTTGGTTCGGGACTTCTTTTAAATACCAGAAGTAGATTTCTGATCTTCTATCAAATACTCGAATCTGGTTTTCGTTCAGGACTTCTATGATAACCACCGGATTCGAACCCCCGACCTCCCGGAAAGCAACATCACGAACTAACCATTGTGCTAAAAGATATTTGTGTTAGCTTTTCGAGAGGGGTGTTACAGACTACCCCCATTAAAGAGCCCACCGTCCTCGTTGGCTCATATCAGTCACCACCAGGCGTTGTGCATGTAACCCGTATCAGTACCACACTAACTGACATCCACAGCATTACACACACAATTCCGGCTGGGTATAGGCTCTGATACCAAATGTGACAACCACGGGATTCGAACCCCCGACCTTCCAGAAAGCAACACAACGCATTAACCACTGTGCTAAAAGATCTTTATGTTAGCTTTTCAAGAGGGGTGTTACAACTTCTATTACAAAAAAGTGGGTTTCTAGTCTTCTATTAAATACCAGAATCTGGGTTTGTTTTGGGACTCATATCTATTATCGCCAGAAGTGAATTTTGGCCTCATATTCATGAATGCCTGAACATAGGCTACAGAACTATTGTTTAAGACTTCCATAAGAGAGTTTCTAGGTGCTTATTCTAATACCCTAATCTAGGTCCTAATAATGAATTTTTGTTTCTGAAAAAGGTTATGCCAAACAATGCCTAGGGTGGAATCTCAGGATCTATACACTAATACCTTATGATGAAAGGTCATGTCTTTTAACAATCTCGCACAAGGAGATATTCTAAACCTAAATGTGTAGGATTACTATATATAAGGTGCAAGAGGTTACATTAACCTATCACAAAAGAATTACTCATTACTTTGTTACAACTCAAATATGGGTTCGCCTAAGCTGAGCAAATTATTACATACATCGTAATGCTAACAAAGGGCTAATGTGAAAACATTGTGTATGAAGGTTTATGCAAAATAAAACAAAAGAAATCCAATAAGAGGATGTTCAGAACACATCCAGGATCGCACATTAGTTGGTATTATAAAATTCACACGCTTGTTTACAAGATCTTACCATAAGTTACCAAATAAAGAAGTTTCAGAAATACTATGTTTTTCGATCTGGGTCAGGATTCTTTAAGGCATATTCCCAGGATTTACAACTAGCCTTAGTGTCCTCCATTTCAACCTCTAATTCATTGATTCATTGAAACAGTTTACTTACCTCTTTATTCGAATAAGTAGAAGTATTGGCCCTTAGTTGCTTTTTCAACTCAAGAATAGTTTCATCTTTTTCTTTCAATCGGCCTTCCAGAATGGATATTTGTTTATTTTGATTCCTAATCATCATCTTTTAGAGATAATATGACCTTCCCTAACTTGTAGAGGGAGCATCTTTAAAAATATCTATTGGCTTTATAATTGCTAATGACTCTTCTCTGGGTCGAGAAGGTGAAACTTTAGGTGGACTCCCCTATTCACAAGAAAGACAAAACACAGTTATTTACAAATCCTACTTTGAAAGAATGATATGGATAAATTATAACTTTCATTAATAAAGGAGTTTGCTATAAAAATACACGCACATTAGGAGTTAGAAAAATAACCTGTTGGTCAATATACATCTTATATATTATTAAGCTCGATAAGCTGGGTTTTAAGTTTCGTTTGGAATGGCTTCCCTGTCATCACCTAATAATCTAGGGGAAGCCCATATTTCATACAAATGCGTTGAAGATTACATATTAGAGGGTCTCTTTTAAGTCCTAATGTTGTTTGAGAAATAGTTTGCAATGAACACTCCTTTATTAGAGTAAAATACGAATGTAAAGCATCTCTTGAAAATGCATCTTTAAGTAGGGTGAGATCTGCCATAAACAAAATGAAATAGGAAATTGATGATATAAGAAGTTATTGTCGGAAACATTTTAGTTCTATCAGCCACTTTACATACTCAAAGAAACCAATTATCCATAACCGAAAGGGTAAGAAAAGCACTACTAGTGCAAAGGCCATACCTAAGCAACAGAGACTCCTGGTTGAGCAGGATGCACTATTCATTTCTGTCCTTTATTTGAGGAATCACCATCTTTGGAAAGAATTTCAACTAAATCCAGATCATAAGAAGCGTTCGAAGGATCAGGAATTATTTCTTTAAAAGCATGAATACCACCAGTGGAAGGAGGGATGGTTTTCCTTCACTTAGATCTTCAGGAAGCCCTTTTGCCTTAGGGATATGGTCACCACCATGATCGTTCCATTCATCATCAGTATCAGTGGTTACGTCTTTTCCATCGTATGGGTCGAAATCATTCGGATGATCCTCAATATGAAAGAGCTTTCCAGGTTTCACTGGAACCTCCGCAGGAACATCAATACCTTGCTTGAGCTGCTCAATTTTACGCATAACTGGGCCCGCAATAGAATAATGAACTGAAGAAAATTTAGTCACTGGATACTTTTGAAAATTGTCAAAATACACCAACAAAAGAGCATCTTCAAAATACTTTAGCGCTGCCTTCGGATAATGAGATTCCAGAAAGGAAGAAATTCTATTCTTGGCCTCATTGATTATGCATATGGGATTGGAGAGCGTATTCTGAGCCTTGGAAAGTTGGTCATCTTCCTCTTTTAGCCTTTTAGTATGATTAGCTACCATCCAAGCCTTTTCATCTTCAAGCTCCTATTTAGACAACTTAAGTGCCAATACTTGATCATTCAAGAGGAACTTAGCTTTCTTCTCATCCTCAAGCTTTGATTCGACCCTCTCAAGTGACATCCTTAAGTCTGCATACTCTTTCGTATGTACTCCATCAAAGACTTAATTTAGGAATCCAATGCAACTTTCTCTTCTTTATTTGTTTTAACTTTTGGGCAAAGCGGAGTAGCCATCTCAAAAAGTGAATACTATTTCTTGGTTATTTGGGAAAAGAAAATAAGATCAGTGTCCATGCAAGAGTAAAAAAAGAAATAAAGTGAAAGAGGGATATACCGATAGTTGTTGTTCAACAAGTGATCGGTGTAATCTCATTAAGTCTGAAGACGAGGACGGTAGTCAAATGTTGGCGATGCCATCAGTAGAAAGAGCAAGTGCTACAAGTTCATTGAATCTTGAGTCATTATAGGAAGTCTGGAAGAACTGGCTTTCCTGGGTAAGGAATGTGCTTTTAGTCCTTGTCCCACTAAATTTAAAGATCTGGGATAATCAGGAATGCAGATGCGGTAAGGAAAGTCACTACCGAGGTCGTGGTTTGTGAAGAAGTAGCACCAGGTGTCGAATCAGTAGGGAGGGAAGAAGTACCAAGAGTGTGAAGCTCACCAAACTCTACAACGACACATCTAGAAAAGCAAGGAGGAGTTGGAGATCCATCTGTGTGTTCTTTAGAGGTTGGCTCATCAGTAGTGTGGCAAGACTTCTTTTGGCCATAATAGTACAATGGGATAGGGCATCCAAAGTGGATTCTCAATCAAAAGCTATGGAAGTTGATCAAAATAATCATCAAGGAAAATCGAATCAGAAAAATTAAATATATAACAAGTCTTCACAAATAAAATGAAAGAGTGCCCTTGCTTGAAGTTTTGGGAAATAAAGGGGTTAAGTATGCGAATATATCTAAGCCTAAAAATATGTGCTTGGACTAGGAAAATGAATGGACGGTCGTCCCATAATCTTTTGTCCAATAGGAAGAAAACCATACTTCTGGAGGTTACCCAGCGTCAATAAGAAGGATCGTCTTCCCAATCTATTAGAAGCCTTATAAATAGCATCAATAGCATGAGCTTCCTCGTCACTTAGGTCTTTTCTAGTGGGAGCAGAAACTAAAATGGAACAAAGATTAAGAAGCCTAGAAAATGACATAATGGATACTGAAGTGTAAAACTCACCAGGAGTAGTAAAAGCGCCTGCGATGCCTGAGGGCATTATGATGTAGAAGAATTGTGTCTTCCAGTTTGGGAATTGGTTGAGGTTGTCACCAAATCAGCTTCTTCGAAAGGTCAGCATAAAGAATAGGCAGATTTGTCCCATCGACTGTTGATAGTCATAACAAATGATGCAGAAGGCGGGGAATGAGAGAAGATTGTCCCAACTCAAGAGCTAAAAGTTCAAGGCAAAGACGACAAGTATATGTGTTCGAAGTCAGTTGGGTGGGAGCCAATTTTAAATACTGTAAGAACCTTGAAACGAAGTCTGAAAATGAGAAGAAACCACCGTGCTAGACGTGGATGGCTGAATATGCAAAGAATCCTTCTAGTGGATTCTTAATGGTATCCTTCTCAGAGGCAGGGATAGTATTAACTCCGGATATACCAAAGCATTCAACGATAGATTTTCCCTCTTCCTAGGTACGGACGAGGTAACGTCACGAGATGCCTTCCCTCCTGGACTCAGGGGCAAAGGAACTGCCTGGGTTCAGTCCTCCGACATTTTTCTTTCCAGGCATGATGCTGTTAGGTGATATTATTCCATAAAGTATATTAGCACAACAATTTCATATAAGCAA
The DNA here is from genome assembly GCA_030737875.1 of Allium sativum. NCBI lineage: Eukaryota > Viridiplantae > Streptophyta > Magnoliopsida > Asparagales > Amaryllidaceae > Allium > Allium sativum. Next base: position 968,625,725 of record CM060913.1, on the reverse strand, counting down.
GTATGAACTATTCATAAGTTTAGGATTATCATGAAAATTCATTAACATAAGTTATCCAATGGTTCTATAAAGAAATAAATAAAATGGAATACACCATGAGTTATTAGAATTGAGTTTTAACATAATCCACATATGACAATGCATTATACATATATGTCTAAAAACGACTATGTATTTGGTATTGTTCATATCCATTAATTTAACACTGAAACCAAAAATAACAAAAGGTTCTAATATCGGTAGGGTTAAAACAAGAATAACCCAAACCCATGGTGCCATCCTAACTGGAAACGAATGTTTTGCTGTCGGTACCAAAAGACTTAACAAACATCAAGGAAGCTAAAGGCCTGGTACCGGTAAAGCCGAAACCAAAAGGAATCGGTAGCAGTTTGACATTGAATTCATCAGTACCACAAGAGGAATTATATCTTTATAGAAAAATTATAGTCTAAATCTATCGAATACTTACAGAGATGCAATTGAATTTGTAATCCTGAAAATGTGCGAAGAACAGTGATCTTGTATGAAAACGATTACTTGCAGAAGATGAAATGAGAAAGAAGAAGAATGTTTATATTGAAAGTGCCTCATAATCCTGATTGTAGGAATAAGTACAGATCAATTCATGAATACCAAAAGGTAGGAAATCAAAGTATAGGAATGAATCTCAAAATCTGACTTGAAAGGTCGAAATACCTCTTCATTAGGGGAAAATGTTACTAATGGATTTCGATACCGAAACTAGATGTAGGTGAAGGGTATCAACACATTTAACACAAAGAAGGTACTCAGAAGCACAAGGGAGACACCAAATCATTTAGACAACCAATACCGAAAGTAAGAGGAAAAATAGCCGGTCAGTATGCTATCGACACCAACAAAGGAAGCAAAGCATGGTACCGATACAAGAAAGGTGGCGGCAGGGCAAGAAAGAAATAAGGGGATAATGAGAAATCAAGAGTAGTTATAGTACCGCCATCAAGATCAATCAATCTGGTGTCGATTTCGAAAGCACACTTTTCGACACCAAAACCCAGAGCCATAAAAGGGAAATCATAAAACTGGGCTGGGATGGAATAAAGGGTTATCAATATCAATATACTTGGTATCCATACCAACACCAGAAAGCAACTTAGAAGCATCGGAAAGAATCCATAGGAAATTTTATAGCAAGACCGATATCGGAACTGAAGACTGCTGGACTCAGCTGAGGATGGCAGGGTCATCCAGACTAACATGCTTAGTGTCGATACTGATACTCAGAAGTCACAAAAGCATGAGATTCATTCATTTGTCTTGGCAATATATGTCGCTCTTTCTCTTGTTTTCTGGTTGTTGCATTCTCTAATTCATCCTTCTCTTTATTTAGGATCTTCAGCCCCTCAAGACGAATTTGCCCTTGCCGCTTATAGTCGGTCCAGTGTTCAGGCCATGAAGAGGCTTGTACAATACGCCATTGATCTTCTATCGAAGAAGTCTAAGTGTGACAAGCCAATTGGTTCTTCAGGAGATACTGCTGTTACTCCGAAAGCAAGGGAGACTTTTGATCCGTGTACTATAGTTGATGAACAGGTGGTTGATGTTGATACCTCCCCTGAAGTCTCTCTGAAAGGTAAGTACTTGAGCAGTCCTGTCCTCTTCGAAGCTTTTGGTGAGATAGTTAGGGGAAGGCTTGACCTCTTGGCACCTTCCTCCTCTTAGCCTGTTTCCTCTTCCGAACCTTCTTCGCCAGCCTTAGATTTTGATAGGCTTGTAAAACTGGCTCTTTCATCTCTCGAAGTTGCTAATATTACCTCAACTCCTGCCTTTTTGGACTCGGAAGATCTCCACAGGCAACAAATCATGGATTACCTTTTGGTATTATACATATATACACGTTCGTTTTTTTCTCTTTTTTTATGTGAGAGAATTAGCCTACTTCTCTTCTTTAAATGATGAAAACTTGGTATGTCTCCCGGGGACTAGCTTCCTTCTCAGCAGCTAAGGTCAACACTCTAAGGGAGGAGAATAAGGTGTTGTCGAATAGGGTGAATGCTTTGTCGCGGGAGAAGACGGAGGGAGAGAACGAATGCAAGGAGTTGGCGGCCTCATTAGAGGAGGAGATGAAGGCTAAAGAGGAGTTGACGAAGCAGGTTGAGGAAATTAAGGCACAGAAATCAGAGCTGGAGATTGATTATGATGCCGAGGTGGACAAGATGAACACTCAGCTCTCCACCGCAAAAAGAATTATTTACGAGGCTGGGGATAAGATTTCAATTTTTTTGAATGTCCACTTAACTACATAGCCACGGAGTATTATGAAGATTCCCTTATCCTTGCTTTCTCCAACAATTACGAAAAGCTTTCGGAATTTAACTTTTCCTCAATTAATCCCTCCATTCGGGATAGTGTTCTAGAGAAGATCGATCAAGTGAGACGGGAGCATAAGGTTCCTCTAATAAATAAGATAGATCTCGCGTCACTTTTGTTTATTGATGAATTTTCTAAAGATTATGAGGAAGAAGAGGAGGAGGGAAACACAATAGAAGGGGAGATGAAAGATCACATGGGTCAGCCAAACGGGTCTGGAAAGGGTGATGGAACATCCTCTCTTGCATTAAAGGTGTTTCCCTCTAAAGATGGTGATTCATTAGATTCTGAGAAGAAAGGGACTCCCGACCGGTCTGATGTTGATGTCACACAGGTATGGATTTCACTTTCGAGGTGCTTTCCTTCCCCTTGAATTTCATTAATAACTAGTCTTCACATATTACAATAGTCCTCTACTTCTCCGAAGATGTGAGTTACAGTTATGCTTTTAGACTCTACGTTTATAAATTTAAAGGGGGGATTTTCAAGGAGTTTGGTCCAACGAAAAGAATTTTAACAAGGGGTTTTGAATGTTACTGTATTAAGTACACATTTTCTTTTGATATGTCCGTGAATTGTGTTAGTGTCGCGATACTTGATGGCTTATGTTGTTGTAGTAATATGCTAGAGTGGATGTGGTATCTATGGTGTGTATGAATTAGCATATACTTGATATTGGCATTTTACGTATTACGATATTTCATCTTTTCTGTGGCTAGGAGTACTCGTTCCAGACCCCCTCTCCCCAATTTAGAGAGGAAAATTCGAACGCTATTTGGTTACAAAGATATTTTTGGTAATGCCCCCTGTTGGGCTACAAAAAGATGTATTATCTCCAAAAGACTATAGTTTCAAATCTCAAGGAACAAGCGTCTTATTTGGAAAGTCAACTAAAAGAGAAAGATGAAATTATTTGCAATTTGCAACATAAGTTAGCAACAAAATCCTTTGATAGCTCAGACGTAGTGGTAAGTAGATTATACCAATAAATTGATAGGTTGGAGGATGAGCTAAAGAAAGCTAAAGAGGCCTGCGCTTCTTTAAAATTTGCTTTGCAAAACCATGATTCAGAATGAGAGATTTTTCTTGTATGTTTGAGACATGAAATTTTTTAGAACGATGATTGTGTCTGTGTAATGGTTTATGTCGTGACTTCTTATGGGGATGTCAATGTGTTGCGCGATTTATATGATGTATCGCTTTTGTTAGAAATAATGTTACTATAACCCAGGGTGTTGTAATGAGTGGAAACCTACTTGTGCTAAGTGTTAGTAATTTTTTTTATGTAACGATTATCCTTGGGAAAACTCCTAATGAAAGATCGCTTAGAAAAAGGGGATAGTCCCAGTTATAGGATGTTATCAGAAATGTTTGTGATCTTTTCCCCAGCTCTTCCCCGAACCGATGTTATGATACGATGTCGTTTTCAGGGTTATGCCAGCGGCTAATATGTCGAAAAACAAACTAATGAATGTATAGGTTAAAGACACTTCCCTGAGAGGATCATAAGCTCGTGCTTGGTAGTAACGGAAGCGTAATTTTGAGCCCTACTCGAATTTCCGAGAGGGACGAGCAATTCCTTCTGGTTTGGATTCTGGAGTCTGACTCTTTTTTAGTTTGGGGTAATCATAATGAAACCAGTAACCCATATCCAGCTATGATTTACTTCAGGATCATCCTCGGTTTAGGTATTGAGATGTAAGACTAGGGGCTCACTTCAGGACTTTGTTGAAAAGCCAATTCAACCCAGATTCGGGTATTATATGTAGAAGACCGGAACCCCTTCCAGCATTTGTGAAGAGCCGAACTGACCAGATTCTGGTATTCATATGTAGAAGACCGGAACCCCCTTTGGCATTTGTGAAGAGACGAATTGACCAGATTCAGGTATTAATATGTAGAAGACAGGAAGCCCCTCCGGCATTTGTGAAGAGCTGAATCGACCATATTTGAATAATAATATGTAGAAGACCAGAACCCTCTCCAACATTTGTGAAGAGCCGAATCAACCCAGATTCGGGTATTACTATATAAAATATCGGAACCCCCCTCCAGCATTTGTGAAGAGCCGAATCAACCAAGCTTCGGGTATTAATATGTAGAAGACCGGAACTCCCTTCGGCATTTATGAAGAGCCGAATCAACCCAGAATCGAGTATTAATATGTAGAAGACCGAAACCCCTTTCGGCATTTATTGTTTTGGCGTTCCTTTTGGATCTGACTTGTAAAGTAGAGGTTGTACGTGCTTCTTGAGCCACTCCTTGGGCTTTTGATGTCAAATCAAAGGATGTGCGTGTTTTGTTGGCCACTCTCTGGGCCTGTGTGTCTGGTGCGCTTGGCTAGCTTATCCACAAGTAGGGCCCAAGGACTTACCCGACCTCCATTTAGGAGGCTCCTTATCCTGACCATCGTAGGCGATGATAAGGTCATAGAAACTTAGACGGGGCCATTATAGGCACAGAACTAAGGATTACTCTTTTGATGCTCTGTACTGACCATCGTAGGTACTGATAGAGGCCTATACGCCACCTCCCTCCGATGGTTGACCTATCCTGACCGTCATAGGCAATTATAGGGGTTGCGATCCCTTCTATGGATAACGCAGAACATAAGAAGAGGTAAAATGTGCTCTTCTGTGAGCAAAGGTAGTCTATGCTTAGTTCTGGTAGAGGCAGGGCGTACTCTTCTACGAGCAGAGGCAGGGCGTGCTAAATTTAGATGCACCGCCACGACCATTTCTGGTGTGACACGAAGGCTTATGCTTTTGACGCTTTAACCCTGCCCCCTTCTGATATGGGCATGGATAAAGACTAACATGTCATCCTGCTCCGGGGGTTGCCTCATCCTGACCAATTTGGCGATTACGAGGGATTTAATATGTTTACGGTCTGACCCCATTTGGGTTTCCTTTTAAATTCCGAGAGGAGGGTTTTCTGTACCCTTGAACATGTTTAGTAATCTTTCTCTTAAGGATATTTACCGAGTTCACTTTGATTATTTCATAAACTCTCGTAACTAACCTTGGCTGATGAATCTAACAATGGTTACCCCCAAGGATTCTACAGTGATTAGTTTCGTGTCCATTAATCATGTGATAATGGCAGTAAGGCCCTCCTGTTTTCCTTTCGTATTTGGGTTTTTTCTTCGTGAATGGCCAATAGTTGAGTTCGTGTTTGGTTAGGAAGTAAATGTTCTCCATTGAAGTGGTGAGGTAGCATTCCTTGCGTACCCATGGCATATGTCCTCCTTCTTGCTGTTGGGGTTTAATCCTTTTGTGATCTATTATAGCTGCCGTGCCTACACTTTCGTTCTTTCGTCATGGAACGTACTGAAATTGAGATGTTATCTCTTTGGACCATTTGTTGGCGAAGTTGTTGAAATCGTCCATTATTTCTCGGTTCAAGTTTCATTCCCCTAACTTGCCTGAGCATGGTTTTCTTTAGGTGAGAGAAAATGCTAATACCCATGGATGTAGAGTCGTTTGGAGGAGGTGGTAGGGTTTGCCCTATGTGGGAATAGCTATAATTTTGATATTGGGAGCATATTGCTCCATTTTCCTCCTCCGCTTCATTACGCATAAGGCTTTTACTCTCATCCTTAGTTCTTCTATTACTCCTGGGTCCATGAACATCCATTCAAGATTCTAAGGCCTTTTGCCATAACCTCTTACCTATAACTTCGCTTCTTCAAAGCTTTAGTCCAATCAGGGACGGAACAACTCAGGTAGATATGTGGTAGGATTAATCACAAGGTCGGTGGTTCATGTCCTCCTTCTAGCGCTACAATGTTAACGATGTTTTTTCATTAACACCAAATACGGGTCAACAGGAGCGGATAAGGAGGGTACCAAACTTGGGGAAGTAGATTTTTTTCTCCAACCTACGGGGAGGATTGGACGAAGATTTATGTCTATCTGGAAAACAAACAATAAATTGCAATAGTGATTATTAAAGATGATATATTGAGCTCACAAAGCCATATTCTACTCGTAGATTCCCTTCTTATTAATCTTTGATTTGAAGTACATGAACAAAGTGGAAGAAATTCTCCAATTCCTCTATGTATTAAACTTTTGGAAAAAACAGGAGTACAAGAAAAGAAATGAAAAACTCAAAAAGACCCTTATCCATCTAGCTCTTAGGGTCCTATTTATAGGGAATTTGGGGCCCCTTCCGCTCTTGAGCTATTGGCCAACATGGGCCTTTGTCCATCGCTTTTTCCTTGGTTTCGGACGCTTGTCTTCTGACTGTCTTTGGAGTGCTAATTATAGTCTTCGAAATGGTGGTCTCGGTCAATTGGGGATTCTTCGGGATAAATATGGGCTTGTCGATGTGGTGGCCTTCGGATGGTATTTGAATCCTTGGTAGCAGCTCCTGAGTGTAGGCTCTTAGACATAAGCTTTCGGATGTAGGCTTCTAGCTTTATCGTGAATACTTAGAGGGGCCTGCCCTCGTGATGTACGTAGATAATTGCTGGCTTTATCTCGAGGAACAAGTGTCCTATTTGGAAAGGCAGCTAAAAGAGAAAGATGAAATTATTTGCAATTTGCAACGTAAGTTAGCAACAAAATCCTCTGAGAGCTAAGATGCAGTGGTAGATAGATTATACCAATAAATCTATAGGTTGGAGGATGAGCTGAAGAAAGCTAAAGAGGATTGCGCTTCTTTAGAATTTGCTTTCCAAAACCCTGATTCGGAATGAGAGACTTTTCTTGTATGTTTGTGACGTGAACTTTTTAAAAACGATGACAACGTCTATGTAATGGTTTATGTCGTGACTTTTGATGGGGACGTCAGTGTGTTGTGCGATTTACATGATGTATCGCTTTTGTCAGAAACAATGTTACTATAACCCAGGGTGTTGTAATGAGTGGAAACCTACTTGTGCTAAGTGTTAGTAAAAAAATTCTTTATGTAACGATTATCCTTGGGAAAACTACTAATGAAAGACCGCTCAGACAATGGGGATAGTCCCAGTTATAGGATGCTATTTGAAATGTTTGAGATCTTTTCCAAAGCTCTTCCTCGAACCGGTGTTATGATATGATGTCGTTTTCAGGGTTATGCAAGCGACTAATATGTTGGAAAAAAACTAATGAACGTATAGATTAAAGACACTTCCCTGAGAGGATCATAAGCTCGTCCATGGTAGTAAAGAAAGCGTAATTTTGAGACCTACTCGAATTTCCGAGAGGGGCGAGCAATTCCTTCTTATTTGGATTCTAGAGTCAGACTCTTTTTTAAGTTCGAGGTAATCGTGATGAAACCGGAAACCCACATCTGGCTGTGATTTACTTTAGGATCATCCCGGGTTTAGCTTTTGAGATGTAAGACCGTGGGCTCGCTTCAGGACTTTTTTGAGAAGCCAATTCAACCCAGATTCGGGTATTAAAATGTAGAAGACCGGAATCTCTTCCGGCATTTGTGAAGAGCCAAACTAACCAAATTCGGGTATTAACATGTAGCAGACCGGAACCCCCTTTGGCATTTGTCAAGACCGAATTGACCAGATTCGGGTATTATGTAGAAGACCGGAAACCCCTCCGGCATTTGTGAAGAGCTGAATCAACCAGATTCAGGTATTAATATGTAAAAGACTGGAACCCCCTCCGGCATTTGTGAAAAGCCGAATCAACCCAGATTCGAGTATTAATATATAGAAGGCCAGAACCCCCTCCGGCATTTGTGAAGAGCCGAATCAACCCAGATTCGGGTATTAATATGTAGAAGACCAGAACCCCCTTCTGCATTTGTGAAGAGCCGAATCAACCCCGATTCGGGTATTAATATGTTGGACCGGAACCCCCTCTGGTAATTAATGTTTTGGCGTTCCTTTTGGATCTGGCTTATAAAGCAGAGGTTGTACGTGCTTCCTGAGCCACTCCTTGGGCTTTTGATGTCAAAGCAGAGGATGAACGTGCTTTGTAATCCACTCTCTGGCCTGTGCGTCCAGTGCGCTTGGCTAGCTTATCCACTAGCAGAGCCCAAGGACTTACCCGACCTCCCTCCAGAAGGAGCCTTATCCTCACTATCGTAGGCGATGCTAAGTTCCTAGAAATTTAGTCGGGGCCATCGTAGGCACATAACTAAGGTTTACTCTTTTGGTGCCCTATAGTGGCCATCGTAGGTACTGATAGAGGCTTATACGCCACCCCTCTCCGAGGGGTGCCCTATCCTGACCATTATAGGCGATTATAGGGGTTTGCGCTCTTTTCTACGGGTAACGCAGAACATAAGCAGAGGTAGGGCGTGCTCTTCTACGAGCAGAGGTAGGACGTGCTTAGTTCTAGCAGAGGCAGGGCGTGCTTAGATTAGATGCACCACCACGACCATTTCTGGTGTGAAACAGAGGCTTACGCTTTTGACACTTTTCCCTGCCCCCTCTGATTTGGGCATGGAGAAAGACTAACACGTCATCCCCCTCCGGGGGTATGCCTCATCCTGTCCAATTTGGCAATTATGAGGGATTTAATCCGTTTACGGTTGTTGACATGATTTTTAGTCAAAGCAGTCACACATAGAATTTCTGGTTAGCAACACACTCAAGCGTCGAGAACATCGTCAGAAGACAGAAAGCAATTTGGTTGAAGTCGCATCACAAACATAGAATGACTCGAAACTCCTAGAAGATGACCTCTTTTGGGCCTGAAAACATCAATTACAGAGCTTTGATCTGTAACTCTTGTAGCCCTATGAATTAGCTTCAAGTAGAGCTTTCGTTTGGTCAAAACGGACTTACGGTTTGGAAGTTACGCCCATTTCCGTGAACGCGCGCAGAACCGGAAACTTGGAGTTTGGAATTGAATGGACTCAACTGGTTCGGATCGGAAATCGGATCGGATCGGATAGAGGCATCGCCGCCCCATAAACCCAACATCCTTCATCACTTCAGTGCCGGGTCGGATCGGCCTCATCGGTTCGGATAGGAAGAGAACCCGAACCGAACCGCCTGCGGCGAACTCTGGACAGCAAAGTTGACCGATTCTCATGGCATAACCGCTTCCTATTTCCATGGATCGTCTTCCACATGGCAGAGCACGAATTAGACAAGGTCTCTCCACTACTTCCACCACATTTCGGAATTCTAGGGATGCCTGCCACGTGGCACCCGAACCAGATCCTACTCCTATAAATATACCATTTGAAGTATTTTGAAGGGACTTTTTGGCCATTCTTCTTCGCAAACTCCACCATTACCAACGCAAGGACATTGCACGCTTATCAAGGCCATTTCAATCGGAATTAACACGAGGATTTCATGTATAATCTTCACTTTTCTCATTTCTTTTCATTGTAAACACGAGCATTTCGTGTATAAACCAATAGAATTGTACTTCTAACTTCTTAGGATTTAATAAGAGATAAAGTGGACGTGGGCTTGGTTTGAGCCTAACCAATATAAACTATTGTGCGTCTCCTCTTATTTTACTATTTTCTGCGTTCTGTGATTTGCGATCTACATTTGGGTATTAGGCCCAGATTTTGGTCTAACAACAGTCTATCCCCTTTTGGGTTTCCTTTTAAATTCCGAGAGGAGGGTTTTTCCGTACCCTTGAACATGTTTAGTAATCTTTTTCTTAAGGATTTTTACCGAATTCACTTCAATTCTTTCATGAACTCTCATAACTGGCCTTAGCTGATGATCTAATGATGGTTTCCCGAGGATTCTGTAGTGATTAGTCTCGTGTCCATTCATCATGTGGTAATGTCAGTAAGACCCTCATATTTTCCTTTTGTAATAGGGCTTTTTCTTCGTGAATGACCAATATGGTTAGGAAGTAAATGTTCTCCATTGAAGTGGTGAGGTAGCATTCCTTGGGTACCCTTGGTGTACGTCCTCCTTCTTGCTGCTGGGGTTTAATCCTTTTGTGATCCGATCTAGCTGTTGTGCCTACACTTTCGTTCTTTCCTTCGGGAATGTAACACCCCGTAATTTGAACATAAAAATTCACAAATTAAAGTATACTTAATTAAGTGAAATGGGTTGTGCAGAGAAATATATATATATTGATATATATATATATATATAATTGAAAATTAAATAAATAAATATGCAAAAATGTTCAAAACAGCGAATTGGGAGAGGGGAATAACCGAACCGGCCGATTTTTGAGGTCGACCCGATCTCGCTGGGTCGACTAGGGGTTAATCCAGGGTGTTTGGCTGTCAACCCGTGGGCTGATTCGCTCAAATGCAGATTTTGCATTTGAATGGTTCTCATGGTTCAGCTTTAATCTAAAGGCCCTAGATGGTTCCTACACTTGACTTCTTCCCCAAGACATGCTTTGATGGCTTGGATTGAATCTAGGGTTAATCCTATGGCTAATACTATCCTAATCCTCTATAAAAAGACCCCTAAACCTAGCCTAAATCACCATTATTCAATACTACAACTAAACTATGTCAAATTTGTTCCTCTCATGGCCTCCATTCTCATGCTAAAATTCCTAAGCCTATTTCTATGAGAGATTGTGAGTTCATACAAGTGCTTTCAAACTTGTATGAGTGTTCTTAAGTTGCATTCTAGCCAAAGTTGCAACCTTTTCTTGACCAAAAAGCAAGGATCTTGCATGAGAGCTCATAAGCTTCATTCAAAGCCAAAGTTGAAACCTTTCTTCTTCAAAGCAAGGATTTTTATTGATATTTGCTCAAGGGTTTCATTTGGAGCTTGTTCTTTTGGGGTTTTTGGGTGATAGCATGAATGGCTTCGTCTCAATCTTTGTTTTATATGTTGATTTGTGCCTTCATAGCATTGTAAGCCCTCTTCCTACTCTTAGATATTAACTTTAAACTTAATGTGACATGTTGTAAGTTGGGTTTGAACATTAAGTATGTTGCATGCTATCATGTTATGTATCCTATCATGACTAAAAAGTCATTATCTTGATCTTGTGGGCTTAAAGATATAAACTTTATGTTGAATGTTGCATTTTGGCAACATAAGAACTATCATATCCCTTATGATAGCTTACATGTGATGCCATATGCGAACTTATAGCCATCTTTCTATGTCATTTATCACCATGATTCACTTATGTGCTAAGTTTGAGGTTGTGCATGTTTTTTAGGCCTAATAATGTAATATGCAAGTTAATGAACACATTTATACCTCATTTGCCACCATGTTTAACTTGTGGCCTTATACCCCTTTTGTCATGCCTTTGCCAAGTTCCTTCTTTTAATCCATTATGCGTTGTTGCGAATGTATATGCGAGTTTAAAGGCGTTGGGTTACGTTATGGGTAAAACTTTAATGACGTGAAACATGATTTGGGTAAATAGGTATAAACATGACAACATGTAACTTTGGCTATGAGCATGGGACTTGAAAACTCGACACGTATGGGTTGTAAGTGTAACAAGACACTAGACCAAACATGAAAATGGCCAACTCGAGGTTGGGTTGAGTTTGTAGCATAAATCTACCCGGACCCGCCCGGCTTAACTAGTGGCTACAAACAATAGGATCCAATGTGAGAAGTTGGTCATGTTGCGCTTAAGACCCGAGGTTAGACTAGGTTGTGGTGTAAAACTACCCGGACCCGCCCGACTTAACTAGTAACCACAACAAGGTCTAATGTGAGAGGTTAAGAGTGCATTAATTAAATTAATGCACATGATAAGGTTAAGGAAATTTGACTAATGACACTTAACCGATATGACACGAATGGGTAGGTTAAGTGGGACCGGGCTTGATTTCTTAATGACACTTAACCATACAAGACAATTAGGGGATGGGGTTAAGTAATTTACGCTTAACTAATCCGATTGGGTAATTAGATGGGGTTAAGTAATCCACACTTAACTAATCTAAACACGGTAATTAGATGGGGTTAAGTAACTTAGACTTAACTAATCTAAACACGGTAATTAGATGGGGTTAAGTAACTTAGACTTAACTAATCTAAACACGGTAATTAGATGGGGTTAAGTAACCTTCACTTAACTAATCTAAACACGGTAATTCGGTGGGGTTAAGTTAAACACTTAACCAATCTAAATGCGTTAATTCAATGAGGTTAAGTAACCAATACTTAACCAATTTAACACGGTAATTTAATGGGGTTAAGTAACTTATACTTAACCAATTATACGTGATGATTTGATGAGGTTAAGTAACCTATACTTAACCAATCTAATAGGTGGACCTGATAGGGTTAAGTCACAAGACTTTTAAAAGTAGGCTTAACCATTGTAATACGATTAGTGGATGGGGTTAAGCTAACCCATGCTTAACCAATCCGACTCGATAATCTGATGGGATTAAGATAATCTGTGCTTAATCAATCTAACATGATAATCTGATAGGGTTAAGACAAATAAATACTTAACCAATTTGACTTGATAAGGTTAAGTCATGAGCTTCTTGGTACACCTAACCAACTTGTAGGGCTAAGCCTTGAACTTGAGTACTTAGCCGATCTTGACATGATTCGTAGGCGGGTTAAGTCATGAACTTGGATAACAACACTTAACCCATTTGACAAAACCCTAGCTCGGGGGACTAGGTTGGAAATCGTAGTTAACAAGGATAACGGAAAGAGGAGCTAAGTGGTAAACCTTAGTTAAGGGTAACTAAGTAATAATTCTTAGCTAAGGACATGGACTAGTTCATAAAGAGATGAGTAACCTGGTACGGTAGGTCATCGCTTAGTATACGAGGAGGAGCAAGTTATCTGACTTGGATAAAAGCTCCAGCGAACTGGGTGACGAAGCGGAAGCTTCGGGGAACGTGAGGGTACTCTTGGTATCCCTCTGTGAGGTGGCGTGTGGTCCATGAAACCCGGCCTCACAGAGGTTAAGGTCTGCGGTAGAAGAGCCAAGAGTATGCCTTTGTTGCTATGCGAGCGACCTAAAGACTAGGATGGATTAGCGTGGAGTCGACGATACTTGATTTTGCCCCGGGATAGCATGTCGCCGACTACCTACCATCTTTAGTCAATCGTGTACGTACGGAAAGGCAGGGAACTCCCAAAAGACCATATACTAGCTATCAAGTTATGGGTGAGGTTGGCTATCTGGAAGTGGGCATCGATGGGCCTTAGTGTAGTTCTCATACATGATTTTTCTTGGATTGCCTTTCAGTAGTTGAGGGAGGGGTCACGTGGGACCATAGCCACGGGTACAAAAACAGACCTTGATATCTGCATCAGCAGACGACTTAAATCTCCCGACCGAGTTCCGTATTTCTTGATTTGCCCTGGCACGAAACTCGGATGGCACCTTGAGGAACATGTGCGTCTAGACATGGAAAACGATTCACGATACATACGTGGGATAAAGGGCGCGGTTGACGGGTGGCATAATCCCTAGTGGCCCTAGGTGGCTTGTGACGGCCCGCCTCGGACCAGCCTGCATTTCCTCCAAGAGTGCGCTGTACACATGCCCGACTAGCACAAGACGGTCGTCAGAAGAAAGGAAAGAAGAGAATGAACTAATCAAAGAACCTGTAGAATGTCTCACAGCGCATGGGATAAAATATAATAATAACATACTTGATATAAAACAGGCGAGACAGTGCATAAGCTGATAACTAATAATCAATGTCAACATCAAAGCAGCGGAAATCCATATACAGCTTATTACAACTTTCCAAATTTACTGTCTCTAACCAAAAGAAAGCTAAAATAGAAGATACACCAACAATGCCCAAGCAGTGATCTTCAACAACACAGGGAGAATATTATGTATATAGTACGTGGAAGCCTCCTGCTCGTCTCCGGATCATCTACCCGTGCATCACCAGCTAACCTGTTTCTAGTCTGCTCGTGTGAGCACCCAGAGTAATAAGAAGAGACATAAAACTCTGGGTCAGACATAAAGCCTGGTATGAGCGATAAGCATCTAAACAGGGAAATAACAGGTATACTAAACCATACCTGAACCTGGACCTGCAACCAAAGAGTTAGTACCACATACCGTACAATACTCCAAGGTGCCATAATAAATAGTATAAGAATACGGGGGTGGGGTGTGCATGTCACAATGATAGCAAACAAATCATCCATAGCAACCATTCTCGCATCTCTCACTCAGTGCGTAAAGCGTACGGCATCTACCACTTTGAAACACTAGACAAACTGAGGCAACGACGAATCCCGACTTGTAGAAACCCTGCTATGACCAAGCCAAACACTTGGAGTCATGACCAAACATTTCAATAACCCACTTCATTGGTCGTAGCCCTTGGTTCTACCAATGCCATAATGGCCCTGAATCCGCCTTCGTACCTCCTACCATAGTGGTCCAAAGCTATAGGTGTCGATAACTCCTTAGCACGCGTCCCGCAGCAAAGCCCAACCATGAAGTGAACTCGTTGATTCCCATCTGAATCTTAAGCTCGAACTTCTCATTTGGACTTCCTTTGCATCTCTGGTTTGGTCGAATTGGAGTGGGTCTTCAGAAAAGTTGTCGTGCAGTAGCAGCTCTAGAATTCAGTTCGGTTCGGTCACCCATGCTCGGTTCGGTTCGGAGTACCACCTTCCTCTGGGTTCGGGTCCTTCTCCTTGTCTTCTTTCATTCGATTCGGGTCGGGTACTTCGCTCCGGGTCGGGTCAGGGTCTTCCTCCAGGTCGGGTCGGGTGTCCTTCCCTCCAGCGCTCCAATCTTTCTTCACGTATTCCCGATCCGAGCCCTGCATCTCCATGTCGATCCGATCTGGCCTCCAATCACTCTTCCGATCCGATCCGCTCCGCTTCCTAGCTTACTCCGATCCGATCCGATCCTCTCCAATCCGATCCACTCCCTAGTTTCGATCCGATCCGCTCCCTAGTTCCGATCCGATCCGCTCCCTAGTTCCGATCCGATCCCCCTTGTCCACTCCAACTCTAAGCAATGGCCTTCCTTCCTGCCAAACTTCTTCCAGTGGCAAGTCCTCATCCAGTTCGGATTCCCTTGGTCAGTTCCCTAGTCCGATCCGACCCCTTTTCTCCGATCCGAACCGGTTCGGAACCTGCACACTTCTGCAACTTTCCAGCGAGCTTTCTATGCCGTTCGACGACGTTTTCGAGCAATTTAACTATTCTAATCAATCATGAAACATACCATAGAGTCATAGCAACATGTAATAGCAACCACAAACAGCAAACAACAATTTAAATGAATCAAAATGAATCAAAAGTGGCTAAAACCTCACATTTGCCTATAATCCCTCTTAATCATGTTTAAGCATACGATTAGCAAAACACATCGAAATTAACCCAAATTTCTAACAGAGCC
This sequence comes from Allium sativum, assembly GCA_030737875.1. Lineage (NCBI taxonomy): Eukaryota > Viridiplantae > Streptophyta > Magnoliopsida > Asparagales > Amaryllidaceae > Allium > Allium sativum. The sequence goes on along the minus strand of CM060913.1, from coordinate 968,610,159 downwards.
TTAAAACATTATTTTAGAATTTTAAGAATTTTTCCAGAATTTATTTACGTATAAATTCGCTAATCTTCACTAATTACCCTTAATCACCGTAATTAGTGCAAAAACTATGCAAATCACTCACCTTGGCCACAAATGAAATTCTCAGAACTGAAACTCCTCTGATTTAGGGCGAATACTGATGTCTAACAGCGGCTCCAACCTTGCTTTGGTGCTTTTTCTCCTTAATTTGGTGTTGCTAAGCCTAATCTTCAATTAGAGAGTGATTTGGGGTGTTTTAGATGTAGGAAGCCATTACTAAGGTCTCAAGGAGGTTTGTGGCGGCTCAAAACTGAAATGAAAGTGATAACCTAATCCTAATCAGACCTCCTAAACCTCTAAACCCGAAATTCCCCTTGGGCCTAGCTGCTAATTACCCGCTTAAGCCCAATTAAGCTGTCTTTCACCATCTGAAACTTGTTTCAGCCATATCTCCCAAACGGTTAGTCCGTTTGGCTAATGTGACCACTCTACGGAAAGAGAAACCATCATCCGAAGCCAATGGAAGTGGTTTCAGGTCAAAATTCCTTTCCAGTCAAAAGTTATGGCCAAAACAGTGCCAACTAGGGGTAAAATGGTCATTTAAAAATCGGGAAAAATCATGAACATGGGAAATGACCCCAATAGTCGTCTCCCAAAGTTACACGACCATACGACTTCGTATGTGAAAGAAATAAATATTCTACGATCCTATGATGCGCAGAATGCGGGTCGTTACACTCTCCCCCCCTTAAGAAATTTCGTCCCCGAAATTCCTTAACCCAAAACATACCAAGGATCCCGCATGCCTAACAACCACATATAACAAAAATCAAACATGCAAAACAAGCAAACAAGCCTATCCTAGCATGCGGAAAAACTAAATCGAAGTCAAAATCTTACCAGGCAAAGAGTTCAGGATAAGTCTTCCTAATGTTCTCCTCTGTCTCCCAAGTACAATCATTCTCGTCCTCGCCCCACTGAACCTTGACTAGTTTCACCGCCTTCCTTCGAAGTTGCTTCATGTCGTGCTCGACAATACGGGTCGGCTTGCGGTTCCCAACCGCCTCGGGTTCTACTTCGAAGTCCTCCAACTGATCAGGTGAAATAGTCATATCTGAGTCGTGAACGAACTTCCTTAGTTGGGAAACATGAAATACGTTATGAACTCCCGCCATCTTCTCTGGTAAGTCAATTTTATATGCCAAATTCCCGACTAGTCCAAGAACAGGGAATGGGCCAACAAACCTTGGTGCCAACTTGCCCCTCCTGCCAAATCGTATTACGCTCTTCAACGGAGAAATCTTGACAAACACCAAGTCGCCAACAGAGAATTTTAAGTCTCTTCTCCTCTTATCAGCATAACTCTTCTGCCTATCCTGGGCAGCCTTCATTCGTTGTTGAATGACCTTGATCTTATCCGACGTTTCTCTCACCACCTCTGGTCCAAGCATAAACTTCTCGCCAGTCTCTATCCAACATGATGGTGAGTTACACGGTCTTCCGTACAAAGCTTCAAACGGAGCCATACCGATACTGGATTGGTAACTATTATTATATGCAAACTCTACTAGATGCAAATGGTCATCCCATGATCCACCAAAGTCCAACATACATGCTCTCAAGAGATCTTCCAAAATACGATTCACCCTTTCCGTCTGACCGTCGGTCTGAGGATGATACGCGGTACTGAGATGTAACTCTGACCCTAGCGCCTCTTGCAAGCTCTTCCAAAACCCACTAGTGAACAACGGGTCTCGGTCGCTCACAATGCTTTTAGGTACTCCATGAAATCTCACTACCCACTTCATATACAATTCTGCTAACTTAGCTGCCGTTCTGGTCGATTTGACTGGTATAAACCTTGCACTTTTAGTCAGTCGGTCTACAATCACCCAAATGCTATCATATCCCGATCTAGTCCTTGGTAAACCATCGACGAAATCCATCGAGACTTGCTCCCATTTCCATTCGGGAATTTCTAATGGCTGTAACAGACCACTAGGCTTCTTTTGCTCGGCTTTAACTAGCTGGCAATTCATGCACTTGGATATAAACTTCCCAACGTCTCTTTTCATTCCTTCCCAGTAGTAAGTCTGCTTCATATCTCGGTACATCTTGTTACCACCGGGGTGTATAGTCAGTCTTGAGTGATGACATTCTCTAAGCACTTCATCTCTCAATCCATTGACATTGGGTACAACGAGCTTTCCATTCCTTCTAAGCCATCTATCTTGATCAAGCCCATACTTGCTCACCTCCTCATCGATACCCATCTCTAACTTGGAGATGATTTCCAATAGGTTAGGATCGTCCCTCTGACTAGAGCCGATCCGCTCAATCAAAGTGGGTCTGATCGTCAAACTCGCTAACATTTCTGGATCCAATTCGCACTTTGGTCTGAAATCAAACCCCGCGATAAACTCCAGTTGCTTCCATTCAAGGAACATAGCCCCTAAGCTGGCATGTCTTCTACTCAATGCATCAGCCACCGCATTGCCCTTTCCTGGTGTGTATGCGATGTCAAAATCATAGGAAGCTAAGAACTCTAACCATCTCTGCTGACGGAGATTTAAATCCTTCTGGGAGAATAGATACTTTAACGACTTATGATCCGTAAATAGCTCAAACCTTTCTCCCAAAAGATAGTGTCTCCACATCTTTAACGCGAACACGATCGCTGCCAATTCTAAATCATGGGTAGGGTATCTTCTCTCGTGCGGTTTCAATTGCCGACTTGCATAAGCTACAACCCTACTGCCTTGCATCAATACAGCACCCAGTCCGGTACCACAGGCATCCGTGTATACCGTCATCTCTTCATCCCCCTTAGGAATGACTAACACTGGTGCGCTTGTCAACTTGTCCTTTAGGCTTTTAAATGCATTCTCGCACCTTTCATCCCAAATAAAAGCTTGATTCTTCTTGGTCAACTGGGTCAATGGTGCTGCTATCTTGGAGAAACCTTGGATAAACTTACGATAATATCCAGCTAATCCCAAGAAACTTCTTACATCTGTTGCATTCTTGGGCGTAGGCCAATCTTGTACCGTAGCCACCTTTGCTGGGTCCACGGCAATACCACTCTCTGATACAACATGGCCCAAGAACCTCACTTCCCTCTTCCAGAAGTGACACTTAGAAAACTTTGCTTTCAATTGGTGTTTTCTCAACACCTCCATCGCTACTCTTAAATGTTCCTTGTGTTCCTCCTCTGTCCTCGAATAGACCAAAATATCATCAACGAACACAAGGACAGACTTATTCAGCTGATCTCTGAATACCCTATTCATAAGGTCCACAAAATATGCCGGGGCATTAGTCAGTCCAAATGGCATAACTAACCATTCATAAAACCCAGACGGCGTTCGAAATGTCGTTTTAGCTATACTCTCAGCTTCCACTCTAAGCTGATGAAAACCTGTCGCGAGATCCAACTGAGAAAATATTCTCGTGCCACTCAACTGATCAAACAAATCATCTATCCGCGGTAGAGGATACTTATTCTTCCTCGTCACTTTATTCAACTCGCGGTAGTCTACACACAAACGAAGGGAACCATCCGCCTTGGTAGCAAACACAACTGGTGCTCCCCATTCAGAAACACTCCTTCTGATAAATCCCTTCTTCAAAAGATCGCTGACTTGCACCTCGAGCTCTCGCTGCTCTCTTGGTGCCATACGACGAAGTGGCATCACTATAGGCCTGGCATCTTTTACCAAATCAATACGGAACTCAATCTCTCGGTGTGGTGGAAGTCCGGTCACTTCTTCGAAAACATCCGGATACTGGCCAACCACGGGCAAACCTGACAACTCACTATGCGGAATGTCGAGGGAGTTTAGAAAACTAGCCAATACCCCCTTACTGGGTAGACCACCAAACACTATCCTCCGCCCATCATCCGCTCTAGCTGTCACCAACAAGCCCTCACAGTCTACCACCACCCCGTATCTTTGGAGCCAATCTACTCCCAAAATAATGCCAAACCCAGTAAAGCCCAAAACAAAGCAATCACAAACAAACATGCATCCATGACTCGATAAGACCACATTACGACAAATCATGCTAAGGCTAGTCGAACCACCAATCGGGTTCGTCACTACTAAAGGCCTATCGACAATCTCGGGCTCCAATCCCAACCTATCTACCAGGTCACTAGATATGAAAGAACTGGAAGCTCCGGTATCAAACAAAACTCTAACGGGAACATCATAAATAGAAAGCATACCTTGAATGACGACACTCTTTCCCTTCTCCGCCGCAGTTGGGGCATTCGACGAAGAAGGAATAGCATTAAGAGCATATGCTTTCACCATTTGCTTTTCTTTAGGGGGCTGTGGACACTTGTCCTTGTGATGCCCCAATTGGCCACAATTGAAGCACTTCCTATCCGCTGGCTTGGCCCGACAATTACTAGCATAATGGCCCTTCTTACCACAGCTGAAGCACTCCACATCTTGCTTATTCTTTTTCTTCTGGCCATCCTTAGCCTGATTCTGCTTTCTCTTATTCTGGGAACCACCCTTGCCTCCACCACTTGCTTGTGGTTTTGGCTCTTCTGCAGATGCAACCTCAGTCTTCGACTTAGGGTAGAGACATTCTGATCTTAACGCTTTCCCCACAATCGATTCAAACGTCTCATCGATGTGGTTAATAAGTTTTTCCCCCAAGTACTGATCCAAACCAGTTATGAATTTCTCATTCTTTTTCTCGGCAGTATCAATAAGAGATAAACCATATTTTGACAAAGTGTCAAATTCAGCAATATACTCCGAGACAGCTCTGCCATTCTGCTTGAGCTCCAAGAATTTCTTAAACAACATTGACTTCTGAGCAGCTGGAATGAACTTCTCACTAAAGCGAGCTTTAAACTGCTCCCAAGTAATCTGATCTTCGGGAGTAGCTGCCTTTATAGCATTCCACCAATTCATTGCCCGCCCTTGCAGCTGACGGGACGCTAGCCTCCTCTTCATCGCATCCTCGATACCCAAATCCTCGAAGATACGTTCGCAACTATCCAACCAATCTTGAACATCCGTAGCCGACTCCGTTCCGTGGAACGGCTTCCCACCAAGGCTAGTATAATCCTTATTCAGCTTGGCGAAGTCGACTCTTGGCGCCTGCACTATTGGACCACCACCATTTCCGCCATTGGGAGCTGCCCTCTGAACATCCCTAAGCATCTCTCTCATGAGGTCTGTAAACATCGCCCTCATGTCAGCAGCATTCCCATTATTGGCTCCCCTACCAGCACCTCTAGTATCTCGGCTCATCGTCAATCTGAAAAAGGAAACGATTAACGATTCCATAGTGGTGCTAGTGCAGTACGACTTCATCCTTATACTACTAATAGTATATATATATATATATAGCTTTTAAAAACCAAAGTAATCACAAATACGCTCTCTCGTATACGTATATTATCTCTCCCTGATAACTTCCCTAGATTAACTACGCAACCTAGAGCTCTGATACCAAGTGTGACGGCCCGCCTCGGACCAGCCTGCATTTCCTCCAAGAGTGCGCTGTACACATGCCCGACTAGCACAAGACGGTCGTCAGAAGAAAGGAAAGAAGAGAATGAACTAATCAAAGAACCTGTAGAATGTCTCACAGCGCATGGGATAAAATATAATAATAACATACTTGATATAAAACAGGCGAGACAGTGCATAAGCTGATAACTAATAATCAATGTCAACATCAAAGCAGCGGAAATCCATATACAGCTTATTACAACTTTCCAAATTTACTGTCTCTAACCAAAAGAAAGCTAAAATAGAAGATACACCAACAATGCCCAAGCAGTGATCTTCAACAACACAGGGAGAATATTATGTATATAGTACGTGGAAGCCTCCTGCTCGTCTCCGGATCATCTACCCGTGCATCACCAGCTAACCTGTTTCTAGTCTGCTCGTGTGAGCACCCAGAGTAATAAGAAGAGACATAAAACTCTGGGTCAGACATAAAGCCTGGTATGAGCGATAAGCATCTAAACAGGGAAATAACAGGTATACTAAACCATACCTGAACCTGGACCTGCAACCAAAGAGTTAGTACCACATACCGTACAATACTCCAAGGTGCCATAATAAATAGTATAAGAATACGGGGGTGGGGTGTGCATGTCATAATGATAGCAAACAAATCATCCATAGCAACCATTCTCGCATCTCTCACTCAGTGCGTAAAGCGTACGGCATCTACCACTTTGAAACACTAGACAAACTGAGGCAACGACGAATCCCGACTTGTAGAAACCCTGCTATGACCAAGCCAAACACTTGGAGTCATGACCAAACATTTCAATGACCCACTTCATTGGTCGTAGCCCTTGGTTCTACCAATGCCATAATGGCCCTGAATCCGCCTTCGTACCTCCTACCATAGTGGTCCAAAGCTATAGGTGTCGATAACTCCTTAGCACGCGTCCCGCAGCAAAGCCCAACCATGAAGTGAACTCGTTGATTCCCATCTGAATCTTAAGCTCGAACTTCTCATTTGGACTTCCTTTGCATCTCGGGTTTGGTCGAATTGGAGTGGGTCTTCAGAAAAGTTGTCGTGCAGTAGCAGCTCTAGAATTCAGTTCGGTTCGGTCACCCATGCTCGGTTCGGTTCGGAGTACCACCTTCCTCTGGGTTCGGGTCCTTCTCCTTGTCTTCTTTCATTCGATTCGGGTCGGGTACTTCGCTCCGGGTCGGGTCAGGGTCTTCCTCCAGGTCGGGTCGGGTGTCCTTCCCTCCAGCGCTCCAATCTTTCTTCACGTATTCCCGATCCGAGCCCTGCATCTCCATGTCGATCCGATCTGGCCTCCAATCACTCTTCCGATCCGATCCGCTCCGCTTCCTAGCTTACTCCGATCCAATCCTCTCCAATCCGATCCACTCCCTAGTTTCGATCCGATCCGCTCCCTAGTTCCGATCCGATCCGCTCCCTAGTTCCGATCCGATCCCCCTTGTCCACTCCAACTCTAAGCAATGGCCTTCCTTCCTGCCAAACTTCTTCCAGTGGCAAGTCCTCATCCAGTTCGGATTCCCTTGGTCAGTTCTCTAGTCCGATCCGACCCCTTTTCTCCGATCCGAACCGGTTCGGAACCTGCACACTTCTGCAACTTTCCAGCGAGCTTTCTATGCCGTTCGACGACGTTTTCGAGCAATTTAACTATTCTAATCAATCATGAAACATACCATAGAGTCATAGCAACATGTAATAGCAACCACAAACAGCAAACAACAATTTAAATGAATCAAAATGAATCAAAAGTGGCTAAAACCTCACATTTGCCTATAATCCCTCTTAATCATGTTTAAGCATACGATTAGCAAAACACATCGAAATTAACCCAAATTTCTAACAGAGCCTTAAAACATTATTTTAGAATTTTAAGAATTTTTCCAGAATTTATTTACGTATAAATTCGCTAATCTTCACTAATTACCCTTAATCACCGTAATTAGTGCAAAAACTATGCAAATCACTCACCTTGGCCACAAATGAAATTCTCAGAACTGAAACTCCTCTGATTTAGGGCGAATACTGATGTTAACAGCGGCTCCAACCTTGCTTTGGTGCTTTTTCTCCTTAATTTGGTGTTGCTAAGCCTAATCTTCAATTAGAGAGTGATTTGGGGTGTTTTAGATGTAGGAAGCCATTACTAAGGTCTCAAGGAGGTTTGTGGCGGCTCAAAACTGAAATGAAAGTGATAACCTAATCCTAATCAGACCTCCTAAACCTCTAAACCCGAAATTCCCTTTGGGCCTAGCTGCTAATTACCCGCTTAAGCCCAATTAAGCTGTCTTTCACCATCTGAAAATTGTTTCAGCCATATCTCCCAAACGGTTAGTCCGTTTGGCTAATGTGACCACTCTACGGAAAGAGAAACCATCATCCGAAGCCAATGGAAGTGGTTTCAGGTCAAAATTCCTTTCCAGTCAAAAGTTATGGCCAAAACAGTGCCAACTAGGGGTAAAATGGTCATTTAAAAATCGGGAAAAATCATGAACATGGGAAATGACCCCAATAGTCGTCTCCCAAAGTTACACGACCATACGACTTCGTATGTGAAAGAAATAAATATTCTACGATCCTATGATGCGCAGAATGCGGGTCGTTACATGGCTGAACCCAAACCGAGACACGGAAACGTTCATTAGGTAGCATAATCCCTAGTGGTCCTAGGTGGCATAAATCCTAAGTGAACGCGCGATAGTTCATGGTAAGGAAACATAACTAGATCAAGGGTAGCAGTCCAAAATAACCTCAAGGATAAAACGTTTACATGGGAAAGCCCGTATGGCCTACGACAAAGGACTGAACTTATACATGGAAAGAAACATACGAGTTGGGAAAACCTACATATGCTATATATTAGGTTGACATGGACCATTACATGACATTGGGCAAGGGACATACATAGTTAACACATGACGCGGGTTGGGATACTAGTACGAGGGGTGCAGAGCAAATATACATGTTAGGACCAGGGGAAATATACATGATAGATACCGTGGGACGTTATACGTGGTAGATACCTTGGGATAGTATACTTGATAGAAACCTGACAATGTGATATCTTGATTTATCTTGACATCGTAGTTTATCATGACACACTCGTGTATCTTGGTACAGTAGTTCATCCTGTTATTTTGGTTTAGCTTATCTGTCTTGTCATCATACTTATGTTCATCTCAGTTCCTCATGCCAGTTAACTTTACTAGTTTATATACTAATAGTAGATAGGGCTTACCAGTCTTTATGACTGACCCTGTTTTCTTTCGCCTCTTGTCTTCCGTTTCCCCCCCCCCCAGGTTACAGGGAGGAAATGCTATTGTTAGTTCGGACTTCTCCTGTTTGAAGGTCATCATGTATGGCTCAGACTTTTCTTGGCTATGGCTACTTTACTGTTTTACTTGGGGAATAATTTATGAAAAGGTTTTTATGCTTCTTTATTGTTGAAAGACAAGTTTTGATGTATTCTGATGTAAAAGGCTTTAGACCTTATTTTATAAGGTAATGAAATTTGTTTTACTTCCGCTGTTTTATAAATATATGTTCTGTCTTGTAATATTTCTGTACATGTTTACCAATAATACCCCTCTAAAGCTAGTGCATTCCTTTGCGAGTGACCCTAGCGGAGGTGGGGTGTTACATTTGGTATCAGTGCAGAAGGTTACCAGACTGGGCAAAAGTTTTTAAAACCTTCTGAAAACTATTTGAAAAAAACCGTTTACAAAGAAGCATTTTTCAAGAAAAGTTTTTAAAGGCTATTCCCCAAAAGCCATTAGCACTGTCCTTTGTTTCCTTGATCGAATCTCTTTTCCTTTCTTTCCTCCATCTGTGGTCGCAGTTGTTCTAAGTGTGACTAATCTTTGTCTAGCCACGTAGGTGTTTTCCCGTACGATGGAGGTGGTTCTCGAGAGACCTGTTGTCATGGATAAGAAGAGTAGGGATAAAGGACGAGAGCTTAAGGATAAGCAACTGTTGGTATGGCTTAGTCCATCAAGGAGGACTAGGACAAGATCATCGGAGAGAGCAATCGTACACTCCCATTTCTAGGGTACCTAAAAGAAATGGTACCGTTTCTATTAGAGGTTCAGCCTTCCTTTTCTATCATCCCATCTAGACTTTGTTTTGATCATTGCATCATTTAAGTCTGCTTGGATAGTGAGTCTCTGCACCTTAGTACTAGCATAGAAGAGGATCCCATTTTTGTCCCAAATCTTGTTAGAGGATCGGTCCATTTATTCATGACTTCTTTGGATTTGAGAGTGCCCATGTTTTTGGAGCCAAGGATGGGTTCTAGGGATAAAGTGGTCACCCAATAAGGGGTGCCATTCTCGGTTTTGGAAAGAGGGTAGTTAGACTCTTGACTTGCCTTGGTAATACCCTCGAAGTCCTGTGTAACCTTTTGGGTTCTGTCATGGTTAGTTACCTAGAATCTCATGATGCATTCGTTGGTAATCTTCTCGAGTAGAGTTCGCCACTAAGTCGAATGGTTCATTTCGCTAGTGCATGAGTTGTCGAGATCACCCTAGTAAGTGCACGTGTTAACATGCATTGACATCGGTAAACGAGATCCAGAATTCACTAGTGAATTTTGGAGAGCTTGCATGAGTACGTAGATATGGTTGAGCCAAGCATACTAGGGAAAGAATAAAGAATAAATGAAAGTGGAACGAGAGGCGACAGTGAAAAGAGTTCCGACTCATACCTTGGAAATAGGAATCAAGGAGCTACGAAATCATGAAGTCAAAGGCGGCCAAGGCACAATGGAATTAAGTTCGTGGAAATGCGGCTCAGACTCACGTATCATGTCTCTTTTTAAGAGTGTATCTTTGATCCTTGGTTCACCTGTAGGGCTTACTTGCATGCTATCGCTGGGTGGATATCCTCTCGGTCCTGTTTCTATTACAAACCCCGTAAGGAGTTTGTCTTGTTTATCCCCTCGATCTTACCATGAGAACCTTAGATAGAACTCTATGGATGTAAACATGTATTTGAAACATGTTATGATTGATATGGTTGCAAATGGTTGCAAGTGGTTGCTCGTGGATGCGCGAATACACGTTAGATACTAGATCGACGCACTCACATTTTGCATTGCATATGCACGAGTATTTATACTTGTTTGAATGTTAATGTGTTGTCATGCGGATGTTTCATATGAATGAATGTTTGTGCACGCATATAGTACTTATATGACTAGGACTATTCGCATACATGTTGGACTCATGGCACTAAACATATTTTGCATTAGAAAGATCATTCAGGCCTGATCATTAGCATTAGTTAAGGAGAATATACACACACGTTCTGCATATGTTCATATGGCATTAGAAATCGTCTAAGGATAATGGTTGCCTGTGGATGATGTTTTGAGTAGATGGATGATGGATAGTAGGATACGTTCTTCCTAACTTGGAGATTTCGGGGACGAAATCCTTTAAGGAGGGGAGAATGTAACACCCCGTAATTTGAACATAAAAATTCACAAATTAAAGTATACTTAATTAAGTGAAATGGGTTACGCAGAGAAATATATATATATATTGATATATATATATATATATATAATTGAAAATTAAATAAATAAATATGCAAAAATGTTCAAAACAACGAATTGGGAGAGGGGAATAACCGAACCGACCGATTTTTGAGGTCGACCCAAGCCCGCTGGGTCGACTAGGGGTTAATTCAGGGTGTTTGGCTGTCAACCCGTGGGCCGATTCGCTCAAATGCAGATTTTGCTTTTGAATGGTTCTCATGGTTCAGCTTTAATCTAAAGGCCCTAGATGGTTCCTACACTTGACTTCTTCCCCAAGACATGCTTTGATGGCTTGGATTGAATCTAGGGTTAATCATATGGCTAATACTATCCTAATCCTCTATAAAAAGACCCCTAAACCTAGCCTAAATCACCATTATTCAATCCTACAACTAAACTATGTCAAATTTGTTCCTCTCATGGCCTCCACTCTCATGCTAAAATTCCTAAGCCTATTTCTATGAGAGATTGTGAGTTCATACAAGTGCTTTCAAACTTGTATGAGTGTTCTTAAGTTGCATTCTAGCCAAAGTTGCAACCTTTTCTTGACCAAAAAGCAAGGATCTTGCATGAGAGCTCATAAGCTTCATTCAAAGCCAAAGTTGAAACCTTTCTTCTTCAAAGCAAGGATTTTTATTGATATTTGCTCAAGGGTTTCCTTTGGAGCTTGTTCTTTTGGGTTTTTTGGGTGATAGCATGAATGGCTTCGTCTCAATCTTTGTTTTATATGTTGATTTGTGCCTTCATAGCATTGTAAGCCCTCTTCCTACTCTTAGATATTAACTTTAAACTTAATGTGACATGTTGTAAGTTGGGTTTGAACATTAAGTATGTTGCATGCTATCATGTTATGTATCCTATCATGACTAAAAAGTCATTATCTTGATCTTGTGGGCTTAAAGATATAAACTTTATGTTGAATGTTGCATTTTGGCAACATAAGAACTATCATATCCCTTATGATAGCTTACATGTGATGCCATATGCGAACTTATAGCCATCTTTCTATGTCATTTATCACCATGATTCACCTAGGTGCTAAGTTTGAGGTTGTGCATGTTTTTGAGGCCTAATAATGTAATATGCAAGTTAATGAACACGTTTATACCTCATTTGCCACCATGTTTAACTTGTGGCCTTATACCCCTTTTGTCATGCCTTTGCCAAGTTCCTTCTTTTAATCCATTATGCATTGTTGCGAATGTATATGCGAGTTTAAAGGCGTTGGGTTACGTTATGGGTAAAACTTTAATGACGTGAAACATGATTTGGGTAAATAGGTATAAACATGACAACATGTAACTTTGGCTATGAGCATGGGACTTGAAAACTCGACACGTATGGGTTGTAAGTGTAACAAGAACCTAGACCAAACATGAAAATTGCCAACTCGAGGTTGGATTGAGTTTGTAGCATAAATCTACCCGGACCCGCCCGGCTTAACTAGTGGCTACAAACAATAGGATCCAATGTGAGAAGTTGGTCATGTCGCGCTTAAGACCCGAGGTTAGACTAGGTTGTGGGGTAAAACTACCCGGACCCGCCCGGCTTAACTAGTAACCACAACAAGGTCTAATGTGAGAGGTTAAGAGTGCATTAATTAAATTAATGCCACATGATAAGGTTAAGTAAATTTGACTAATGACACTTAACCGATATGACACGAATGGGTAGGTTAAGTGGGACCGGGCTTGATTTCTTAATGACACTTAACCATACAAGACAATTAGGGGATGGGGTTAAGTAATTTACGCTTAACTAATCCGACTGGGTAATTAGATGGGGTTAAGTAATCCACACTTAATTAATCTAAACACGGTAATTAGATGGGGTTAAGTAACTTAGACTTAACTAATCTAAACACGGTAATTAGATGGGGTTAAGTAACTTAGACTTAACTAATCTAAACACGGTAATTAGATGGGTTTAAGTAACCTTCACTTAACTAATCTAAACACGGTAATTCGGTGGGGTTAAGTTAAACACTTAACCAATCTAGATGCGTTAATTCAATGAGGTTAAGTAACCAATACTTAACCAATTTAACACGGTAATTTAATGGGGTTAAGTAACTTATACTTAACCAATTATACGTGATGATTTGATGAGGTTAAGTAACCTATACTTAACAAATCTAATAGGTGGACCTGATAGGGTTAAGTCACAAGACTTTTAAAAGTAGGCTTAACCATTGTAATACGATTAGTGGATGGGGTTAAGCTAACCCATGCTTAACCAATCCGACTCGATAATCTGATGGGATTAAGATAATCTATGCTTAATCAATCTAACATGATAATCTGATAGGGTTAAGACAAATAAATACTTAACCAATTTGACTTGATAAGGTTAAGTCATGAGCTTCTTGGTACACCTAACCAACCTGTAGGGCTAAGCCTTGAACTTGAGTACTTAGCCGATCTTGACATGATTCGTAGGCGGATTAAGTCATGAACTTGGATAACAACACTTAACCCATTTGACAAAACCCTAGCTCAGGGGACTAGGTTGGAAATCGTAGTTAATAAGGATAACGGAAAGAGGAGCTAAGTGGTAAACCTTAGTTAAGGGTAACTAAGTAATAATTCTTAGCTAAGGACATGGACTAGTTCATAAAGAGATGAGTAACCTGGTACGGTAGGTCATCGCTTAGTATACGAGGAGGAGCAAGTTATCTGACTTGGATAAAAGCTCCAGCGAACTGGGTGACGAAGCGGAAGCTTCGGGGAACGTGAGGGTACTCTTGGTATCCCGCTGTGAGGTGGCGTGTGGTCCATGAAACCCGGCCTCACAGAGGTTAAGGTCTGCGGTAGAAGAGCCAAGAGTATGCCTTGGTTGCTATGCGAGCGACCTAAAGACTAGGATGGATTAGCGTGGAGTCAACGATACTTGATTTTGCCCCGGGATAGCATGTCGCCGACTACCTACCATCTTTAGTTAATCGTGTACGTACGGAAAGGCAGGGAACTCCCAAAAGACCATATACTAGCTATCAAGTTATGGGTGAGGTTGGCTATCTGGAAGTGGGCATCGATGGGCCTTAGTGTAGTTCTCATACATGATTTTTCTTGGATTGCCTTTCAGTAGTTGAGGGAGGGGTCACATGGGACCATAGCCATGGGTACAAAAACAGACCTTGATATCTGCATCAGCGGACGACTTAAATCTCCCGACCGAGTTCCGTATTTCTTGATTTGCCCTGGCACGGAACTCGGATGGCACCTTGAGGAACATGTGCGTCTAGACATGGAAAACGATTCATGATACATACGTGGGATAAAGGGCGCGGTTGACGGGTGGCATAATCCCTACTGGCCCTAGGTGGCTGAACCCAAACCGAGACACGGAAACGTTCATTAGGTAGCATAATCCCTAGTGGTCCTAGGTGGCATAAATCCTAAGTGAACGCGCGATAGTTCATGGTAAGGAAACATAACTAGATCAAGGGTAGCAGTCCAAAATAACCTCAAGGATAAAACGTTTACATGGGAAAGCCCGTATGGCCTACGGCAAAGGACTGAACTTATACATGGAAAGAAACATACGAGTTGGGAAAACCTACATATGCTATATATTAGGTTGACATGGACCATTACATGACATTGGGCAAGGGACATTCATAGTTAACACATGACGCGGGTTGGGATACTAGTACGAGGGGTGCAGAGCAAATATACATGTTAGGACCAGGGGAAATATACATGATAGATACCATGGGACGTTATACAGGGTAGATACCTTGGGATAGTATACTTGATAGAAACCTGACAATGTGATACCTTGATTTATCTTGACACCGTAGTTTATCATGACACACTCGTGTATCTTGGTACAGTAGTTCATCCTGTTATTTTGGTTTAGCTTATCTGTGTTGTCATCATACTTATGTTCATCTCAGTTCCTCATGCCAGTTAACTTTACTAGTTTATATACTAATAGTAGATAGGGCTTACCAGTCTTTATGACTGACCCTGTTTTCTTTCGCCTCTTGTCTTCCGTTCCCCCCCCCAGGTTACAGGGAGGAAATGCTATTGTTAGTTCGGACTTCTCCTGTTTGAAGGTCATCATGTATGGCTCGGACTTTTCTTGGCTATGGCTACTTTACTGTTTTACTTGGGGAATACTTTATGAAAAGGTTTTTATGCTTCTTTATTGTTGAAAGACAGGTTTTGATGTATTCTGATGTAAAAGGCTTTAGACCTTATTTTATAAGGTAATGAAATTTGTTTTACTTCCGCTGTTTTATATATATATGTTCTGTCTTGTAATATTTCTGTACATGTTTACCAATAATACGCCTCTAAAGCTAGTGCATTCCTTTGCGAGTGACCCTAGAGGAGGTGGGGTGTTACAGGGAACATAGTGAAATTGAGATGTTATCTCTTTGGACCATTTGTTGGCGAAGTGGTTGAAATCGTCCATTATTTGTCGTCTAAGTGTCGTTTCCCTAACTTTCCTGAGGAGGGTTTTCTTTAGGTGAGAGAAAATGCTAATACCCTTGGATGTAAAGTCAATTAGAGGAGGTGGTAGGGTTTGCCCTATGTGGGTATAGCTATAATTTTTGATATCGAGAGCATATTCTTACATTTCCCTCCTCCGCTTTATTACGCGTAAGGCTTTCACTCTCAGTCTTAGTTCTTCTGTTACTCTTGGGTCCATGATTTCCGATTCATCCATTCAAAATTTTGAGGGCTTTTGCCAGAACCTCTTACCCATAACTTCGCTTCTTCAAAGCTTTAGTCCAATCCGGGACAGAACAAGTAGATATGTGGTAGGATTAAACATAAGGTCAGAGGTTCAGACCCTCCATCTAGCACCAAAATGTTAACAATATTTTTTGTTAACACCGAAGACGGGTCAACAGGAGTGGATCAGGAGGGGACCAAACTTGGGGAAGGAGATTTTTTTCTCTGATCTGCAGGGAGGATTGGACGAGGATCTACGACTAACTGGAAAACAAACAATAAATTGCAATAGTGATAATTAGAGATGATATGTTGAACTCACAGAGCCATATTTTACTTGTAGATTCCCTTCTTATTAATCTTGAATTTGGAGTACATGAACAAAGTGGAAGAAATTCTCCAATTCCTCTTTGTATTAAACTTTTGAAAAAACAGGAGTATAAGAAAACAAATGAAAAACTCAAAAAGACCCATATCCATCCAGCTCTTAGGGTCCTATTTATAGGGAATTTGGGGCCCCTTCCGCTATTGGGCTATTGGGCCTGTAAGGGCCTTTGCCGGCCGCTTTTTCCTTGGACTCGTACGCTTGTCTTCCAGTCGTCTTCGGAGTTCTAATTGTAGTCTTCGAAGTGGTGGTCCCAGTAATTTGGGGCTTCTATGGGATAAATATGGGCTTGTCGATATGGTGGCCTTCGGATGGTATTTGAATCCTTGGTAGCAGCTCCTAAGTTTAGGCTCTCGAACATAAGCTTTCGGATGTAAGCTTTTGGTTTTATCGTGAATACTTAGAGGAGCCTGCCCTCATGATGTAGTAGATAACTGCCAGTTCAAAACCGCTGTAGGTTTCTGTACTAGGTAGATTTTTACGGGTTACCTATATCTTCGCTAGAGCCCCGGTTAGCCTTTCGGTGGATCTTTTGCAATAGCCTAGTTTTCCGGAAGGTGGCTTTCGGTGATGTTTCTGCTGTTTGGGAATGTAGCATTTGGGCATCTGTACGGTAGGTGCTCCGAAAGCTGGTTCCGGATGGTCCTCGCGTTCTCCTGGTTTGGGCACCTTTGATGTCCTTGCCTTTAAATGTATCGGCATTAAGCAGGTTAACACAAATAATCCCTTTCGGGTTTTTAGGTGGGGGAGCTCATGCCTTCATCCTCCTTAATTCCTGTCTTAGGTGGCCTTTTGCTATAGAATTACCTACCGAATAGGCCCTGTCAGAAGGATCTTGTCGGATGTTCTTTGTTGGCGTTTTGCAGGCTTTGAGCTTCTTCCCTTTGGGAAGGTGTCGGTTTGTGCTCTTTCCAACCATTCTCTCTGGCTTTCGGTTCAATCCATTGCTTGGCTTTCTGTTTTCGGGAGATTTTTCTATGCCTGTATTCCTCCGGTACCCCTTCATTGACAGCTAGTTTTGGAGTTAATTTTGGTAGTAACATGTACCAATTTTCTTGGTATTGATACACTATAAGGAGGCGCCACCAATTTCACAAGCAAGGAGAAACCAATAACAACACTTAGTAAAGAAAAAGAAGCCGAAACCTAGAAGCCATCACCAAAAGCCATTGAAACCCATCACCAAAAGCCATTGATGCGGCTGACACAGACATCAAATGACCTTACCGAACCCGGAAGAAGGTTTCTGTTGACCGCTACCGAAAGGGGTCCTAATTTGTCTATAAACAAGACCCAACGGGTCTCATTTTGGGGGACTATTTCTCATTCACCAATCTTGTAATCATTTTCTTAGAGAGTAAACCCTAATTTGTAAATTGATTTACAGATTTTACTTAGAAACTTCTATGTACTCAACAAAGTAATCAACAAAGAGAGAATCAACAATTGTGACCAATTTCGTGCATTTCTTTACTGCATAAGTCACTTATTTCCCCATTGTTTCCCCATGGCTAGACTCACGCATAAGCATAATTACCAAAGTACCCTTCGACAAGCCATTTAGCTTTCTATCTTGCATTGCGCTTAGAAAACCCTTATCCCATGGTAACTGATGGTCCTTATGTCTCGTAAGCGTGATATTTACGTCCTGAGGAAGAGTAACTAGTCTTCGGGCTTAAGATCTCGATATCTAGGAAACGGTGAACAAACTCGAGTTGTAGGAACTAAATAATCCCTTTGGTTCCCTTAGGTTCACATCCGTAGACCTAATTCCTGTGTTGACTAAAAATATCGTTAACATTTTGGCGCTATAAGGAGGGAGTGAACCTATGATCCTTTGGATAACTTACCATATCCCTTGCTGTTCCGCCCCGAATTGGACTAAGTTTTGAAGAAGCAATACAGTGGAGAAAGGGTCTCGACAAGGATTTTCTGAACCTCAAATGGCAATGTCAAGCATGAGAGATCTGAGAGTTATTGAAGAACAAAGGCTAAGGATGGAAGCTTAAAGAATCATGAGTAAGAAAGAGGAAGTAGGACAATACGATCCTGACCATTGGAACATTATCCCTTTCATGTAGGATCAACTCCAATCTTTGCCTTAAGCAGTTCTACATTAAAGGAATACAACCTATTCTCTTATATAAAGGAAGTCATTCATGCACAGGCTAAGGGAATAATATTTGAACAAGGATTAATGAGAGACTTCAAACATTTTATTTCTAAATGGTCTAAAAGAATATCACTTCAGTCTCAAGATACATTGAAAAGAAGGTTTGAAGACACAGATGAAGCAACAAGATGAATAACAAAAGGGCTAAATTTCAATGGCAAGAGGTAAACTTTGAGTCAAGGCTACCTAAAGAGTGCCACCTTACCACTTCAATTGAAAATATCTATTTTCTAACTAAACACGAGCTTAATTTTTGGCCATCAGCAAAGAAGAAACCCAAATACAAGAGGAAATTAGGAGAGCCTTACTGTCACTACCATATGATGAATAGGCACGAAACCAATTACTACTGAGTTCTAGAAGGAATGATCATCAAATTCTTCAATCAAGGCCAATTACAACGTTTTGTAAGAGGATCAAACTACATCTAAGAAAGGATTTCTTAAAGAAAAAAGATCTACATGAACAGAGGTATGGAACTCCTTTAAATTTGGAACAACCTGAAAGGAGTCAAACAATCTACAATGGTGAAAAACCCTTGTCACCGGCAAGATGGACAGGGCAAGGCATCTGCCGGAGGGAGCTGCGGTGTAAGCTTTTAGCCGCGTCCAAATCAGAAAGGGTCAAGTTAAAGCATCAAAAGCATAATCCTCTGATCCACGCAAGAAATGGTCGGGATGGAGCATCAAAATTAGCATGCCCTTTCTCTTCTCGTAGAAGAGTACGCCCGACCTCTGCTATAACTAAGCACTTCCTGCCTCTACTCGTAGAAGAGGACACCGTACCTCTTCTTAAGTCCTCGTATCTCGCAAAAGGGAACGAACAAAGCATCCCCTACCTCTGCTCGTAGAAGAGCATGTTCTGCTTCTGCTTCGACTAAGCACGTCTTGCCTCTGCTCGTAGAAGAGCATGCTCTATCTCTGCTTGTGTCTCTCCAGCATAAGAGAATCAAAATCCTAGAGAGTGGCTTACAAAGCACGTACAT
Organism: Allium sativum; assembly: GCA_030737875.1. NCBI lineage: Eukaryota > Viridiplantae > Streptophyta > Magnoliopsida > Asparagales > Amaryllidaceae > Allium > Allium sativum. Next base: position 968,590,866 of record CM060913.1, on the reverse strand, counting down.
CCTATGATTTGACAATCAAAAGCCCAAACAGTGTCTCATAAAGCTCGTACATCCTCTGCTTTGATGAACAATAGCCCAGAGAGTGGCTCGATAAGCACATACATCCTCTGCTTACATTAATATCCCGTGAAAAGGGAACGAAAAGCTCTGGAGGAGCACTCTAAGCAAGTAGTCGCCTCTGCTTACACAAATATCCCGTAAGAAGGGAATAAATGCTCGAGGGAAGAGCGCATAAAGAACGTATAATCTCTGCTTTAAAGAATAAGCCTGGAATTGGCACAAACAAAAACAAATATCGGAATCTGAGATAGATTCGAGATTTCTATTAACTACCAGAAGAGGATTTCTGATCTTCTATCAAATACCTGAATCTGGGTTTTTAGTCTTATATTATATACCATAATCTAGGTTTGTTTTGGGACACCTATCCATTTTCGCCGTAAGTGAAGTTTTGGCTTCCTATTCATGAATGCCTGAACATAGGCTACATAACTATTGTTTAAGACTTCCATAAGAGTGTTTCTAGGTCCTTATTCTGATACCCTAATTTGGGTCCCAATACTAAAATTCTTGCTTCTAAAAAAGGGTTATGCCAAACAATGCCTGGGGTGGAATCTCGGGATCTATACACTAATACCTTATGATGAAAGGTCATGTGTTCTAATAATCTCGAACAGGGGGATGTCCTTGACCTAAATATGTAGGATTTTTATTTATAAGGTACAAGAGGTTACATTAACCTATCACTAAAGATTTACTCATTACTTTATTACAACTCAAACTTGGGTTCACCTAAGCTGAGCGAATTATTAGATACATCCTAATGCTATCTAAGGGCTAATGTCAAAACATTATGTATGAAGGTTTATGTAGAATAATACAAAAGAAATCCTAGAACAGGGTGTTCAGAACACATCTAGGATCACACATCAGGTGATATTATAAAATTCACAAGCTTGTTTACAAGATTATTCCATAAGTTACCAAATAAAGAAGTTTCATAATAACTATGCTTTTTGATCTGGGTCAGGATTCTTTAAGGCATATTCCCAGGATTTACAACTTGCTTTAGTGTCCTCCAATTCAACCTCTAATTCACCGATTCATTGAACAATTTACTTATCTCTTTATCCGAATAAGTAGAAGGATTGGCCCTCAGTTGCTTTTTCAGCTCAAGAATAGTTTCGTCTTTTTCTTTCAATCGACCTTCCAAAACGATATTTGTTCATTCTGATTTCTAATCGTCACCTTTTGGAGATAGTATGACCTTTCCCGCTTGTAGAGGGATCATCTTTAAAAATATCTCTGGGCTTTACAATTGCTAATGACACTTCTCTGGGTCGAGAAGATTAAACTTTAGGTTGACTCCCATATTCACAAGAAAGATAAAACACAATTATTTACAAATCCTACTTTAGATGAATGATATGGATAAATTACAACTTTCATTAACAAAGGAGTTTGCTACAAAAATACACTCACATTAGCGGTTACAACAATAAGCATGTTGGTCAAAATAAATATTATATTTTATTATGCCCAATAAGCTGGGTTTTAAGTTTCTTTTGGAACGGCTTCTTGTTTGTCACATAATAATCTAGGGGAAGCCCATATTTCATACAAATGTGTCGAAGATTACATATTAAAGGGTCTCTTTTAAGTACTAATGTTGTTTGAGAAATATTTTTCAATGAAATCTCCTTTATTAGACTAAGATATGAATGTAAAGCATCTCTTGAAAATGCATCTTTAAGTAGGGTGTGATCTGCCATAAAAAATACGAAACAGGAGATTGATGATATAAGAAACTTATTATCAGAAACATTTTAGTTCTATTAGAAACATCACATATTCAAAGAAACTGATTACCCAGAACCAAAAGGGTAAGAAAAGCACTACTAGAGTAAAGTCCATACCTGAGCAACAGAGACTACAGGTTAAGCAGGATGCACCATTCCTTTATGTCCTTGGTTTGAGGAATCACCATCTTTAGAAAGAATTTCAACTAAATCCAGGTCATAAGAAGCTTTCGAAGGACCGGGAGTTATTTATTTAGAAGCATGAATACCACCAGTGGAAGGAGGAGGGATGGTTATTCCTTCACTTATATCATCAGGAAGCTCTTTTGCTTTGGGAACGTTCACCACCATCACCGTTCCATTCGTCATCATTATCATTATCATTAGTTTCGTCCTTTCCATCATATGGGTCGGAATCGTTCAGAAGTTCCTCAATATAAAAAAGGTTTCCAAGTTTCACTGGAGCCTCTGCAGGAACATCAATACCTTGCTTGAGCTATTCAATTTTATGCATAACTAGGCCCATAATAGAATGATGAACTGAAGAAAATTCAATCGTTGGATACTTTTGAAAATTGTCAAAATATGCGAACAAAAGAGCATCTTCAAAATAATTTAGTGTTGCCTTCGGATAATGAGATTCCAGAAAGGAAGAAATTCTATCTTGGCCTCATAAATTATGCGCGTGGGACTTGAAAGCGTCTTCTGAGCCTTGGAAAGTTGCCATCTTTCTCTTTAAGCCTTTTAGTATGATTAGCTACCATCCTAGCCTTCTCGCCTTCAAGCTCCTACTTAGACAAATTAAGTGCCAATACTTGATCATTCAAGAGGAACTTAGCTTTCTTCTCATCCTCAAGCTCAAATTCGACCCTCTTAAGTTACGTCCTTAAGTCCGCACACTGTTTCTTATGTACCTCCATCAAAGGGATATACCAATAGTTTTTGTTCAACAAGTAATCGTCGCAAACTCATTAAGTCTCTAGATGAGGACGACAATGAAATGTTACGAGTTCATCAAAATCTTGAATTATTGGGGAAAGTCTGGAAAAACTGGCATGTCTAGGTTAAGAATGTGCCTTTAGTTTATGTTCCACTAAATTTAAAGATTTGGGATAATCAGGTATCTAGATGCGGTCAAGAAAGTCGCTACCCAGGGTCATAGTTTGTGAAAAAGTAGCACCAAGTGTTAAATCGGTAGGAAGGGAAGCAGTACCAAGAGTATGATGCTCACCAGACTCTACAACGACACATCTAGAAAAGGAAGAAGGAGTTGGAGATCCATCCTTGTGTCTTTTAGAGGTCGGCTCATCGGTAGTGGTGGCAAGATTTCTTTTGGCCGTTGTAGTAGAATGGGCAAGGGCATCCAGAGTGGATTCTCCATCAAAAGCTGAGGAAGCTGATCAAAATAATCATCAAGGAAGATCGAATTAGAAAAACTAAATATAGAACAAGTCCGCACAAATAAAATGAAAGAGTGCCCTTACTTGAAGTTTTGGGAAATAAAGGGGTTAAGTATATGAACATATCTAAACCCAAAAGTATGTGCATGGTACGAGGAAAATGAATGGGCGTTCGTCCCATATTCTTTTTTCCAAGAGGAAGAAAACCATACTTCTAGAGGTTACTAAAAGTCAACAAGAAGGATCGTTTTCCCAATTTCTCAGAAGCCTTATGAATAGCATCAATAGCACGAGCTTCCTCATCACTAGGTCTTTTCTTGTGGGAGCAAAAACTAAAATAGGACAAAGGTTAAACGAAGCCTAGAAAATGACACAATGGATACTAAAGAGTAAAACTCACCAGGAGTAGTAAAAGCGCCCGCGATGCTTGAGGGATATCTAATGTAGAAGAATTGTGTCTCCCAGTCTGAGAATTGGTTGAGGTTGTCACCAATCAACTTCTTCGAAAGGTCCGCATAAAGAATAGGCGGATTTGTCCCGTTGACTGCTGACAGTTGTAACAAATGATGTAGAAGGCGAGGGCTGAGAGAAGGTTGTCCCAACTCAAGAGCTAAAAGTTCAAGGCAAGGACGACAAGTATATATGTTCGGAGTCAGTTGGATGGGATCCAATCTCAAATATTGTAAGAACCTTGAAACAAAGTCTGGAAATGGAAAGAAACCACCGTGCCAAATGTGGATGGCTGAATACGCAAAGAATCCTTCTGGTGGTTCTCAATGGTCTCCTTCTCAAAGGCAGGTATAGTATTAACTCCGGCTATACCAAAGCTTCCAAGGATAGCTTTAACCTCTTCCTAGGTACAGATGAGGGAACGTCACGAGATGCTTGTCAACCTGGACTTAGGGGCAGAGGAACTTTCTGGGTTCAATCCTCCAACATTTTGCTTTCTAGCATGTCGCTGTCAGGTGATATTATTCCATAAAGTATATCAGCACAGTAATTTCATATAAGCAAGTTTGAACTATTCATAAGTTTAGGATTATCATGAAAATTCATTAACATAATAAGTTGTCCAATGGTACTATAAAAAAATAAAAAAATTGGAATAGACTATGAGTTATTAGAATTAAGTTTTAACATAATTCACATATGACCATGCATTATACATATTTGTCTAAAAATGACTATGTATTTGGTATTGTTCATATCCATTGATTTAATACTGAAACAAAAAAATAGCAAAAGGTTCTAGTATCGATAAGTTCAAAATTGGGATAATCCAAATCCTTGGTGTCAGCCTAACCAGAAATGAATGTTTTGCTGCCGATACCAAAAGACTTAACTAACATCAGGAATGCTAAAGGCCCGGTAAAGCCGAAACCAAAAGGAATCGGTAGTAAACTGATATTGAATTCATCGGTACCACAAGAGGAATTATATCTTCATGGTAGAATTAAATCCTTTATATGTAAATTTTATTTTATTGAAATTTCATTCATTTTACAGAAGAAATCGAAAGTAAGACTGAACTAAAGAATAAACAAAGCAAAGAGATTGCATTTTGGACCCCAAAGAATAAGTTAGGGGGTAAATAATAGACTTGCATCATCTACCATTAACAGTCATTACAGCTGCTCCATTTGATTGAATTTTCTATAATAACAGATTAAAAACTTAAAGATCCTGGTTGATTTCATATTCGAATCGTAGGGATGATTTTCGAACTATAGTCTAAATCTATCGAATACTTACAGAGATGCAATTGAATTTGTAATCCTGAAAAATGTGCGAAGAACGTCAATCTTGTATAAAAACGATTACTTATAGAAGATGAAATGAGAAGGAAGAAGAAGAACTTTTATATTGAAAACGCCTCATAATCCTGATTCAAGAATACCAAAAGGCGGAAAATCAAAGTATAGGAATGATTGTCAAATTTTGACTTGAAAGGTCGAAAATACCATATCACTAGGGGAAAATATTACTAATGAGTTTTGACATCGAAACCAGATGCAGGTGAATGTGTATCGGCACATTTAACACAAAGAAGGTACTACAGAAGCACAAGGGCGACACCAAATCATTGGGACAACCAATATCGAAAGTAAGAGGAAAAAGAGCTGGTTAGTATGCTAGCAGCACCAACAAAGGAAGCAAAGTGTGGTACCGATATAAGAGAGGAGGTGGCAGAGAAAGAAACGAATAGTGGGACAATGAGAAATCGAGAGTAGTTACAGTATCGCCACCAAGATCAACCAATCTGGTGTCGATTCTGAAAGCACACGTTTCGACGCTGAAACCTAGAGCCATAAAAGGGAAAGCATAAAACTGGGCTGGGATGGAATAAAGGGCTATCATATCAATGTACGTGTTATCGATACCGACACAAGAAAGAAACTTAGAAGCATCAAAAAGAATCCATAGGCAATGCTGTCGCAAGACCGATACCGGAACTGAAGATTGTTGGACTCAGCCGAGGAAGGAAATGTCATCCACACTAACATGCTTAGTGTTGATACCGATACTTAGAAGTCACAAAAGCAAAGACAATACTTAAGTATTATCAAATCAAGGCAAAGCTTAGAATTTGCTACCGAGATCAAGGCTCGCCACTGAAACCGAAAGCAGCTAAAAGAAGCTATCTGTACCAATTTGCTTGGTATCGATACACTATCAGGAGGCGACACCAATTTCACAAGCAAAGAGAAACCAATAACAACACCCAGTAAAGAAAAAGAAGCCAAAACCCAGAAGCTGGCACAGAAAGCCACTAATGCGGCCAACACCAAATTACCTTGCTGAACCCGGAAGAAGGCTTCAGTTGATTGCTACCGAAAAGGGGACCAATTTGTCCATAAATAAGACCCCAGGGTCTCATTTGGGGGGCTATTTCTCATTCTCAAATCTTATAATCATTTTCTTAGAGAGTAAACCCTAATTTGTAAATCGATTTAGGGATTTTACTTAAGAAATTTTATGTACGCAACAAAGTGATCAATAAAGAGAGATTCAACACATGTGATCAATTTCATGCATTTCTTTACTACTTTAGTCACTTAGTTCTTTATTTTTTTTCCCCATGGCTAGCCTTATGCATAAGCTTAATTACCAAAGTACACTTTCGTAAGCCATTTAGCTTTCTATCTTGCATTGCGCTTAGAAACCCCTTATCCCAAGGTAATTGTTGGTCCTTAAGTCTCGTAAGCGTGATATTTACCTCTTGAAGGAAGAGTAACTAGTCTTCAAGATTAGGACCTTGATATCTAGGATACGATGAACTCACTCGAGCTTGTAGGAACTAAATAATCCCTTTGGCTCCCTTAAGTCCCCATCCTTTGACCTAATTCCAGTGTTGATGAAAAATATCGTTAACACAAGTTATATTTTCCCAGCTTTCACAATATAACATAAAATATCTCGTTCTAAATCTAAAGAAATAATAGGGGAATAACATAACACAAATAAAATAACTTGTAACATGGGTTTTTAGGATTATTTCAATAATTAAAAGAATGGACTAAGTGAATAACCACAATACACATATTTTCCTTCTAGTACTGCTTTACTTTCATATAAGATATTTGCAGAACTCGAATTTTGGTAATATATTTATTATTACATTTAAACCATCTATTTTATAAAAACAGAGATTTAAACATATATAAGTTACGACACCCAAATCCACGCTTTTGCATACTTACAATAAAATGAAAGAAAGTAAATCAGACTAAATGGTAAATTTAGATAAACACCAAAAAATCCACTTTTATTTACATTTATGATCCAAAACCCAAATAAACACAAGATTGACCATTTTCGATATTCATTAGAGAATTGAAGGATTTATATGTTTTGTTTTTGCAAGAATCACAAATCCATTTTAGGTATAAACAATTCAATTTTTACACTAACAATTATAGAAAATGGTTAAACTAGAAGTAGCTCCCTCTTACAAAATAATAAGAAGAAGAAGGAGAAAACTGTGTAACCAAATTTGGATGGCAGCCTCAAATTTATGTACTCTAAATCCTTCTCCTAATTTATTATACATATATATGAATCAAATTATAGTCTTATACATATATAAATCTAGTTCCAAAAATCCATATAGAATTTAGAATAGGGAAGGCAGAAATATGTTAGATTTGAGAAGAAAACCTAACCTGGTTTAATTTGATACCTAGACAGAAATGAGGAGAGACGGAATGTAGGTGAGTTTAAAGGAGAATGTGAGGTTTAGAGGGGAGATTAGGGTCTTATTTATATTGTTGAAGTGTGTGTGAACTGTTAGATTCAATTTGTAAAATCTCAATCATTCATATCAATAACTAATATATAAAAATTTAACCTAACCTAACTGCCACCCTCACAAACATCTTAGGGTGGTCGACACTCTCCCAAGGAGAGGCGGTCGACCGTAGATCGACCCCCTTAAGGGGAGGCGATTGACCCATCTGGCCTTAAGAACCTGGGGTAGAGAATTTAATTCTCTTGCACGTTAGGTTTTATATTAATTCTTTCTGTTTCTTTTGTTTATCGTCTTCTCTTATATGTTTATATATATACACATGTTTTAAATTCGAAAAGGAATATTCCAGTATGCCATTTGTGTTATTTTGATTTCAGATTTACATTTACAATTTCAATTTCAATTTCAAATCATGTGTGCGTATTATACTTGTCCAACTTGTTTTATTCATAACTTTTCCATACAAACCCCGTTCTCAATAAATAAAATATGAAAATGGTCTATAATCTCACCATGAATGCAATGGTAATATTTTCATGACAAAATTCTCAAGTATTAAATATTCTTATTTTCACTCTGTTAATATTTTATTAAGGAAGCGGCTATTAGGACAAAATATTAAACACAAAATTAGAGACACAAAATCTAGACCATGGGATTTGTTTGTCTTTATGTGGAAAGTGGAAATCAAGGGGAGATCTATTGATTGAGATTGCTTGTGTCTAAATTTATGTTACCATTTTGTGTGTAAATAGACTTTCCCTTTTATTAATTATTATTACTCATTTTATTTATGGTATATTTTACGGGGTGCTACATTGTACAATTTATATGTAAATATTCTGCCGAATGTTCGATGTGCATGTTATTGTGTACTTGTTTTTTTAGGATGAATACAAAATTTGTCAATTCCTTGTATCCTATCAAATTTTGATCAATATATGGACCAAAAGTGACACTTCCTTTATATCTACTCAAACCATTGTGCCTATTTTGGTACTTCCTTCCAAATGTCGGGATCGTCCACTTTCTCTATTATTGATCGAGATATTGATGTCTTCGTCTACATGTTTGTTTGCTTCATTACTTGAAAGCTACTTTCCACTACCACTACGTCAAATATGATTTAACACTCCTTTTTTTATTTAGTTGGGAACATAGCGGAGAAAAGTTTGAAAATGCCACGGGTGAAAAGAGGAATGAATGCACTACCTTTAAATAGCCATGTGAATGCTTTTTCACTTGGTCGGCCTTATAAAGGTTGCTAATTAAATGATGTGGATTCATCCCCTTTATGCAATCAAATTGTAATCACATTGAGAGGAGTTTAAAAAACTGTTTATTCCTTTTTTTTCTAGTAATATAAAATCTGGTAAACAAGGATTTTTTTTGTCATAGCTGACTGGTTTTTATAGTGTTCCGTAATACTCTTTTATTATAACCAATAATAAAAATACAATATAGTACAAGTGATTGTGGTTGACAAGGTGGATTGTCCACCACCTACAGAATTTATAGTGTTCTGTCCACTCTGCCTATCAGGCTCACAACATTGGAGCTGGCTGTATTACTATACTACAATATTTCATACTCCACCTCCACGCAGAAAGTCTTATTACATTCACTGTTACAACAAAAAATATGCTTAAAAAATATGTAACATCACCATTACATGTACAAAAGTACAAAGGACAGATCCCATCCAAACTGACTTCTTAAGCCACACAAAAAAGCACGGCTTCCCTGTTAGGTGCCGTACCATCTCAAAGAAGGACACCGATAGCTGTACCCTTAAGGACAGGGAGATGGGACAATACGTTGATACATTACTCTTAGCCTACGCAATAAACTATACTTGATCGGAGAGAGCTTGAAGACGCAATAACACCACCGTACAGATCAACTAAAGTCAGCACTGAAGCATCTTGTAGATAGCCTACGCCGACGATGAACCCCAAGTAGACCAACCAAGTACAATCTAATACATGTAGACCTAACAACATGTCATTGCAAAACATACACCCCAGAAGAAACCACAAAAAGACTCCCAACCATACCAAATTCAGTCGTAACAATCACCAAAAATAGAGCCAACAAGCCGACTTGCCCAAAGAAAAAACAATCAAGACAAAAATCTGCTCCCCAACAGAGTCCAAGCTCAAACCAATAAGACATACCAAAGAAAATCGCTGACTAAGCAAGAGTAGAGGCACTAAGATTCATTGCACACTTGGTTTAAAATGGTAAAGTCATACCAGAAAAAGAATGGAGAGTCGCGAAACAAACGCAAGGTGTTCTATTAGAAAATTTCAAAGACAAACTCCGCATTGGAACATAGTTACTCCACATCCTCAGCAAGATGAGCATAGATAACGTACTGTTGAATCCCACTATGCCTACAGGAACACCAGCAGATACAAGCTTCTAAAGAAACTGAATCTTGACACAAGAACTACAGAGCAGTGAGGTTGCCAGTGAAGAACTACAACTCCGCTCCAAAGAATGGAGCTAGTGACTGAGACAAGTAAAGAAGAGAGGCAAGAGGTTCAGTGGGACAGTGCCTAAAAATGGAAATTAGGTTTAGGATAAAACTCACACATAACAAAATTAGACGATAGGAGAATAAAAAGAGAAGGGAAGAGAACGAGAAATGAAGAGAAGGAGGGAGATTTATGAGGAGGAAGACTCAATGAAGTAGGAAGAAGAAAGAAATCGCATGTCGCCATTGACAAATTTTACCCTAAATGAACCGTTTTGTGGTACATGGATTATTATTTTTTAACTCTTTGAGCTTGTTTTTTCTTTGGATGGAGATAATAGCATCTTCAACAAATTCAAAGCCGATTCTCTTGAATGCTTAAGGAATGACCCCACAATTGGAAGTCCCTAACCAGAGTGCCTATTAAATAAGCATTCGTCAGTGGGTGCCTATAATAGATGCCTTTTTATAAAATAAAACAAAATAGATAAAAAAGGATAATCCATTAGAGAGAACACAACATATTAGGGAGAGAATCAGAGACACAAAATCTAGAACATGGGATTTGTTTGTCTTTATGTGGAAAGTGGAAATCAAAGAAGATCTAGCAATTGAGATTGCTTGTGTCTAAATTTATATTATCATTTTGTGTTTAAATAGACTTTCCCTTTTATTAATTATTATTACTCATTTTATTTATGGTATGTTTTAAGGGGTGCTACACTGTATAATTTATATGTAAATATTCTGCCGAATGTTCGATGCACATGTTATTGTGTACTTTTTTTTAGGGAGAATACAAAATTTGTCAATTCCTTGTCGCCTATCAAATTTTGATCAATATGTGGATCAAAAATGACATTTCGTTTATATCTAGTCAAACCCTTTTGCCTTTTTTGGTACTTCCTTCCAAATGTCGAGATCTTCCACTTTCTCTATTGTTAATCTAGATACTGATGTCTTCATCTACATGTTTGTTCGCTTTGTTACTTGAAAGCGACTTTCCACTACCACTACAGCGAATAAGATTTAACACTCCTTTTTTTATTTAGTTGGGAACATAGGCAGAGAAAAGATTGAAAACTCCATGGGTGAAAAGAGGAATGAATGCCCGACCTTTAAATAGCCATGTGAATGCTTTTTCACTTGGTCGACCTTATAAAGGTTGCTAATTGAACGATGTGGATCCATCCCCTTTGTGCAATCAAATTGCAATCAAATGGAGAGGAGTTGAAAACTGTTTATTCCTTTTTTTTTATATAGTAATATAGAAACGGGTAAACATGATTTTTTTTTGTCATAGCCGACTGGTTTTTATAGTGTTCCGTAACACTTTTTATTATAACCAACAATAAAAATACAGTATAGTACAAGTGATTGTAGTTGACAATCAACTAATTAGGTTTTTAAGATGGACCATCAGCTGCCTACGGAGTTTATAGTGTTCTGTCCACTCTACCTATCAGGTTTACAACACTGGAGTTAGCTATATTACTGGACTACAATATTTCATACTCCACGCCGGGAGCGTTATAACATTCACTGTTACAACAAAAAATATGCTTAAAAAATATGTAACAGCACCATTACATGTACAAAAGTACAAAGGACAGATCCCATCCAAACTGACTTCTTGAGCCACACAAGAATGCACGACTTCCCTATTAGGTGCTATACCATCTCAAAAAAGGACACCAATAGCTGTACACTTAAGGACAGGGAGATGGAACAATACATTGAAACATTACTCTCAGCCTACGCAATAAACTATACTTGATCGATGAGAGCTTGTAGAGGCAATAACACCACCGGATGGATCAACCGAAGTCAGCGCCGAAGCATCTCATAGATAGCCTACACCGACGATGAACCCCAAATAGACAAACCAATTACAATCTAATACGCGTAGACCTAGCAGCATATCACTGCAAAGCATACACCCCCAAAAGAAACCACAAAACACTCCCTACCATACCAAATTCACTCGTAACAGTCACCAAAAACAGAGCCAACAAGACGACTTGCCCAAAGAAAAAACAATCAAGACAAAAAGAAGGTGCCCATCAGAGTCCAAGCTCAAGCCAATAAGACATACCAAAGAAAGTCGCTCACCAAGTAAGAGCAGAGGCACTAAGATTCATTGCATACTTGGTTAAAAACAGAAAAGTCATACCAGAAAAAGCCTGGAGAGTCGCGAACAAATGCGAGGTGTTCGATCAGAAAACTCCAAAGACAAACTCCACATTGGAACATAGTTACTCCACATCCTCAGTCAAGATGAACATAGATAGCGTACTGTTGAATCCCACTATATGCTTACAGGAGCACCAGCAGATATAAGCATCCGAAGAAACCAAATCTCGATACAAGAACTGCAGAACGGTTGGGTTGTCAGTAAAGGACTACAACTCCTCACCAAAGAATGGAGCCAGTGACTGAGACAAGTAAAGAAGAGAGGCAGGAGGTTCAGCGGGACAGTGCGAAAAAGGGCTCGAAGGAAAAACAGTTGGATCTGAAAATGGAAATTAAGTTTAGGGTAAAACTCACGCATAACGAAATCAGACGATACGAGAATAAAAGGAGAAGGGAAGAGAACCAGAATTGAAGAGAATGGGGCAAATTTATGAGGAGGAAGACGCAACGAAGTAACAAGAAGAAAGAAATCGCCTGTCGCCATTGACAAATTTTACCCTAAACGAACCGTTTTGTGGTACATGGATTATTATTTTTTAACTCTTTGAGCTTGTGTTTTATTTGGATGGAGATAATAGCATCTTCAACAAAGTCAAAGCCGATTCTCCTGAATGCTTATGGAAAGACCCCACAACTGGATGTCCCTAACCGGAGTGCCTATTAAATAAGCATTCATTAGTAGGTGCCTATAATAGACGCCATATTATAAAATAAAACAAAATAGATAAAAAAAGGATAAGCCATTAGAGAGAACACAACATATTAGGGAGAAACTTTTGATTTCTACCGATTGAAGTATACAAACAATGCAAACAATCCCTCAATTTATAGAGCTTACATGCCATGTAGATTGCAGTAAAGTTCCTTAGCATATTAGCATAGTCACCCTTATTACTTTTTCATATTACAACACTCCCCCCTTGAATATGCATATGCGAAGATGATAAATTTAATTGCCTTATTAAAAACCTTTTTATGAAAAACCCTGTGGGAAAAATCATAAATTAGTAAAAGAATGCAATTTTATTTCATCTTTAGGTAACATGTTTTACAATGTTACAATGAGGGTTGATACTTCAAGATCAAGATAATGCCTATTATTGAAGCTTTCTTTTAATTGATTTTCCAATTTTTTTTCCTACTATTGAATTACGGATCCTTTGCTATAAGAATATATTAAATGTACTTATATGCTTTGTGGCTTTATTTTAAGCTTTTGAAGGCTTTAACTTTTCAGCCTTTTGCATACGAACTTCAAGTTTCTTTTTTTCTTTAAATTTGAAAGGATCTGTATACATCATGTTTCTATTTTTCCTTTTTGAATTTCGCTTCCAGTGATAAATCGGTATTGTTATTGAATTTAAACGCTACACCACTATATTTTTACCCATAATTCTGTTGGGTATACGAAAAAATAACTGTAGAACAAATTACATCTAGAAGAATAAAAGATATTACAAATTCATAGATCCGTTAATCAAAGATTCTCAAATAAAAAAATAATTGTACAACAAATCTAGAAATTCATGAATTAAGAATCCTAAAAAAGAATTACTTACATGACAATTCGAAAATAGCTCTAATAGAATCTCGCGATGATAGCATGTTATAAAATGAAACAAAGTAGATAATTAAAAAAAAAGTCATTAGAGATAACATAAGATATTAGAGAGAGACTTCTCATTTATATCGATTCAGCTGTACAAACAATGTAAACAATCATACTATTTATAAAGTCTACATGTCACGTAAATTGCAGTAAAGTCTCTTAACATATTAATATATTCACTTTTATTACTTTTACATATTACAACACATCCAATATGATTTTGACTCGTTATTTGTTTCACGTGGTACTTTCTGCATATGCGTCCAAAGCATAATCCAGTTCTCGACGTCTAGCTAATAGACGTTTAGTTTTGAATGTCTACTGAGTAAACGTTTAATTCTAAACAATTATTAAATAGGCGTTCAGCACCAATTCTGAATGCTGAATTAGTCTTTAAATATTCAAGGCAATTCAATTTGTTGGAGTCGCTCTGTATTTCAGCCTGATAATTAATGGAAAATAAGGTCTTATTGTGCATTTTCCAAATTGACAAATAAGAAATTAAAATAAGTGGTGAAAATATTCTAAGAGCTGAGGAAATCACCGAAATACCTTCGGGTGTATCCAACGAAACATAACTCAGGGATTTTTAATAATGTTTAAGTGCTAAAGAGGATGTTTTTTTTTTTTTTTTTTTTAGTTAAGAAAATAATGAATATATGCTGGTTGGCGGGGAAATAATGAATATATCACAATAACATGGCATTTTGGACCAGCCAATGGGAAAATCGTCAAAGATGCGGGAAGGACGATTGCGGGTTAATCACAGCCGTCGCTACAGGAAAACATCAGCATCCACCGTACAGTCGCGCGAGGACGATGGGCCAGAAAGTTTGTTCTCTTTTAGCATCAAAATGGTTCCATCTGTCAACGTGGCAGCCGAAGATGGCGACACGTATGTAAAGGTTCTTGTACTGAAATGCCGAATATTAGCCCTTCGCCACCCCCCTGTCGTTTTGCAGAGGTTCCAGTCGCACTTGTGCTGATGCCATACACGATTTCTTTTTACATGACCGGGAAAGAAAATTTGAGGTTTATTCTGGATTTAGATTATCTAGACCCAATTCTCTTTGATTCCGTGGTCCCAACCAATAAAACCATCTTTTACTGTGGCCTCCTGATTTACATTTGGATTTCAAAAGACAAAATGCAAAATCTTCCAAATAGGGTGATTTCATTGGTTTCGACCACGGAGTCAAGGAGGACTGAGTCCGGGTGATCCGCACCCATTTATTCTATATCTTATGCTCCATTAAATTGGTCTTGTCATAATAACTCGGAGAATTTTATACATGCGCGTAGAGAATGCCATGAATATGGAGATCGGATCTTGTGCTGCCATACATACATAGTGACTTGTACATAAGCACATTATAATAATACAGTCCGACCAAGAAAATTTTACCTAAATTTAAGTTCTTCACCTAATTATAATAACAGCAACTGATGAATGTTATGGATGATTTGCATTATGAACCTGTGTGAGGCAGAACAAGAAGAATCAAGAACTAAGCTAAAACCTTCATTGTACCAACCCGGAATTTTGGGGTCAATTTAAAATTTTTATTTTAGAAATTTTAATGGGATTTATAATAGTTAAAATGATTTATTTTAAATAATAACGATTAAAATTTTATTTTAATTGAAGTTAGAACGAATAAATTTATTTGAATTATAAATAGAGTTTAACATAGCGCGGTAGTTTGAAAATTTGAAATTGAACTTTGACTGACCATATAGGATGCAAAATAAATCAGATTTTAGTGAAACCAAAAATATTGGAATATATTTAAGAATATCTTTCTAACAAATCCGAAAAATCGAAATTTCATAGCGGGAATCAAAAGTTATGCCCAGTTTAAAATTCAGAATAGTCACTATAGAATTTATATATATATTTTAATATTAAAAATAGTCATTTTACAAACGACCTCTGTTTTCGACGAAACCACTTTTGTTGGAACCGGAATATCAAATTATTGCTAGGTTTCAATTTTTAGAATTTTCTGAATTAATATGTGAGCATAGCGAAAGAAAATGTGTTTTGTTCGTTTCGGTCAAATTAGATCGACCAGAAAATGACCATTTTTCAAACGGTCTCGGAATTCGACGAAATTAGTCTCGTTAGAACCGTATCGTGAAACCATAACTAGAAATAATTTTTTTGTAATTTTTAGAGGTCGTATGTGGCCCCGATGAATTTAAATGTAAGATTGAATTAATTAAATAAATGATTTAAATATTAAATTAAATAAAACAGGCTACAGACGTTCGTTTGGGCTGACGGAATATGACTCATCGCGTCCGGAACGGGGGCAATTGGCCAAGGACAACTTCTGATGGACTGAAATTGGCACTGTTAAGAAGTTACGGTTTTAATTGCAAAATTAGCATTAAAATATTATAAAAACCCTAAGCTAAACACAAACCCTAAACCTAATTATATACAGCCGCCGCCTACAATGAAATCAATGGCCGGTTTCATTTCAATTTCGATCCTCAATAATTTACAAACTACTCCAAGTTAATTCATGATTATTAAGGGAAATTAAAGAGCTTTGTGAGGTCTTCCTATTGGTACGGTCATGATCGGTTTTAGGTGATTGAGGGGCTGGGATTTTTGGTGCAGAGTAGCGCCGATTGGAGGGTTTTTCGTGGTCACAGGGACCAACGAGATGGCCAGGCTCGGGGGCGATGGTGGCTCTGGTGGAGGGCTTCATCATGGTGGAGTCTGATCAATGGCGAAGGGATGGCAGTGGCACGCGTAGGGGATTATTCCAGTCGATGTTGTGTTCGTGTTTGTTTCCTGAAGTAACGAAGAAGGAAGAAGAAAAGGGGCGATCCTTCTAGTTGCTGACGTGGCAATGTTCTATTGGGTGAGGAGTTTTGTTATTTAAACTATATAAATTTGAAATTCAAATAGTAAAACATGTATAACTTTTACATACGACTTCAGAATTTCGCACGGTTGGATCCGTTGGAATCACAACGATGAGATCTACACAGCAGAACTGACTAGAACTGAAAGGAGAAATTCAAAAAATTGAGGAAAATTCAGATCTGAACTGTTCAGACAAACCAATGTGAGAATTTTTTTTCTTTTATTATATAATTAAAAATTTGTTAATCATAACTGCAGTGTTATTCATACGTCGTAATACTCTACTGATTGTCCTATTTGATTCTGTGATGCTTGGAATTTGAATTGTTGATCGTGATTTTCATGTGTGTTGAATATTAGATTAACGATAAAATTTCACTTTTATCGTTAAAAATGAAAACATGTGTGTTGAATTTGGATTAACGTTAAAATTTCATTTATCATTAAACATGAAATGTTGTCTATTAAATTTAGATTTACAATAAAGATCTCACCTTTATTGTCAACATGGGACACTGTCTGTAAAAATACCATAAGTGGACAGATACTCATTTTTACTAGAATAGTTTAGAGAAAAACAAAATAATCATTTTGTTAAATAGTTAAATGTTAAGATTGATGAAAATAACATTTTAGGTATAAAATGTTAAGATGGATGAAAATAACATTGTAGTTATAAGATGTTAAGATTTATGAAAGTACCATTTTAGGTATAAAATGCTAAGATTGATAAATTAACATTTTAGTTATAAAACGTTAATACTGGTTAAAATACCATTTAGATATAAAATTTACTTTTATATGTCATTAGAATTAATAGAAAATTGTTTAAAAATAAAATATGCATTTATGTGTCATTAACATAAATAGAAAATTGTTTATAAATAAAATAAGCGTTTATGTGTCATTAATATACATAGAAAATTGTTTACAAACAAATATTCATTTATTTGTCATTGGATTACATAGAAAACATATTTTGTCTAGTTAGTTTAGTTGAGAAAAAATAAACATATTTTGTCTAGGTTAGTTTAGTTGAAACAAATAAACATATTTTGTCTAGTTAGTTTAGTTGAAACCAAATACACATATTGGTCTAATTAGTTAAGTTGAAACAAATTTGGCATTTCGTAAAAGTAAAATTGTTGAAACAAAAATGACTCTTTTATTCATATTACTTTTGTTGAAACAAAAATGATTCTTTTATTCATATTATTTTTGTGGAAACGAAAATAACTCATGTGTTCATAGCATTTTTGTTGAAACAAAATAGAACTTTTTATAATATGACATGTTAGTAGCGTATTTGTTTAACATTAAATTGATCATCTTTGATGTAAAACTAGTTTACATTAAAAATGAATAATTTTATAGTATGACATGTTAGTAGCGTCATCGCCATGTTAGTATAAAAAGAACAAATTTTAAGTTACACCTTTATTTACATAGTAGATGTAAATAAAAAGAACAAATTTTAGGCGACACCTTTATTTACATCGTAGATGCAAATAAAAGAAAAGTACATTTTTATTTACATATTAGATGTAAATAAAAACATAAGTTGAAAAAGAACATTTTTAGCGTTATTCTCTTTTGAGAATAAAAAGTACATTATTAGCGTTGTTCTCTTTTGAGAATAATAAGATCATATATTTTTAATGTAATGTTAGAACAGACAAAAGATTCATGTTTAATTATGAAATCATGGTTTACATTAAAAACACATTTTTAGGAAATATGAGAAATATAGAAAAAGATTATATTTTTTTTATATACAAATAAAAACCATAGAAAATGTTAACATAGGAAAATATCCTTTTATATGATATTAGAACACATAGAAAATGTTAACATAAGAAAATATCCTTTTATATGATATTAGAATACATAGAAATGTTAACATAGAAAAATATTCTTTTATATGCTATTAGAACACAAAAAAAAAAAGGGTAAATAAAAAAAATATACTTTTATTTGTCACTAGAGTACATAAGAAAAAGGTCGGGAAATAAAGGTGTTATGTTAGTTGAAACAAAATGTAAAAGAATGATAAAAACATTCATTTTATCATTTAAAAAGAGTTAGTCTAAAATATACATTTTTGTTAGTTAAAAAAAGTTAGACAAAAATATACATTTTTGTTAGTTAAAAAGAGTTAGACAAAAATATACATTTTTATTAGTTAAAAAGAGTTAGAAAAAAATATACATTTTTGTTAGTTAAAAAGAGTTAGACCAAAACATACATTTTTGTTAAATAAAAGAAAAAGTTACATCTTTATTTACATTTTAGATGTAAATAAAAGAATAGAGTAAAAGTTATATTCTTATTTATATATTAGATGTAAATAAAGGCATAGAATTGAAAATGACAATTTATTTACATTTAGATGTAATAAAAAGAATAGAAAGTAATGCAACATTTTTATCATCATTTTAGATGCGATAAAAACAATAGAAATTAATGTCATTTTAGATGTAATCAAAAGGATAGAATTTAATGTTATATCTTTATTGTTGTAATAAGCCAGAAATCAGAACCAATTTAAATTTTTTATTTTGGCAATTTTGATGAATTTTGAATATTTAAAATGATTTATTTTTAATAATAACAACGAGAAATTTATTTTGAATAGAATTAGAACGTATATATTTATTTGAATCGACATTAGAATATAAATAATTATTTTTAATTATAAAAGGAATTGGAAATGGCGTGGTAGTTTGAAAATTCGATTTCAAATTTCAAATGAATGTACAGGATTCAAAATAAACCGGATTTTAGCGAAACCAAAAATATTAGAATCTATTAGAGAATATCTTTCCAACGAATCCGAAAAATTGAAATTTCATAGCGGGAATAAAAAGATATGCCCAGTTGAAAATTTAGAATAGTCGCTATGGAATTCTGGCCCTTAAAAATGAAAATTTTGCAAACGACCTCTGTTTTCGACGAAACTACTTTTGTTGGATCCGGTATGTCGATTTATTGCTATATTCCAAAATTCATAATTTTCTGAATCAATATGTGAGCTTGGCGAAGTGTGTTTTGACAGTTTTAGTCAATTTCGATCGACCAGAAAATGACCATTTTTCAAACGGTCTCAGAATTTGACGAAATTAGTTTTGTTAGGACCGTATCGTCAATACGAAGCTAGAAAATATTTTTCGGGAATTTTTAGAGTCCGTATATGGCCTCGGTAAATTGAAATGTACGTTAAAAATTGAATATACTGATTTATATTTAATTTTCATGAAAACTGATCGTAACAGCCAAATTGAGTTACGAAACATATCCCATTGTGTTCGGAATGACGGTGATTTGCTAAGGGCGACGGTCATTGGGTCTCG
Source organism: Allium sativum (assembly GCA_030737875.1). Classification (NCBI taxonomy): domain Eukaryota; kingdom Viridiplantae; phylum Streptophyta; class Magnoliopsida; order Asparagales; family Amaryllidaceae; genus Allium; species Allium sativum. The sequence goes on along the minus strand of CM060913.1, from coordinate 968,570,906 downwards.
TTTGGACTTAGAATGAAAAAGTAACTTTTTGAAACAAAATAAATAAATAAAAAATATATATTTATATAAGGAGTTGATTCTCCCTCTCTCTCCTCATTCTTTCCTCCGTCGGTTTTAAAATAAAAAAAACAAAAAAAAAACAACTCAAACGCCTCAGCCTGGACGTCGCCCACCGGAGTTTTCCGCCGCCGCTCATTGCTGGAGGCGCCCCCATCGCGCCGTCGCACCTCAGGTGCCCCCACCGACGAACCGCTCTCCTCCTCTGCCCCTCTGCTCCCCCTTGCTTTGCCCAAACCCGAATGAAGCCCTAACCGCACCCATCCCCTGAACCCAGCGTCGAGCGCCACCACCGACCATCACCAGCCCGCGCCCCACACCCGCCTGCGACCTCCCCCCTCCTCCAGTCGAGCCACCACGTCTCCGACAACCAAAACCCTAGTTTTTGAATGTAAGTTTCTTCGATTTTATTTTGTTTTATTTTATATTTAGGTTAGGAAAAATCTGATTTTTAGGTTAGGCAAGAAAAAAAAATTAATTTCTTTTTGTTTTATGCTATAAATATATGATTTTTATTTAGAAGAAGAAGTGATTTTTAAATAGAAAAGATTAGATTTTTACTAGTCTAAAGATTGGATTTTTATTTATCTAAAGTTGAGATTTTTAATAAGGAAAATATTATATTTTTATACATAATAAAGATTATATTTTTATATATGCAAAGACTATATTTTTATATTTGCAAACATTATATTTTTATATAGTGTTTTCCTGAAGATAAAGAATAAATTTTGAATGAGGAAAAGATAAGATTTTTAAAATAGAAAAGCAGGATTTCGAATATATATATATATATATATATATAAAGATTAGATTTTTACAAATATAAAGATGAGATCTTTATAGATGTAGCGATATAAAAATACGATTTCTAATATATGAATGGCATATAAAAAATATACGATCTTTATTATGAAGTTAGTAAAATAAAAATACGATTTTTATTGTATGCATAGAGTTATAAAAATATAATCTTTATAATATATGTTGCAAGATAAAAACATGATTTTTAGTATATATATAGCGTAATAAAAATGTGAGTTTTATTTATAAATATCGTTGGTTAAAAATGTGATTTTTATCATGAACAGCGTGAAATGATTGAGTTGGAGTGTCGGACGAATCCAAGCCGTTCAGAAATGAAATGACGGAGTGGAACCCAAAGGTGAGAACTCCTCACTTTTATTTTAATTTCTAGTTTGAAATATATACTAGGATGCAGACGGTGCTTAGCAGCACCCGACCCCCGTCGTCCACAGACCATGGATGACTTGTTTGATTGATGTGTTGTGAAATTTTATTGTGTGATGTGGAATGAATAAATATTTTATAGTTAAAAATATAATTTTTAACGTGTATATAAAATAAATATTTACAAACAAATCGGACGATTTGTTTATATACACCCATTTGGCTTATATTGATTGTGACGATAAATTTTACACATCGCCCAACTGTACAAATAAAAATCTGTGTTTGTTTATTTGAAACCCCACACGGGTGTTGGGATGATATTAGACGTACACTAATCCCAATTGTTTAGTCGTATGTCAATCTAAATGTAACACCCCACCTCCGCCAGGGTCACTCTAAGCAAGTACACTGGCTTTGGAGGGGTGTTGGTCAAGGTAAACATGCATGCAGATATCACAAGACAGAACATATAAGTAAAAACAGAGTAAATAAAGCAGCGGGTAAAGACTAACATTTCAAAACCATAGTCAAGTTACATCAAAGTACTTGGTCATTATTTTCCCATAAAACAAAGTCTAGAAACATAAACTGAAAACTGAAAAAAAAATCATAAAGTAACTATCCCCAAAGTAGAGTAAAGCCATAGCAAGCTCAAGTCCAAACCGTACATGAGCTATCCAGAAAAGCAGCTAAAGATCCAAGCTAGGTACTAGTGTTCCCACCCTGAAAACCTGGGGAGGGGGGGGGGGGGAACGAAAGAAAAGAGGCGAAAGAAAATGGGTCAGTCAAAAGACTGGTAAGTCCTACCTACTATTAGTATAAAAACTAATAAAGTTAACTGGACATGTAAAACAGAGATGAAACATAGGATGATAGCTGGCATGGTGAAAAGTTAACATGATAGATCAAGTGTGGCATCGCATATACAAGGTTAAGTTTTGCACCAAGTGTACTAGTATTCCAACCCATGTCAAGTATAAACAAGAAATGATCCCTTGACCCAATCTTGGCCCAATATCACGAGATGACCTAAATCAAGGTCCAACAACACGGTCTAGTCGACCGGCTCCCTAAAAGCCTAGCTCGTCAAGTGTCGGTGTCATACGGCCCAATCACGAAGTGTAGTCAAACTGTGCCAGGTCCACCCTAGGGTGTATCAAGCCCTAGGGTGCCAACCACGGACACAAATCAAGCACGCACAGTCTAAACCTACTAGTGCTCGTGTCTGCTTTTTTAACTCCGGACTATGTGCACGACCATAGTCCGCCTGAACCTACACCAGCGCACCTACTCAGCCATCGTTTTGGTCGCTTACATGTCAGCCCAGTAATCGTGCCCCACCCTAGCCTAGTCCCTACGGTACCATGATACAACCAAGAGGGTTACTGGTGAAAAGGACCACGTAACTAGGTTTTCTAACGGGTTAAGCGTGGTTAACCCTATCTAATCAAGTATCAAGTTGGTTAAGTGTACCCAAGGTTCATGACTTAACCCTATCAACCCATCGTGTTTAATTGGTTAGGTATTCAAGTGGTCCATGATTTAACCCTATCATGTGGCATCAATTAATTTAATGCACCCAACCTCTCACATTAGACCTTGTTGTGGTTAATAGTTAAGCCGGGCGGGTCCGGATAGCTTTACACCACAACTTAGTCTAACCTCGGGTTTCAAGTGCGACATGACCAACTACTCACATTGGGTCCTATTGCTTGTAGCCACTAGTTAAGCCGGTCGGTTCCGGGTAGATTTATGCTACAAACTCAACCCAACCTCGAGTTGGCCATTCTCATGTTTTCTAGAAGTCATGTCCAAGTTCATGTTCATGTTTCAAGCATAATCACATGTCATATTTCGTGTCATCTTTTCAAGTCATGTTTTTATGTCATTTTAGTTTACCCATAACGTAACCCCATCGCATGTAAGTTCGCATAAACGCAAATAGATCTCAAAGAGGGAACTTAGAAGCATGACATAATTAATAAGGTTTGGCCACAAGTTAAACCTGGTGGCATATGAGGCAAATGTGTTCATAAACTTGCATATTACATTATAACCCTCAAAACATGCATGATATCAAACTTTAGCAAAATAGGTGAAACATGGTCATAAATGACATAGGATGATAGCTAGTGATTCGCATATAACATCATATGCAAGATAACATAAGGGTTATGAGAGTTTCTATGTTGCTTTATGCAACATGTCAAATCAAAGCTCATAGCTTTCTATGTACAAAGTCAAGGTGATAGCTTTACAAACATGCATAGAATAAATCTATGCATAACATGATAGAATCAAAGCACAAATCATACTTAGGCCCCAAACTCAAACTTGCAACATGTCATATTTAACTTCATAGTTAAAATCTAAGAGTAGAATAGGGCTTACAATGCTATGAAGACTTATAAAATAAAATAAGATTGAGACGAAGCCACTAGCAACTCTAAAAAAACCCAAATGATAAGCTCCAATGAAAACCCTTGAGAAATAAGAAGAAGATCCTTGCTTTGATCAAGAAAAATTGAACTTTGGCCTTGAATCAAACTTAGAAACTCTCAAACAAGCTTAGAAACTCTCATATGAATGAAGATGGAGACTATGACAAGAGGGTGGAGGACATGATTAAACATTTTGGCATAACCTAGTTGTAGGATTGATTTACGATGGTTTAGGCTGGGTATTAGGGTCCTTTTATAGAAGTTTAGGTTAGTTTAGGCCATAGGATTAACCCTAATTCAGATCTGAGCCTTTAAAATCCGTCACAAGCCTTAAAACATGTCTTGAGGAACAAGTCAGGTGCACCCAGGCCAAACTGGCCGAACCACCATGTCGACACCCGTGTCGACTGGGCAGTCGACACGACCCTGGGTGTGTCGACACCCCAGTCGACATGGGGGTTGGCGGGAATCTTCCCGCCTGGCCTGTCTGGGTTGAAATTTAAACATTCGGATTTGAATTTGAATCTGTTTTTAAACTTGAATTTTTCTGAAAACTTCTATGGGCCATAACTGGGTCATACGAACTCCGATTTTCAAAAACTCGGACTCTATTTCGCGTATTTTTCCGAGACGAACGCAATGGCATAGCCCGTTTCCCTTGATTCAGATTTTATCATTTAATTCTGCCATGATTTATGTTATAACATGTTATTCAAAATACGGGTTGTTATATTCTCCCCACCTTAGAGGATTTCGTCCCCGAAATCTTCAAGTTAGGAAGAACGTATCCTATCACCCATCATCCATCTACTCAAAACATCATCCACAAGCAGTCATTGTCCTTAAAAGATTCTAATGTTGTATGATCATATGCGAAAGGTGTGTGTATATGTACTTATCTAATGCGAAAATCAGGCCGTTACTGATTCAGTAAACCTCCTTAATGCAAGGTATGTTAGTGAAATGAGTCCATATGTATGCAAATTCCTATCAGAATTCATAATCTCTACATGAGTGCACATAACATTCATCCATATGCAACATCCACGTGATAGCATAAAAAATTTCAACCATGAATAAGTATAAACACTCATGCATATGCAATATAAAGGTGTGTGAGCCGATCTTAGTGCCTAATGTGTATCATGCATCCACGAGTATCCACTTGCAAACACTTGCAACCACTTGCAAACATCAAGCATAACATGTTTCAAATACATGTTTCATCCAAAGGGTTTCTATCTAAGGTTCTCATGACAAGGTTAACGAGATAACAAGATAAACGTGGATAGCAAAAGAAAGATATGCTAACTAGGAAAAGAGATTGAGAATATACCCTCAAAGAGGAATGGATAAAGCCCACGTATCTTCTCCTCGGTTTCCCAAGTTGCATCCTCTTCGGCCTCACTCCACTGAACCTTCACCAATTTGACTTCTCGATTCCTTAGCTTCTTGATCTCCGTTCCCAAGATACGAATCAGAGCTCTCCTCAAGGTTGGCTCTTTCTCTACCTCCACGTCTTCAAGAATGCTAGGTTCAACCACCTCAGCGGACTCATGTAGGCACTTTCGGAGATGCGAGACATAAAAGACATTATGCACTCCGGCCAGCTTCTCGGGAAATTCCACCTTATAAGCCATCTTCCCAATTCTCTCTATGATAGGGAAGGGTCCTACGAACCTTGGTGCCAGCTTCCCAACTGCTCCAAAATGAACCACATTACGCAAAGGAGAAACCTTCACGAAAACCATATCTCCAACTTCGAATTCCAAATCTGTCCTTCGCTTGTCAGCATAGGATTTCTGTCTGTCTTGGGCCGTTTTCATCCGTTTTCTCACCAATTCAACTTTCTCGGATGTGTCCCGTATCATATCGGGCCCAAGTATAAGCCTATCCGTTGTCTCCCACCAACAAGATGGTGACCTACACGGCCTCCCATACAAAGCTTCAAATGGTGCCATCCCTATGCTAGCTTGATAGCTATTATTATAAGCAAACTCTACAAGAGGAAGGTGGTCTTCCCAAGTACCACCAAAGTCAAGAACACAAAGCCTCAAAAGGTCTTCTAGCACTCTATTCACCCTTTCAGTTTGGCCATCCGTCTGGGGGTGATAGGCTGTACTTAGATTCAATCGCGTACCCATCGCTTCTTGCAAACTATTCCAGAACTGGCTAGTGAAATTGGGTCACGATCGCTAATTATGCTAGAAGGAACTCCATGCAATTGCACTATCTCTCGAAGATAAACAGATGCTAGCCATGATGCGGTCCTCTTGCTCTTCACTGGAATGAAATGAGCACTCTTCGTAAGTCTATCAACTATGACCCATATGCTCGTATTCCCTTTCCTTGACCTAGGCAACCCATCCACAAAATCCATAGAGATACTTTCCCACTTCCATTGCGGGACCTCCAATGGATGTAATAGCCCACCGGGTTTCTTCGACTCGGCTTTCACTTGTTGGCACACCATGAACTTTGAAACATACTCTGCCACATCCTTCTTCATTCCAGCCCAAAAGAAAATGCGCTTCATATCCCTATACATCTTATCTCCTCCAGGATGTATAGTCATCTTCGAGTGATGCGCTTCTTCGAGAACTTTATGCACCAAGTCTCCCACTTGTGGAACGCATAGTCTTCCATCACGCCTTAGCCAACCCTTGTCATCAATAGTATATCTAGCAAGGTGACTAGACGTCTCACCACGAATCAACTTGTCCATGATCTCGACTATCTGCGGGTCTTCGTTCTGCGAAGTCCCTACTTGATCAAGAAGTGTAGGTCTAAGCTCAAGAGATGCTAACGAACCCGTCATCGACTCAACAGCCGTTGTGAAATCAAAGGTTGCCAAGAACTCTAGGCTCTTTATCTCAACAAACAAGGGACTCAAAGTCAACCTTCTTCTACTTAGTTCATCTGCCACAACATTACCCTTGCCAGGGGTATAAGCTATCTCGAAGTCATATGATGCCAAGAATTCCATCCACCTTTGCTGCCTTAGATTCAGATCTTTCTAGAGAAGAGGTACTTGAGCGACTTGTGATCAGTATATAACTCAAACCTTTCGCCTAGAAGATAGTGGCGCCAGGATTTGAGTGCAAAGACGATCGTCGCCAACTCCAAATCATGAGTGGGATAGTTCTTCTCATGAACTTTAAGTTGCCTACCCCCATAACATATCACTCTTCCTTCTTGCATCAGAACAGCACCTAACCCCGTGCCACATGCATCGGTGTACACGGTAAACATTTTACCACCATCGGGTAATGCCAAAACTGGAGCTGTGGTAAGGGTCCTCTTGAGCCTTTGAAAAGCAAGCTCACACTCTAAGTCCCATTCAAAGACTAAGTTCTTCTTCGTCAACTTAGTAAGAGGGGCTGAAATCTTAGCGAAGTCCTTGATGAACTTCCTATAGTAGCCTGCCAGACCGAGAAAGCTTCTTACTTCGGTTGCATTCTTAGGAGTCTTCCAGTCTTGAACCGCAACCACTTTCGCGGGATCCACAGCTATGCCTTGCTTAGAAACTATATGTCCAAGAAACCGAAATTCCCTTCTCCAAAAATGGCATTTGGAGAACTTGGCTTTCAACTGATGAGCTCTAAGCGTATCCATCACTTCCTTGAGATGTCTAGCATGTTCTTCCTCATCCTTTGAGAAGATCAGAGTATCATCCACGAAGACAACCACAAACTTGTTAAGGAACTCCCTGAACACCCTACTCATCAAATCTACGAATAGGCGGGTGCATTAGTCAAACCGAATGGCATGACAAGCCATTCAAAGAATCCATCTGGAGTCCTAAACGCGGTCTTATCAATACTATCCTCAGCCACTCTAAGTTGATGGAATCCGGTGGCTAGATCGAGCTGAGAGAAAACAGAAGCACCAACAAGTTGGTCAAAGAGGTCATCAATCCTCGGTAACGGGTGCCTATTCTTCTTTGTCAGCTTGTTCAACTCTCGATAATCAACACATAGACGAAGCGAACCATCCGCCTTAGTAGCGAACACCACAGGAGCACCCCATTCAGAAATGCTTCGCCTAATAAAATTCTTCTCAAGCAACTCCTTGATTTGCTTACTGAGCTCTCTTCTTTCTCGTGGGGCCATGTGCCTAACAGGCAATAAAACTGGCTTGGCATTATCAACAAGATAAATGCGGAAATCTATCTCTCGTTTAGGGGGTAACCCCTTAACCTCTTCAAAGACATCGGGATATTCTCGGACCACCCTTACAGATTGTAGATCATCGATGGACGAGTCAAGAGATTCAAGGTAACATAACATGCCGGGATCCAGCGGGTTGCAAGAAATCTCTAGGGTATTACCGAGGCGAGTCATGAGCCTCACCACCCTATGCTCACAATCGAGAATGGCTCCATAACTGGACAACCAATCCATGCCCAAAATCAACCCGTATCCCATGAACCCGTATCCCATAAGCATTACACGTGAATTCTACAGTCAAGATAGAAATCCTCAAATCCATACAAATCATAGATAGATGGGCGGAACCCCCAATTGGATTTGAAACACTAACGGGATCCTCAACGAGACTAGTACTTAGGTGCAAACTTTCAACAATGTCAGAAGAAATAAAGGTATGTGATGCGCCAGAATCAAATAAAGTGCGAACAGGAAAATCAGAAATGTAAACAAGGCTTTCTACAGAAATACTACCTCGGTCCTGAACTGGAGTAGTGTTGAGAGCATGCACTTGCCCTCCAGAAGGTCCTGCACGCTGAGTCTGCCCTTGCCCTTGTCCTTGCTTCTTAGGGCAATCCTTGCTAAAGTGTCCAGTCTCTCCACAATGAAAGCATTCGCCCAACTTCCTCTTCTTCTTCCTACAATCTTTGGCTATGTGCCCAACAATCCCACATAAGTTGTACTTTCTTGTGTCCTTTGCCTTATTGTTGTTGGCCTTATTACCCTTGTTGTTCTTGTTGTTCTGATTGCTCTGATTTCCTCCCCACTTGGAGTCCGCCTTCTTGGTTTGAGTTTCATTAGGTTTGACTTCTTTCTTGCCATTCTTATCGTCTTCCTGAAGCAATGCCATGTCCACTAGGCTTTCAAAAGTGGCCCCCATGGGTATATGGGACATGGCTAAACCTTGTAATGGCTCATTCAACCCTCGTGCAAAGCGTAGAGCCTTCTTCTGGGGAGTATTAACCATGTCCAAACCGAATCGAGCAAGCTGGTTAAACTTATTCACATACTCCCTCACTGTCATGTCCCCTTGCTTCAAAGATATAAACTTCTCCATTTGGAGATTCTCCTCAGCAGATGATAGGAACTTAAGCCCAAACCTCATCCTAAAGTCGGCCCAAGTCTCTATAGGCCTAGTGGCGTTGGTGACCTCCCACCAATAAGCAGCTTCCTCTTTCAATAGCCATACTGCCAACAGAACTTTTCTACGGTCTTCCACATCAAAGATGGCGAAGAGATCTTCAGTTTCTTTTAACCAATTTCTCGCCTCAACAAAAGTCTCTGTCCCAATAAAATTCTTGCCACCCATCGCCTTAAAGTCTTTGCAAACCTTTGCGAAATCTGCTTGTGGATGCTGAGGAGGAGGAGGAACCTCAGTTACGGTGGGAGTGTTTGCTGGGCCCACATCGTTGGCCCTAGCTTCCAAGTACCTCCGGAACCATCCGGGAATGGTTACTCCCTCGGGAAGGTTAAGATCGGCCATGCTGAAAAAAGGGAAAAGATAGATTTAGAACGAGGAAACAAAGGATAGTGCTAATGGCTTTTGGGGAATAGCCTTTTAAAATAAACTAGACTTTTCTTGGAAAATACTTAATTGGTTTTGAAAATAGTTTTTCAAAAGGGTTTTAAAACTTTTGTCCGGTCTAGTAAAACCTTATGCTCTGATACCAAATGTAACACCCCACCTCCGCCAGGGTCACTCTAAGCAAGTACACTGGCTTTGGAGGGGTGTTGGTCAAGGTAAACATGCATGCATATATCACAAGACAGAACATATAAGTAAAAACAGAGTAAATAAAGCAGCGGGTAAAGACTAACATTTCAAAACCATAGTCAAGTTACATCAAAGTACTTGGTCATTATTTTCCCACAAAACAAAGTCTAGAAACATAAACCGAAAACTGGAAAAAAAAACATAAAGTAACTATCCCCAAAGTAGAGTAAAGCCATAGCAAGCTCAAGTCCAAACCGTACATGAGCTATCCAGAAAAGCAGCTAAAGATCCAAGCTAGGTGCTAGTGTTCCCACCCTGAAAACCTGGAGGGGGGGGGGAACGAAAGAAAAGAGGCGAAAGAAAATGGGTCAGTCAAAAGACTGGTATGTCCTACCTACTATTAGTAAAAAAACTAATAAAGTTAACTGGACATGTAAAACAGAGATGAAACATAGGATGATAGCTGGCATGGTGAAAAGTTAACATGATAGATCAAGTGTGGCATCGCATATACAAGGTTAAGTTTTGCATCAAGTGTACTAGTATTCCAACCCATGTCAAGTATAAACAAGAAATGATCCCTTGGCCCAATCTTGGCCCAATATCACGAGATGACCTAAATCAAGGTCCAACAACACGGTCTAGTCGATCGGCTCCCTAAAAGCCTAGCTCGTCAAGTGTCGGTGTCATACGGCCCAATCACGAAGTGTAGTCAAACTGTGCTAGGTCCACCCTAGGGTGTATCAAGCCCTAGGGTGCCAACCACGGACACAAATCAAGCACGCACAGTCTAAACCTACTAGTGCCCGTGTCTGCTTTTTCAACTCCGGACTATGTGCACGACCATAGTCCGCCTGAACCTACACCAGCGCACCTACTCAGCCGTTGTTTTGGTCGCTTACATGTTAGCCCAGTAATCGTGCCCCACCCTAGCCTAGTCCCTAGGGTATCATGATACAACCAAGAGGGTTACTGGTGAAAAGGACCACGTAACTAGGGTTTCTAACGGGTTAAGCTTGGTTAACCCTATCAATTCAAGTATCAAGTTGGTTAAGTGTACCCAAGGTTCATGACTTAACCCTATCAACCCATCGTGTTTAATTGGTTACGTATTCAAGTGGTCCATGACTTAACCCTATCATGTGGCATTAATTAATTTAATGCACCCAACCTCTCACATTAGACCTTGTTGTGGTTACTAGTTAAGCCGGGCGGGTCCAGGTAGCTTTACACCACAACTTAGTCTAACCTCGGGTTTCAAGTGCGACATGACCAACTACTCACATTGGGTCCTATTGCTTGTAGCCACTAGTTAAGCCGGTCGGTTCCGGGTAGATTTATGCTACAAACTCAACCCAACCTCGAGTTGGCCATTCTCATGTTTTCTAGAAGTCATGTCCAATTTCATGTTCATGTTTCAAGCATAATCACATATCATATTTCGTGTCATCTTTTCAAGTCATGTTTTTATGTCATTTTAGTTTACCCATAACGTAACCCCATCGCATGTAAGTTCGCATAAACGCAAATAGATCTCAAAGAGGGAACTTAGAAGCATGACATAATTAATAAGGTTTGGCCACAAGTTAAACCTGGTGGCATATGAGGCAGATGTGTTCATAAACTTGCATATTACATTATAAGCCTCAAAACATGCATGATATCAAACTTTAGCAAAATAGGTGAAACATGGTCATAAATGACATAGGATGATAGCTAGTGATTCACATATAACATCATATGCAAGATAACATAAGGGTTATGAGAGTTTCTATGTTGCTTTATGCAACATGTCAAATCAAAGCTCATAGCTTTCTATGTACAAAGTCAAGGTGATAGCTTTACAAACATGCATAGAATAAATCTATGCATAACATGATAGAATCAAAGCACAAATCATACTTAGGCCCCAAATTCAAACTTGCAACATGTCATATTTAACTTCATAGTTAGAATCTAAGAGTAGAATAGGGCTTACAATGCTATGAAGACTTATAAAATAAAATAAGATTGAGACGAAGCCACTAGCAACTCTAAAAACCCCCAAATGATAAGCTCCAATGAAAACCCTTGAGAAATAAGAAGAAGTTCCTTGCTTTGATGAAGGAAGATTGAACTTTGGCCTTGAATCAAACTTAGAAACTCTCAAACAAGCTTAGAAACTCTCACATGAATGAAGATGGAGACTATGACAAGAGGGTGGAGGCCATGATTAAACATTTTGGCATAACCTAGTTGTAGGATTGATTTATGATGGTTTAGGCTAGGTATTAGGGTCCTTTTATAGAAGTTTAGGTTAGTTTAGGCCATAGGATTAACCCTAATTCAGATCTGAGCCTTTAAAATCCGTCACAAGCCTTAAAACATGTCTTGAGGAACAAGTCAGGTGCACCCAAGCCAAACTAGCTGAACCACCATGTCGACACCCGTGTCGACTGGGTAGTCGACACGGCCCTGGGTGTGTCGACACCCCAGTCGACATGGGGGTTGGCGGGAATCTTCCCGCCTGGCCTGTCTGGGTTGAAATTTAAACATTCGGATTTGAATTTGAATCTGTTTTTAAACTTGAATTTTTCTGAAAACTTCTATGGGCCATAACTGGGTCATACGGACTCCAATTTTCGAAAACTAGGACTCTATTTCGCGTAATTTTCCGAGACTAACGCAATGGCACAGCCCGTTTCGCTTGATTCAGATTTTATCATTTAATTCTTCCTTGATTTATGTTATAACATGTTATTCAAAATACGGGTTGTTACACTATAGGTTGACAGATAGTTGTGTGGTGCACTCTGGATGATGGTTGATTATTTATCGTTGCTATTATATACATGTGTTGTATGGAATCCATATAAATAATATTATATGGTAATTCATTGGGTCTCATTCCAATTTAGAAAATAAAGAATATTTTAAAATAATATTCAGAACAGGAAACTAAATATTCATGTGTTGAATAAACAAAAGAGTCATGTGTTGACGATACTCATGTGTTGAGAATATTCATGTGTTGAAACGATTCATGTGTTGAACGAAATATTTATACAATAAATTTCACATTTTTATTATAAGTAAGAATTTAGAAATATTCATGTGTTGAATAAAGTATATATCCATGTGTTGAAGAAATATTCATTTGTTGAATAGAATAACGAAGTTATTGAAATATATAAAGCCGTGTTGGTTAGATTGACGCCATTTTGACGTAAATGATATTTATATCAGTTTTATTCATTTTTATAATGAATATCGAAAAGGAATTGATTTCAAAATATAATGTTTTGAAAATATTATCATTTATATATGGATGATATGGAATATTCAATTTTGATTAGAAATTGAATACGAAGTTGAAATCGTTTTGAGAACGAATTTAAAACGATTTATAAAATACGTTTTAAAAGGAAATCGACGACACACACATATAAATATATAATGGCCTGAATAGAACGCGGTGCGCTGCGGCAGTTCGCGGATTTCGACCATTGACTTTGAATGGACATTACGGGAGATCCGACCGTCGGATTCTCCTAAAACCAGAACCATTGGGTTTGTATCGAAAAGAGCTTTCTAACGAATATTATAGATTTGAAATCTGACGGTTGTATTTGTAATTATGTCCAAATCAAATTTGGAAAAGGTCGCTGTAAGTGCAGTTCGATGGCCGTTTATGGAAATCGACTGTATGGGCCTTGATAAAATTATTAAAAATAGTAATAATTCATGTAAAACCATAAGAAATGATTTGGAAAGAATTGGAATGAAAAATTCCATATTTGAAAAGATAAAAATAGATTTTTATCGAAATGAAATAGTTTTGAACTATAATTATAATCCATTTCTTTTTGAAATAAATAAATTGTATTTGAAAGGGTTTTAAAAGTAACCAGAATTTCTAATAATTGAATTGGAATGGATTTGAATCGAAATTGTCTTTGGAATATTTCGATGTTGGACTTCGTGATTATACAGATATTGTTATGGAAATTTGAAAGATATATTTATATCGTTATTTACAGAACGATATTTGTTGGTCATAGAATTTGATATTGAATGTAAGCCGATATATTTTCTATTCAGAGCCTTGTATTTAATATCAAATGGTATTTGGGTTTGTCATGAATGGTGTCTTCATTAACACTGTTCTTAAACCCAGTTGAGAAAAAGAATAAATCTTTGTATTTAGATTTAATGAAGTATACCAATTAAATGTTATTTAATTGGAATTGAATTAAAATTGATTTTTGGGTTTATCGTGAACGGTGTTTTAAATAACACTTGTTCTTTAACCCGATAATTAATGGAATGTGAATTGGGTTTATCGTGAACTGTGTTTTAACGACATTCGTTCTTTAACCCGATTAACAGTGAAATGGGATCTGGAATTTATAAATCTTTTTGATAAGATTTAAAGGAGATTTTCCAAAGTAAAGCTTTCCAATTTAATAAGATAAATTGGAATGGAATGGAATTCGATTTGGTAATAATCGAAGTGAATTTCTATGGAGGAAGACTGCTAATATATCTGGAATTTAAAAGGTGTTGCCGTTATTCCATTTATATTATTAGTCTGATATGGAAGTTTATATTGATTATATATATATCGATTTGTTTTCCATGAAGATTCCATCGTTAATGGAATGTGATTTTGGGTTGTCGTGAATGGTATCTTTAATAATACTGTTCTTAGACCCAACGGAGTTAAGAAAATCAGAAACTAATTGGAGATTAGTTAAGTTGAGTGGTTTCTTGGGCATTGATCTGATGGTGGTTTCGGCCTTCGGGGTTATTACTTAGGGAATTGTTCACTTGCTAATTTACGGTTAAAGGCCGATGGAATAGAATGTGATTTTGGGTTTATAGTGAAACATGTTTTAAATGACATTGGTTCTTTAACCTAGTTAAAGACAGGACATGGTTTCCTAAGTTAAACAATCATTAATATTGATTTTTGGGAGGATTAAAACCAAGTGGAGTTTTAATGAATCTTTAATTAGATTGAAATGATCGAGAATGGAGTATCATCAGTTTTGCTCCAGGCGATAGTTAAATCTTTAATTAGATTTGAACGTGAAATGGTAATTGAATTTACCGATAACATCGTGGTGTTAGATATGAAGTATTACCAGTTTTACTTCATGGGATGAATAGTTTGGGGTTGGTAAATTTAAAACAAATGATTACTTCGGTAAGGTTCGTAAATCCCGACTAGTTTGGATAAACCATAATTTGGTTTGAATTGATATTCAAAAGAAGACTAAAGAATAAATTTAAAGAATTTATCTTTGATAAAATTAATGGGAACCTTTCCCAAAATGTAAGAATATTTAAATAAAAGAATATTCTGAATTGGAATGAGGTGTATGTTGTGTTTGTGTAACACTTGTTTATTATATACGCGAGTTATTCAGAAAGACCGGGTTTATACCATTCAGAATAACTGATTCGACGATGTGTCGAGGATGAAGATGGTGGTTGAAGACCGGAGGTCTTCACATCGTTTGGATAATTACCGATGATCTTGATTGGGCTGTACACCCAAGAGGAGGGAATCCGTTGGTGATCGTCCAGACGTACTTGGAGATCGATGGATATGCGAGGTACAAGGTGCCTCTGGTTTCGTTCAGACCCAGAACGGACTTGTAAATGGACTGTGTGTCTGACATTGGATATCTTTATGTGTGATTGATGGGTATCGGTTGCATGGAGTGGTTTGCCTGTGTGGCATGCTAAGATGCAAATGATCAAGGCTTCTGTTGAAAAGCAGAGTCTTGTGGTTGATGATCAAAGCACCACCTGTGTGGCACAACTTTGTGTAGCGTTAATTCGCGAGCCTCACACCCCGGTTGTGAACCAGAAACGGGAGAGGACATCAGGGAAGGCATGCGTTTCTTTCTAGCTAGGGTGGTGTCAGTGACCTACCAGCCCTGACATTTATATTATTTTCACCTGTGTGGTTGTTGGATTTCGAGGCGCCTCGGTTAGATCGGACGATCCGGGTCCGGGGAAGTCATTTGGCTCATTTACGCCCCATAGGGCGGGGAAATGCATTGCTCAGGGTTTAAGTTTAATCGACATCGAGTGGACCGGCCCTGACGATCCAAGGTGCAGTTGCGGCTGTTACTGATACATGGTAGGCAAGATTGTCTCGAAACGCTGAGGATGATCCCTGGCCTCGGTTCACAGACGGAAATCCAACTTCCAATACGTGTCATTTACGGTTTTGATTGTAGAGCCTAGTATTGGCGACATGATATATGGTACCCATGCCGTCTAGGATTGATACATTGATATTTGAAGTTGTTTTATACACTATGCACTTATAATAGTATCAAATGATTTGTTTTAAACGTACCAAGCATGTTTGGCTTTTATAAGGGAAAACCCTATCCTCCGGCTTGTGTTGCATTGTGTGATGGGACCTGGGTCTTATAATAGCTTCATTTTTCCAAAAAGCATTGCGTTGTTTTATTGTATGCACTGGTATTCTTGGATGGAAACCGGTTTCGTGTTTTACGGCGTGGTCCCTTGATATATCTGATTTAAAGTAAAGTTTTAAATAACTGTTTTAGTTCTCACACCAGTCACATGACTGACCTGGAGTTTATTGTTTTAACCTAAACTCTGGGTGCCCCTATTTTCTGCACGGGCAGCTAGTAGTTTTGGTTTTGCAGATTTATATTCACAGGATCCTGATTTACAGCTGGAACAATATTCGGAAAGCTCTGTGTCCGCTTATCTCTTTCTGTTGTGTTTTGTATTATTTTTCCGCTGCTATGAAATGTATTGTAATCTCTGATATTTATCGAATGTGTAATATTTATTCATACTCTGTATATTCTTGTATTCTGATGGAATTGTTGTAATTAACAATGAAATGTTCTTCTTTTCGTGTTCCGATTCGTCTTGTCCTCAAAGCAATCCGTGCTTTCCTTCACGGGGAAGTTCAGGTCGTAACAGTTTGGTATCAGAGCTTTGGTTTACAGAGCTCGAAAACAAGACACATTAGAACCAAACGAAAGAATTCATCAGAGATTGGATTAGTAATGTCCAATAAGAATGGCTCGTTAGAGATGGGATCAGTAGTATCCTAGAGCGAGTCGAAAGAGTATTATTTTTAAAATAAGAATTGAAAACTAATTTTGTTTTGAAAGTTAAATTCAAGTATACGTATTTGAATATTTTATTTGTATTGAGTTGGACAATCAAGTATATAGAGATTTTGCATATACGCGTCATGAACGTATATTCGAAGTTTTAAACATACTTGATAGATATAGAATCACACTCTAGTTGCCCGGGGATGATTCTGATAATGCTGCAGCGTTACCAGTATTTATTTTCGAGTATCGAAAGTGGGATATCTATATATTTCCAATTGACTGGTGTGAGAACCAAAATTAGATAGGGTCTATGTTGTGATTTGGCACCAAGAATGTGATTTTTTTTACTATGTATCCAAGTTATGAATTTGAAAAGATAATCAACTAATTGATTGCTTTTTGTGTTGTTTGATTATTGTTTGATTAATTAAATGTTGAAACTTTAGCAAAATTGAACCAAATAGTGAATTGTATTGAAAATTTGTCGCATTTGCATACATATACATGTACTTACATTAAACAGGTCATAGCAAGGGGGCTAGAGCAGAGGAATAAAATTGTTTGCCCGACAAATAGGTACATGTTTATTGTATTTCTTGGGGTTTTTGATGATTTTATAAGCCGATTGGCTAGCTGCTTGGCTGTTTTTCGGGGATGAAAAGTTTTAAGTGGGGGAGATTGTAATAACCCGGAAATCAGAACCAATTTAAAATTTTTATTTTGGCAATTTTGATGAATTTTGAAAATTTAAAATGATTTATTTTTCATAATAACAACGAGAAATTTATTTTGAATAGAATTAGAACGTATATATTTATTTGAATCGACGTTAGAATATAAATAATTATTGTTAATTATAAAAGGAATTGAAAATGGTGCGATAGTTTGAAAATTCGATTTCAAATTTCAAATGAATGTACAGGTTTCAAAATAAACCGGATTTTAGAGAAACCAAAAATATTAGAATCTATTAGAGAATATCTTTCCAACGAATCCGTAAAATTGAAATTTCATAGCGGGAATAAAAAGATATGCCCAGTTGAAAATTCATAATAGTCGCTACGGAATTCTGGCCCTTAAAAATGGAAATTTTGCAAACGACCTCTGTTTTCGACGAAACCACTTTTGTTCGATCCGGGATGTCGAGTTATTGCTAGTTTCCAAAATTCATAAGTTTTTGAATCAATATGTGAGTGTGGCGAAGTAAAACGTGTTTTGATAGTTTAAGTCAATTTCGATCGCCTAGAAAATAGCCATTTTTCAAATGGTCTCAGAATTTGTTGAATTTAGTTTTGTTAGGACTGTATCATCAATACGAAGCTAGAAAATATTTTTCGGGAATTTTTAGAGTCCGTATGTGGCCTCGGTAAATTGAAATGTACGTTAAAAATTGAATATACTGATTTATATTTTAATTTTGATGAAAACTGATCGTAACAGCCAAATTGAGTTACGAAACATATCCCATTGTGTTCGGAATGGGGGTGATTAGCTAGGGGCGATAGTCGTTGGGTCTCGTTTGGACTTAGAATGAAAAAATAACTTTTTGAAATAAAAAATATATATTTATATGAGGAGTTGACTCTCCCTCTCTCTCCTCATTCTTTCCTCCGTCGGTTTTGAAATAACAAAAAAGAAAAAAAAACAACTCGAACGCCTTAGCCTGGACGTCACCCACCGGAGTTTGCCGTCGCCGCTCGTTGCTGGAGGCGCCCCCATCGCGCCGCCGCACCTGAGGCGCCCCCATCGACGAACCGCTCTCCTCCTCCGCCCCTCTGCTCCCCCTTGCTTTGCCCAAATCCGAATGAATCCCTTACCACACATCCTCTGACCCCCAGCGCCGAGCGCCACCACCGGCCATCACCAGCCCGCGCCCCACACCCGCCTGTGACCTCCCCCCTCCTCCAGTCGAGCCACCACGTCTCCGACAACCGAAACCCTAGTTTTTGAATGTAAGTTTCTCCGATTTTATTTTGTTTTATTTTATATTTAGGCTAGGAAAAAACTGATTTTTAGGTTAGGTAAGAAAGAAAAAAAAAAATCTAATTTCCTTTTGTTTTATGTTATAAATATATGATTTTTATTTAGAAGAAGAAGTGATTTTTAAATAGAAAAGATTAGATTTTTACTAGTCTAAAGATTGGATTTTTATTTATCTAAAGTTGAGATTTTTAATAAGGAAAAGATTATATTTTTATACATAATAAAGATTATATTTTTATATATGCAAAGACTATATTTTTATATATGCAAACATTATATTTTTATATAGTGTTTTCATGAAGATAAAGATTAAATTTTGAATGAGGAAAAGATAATATTTTTAAAATAGAAAAGCAGGATTTTGAATATATATATATATATATATATATAGATTAGATTTTTACAAATATAAAGATGAGATCTTTATAGATGTAGCGATATAAAAATACGATTTCTAATATATGAATGGCATATAAAAAATATACGATCTTTATTATGAAGTTAGTAAAATAAAAAAATGATTTTTATAGTATGCATAGAGTTATAAAAATATAATCTTTATAATATATGTAGCAAGATAAAAACATGATTTTTAATATATATATATATATAGCGTAATAAAAATGTGAGTTTTATTTATAAATATCGTTGGTTAAAAATGTGATTTTTATCATGAACAGCGTGAAATGGTTGAGTTGGAATGTCGAACGAATCCAAACCATTCAGAAATGAAATGACGGAGTGGAACCCAAAGGTGAGAACTCCTCACTTCTATTTTAATTTCTAGTTTGAAATATATACTAGGATGCAGACGGTGCTTAGCAGCACCTGACACCCGTCGTCCACAGACCATGAATGACTTGTTTGTTTGATTGATGTGTTCTGAAATTTTATTGTGTGATGTGGAATGAATAAATATTTTATAGTTAAAAATATAATTTTTAACGTGTATATAAAATAAATATTTATAAACAAATCGGACGATTTGTTTGTATACACCCATTTGGCTGATATTGATTGAGACGATAAATTTTACACATCGCCCAACTGCACAAATACAAATCTGTGTTTGTTGATTTGAAACCCCACATGGGTGTTGGGATGATATTTAACGTACACTAATCCCAATTGTTTAGTTGTACGTCAATCGAAAGGTTGACAGACAGTTGTGTGGTGCACTCTGGATGATGGTTGATTATTTATCGTTGCTATTATATACATGTGTTGTATGGAATCCATATAAATAATATTATACGGTAATTGATTGGGTTTCATTCCAATTTAGAAAATTAAGAATATTTTAAAATAATAGTCAGAACAGGAAACTAAATATTCATGTGTTGAATAAACAAAAGAGTCATGTGTTGACGATACTCATGTGTTGAGAATATTCATGTGTTGAAACGATTCATGTGTTGAACGAAATATTTATACAATAAATTTCACATTTTTATTGTAAGTAAGAATTAAGAAATATTCATGTGTTGAATAAAGTATATATTCATGTGTTGAAGAAAAATATTCATTTGTTGAATAGAATAACGAAGTTATTGAAATATATAAAGCCGTGTTAGTTAGATTGATGCCATTTTTACGTGAACGATATTTATATCGGTTTTATTCATTTTTATAATGAATATCAAAAAGGAATTGATTTCAAAATATAATGTTTTGAAAATATTATCATTTATATATCGATGATATGGAATATTCAATTTTGATTAGAAATTGAATACGAAGTTGAAATTATTTTCGAAAACGAATTTAAAACGATTTATAAAATACGTTTTAAAAGGAAATCGACGAAATATATAATATATATATATATAATGGCCTGAATAGAACGCGCCGCGCTGTGGTAGTTCGCGAATTTTGACCATGGACTTTGAATGGACATTATGGGAGATCCGACCGTCAGATTCTCCTAAAAATAGAACCGTTTGGTTTGTATCGAAAAGAGATTTCTAAAGAATATTAGAGATTTGAAATCTAACGGTTGAATTTGGAATCATGTCCAAATCAAATTTGGAAAAGGTCGTTGTAAGTGCAGTTCGATGGCCATTTATGGAAATTGACTGTAGGGGCCTTGATAAAAGTATTAAAAATAGTAATAATTCGTGTTAAATCATGAGAAATGATTTGGAAAGAATTGGGATGAAAAATTCCATATTTGAACAGATAAAAATAAATTTTTATTGAAATGAACTAGTTTTGAACTAGAATTATAATCCATTTATTTTTGAAATAAATAAATTGGATTTGAAAGGGTTTTTAAAGTAACCAGAATTTTCAATAATTGAATTGGAATGGATTTGAATCGAAATTGTCTTTGGAATATTTCGATGTTGGATTTCGTTATTATACAGATATTGTTATGGAAATTTGAAAGATATATTTTTATCGTTATTTCCAATACGATATTTGTTGGTCGTAGAATTTGATATTGAATATAAGCCGATATATTTTCTATTCAGAGCCTTGTATTTAATACCAAATGGGATTTGGGTTTGTCGTTAATGGTGTCTTCATTAACACTGTTCTCAAACCCAGTTGAGAAAAAGATTAAATCTTTTTATTTAGATTTAATGAAGTATACCAATTAAATGATATTTAATTGGAATTGAATTAAAATTGATTTTTGGGTTTATCGTGAATGGTGTTTTAAATAACACTTGTTCTTTAACCCGATAATTAATGGAATGTGAATTGGGTTTATCGTGAACTGTGTTTTAACGATATTCGTTCTTTAACCCGATTTACAGTGAAATGGGATTTGGAATTTATTAATCTTTTTGATAAGATTTAAAGGAGATTTTCCAAAGTAAAGTTTTCCAATTTAATAAGATAAATTGGAATGGAATGAAATTTGATTTGGTAATAATCGAAGTGAATTTCTATGGAGGAAGGCTGCTAATATATCTGGAATTTAAAAGGCGTTGCCGTTATTCCATTTATATTATTAGTCAGATATGGAAGTTTATATCGATTATATATATCGATTTATTTTCCATGAAGATTCCATCGTTAATGGAATGTGATTTTGGGTTGTCGTGAATGGTATCTTTAATAATATTGTTCTTAGACCCAACGGAGCTAAGAAAATCAGAAACTAACTGGAGATTAGTTAAGTTGAATGGTTTCTTGGGCATTGATCTGATGTTGGTTTTGGCCTTCGGGGTTATTACTTAGGGAATTGTTCACTTGCTAATTTACGGTTAAAGGCTGATGCAATAGAATGTGATTTTGGGCTTATAGTGAAACGTGTTTTAAATGACATTGGTTCTTTAACCCATTTAAAGACAAGATATGGTTTCCCAAGTTAAACAATCATTAATATTGATTTTTGGGAGGATTAAAACCAAGTGGAGTTTTAATGAATCTTTAATTAGATTGAAATGATCGAGAATGGAGTATCACCGGTTTTGCTCCAAGCGATAGTTAAATCTTTAATTAGATTTGAACGTGAAATGGTAATTGAATTTACCGATAGCACCGTGGTGTTAGATATGAAGTTTTACCAGTTTTACTTCATGGGATGAATAGTTTGGGGTTGGTAAATTTAAAACAACTGATTACTTCGGTAAGGTTCGTAAATCCCGACTAGTTTGGATAAACCATAATTTGGTTTGAATTGATATTCAAAAGAAGATTAAAGAATAAATTTAAAGAATTTATCTTTGATAAATTAATGGGAACCTTTCCCAAAGTGTAAGAATATTTGAATAAAAGAATATTCTGAATTGGAATAAGGCGTATGTTGTGTTTGTGTAACACTTGTTTATTATATACGTGAGTTATTCAGAAAGACCAGGTTTATCCCATTCTGAATAACTGATTCGACGATGTGCCGAGGATGAAGACGATGGTTGAAGATCGGAGGTCTTCACATCGTTTGGATAATTATTGATGATCTTGATTGGGTTGTACACCCAAGAGGAGGGAATCAGTTGGTGATCGTCCAGACGTACTTGGAGATCGATGGATATGCGAGGTACAAGGTGCCTCCAGTTTCGTTCAGACCCAGAACGGACTTGTAAATGGACTGTGTGTCTGACATTGGATATCATTCTGTGTGATTGATGGATATTGGTTGCATGGAGTGGTTTGCCTATGTGGCATGCTAAGATGCAAATGATCAAGGCTTCTGTTGAAAAGCAGAGTATTGTGGTTGATGATCAAAGCACCATCTGTGTGGCAAAACTTTGTGTAGCGTTAATTCGCGAGCCTCACACCCCGGTTGTGAACCAGAAACGGGAGAGGACATCAGGGAGGGCATGCGTTTCTTTCTAGCTAGGGTGGTGTCAGTGACCTACCAGCCCTGACATTTATATTATTTTCACCTGTGTGGTTGTTGGATTTCGAGGCACCTCTGTTAGATCGGACGATCCGGGTCCGGTGGAATCATTTGGCTCATTTACGCCCCATAGGACGGGGAAATGCATTGCTCAGGGTTTAAGTTTAATCGACATCGAGTGGACCGGCCCTGACGATCGAAGGTGCAGTTGCGGCTGTTACTGAGACATGGTAGGCTAGATTGTCTCGAAACGGTGAGGACGATCCCTGGCCTCGGTTCACCGACGGAAATCCAACTTCCAATACGTGACATTTGCGGTTTTGATTGTAGAGCCTAGTATTGGCGACATGATATATGGTACCCATGCCGTCTAGGATTGATACATTGATATTTGAAGTTGTTTTATAAACTATGCACTTATAATAGTATCAAATGATTTGTTTTAAACGTACCAAGCATGTTTGGCTATTATAAGGGAAAACCCTATCCTCAGGCTTGTGTTGCATTGTGTGATGGGACCTGGGTCTTACAATAGCTTCATTTTTCCAAAAAGCATTGCGCTGTTTTGTTATATGCACTAGTATTCTTGGGAGGAAACTCATTCCGTGTTTTATGGCGTGGTCCCTTGATATATCTGATTTAAAGTAAAGTTTTAAATAACTGTTTTAGTTCTAACACCAGTCACATGACTGACCTGGAGTTTATTGTTTTAACCTAAACTCTGGGTGTCCCTATTTTCCGCACGGGCAGCTAGTAGTTTTGGTTTTGCAGATTTATATTTACAGGATACTAATTTACAGCAGGAACGATATCCGGAAAGCTCTGTATCTGTTTATCTCTTTCAGTTGTGTTTTGTATTATTTTTCCGCTGCTATGAAATGTATTGTAATCTCTGATATTTATAGAATGTGTAATATTTATTCATACTCTGTATATTCTTGTATTCTGATGGAATTTTTGTAATTAACAATGAAATGTTCTTCTGTTTGTGTTCCAATTTGTCTTGTCCTCAAAGCAATCCGTGCTTTCCTTCACGGGGAAGTTCGACTCGTAACAATTGTCAAAATAAAGACAATAAAAAGATTAGATTTCAAATTGTACATTTTAATGTCATTCTAGATGTAACAAAAATGATAGAATGAAAGGTTATATTTTTATCGTCATTTTAGATGCGATAAAAAGAATATATTTTAAAGTTACATTTTAGATGTGATTGATGGAAAGTAGTTGAAATCGCCAAACTATTTATATTTATATATATAAATGTAAATTATAACTTAAAAGAATCGTGCATGGTAGTTCGCGTTTCGGCAATCGTAACATTAAACGATTATGCCGAAAGATCCGACCGTCGGATTTTCCCAAAACTGAAACCGTTGGTAACGCTTTGGGAAGATCTTTCCAACGATATAAATCTCTTCAAAATCCAACGGCTAGATTTCGAAAAATTTGTAAACCAAATTTTGGTAAAAAAACAGCGCCAGGGCCGCCCCTTGACCTGAAGCGTCATTTAATTATAATTGAGCTATTTAAATAAATAAAAATAGCGAGAAATCGTTACAAAAAGATTTGAACGATATGAAATTATTAAAATGATAATTATTCGAGGATTATTTGAAAAGACCGAGTTCAATTCATTTCAAATATTTATACGACGATCTAAGTTGAAGATTTAAAGACGGTGATTAAAGACCGACGATCTTCACGTAGAATGGATGAGTTACCACTGACGCCCATGATTGGAGTAGCTACCTTGAAGGGGCTACAGTGGTAGCCGTCCGGACGTAGTGTTGATTGTTCGGATATGCGAGGTATAAGGTGCCTCCAGTTTCGTTCAAACCCAGAACGGACTTGAAAATGGATGGTATGTCTGACATTATATTCCTTTATACTGTTTTCGTTGATATCTGCATAATATATATCTGTTTGGTGGTTAACACCCTTCTCTGAGACGTACGATCTGAGAGGTTATATATTGGAAGAAATCAATGATATGGTAGGGATTGATAGTGTGGCATGCTGAGTTGCATGGATCAAGGCTTTTGTTGAAAAGCAGGGCCTTGTGGGATGATCAAAGCATAGCCTGTTTAGGCGTAGCTTTGTATATAGCATGACTTCGCGAGCCTCACACCCTAGTATGGGTCAAAAACGGGATATGGACCGTATGGAGTGCACACAGTTCTTTCTAGCTAGAGTTGTGTCAGTGACCTACCAGCCCTGGCATTTTACTTATGTGGATGATGGATTATGAGGTACCTCGGATTTATAGGTTGTTAGTGGCCATATGGAGGTTCAAAGGAACCGGGAAACGTGTGTTCAGGCATAATTAATCCACTAACATATGTGTGGACCGGCCCTACTGCATCCAAGGGTTGCCCATAGATGTGATCCTGAGGCATTTGCTAGAGTGTCTCGAATCGGAGAGGACGATCCCTAGCCTCGATTTCATGGTGGAAAACCAATTTCCAATACGACATTGCGGTCTTGATTGTAAACTTATATATGGCGACATAGTATATGGTAGCTATGCCGTCTAGGATTAATACATTTACTTTGAAGTATATTAAATTGCTTCGACACTAATATTAAATCCGTTTTATCTTGTCAAGCATCTTTTGACCATTATAAGGTAAAACTCTATCCTCCGGTTTGCGTTGCATTGTGTGATGGGACTTGAGTCTTATAATGGTTTCATTTTTCTAAAAAGCATTGCATTGTTTTAACGATTTACTTTATTTTATGCACTGGAAATCCAATGGAGTAAACCCGTTCCACATTAGCGGCGTGGTCCTATGTTTAGCCTCATTATTAAATAAGTTAGTTAGATATCTCATACTAGTCCCACGACTGACCTATAGTTTGTTTCACTGGCAAACTCGGGTGCCCTCTTTTCCACATGGGCAGTCGAGTAGCTATTTGCAGATATTTATCTCTTGAGCAGGATTCTGGATCAAAGCCTAAAGCTGTGTCCAGAGCATTTATAGTTTTCGCTGCAATGTATTAAATTTATTGTAATAAGTCTTTCGCTGTATTTTATTTTATTCGATGTACTCTGATATTCTGTACTCTGATGTAACATTATTATGATGTTTATAAAAGTTTATTGTTATTGTTCTGATGTTGTTGTATTCCCAAAGTTAACGTATGCGGGTTTTGAACGATTTTAGTCGATCTAGCGATCGATTAAGGTTGGGCAAAATGCGTGTCGTTACATTCATATGATACGCATGGTTTTTATTATGATGGAAAAAGGAAGTTTGAGGTTTCTTCTCTGTTTTATATTGAATTCCTCTCGTCATGATTATTCTCGGAATTTTATACATGTCCATTGATATATGCATGCAATCTTAGCTTACGTGGTATACACCGCTTTTCTAAAAGCTGTAGCAGCGGAATTCAATTATTATACGCATATTATAATAGTAAACATACATTAGTTTATTTATAAAACCATTTACAAAGTTAGAATTAAAATACTCAATTTAATCATCTCGCTTAAAACAGGAAACACATTCATCGTTTAACACCTTGTCTGTTTAAGCATTGTTTTGTACTATTGTATTTTTGATAGGTAAATTTGCCTAGTATTAGCAGGAAAGGAGCGGTTGGGTGGGCTTGGCAATGTCATAAATTCATTTAAATTCTTGATTAGTCAAAGAGATTAATACAATTTTTTAAAAAGTTTTGGGCCAAACAATGCGAGTGAAAAGTTCAGGCAAACATAGAAACATATTTTATAAAAATATGGACCAATGGCCTTCGAGTTCGACCTTTGTATCCAACCCAAAGTTTAATCTTCTAATTGATCAATACTTCCGTACAATCACATATGGTATAATTCTCCGTTCAGGTCCCCGTATATGAAAGAACTGATCTGAAGACGAAACTATCCAATTTGAATGTGTGGTTGACGTTGTAGTGTCTATATGCTAGTGAGCAATTATCTAGAAAAGAAATCATTTTCATCTCAATTACGAAAGTTAAATATAGGCTTAAACCTATTTTTTTCAAGTATGATGTTCCAACAGAAATTACGACTTTAAAGTCAACTTGTAAATAAAATTTTAAATTGTTAATTTAGCGGTCAGTAGACAAAATTTCAAGTATTTTCAAAGAATCATTTCTAAATATGGAAAATGTTATTCCATTTACATGAGAATCTAAATGAAACGATTTAGTAAAACAAATGCTATGGAACATTTGCATTTACTTTATTGATTATTTTGGACTCATCTGACGTAATATTTAATTATTTATCTTTTTTTTTGACAAAAGTGAGATTTACAATATATTAAAGCATCTCCAGCAGCGTTACGGATTGTAACATTACGACCCGTAACGTTCAGGGGAATATCTTCGATATTCCCCAGCAGCGGCGAGCCGATTTTATTGGCTCGCAACTTCCCGTGCCTATAAAGGAATGGCGCGGGAGGAAAAATCTCCATCTCCCTTTTCAAATCCTTTTTTTATTCGGTATGACACCGAGATGCCGCCACGCGTAACGAAGATGGGGAGACAGACAGTTCCACGTATGCCAGACGACGCATCTAGTCAGCTCACCTTCCTCTACCAGCGGGGACGACGATTGAGGAATTATGGATCCTCCACAAGCTGCCATAGGGATTCACTCATCGATATTTTACTGCACTGGCCACCGTTCCGGTATGAATTTTTTTTTTTAATGTTTATAGTTAATGAACTGTTAAACAGTATGCCCTATTGGTTCTACGTTATAGTTTAGTGCATGTACGTTATACGTTTTAATAGTGGTTTTATATTCATTTAACTATTATAATTTTAATATACTGAGTACGTCTACCTTCGCGGGAGTTGGACGAAGTTTATTTCACTTGCCATTGACATATTATCATTACATATTCGAGAGAGGATACTAGCTAGTCCGTTCGGACTCTTTTTACGTATTATACCTCTTCAGTCCTTGATCGACCATTGGTTGAGGCCATATTAGAGAGATGGTGGCCTACAACACACACTTTTCACTTTTCGGATTTTGAGCTAGGTATCACCCCAGCCGATTTTTACATGCTTACGGGGATTGAGATTGGCCATCCAGATAGAGTCACTTGTCCATTTGATGCCTCTTTTGAGTCACCCGATTCCTACCTACAGTATTTGCCAGATTTGTCAGCGGCTCATATAGCCAATGGTGTCGTTTCCGTCACATATTTACTTGAGTATATTACAACGCATCTTGATGTGGTAGATTTCCATGACATAGTATACAGGGCTACCATTTTATACCTCCTTGGTTCGACATTCTTTTCGAACCAACGAAGTACGAGTAGGCTAGGCTACCTAGCATCACTAGTCAAGTTATAGCTGGTGCATATGATTGATTGGGGCTCTGCCATATTGAGCTATCTATACGCCGCTCTTGACTCGTATACTTTTGGAGAGGTTCGCCAGATGTTTGGTTTTTGGTACATGTTGTCGTGCTAGTACTACGAGTACACGGCCAATTAATGCTTTGGACGATGCATACCGCATAGCAGAGAGCACGACACTTGAAATTTTCTGTCAAGCAGTGGTGGACGTCTACGGGGAAGAATACTTACGCTCTCCGAACGAAGCAGATGTAGTGCGAATCGGAGAGATGCACGAAAGCAGTTGTTGGCCGGAAATGTTAGGAAGTCTGGATTGTATGCATTGGGAATGGAAGAACTGTCCTAAGAGATTACAAGGTGCGTACAATAGCAAGGAAAGGCGACCAACCATCATTTTGGAAGCTGTGGCATCGTACGATCTGTGGATATGGCACGCTTTCTTCGGAATCCCTGGTTCGAATAACGATTTAAATGTTATAGAAAGATCCCATCTGTTTAATGATCCTGCTCAAGGCCAGGTACCTCCTTTAACATTTATCCTCGGTCAGAATACTTACGAGCATGGCTATTACCTATGTGACGGCATTTACCCGAAATGGAGCACCATTGTTAAAGCATGTCCAAATCCATTGACTCCTAAACAAGTAAGATTCGCGGCGATGCAGGAGGCACAACGGAAAGATGTAGAACGTGCTTTCGGTGTATTGCAATCTAGATTTGCAATGATAAGTAATCCATGTCGGTTGTAGTCTAGGAAAATGATGTCCACAATCATATTTGCTTGCATCGTTCTTCACAACATGATTATAGAGGATGAAAGAGATATGGATGACGAGCAACGTTACTGCGATTACGAGGGTGCTTCACAACCACCACAAGTATTCCAACCAAACCAACCACTAACAGAGGAGGACTTCAACATTCATTTGACCCGTCAGGTTATGTTTAGAGATGCAGAACTCCATAACTGGCTGTAGAAGGATCTTATGAATCATTTATGGAACCACTATGGCGATACCTAGTTATGAAGCACCCTTATCAGAATTCGTGTTTTATTTTATGCTTGTCCGAACTTATTGATCATGTATGCAGCAACGATGTTGTTCTTTTTTATTGTACCATTGTGTTCTCTTGTATTCATAAGGGTTATTAATCAACTATTATTATGTTCCAAATTAGTTTATTCTACGAAAATAATAACGATATTATTTTGTCATATTAGAAAATAAGGTAGGATAGGGAAAAAAGTAAACTCTAAACTAGTCACGCGCCGATTTTTTCGCGCGCGCCGAAAAAATTGGCTAGCGACTTCACGAGCCGATAAAGTCGGCGTGCGAGCCCAATTCAAAAATATGAATTGAGCCCATAACATTTGCCTGAATGTTACACAACGTAACAACTGTTAGGGACCATTTTTGCCCCAATTCAAGATCCGTAACAAGAATTCACCCTTTGTTGGAGATGCTCTTAGGAGATATTTGAGCTTCACCAAGTGGTCTGGGATCCTTTTGCATGGTCCATTTGATTGCTAATATTTGAACTTCATGCTTATCCTTTGGTAGGAGAACCTTCGAGTTTTTCGACATAGTGATTTTGTGACAACAATGTGATTTACTTCATTGAAGGCTTATCTACGGATTGTGTTGAGTCATTTTGGCTTTGCCTATATGATTATATTGTCATTTGCATTATTTATGGATTACTTTTAGATTAGGAATATACTGCCTTGAATTTTCCTATTCCATGCGTTCAAAATTGGAGTATTGAAGAGTTGTTAGATTTATTTATAGATCATTTCTCATATTTTGATATCTCTTTTACGAAATGTCATTTCAACGCAACGCGCTGAACTTGACCACCTTGTTTAATATTCATATATCATGTTTTATTAACATTTAACTACTTTGGATTAGAACTAGACTATTTATTATCTTCAATACTTGGTTCAGACTGAGATTTAAAGTATGAATACATAATAAATACTAGTATGGTTTAGCTTGAAGATAGTTGCACATATATGATATTTATGCAATTCATCTAGACCTTGGATTTGTGTGCACGTTTGTTAAAATAATGACCTAGGGTATGCGTAATCATTTGAGCTTAGATTTGTACTCTACGACGTAAACTAAGAGGATCTTGTATAACAAACTTGCAAATCTATGTTGTGAATATATATACAATCATATGGTTTTATGTGTCGTTCAACTTGCACTTTTTATGTTGTATGGTATTTTTATATTGTTCTGAATTTGTCAAACGATCATAATATTGTTTTGTGTTTAGATTGTGCATGTCATATCTATGCTAATGGAAAAAGTTACCACTCAATTTGATGGGTCGATACTTGCCCAAAGTAATATTCACTATTAGTTGCTACTAACCAGTCTTATTCTTTGTGTTAGCAAATGGTATTACCTAGAAATATCCTTTCTAATATGAGTATAGAGGTGGGGCATTACAAGATAGCACTTCTAGGTTCTTCTTACACTTCTGTAATGCATAAATAATGGTATATATTTATCAATTACTAAAGGGATGAGTTAGCTTAATGCAAAAATATTTCCATTTAGACTTTAAAACTCCTTGTTTAAGGCTTCCACATTACATGTGACAGCCACCGTAACAATCCTGTTGGGGAACGCGGAATGCGGATCTTAAGGCAAAACAAACACTAGAGGAGGCGGTGAATAGTGTTTCTAAGGAATTTAAGAAAATCTAAAACTTATATGATCTACTATATGAATCACACACAACAGAGATAATCACAGACACTGAATCAAACACAAACACTGAAATGAACAAAAATAAAATGCAGAAAAGGAAAGAACACACTGGATTTTATACTTGTTCGGATTGCTTCTACGTCCAATCCCACGCAATGAGGGATTGCGCAGATTTTTATTACTAGATTAAAATCAAAGTACAATCCCAATGATTTCACGGCTAAAAGGTTAACACCGTTTCCACCACCATTGATTTCCTGTCTACAAGGTTAACACCGTTTCATTTCCTTGATTTCCCGGCTACAAGGTTAACACCGTTTCCACCACCACCATTGATTTCCCAGCTACAAGTTTAACACTGTTTCATTTCCTTGATTTCCCGGCTACAAGGTTAACACTGTTTCCTTTCCTTGATTTCACGGCTACAAGGAACACACTATTTCTCAAACAACCCCAAATGATTACAACAGCCCTATAACTCTTTAATAGCACTTCAATTCCGAGAGTAATGAGTAGAGAGTGAGAAGAGAAGAATTTTTATATATTTAGAATGCAAATCGGTAGAGTATAAGTGTAGAAAGAATAAAAATATGAAATAATAATGGAAGAATGAAAATGGATGAAGATGGACAAGAGGAATGAATAAAAAAATTTGAAATCAACCCCTATTTATAAGATTTGAAAGGTTGCAACGCTTTTGGAATGTTACAAATGGTGAAAAGACACTTCCTTTCAAAACTAAAAATATGATAGTCGTATGTCGACATCCCCACATATGTATGTCGACATATGCGTTTGAAATTTTGAAATTTGAATATTTTTCAAGTGTTTATATATATATATGTATATATAATTCTGGAAATTGTTGAATCAAAACATAGTGATATAAATAAGTATTATAAAGTAGAAAATAATATGAAATCATAAACATAAATTATATAAATATATTTATAAAATTATAAAATTTAAAACTTATAAATACAAAAGTATAAAAGTACATAATTATATAAATATATATAAACTTTGAAACTTAAGTTTAAAATCAAAGGTAAGATAGAAAAACTAATTAAAATTTTAATTTTGAAAAAATGGATTTTGAAATTTGAAAATCCTAATTTGAATTTGAACCTGGAGTGATATTGATAGTCTTACATATAAACTAGACTCTATTACTATATTTATCTTGAACTCTTGATTTCTTGATTAATCATGAGTCTTGAATCTTCTCTGAATTCTGAATTTCTTGAATCTCTAAAACTATGCAGTCTTCAGTATTAATTCTTGTATATAACTTCTGCATATATGTGTGTGTGTATATATATATATTCTAGATAGAGATGTTAATATGTATTTTATAATCAAGTAATATTGAAATAAAGTTGTTGTCATCAAAACTCCATTCTCCAACAATCTCCCCCTTATGATGACAACCTTGATTTATAAAATATTCATACCTCTTCATACTTGTTGATTCTGATCCTTCTAATACTCCTCCTATCATCATGAATAGTACATACTCTCAATTAAACTAATCCTTATTTTATAATTTCTCCCCCTTTGTCATTATCAAAAAGAAATTCTAAACACACTCCCCCGAAATCTATAACATATATTTATCTATATATTTTATGATTATAATACTTAGCTCTGTATTAAAGTACTAATATACATAACTCCCTATAAACTTATGCATATATTATATCTTTATTCCCTTATAACCATTCTAATACTAATCCCTAAATCTATGCTATAAATGACTATATAATACTCCCTAAATTGAATAACCTTATATTTCCCTCTAAATCTATGATTTTAAACCTAAAATATTATAACTCCTCCTAAAATTATGACTGTACTAGTCTAATAAAATAAAACTAAGTAAATCAACCAAATATTTATAATCAATCCAAACAAGCAAACCAATCCAAACAAGAAATTCAAATAAACAAGTAATTCAGACAATCAATCTAAACCAATAAGTCAACAAAAGCAAAAAAACATGTTTATTCAAAAATACTTCATGAAACTTCAACTAATCATAGAGACTATAGTGCTCCTTCTTAATCTAATACAGGACTAAACCTAGCCTAAACTCTAATTCCCTTAAAACTATAGTAAGACTTTAATCTGGACTAAGAAATAATTCTGATAAGATATCCTTAAAACTATGATACAACTTAAGTAATATAAGTCAGGTAATGGTAAGTCAATATTCAAGCAATTTAATCCAAACAATCATCCAAGTTAAGTTTTGTTGTCACAAAACATCAAAACATAAATCCAAACATTTCTTGTAACTTCTATTCTTTCCTAAAAACTATAAAGCTCTTATCAACTACAAATGTATAAGTATTTTTCTAACTAACCTATCAATCACTAATGAAATTTAACCAAGTCAAGTAAGTTAACCAAGTTATTCAAGTCAAACAAACCAAACAAATAAGTCATTCCCTAATCAAAGCACACACAAAGATCCCGCATGCCTTTCAATCATAAAACAACAATCAAACATGCAACCAAGCAAAACAAGTCTACCCTAGCATGCGGAAAACTAAATTACAAAGTAAGCCTTGCCAGGCAAAGAGTTCTGGATATGCTTTTCTAACACTCTCCTCTGTCTCCCAAGTACAATTATTCTCGTCCTCGCCCCAATGAACCTTGACTAGTTTCACCGCCTTCCTTCGAAGTTGCTTCGTATCGTGCCCCACAATACGAATCGGCTTGCGGTTCCCAACCGCCTCGGGTTCTACTTCGAAGTCCTCTAATTGATCAGGTGAAATAGTCATATCTGAGTCGTGAACGAACTTCCTTAGTTGGGAAACATGAAATACATTGTGAACTCCCGCCATTTTCTCTGGTAAGCCTACTCTATATGCCAAATTCCCGACTAGTTCAAGAACATGGAATGGGCCAACAAATCTTGGTGCCAACTTGCCTCTCCTGCCAAATCGTATCACGCTCTTTAACGGAGAGATCTTAACAAACACCAAGTCATCAACGGAGAATTTTAAGTCTCTTCTCCTCTTATCAGCATAACTCTTCTACCTATTCTGGACAGCTTTCATTCGTTGCTGAATGATCTTAATCTTATCGGAAGTTTCCCTCACCACATCTGGTCCAAGCACAAACTTCTCGCCAGTTTCTATCCAACATGATGGTGAGTTGCACGGTCTTCCGTACAAAGCTTCATATGGAGCCATACCGATACTGGATTGGTAGCTATTATTATATGCAAACTCTACTAGATGCAAATGGTCATCCCATGATCCACCAAAATCCAATATACAAGCTCTCAAGAGATCTACCAATATACGATTCATCCTCTCCGTCTGACCGTCGGTCTGAGGATGATATGCGGTACTGAGATGTAATCCTGACCCTAGAGCCTCTTGTAAGCTCTTCCAAAACCCACTAGTGAACAACGGGTCTCGGACACTCACAATGCTTTTGGGTACTCCATGAAATCTCACTACCCACTTCATATACAATTCTGCCAACTTGGCTGCTGTTCTGGTCGATTTAACTGGTATAAATCTTGCACTTTTAGTCAATCGATCCACAATTACCCAAATGCTATCATATCCTGATCTAGTCCTTGGTAAACCATCGATGAAATCCATCGAGACTTGCTCCCATTTCCATTCGGGAATTTCTAATGGTTGCAACAAACCACTAGGCTTCTTTTGCTCGGCTTTAACTAGCTGGCAATTCATGCATTTGGATATAAATTTCCCAACGTCTCTTTTCATCCCTTCCCAGTAGTAAGTCTACTTCATGTCTCGATACATCTTATTACCACCGGGGTGTGTGGTCAGTTTTGAGTGATGACATTCTCTAAGCACTTCATCTCTCAACCCATTTACGTTGGGTACAACTAGTCTTCCCTTCTTTCGAAGCCATCCATCTCGATCAAGCCCATACATATTCATCTCCCCACTGTCGATGCCCATCTCTAACTTGGAGATGATTTCCAATAGATTAGGATCGTCCCTCTGGCTGGAACCAATCCGCTCTATCAAAGTGGGTCTGATCGTCAAACTAGCTAGCATAACTGGATCCAATTCGCACCTTGGTCTGAAATCAAACCCCGCGATATACTCCAGTTGCTTCCATTCAAGAAACATTGCCCCTAAGCTGGCATGTCTCCTACTCAAGGCATCGACTACCGCATTACCTTTCCCAGGTGTATATGCGATATCAAAATCATACGAAGCCAAGAACTCTAACCAACTCTGCTGACGGAGATTCAGATCTTTCTGGGAGAAGAGATACTTTAACGATTTATGATCGGTAAACAACTCGAATCTTTCTCCCAAGAGGTAATGTCTCCACATCTTTAGTGCAAATACAATCGCTGCCAATTCCAAATCATGGTTAGGATACTTCTTCTCATGCGGCTTTAGCTGTCGACTAGCATAAGCTACAACCCTACCTCCTTGCATCAATACTGCACCCAGTCCGGTACCACAAGCATCCGTGTATACCGTCATCTCTTCATTCCCTTTAGGAATGACTAACACTGGCGCACGCGTCAGCTTCTCCTTTAGACTCTTGAAGGCATCCTCACACACTCCGTCCCAGACGAAGGACTGATTCTTCTTAGTCAATTGAGTCAACGGTGCTGCTATCTTGGAGAAGTCCTGGATAAACTTACGATAATATCCAGCTAATCCCAAGAAATTTCTTACATCTGTTGCATTCTTGAGCGTAGGCCAATCCTGTACCGTAGCCACTTTTGCAGGGTCCACGGCAATACCACTCTCTGAAACAACATGACCCAAGAATCTCACTTCCCTTCTCCAAAAATGACACTTAGAGAATTTCGCTTTCAATTGGTGTTTCCTCAACACCTCTATCACTATCCTCAAGTGTACCTTGTGTTCCTCCTCTGTCCTTGAGTAAACAAGGATATCATCCACGAACACAAGAACAAACTTAATCAACTGATCTCTGAATAATCGATTCATAAGATCCACAAAATAGGCTGGTGCATTGGTCAACCCAAATGGCATGACCAACCACTCATAAAACCCAGACGGCGTCCTAAATGCCGTTTTCGGAACACTCTCATCCACTACTCGTAGCTGATGAAATCCTATCGCGAGGTCCAACTGGGAGAACACTCTAGCTCCTTCCAGCTGATCAAACAAATCATCTATCCGTGGTAGAGGATACTCATTCTTCCTCGTCACCTTATTCAACTCGCGATAGTCCACACACAAACGAAGGGAACCATCTGCCTTAGTGGCAAACACAACTGGTGCTCCCCACTCGGAGACACTCCTTCTAATAAATCCCTTCTTCAAAAGATTGCTGACTTGCACCCCGAGCTCTCGCTGCTCCCTTGGTTCCATACGACGAAGTGGCATCACTATAGGTCTGGCATCTTTCACTAAATCAATACGGAACTCAATCTCTCGGTGTGGTGGAAGCCCGGTCACCTCCTCGAAGACGTCCGGATACTGGCCAACCACGGGCACATCTGACAACTCATCCTGCGGGATGTCGAGGGAATTTACAAAACTAGCCATAACCCCATCACTAGGTAGACTACCAAACACTACCCTCCGCCCATCATCCGCCCTCATTGTCACCAAAAAGCCCTCACAGTCTACCACCACCCTGTATCTTTGGAGCCAATCGACTCCCAATATAATGCCATACCCAGTAAAGCCCAAAACAAAGCAATCACAAACAAACATACATCCATGACTCGATAATACCAAATTCCTGCAAATCATACTAAGACTAGTCGAACCACCAATTGGGTTCGTCACAACCAATGGTCTATCGACTATCTCGGGTTCCAGTCCCAACCTATCTAACAGGTCACTAGATATGAAGGAACGGGAAGCCCCAGTATCAAACAAAACTCGAACTGGTATATCATAAATGGAAAGCATACCTTGAATAACAACATTCTTTCCTTTCTCCGCCGCAGTTGGGGCATTCGACGAAGAAGGAACAGCATCAATAGCATATGCTTTCACCATCTGCTTCTCCTTAAGAGGTTGCGGACACTTATCCTTGAAATGTCCCACTTGACCACAGTTGAAGCACTTCTTATCTGCTGGCTTGGCCCGACAATCTTTAGCATAATGGCCCTTCTTTCCACAACTGAAGCACTCAACATCCTTCTTGCTCTTTTTCTGACCACCCTTAGATTGGTCCTGCTTCCTCTTATTCTGAGGTTTATTCTTGCCTCCACCGCCTGCTTGCGGCCTTGGCCCCTCTGCAGATGCAGCCTCAGTCTTTGACTTAGGGTAAAGACTCTCTGATCTCAAAGCTTTTCCCACGATCGATTCAAAAATCTCATCGATGTGATTGATAAGCCTTTCCCCCAAGTATCCATCCAAACCAGTAATGAACTTCTCATTCTTCTTCTCAGGAGTATCGATAAGAGATAGTCCATACTTCGACAAAGTGTCGGACTCAGCAATATAATCAGAAACTGCCCTTCCGTTCTGCTTGAGTTACAAGAACCTCTTAAACAACACTGACTTCTGGGCAGCTGGAATAAACTTCTCGCTAAAGCGAGCCTTGAACTGATCCCATGTAACCTGATCCTCTGGAGTAGCTGTTCTAATGGCATTCCACCAATTCAACGCTCGCCCTTGCAACTGACGAGACGCTAACCTTCTCTTCATTGCATCCTCAAGACCCAAATCATCGAAGATACGATCACAGCTATCCATCTAGTCCTGAACATCCGTGGCCGACTCCGTTCCGTGGAACGGTTTCCCACCAAGGTTAGTGTAATCCTTGCACAACTTGGCGAAATCGACCCTAGGCGCCTGCACTACTGGGACAACACCAACTCCGGGATTGGCAACTGCCCCTTGCACTTCTCTAAGCATATCTCTCATGAGGTTATTAAACATTGCCCTCATGTCGGCGGCATTCCCTTGGTTGGTCCCTCTACCAGCACCCCTCGTGTCTCGGCTCATCGTCAATCTGAAAAGGGAAACGATTAACGACCCCATAGTGGTGCTAGTGCAGTGCGACTTCATTCTTATACTACTAATAGTATATACATATATAGCTTTTGAAAACCAAAATAATCACAAATACGCGCTCTCATATACGTATTATCTCTCCCTGGTGTCTTTCCCTAGGTTAACTACGCAACCTAGAGCTCTGATACCAAGTGTGACGGCCCACCCCGCACCAATCGACATTTACTCCAAATGTGCGCTGTAGACGTGTTCAGTTAGCACGGAACGGGTCGTCAGAAGGAAAAGGAAGAAGGAAATGAACATACAAGGAACCTGTAGAATGTCTCATAGCGCATAGAACAAAATATAATAATAACATACTTGACATAAAACAGGAGAGACAGTGCATAAGCTAAAAATCAGAACTAAGCATCATAGCAGCGGAAATCCAAAATATAGCTTATTACAACTTTCAAACTGTCTCAAAGAAAAAGCAAGATAAAGGAGGTACACTACTAATTCCCAAGTAGCGACCACCAACGACACAGGGAGAATGTGTATATATATATATCATACGTGGAAGCCTCCTGCCCGCCTCCGAATCAGCTACTCGCGCATCACCAGCTAACATGTCTCTAGTCTGCTCGTGTGAGCACCCAGAGTAATAAGAGGAGACATAAAACTCTCGGTCAGACATAAAGCCTGGTATGAGCGATAAGCATCTAAAGTGAACAATAACAGGTAGACTAAAACATACCTGAACCTGGACCTGCAACCAAAGAGTTAGCAGTACATACTGTACAACACTCTAAGGTATCATATCAAGCGGTGTAAAGATTCGGAGGTGGGGGAGGTGTGCATGTCATAATGATGGCAAACAATCAAACATAGCATCCATCCTCACATCTCTCACTCAGTGCGTAAAGCATACAATGTTCACCACTTCGATCACCCAACATACCTTGCTACGATCACTCTGCCCTATGAAGTCATAAATGGCTTCACTGCACTGATAACATAGCCACTAATTCCTCGCTATGTCCACTTGCCCCATGGGGTTATTCACCCCATCTGCGCTGGCTCATAGCCTTACCAATCCTTACTATGTCCACTTGCCCCATGGAGTTGTTCACCCCATCTGCGCTGGCTCATAGTCTTACTACGCATCACCTTGCCCCTCAGGTCATAATGACCCTACTGCACTGATAACGTAGTCTTGCTACCATCACCTTGCCCCTTAGGTCATAATGACCCTACTGCACTGATAAGTAGCTATCATTCATTTTTAGTGGTGAATCGAAGTTATGAACGTCGACAACTCCTTAGCACACGTTCCGCAGCAAAGTCCAACCATGAAGTGAACTCATTGGTTCCCAACTGGATCCTGAGCTCTAACTTCCCATATTGGACTACCTTTGCATCTCGGGTTATTGGTCAATACTGGGTCGGGTCGGGTTCCTCCTCAAGCCATCGGTTCGGGTCGGGTATCCTCCATATGTTCGGGTCGGGTCTTCTTTTGGTGCGGTTCGGGTCGGGTGTCCTCCATCGGTTCGGGTCGGGCGTTTCTCCTCGGTTCGGGTCGGGTGCCACTCCCCCTCCAGTCCATGCTTCCACTCCGATCTGCCTCCTCATCCTTTACATGCTTCGATCCGATCCATCATCCTCTATCCGCTCCGATCCCTACTCCCTAATCCGATCCGATCCCAGTTCAGCTAGCGTGGCCTTCCTTTTTGCCACTTTTCCCAAGTGTTGGGTTCCGATCCGATCGAATTCCTTGCTCAGTTCAACATATCCGATCCGAGCCCCATATCCGATCCGATCCGAACCCGGCACTGTTTTTTTGCTGAAACTGTTCCAGCAAGTGTTTACGCCATTCGACGACGTTT
Source organism: Allium sativum (assembly GCA_030737875.1). NCBI lineage: Eukaryota > Viridiplantae > Streptophyta > Magnoliopsida > Asparagales > Amaryllidaceae > Allium > Allium sativum. Next base: position 968,531,020 of record CM060913.1, on the reverse strand, counting down.
TCGACCATTCTAACTATTGAAATCAATCACAAAGCATATCATACAGTCATAGCAACATGTATAATCAACGACAAACATCAAAACATCAATATGATAGTTTAAAATGGATCAAACATACCCAAAATCCCATATTTTCCCCTTAAGCATGTTTAGGTGAAACTAATGATAGGATTAGCAAAACTTAACCAAATTAACCCAAATTCATATCAGAGGTCTAAAACATCATTTAAGAATTTATGAACATTTTCCCGAATTTTATCATACTTAAATTCGCTAATTAACACTAATTACCCTTAACTAGCCATAATTAGTGTAAAACTATGCAAATCACTCACCTTAGCCACAAATAAACTAAGATCTGAAATAAATCTCTGATTTGATGTGAATCTCAATGCTAAGCAGCAGCTCCAATGTTGCTTTGGTGTAGATCTTCCTTGATTAGAGGTTGCTAAGCCAAATCCTTGACCAAAAGATGATTTGGAGGTGATTTAGAGGTTAGAGGCCATTTTTAGGGTTCCTTGGTGATAAGTGGAGGCTAGAAAACTGAAATGAAATGGTCCTCTATCTCATTTCAGCCTTCCCATAACCCTAATCCCGAAATGGGTTATGGGCCTACTCACTAATCACCCGATTTGGCCCGGTTAAGCAGTTTTTCACCTTCCAAACCTTATTTCAGCCATATCTCCCAAACGGTAAGTCCGTATGGCTATTATGACCACTCTACGGAAAGGTAAACCATCAAACGAATCTAATGGAAGTAGTTTCAGGTCAAAATTCCTTTCCAATCAAAAGTTATGGCCAAAACAGTACCAACTAGGGGCAAAATGGTCATTTAAAAATCGACAAAAATCATGAGCATGGGAAATGACTCTAATGGATGTTTCCCAAAGTTATATGACCATACGACTTCATACGGGAAAGAAATAAATATTCTACGGTCCCCTCGATGCGTAGAATGCGGGTCATTACACAACTACTGTAAGCCAAAAAGTCATATCCCTTCAAAAACTCTTCTTTTGATGAACGATCATCTTGGTGACTTTTGGTCAACAGTTATCTGATATAACTACTATTCCTGCAAAACAACACACCTTTTCAAAGAACCAAGTGACTTTTCAAAATAAATAATTGTAATTTGAGATAATAACATTATGATGATTCTGTGAAATATACATTAATTGTTTTCAAGAAATCATATCATGATAACTTTAGTTTTTTAATAAAATTAAATGCAGACTCATCTAGTACTGATGCAATGCATGAATTTAAACCAGTGTTCAAAATTTTCCATTTAATATTTTTAAAATATGATTGTGAACTTTTTGAAAAACCTTGCTTCGATAGCAATTGTTAGGGAACGCGGAATGCGGATCTTAAGGCAAAACTAACATTAAAGGGGGGTAAATAGTGTTTCCAAGGAATTTAAGAAAATCAAAAACTTATATGATCTACTATATGAATCACACACCATAGAGATGATCACAGACACAGAATCAAACACAAACACAGAAATAAACAAAAATAAAATGCAAAAAAGGAAAGAACACACTGGATTTTATACTTGTTCGGATTACTCCTACGTCCAGTCCCAATGCAACGCTGGATTAAACAAAGATTTATTACTAGATCAAAATCTAAGTACAATACCCTTGATTTTATGGCTACAAGGTTAACACCGTTTCCACCACCCTTGATTTCCCAGCTACAAGGTTAACACCTTTTCCTTTCCTTGATTTCGCGGCTATAAGGAACACACCGTTTCTCAAACAACCTCAAATGATTACAACAACCCCATAACTCTTCAATAGCACTTTAATTCAGAGATTAATGAGTAGAGAGTGAGAAGAGAAGAAGTTTTATATATTTAGAATAGAAATCGGTAGAGTATAAGTGTAGAAATCATAAAAATATAAAATAACAATGGAGGAATGAAAAGGGATGAAGATGGAGAAGTAGAATGAATAAAAAAATTCGAAATCAACCCCTATTTATAAGATTTTAAAGGTTGCAATGCTTCTGGAACGTTACAAATGGTGAAAAGACTTCCTTTCAAAACTGAAAATATGACAGTTGTATGTCGACATCCCCACATATCTATGTCGACATATGTGTTTGAAAATTTTAAATTTGATTTTTTTTTCAAGTGTTTTAATACATATATATATATATATATATATATAATTCTTGAAATTCTTGAATTAAAACATAATGATATAAATAAGTATTATGTAGTAAAAAATCATATGAAATCATAAACATAAATTATATAAACATATTTATAAAATTATAAAGTTTAAAACTTATAAATATAAAAGTATATAACTATATAAATATTTATAAACTTTGAAACTTAAGTTTATAATCGAAGTAAGATAGAAAAACTAATTAAAATTTGAATTTGACTTTCGAAAAAAAAAGATTTTGAAAATTGAAAATTAGAATTTGATTTTGAAAATCAGAATTTGAATTTGAAACTAGAGTACTATTCAGAGTCTTACATATAAACTAGACTCTATTACTATATTTATCTTGAACTCTTTATTTCTTGATTACTCATGAGTCTTGAATCTTCTCTGAATTCTAAATTTCTTGAATCTCTAAAACTGTACAGTCTTCAGTATTAATTCCTGTATATAACTCCTACATATATATGTGTGTATATATATATTCTAGATAGAGATGTTAATATATATTTTATAATCAATTAATATTGAAATAAGGTTGTTGTCATCAAAACTCCATTCTCCAACAAATCCACCCGAAAAGGACCTAAATTATGACCCAAAAAGGCGCATCTGAACTTAGAGCCATTCTAAATGGATCGTTGGTTCCTATGAGAAAATACTTAAACAGATATAACAATTGTAACACCTTGTAATTTTAACAACTATAAAGAGGAAAAACTAAAGAATAATTAATTTAATATTCAGAATTAAGGGAAAAGGACCGCGGTATTGCGTCCATCTCAAAATTCTGGTCAAGATAGACATTTGGTTTGGAAAAAATGGACACCATATGAAGAAGTTATGAAGGTTTGAAGTTTGTATATGCGCAACAGGATATATATATATATATATATATATATTAGGTCTAGAAATTCAAAATTTGGTTCAGAAAATTCAAAATCGCACAGATTGGGTTGTGCGGGAAAAATCCCGCTCAGGGATGTCGACCCCTTCTGGGGGTGTCGACACCTCAAGGGGGTTGTCGACCCATGGGTCGACCCCATAAGGGGGTTTCGACCCCCTTAGGGCAGACGTGGAAGTTAGGGTTTGGGGGATGGCGGCTATAAATATGGCTCCATTTCTCTTGTTTTCTACGCTCAAAAATAATGGAGGACTAGATGCTGTTGGTGCTCAGACTGAATCAAACCTTATCCTTCTTCTGTAATCAAATTAATCAAGTTATTCAAGTATAGATCTGTGATTCAACCTCTGCTATTCTCCTTCTATCTCTCTAGATCCAAACACTATGAGTTTAAGTTACTTTTAGATTTAAATAATTAAAAAGTAAAACATGATATGACTGTAATTTGGATGTATGACTGTGACTGCTTGAATCATATCAGATCTGTAATAACTTGTGAATCCATGATATTATGGCATAACTATGACTTGGGTCTTAATCTTTATCATGTCAGATCTACATTTGATTATAGATCTAATTCCCTATTTAGATCACCTTGTACCTATCATGTTGCGGTTAAATTGGATCTGTTACTACTTGGACATCTAAATTATTATTTAGATCTTATCATGCCTATTATGACATCCCTGTTATGTTAGAATCAGTTCTATTATCTCATGTTCACCAGATTTGTTCTTATATGCCCATCTTATCTGAAACGACCCAAACTCGCCGTTACGGGAAAGCCCGGATTGAATTGAGAACAAGGCAAATCAGAATACAAATAGAAGAACATTTTATTGCTTGTTACAACAATTACATCAGAGTACAAGAAGATATCAGAGTACAAACAATTATTACACATTGGAAATACAATATCAGAGATTTAAATTACATTTAAATAGCAGCGGAAAAATAATACGAAATACACGGATACAGAGCTTTTCGAATATCGCTTCAGCTGTAATCCAGGATCCTGTGAATATAATATCTGCAAAACCAAAAATACTAGCTGCCCGTGTGGAAAAATATGGGCACCCAAAGTTTAGGTTAAAACAATAAACTCTAGGTCAGTCATGGGACTGGCGTGAGAACTCAAAACAATTATTAACTTTATTTTTAAAGATGGGGATATCACGGGACCACGCCGTATAACACGGAATGGGTTTACTCCACAAGAATCTTAGTTTAGAATAAAACAATGCATTGCTTTTAGAAAAATGAAGCTATTATAAGACTTAGGTCCCATTATACAATGCAACGCAAGCCGGAGGATAGAGTTTTCCCTTATAATGGCCAAACATGTTTGATACATATAGAACAATTTTTTTTGATATTATAAGTGCATAGTATTAAAAAACAACAACTTCGAATATAAATGTATCAATCATAGACGGCATGGGTACCATATATCATGTCGCCATACTAGTTCTACAATCAAAACCGCATGATGTCGTATTGGAAGTTGGATTTCCATCTATGAACCTGTAACAACCCGGAAAATACGAGCCAATTTAAAATTTTTAAATTGGTTATTTCAATGCAATTGGAATAATTGAAATAGAATATTTCAATAAAATAATGAATTAGAAATAGAGTAGCAGTTTGAAAATTTGAATTCAAACTTTGACTGACTGTACCGGGTGCAAAACATAACGGATTTTAGTGAAACCAAAAATATTTAAATCTATTTATGAATATCTTTCTAACGAATCAGAAAAATCGAAGTTTCATAGCGGGAATCAAAAGTTCTGGCCAAATGAATTTTCAGAAATGTCGCTATATAGAATATATAGCCCTTGAAAATAGACATTTTGCAAACGACCTCGGAATTCGATGAAACCACTTTTTTTGGGTCCGGGATGTCAAACTATTGCTAGGTTTCAAATTTCATAATTTTTGAAGCTAGTTTGTGAGTGTGGACAAAGAAAATGTGTTTGGTCAATATTTGTTAAATTGGATCGACTAGAAAAGGGCCATTTTTCAAACGATCTCAGAATTCGACGAAACTAGTTTTGTTGGGACCGTAGCATCAAAACATAGCTAGATTTATTTTTCTGGAATTTTTCGAATTAGTTTGTGGCCCTGGCAAATTGAAATGTACGTTCAAATTGAATATAAAATGTTTTATACTTTAATTTAAAAAATAACTGACTGTAACAATTGAATTGGCCAACGAAACATGTCCCATTGTGTCCGGGATGGGGGTATTTAGCTAGGGGCGACAGTCGTTGGGTTTGGATTGGGGTTCGTATGTGAAAACCCTAATTTTCTGAATAATATATATATCGGCGAATCAAATAATTCCATTCATAAATTAAAAAAACCTCATTCTCTCTCGTTATCGACGGCGATTGGAGCTCCATCCTTCCCAGGCGATTTCCGACCGCCTCAGCCCCCTGCCGACCTCGCCACCACCAGATCTCGACGCCGCCGCCTCCCCTCTACAGATCCGACCAAACCTCGACCCCCCTCGTCGCCTATGCCACCTGAATCGCCTCCGTGAACGTCGAACCTTCCCAGCGCCGCCCCGACCGCATTTGACCACCGTACTGCCTCCAACCACCATCGACCGACTCACCTCTCCTCCCTCTTCCACGCTGTACCCTCCGATCGTCGTATCGTGCCTCGGTTTTCGCGAAAACTGAAAACCTAGTTTAGAACCAACTTTGAAAGGTGAGACCTTTATTATATTTGGACTTTGAAAAATCATATCTTTATGGTGTGTTGACGAAATTCGATGAAACAGGAAACATCGTGACCCCAAGGAGGCTCTCTACCACATAGAAGAGACCGCGGATTTTTCTGAGCCATCTACAATTTTTAGCACTTCGAAAACCACGGTGAGAAATCTAAACTAAATGAAATTGAATGGAAAATGTCATGTATAAATTATACAAGCGAAATATAAATTATACACATGTTGTATACCTCATGTACATGCGTTGTGTAAGTTATTTGAGTGAAGTATGAATTATACATGCGTTGTTTAAATGATATGTGTGTTTGAATGGTACTAAAATATATCTATATATATATATATATATATATATATGTACTCCCCTCATCCACAAACTATGGACGATATTTATAGTTTGTGAATTGATGTGAAAATTTTGGTGAATAATGCGAATGGTTGAAAATAATTGTTTGTGGTTGATATTGTTTGGTTGTGGTTGAAAAATACCCATTGGTGATTGAAACAAATTTGAAATAATTGTGGAAATGAAAATAAAACATGCCGCCTGCGTGCGAATTAGATGCATGAAATCCCTATTGTCAAAAACCGCGAGGTTTTAAGGTAGAGCGAGGAGCCGTACTCGGGACGGTGCCGATTTTAACTACCCTGCAGTTATGCTGCCGAAATTTTGAATAATATTCATGTGTTAGAATTATTTTCATGTGTTGAACCCAAAGTCATGTGTTGAAAATTAAATTCATGTGTTGAATGAGTAAAGTGTTTAAACAATAAAATCACATTTTTATATATATAAAGAAGTATGTAAAATATCCGCGTTATAAATAAATTGTTTCAACAATAAAAATTACATCTTCCTTATATGAACCAACTATATAAAATATCCATGTGTGGAAAATGCTCATGTGTTGAGAAGTGTGTGTGTGTGAGAACCTTCATGTGTTGAATAACTATTTTAAATGATAAAAATACCATTTTCATCATATATGTGATTTGCCAAAAGTATACGAATGTTGAAATAAATATTTGTTTGCTATGAATATTATTCTTAACATGTAAAGGAACTAAATGAAATAGTCATGTGTTGAAATATATTTTAGTTCGCCAAAAACATCATTTTTGAAATGTGAAGTGTTAAAAATAACCACTTGTTCAAATAAAAATGCATGAGTTGAAATATTCATTAATTAGCTAATGATATGATTTTTGCTTTTGTATGCAATATTAGAATGAATGGTGACTTTAAACCGAAGTGAATTGAAAATGATAAGTGATAAAAATTGCACATATGTACATGCATATATATTGAACATGTTATAGCAAAGAGGCTAGAGAAGATGAATAAAATTGTGTGCCCGACAAATAGGTACATGTTTACTGTTTTGCTTGGGTGATGATTTTATGAGCCTATTGGTTAGCCGCTTGGCTTTTTCTTTTTCTTTTTGAGATGAGACGCCCGTGTGGCTATTTGGAAATTTTCCCAGCCCCTCCCGTACAAAGGAGGTTATGGAGAAATTTTCCAAAATTTAAAGGCGTTAGTGAAATATTTGAAGTGAAAACGATATTGAAATCGTCGAATGAATTATATATATATATATATATATATATATATATATATATATATATATATATATATAATTAAAACGAATCGTGGCCGTGCAGTTCGTGTTTTGAAACCGTGATTTCAAACGATTAGTGCGGGAGATCCGACCATCGGATTTTCCCGAAACCGCAACCGTTGGGTTCGCCTTGGAAATATCTTTCCAACGGCACCAACTTTGTAAAGATCCGACGGTTGGATTGTCTAGAATGTTTAATTCAAATCTGAAGAAAAACAACGCTAGAATCGATTATATTTATATATAAATATAAATATAATTAAATCGAATAACGACGCTGCAATTCGTAATTTGAAACCGTGATTTCAAACGACTAGTGTGGGAGATCAGACCGTCGGATTTTCCCAAAACTGAGACTGTTGGATTCGTTTTGAAATGTTCTTTCTAATGATATAAATTTTTTGAAGATCCAACGGCTAGATTTTCAGATATGTGTAAAACAAATTTAATGAAAAACAGCGCCAGTGTCTCGGCACGACCTGAAATGTCGTTTAATTAAATATAGCCGTTTTTAAATAAATAAAAATGGCGATATATCGTTATGAAATATTATTGGTGATATAGAATGGAAATAAACCGATTTTGCTTGGTTTGCTTGATATGTGATGGTTGAATGTATCTAACATGAAAACTATACTAAGGAACTGAAATGTGAATGTTGAGTGATTTAACCATGTGAAGAATAGATTTGAAAATCTAAATATACGTGGATTATTTGAAAAGGCCGAGTTCATTCTCATTTCAGATAATCGATCGACTGTGAGAAGTCGAAGAGTTGAAGACGGTTGAAGACCGACGATCTTCACTTTGGTTGAAGGGGCGCTACTGATGCTCATGATTGGAGTAGCTACCTTAAAGGAGCAGAAGTAGTAGCCGTTCGAACGTATTGTTGATTGTGCGGATAAGCGAGGAATTTGGTGCCTCCGGCTTCGTTCAGACCTAGAACGAACTTGTAAATGGACTGTGTGTCTGACATTGGATTTTGTTCTGTGCTGATTGATTTCTATTGAATATATATCTGTTTGGCGGCGGAGAATTTATTCTCTTGCTTAACGCCCTTCTCTGAGACGTACGAGCTCAGAGGTTATATATAGATAGAAATCAGTCGCATGGAGCGGATTGCCTGTGTGGCACGCCTAAGTGGCATTTGATCAAGGCTTCTGTTGCAAAGCAAAGTCTTGTGGTTGATGATCAAAGCATGGTCTGTGTGACGTAGCTTTGTGTATAACGTGGATTCGCGAGCCTCACACCTCGGTATGAGTCAAAAACGGGACAGTGACTGCAGGGAGAGCACGACGTTTCTTTCTAGCTATGGTGGTGTCAGTGACCTACCAGCCCTGACATTTATATCTACTTTTCACCTGTGCGGTTGTTGGAATGCGAGGCGCCTCGATTATAGGTCTGTAAGGACCGGGAAACGTGTGTTCAGGAATTGCCAATCCTTAAAAGTAAGAGAGGACCGACCCTGAAGATCCAAGGATTGCTGTGTGCGGTCCCGAGGCATTTGCTAGAGTGTCTCGAACGGAGAGGAGCTTGCCCCTTGCCTCGACTCATGATGGAATCCAATTTCCAATACGAAATTGTGGATGTGATTGTATTACTAGTATGGCGACATAGTGGTATGGGTCATTCATGCCATCTATGATTGATATTTATGATTTAAATTTGCTTTTGAAACATATATGCACTAGTAATAATATCAAACACTTTCGTTTTATACGTATGAAGCATTTTTGGCCATTATAATGTAAAACTCTATCCTCCGGCTTGCCTTGCATTGTGTGATGGGACCTGAGTCTTATAATGGCTTCATTTTTATAAAATCCATTGCGATGATTTAACCATTTACTTTATTTCATGCACTAGCACTCATTGGAGTAAACCCGTTCCGCGAAAGTGGCGTGGTCCTTTGATTTGCCTTATTATTGTTGTTTAGTAAGTTAAGTAGATTTCTCATACCAGTCCTATGACTGACTCGTAGTTTGTTTCACCTTGAAAACTCGGGTGCCCTTATTTTCACACGGGCAGCCTAGTTACAGGTAGCTGACATATTTTGGCTTGGCACCGCAGTAAAGGTGCACTTTTGGCTCATGGCGAGGCTTGACTACATTGTGATGATTGTGACTTTTTCCGCCATTATTGTATATGTATTATGATTCCGCCATTGGCGATGTTGACTATTTATGTATTATTATGCACTAAGTAGTATCCTGCACTGTGCTCTCTGATGTGGGGATATATATGATTCCGCTGTCATATTTGTGTAAATTATTCTATTTCTTGTTTATGCTATTTTCTGTACTCTGCTAATGATGATTAATGTGTTATATTCCAATGATTATCCTTAACACCGTAGCACAGGGTTTTGGGGTCGTCACAGAACCAAGGCAAGGGATCGTCCTTACCGATTTCGAGACAATCTAGCCCATGTATCAGGATTCAGTTGCAACTGCACCTAGGTAACATGTAGGGTCGATCCACACTAAGTGCGATGGTGGATTCATAATTCCTAAGCAGGCGTTTCCTTGCCCCATGGGGCGTAAAATCTGGTCAGTAATGTCGACCGTAACAATATCTGAGGCGCCTCTCTATCCATCAAGTAATAATAAGCAACATCCACATGAGTAAAATGTCCGGGCATGCAAAACCCTACCACCCCTCCTAGCTAGAAAGAAATGCAATACCCTCCCTGCTGTCCTTTCCCGTTTCTGGTTCATACCGGGGTGTGAAGCTCGCGATATTTTCATTCTTCCTGAGTGGGGTGTTGATCAGTTCTGGCCCGAAACAAGAAAGCGCATCGAACTTATTCTCATATTCGGATATTTTCATGTTCCCTTACTTGAGATCGATGAAATCCCGATACATCCTAGTTTTGCCAGCGGCATGCAGAAATTGTGCTTCAAATGCTTCTTTGAATTTATCCCAAGTGAAATCCTCTTCAAGAACATTCATGGTCTGAGCATCCCACCAAATAGCGACAGCTTCTTGAAGTTGCCACGAAGCTAAGAGACGTTTTTGCTCATCATTCAATTTCAGTTCTTTGAAAATCCTCTCACAGGACCTCAACCATGCTTGGAATTCAATTAAAGATTTCGTCCCTTTGAAAACTTTTACTCCCAGAGTCGTATACTCCTTACAAATAGTTACAAAGCTTTTATCCTGCTGGACTGGTGCAACTTCCTCTGCAGTTTCTCCTTGATCTTGAGAGGCAGTATTACGCCCATTAGTAATGGTAGTCCCACTAGCTCGACCTCTTCCTGCACAGATACTCATACTTAATTACCTGAATACGACAGGTCGATAATCAAGACTTGATTGGATATAACTCACTTAGGTATACCATTCAAGTTGATCTTCCTATAAATATTTAATTATTTTAAATCTTTATAAAAATACGCTCTCTCACATTCACCCAAAGCCTAGGTAATCAGTAACCTAAGCTCTGATACCAACTGTAACGACCCAACTTTCGAACACATCGGAAATCGTGCCATTAATAAGAATAAGAATAGATAGAAGATAAATCACAGAAAATATCAAAATCTTACAGCGGAATTTTTCAAAAGATGATACTTCATAATATTACACAACAATACATATTACATCAGAGCATCATAGATCTAGTGATACACGCCATTTCATAGTACATCTTATTTCATTTATGACCCAACTAACAACTTATAATTATACAATAGATATGATAAGCAGACCAACAAACAGAGAGTTCCATTCCATCTGTCCAAGTTTTCCTAACCTGATTCACTTGTCTATTCATAACAAGTGTTATAAATACCCAAGAGTTTAAGGGAAACACAGAAAGATAAACTCTGGGTCAGTCAGGGGACTGGTATGAGTAAACGATTTGAAAACAAATAAAAATATCTCATAAGACCATGCCATGAATACGGAACGGGTTTTTACCTTATGAGATCTAAACACTTTGTATACTTGAAATCAGATATTATCATAGTGTCTAGGTGTTTCACAAATAATTTAGAATCTAGAAGAATGCTTACATCTCACATTCTCATATATAGTATACAAATAAAACCTCTTGGCGCTTATGGAAATTGGATTTCCAACTATGACAAGGTATAGGACCACCTTCCGATGGTGTATCACTAGAGGCGAATACACGTGGGTTCAACAAGAACGTCTTGCAACCCGGCCCACACATGACTGACCACTCATTTCTCTTGAGTGTATCCAGTGTATATCACCAATGGTTGTGTACGGAAACCATTCCCCAAATGGGACATAATTGATAGAGTAAGAACAAAAGGAATTTCTCTAGATAGGTGATGCTACATCCTAATGGGAGCGACCCACATAGCCATGTTGCCTGCCCGATTTTTTTGTCATTCCCTGGGTGTGAGGCTTGAGGCTAGACTTACTTTTACATCATCACTGTTTTATTTCTTTAAATGCCACATCATCAAAACTCGCCAACCACTAATTGACTTCCCCAAAAATATATTATAGGTATAAAGTGAGAGAAACGAATTCCTCTTCCACCGTATAAATATGTTTGAAGAGATCAATGTACGTGATCAGTTAGAAGTACTTTGTCAAACATTCGTCCATACAAGTTGTCCTGGGATTGGACAAACCGAAGGTACTATTCAAGAATAGTCCTTGTATATCGTCGTCTTCAATTTAAAAATCTCTGACGCGCAGCGTATAATCAAATCAAAGTGAAATATTTATTTCAGTCTCTTTGAAATGATTAGCGAACATTTTTCCTTTAAATTATTAATCTAAAAAGATTAAATGTAATTTAAATTACAGATATAACTTCATCCAAACAAACAGTATATAATTATTTTGTTTATATCCAGGTCTTTTGATTATCTCTGAAAAATAGACAATTTCAATGTGCGCGTCGCACACGGGTTTCCTTTCCATTTTTGTTCGTCAAATTTAAAATGAATACTTACATTTTTCTTTAGTGAATTATTTTTCATTTATTTATTTCATACTCTAATTATTTATAAATAAATCAAATTTAAAATTTAAAATTTATTTAAGTTTTAGCTTTAACACTTTTCTTTTTAACTTTGGTCAAAACTTTTACTCGATCTCCAAACCTGATTCACTTCCTTGCCAGCCCTTGCTAATTTAAATAAAAATTCTATTTCAATTTATATTAATTTAGTTTTTAAATTAAAACTGATTTTAATTAAATTAATATTCAAAAATCTTCTTTAAAAAAACATTTTATGCCAAAGTATCACTTCAGGTTATCAGGGTGCGCAGCAAAAACTAGCTTAGCTACCATGATTTGGACAAAGTACCAGGTGCCAGGACCAAACTACCCAAGTACCCAATCACCAAAGTATCATCCCCTAGATCTCGTGATTCTGGCTCAATCACCCCAAAATCACAGTGTTTTCTCTTTTAATCACCGTACATCCACGTGCATGTGCACACACGCACGATCCACCATCCATCACTGCCAACTACCACCGCATGTCACTGTGCTTCTTTTTATCACTTTGCCATGCTCCGATCACCTCCTTCCCCATGCTACAGTGTTTTCACTGTTCGTTCCTTCCATTGCCATAATGGGTTCTTCCATGAAACCTCCGCCTACGCCTTGCCTCGACCCCTGGTCACCATCCCCTACTTGCCACCACACCCTGAC